>CM060596.1:18760821-20158321 GCA_030578255.1 Tiaroga cobitis
GACGTGGCTACTTCCCTCTAGGGGCCTGGTGACATCCCCCATCTCTTGTTCTCTCCCTTCGTTAACCATCCTCATTCCCAGCCCCGGTCTCCAGCTTACAGGGCATCCGTGGCCAGCAGGAGGCAGAGGCCGCTGGGACACTGCACCTTTGTGGAGCTAAGTACAATGTGCCACAAACACAGTTAATCACTAATCTAGTTTGGGTCCATCACGCTCCCTTGCTGTGGGTGAGAAATGGACAGTGATGTTGTCATGCCTCATTAAAGTGATGAACAACTATTACCTTTTGTTTTCCAAGGTGACTGTTCTTTCCCCTGTCATGTGATATCACGCAGGGAGACAACCAGATAGGGGCGCCTGTGAGATGAAGGGCAATAAGCCAATCAATGGTGGTTTATTTTAGTTAATTGTGTAGGTGATATCCCAAATTTTTACCTCAGATGATATTACGTGATTGATTCAGTCCAAAAGTGCAAATGAATGTTGTTATGAAAATGGTTTACAATAACTATCCATCTTTTAATCTGCTTGCGAATGCTGGAGCGTATCGAGCCATTGGCAGGGAAACACCCAGTCCGTGTGAACTAAATCTTTGTAAAAACCATGTTATGTTTTGTTGAGCTTTCATATTTTTAGTTTCCGTTTAAATTTGCAGAAGATTCAAACCCATTCAAACTGATTTTTGAGCCACGATTTTAAACACAACTTTCAAAGAAATTATTTGTGCATTTTAAAATCATGTCTCACAGTTATTGCATGTAAAAAAGGTGTTTGTCTGAAATGATGTAATAGAAATCAGCTGTTTATCATGTCTAAATTTGGTCAGCCTAATCAAGTTATACTTTTCGCAGATCATTTTCTATCATCCACCCAAATGTCAATTTGCTCCAAAATCAATTTTTTTCCCATCAAACAAAATGTCAAAGCTGCCTTTTCCACACACACACACACACACACACACGGTGGTGATGCATGGTTGGGATCTGAACCCCCTTTCAAGCTAAACAAAATGACTAGAGTATCAGATCTTGCATGTACATGAAAAAATACTAGTAGTTTTAAGTAGTTTTTTGAAAGGGCACCAAGACTGTCCCTGGTGGCCCCTCAAAAACATCAGATCTACCAAGATGATTTTTAGAATTAAAGTCAGCATGAAATTAAAGTTGACAATGGACCCTTTTCACATTTCCGTGAACAGGGGATGACAGCCAATATAATTTTTGTATTCCCATTTGTTCCAAATTTAAAAAGAAAAAATCCATGATAGCATTTCCACAAATCTCCAAAAGAGGGAAAAATATCGAAAGATTGATTACAGCAGTCATAAGAGGGAATAATGTCAAATTTGCCAAAACTTCTATAGCCGTTGTATGAGAAACACCCTCACAGCAGTGTTAGTTTATTTCTTTTTTATAAATGAACTGCCAAGGTAATATAACACAAAGTATAGAGTTATAAATGTATACAAACATTTTTAAAAATGAAAACATTAAACATTTGACTAGATTTGCAATGTTTATAATTGAAATGCATCATCCAGTCTGTGAAAAGGGTCCTTTCTTATTTTTATGGAAGAGGGCGGGACAACCCATCACTAACATGAGATCACAGTCTCGCCTGAAGTTTTTTCTTGTTCGAGAAGCCGTTTCACTCGGATATACGTCACAATAGGGAAGAAAAGACTATTCTGTTCCATGCCACCTTTAAAGGACAAATGTCAGCATCGTTTAACATAGATTAGATAAAATTATTCATCTGCCAATATTGCACTTACATGACAATTTTAATAGCAGTGCGAGTAAAAAACACGCTACCTAATGCTAATTCTAAATCTTTTCACTGAAAGAACATCATACACATTTGTAAGTGAAAATACTTCAATTCTAATACAAATTTCAAACTCAGCAAATACAAATTCTTCCCCAGTTTAGTATTAAATGCATACATTTTGATAAAAAAGCACCCACTCTAGCTATCTGTCATATTAATAAGGAGTAAGTGCATGCTGGGAAGGGAAGCAAAAGTCAGGCGGTACCTCAGAGGCACTCTTGGATACGCTGTGACTATATCACAGAGTCTAATTGGCATGAGAGGAAACATGTGGTGTGACGGTGGGGGGACTGCATTGTGCTATGGACATCTCATTTAGAGAGAAACATGCAGGAGACTGTACTGAAATTCCTCAAAGGGATAGCTCACTCAAAAAAAAAGACAATTATTTCATTATTTACTCACCCTTATGTCGATCCAAACAGGCATTTATTGCTCCAACAGAACACAAAAGAAAATATTTTGAAGAACATTGGGCTCCAAACCATTTAACTCTCATTGTATGAAAGATAAATCCATACAATGGTTTAGGTTTCAGTGAAGAAAGAAAAGTCATTGGAACATTGGGGCTACTTAAACTACCAAAATCTGTTTTTTACCCTAAAAGGTACTGATAATAAGAAAGCCACAATCAGAGATCATCGTAAGTGACCTGTCCATAAAACATGGTCAATAGATGGTGCACAGGGTAATGCAATGACAAAACACTATCAGGGTAACACATAACTAAAATAATAAAATAAAACATTAACTAAATAACAGAAAAATCTAAAAGATAAATAAATAAATAAATAATTTGCATGCGTCATTCAGGGAATTCTGGGAATGTCCTTTTACGTTTTTTCGTCATAAATTATATACCAATTAATTGTTTTTACTTGCAAACTTGTACAATTATGTATAATGCAATATAAAACCATTTACAGCTTTTCAGTGTATATAGGTAAATTACAGTTAACCAATTAACAGGTTTTCACTGTAGCATTTTGTAGTTTTTTTCTGTAAAAATTACAAACATTTTTTAAAGTGTGTTTTACTGTAAATGTATATTCTAGATAATTTCTTCTCTAACCAAATGGCATGTTTTAACTGAAAATTCAAAAGTGACGATACATAAGTAATTCATGAAATAATGAAATTCAATCTCAAGCTTCGAAAAAGTATTTCATCAGAAATATACTGATGTAAGTTTTTTATTTATTTATAAATCTGCAGAAGGAACAGGGAAACAAAGCACAAAAATCTATATTGATGGATGCTTTACATGTGTGAAGAATGGCTTCCATCCACATAACATAATGCTTATATTATAGAACACATAATAATATTCATATCCTCATCAACATGCTCGGTGACTGATTGCACTTCAATGCAGCAGACAGCGAGGTAAGGCAATATTCTGACAGCTAACATGTGTGAATAGTCAATTTATGAGCACATATTTCAAAATGCGGAGCAGTCTAATCTGCGGCTGTCTTTGTACACAGAAGTGGGCCATGAGCTAAAAATATTACCCAAAAAAGGCACATTCAAATCCCTGTTAAACAGTATTTCTATATCTTAATCATAACTCTTGAGGAGCAGGACACACAAAAAGCCTTTTGTCCCTCTGTTCAGAATTGAGTTTTCCAAGTATTAGGAGACAGAGCTGTAAAAAACATCCATCCACCTCCAGAGCTGATGATCAATATGAGAGAGACCGGAGGAGTGAAGGCCTGATTCATCCCTCAGGCTACGGGGTTCTTTTCGGCACTCAGCGCACGGAGAATCCTCAGAGCCAGATTAACACAGGCCCTCATTATCGGATGTGTAAATAAAGACGAATGGTCGGCAATATTCCTGCAAATTTGTTTCCCATTACGCCAGGCCGCCAGTAATTGCAGCTTGCGACCGGAGTCCCTTGAGCCTAAATACAGTTACATTCATATTACTACCTATCAGGCAGCAAACAGGGCTACATGCTCACTGATGGGGATACATATTCATCTGACATGAGTCTCTGTACACTGTATTGGTCTCATAGGACAATAATAGAAAGAGGACAGGATGTATAGTGCCAGTTTATGAAATGTACTATGTACATATGTTTAAAGCATGTAAGAGTTTCTGTGATTACTGAAACATGCATTATTAACAATTCGAAATTTTTGAACTATAATATAATATATACGTTAAAAAAAAAAAAAAAAAAAAAAAAAAAAAAGCTTGCGGTGAGTAAGATGTTTTACGTTTAAGGACACATTTGATGGTTTAAAAATGACACTGAAGACATTTATAATGCTACAAAACATTTCTAATTCAGATAAAAGCTGATTTTTTTTTAAAACTTCATCAAAGAATCAGCTGGAAAATTAAATATGGTTTCCACAAAAAAATAAGCATTAATGTTTTTAACTATCCACTATTTTCAACACTGATAACAATAAGAAATTATAATGATTATTATAATATTATAATGATTTCTGAAGGATCGTGTGATACTGAGGAATAAATAACATTTTAAAACAGTTGTAATAATATTTAACAATATTACAGTTTTTTCTGTGGTTTTAATTGTAAAAAAAATGCAGCCTTGCTCTTTGCATAATGTGAAACAGTAAAATAGTATTCAATGAGGAAACAGGGCAGAAGTTTCACAAGCACAGTACCATCAATCATGCAATGTTCAAAAAGTAAGTAAACCATGTAACAAATAGTAAACTACGTTATATAAATAACACACAATGGGTGTAAATGTCTTGAACTTGTGCAGCGAATAAAGTCTGATCTGTATCAGTATGCTTAGGGAGGCTCTCCTGACACTTTGAGAAGGGAAGGATGAATGAAAGAACCATGTGCCTTGACTGAGTAGCAATAGCTTCTTCAGTTCCCACCGTATCGATTTCTGCAGAAAATATAGAACCGGCGCTCCGGAGAAGAGGGAGGGCTGCCCTGCTATTGAGTCGTTTTTCCCATCTTTTCCAAAAATCTTTAATCAAAGTTAAAGTGAAATACTAACATGCCACTTGACATGACCTTTTAGCCTGTTATGAATCACCTCTTTTTGAAAAGGCTCCGGTGATCATTTTTTACCTGCTTCATAATAGATATCCCCTAATCACTACACGCTAGAGATGTAGCCAAGTTTTGTAATGGCTGTCAAAGGACCCCTTCGCGGTTGACCTTTGACAAAGCCTGGACAACAAATCCATGTTTATCTAGAGCCAGTAAACACCTTTACATTGTTATAAACAGGTCAGGACTACAGGAACAAATACACGGGAAGGGATAAATGAAACATAAATCTAATAAACAAAGCTAAAAGTTCCTCAGAGACATAATCAGGGAGAGAATGGAACTGTATGATGATAAATATCAAATCAATACAGTGACCAAATTATGCCCAAAGCACGAGAAAGTAAAGTCTTACATGGCTATTCGATTAAAGAACGTATGAGACATGGTGTTTGAGGTGAAAGGGCCATGGCCTTTTGAACCGCAGAGCACTGCGAATATGGGACTGGTCATAAAAACCACAAACCAAGAGCTGAATCACTGATTGAAGTCCTTATGGCCCATCATTACAATGTCACGTCTTGGGAGAGTTTTATGATAGATGGAAAACTAAAAATACTGCAGTCATTTCTGAATGCAACAAGCAAGACACCCTTCAAATCATTTAAAATTTCGAAATTTCTGAAAGTTTTCATTCTCAAATATCTCTCCATTAATACATAATAGACTTATAAGTCCATCATCGCTCGCCATAATGCCTCGAGCTTAAAAACAATCCATCTAGTCCAGCCATACCCCAGGGCAGGAGACAGCTGAGGGTAGGATCCTCAGACAATGGGCTCTTTGGGAAGGTTTAAGCCCTTAAAACAACATGCAGCGGCATCATCGCCGGCCTAACAATGGTGTACACATTACTGAGCCCCCAGTTGGCCGGCTGGCCATTGCAGGAGAATGATGTCCCCATGGTGTCATCCCAAAGGAGACACATTAGTCCCAACTGTTCTTTTTTATGCCCGGTACTGAGAGAGGAGGCCATGGGGGGACCGTGGAGGAGGAGAAGGTCCAGAAAGCCTCTAGCATACCTTCCAGCCACACATCAATCTACTTTCATTAAAGCTGTTTGAACTCTCATGGTTTACTAACTTGCCGAGTCTTCGTGGAAGCGACCTTCTCGCTCATTCTCTTGCTGTTTCTCTTAATGTCAGTGGTGCTAAGGAAATTGTTTATGTTGGAAATTAGATGCAAGTGGTTTTTAATGCATCAAGCGATTAAGCTCAAATAAATTAGCAGCATGTAAACAAATGCGTCTTAAAAGGACGCCACGCTAAGACATTCTCATTATGGTGACAAACCTGTAGCCTCGCTCTCACCCGGGCTGCTTTTCTTTTCACAAGGCAGAATATGATATTATGGAAATGGCTGTGAAATGACAATACATTTAATCAAAGACTGCACGCCTCCATTCATCTGTCTAACTAGCCATCCATCCCACAACTTGCGAGGTTCACCGCCGAGTGTGTATTACTGTGAAGAGCCTCTAGCAGCAGAGGTAAATGATTCTGGTTATAATCCAAGGCACTTATGTGAATCAGATGATCCAGATTTTGATAGGTTCGTAATGGACTTTTCCTCTTCATTAACTGACTTATAGCTCCTGGATTTTATGCTTTGTAGTTTTAAATTGAATAATACATCTCAGATGTTAAAGTAACATTAATATTTTCAGAATCAATGTTAGTAAAATTTTATGTACACTGTTGTATTTGTTGATGGCTGCTGCTCGCAAATAAAGCCTCAATTTATAGACCCTGCGCTCTTTTCTCGTACTATTATCACAAGCGCAAATGCACACCATAAAAAACTTTAATTAAAATTTTAATTAACACAGGTAATCAATAGGGTGTAACATAACATCTCGCATACTTTCAGTGACACCATTGTGAAAAATGCAATCAAATAAACGCAGAGGGACAAAAGATGGTTTTATGGGAAAATTTGTGGGACGACCAGGTTTCTGAATCCCGCTCTTCACAGCTCATAGACAAGAGATCTCTAAGCAATCTCAGATATTCCACCAGGGCCATTTTGGGTAAAGCACATGCCTCCTCACCCAAGGTGAGCTACAACACTTATCATTATGCATGCAATCGAACTTACCAAAATGCCAGATAGGACTATGCAACCGTTCTCAATCTCTAGTAATGCTCTGTAAGACGTTTCTCAAATGCTGCAGTTGCACTTAAGCTAAAATGTGATTCTGGTAATATTTTTGGAACATTCAGAGCATATTTTATGGCACCTAAAAACATTGCAGTCCAGGCCAAATCGGAGAACTTCTATTATCCTGCTGACATGGTCTATGGCGAGGAGTGGACACAGAGTGGAAAATAAACATTATTTCTCTGTGCTTTATCTGACGTTTGACTTTGAAAGCAAAGATTTAAAGACACTTCTGTGGCTAACAGTGCGCGTTTCACCAGCTGTAAATTATTTGAAGGTTGTAGCACAAACAACCTTGCCCGTGGAAGATATGTGAAATGCTTCTGTCTGTGAATGTTTCTGCGTCTAAGAATATATGTACGTTTCTGAACCATTCTGAAACTTTTAAGATTCCCTTTAGACTGTTTTATGAAATCTATCAATCTTTTGAAATGTATAGATCCTATTTAATTAAAATATTTCAGATTTCAGTGAGAATATACAATATATAATCACAGAAATCTGAAATATATATATATATATATATATATATACAGTATAAACTGTTATGTAATACTATGGATAATTGAGCTATGACTGGATTTTGGAAATATGTGGTGATTTACATATAATCTAAATATCTGGAAACCTCTTCTCTCTCTGGAAAAAATAATCAAGTGGGAAGCTCATCCAAATGACAGAAAGAAATCTTGCAAAAGTAAGTTAAGACAGACAGTCGAAACAACTGTGCAAACATTTGCTTAAAAATATTCCGACCAAACACTCTTTCGAAGCTGGCTAAACATTTGCCCATCCAATCGAGCTGTTTGCCAAAGAAATTCACGTCCAGGGTTGAGAGCAATGATGAGAGGAGTACGAGGGAAACTATTCGTCACAGCTGGGTTAGTCAAGGGTCCTGGGAGCAGGGCCTTTTATCACTGTCTGGCCTCTGAACACAACACACATACCTGCACACTCCGAGAAAACACAGCTGGGCTCACAGTGGGCCAGACCTGTGAACATCACCTACACACTGCAAAGTCTCACCTCACAGCCCGGAAACCTGTCTGTTCAACAATATTTATATGACTTTGTACTACTAAGTACTTTATATTTTACATACCTACTTGTAGACTCAGTCTGATTACGTTCTTCACCACAAATGCATAAATAATTCACAAAATACATAAAAAATATGAAAAAAAAATTAAATAATACGTTTAATACGCCATATACCGTGGCCCCAAAAAGTATTGGAATATACAGGCACGTTATTTTCACACACAAAATAATGGTTTTAAGCTAGTTATTCATATCTTTTGCTGTAGTGTATCAGTAGGAAATATTTATATTCAGTATAATACAGTATATTCAAAAAGAATGTCATAAATATTTTATTTCTCAGTTAACTTCTATTAATTAAATCAAATCCATATTTGGTGTGACCAGCCTTTGTGTTTAAAACAACTTTTGTCCAGCTACACTAGCATATTCAGGCAGCTTTGTAGGTCAGTTGTGCGTCTTGGAGACGTTGCAGTTCGTCTGGATTTAGTCTGTCTAAGTTTTTTTCTGTTTCTTCATGTAATCCCAGACAGAATCAATGATGGTGAGATCAGATCATACCGGCTGTTGTCAGACTCCTTGTGCATACAAAAACCTTGCTGGATTATTACAATTTTACAATTGTAATAATATTACAATTATGACAATTAATGGCAAAAGGAATGTGTAGAAATGTAAACTGATATTTCCCACTGACACACTAGTGCAAAAGATATAAATAACTGGCTTAAAACCCTTTTTGTGTCTGAAAATACTAACACGCCTAACACTTTTGCACAGCACTGTATACACATTGTATTTGGGACGGTGGCTTTAACCAATTTATTTTGGCAATTTGTTATATAATGCTATAACATTCACACATTTATGTTGCTTAAGTTTCCAAATACTTTTGGGGGGCAAAGTATTACTGTTACTAGCAGTATAATAATAATAATAATAATAATAATAATAAATTAGACTCACAGTATATTTTAAAAAAAAGAAATGAAGAAATACAATTACAAACAGTAAATTGTCAATGTCTTCTATGAACAACTGACTGTGATTCATACTGTATCAGAGAAATTGCTGCAGTTATTCACATTTTACTGAAAGTTTCAAAAAGGCGCCATTAACTTAATATTAAGCGGTCTGAAATGTGTGTAGACTTTTGGGCTGTAACAGTGCCTCTGAAATAAATGGATGGCAAGCAACAGCATCACATATTGGGATTATGTATTCCCCAGCATCGTTTCCCAGCTTTCCCAGCTGCAGGAACTGGCCATGCATTCTGGCAGCGGGTCCAGTGGCAGCACCTCTGGCAAGGTCAGTTCTATGTGCTGTGGGTATTAACTGCGTTGCGTACCCAGTTGTGAAAAGTATGTCGTCGTGCACGTGTGCGTGTTTGTCTATGCGCTAGTGGGGAAGAGGTCTGAGCACCCCATGTCTCACTAACTGTTTCCATAACCTTGGGACTGACTAAAGTCTACAATGGCCGAGAGTGAAGCCTGGCAAGCAGACTGTGATTGAAAATTGCTTTATTGCTTTATATGCGATTCCCCATTCAGTTGCCAATCCATTTTATTTATGGCATGGCAGGCCATGGTACACCTGCTTAGAGCTAGTGGAGATTACTTTTGGAAAAAAAGAGAGAGAGACAGCCAATCTCGAGGGGCCATTAGCCTGACAGGTTCTCTCTCTCTTTTTCTCACCCCCTCCCAACCTCATTCTCTCACCTGTCCTTTCTCTCTTTCTCTCTCTCTCACTGCATAAGCCGCTCACGAACATCTCCCCAGAAGCTGAGAACACTACTGTACTAATGTTACTCCAGGCTGAGGGTGGGCATGAGCTGTGGGTCAGCTGGATATGACATTCTTCATCATGAGCTGGTAGCTGTTGAAAGGTGTTCTGTCTTCAGGTGCAATCTGAACGGCAGGACTTGAGGACATGAAAAATTAAAGTGGTGGGCAAGAGGGTTCGGGATCTGGGTGGAGTACTGGGAGTTTATGAAGGCAGCATGGGTGAACATAGGGAAATACATTTGAGGTGAAAAGAAGAGAATGGTTGATAATTACACTACATCTGTTACAGTATCTGTACATTTAAGTAGTTTAGATTATTTTTGTCTTTAAAAATAAAATAAGTTTTGCTTAAATACAGTGTTTGGAAACTGGAGTACATTTTTCTGTAAAGATGTAGTGTTAATTATTACTCTTAAAACAAATGAATAAATGTAATATGTTACTTTTTTATCAACAAAAAAAAAAAAAGCATTCCTAGCCTAAATAAAATATTTCATTGTATTGTTCTAGGTAATTTGCATTTTGTTCCAGTATATTTTAATATATTGTTAATTGGTAACACTTTACAATAAGATTATACATTAATATTAATTAATGCAATAACATAAAGTAACAATGATTTATATATACTAGCATTTCAAGTGATAAATGAACAGCTAAAGATCAAGTATTAGATCAAGTAGTAAATTTCAAGAAACAGTATAAAATCACATATTATGAACAAGTGTAAATGAACCGCAAGCAGTATATTTATACATTAACACTAATCAGGACGAATAATTGCTGTAAAATTGTTAATTTATTGTAGAATAAGGTATCATAAACAAATGAAACTTGATTGTAAAGTGTTATGATTCTGTTAGCATTTAATTTTCTTTCATTTAATTAAGTTTCTCTCTACTCCTATCTGAGTCACTGGCTAGATTTTCCTATCTTGCACTTTGCACCTAACATAAAAATATCACATACTCCTAAATGGTCTATTTGTCTACAACATGCATTTTTCTAAATATATACACAAACTCCTGCCTGATTCCTGTGTTCAGATATCTCTGACCTCACACCTCTGCTTCATCTCCATGGCTCTTTTTCCTCCGGTATACTACTCTTCTTCACACACACACAAACACACACACACACACACACACACGCTCGCACAGGAATATCTGCCTCTCATACATATTTGTTTCCTTTTTAGAGATTCACAATGGGTGTTCTCTAATAACAAATCATTTCTTTTTGTCTAGCTTTAATCTGGCCTTGCCTGACAAGCACCATCCTTTTCGGTGAAGGGTAAGACCACTTAGAGAAAGGCCAATAAGCTCTAGCACAGTGCAGCCTGACGCGGGTGATTTGTCAGACCCCCGCCGCAGCGCTGGTCACCCCAATGGATTTATCTCAAGGTAAATGGAGACACTGCAGACCAAGGACCAGGGACCTTTGATTAAGGCCCCTTTTTTGTTGTGTTGATAGATGTTGCTTGTGTTTATCTATTTGAAATGCCACTAAATCTGCGAGTCCAATGGAGAAAAAGAGTGCTTTGCAGTTGGGGCCAGAGTGATTTATGCCAAAGCTATGCAGAGCAATATAGAGACTGGGGGGCCGGCGGTACGGTAGCGTTTAGGCTAGCTGTGGAGGGGGATGAAAAGGTGAAAAAAGGGGCGAAACTCATGCATTTCTTCCACTCTTCTTCACCACCACGCCAGAAGAATAACAAACGCAGGCGAGATGGGATGAAAACGTTTTAGGGAGAGGGAGAAAAGGTGTCATTGGGAAGATCTGGGACGCATGGTGAAATTTCTCCAGGGCCACGGAGCATTGAAGGTGAGGAGCAATATCAGGGGGAGGCAATCACCTCGAGAGTGAAGCCCTCACCCTGCTCTCCTCCAGCACCTCTATTTTCTCCATCTCAACATCCCTCTTTCAATTTAGATTCCCTCCACCTGCTCCCGATCTCACCTTCCTTGAACATGCGTTTAAGAATCATTCCATCCCCAAGCCCTTCATTGCTCTATTTGTCAATTTATGAATAATAAAATAAACTTTGAAGCCTATGTGATCAGCTCTCTTATGTCTCTATCAGGGCTGGGTAGTAACTGATTCCATGTAATCTGATTCCAAAAAGTAAGTACATGTAATTCGATTATTAAAAAAAAAATACCAATCAGACTACAGTTACTTTTTTATTGATTACATGATTACATGGTATTCTCACAATGGCAGACAACTATTAATTGATTCTACTTCTTTGGTATATTTAAAATGTTCCTTTCTCAACATTTTTAACAGATTTCCCATCATTTCTAATAGTGGTGTGGCTTAACCAGATCGTCCGGGGGTGGGACTTCTCAGTTATTACCTGCAGTATCCAACAGATTGCAGTAAATGGCAAATGAAAACAGAACCGCTATGTGTAGAATTTCAAAACGTTCTGCATCAGAGCAGAGCATTTTTTTTAAGTGCAAACGAAACGCTAATTATATTAATAAAGGGATTCACAAAAAGTTACAATGTAGAATTAAAATCGTTATATAGCTACTTATTAACTCTACAATTTTTGTGAAAACACTTTACAATAAGGTTCAATTTGTTAACATTAATTAATACACTAAGTATCATCAAATTTCCCTATGCAATAAAGTATACATATACAGCTTAAAATGTTAAACTTAAATGCTGTAAAAGCATTGTTCATTGTTAATTCATGATAGCATGATAACATCTTACTGTAAAGTATCATTGCATCAAATTGTTTTTAAAAAGACTTTTATATGACAGCCATTTCAGAAGCAGAAATAACAAACTAACTAAATAAATAAATGTAAAATTCCTCAGAAAGTCAAAACAACACAGCTTTAACAAAGTTTAAGATCCATCCATTTCTCACAAATTAATCATGTCAGTGCATGTTTGTATTTAATCCCACACATACATAACATTAGCATAACACCAGAATGTCCCCTTGCCCTTTCCCCCTCCCCACACTTAAACTAAACCGGTGTCAGGCCTTGGCCCCGCCTGAAGGTAAGAGAACCCTGGTAAGCAAAGAACTGAGGGATTATACATCAGGAAAATACTGTGGGGCATATATCAATGCCAGCTGGACACACCCACTGAAATGAATTGGGTCAAATGAGAGCAGTGCGTTAGGGCAGGGCCCACTGACAGTTACTAATGCGCTGACCATCGTGGGTAATAGGAGTGTACAAATGGCGAGAGGTTTGTAAACTTTGCCTGCTTTTCCAGGCCCGGGGTGTCTAGCTGGCTGCAAACGCTGACTAAATCAACGTGTTCCAATGCATACAGACACAAGTCTAGGAATCCATAGTGACTGTGAAAGAGCGCCTTCTAGATTCTAGAAGCTTCCGCGGTGAAAAAGACGGCAGCGGAATGGACAAAAGTGGGTGGGCTAAGAAGAGAGCGAGTTAACAGCTTCCCACACTTACCGTGAGCTCAACTTTTTTTTTTTTTTTTACGAGCACGAACACAGGGGGAAGTGTTTTAACAAGCATCAAGGCTGACTGTGCACACATTCACACTAAAACTCATAAACACGTCATACACACTCCCACAGCGAACGTTAATAAACTCATGCAGACTTAAAGGGGTTGCATTTCAATTCCCAGGAATATTTATAAATGTCTCACTGACGCAAGGAATATTTTCACACAAAAATTAACATTCTGTAATAATTTATTCATTCTCAAGCCAGTCCAAATCAATATGATTTACCTTCTTCTGTGAAACACATAAAGAGAACTTTGGAAGATTTTACCACTCGCTCTTTTCCATGCAATTATAATGAACATGAACTGAAGCTTTCAAGCTTCAAAAAGCATCATAAAAGTGTCCATACAACTCATGCGCTGTATGCCAAACATTCTGAACTCATATGATAACTTTGTGTGAAGAAAATACTGAAATTTAAGTCGCTATTCAAAATTTAAGTTGTGATCTTCCTTTCCAGTGAGCTTTTAACCTATGTGGCCAGATAACTGATTTGAAATGAGTTGAACTCAAGAACTAGATCAATCCAACCAATAAATGAATAATTCAGATTGGTTTTATGAACTAGATCAAAGAATTAATTGAAAAGATTCAAAGTAAAAGAATGATTCATTCACAAATCACACTTCTCTACTTCTCTTATGAATTCTAACGAACACAGCAAAGATGTTACATTTCGATCTGTTCCTCAAACACAACTCTATGGGTTTAGAAGACTTGAAATATAGCGCAAGAGTCATATATGGACCACTTTTATGAAACTATTATGGGGCTTCTTTTAAAGCTTAAATTCCTACTCATTGTAACTGAATGGGAAACAACTTGAAAAATATGACAACTGAAACATAAGGATTGTTTTAGAACATGAAGTTAAGAAATGTTCTGAAATATGACAGAATTTAAATTTTTGGGTGAACTCCTTTCTTTTCTTGACAAAAGACAAAATCAGGGTCAGGGTACTCACATATTTCCATACCAGACTATAACAGCTTTGAAACAGCACCTCAGTTTGTGAAATAACTGTTAATATGTTCTTATGTGGCACGAGTTCGCTAAAGGACACAAACAAGTTACATGTGTCTTAGGGCACCCTCCTTTTCAAGATATCATCCAGAAAACGTTCCTGCAACACCGTCCCGCCTGTAGTTGCTGCGCTCACGGTTAGCATGGCCTCACACCTGTGTGACGCAGTTTACACTCTACACTCAGCCAGGCACAATAGACTAGCTGTGTCGGTGAACTTGTGCAGCGGGAAGCAATCCTCCGCCGGCACTCAGCTATGTGCCAGTGTGGTGCGAGCTGAACTGCGGCTTGGCACAAAACGCAGAAGCTTGAAATGCAATGCACAACTCTAAAAGCACACAACACCTGCATCCCTTGGATTTCACACACACGGCCGCACACGAAAACACATCCACATTCAGTCACTCCACCCCCTGCTAGTCCAGTGCTGGATTATGACATGTTATTAATTGCCACCATTATCCACAGCATCTTGGCTGTTAGCTGGGCTGCTCTCTGGGGTGGGAGAGGGAGGCCTGGGGTAGTTGAGAGAGAGAGAGAGAGAGAGATGAAGGTGTAATGTGCCGTGCTGCTACAGATGCAACGCTCTGCCTGAAAGGTATTGTGAGATGGTGAATAATTGATCAGAAAACATTTTTCTTGGTCCTTTCCACCAAGCCACAAATCCTCCCTAAGCTCTCTTTAGAGAGGCTGGAGCACATAATCTACTGTAGTACACCAGCTAAACAGACTGAGATGAACTGATACAGGATGGTATTGGGTAGGACTAGAAAGTAAGAAAGAGACTATATAATATAATATAATATAATATAATATAATATAATATAATATAATATAATATAATATAATATAATATAATATAATAATGATTTTGAAAGAAGTTCCTTATGCTCAACAAGGCTGCATTTATTTGATAAAAAAATAATGTAAGATCGTGTAATATGAATAGAATCCTATTTTTTATATTATTACAATTTAAAATAACTTCTATTTTAAAATATTTTGAAATATTTATTCCTGTGATGGCAAAACTGAATATTCAGCAGCATTACTCCAGTCTTCAGTGTCACCTGATCCTTCAGAAATCATTCTAACATGCTGATTTGGTGATCGAGAAACATTTCTAATGATCAAAAAACAGTTGTGCTGCTCAATATTTTTGTAGAAAACATGTTGCATTTTTTTAGGATTCTTTGATGAATAAAAAGTTCAAATAAACAGCAATGTACAAGACTTTCAAATGTACATTGTACAACGTAAATAGAAACATTTTACACTTTTATATACAGTATATATTGTATATAGCTATATATATATATATATATATATATATATAGCTATATATATATATATATATATATATATATATATATATATATATATATATATATATAGATATAGATATATATATAGATAGTGTACTCCTAAAAGATAATGTATTCCATTTTAAGCAGCTTTCTCTTTTGAGAAAACAGTCCACAGGTATTGATGACTCATCCCGCACTACACAGATTTTGGCCCAATCAGATGCTCTCTAGAAGTAAAATGCTCCTCCCACTGATACCACATGCAACTGACCATTAAGTATCAAATCTATTTATGGTTATGTTTAAAAAGGGGATGGGCCCTTCAAAATGTCTCCCCTGACATCATGTTTTAATAGAAAATATGTAAACATATGGGAAAAAGTTTGTTAAGTGATTTCAATAGGTCCTTAATGTGTCTGCCACACTAAACATTTGAAATTGTTCCTGTACTGCCCTTGTGAGCAAATCTTTATTGCCTGATGTAGCCATTAGCCAATATCTTATATGCAGTGCATTGACGAAACATGAACAATCTCTGTATAAGAGTAAGTGAAGCCATGTTGCGTGTTCATCTGACACCAAAATAATATTTTAAGACAATATCCGAGGTGTCACGCACACACATTCATAACATCTTAATTGCCGTGTTTGTGTCGATGCCCCCCTCACATCACAGATGGAGAGAGGGGGAGAGGAGAGAAACAGGGGAGGGAGAGGGGAAAGAGAGAAGGAGGGGGAAAAATTGATTGCAGCAGATTCGTTGAGAATCCAATTGTCAACAGCATCCTTCAAGCAACTCCCCCAACCCATTCATCTGAAACTGATAGAAAAATAGTTACCTGAACTGTCACACCGAACTCTACTGTTAATTTAAGGTAATTAGTGTCAGAGTGAATCTCAATACATCATGAACGGGTTGGCAGACTCCATGATGCAATCTGTTTCTCTTTACGTCGGGTCACATGTATGTTGCCGTGCTCTGTGTTTTAAGAAGTTCTACGCCTTCCCTCAGTCTCAGGATGGCACTGGCAGAGCTGCGTTCAATTTTATAGTTATTTTGCTCTGTTTTGTAAACAGCTGTAGCATGCAGCATTAAGAAAACGTTTCCCAGATGATAAGGAAACGTTTTTAAACCAACAGCTCTTCTGATTTTTCCTTTCCTGCTAAAGTCAACTGTAATGCACATGTATCCAAACATTAAGGCTCTTACAGCAACAAATAATGACATTCAGGCTCAGAGACTCGTTTAAACACCCAGATGGACACGTTCAAAGGCTTTGAGTGCACACTGTGGCATCTTCAGTACACATGCAAGATGTGTTTGTTTCTTCAGGAATGAAAGGGAGGTCTGTTAGACGGTGTTTTAGCACCTATTCTCTCCTCTCTCCGAACTGCCTGTGATCTCCCTTCAGAGGATACCGCTGTCATACACATAACACACACACACTCGATGTTGTTCACGAGCACAAAGCGCCTGGCACAGCGGTAAACAATGTCAGTGATTATATTCTGTTCTTACGCGCTGTACTTTTGCACATTAAAATAAGCTACATTAAAATGCACTACACCTACATTATCATCATGTTCGTGGCAGTAATGGCCCACTGAGGTGCTGTATGCCAGCTGTTTAGGGCTGTGTCTGCTGCAGTGGAGAGTAAAGCCTGGCATTATGCCCTACTGAGCAATGCATTGGCAAGAGCTAAATGCAGGGAAGGGATTGGCTGGTTAGTCATTGAGCCCACTGCAGTACAGCAGCCATGATAGGTTTTTCTTTGGAACATTTGTATAAAAAATAAAAAAAGTAATATGTAGGAGATAACAGGACAGGTTGTCATGCAGGGCAATGTCTTAATGTGGTTTCAAATCAAACATCCAATTGGGAAAATGTGTTTTCTCTAACAGTGGTTTGCTGGTATGTTGGTTTCAAACACCTAGTTGAAAACGTTCTTTAATCAGGATCATTTACATGTTTTGTACTCCACACTGAGATCCCAATATCATCATAGTTTTTTATACATCTGTTGTATAAATAAGTAAAACTCTAGCATATATTCAGGCAATGATCTACTATTATGAAGCTATGTTTATATAAAGTGCTGTGAGAAAAGGCTATAAATCTCCACCTCCAACATCCTCACACGCAACATAGCCTACTAGCCGAGACTCTTCTTCTTTATGTGTACACATGTGACGTAATGACGCAAAGACATGCTCGAATTTCCCGCGGAAATCCACCCGTACCACTGGAGTTTAAAACATTATTACAAGCTTACCGTTTTGAATCGAGCTACGGCAAGCCGATAGTTTTGAACACTGGCTGGTTATGTACCTGCTCAAACTTTTATTTTGGATCATTTTTAACCCAAAAAAGTTACGGACTGCAGCTTTAAGCAAGGGTTTACCATTAGGTCAAGTGAACTGTCACATTGTGTTTTAAATGTTTTAATTTCATAGTAATTAAAATTCATGAAAGCAATGATTTGATACTTTTGAATGTTACCTTTTCCATGAATTCTGCCATATTCACTGCTTCAATTTCCTTGAAAAGCATATAATAGGCTAGTTCCCACCGTGACAACTTACCCCATAAATGACAACATTCCTCAATAGCAGCTTTTTAAAGAGAAAAAGTATATTTAAGTATATTAAATACAGTGTATTAAGTATATAACAGCATATTAAGCAAAAAATAATTAATGGAAAAGTATAAATGGAAAATGTAACATTCAAAGGTGTCAAATTGTTCTTATTAAAAATACAAATATATATATTTTTGAATTAACTATGTATTCTTTTCCTTGAACAGCTTGAACAGTGGAAATGTAAAACAGCTTTTTTCATAGCCAAGACTTTAAGGCAGTGTTTCTTAACCAGGGGACGGGGCCCACTAGGGGCGCTCAGGATAACGATACTCGGTTACTAACGTAACCTCGGTTCTCTCTAGAGAGGGAACGAGTATTGCGTAAGTTTAGCTTATGCTACGGGAAAGATTCATCTTCTCGAGATATTAAAGCCAAAAAAATATCCTTAATTTTGTATTCATTGTCAACGCAGTGCAGCAGCTAGCAGACCTAGAGCAGGCAGTCTTGCGTGCTCATTGGCTGCCCTGCGGGCAACTGCTGCAGCCTACCAGTGAGCCTGGCGTGACGTCACGCCCAATGAAGGGCGCCCGCGCCTTCATAGCATCACAGCCCACCAGAATGGGCGTGGCTCAGCGTATAAAAGTAGGGGCTGTAGGCTGACTTCCCTGGTTTTTCGTCGACTGAAGCGAAGTCGCTCGTGGCGCGAGCACGGCCGGTTACGCAATACTCGTTCCCTCTCTAGAGAGAACCGAGGTTACGTTAGTAACCGAGTATCGTTCTCTTACGAGAGGTTCTCTCGTATTGCGTAAGTTTAGCTTACGCTACGGGAACACTTCGTCAGCGCCGTGCGCGCCAAGCATCCACCATGAGACCCCGAACTTTCAGGGGAACCCCATAAGTGGAAAAAATAAGGTGGCCAGCCACGCGTGCCATCACTTGTACATAAGCACACATAGGGAATACAGAGCAGCGCGCCGGTCTGTATAGGCATATGGCACATACCCAACTAGTGCAGCTCAACCAGGAGAGCTGAGTCACGTGAGAGTGATCTGAGCAGGAAGATCTGGGCAGAATACACCTCTTCTTCAAACTGACAAAATTTTAGCCTGCAAGGCAGGAACTTCTAGGTTATAAAACCTGACAAAGGTAGACGGGGAGCCCCAGCCTGCCGCTACACTTATGTAATGGATAGAAATCCCACTGGACCATGCCCACGACGAGGCCACGCCTCTCGTGGAATGAGCCCTGATGTCCAGAGGGCATTGCAGACCTTTTGACGCGTAAGCAGCTGCTATAGCGTCCACTATCCATCTGGACAGGCTCTGTTTCGAGGAGGCGAGACCCTTGGTGCGCCCACCAAACGAAAAAAAAAGCTGTTCTGAACGCCTGAAGGAGGCGGAGCGCGTAATGTAAAATCTCAGCGCCCTGACAGGGCAGAGGAAATTCACATCACTTTCGCTGTCAGATGCTGGCAGAGCTGCCAGCGAAATAACTTAAGCTCTAAATGGAGTGCCCATCACTTTAGGAACATAGCCATGTCTAGGTCTGAGGATGACTTTAGAGTCATTCGGCCCGAACTCAAGACACGACGCGCTGACAGACAGTGCATGCAGGTGCCCCACACGTTTTACTGATGACAGTGCAGTCAGAAAGACAGTTTTCAGTGATAGATATTTCAACCCCACGGAGTCTAGTGGTTCAAATGGAAAAGCTTTCAGGGCCTCGAGGACCAATGAAAGATCCCACATAGGAACCGACGGGGGGCGCGGCGGGTTCATCCTTCTAGCTCCTCTAAGGAAGCGGATGACCAACTCATGTCTTCCCAGTGACTGGCCGTGCGTCGATTCTGCGAACGCTGCCACGGCCGCCACGTATACTTTGAGTGTGGATGGGGACCTCCCCTTATCCAACAGCTCTTGTAGGAAGGTGAGCAGATGCACCACCCCGCATGTCCGTGGGTCCAGACCTCTGTCGGTGCACCATCCGGAGAACACCGACCATTTAGACGCGTAGAGCCTTCTCGTGGAAGGAGCTCTAGACTGCGTGATCGTGTTCATCACTCCTTCTGGCAGGGCAACGAGTACCCGTTGATCAACCATGCGTGCAGAGACCAGCGCTCTGGATGGGGATGCCAGATCGCGCCGCGAGCCTGAGAGAGGATATCTACCCTCACCGGAATCGGCCACGGAGCTGTATGTGACAGCCGTGCTAGTTCCGGGAACCAAATCTGATTCTCCCAACGCGGGGCTATGAGGAGCACCGAGTGGCGCGTTTCCCTGATTCTCTTGATCACCTGTGGTAACAGAGAGACCGGAGGGAAAGCATATAGCGGGAGGCTGGGCCAAACCTGGGCCAGCGCGTCCTCGTCCTTCGAGAAGAACGTCGGGCATTGAGCGTTGTCTTTTGACGCAAATAGGTCGACTTCCGCTCTGCCGAATAGGCACCACAGCTTCTGGACCGTTTGGGGGTGCAGGGACCATTCCCCTGGGGGAAAGTTGTCCCTGGACAGTTTGTCTGGGCCGTCGTTCAAATGGGCAGGCACATGCGCCGCCCTCAGCGAGCGCAGGTGCATCTGAGACCAAATAAGGAGGCGTTCCGTCAGATTGAGGAGATTTCTGGATCTGACACCGCCCTGACGATTTACATAGGATACCACAGACATGTTGTCCGAGCGGACAAGAACATGTTGGTCCTGTATGAACGGGAGGAAGCGCTTCAGCACGTTCTCGACCGCTATCATCTCCAGACAGTTTATGTGAAAACACTTCTCTTGGTCTGACCACTGGCCTAAGACCGGTCTGCCCTCGAACAGCGCGCCCCAACCCGAGTTGGACGCGTCTGTCGAAATGACTTTCCGATAAGAGATGGTTCCCATCATCACTCCCTGCTGGTACCAGTCGGTTACTAACCAGGGCTGCAGAGCCGATATGCAGGTCTGAGTCACTCTGATTTTCTGGCCGCCAGAAACCCAGGCTCGGCGGGACGCGCAAGCATTCAACCAGCGTTGGAGCGGGCGCATGCGCAGTAGGCCCAGCGGAAGCACCACTGCAGCTGATGCCATACAGCCCAACATCCTTTGAAATGTTTTCAAAGGGAGAAAGCTGCCCTTCTGGAAAGATGCGGCTAGGTGGCGAACACGGCGCGCCCGCTGTCGATAAGCGAGCCGTCATGGTCACAGAGTCCAGTTCTATTCCTTAAAAGGAAATTGACTGGCTGGGCAGTAATGAGCTCTTGGTCCAGTTGACCGTGAGACCCAAGCTTTCCAGGTGACTGAGAAGCACTGTTCTGTGAGATAGCAGTTCTGTCTCTGACTGTGCCAATATCAGCCAATCCTCCAGATAGTTCATTATTCGCAGCCCCTGACTTCTCAGGGGGGCGAGCGCCGCGTCCATGCACTTCGTAAATGTACGGGGTGCTAGGGACAGGCCGAACGGCAGGACAGTGTATTGATAAACCTGACCGTCGAAGGCGAATCTCAAAAATTGACTGTGACGGGGTATTATCTGAATCTGAAAATAGGCATCCTTCAGATCTAAAGAAATAAACCAGTCCCTCGGGCGAACGTGCACGAGGATTTTCCTGGTCGTAAGCATTTTGAACGGTCTTTTCGCAAGCACTTTGTTCAAATGTCTCAGATCTAGGATAGGTCTGAAGGCCCCGTCCTTCTTGGGTACGAGAAAACATCGGCTGTAAAAGCCTGACTCGCTCAGAGAAGGCGGTACCTTTTCTATAGCCCCTTTGCACAGCAGCTTTGCTATTTCTGCGTGAAGTAGGTGTGCTACTTCCGCATTCACTATCGTCGCGGTCCGGGCTCGAAAGCGCGGGGGACGGCGAATGAATTGAAGTGTATAGCCCTGCTTTATTGTGCCCAGCACCCATTCTGAAATCCCTGGGATAGTTTCCCACGCAGCTATGTGAGCCGCTAGGGGGCGAATGGCCTCCGGGTTCAGATCGCCGCCGTTTGCGGGCTTGTGAAACTGAACCGGAGCCGAAAGTGCGGCGCGCGCGCTCTCGGTTCTGGGCAATGGCTGCTCGCTGAAAGCCGAAACCGGCTGATTTATGTGAGATGTCACAATCATAAGGGATGGGGAACATTCTTTTTTCACTTTTTGACGCGCGAGCAGCGCTCCGGGCGGAAAAGCTTCCTGTAAGCGTGAGCGCGGGCACGAGACTCACAAGAGTATTTGACGCCCCGATCATAATGGATGGGGAGCGTCTTATTAATGCCCTGCGTTTTGTGATAACACTTAAACGCGCGGGTGGAGCCCGGGGGGAGGTTTGTGTTAGCAAGCGTGAACGCTCTCTGGCGGGCATGAGACTTACATTCATAACCTGCTTTTTTGATCGTGTAACAGAGCGGGCAGATAGTGGGCACAGACCTGTGGACACATTTCTTGCATTCAACACTCGAGCGGCTTTTCTGCGCTTTATGAGAGTGTGCTCTGTGAGTGACACGAGATTCGGAGTGCTTGTGTGTAGGTGTGAACACTGGGGCGTGGGCACTTTCACTACACTTAAAACACCGACAGCGTGAGCCGGACCAGACATTATCTTCTTTTTGAGATTTCTCTGGGTCGCCGTGAAAACGGCGTTTGTGTGCAGGCGAGAGGGTGAACAAACCGGCTCGTTGGCTGCTAAATGAACCACTGCAGTAGCCTGTTTGAAGGGGACTGACAGGGAAATAAACTTTGATGGCGGTCCGGCCGCAGCGGGACACGCGCGTCTTTTCTCTCTTTGTTAGGAGGGCTTCGCGTGCTCAGACTTCAGCGTAATCTTCTGCCGAGGCCCTCTGGGGGGCGGTCTGTGACAGCTGTCTGAGCGCGACCTAGGGCGGCCGCCCTGACGTCACTGCGAAGGCTGAGGCTGTGCTGGACGCTGGCTTTGTCTCTCGCGAGAGCGGCCTGTAGCGGAGCTCGAGCGTCACGGCAGGAAGAGGTTCATGGCCTGCGTGGTCTTCTGTACCTCAGAAAAACGGTCAACGATCCCGTTCACCGCTGGGCCGAAGAGACCAGTGGGGGAGAGCGGCGCGTTCAGGAAGGTGGCTCGCTCAGTTTCCCTCATATCCGCGAGCGTCAACCAGAGGTGCCTCTCTGTTACAGTCAACCATGCCATGGCTCGTCCAATGGCTTGAGCTGCGGTTTTGGTGGCGCGGAGAGAGAGATCCGTCGCACTTCTCAGGTCTGTAACCGCAGCTGGAACCCGGCCCTTCTCATCCTATTCGCGGAGGAGGTCGGCTTGCAGGATCTGTAGTACAGCCATGGAGTGGAGAGCAGACGCGGCCTGGCCGGAGGCGGCATATGCGCGGCCGACCAAGGCGGACGTGGCTCTGCAGGCTTTTGACGGGAGGGCTGACCGTGACCGCCATCTCGCGGAGGGTTGGGCAAAGGTGCGCTGCGACCGCCTCTTCCACAGGGGGAATAGCCGTGTACCCTTTCTCGGCGGCGCCGTCCACTTGGGAGAGCGACGCGGAGGCCTGGGACTGAAGTCTCAAGGAGAATGGTGCATTCCATGACTTCGTCAGCTCCGAGTGAGGTACAGGTGAATTTCTGGATCGACGAGGAGGCGGAGTGAAGCAACCATTCCTCGCTGTCTGATGCCAGGATGGAGCAGCAGTCTCTCGTGGCGTGTCCCTCGGCCTCATCCTCAGATGCGATGGCAGTGAGGCTCGTGAACGGCAGCTGCGCGTCGGTGAGGAGGGGCGGGGAAGGCGAAAGCGAGGCTCGAGGGAGGTTCTCCGGCGAGCGCGTTGCTGTGGCCACAGGTTCCGGCTGTCTCAGGGAACGGCGCTTCTTCCTGCGCGGTCCCACAGAGGGCGGAGTGACTGCTGCGGTGTTGAAGGCTTTGAGTCGAGCCCGCAGGGTCGACAGCGGAAGCGCTTCACAGAGCTCGTAGCCCCCGGACGCGAGGGCGAGCTCTGCATGTTCCAGGCCCAGGCAGAGAGCGCAGATCACTTGGCGGTCTCCAGCACTGAGCGGGGCTCTACACGAGCCGCAGGAAGTGCGAGGCATCTTTAAAAAGACACTCGCTGCTCTTTTAGAATAGATTTAGCAAGGTAAAAGGATACGTCGCCGGATAGCGTAGCTCGCACGGATGGCTGAAGGTGGCGAAGACGGCCGGCTTCCTAAGCGCTGTCCTAAGCTGGCTGTTCGCTGTTCGACGGCGGCGGTGGCTTCTCTCAGATCCAGCGATGCAAAGAGTTTGCTGAAGAGACGAAAAATCAGGGAAGTCAGCCTACAGCCCCTACTTTTATACGCTGAGCCACGCCCATTCTGGCGGGCTGTGACACTATGAAGGCGCGGGCGCCCTTCATTGGGCGTGACGTCATGCCGGGCTCACTGGTAGGCTGCAGCAGTTGCCCGCAGGGCAGCCAATGAGCACGCGAGATGGCCTGCTCTAGGTCTGCTAGCTGCTGCACTGCGTTGACAATGAATACAAAATTAAGGATCATTTTTTGGCTTCAATATCTCGGGAAGATGAATCTTTCCCGTAGCGTAAGCTAAACTTACGCAATACGAGAGAACCTCTCGTAAGAGAACTAAGTATTCAAATTTAATAAATGATTAATAATATATTAAAATAATATATTTCTAAAATAAACTGTTAAAAAGCACACATTAGGATGTGAAATGTGGGCCCTTGAGAACCACTGCTTTAAGGTATGTATATGTCTAACCTGAAATTGAGTTTCAAAACTAAACTTACCCTAAGAAATATTCACTGAAGAAAAGAGTGTGTCAGCATACGGCCTGGTCTCCCCCCATGTGTAATATGTAGAAAGGTACATGTGTGCATGGCACAGGTGGCAGTAAACAGGGCACAGAAAGCCTGGCACCAGGCAGGAGAACGCCCTCTGCCGCCACTCAATGAACTGCTGTCAGTTTGTCCCCACACACAGCCCTGGGACTCTTTAGTTTGTCTACCTCTGGTTTCTGAATCCCATGACTGCAAATGGATTTGAGGCCCTGGGATAATTATGTAAACAAAACAAAAAAATACATTCACACACAGATCAGGGTGGAGTGTATGCGTACGTTTGTGCATCCTTATAAACACAGAATGTTGGAAAAACAATAGGTCTTTGTAGTGGTAAACAACAGTAATCCACTTTCTTGTGTTCATCATTGGAAGTTTCTGGTACAATAATGACCCTTTATGTCAAACAAAGACTTTCAAAGGTCTTTGATGTGATGTGAAGGTCTTTTAAAAGCTGGACCGCCCCTGTAGTGTCCCTTAAAAGAAAATCGCTCTTAATGCACTTTGTGGTACAACTATTTTCATTACTATAACCGTAGTAAATATGTGGGATAAGGCACAAAAGAGAGAAAGATAACCTCTGTTTCAAAACCTAGTGAGCTGCCTCGCTGCCTGTAAAGTAAGCTGCCTTCTAAGGCTAGAACTTTACAAGTTACTGATTTGGAACAGTCCATAAAGTGCTGCACAAATCATTTTGGAGACTCGTTTTGCAATGGATTTCACTAGAGTATGACATTAGCATGTTACTATACATATCACCAACAAATATTCCGAAACAACAATTTTAATTACACAGAATGTTTGTATGAAGACTTCTTAGTACTAAATGAAATAGGATAACACTTTAGTTTGGGGACCAATTCTCACTATTAACTTAATTATTAGCTGGCATATTATTACCATATTGACTATTTATTACTAAGTATAAAGCACATATTAATGCCTTATTCTGCATGACCATATTCTACATCCCTTAATGTACATCCAACCCAATTCCTAAACTTTGACCCACTACAACAACTACCTTACTAACTCTTAATAAGCAGTAAATTAGGAGTTTATTGAGGCAAAAGTCATACCGGTAGTTAATAGTGAATATGTGTTCCCCAAACTAAAGTGTGACCTGAAATATTTGTATTATAAATATTGATATATATTTTGTTTATATATAAATCAACATTAATCTTGCTTCATCCACCATCTTGGAATTTAGCCAAATCTATGTATCTTAGCAGCAACTTGTGAAAAAAATGTATATTTAAGATGCTTCTAAATAGAATGTAATGTCTGAGGCCACTTTCTGTAGTTAAAATATTTCAATTAAAATATATTAAAACTTACATTAAATGAAATTAGCTTAACTTTAGAGTACTTTTTGACCCACTTAAGTAGGACTTAAGTACATCTTTAAATGTTATTTCTTAATAACTTCTATTGTCTCTGAAATATGGTTAAAGTGTAGTGCTGAATGTATTGCCAAGGATTTAAGGTAAACTAAACTAAAATATTCCGTGAAGTCATTTCTACTGAAACTTGTATCCCATTTATTTAAATATATTTGTAATTAAACATTTGTAAAGATGAAGTTGGAATTTAGTTGTATTTATTTCATTGGAATTTAGTTGGAATTTAACTGTACTATCAATTATTTATATTGCTATATTGTTAGTCAACAACACATCAAAATAAGAGTATATTTAAAGCACGGCAAAAGATTAGTAAAACAAAGATTCAAAAAGTACTATGAAGTAAAAGTTTTAATTTGACATTATTACAAAAGTGCTTAAGTGTGTAAAGAAACAGTCATGAAAGTGTACTCTCTTTAAATATGAATTGCGTGTCTGTGTGTAGGCTAGATGATGAGTGAACAGCATAGGCGCGCGCGCTTTGTTTACTACAGTTATACAGCGCGTGTCTGTGCCGTTCATTCACTCTCGCACCTACATTAGTAAACGTTATGTTTACATGGACACATCCAAACTATATTGCTATAGCCTACTAAGATGAGTAAAAATAGACTGAAATATGTTGAAATAAAATGTCTGTATAAGCAACAAGCTGCAAATTCACATGTATATACTAATATATCATACACAATATATTACAGACTAAATATGAATGTTTAGACAAGATTTTGTGATTAGTTTTGGATAGATTATAAAGTTTTGACTGTAAAAAAAGACTACTGTCACATTAAATAGGTACGCTTGTGTTCGCCAATTTCTGATCATAGTTAAATATACTATAGTATGATGTTTTGTCAAAAATAAAGTAGGTATATTGACTTATCAACTAAGATGTTATTATAGTGTTTGTTCCAATATTCAAACTAATGAATCCTTACCTTTTTTTAATACGTATGATAAAATGTATACTTTTTACAAAGAAATACACTTAAAATATTGTTAAAATTGTAATTGTTGTTGTAATTGTAACCTATTTGTAATTGGTTACAATTTCTAATTGTAAAATATGTATAGGCTATATAGATAATTTCTTTTGTCCTTGCATTCTTTGGGATCCTGTGACACACCTGTGTGAAAGGGCTAATTAATATGCAGCTCATTATGCGGCACATTATCCGGCCTTTGTCTTCTCAGGTGTGAACACGCCTCCACGCATATTGCCTTTCCAAACAAAAGGTCTCTAATAAAATTTAAATCAGTGTATGCTTTTGTTTTTTTTTTTGTGTCATTTTGTGTACATGATTAGGCAGGATGATTTTCAGATCATTTTGAAGCAAAAATTCTAGGCAACAACTTATTAGTCAAAAATTAGTCAAAAGTCTTGTGGACACATATTTAGTATGTGTTTTGTGGCCTTATTTCAGACACTTTAAGTTTTAGTTTTTTCAATAACCATGCATAAGCAATATTCTCTCAAAAATACAAACATGTACATAATTGTTGCTAAGATATTACGGTAGCCCAGTTTGTGCTTTATTGAGTGAATTTACACCTTTGCCATTAACATGTTTATAAATAACTGAAAAAAGCACAAATGTCAGAGCATGTCAGAACACCTCAAGGACCCCAAAAACCCTTAGACCTCAGAGGGTTAAGTACTCTTAAGTTATAATAAAATAAATATTATATCATCTCCAAGCATAGTTTTTTTTTTTAAATGTACTTTTAAGATTTGAAGAATGCTACAAGAGCACATTCAACAAAATGAAGCTCACTTCTTTTTCACAAGAGTAAATAACATGCCTACCTTTTGAAGCAGCCTTCGGGTCGATACTATATAGTGCACATATGATGCTTTACAAATCAGTGCTCCCTCTGTAGGCAGCCCACTAGGTTTTGAAACAGAGCAAGAAAGTGCTTCAAAGTGGATGTGAGAGAAAAATATCTGCAAGACAGCTGAAAGCGTGAGGGGGGGGGGGGGGGGGGGGGGGGGGGGGGGGGGGGGGGGGGGGGGGGGGATGAATGAGAGAAAGTTAAAACATGAAAAGTAAAGAGTTGGAGGAAAGAGGATACTGTGAGAGGGAGGCTCAGGTTAGGGTTGCTTAGTAACCGCTCCTTCTGAGACTCTCAGACTATCAGTCTCCAGCATCCTCCCTAGCGACCAGCGCCGTGACAACGCAGCCACGTGCAGCTATGGGCATTTATCACAGGCCGTGTGTGTAATGAGTACTCAGCAGTGGGGAAATTGGGCTGACCTCTGGGCCAAAGCTGTTAGCAGGGACTGGTAGCAAGGCCAGCAGGGTCATGGCATCCTTGTCCCACCCACTTAGTGGGCAGTTATCATAGAAGCATTAGTTTACTGTTGGACCCATATATCCTCAGGCTCTATATCCAGCTCTGCAATGTTTGTACCACTCTAGCTTGCCAAGAAAAATGCAATAACTTTGCTTGTACACTTGCTAGCAGAGGCATAAAAACAGAAATAATAAGACACGGCCCTTATTAGGGATTGATTGAGATCTGCTAAATTTTCACGTATTTTCATCTGTAACACATAAAATATGCCACTTGTTTTTAACACATGTTTTTAGGCCTATCTAATTCAATGATATTCGTAAATTTTTAATAGTGCACTTAAAAATGAAAATTCTGTCATCATTTACTCACCCTAAAGTTGTTTCAAACTTGTATGAGTTTCTTTCTTCTGCAGACACAAAAGAAGATATTTTGAAGAATGTCGGTAACCAAATAGTACCCCATTGACTTCCATAGTATATTTTTTTTCTACTATGGAAGTGAGAGGGGTACATCAACTGTTTGGTTACCAACAGAAAGACTTCATACAGGTTTGAAACAACTTGAGGGTGAGTAAATTATGACAGACTTTAAATTTTTTTAAGTGAACTATTCCTTTAAATGTCCAAATACTTTCTAAGGGGGATTAACTGTTACATAACAGATAGTAACATATAGACCTTTTCCGCCTGAGAAACAGAATCTTTAGAATTTTGTGTTTAAACTTTCCTTTTTTAGCTGTGGCTCTGTATATTTCTATGGCATCGCTGTCCAAGAGTAATGAAGTGGATTTACTTATTGTAGAGTTAATGAAAGTTATCATGAACATTGTAATGTTTGAACCGGATGTCATAACAAATGTCAGTAGATCAGGAATATTTTTAAAACGAGCGGTTCATTCATAAATCCGTAAGATCTTGCTGTGGAAATACAAACCGGAAGACAACACAGTAGAGCTGAAAAGGGGCGGGGCTACATAAGGTCTACAGGCCTAAGCCTATAATTACCATTATTTAACTCATCTAAATCTACAACTATCTCTTCCTCTTTTCACAGCACAGAAAGAAAAAGAGACAATCAATACATAGGCAGATGGAGTGCAGAAAAAAGGAGGCTGAAATAGCCATTTTCAGCCTAGGCTGGTCCCCAGAAAGTCATGAAATCAAAATTTGAACTTTAAAATTGATAAGGATTGATTTTACTGACAGCGGGATCATAACGTACGCCTCTTTAGAGACCATGGCAAAGGGCTAGAGATGCCGGCCATATAAAACACTGAACAGTAAATTAGACCATGGCTCGACAATTAGGTTTTTACTGTTTTAGGATATGGGAAATCTTTAGTGCTTCATCAGACAGGATTAGACATCATTAGACCTAGGGGGATCTGAAAAAGACGAATGCAAAAATAAACTTGTTTGGACAGATGGATTGGATGGAATCCTCAATAACCTTTCCCATTTTTTTTACCTCTCTGCAAAAGCAAACGCCAAGCTATATTAAATGCCACCCTGACAATATAGAGAAGTCAGAGGTAGAAATCTATAGCTTCTGTTCCTTCAAATAATAATAATAATATATATATATATATATAGTTATTTATTTATATACAATATAAAATGTATTATATTCTAAATAATTTCTTATAAATATTTTTAAATAATAATAAATTATTTAGAAATATATATAAAATATAAAATGTCATATACAAATATAAAATATTAATGTTAAAAATATAAAAATACAGATTTATCTCACTTTACAATAAGGTTTCATTTGTTAACATTTAATGCATTACCTAACATGAACTAACAATGAGCAATATATTTTTTACAGAATTTATTAATATCTGTTCATATTAATCATCATATTAATATTTATTAATATGTTTGTTCACAGTGTATTAAATAATATCAAAATATGTAACTTGACTTTTTTTATTAGTAACTGTTAAAATTAACACTAATAAACACTGCACAAGTACATTGTTAGTTCATGTTATCTGAAACCTTATTGTAAAATGTTACCCAGTTTTTTTTTTTTTTCCATATTTTAATACATTACATTTGTTGAAATACAATTTTGAAATAGAAAATGACAAAAAAAAAAGATTCCCTGGCATTTTCCAGAAGCATCAATATTTATAATGAAATTATTCAGTTCCACCCTCTGCTACAAATATTAGCCCAAATTATAAACAACTTTGTCTTTAAAGAATGACTCCATCTTCTATGACAATGATGCATAGCTTTGAGAAAACCCGAAATAATAACTACTTCTATAATGACCAAAATATGATAATGCAGGTTGTTTTTTTAATTACAAAATAATGTTGTATCCAGGAGGGGATTATTCATAGACATCTAAGAGAGAATTAATGATACTTTAATCCCATTGAGGAAAGAAGTTGAAAACACAATTGGGCGGACTGAACCAAGAGCTAATTCTTGTTAGGAAAAGTGATTAGTGAGTTTGAATGGGAAGGTCTTTACTAGAGCTAACATTGGAAGTACACATTGAGCTGCATGCTGGAGAACAGATGGCGTGTCATAAATTTTCGCCCCGTATTCTGACATGTATTAGCATTCGGCTAACAGCCACAGCTTGCCAGCCATTTAGGTAATGTTTCTATCTGAGTGCTTTGGAAAGAGTGATAAAGTGTGTTTGGCGCTCCTTTAACAATTCTGGTTCAAGTACGCAATCAGGAGAAACCGTGATTATGCAAATATTCAAAAGCTATTGGTGTCAAAATCGGAGAAATTAGAAAATAACAAGTACTTCCAAGCTGTGTTTCCAATTATATATTTTATTCTTTTTTGTTCAACTAAAAAATAAACCTCTCTGTAAGTTTCACAACAAGAATGGCAGATGTGTGGGATTTACAAATGTTTAGGCTTGATGCTGCGCTAATTACTGAGATCATTACACACCAGTGACAGTGACAGATGATTTTTAACATTTTCTTTCTCTTATGTTTACTTCCATTCTTTAAATAAGTCTGTATTCTATCTGGTAACTTGGCTCCTTCTGGTTAATAATTGCAGGTTACATTAAGTACAAACCACAGTTGCCAGTTTTTAGCTGTTAATATTTTATAAGCAGTGGTGCACTGTAACATTCAAAGCGCTCTGCTCAACCTGGAAGGGGCGGGGGGGGGGGGGGGGGGGGAGGCACTAAATTAGCAGAGGACGGGGTATAGCACAGGTGTGCTGGAGGGAGGGAGTAAGCAGACAAAAGCTTTTTTTAATGTCAGGGGATGCTGCTGCTTAGATTGATCTGATAGTACGTCTTGTCTCAGAGTTCAATTTTCACCTTTTGTTCTTTCTTTGAAAAAAACCCTCACCCCCCTTTCCCATCACACACTTTTCTTATCACTATATGTGAATGTTTTTAATAGTGGTCAGAGAAAGAGATTAAAGTTGACATGTACTAATGCGGGATGTATAATCCCAGTGATATATATGTGTAATCTAATCACATGTGTAATTTTACACATGTATATACACATGTAATCCTGTACAAATTTAAATCCTGAAAATATAGTTATAACTGTGTGTGTGTGTAAAACGTGTGTGTGTGTGTGTTTGTGTGTGTGTGAGACAGACAGATAGATAGCCTTTCAAAAGTTTGGGACTGGTAAGATTTTTAATGTTTTTAAAAGAAGTCTCTATGCTCACAAGGGCCGCATTTATTTGATTAAAAATACCAAAAATACCAGTAATATTGATCAATAAAATAACTGTTTTGTATTTGAATCTATTTAAAAATATAATTTATTCCTGTGATGCAAAGCTGAATTTTTAGCATCATTACTCCAGTCTTTAGTGTCACTTTTTTTTTCAGTTTTTTTCAGGATTCTTTGACGAATAGAAATTTCTATTTCATTTATTTTAAATATAATCTTTTGTAACATTATAAATATCACATACATTAGATACACATATATTCATGTATGTACATGATGTAATCTCTTTTTCTACTCATAATAAATAATAATGTGATCAAAATCATGCTAATCATTTAATTAGGCTGAATTCAGGTGAACTGGGACACTTTTTGCCATTGAGATGACTGAAGATATCCTGAATTAACATCTGAGGAGTAATGTGATAAAAATCCACAGCTTTCATGTGACTTAAATCATCAACAAAGGAATTTTGTGTTTTAGTGATTTAAAATAACCAGTATTTGCACACATAAGCTGAAACTGTGCACACACTGATGCCACACGCAGATTAGGTTGCCATGCAGAAGTGCTAGAGAAAGGGCAGCAGAAGCAGAATAGAGATGGTTTAATTACAGCTGATGTGAAGGGAACAGCTGAGGAAGCTCCTCTCAGCTCATATATGGCCGAGGGAGACAGGCATCTGCCAGCGCGGCCTCTTTTACGACCACCACTGAGTATGAGTATGTGTGCTAGAGAAAGGGAGAAAGTAGCTGACAGGTCAAATCTTCAGCTGTGCTTGTGTATGTGTGTGTGGGCATGAGAGAGAGCGATTGAGGGACAAGAGAAGAGAGGTCTCTGCAACCCTGACCCTGGTTTCAGCACAACAGGAAAGGCTCTAATCTGGCTCACCTGCTTCCCAGAGTCTTTAGTTGTGGTCAGGGGCAGGCGAGCTGAGGTGTGAGGTGTGGAATACCCTACACCAGCGCTTGCAAAAACACACATTAGTCCTGGCATGCCATGTTCACTAGCTTTTAAGCCTTCACTATGCAAACAGCTCGGACACAAGTTGTACCCTTCTCTATACACACATAGAGAGAGCTATATATGCACTTACATAAAAACAAAAACAAAAAAGAGAATCTAGGAGAAATCATGTGTGACACCATCAGTTGACTTTTCATTTACATATTTAACAACAATAACAACATATAACACTTCTACAGCATTTGTAATTCTAGGTTAATGTTAATGTTAAATGTTAATGTCATTTCTGCATCTACTATTAACTAAGCTAAGCTAAAAAATTCATACTTTTATTCAGCACGGATACATTTATTTTAAGTAAAAGTAAAGCCATTTATAATGTTACACAATATTTCTAAATAAATGCTGTTGCTTTGAACATAATGATCATGTGACACTGAATTAATGATGCCGAAAAAGCAGCTTTGTCATCACATGAATAAATTACATTTTAAAACATTTTAAAGTAGAAAAAGCTATTTTAAATTATAATCATATTTCACAATATTACTGTTTTCACTGTATTTTTTTAGATGAAACAAGAAGCAATAGATTACCTACACTTTTTACAACTAAGGTTGTAACATTAGTTAACTACTTTAGTTGGCATTAACTAAGAATGAACAATACTTCTACAGCATGTATTAATCTTAGTTAAAGTTCATTTCAACATTTACTCATACATTATTAAAATCAAATGTTGTATTTTTTTAACATTAGTTAATGCACTGTGAACTAACATGAACAAACAATTAACAGCTGGATTTTATAAACTAACATTAACAATAATTAATAAATGCTGCAACAAATGTATAGCCCATTGTTAGTTCATGTTAGTTAATACATTAACTAATGTGAACAAATGAGACTTTATTGTAAAGTGTTACCGTTATCTTATTGTGTTCACTGTTCTCTTATAAATGTTTCCAAAAAAATAAAAACAAATGATAAAAAACTAAAAGTAAAAATGCCGTACAGAAGAATAACTATATATAGAAAACTTTTCTGTTGCCAATCATAGTGGATGATTCATAACCCTATAAATTCACAACTAACATGACGAAGGTAATTATGTGAAAGAAAATACTGCAGATGAATAAACGAGAAGAGAAATCAATAAATGTTCAATGTGACAATATATTTTGGCGATATGCCCCAGAGTCTGCAGCTCAGGGGAGCCGTGTCATACTGCAGCTATGAGCACTATGCGGATATGGAATATCTGACTAAACATGTGTGGATATCGATACTTTGGTATCTTTAGTAACGTCCCAGAGCGTACTCACATAACACTTAACCAATCATTAAGCTGACCCCAGTCATGTTTCATTTCTGTACGGTCCCATTGATGCCATGTCAAGAGTGAGCTCAATATATAATATACACCAAGAGGTAGTCATTTTATATCTTTGATGATTTGATGGAATGATGTCATTGTCCCTTTATTGGTCACCCTCTCATACGCTAAACTAGTGTGTGCATTGGGTCGCTGTTGAGTAGATTTACATCTCTTCTGCCCTGGCTAAAGGTGTAGTCCAAAACAGGTTTAGTACAGGAATCCAGGACACAGCAATCTCCCATGTTCAAGCACTGGGGTTACAGGGCAGCTGAATGTGGGGGAGTGTCAGATGAGCCAGTGCGGCTGTTCTAATAGGATAAGTGGTCTAATACTACCTTGGGAGCTTTGCAAAGTGTCTTAATCTGTTGTGTTTAACACTACAACAAGAATAGCCTACCATCGCTCGGGTGGTCATTCTAAACCCCGGACACTGAGAACATCAGTTGATGCTAGAAAAATACAGAAACTAATAAATCTAGCATAACAGCCCCAGCAACTCGAGCTGTGATATATCGGAGTTATTCATTTCGGAATTGCCATTTAAGAACTCCAGCGGGTCATTTGTACAACTTAGTTTTAAACTTTAATACTACTAGAAGCACAAATGGAGGGAGAAAGGAGCTTTGGTCTTTGTCGAGATGAAACCAACACAGAGATCATTTATCTTTTTCGGCGAGCTCTTATTTCTCCTTTCCAAAGATTGTCTCAAATAATCAATGCCACAAACTCTGTTGTGCGGTTTATATTTAACTGCTAACACACCCTCCAGTTGCCAAGAAAATGTCAAACATCTATCACTCGACTGAACTTGGAGTAGTAATTTGCAGTTAGATTTTTTTTTTAGGTTTAAATATTCAGGGTTCTTTTAAGTCCCGTGGAGAGTAACAGAGATACGGTTGTAGCTCTCACACTGAATGGAAAAAAGAATATGTAAATTATATTCTCTTGTTTGACTTCATTCATTAAAAATGGCTTCATAAAAATGTTATTGCCTTATAAATAAATTCACAAATTAAGGGTATAAAACCTCATAACCACCTGTAGGGTGCTTAGATATAGGCTACAGGTGTTTAGCCACTTCTTCTCTATGTTTACTTATGGCATTCACCCAAAAATTGTTAAAACAATAATGGCTCTTCTAAAAAAAACTTCAAAAACCTAGTGTATAAAAGAATAGTTAGCAAACAGTACCCAAACCCACCTGCAGGGTGCTTAAGTGTTCAGCCACTAAGCTGTGTTTACTCATGACACTGACCTAAAAGTGTAAAAAAAAATGTTATAGACTTCAAAATAAACTCAAAAACTTAGGATATAAATCAATAGTCTTAAATTTAGCCTCAAAACCTGCAGTGTGCTTGGCTAGCAGGCTAAGAGTGCAGATGCTTCTTAACTGTGTAAATACTTATTACATTGACCTAAAATGTAGAAAAAAATGTTATGGCCTTCTAAATAGCATCACAAACTTAGGGTATAAATGAATAGTTAGTGTTAAATATAGTCAACAATATCTCAAAACCATCTGTATAGGGTATTTAGCTAACATGCTAACAGTGTTTACTTATGTGGCTTCCTGGGAACCTTTAATTAGGCAACTGAAACATAAATGTTATTCGTCACATAAAGTAGCCTAGACTTAACACTTTATAGACCATGTCTGCTATTCTCATTTACACTGCACTTCAACAGGGGCAAAACAGACGGACTGACAGTCAGACAGACAGATGGAGGCAACAGACGTGTGCTCCTCTCTCCTCTCTCGTGCCTTCGGCTTCTTCTGCTTCGTCGGGCCGTTACCCATAAACTATAGCCTTTCGCATTTCAAGTCGCTGCCACTCATTTTCCCCACCGTCGCTTTACACTTAAGCAAGGGGAATCTAATCTTCTAAAATGCAGTGGCTAGAATAATCAAGAAGACATATGCTGAAAATAAAGTGTGTATTTCGGGGCGCGGGAGGGGTGGGCATGTGTTTGGAGTCGGCAGATGCCTGAGGACTTTACAGTCAGCTTGACTTGTTAGGAAAACTGGGTATATGCTTACACTTCCGTTGACATGACTGCGGTATCAGCGCACTGGCTTAAGTGTTGGACACCCTCTGAATGACCCTGTCAGGGTGTGCATGTTTACAGAGATGATCTGACAAACATTTGCCCAGTGCAACCCGACTGGGCGGATGATAGTGCAGTGTGTTTACAGCCACCACCATTCCGATGCCCATACAAACCAAATTTAAAATTCAAGGGAGCTATTAGACGATACAGACAGGTCTGAAAAGGGAAACTGAAATTAGCTACATGCTTATATTACATGTCTGTGTTTACAAATATAGTGAACATAGTTTGTGGTTCTTGCTAAGCTAAGCATAATAACTATTGCATCTACTTAGCATTCAGCTTGGGTTTCCCCATACTGCCTTTACGCAGCGCGATTTTATTCACGCTGCTAGGCAGTCTGGATACCATGGACCAAATTTTCGCCCCATCTAGGGAACCAATCACAGAACGGGGAGGGAGCAGCAAGACGATGATGACGTCTATGCGACACACCGAAGCAGTTTGTTTATATGGATAAAACATGGCAGCAGACGCGAAGTTACCTTTCGATGCAGCATTAGATAGTGTTCTAAGTAGTTCAGAACGCAAATAAATCTCTGACCCATCGTCTTCTTCCTCGTCTAATTTCTTTCGCTCTACATACGTCATCTGGTATAATTGAAACGATTGGCTATGAGCTACGTACAGGCGCATTTGATAGACATTCGTAGCACCCAATAAACGGCTCTGGGCATTCGTAAACCACACCTCAAATACGAGAAAATGAACATGTGGTTCCCGGACCACGTCTCAATGTCAATGAGACGTGGTCTGACGTTAGCCAGGCTTACTTAGCATTAGTTATTTGAACAAACACATGAAATCCAAAGATCTGCTATTATTTTTATTTTTGGGGCACATTTTAGTTGGAAGACGAGCTGAAGAGAGCTGAAAGAGCACAAATAATAAAATAAAAAAACAAAATAAAATAAAACAAAATAATAAATTTGTCTGTAATGTGTGTAATGGATTTAGGGTATCATAGTTATATAAATATATTACATCATATAAAATAATTATAATAAATAACCATCGCTAAAAGCCAGAAAGCCATTTTGTCATTAAAAAAACTTTAGAGTGACCTTTAATTTGGAGCAAGAGAAACTGGGGGAGTGACTTTTGTTGCGTCAGAGATGTATCACTTTGCTCACAGCTGATTGGTTCAATTTCGGTTTGAGATTTCTTACCCAGAAAATGAGTTGTCCTGGAGCAGGTTAGCCTTAACTATAATTTTCTATGGCGATGATCACCACTAAAAGCCAAACCACTTTCATGGTGCCAAAAACCCAGGGTTACAGAAACTAAATTGAAACATACCTAGCTATCCACCAAAACCAGCTTCATGGTACAGGCCAGATTAAGCTTTTTTAAGATCTCTTTTGAATTAGTCCTGATCACCCAGCAACAACCTAAGCTAGCAGCCACCTAGCGACCATTTTGAACACACTAGCAACCGCATACGCATAAAGGGTTAGTTCACCCAAAAATGAAAATTCTGTCAGTAATTACTCACCCTCATGTTGTTCCAACCCCGTAAGACTTTCGTTCATCTTCGGAACACAAATTAAGATATTTTTGATTAAATCTAAGAGAGATGGGTAAAAAACAGCGCAGCGCTTCTGTGTTGTACGTCACACGCATCACACACATGACCAGCGTCGGCCAATAGTGAGCCTACGTGTGACGTACAACACAGAAGCGTTGCGCTGTTACACTACGTGAACTCACTCGAGGCCCACAGAGAAGGAAATTAATAGTTGTATAAAGTCGTTATTTTTGTTTGTTTTTTTGCGCACAAAAAGTATTCTCGTCGCTTGATAAACTTAAGCTTCAGCCACTGTAGTCACTTGGACTATTTTAACGATGTCTTTAATAACTTTTCTGGGCCGGCAAGTTTCAATCCCTTAGAAGCCTATGGAGGAGTGATCCAGCTCTCAGATTTAATAAAAAATATCTTAATTTGTGTTCGGAAGATGAACGAAAATCTTAAGGAATAACTGACAGAATTTTCATTTTTGGATGAACTATCCCTTTAAATCTTTATTAACAATTAACAACTGCATAGCAACACCCTGGCAACCAGCCACAAAACCCTAGCATCATTGCGTCAAATTTTGCATGATCAAGCACCATGTGATTATATAATTGTATCTTAATTTTGCTAATTGTACATTAAAATCCTATTTGAATATCTCTTAAATGCATAATATATGAGCAAGTAAACAGCTAAAACACTGCACGCTGCTATGAGTACCGCTATGGCCAATACACACACCACAGGTACTGTGCATACACACATATTTCTAAATGTCAAAACAAGAAAGTGTGAAGGACAAGATGAAAAAGATTAGTGTCTTTAAGGGCCTGAGGTTATCCTAATGATGCCATACATCAACCTTTGGAAAGGAACATAGAGTCAAAGTTGTCAATGCATGAATGCCACACCATTATCATCTCCCAGTTTTAATCATTGTTCCTGTCATGTAAGTAATCAACACCATAACTTGTACCCAGAGAGATCATTCACAGTTACTTGAGAGTAATACGTACTCTTGCGCAAAGACCCTCATCTGGCTTTGTAGTGCGTGTGTGCCTTTTCAGTAGCACTGCTTTAAATGTTGTTGTGACAATGCTAAATGGTGCTTTTTATGAATGTGCTAAAAACAACTTCCCCCAGTGTGGGCCGTGGCACCAAAGGCAATGGTGGGTGAGAACTAACACTCCAGGACCACAAACAGTGTCAGAGGTCCTGTGATTTCCTGTGATCACCTCCCATCTGCCCCCGCCTGTTCCTTAAAGAAGGTCTCTCCGCATGGAGCTGCGATTTTCACCAGCTCCCCTAATTCTCTTCAATCTGGGGCACCAACCCCCTTTTCCAGGTCTCACCGGGCTAATAAGGTGATGATGCCCCCAGAACATCAGGGATGACAGAAGAAGGGCAGTTCTCACCTTTGGAGGCATCACCTCTGCTCTTGTTATGCCTATGAGCAGCCAGTCCCTGCCTGAGTGCTTGCCCCAATGCACAATCTGTCTTGCTGAATTTGGCATGGGTGAGCTATGTAAAATACAGGAATATATTACATTTTAAAATATATTAAAATAGAAAAGAGTTGTTTTAAATTGTAATAATATTGCACAATATTACAGTTTTTTACTGTATTTTTGATGCATCTGTGGTGAGCATAAAAGACTTAAACATATAAAATATATACCGTACCCAAACTTTTGAACGGTAGCATATGATATTCTTTGTGCATACTCAGCACCTCAGTTTACATACATTTTATGTGATTGTGAGATGACAGGAAAAGTAAATCTTTAAAAATGCTAACTATTTTAAAAACACAACATGTAATGTTTAGCAAATATAAAAAAAGACATCCATTTTTCATATTATACTTAATCTTGTGATGCCTAACACACAAATCATTTTATTTTAAGTATTTTATTTTTAATTGACTGTATTTAATCAAAATAATAATAATGGCAGTTATTTAACAGCAATAACATGTATACAACTCAATATAGGATTGTTCCACCACTGCAGAACCATGAAAAGGAAAGTTCTGGAAATACATTAGTGCATTTTTTTATACATGGCTTTGGACAAAAGCATCTGCTAAATGAATGAGGCCCTGTTTACAAGTAGACGAGGGAGACACATTCCCGTTTACAACTGGTGGGTTTTTTTTAACTTTCAGACACTTCTGTCCTGATTTCTTTGAGGGGAGGGTTTATGGGTGGGTAAATATAAGGGCTTTTTAAGATTTTTCGATCTAATGTTCTAAATAAGTTCACGCAATTTACATATGAACGTGCCCGGAAACAACAGAAAAACATGAGGAGAGCAGCAGCTTTCGTTTTTTTGCTCTGACAGCCGCAAGACCCCACGAACGCTCTGAGTGTGTGTTAGAAATCAGGAATGGTGATAGAACATTATGCTTGGTACGTTTTTCGTCTTCAAACCAAACTTGGGTCTTCAGTCGACAAAGTTTAAATCCTGTCTGGCTAGCGCGCTTCCCATAATGTTTATGCATTATGTCAGTAGGTAGTGAGTAGGTGGTCTTTTGCGGCTGTTCAAACACATACGACCAAAAGAGCGTATGCACTACGAAAGCAATCTGGTCGAATGCAGTTTTCGACTTTCCGAAAACCAGTCAGTATCTGGTGTGACCACCATTTGCCTCACGCAGTGCAACACATCTCCTTCGCATAGAGTTGATCAGGTTGTTGATTGTGGCTTGTGGAATGTTGGCCAACTCCTCTTCAATGGCTTTACGAAGTTGCTGGATATTGGCAGGACCTGGAACATGCTGTCGTATACGCCGATCCAGAGCATCCCAAACATGCTCAATGGGTGACATGTCCGGTGAGTATGCTGGCCGTGCAAGAACTGGGATGTTTTCAGCTTCCAGGAATTGTGTACAGATCCTTGCAACATGGGGCCGTGCATTATCATGCTGCAACATGAGGTGATGGTCGTGGATGAATGGTACAACAATGGGCCTCAGGATCTCGTCACGGTATCTCTGTGCATTCAAAACGCCATCAATAAAATGCACCTGTGTTCGTTGTCCATAACATACGCCTGCCCATACCATAACCCCACCGCCACCATAGGCCACTCGATCCACAACGTTGACATCAGCAAACTGCTCACCCACACGACGCCATACAGGCTTGTCTACCATTTCCCCTGTACAGTGAAAACCGGGAATCATCAGTGAAGAGAACACCTCTCCAAAGTGCCAGACGCCATCGAATGTGAGCATTTGCCCACTCAAGTCGGTTACAACGACAAACTGCAGTCAGTTCGAGACCCCGATAAGGACGACGAGCATGCAGATGAGCTTCCCTGAGACGGTTTGACAGTTTGTGCAGAAATTGTTTGGTTATGCAAACCGATAGTTGCAGCAGCTGTCCGGGTGGCTGGTCTCAGACGATCTTGGAGGTGAAGATGCTGGATGTGGAGGTCCTGGGCTGGTGTGGTTACACGTGGTTGTGAAGCCGGTTGGATGTACTGCCAAATTCTCTGAAACGCCTTTGGAGACGGCTTATGGTAGAGATATGAACATTCAATACACGGGCAACAGCTGTGGTGGACATTCCTGCAGTCAGCATGCCAATTGCACGCTCCTTAAAACTTGCGACATCTGTGGCATTGTGCTGTGTGATAAAACTGCACATTTTAGAGTAGCCTTTCATTGTGGCTAGCCTAAGGCACACCTGTGCAATAATCATGCTGTCTAATCAGCATCTTGACATGCCACACCTGTGAGGTGGATGGATTATCTCAGCAAAGGAGAAGTGCTCACTAACACAGATTTAGACAGATTTGTGAACAATATTTGAGAGAAATACGCCTTTTGTGTACATAGAAAAAGTCTTTGATCTTTGAGTACAGCTCATGAAAAATGGGGGCAAAAACAAAAGTGTTGCGTTCATAATTTTGTTCAGTGTATGTCCATGTTCTTGTAACAGCATTGTCTAAGGTGGCTCCATTAGGGATCTCCGTATTATTTTTGTATGTCATAGATCCCGATTATACATGGTATTAACATCTGCCTTTTGAGATTTGATCACAAGTTGTCAGCCAAGACACATTACTGGTATTAATATTCTGTGTCACTACATACTGAGAATATTCTGTGATGTCTATCTATATAATTAGTATAATTAGTTCAATGGTTGATTGACAGATGGTCCTTCAATGCATAAGAAAGCATTAGTTCGTATTAGCGATTACACTACAAATACACAGCACTCTTTTGACATGATGTGGTTTGAGACACCGGATCACAAACATGTTGGACGTGTTGGGTGCCTGTTAATACCTGGTTTAACCAGGCCATATACAAGCGCAGCACATCTTAACGTCAGATTTAGTCAGTTTAGAATGTCAGATGACCTCTGCCCAAAGAACATGCAGTTCTCAAACCCAATAGCTCATCACATCTCACATTAAAATAAAACATAACTGGACATGGACACTGAGTTATAGGCACAGCTGTTGGGAGACAAGGCGGAGAAAAACATGCAGCATTTCTAACAATAACGACACTATCTTAATATGACTGAGAAGACATTGGCACCTAATGGATGCGGTTTCAGGTGGGGTGAGGAGTTGGACGGGATGAGGTATAGGGTATGCCTGTGCTGTTTGGGTAACATGGGTGATAGACAGAGTCAGGTTACACACTGTTAGCATTCCGAAAGAGACGTCAAACACTGTGGACTAGCAGCTCATGCCTCCTCCAGTGAATCTATACACGTTCCACTGAAGTCAAGAATGGAGGGAAAAGACATGCAAGTGTTTTTTCTGGGAGCTTGTACCAGCTCTTGGAAATGTGTCACCGAATCATTTACACTCCTTGCATACATCAGGCTCCTCGATCTGTGAGTCCAGAGACACCAAAGATCCTCAAGAGGACAAATGACTATCATCACATATACACGCACAGTTATAATGTTTTTATGTAGTCGAGCTTAAGTCTCTACCGTTCAGACCAAGTTTACATGACACAAAGCATAATCTAATATTTAAATGATTAATTAAAAGAAACGAGAACCTCCTTTGTCTTTCAGAGCATGTGCACAATGGCGATGCCAAATGTGGTCCGATTAACTTGCAAACAAGCTGGACGAAGCAGAGCGATGTTGCTTTATTTAAAGAGCAATGGCTGTGCACACTTCAGCAAAGTGATCTCTTTGCCAATCACGTTAGTTCATGCAGGTGTGCTTGTGCTCTTGCTAACTAACAATAGTAAAAGATTTGAGTTGTTTAACCCTTAAACGCATACCTCGGGTCTTTAGTGAGCCGGGATGTCATTTACTACCCTCCTCCTCATTATTTTTTTTAAGTTAGACATCGACCTTCTTAGTATTCCTCAAGTAATTCATTATAAACAATATAACAAGAAAAAAAAGTTATAAAAGAATGGCTGTTTTGTTTTCCCATTTATTTTTTGTGAAAAATTGGTTGCTGATGACCCGAGGTGTGTAACAGTGTAAGTATATTTTTTCTGCACAACAATAATTTAATCTTTGATGACTGAATAAGTGCAATTCACCGTTATTCCACAAGGTGGCAATGTCTGATACACAATGATGAAGTGACTTCACTCATAGTTACCGCAGGCAGAAAACAAAAGAATAGGAAGGATCATCAGCAAAACTATATCCGTAGAGTTTTATATTATCGCGACAGGTTGAGATCCATCAGTGCTAGATATTGATCCGAGTCGCTAAATACCCAAATATGTAATCATGATTGGCAAAATATTCATGCATTTAAGGGTTAAAGATTCTAATTTTAATCCAATTTAATTACTTTTCACTTACACAAAGTATTTAAGTGAAATTATAGTTTAATTTAACATTATTTGAACTCAAATGGAATAAGTTCACAGTACTCATAAATAGTTAGCTATATTCTGAAGGTTTTTACAAAGGGTTTTGATTACATAATTTGCCTGATTTTACATGTTATTCCTAATAAATGGTGAAAATGTATTATTTTTCTGGCGGTTGACAGTATTGTCTGATTTATGGGGTGATAAAAAGAGATATCCAAAATCCCCTCTGTAAAAACCTTTGACTCTAATATGTCAAAAAAATAAACGAATTTTGAACTTGGCTTTATCCAATGTTAAGATTTGTGTTCTAGAAATGTATGCCAGTTAGTGCATACTTAATTAGATAATGCCAAATTTTCATATTTAAACATAACATTTCTGAGAACTTGTAATACAAAATTTGCAATGTTTGCAATTCTCAATGCAATCCATAAACTGGGGAAGTATAGTAATATCTATTAGTTAACTTAAATGGTTTAAAGGGATAGTTCACCCAAGAATTTAAATTCTGTCATTAATTACTCACCCTCGTGTCGTTCCAAACCTGTAAGTGTGAACCTGAACTTTTGTTCATCTTCGGAAAAACTAATCCAAAGGAATTGAGCAGTTTAGTCCAAAATTTTCTGAAGAGACTCAATCACTTTATATGATGAATAGATTGAATTTAGGCTTTTATTCACAAATAAACATTCATTAACTCACATATCAGTTGTGGTAAACGGAAGCTCAAGTATGTTCGCTTAACATGCAAGAACCAATCAAGTTCATTCTCGTGTGTTACGCAGCACGTTTGAGCTTCAGCAAGAAGCAATGAGGTTCATTCTTATGTGTTACGCAGCACGTTTGAGCTTCCGTAAGAGGTGTGTTATAGCACGTCAAGCAGGTTCGGTTGAGCTTCTGTTTATATTCACTGATCAATGATTATATGTGAATAAAAGCCTAAATTCCATCTGTTCATCATATAAAGTGATCTAAAAATAGTAGTCCTGCCCTAAACTCACACCATTGGTTAAACCAATGTTGGGACCCTCAAAAAAAACACTGTACGCGCCACAGTATTACACTATTCAAGGAAATCAAACTGACAAATCCCCTTTAAATATATCAAATGTAGCTGTTGTTACAGTACAGGTGAGGTGAAGGCAAGGAAGAGGTCATGTAGATATACTACCAGTCGTAGTAACTTTTTTTATTTTTTTATTTTTTAAATAAGAAGGTAATCCAACAAGAAAACAGTCCAATGGCGAAAAACAACGCAACAGCTTCACACTAAAACAAAGAAAATATTGGACCAAGAACTGAACTAAAGGTGCGTTCACGCAATGTTGTTATTACCGTAATGATTCTGAACTCGAAAAAGCCTTAAATGTACTTAGAACTTGTAATTACAATGAGTAAACTCATAATTTTCTGAGAGCTGCGACTTGTACCATCTGACCACTGCAGATTTAAGGTGTGTTCGGCTTGAAGTGCAAACCGATCGGTCTATGATATCAAAGTACAGCGAAAGCGATTCTAAAGCATACAGAGCTTTATTTACAGTATACGACATGGTGTGAACGCAGCATAAAGTGAAGGCTCAAATACAAAAGAAAGAACTAGGAAGGGCAGGTGAACATAATTGGAAACCAATGTTACAAATGAGTGGTTGGAAACGTGAAGAACAAAGGAAACAGAATCAAAAACTCAGGAAACAAGGAAAAGCAAAGTCCCTGAATACAAAGATAGACCTAGCAGCTGTTTCTCAAAACTAAATTAACTGATGCAGTGCATAAGGAATCCAATGTATTATTTAAACACAAAGAGTGTACTTAAACACAATTTACAACTTATTAGGTCAACTATTTATTCCAGTGAAGTTTGGATTTTCTCTCAAATACAGAAAGGTAATGCCAAGACACCCCTCATTGCTATACTTCTACAGCTATGAGATAATGGATTTAGGAACCAGTAAGTAAAATAGATTGAAAATATATATCTGCTCTCAGTAATGACTCCATAGTCTCCACTGCTCTATTAGGACTCATCTGGGAGTAAGAATGATGGGGAGGCCGCTGAAGTTGCCAGCCTGTTAAGTCACTGTAAAATTGTTGCATCAGCGCCTTGTGTCTGTCTTAACACTCTCAAACCCATTGGCAGTGCTATGATACGGATAGCTTCAGTTTCAAGAGTTGTGCTATGTCTTGGACTATCTTACTATCTTTTCGCAAAAAAAAAAAAAGGTACAAACAAATACATGTAAAATCTGAGTATATTTATCGGTAAAAAAGCCTATTTAATATGTTGTGTGTCTACCAATACAGCTGTCTTAAAATGACTCCATGAGCGGTGAACCCATCAGATGCACAAAATTGGATGAAATATTGCAGGGTGAATGTAGCATGAGGGATTGTATTTAATTACAGTGTGTTATCTGCATACTGATGACCTGAGGAATGGCCTGAGCGGTTTTCACACACTAGTCTGCACTAATACTGTGCTACACATTATAGCTGTGAATATGATTATTAATCTAAAATATGTGCTTTCACAGCCACATAATTGTTAGAGGAGGGGGAAATGTACATATTTCATTAATGAAGCAATGGAAAGTTTTCATCTTTTTACATTACTATAACAACTGTCGCAAACTTCAGTGTGTTGAACTGCAAATGAACAGTGAAACAGTTTTTCTTTGTTCAGTCTTTTCATCCAGACTTTCAACTGTCTTTAACCACAATATTTGTTGCTGGAAAGAAGACAGAAATTATTTTTAAAAAAAGAGTAAAAGTTTTGATCAGAATAATGGCATGGATGAAAAGTAACATTTAGTCATTACTGTCAGGGGAGATATGAGACATATATACAATATAATATATATTAAAACGACTCAACAGAAAGCTTGAATCAGATGACTTTGTCACAGAATATATTATCATAAGATTATTACTTATCGGCACTGACACCAAAAGATGAGATTCATTACTAATAGGCTTCTTTAATGCTAATATATACTACGGTATTATAGCATCAAAGAAGCCTATTAGTAATGAATCACATCTTTTGGTGTCAGTGCCGATAAGTAATAATCTTATGCTAATATATTCTGTGACAAAATCATTTGATTCAAGCTTTCTGTTGAGTCGTTTTAATCTGCAATCTATTTATAGACCTTAAGATCAGACATTTGGAACACTTTCATTGAAATTCTGTTGAAAACACAAGTATTGTTCTTGGACTTCACTGCAAAGCCAAAAGACAAAGACCTGATGACTATTTTAAAGAGTCATGTATAGGTCATCATTATTTTGCAAAGTTTAAGGGTATATTAAATATTTTGTTTGTTGTGTCGAGAATTGTTTTACTGGTTTATTGATGTAACTTTATGGAAGAAAACGTCACATTTGATATGGCGGCTGGAAGCATTATGAAGTCCTGCCTTTCGGTTAAGAAACCATTTATTTTGTTTTACAAAGCATCATCTAGATTACCAATGTTAACTAAATTTGACTATGGATAAGCAGTCTTTGTTTGAGGACAAATTCAGGTTTGGATTGATTAATGTACTTAGTATGAGTTGGTTACCAAGGCAACAATGTCAACCTAAATGTATAGATAATTCTACTGTAAAGTGCAATCCTGAACCAAATGGCAACAATAAACTCCAATAAACATTTACTCAATGTCTCTTCTCAAACTTTCTTCCAGCATGGAGAGGGAAACTCTGGAAGCAATGAGGACCGACACAAAGACATGACAAGGAACAGAGGGAGGGTGTCCTGGGTTAAAACAATGGTGAAACCCACCTTAACAAACATGTGCCGTACCACAAACCGGCCTCCTCCACTCGAACAGTGTGCTTGCGAGCCCACTCGACAAATGACTGCCTCATAGGCCCTTTTGTTTTGCTAACTGGTAACTGTGGATGTGGAAAAAAGGAAAACTTGAGTAAACAAGCAGTGCTTACCATCTCAATAGAGCTGCATGGGTGTTCTTCATCACAACAGTCTGGGCCACAAGGCAAACTATGAGAATAGCATGGCCTGAACTCAACAGCAAACAGGCTTCAATTGTGTCCCTATAACACCCCACTGGATTTTGATTTCTGCTCGTTGTTTACGCACAGCAATGAAAAGGAATTGTCTTTGAGAATTTGAATCCATCTACAGCCACTGCTTGAGGGTTTTAGCAGTTTTCGAAGCTTTGCTTTGTTATTATGTGAATTATTGTGAAATATAGTGGCCCCACACTGTATTTTCACACTTGAATCAAACTTTAAAAAATAAAAAAAGCATAATTTTCACTGGACTAAAAAAATAATCGAACCATGTGGCATTAATTGTACGAGAACACACACACACACAAAGCAAGAAATACAAGACTTTAAGCTAAAATCTTTTCATAAAAAATGGCCTTTTAAAATGTATTCATTTTAAGCTTGGACGGGTAGGTAGTCTACCCAAACATGACAAATCTGTCAACATTTATTCATAATGACTTATTAATTATAAACCTGAATTAATTTCTTTGATAAACATTGCACTGAAACTTCCATAGTATGGGTGCCCACACACACACACACACACAGAGAGACTGTATATTCTATATTTTATCCCCTATAACCTTAAACCTACCCATCACAGAAAACATTTTGCATTTTCAAAAAACGTCACTTAGTATAATTTATAAGATGTTTTTCTCATGGGGAAAAAAAAAATGTCCCCACAAGTACAAGGATTTTGGATATCGCCCTCTTTGTGGGGATATTTTGTCCCTGTTGGGTATTTTGACACACATACACAAACACTCGCACACACACACACACAAAGACATTTTTCAAAATGCATACAGGTTTGATGGTGAGTAATTGATGAGTTTTCAGTGATGAGCATAAGCAAAGCAGTTAATAAAATGTGATCGTTTCATCACAAACATTAGGCATAAACATTAGCCAAGCTCATCAGCAAGTAACTTCACCTCTGAAAGGTTGTGAAAATGTATCCATGCCCTTCTCATTCAGTTCCTGCAATATATGGTGGCAAACTGGCCATTGTCTTGTCAGGCTGAGAACATTCTTTCTTTTATTAGTGTCTAGTTTTGTAACACTGCCAAATAACACTTGATTGCTCTTTAATTAAATATTAATGGCCATCATTACATCTTCATTTATAATTAATGGCCGTTAACGACTGATATTGCACATTAATGTAATTAAACATTAGTAAAGCAGTAATGTAATTTCGCTTTCTCTAACGACTGGACTGGATGGCTTTATACAGCAGAAGTGGCCAAAATAGTGGCTGCAGTGAGATGACTGAGGCTGGTATTAAAACTGCACTGGCTCCACAAAGGTCTGCTGGACATTAAGACCTGATTTAGCCGCTTATTAAAATCAGTGTGCAGTTTTGATTGTACCAATCATGTAAATTAATTGTGTTCAGAATGCACCATCTATGAACATTGCATGTTTTCATGCGTCCAGACAAGTGATTCACAAAGCAATTAAATGCAGTCCAACCTGCCCCTTCACCCCCAGATGTGCAGTTGATGCTGTTTCGCACAGAGATGCTTTTGTGTGCTATAGTGTGGGACCAGGACACTGAACCCTGAGGCATCAGAGGAGAACTGGCATCAATAACTCTCTTTTTTTTACCCTGAGGTGGCATCAACTTTAACCCTACATCTAAGGGTGTCAATCTAGCATTAATTCAACTGACTAAATTGTGGTTGTGCTGGTCAGCTCATTCCTTTCCTGTAGCTTTTCTCTTTCGGAAAAGATTAAAAGTACTGCTCATGGTTACATTTTGAACAGACTCAAAGAGATGTATAAGCAAGCACAATGTAATATATTCCATAAAGTATTCCATAATCATAGCACTATTATATTCAAAGGCTTTTGGTTTACCCTGAGAGATCAAAGCTGAGAAAGAACAAAACAGGAAGGCAATGAGCAAATATTTTCCTCAAGGTAATAAAAATTAAGTTTGCGCAAGAGCATTGGTAAGCACAGCACAGGCCCCGGCCATTAAAACCCAATCACTTCTCTCTAGCACTGTGAAAACAAATATACACGATAAGCCTACAGGGCTGCTATCCTCTGATGGCACTACGACTTTCCCTAATTAAAGGATTCTAAAGCACACCAGGACACAAACAAAGGATGCTTTTTAAAAATCTCTCATCATGTTGTATCAACTCGTTTGTGGGAAAAGGGGGGTAGATAGAGTAGATAGGGATCTCAAACTTGCACTTTGATTTAGAAAGGATGAATGTAGAAACGGTAAATCAAGACTGCACAACTGCCATTTTTTGGTGAATTTTTAACTAGAAAATTAGACTCTTAACGGGTCCCTTAAGGTTTAGAGAAGACCACAGTAGTGAAGCAAAGACTAAAGTATATAAGTACATGAGTGCCATTCTTCCCTCAGTTTTGGAGGATTCCATCGTACGTTTGGCAAACTTAAATTATAACCAGTTCGAATGGGGGGAAAACACAAAACTACAATGTTTTACTAAATGTTTATATATACACTCTGAGAAAAGTCTGAAAAATAGGGCCCAGTGTGCTGTATTATTTTGTAGGAAAATCCGCATGGATTTTTAAAAAGGTGTTTTACACAGATTTTGAAATTACATCATTTACAACATACATTTGAGGAAATTTCCATGAACTCAAAAGAATTTGTATAATATATTAACTCCCTAACATTCCACAACAAAACAAAAAGGTAACAGAAAGAACATGTACGAATTAAAATAATTTTATAAAAATGGCAAAGCAAGCCCCATTGTCCATTTGACTCATGAGCATTTTCTAAGTCATATACAGCCATTCATTCATTCATTCATTGAGGAACAAAACTTAGAAAACTTGACGAATATGGTGCACAAGTAAAATTTACAACACTTTAATAGTTATGTTTATGCTGGCATTAAAAATCTGTTTTACTGTGAAACAAAGCAGCTCAGACATTTCGGATTGGGGAAACAAATATTTCTGTGTTTCACATAAGATTCCAAAGGTTTTGAATGACGTATTGGTGGTGAAGGATAAAAGTCACTAGGGTGACCTTTTCAGAGACTGATCCCCACCTATTTAAGGCCATAAAAGCATGTCACAATACATAACTTATCATATTAACCTTGTTATTTAAATACATGATGATGTAGACATGTAAAGAGGAGATTATTGCCTCCAGTTGAGTCCAAAAATACCTTTATTCAGACTTTGGCTGATGTTAGGTAAATCTGTGAATCTATACTGCCAAAATTCTTCAGATGTCCATTTTTTTGTGAATTAGCAGTTTGTCCAGAGGCCACATGTCACTCCCAATGAGAGATAAAAGATGCCTTATGTCCTTAAATTCCCCGTGAACCGGAAGTTGTTAAACGACTTTTCTCCAGTGTTGTGACGTATTTCCGAGAGAAACGGAATACTAAATGAGGCAAACTAGTGGGCGTGGCTTTTCTTCCAACTAGCACCTGATTGGATCTAGAAAAGTAGGTGTTTTCATTCAGCCTGTCTACTGTCAGTTGGATGGGCGTGGTTACGGATGTTAAGCAGACACCTAAACCGTCAAACCTACGTCATCAGGGAAGGTCCTCCAATGCAGAGGGGAGGGGACATTTCAGATTTTGATTAAAGATTATGAAGCCAAACATTTTTTTTGTGTGGATTGACTTGCATGGATGAATTGTTCACCACAAAACGATAAATTTAGGCAAACAAAGTAAGTATGGTCAATTTTGAATTCATGGGGACTTTAAGAGAAAAAAGAGAGGACTATTCAATTGGCTTCAACTGAACAAGACACATGCCTCAAAGAGATAAAAAATCATTTAATTGAGAATGAATCAGTCATTGAGATGAAGAGGAAATGTTTTTTGTACAGGCCAGACAGACACTCGCCAGTCTTTCATTGCAACTTTGGCCTTCTTAGTGTTGGGATAAAGATTTAAACTGTTTCTTGTTCATATTAAACATATTACAAAAGTTTGATCTTCATAAGTCTTATTAGCAATCCAACGCCGTTTTGCAATCACGTCAACAGACTTGTTTCCCTAAACATGATAATTAGTTTAGGTATGATGCCCACCTGTTTTGAAACAACTTTACGTTAGATCTGTGTGCTCTCTGATCACATTAGCATAATACAGTAATGTTTCAACAAAAGTCCTTCTGTAAAGATTACCTTGTGTACCACCACAGCTGCATCACTATGACACATGTACTGACCTGTTTCATCTCTCTTTCAAAAGAACATTGTTTCTCTAAGTGCTTTTTTGATCCACAGACTGAAATGATTGGATTTGAGCATTTATAAATTGAAATCACACTTTCAGTGTGACCAGTAATAAAAGCAATGAGCAATATGTTACTTTCAATAGATTTCTTTTTTTTAACTCAAAATTATAGTCCATGTTTTGCATACAGTAAATATTTGCATACAGACTATATTCACAAATACTCAGCAACTAATTTTTTATAGAGCTGACCTAAAGTCATTAAAATACTGTGATCACACACAGCACCCACACAACACTTAAAAATATCTAAACCGGACATGAGCGGAGCAACGCGACAACAAAAGAATATAACCCATTATAATCAATGATGCTGTCTACACTGGATGTGGCATGGCAAGACACGACATGACAAATCCCCAACAGTAAACTGTTGCCCCATTTTAACATACTTCAAGCAATATTGCTACTTCTGATACGAAGGACAAAGGTTTGCAATGGCGTTTTGTGGAGTTGAGTGTAGACAGTCTCAAATTGTTGTGGCGCAATGGCAGCTAAAACACTCACTGACAATAAAAAACAATTAAAAAGGTGTCTCGTCTCACTGCAAAAAAACGCGTCCTGTCTGATCGGGGCTTCACACTGCACATTCCTAATCCCCAGGTTAAAGTCCTTATTTACATATTTGCGCTGTCAGTGTCCCTGACTGGACAAACGCAGCACGTGATCTCTTTACATAAAAGGCTTGTTTGACTTGAAGCAGCGCTGCACAGACCGATAGGTTAATGACATCAAAGTACCGCGAGAGCAATTAGAGAGCAGACGGCTCCGAATGCTTTTGAATCGCTCTCGCGGCACTTTGATGTCATTAACCGATCGGTATGTGCAGTGCCGCTTCAAGTCAGCCAAACAAGTCTTAAAGGCTCTAGCATTGCGCGTCATCATTACACATTGCTGACTGTAATATCAAGTTTTTCCAGAATGAAGAGAACCCGCATAAAAAAGGTCTGCAAAGTTACAAAGCACAAAGTCACAAAGGGAGTTATTCTCTATATCAGAAAGCACAGCTTCTAAACTCCCTGAAACGCCTCGCTTATAGTCTTGAATTTTCTTCCAGGAACGTACACGTCACAATATTCCTCATTTAAATAATTCCCGCTCAAGGTATATACAAAATAAAAAAGGGAGAGGCCTGGTACGGTTGAACTAGTAGTGTGATGAAATTCACGGTTATTGTATGGGGCATGAGAATTTTCGAAACACACTCAAAGTGGTTGACCAATCACACCACACTGGTCCAGCTGACCAATCAGAGCACATTGGACATTTTGAAAGGAGGGGCTTCATGGAGACAAACTAAATAGCACGTTACTGACAGACTGGAAAGAGAGCTGCTGCAATTATGTAAAATATGTGGAAATTCACGGTTATGGTATGGGGCATGATCATTTTCGAAACACACTCAAAGTGGTTGACCAATCACACCACATTGGTCCAGCTGACCAATCAGGGTACATTGCACTTTTTGAAAGGAGGGGCTTCATAGAGACATGAACTAAATAGAACATGAAAGAGGGGTGCTGCAATTATGTAAAATGTGTGAAAAAAAATGTTTTACATGCAAGCATGAAAACCTATTATATAGTCCCCAAAAACAAAACCTCTTAAAATAACACATTACCTGATGTTAACAACTTTATTTCAGTTTTTACCATATAGGCCACACAACCGCCCAGTCTTGTAGTAGAAGAGACCTGAGCACTGTTAAATTGAGTTTCACATTTAACTTTAAAACAGGCTTGTTTTGTTTCATATTTCAAGCAGCTGCTAACAGCCAATTAGAGACGAGACGATGATGCAATTTGATAATTGGCGAGACAATTTATACTGCATGCCATGTTAAAAAAAGACAATTTTTACCAGTGGAGAACACTACATTTCAGGAGTCAGGAATTTATACTTGTGACGAACAATTATCTTTGTTTATTGCTCAAGTTTATTTCCAAGAAGTGAATACATTATTGTGTTTTTTTTTTGTATTTTTTTTGTATGTTGACTTAAAGGGAATATAATAAGACATAATATATCGTTCAAGAAACAATACAATTAAGGTAGGGGACGGCAAACATATTTGCTAGGAGGTTCTGGTAATTGATTATATTTATTTAATTACAGAGATGATTACAGTAGTACAGCGGTGTATGAAAAAATTCTACACTTCAAAACAAAAGTTTACTTCCCAAAACTTCTCAAATTACATCACACTTCTACAACCTACAGCAAAGAATAAAATAGCCTGTTTTACTTTTTGGAGAGGTTCGTAGCTTCGTATTAAAAGTACTGATCATCATCAAAATGTTGTATTTTTCCAAGAGGATGAAAATCTTCCTTTAATCAGAATCAGAATGAGCTTTATTCCCAAGTATGTTTAGACACACAAGGAATTTGTCTTGGAGTAAAGATTTAACCATTTTTTCAGTCAAAGGGTGACAGGATGTGATACTTTTGGACTAAAAGACCAGTTGCATGTATGAACTGTAGTCATATGAGCAGTTAATCAAATCGCTTGGCTATTAACATAATCAACCCCAACAAGCATCTATGTGAATCCTCATATGACCAATATTCAATACTAATTTACTAATTCAGCAGAAATATCATTCACAGATGTATAGTGCATGTGACACTAAGTTTTTTCCACTGGAATGTACCAGTAATTATTTTAAACGTGACCACAACCTTTGGCTCTATGAAGACGACACACCTGAGGGTACATGCGTGCGAATGGCAGACAGTATAAGTGATAAAGAAATTTCACATCTTGATAGAGAGTGACTGAGGCTTCTCACTTTTGTGTTCAAGACAAGTATTTTCTTTATTGAATCAGAGGGTTGTTGCTCTTGCTCTCTCTTTCATTACACTGTATTTCAACTAATAAACTCCAAGCCAAGCAGGGCAGCTGTTTTTGCCAACAAAGCAGAGGCCCGCTGCATTTCTTCGGTGGTTGAATAAAGTCCTCACCCTCCATAGATTTGAGAGAGTGACGAACAAATATAGATGAAGAGAGGGGGATTAAAATGACTAATGACTGAGGTCCCATTGAGCAAGGCACCTAACCCCCAACCCCCACGGCTACGAGTGCGATTTTGCGTTTATACAACAGTTCGACGGCACACATGAGTAAATAAATAAGAAACAATAACGGAGTGTCTATAAAAACCCTGTTTTGTGCCAAACTACTTTCTTCCGCCATGGATTCAAGTCTCAAGTTGACAGTTTAACAGTTGAGCCCAAGCATCTTTTACTAATTCTAAAATGTCACTTTAGAACTAGTAAGAAGAGATAATAATAATAATAATTTTAGCATATAGCTTATAACATATAGCTTTAAAGTATTTTACATAATATTTTGACATGTGGCTTTCAACTTCAACGAAGCATCTCAGCGTTCCTTTGTTACTGGTTCTAAAGTGACGTTGTCGAAATAGTATAGAGGCTTGGTAGCCTGGGAAAACCCAGACAACTTCCGTCAAATTTAGATTTGCTCTGAATGCTAGTCTGGCAAAGAGCTCATTCAAGCCCATTTCCAATCCGTCGAAATCGAGGCACCAATCAGAAACGTTGGGGCGGGCTTTACACGATGACGACAGCGCTGGGATTTTAAAGCAGATTTTGTAGCCTACATTACAAAGATGGATGCCGCCGTCGAACATCACTCATTCGAATCAGCTATCGCGTCTGTTTTAAGTGATTTGAACGTTTCCTTTTTGTTAAAAACCGAGCAAAGATCAACACTCGGAGATGTTTCTCCGCCGCTCTGCATACGTCATCTCCTTCATCGCTCTGATTGGTTTTAGATCTATCCGCGACGTCCGTTGGTGACGCCCCTCTGGAAATGATTTGTCTATGACGCTTTGCCAGACCATAACTCAGTTACAACTGAGAATGGTCTACAACTGAGAATGGTCTGAGAATGGTCTTTAACCAGGCTAGAGGCTTGGGCTCATCAGTTAAACTGTCAACTTGATATTTGAATCAGTGGTGGAAGGAAATAATTCCACAGATAAGAGGGTTGTTAAGACACTCTGTAGTTGTTTCTTATTAATTTACACACCGTCGAACTGTTGTATAAATGCAATAGGCCTATCACACTCGTAGTCGCGTGATATGGGTCATACGAATTCGGCCATAGGTAATCACAGCCGTGCTTATATAGAGCCATTTTTCACGACTACGAGTGTGATATTGCATTTATACAACAGTACGAAGGCACAAGTGTGTAAATAAGTTTTGTTTTTGTTTTTTTTACAATGCTTTGGCTCACAAAGTAGTAGTCATTGCAAATTATGTTAACCAAATAAAATAATCTTGGCTTAATATGCACACAACCCAATGCATTTAAGCTCAATATCTCCAATTAAATGTGCAATTGCATTAGTGTCCTAACAAAAATACTGCTTCAACGAAATAAAATCAAGGCCAAGAGTGCAACAATTATCCCTGTAGACGTTAACACTGTGCATATACAGAGCTTCTCATTAAACCAGCATTCACCTTTTTGGTCTGTCAGAACAAAGTCTCTATTTGCATCCTACTGATTAATCCATTAGTGGGCTGCAGATTTGCAATAACTCTGCTAATCTATTCAAACTTTCTTTAGCCTGTTGCAACTCCAAATGTCTGACAGCCGGTGCAAAGGCGTATGATAAAACATACTTCATGAAACTCCACAAAGAATAAATTCTCCTCCGTAGCCTACAAAGCATTCCAAGCTTCTCCGTTCAAGGCCTGCTGCTGAGAATAGAAAACACTGGATCTTTTGTGAGGTGACGCAAAGTGCGTGGGTACAAATATATTGGTCCTCAACAACAGAATTATCCCCGCTTTTCCCTCCTTTTTTAAGGTACAATCTTGCCATCTTATTTGTTAGAACATCCTTTCCCGAGTTGCCATAACAAGAGCATAATGGGTATCATTGTCAAATGAATTATGCTTGGACCTGTGAGTGGGTGGGTTGAACTCAGAGGACAACACCATCATGGTGTTTTTCTGTCCGTGACAAAGAGCTTCTTAATTGTGACCGAGTACGTTTGAGAACTGAGTCATGCCATTTTGTCTGCACTGTGCACCACAGACCTTTGGCCATTGTGTTTGTCCATTTTAATCAAATTCTAGGCGCGCTTATGGTTAGAGCCAATGTGAATGATAAAAGAGTCCAGGCCCTGAGATGAGGATGTGTCGTGAAGTCATGTTTTCCAGCACATAGAAGACTGCTGTCTGATTTAGACCATCCTTTTGTCCACCCATATTCAAATGGGGTTTAGTTTTAAAACGCGAGCCCATTCTGCATAAAAGACCAATAGAAATCTAAAAGGACAGAATATGTGACCAGAAAGGCTGGTCAATAAATGTCTTGTCCTAAAACCCAAGCAAGAATGTGGGAAATGGCCCAAGAGGCAAAAGTCTGCCAGATATATAGATACAGTTCAAATGTCTGAGGAAATGGAGATTATATTACATTCAACACATTTTTCTAAAGGCAAAATAGCCTGCAATGAATGTCTTTATGCATTATCTTTCTGTTCTTTAATCTTGCTGATCTTTTCAGACACTCAGTCGAAATGAAGCATTTTCACAGCTTTACTTTGCACGGCACAACCCAGCACACATGCGGTCGCATCTTTACACACACACACATAGACACACACACACCTCCACTACCTTATTAACACTGACATCTGATGCCACGACTGGGCAAACGAAGCTCAACAATTGATGTCAGAGCCTTACAAATTAAATAAATGGGGAAACGCTATGGTGTATTACACACACTAAGTCTCCTTAATGAACAGTCACACGTTGGTGCACAAAGCGTCCTGTGCCAGACAAATCAAACATTTGCTGGCTAGAAAACAGCCACGGAGCTGTGTGAGAGAGAGCGGTGAGAGTCAGATCAATGAATAAATTACCTCTTATGGATTAAGCACAAACTGAAAATGTGACAATTAAATAAATGCCAAATCTCATGAACAAGCTAGATAAAAACATTTTTAAATAAAAGTTTCTACATTGGATTATATGAATACAAATATTTAATTATTTTAATATAAAGTTACATTTTATAACATTACATTAAATGCATGCCCATTCTTGGTTCACAATAACATTATGTGGGTTAAAATAATAATAATAAATGTTTACTCATATGATACATTAAGATTAATAAAATGTATTGGTATATAAAGAAATTAAAAATAACCTACATTCATAAAAAGTTTTGTTAATTGGTAGTTTATGATACCTAATGCATTAAATAATGGTAACAAGTTGCAAATGCAAAGACACAAATGAATACATTTCCTGTTTAAGGTGTTTGTACATAGACAGATTCCTCATTCAATTCATTCAGATACAATACAATACACTCAGATGCCATTTTTGTTTTCACTTCTTGCAGCCCTTTGGTCTGCCACCCAGTGCCTTCAAGGTGTTCGGCTTGCAGGGACATTATTTTCAGATCACTTTACAATCACTTATTTTGCTGTCGGAAAACGTGGCATAATGGGTCTGGATACTATGGATTGGTTGAATGCATAACTGTAGCCAGACACCTCTTATTCTCCAAGGTGGGCTGAGCTCGGCTATGAAAGACAGGAGAGGAGAGAGATGGAATATCTAAAAGGGGTTAAGTGCCGAGGTTACCCATCCACGGAGCATAAAATGAAGGCTCTCACTTTGATGGACACCAGAACCCAAATCCCTGATGTCCCAAAATATTAGGTTTCTCTTCTAATAATGTTGGAAATATTGCCTACTGTCATGATTAATCTGGCCGGGTGCTGGCGCTGATTGCAGGTGACACGGTCACAGCGCAGTGCCCGTGTTAGTTTCCACACACCGTCAGCTTCACTCCCAGTTCTGGACGAGCCAGCCTGCACAGTGATAGCAGCTCTCCGCTATCTCTAATAGATTGTGACAGCCAAGAAGGAAACCTTTATTTTAATTCAAACAACAAAAGCCAAATAGCAAAACTTATGTACGTGCCTAACTTTTTCGTCCACACCTTTTCTTATCTTCCCCCAGACCTATTTCTTGAATGCATTTTTTCTTCAGGGTGAGAACATTTCAGAGACACATTATTCTCAGACACAAAATGTGGAGGTATTTGCAGATGTGGAGGCCGACGCAAAAACATTTGTCGAATCAAAGGCTTGAATTATTGTATAAAGTTCAGCAAGTTTCACATGACACTTAGAAACACCATTGTCCCAGCGAGGAACAAGGAAGCCCATTCTTCAGAGGGGGTAAAAGACAACCTTGGCCATTCTCATAATCGAATCTGTAAGTCCCAGTGGACCATTGGGAATTCTTTGCATTGGCCATGGTCAGAATGCACTGTTTGGCCTAACAATGGCAACATTGATTTTAATGCTCAGAGAATTTTGGTTGAGCTGAGCAAACTGAGCGGGACCGAGGGGGAATACCGTTCCCTGTCGTTTCCATGAGGGGCGAATAGGGTAATTTCTGTCCCCGTCGCACCCACCCAACCCTTCTCTGTCCATCCGGCTATGATCTCATGCTGAAAGCTGTTCTCTCAAACAAACAAATGCAGATGCCCAGAAAATAGAGCCACTTCCTCCTTTTGCCCATTGCACTTTTGCTATACCGCTATCAGGCCTGATATTATTTGCACAATCGCTCCTTGTTGACAGTGTATCGAGACTGAAACGGGAGTGTTTTGAGAACTGATGTTACATTGATGTCCGGTTGCCATGGGGCCACGGTTGCGGCATGAAGTCATGACCTTCCTGTTTGGCCACATAGTAACTTATTGAGTCGATACAAATTACCCTGATTCTTTATCTACCAATTTAGCTGCTGGTAGTGGGCAGGGGTCACATAGCCCCATTCATGGGATGGCTTTTGAAGTTACTGCTACCACTGTGAGACTTTAACGCTTACCCCCATGCGGTGGGATGGGAGGTGGGAGGTGGGGGGTGATATTCCCAGACAATGAACACCATTGCTTCCCGCCTTCAAAACACTTACTTCAAAAGGACCTCCCTCTGCCAATCCTGAGTTTGCTCTGGTTGCCAACACTGGACATGCTTTTCCCCGTGGATATAAATGTTTTATTAGAGGTGACACCTCAGGCTGCTCTTTCCGTGCTTCTGTGCGAACCCTCAGCCGGAGATGTGACAGGACTGAAGAGAGAACAGTCATGCAAAAAACATAAATTAGAAAAACACCAAACCATTCATTGACACACTGTGAATGTGTCGCTCCTTGAATGAACAACAAATATGTGAGGCAAGAGCATCTGGATGCCTAATTAAATCAGACCTCGCATCAACATGGCTCTGCAGGAACGACAAAAATGTTATCGGAATATCCGCTCTAAATGTCATCCAAAACTTTGGGATTTCATCTTTTGCCAAACTATAACTTGATTCATGTGATATGTAATATTCAAGCGCACCATCAGCAGTGAAAAATATAATGATTTACAATAGGGATACATAATTGATTGCCAATCATTCTCTAATCAGCCTTCAATGAGACCACTGTGTTGCCCCAAGAAGATGGATGTTAAAAGAAGCTTTTGAAAAACAGATGGTGGATCCCTAACAATAAGGTTTTTGCTTCCTTTTGAAAATGATCAACTTCCTGTGCAACACTGACAGATCATTATCAAACCTTAATGAAATAATGCTCTCTAATGAAATAAATATTGACATAGTAATGTATTAAAGTATAACAAGACATTTCCTTCATTTTCAATGTAAAAAAATAAATAAATAAAACAACAACATTTAAATATAAAACACACATGGAGAATTTATTGTTTACCCTCTACAATAATATGGACATTGTTTTATTCCCCTGCCCCTTTTTTCATTACCATATTTTCTGTCCAACAAAACCAAATTTGTTACAACTACAGTGTCCAATACTATAATGAAGAGAAACTTAAATTACTCAATTCACATGATTGTTGTTGGTGTGGAACACCAGCATTGGAAAGCACTAATGAAATTTATATTGCGCAGTAGCAGATAAAAAGGAACTGTCCTAATGATTCATGGGCCCTTTCTCAAAAGATGAATGTGTTTCCTTACATTTGCCCACCTTAACTGCACGGATTTAATTTGTTGACAATTGATACTGATCACCTTCAAATGGCTTTTAATTGATATCGGTGCGGAAGCAGTGAACTTTAAATAGACATTTCTAATTATTGGATTTAAAAAGTGGGGGCTTTTCGGGAAATGTTATGGCATTTGGAAAAGGATTCATGAGGCAATAAGGAGATGGCCACCCTGCAGCTAAATGACATTAAAGCCTGTTACTGCTTATACCTGAAGGGAGCAATGCCACCAGTCTCAGGAGGCGAGAGTGGAGTCCCACCTCAGGGCTGGTACTTATCTGGAGAATACATTACTTTATCCTGATAGCCAGATATTTCTGTGTCACTCATCTTGCAATTGAAATGTAGCTCATGTCTTTGCAGGAGTCAAAAGGAGGTTGAGCTGCTGCCGAAGACAAATGGCGTCTGAATAAAAGGATTTACTGATAGGCATGTATGCCAATGTTTGCCATTTGCTCTTGTGCACATGAGAGATGCCATTGAAACGGACGAAAGAATTAAGTAATACCTGCAGTACTTGACTTTTATACAAAAGTACAAACATGAAATTAAAAGAGTAACTTTTAACCCCATATAGCCCAATATTTTACATTTTAAGTTACACAATATAACCAGCTATTTTATTCATTGTTGTTCAGTCAAAACAAAGCCACTACTGCATGCTGCCAATCAACATATAGACTAGCAACCTGCCTGGAATGCCACAAACAAATATACAAATGGAATAAAACAAACAGTAAAGTGCCGCAGGGATCTGTGTTAGGCCCTTTATTATTCTCAATATATATGCTGCCACTTGGTAATATTCTAAGGAAACATGGAATTAGTTTCCATTGTTATGCTGATGACACTCAAATATATATTTCATCACGGCCAGATGAATACGCTAAATTATCCAAATTGACAGACTGTGTTAAAGATATAAAAGATTGGATGACGCGGAATTTTCTTTTATTAAATCCAGACAAGACAGAGGTAATACTTATCGGTTCTAAAAAATGTCCACAAAACCTTTCACAGCACGACTTTAACATAGTAGGATGCCCTGTTACTTTATCCGCTACAGTAAAAGACCTGGGTGTTACATTAGACTGCAACCTGTTTTTTGAAAAGCATATTTCATATGTTACAAAAACAGCCTTTTTACACCTGAGAAACATTGCTAAGCTACGTAACATGCTATCAGTCTCTGATGCAGAAAAGTTAGTTCATGCATTCATGACCTCGAGATTAGATTACTGTAATGCTTTATTAGCTGGTTGTCCTGCATCTTCAATAAACAAGCTACAGTTAGTCCAAAATGCAGCCGCTAGAGTTCTTACTAGATCAAGAAAATATGATCATATAACACCGATTTTATCATCACTTCATTGGTTACCTATAAAGTTCCGTATTAATTACAAGGTATTGCTTTTGACTTATAAAGCTCTAAATGGTTTAGCTCCAGTCTATTTAACGGATCTTCTATCGCCTTACAATCCATCGCGCTCTTTACGATCACTAAATTTGAGGCTTCTGGTCATTCCTAGGATATCCAGATCCACCAAAGGAGGCAGAGCCTTTTCACATTTAGCTCCGAAGCTCTGGAATAGCCTTCCTGAAATTGTTCGTTGCTCAGACTCGCTCTCCCGGTTTAAAACTAGACTGAAGACGCATCTATTTAGCCAGGCATTCATATACATTTTTTAACTTACAGTAACTGTAAATTTGGCCTCTAGTTCATAAACGAGGAGAACTGGCCCCCGACTGAGGCTGGGTTCTCCCAAGGTTTTTTTTCCTCCATTGGGTCATCTGATGGTGTGTTAGGACACCTTTAGGTCACTGGATGGAGTTTTTCGGTTCCTTGCCACTGTTGCCTTTGGCTTGCTCAGTTGGGGATATTCAAATTAATTAACCAATCATACCATTGATCATCTCTACCAAACTTGGATGTCTTTTTTCCAGTAATAAACAAACATTGTTAAGTTGTTTTGATTGATACTGTGAAGCTGCTTTGATACAATCTGTATTGTGAAAAGCGCTATATAAATATATTTGACTTGACTTGACTAAAATGTTCTAATTCGCTGAACCGCTTGTCCAATTAAATTAGAAGGCCTGGATGAACTTTTTTCAAAAATTATGATTTTGACTAAGATGTAGTTTTTTTTTTTATGCATGTCCAAAAACTGATGGAATTAGATTGATTACTAAATTACAATTGGTTAGTTACTGTCATCATAAACATCTGCTTAGTGTAAGCCAGACATTGCTCTCCAAGCCCTCCCACGCCAATGATCTCCCATTAGAGAGCTTAAATCTCATTACCTCATTCATCCAAGCACCAACATGCCTGCAGGGAGCTAGCAAACAGCCGTGACAGTGCTCAGACAGGTCCAGACGGTGTCCCACAAGGCTCTATCCTTGGTCCTGTGGCATTTTCAGCATGGAGCCCTGTAGGAGGAGAGCCAGACTGAATGGAAGGGACATGGGTGGTTATGTATGGTTAAAAGGTTTGGAAGAAGATGGGGGCACTCCCGGGGTCAGGCAGACATGGTGTGAAAAGGGTCAGAGTAGGTGATAATCTCAGAGGTCCAAACACTGAGACTACTGTGCCTTTAGTCTTGTTCCCTCAGGTAAGGTTAGGGGCTCTATATTTTGCTGGAGCAGCACTGGACTAAGGCTCCATGGAGAATGACTGAAGGAATGAACCTGGAGAGTTCAGAAGAGTGATAGGCACTCATGGGGATAGCAGTTCTCTAATCTTGTCACATCTGATGAGACTTAAGGTTAGCAAGAGAGACATTTGAGGTGTATGTGCTCACTACCAACATATAGACCAAAAGTCATAGTTTAACATCAAAATAAATAGTTAAATGTTCTCGTTATTATTTTTTCTTTAACTTATAAAACATCATGTTTACCTCAGACAGCAGTGAGACCAATCGCCATGAAATGTCTGTCCAGCATGCTTCATTGGCTTATAATAGAGGATCAGTGTCAAACCAGCCAACAAGATGATTACATGCCATTGAGGCAAAGCCATTCTTTAGTATCGATCCACTTCAGCTGGGAAGACGGAGGATATAAAAATTGAGCCCAGGTGCAAGCTAGAGCCCGTGTGAAAAAGATCCCATGTGTTAATTTCTATATGCCCCAATGCATATTGGGTATGAAACTCAACTCCGGCCTCACAGTTGAAAGAAAAAATGTCTTTAAGATAACTCAAAGATGAAGGAGTCAATTTATTTTTATATTAAAGAGGATATATGAATATAGTAAATCACTGAACAAATTACAAAGCGAATTCATCCTTGAGTGCATTAACACTTGGCCAGATCAGCTGCTGATCATCAGATCAACTATACAATCAGTAAAAGTATACATGAAGTGATCAAGTTTAAATACCCCAATAGTGATCAGGATTCAACTGGCAAGGAAAACATTTATTTAACATCAGCATTATTACAATGAAGTATGAGGTCTTAAACAGATCTGGACATTTGTAAATTATTTATTTAACAGCCAGATCCCATTCACCAATATTAGTAAAGAGCAACTGTGTGGCATCAAGTCAATACAAGAAATTATCTGATTGATTCATACTGTCTGAGTACCAGAGATTTAGCACATTTAAAGTTCTTCCTCGTTGTAAGTAAACAACAACTGGAGCATCGATAGTGTTTTAACCAGAACCAGCCTTTGCGAAGGGCCAACGCAAATATACTGCATGTTTCCCATGTTAATTGCAATCCCACCAGCATAAACATTATTATACACTGTTGAATTGTACCATGTCTCATAAAAAAAAGTTGACTGTCCATGTGAACCGACTGAAAAGCCTTTGCTGTTTACCATAAATCCATTATTTATGCCTATAGAGCTTCACAATATTTATCTTTGTGTTGTAGAAGCCTAGTGGAAAATACATTATGTTTTTATCAAAGGCAACAAATGTTTAAACTGAGGTTTTGAAAGATGGCCTCCACTTTCCTGTGAGGTGTTGGTAGGCCTGTCACTGATTACTGTATGAAACATCAAACACAGACAGTCACACACTAATGTCTTACAGATACAGCTGAAAGGAAAACAAAGTTTGCACAAACCACCTTTGAGTAAGGTCAACTAAAGGAAATATTAATTTGCAGACTGAAAGAAATGCCATAAGTGTTTGTGTATAGTTTTCTTCTAACCTTATGGCAAAAAAGAACAGCAAAACCTGCTTGTGAGAAAAAGAATATATAAAAATAGCAAAAACTGCCAATGGTTAAAGGGTTTCTGTTTAGGTAGTTGAACAATTGACATTCATGGGATGTCCTCAGCAGCTTGTATGCATTCATTCTACAGTCAAGGATGTGTCAATAAGGACCTCTCTTGAAGTAAAGCACATAAGCACTACTAATCATTATCATTATATGCCGAACCTTGAGCATTAAGGGGTGTTGTGTTATCCTCATCTGTTCAAGAGTGCAAGTTGGGAAAAAAGAAATTAGACTCAGAAGGCCTCTCAAAAGCAGTTGTCATGATAATGAAGTGCTTGAGATTTTGCCATCAATCGAAATTCAGCACCAGGGATCACACACAGCATGTTAACACAAAGAAAAAAGAAATGGCAAAATGTCAAATGAAAAGAAAAATACAACAACAATTAAAAAAAAAATACACATTATGAATTTTTTTATTTATATAGATATGAAGTGAAAATTCACACACTGAATAATGACACAGACCAAAAAAAGTTTAAATACATAAATACAAATTTTTTTTAAAGTGCAAAGTACAGATTTTATTAGGAAATATTAAAAGATAAATCCAAATGTAATGGTTTTTACTATCCAAATACAGCATAAATATCATTCATTTGCATTTAGCAAACTCTATTCAAAAACGGAAACAAAACTAAAACAAATGCATCAGCTTACAATGAAAAGCAATGAAAAATTGATCCGAGCAATCTAAAATTCGATTGTGGGAAGAAGTTCATGGATGTCTCCCAGTACATCTGTGTAAGTCAGTATGTGTGTGAGTGTGCGAGCACCCCATGGCTCTGTTGTCCCAATGCTTAAATGAGCGTGTCTCCTCTTTTTCCACAGCATTTCAAAATTGTCCTTCCCCGACACAGTGTCTCGCCGGCTGACTGTTGCTCTATCCGTGACACATGTCCTTATGCTGGTTCACATGTCGACCATTAATAAACAAATGAGGGCTCGCCCAGGAGGTCGAGAAGCTCAGCTGGCCCATTTGTGACAGGACAGGGGACAAGAGGACGAATCTGGGTAGGGGAGATGGGGGACGACAGCGTGTCTGTCATCCTCTCCTAACCTTGTCTTTTTCAGAAGCGGGAGAATCAGAACACGTGCGCACATGCTCTCATCCCTCACTCCAGACCCTCAGCGGCTGATTAGTGTGAGTGACAAAGTGGAGCAGCAAGTCCACTCAGCTCTTCATAATAAATCTATCAGCAGGGTAATAGAATTCCATCAATCCCCCCTTCCACTCCTCCGCCCCGCGGGGGTCAGTCCCTCGAGCACCGCAAAGGCCTCTCCCTTGGGACTATACAACTGTTATTATTCAATTACACTCTTTTCTTCCCAGTTAAAAGACCATGATATCATTATCACTTAATGAATATATATAATTGGATCTAGGGACGCTTGCCTTTCCAACTGATGAATAATGTTCACGATTCATTTTGGCCTGCTATGAGCCTCCTCTGAGCATCTATTACTCGGCGTCTCGCTAAAAATGATGATGACAAAGGGAATTTGGAATTAGCTTCAGTGTTCATTCAATGCTTAGTTAAACACAAAGGATAATAAAAATGGAATCTGAGGGTGAAAGCTCCGGGCTCTCTGCCATCTCACAGGTTCACTGAAATGGTGTGACAGTGATGTCATTAGAAATTGAAAATGGAAGGACGCAGCATATATAAAGGGTTTAGGCACGGGGCTAAAGCATAAAATTTCTCTTTGTTTCTTTTTTTTTTAATCCTTTTACATTTTTTGTTTGCTGAGAAAAACAAATGTCAAAAAAAAAAAAATTTCAATATATTTTTGTCTTGTCTATATTAAAAGTTCAAAGATAAACTTTCTGAAGATATTTCACTTTATATATTTTTCTTTTCATAAATACTAGTTTAAAAAGATTTTATGGTGCATTGGTGTATGTGACATTAAAACATTAGTTGAACAGATTTCATTCATTTCAGTCACTGTTACAAATGAGTCTACATTAATGAGAACGTAGAATCATCTTATCTGAATAAATAAATACAAACAATCCAGACAATCAGAGTTCACTGATTATCAGAGGCCTGTAAAAGGAATAATAATGATGGTAATAAGCATTACTGAAACATTGACTTAGCATTCACTCAGTTCATTTGTGAAGAAAAGGAGGAGGAAACGTGACAGAGGAGAGCGAGGAACCTGGGAACAGAATAAAAGGGTGCGATTTGCCTCATAGCAGTAAAACGTTGCCCTCCCATTGGTAACCAAATGCAACAGTCCCTCCCCTCCACATTGTGCGGGGTAAATGTTGCGTAGAGAGGGTTTGTGCGGATTAGCAAGCTGACCAACATTATCAATCCTGGTTAAGGAGGTTCTGTTGACAGGGCAGGGAAACAAGGATCCAGCTGCTCCCAAAAGAGTCCATTGGGCCTCACTGAACCTTTACTTCACACATACACACGCACGCCCATCCATACTGCCGCGACAAGGCCATCTCGTGGCCCCCTCCCCCCCATACATCACTCCAAATTAAATTTACATTAGGCCCTCCTCAATCAGAGGCCCGGCGGAAAAACCTGACATCATTAGACAGAGCGCGTGGCCGCCATCCATTACACCCCTATTATACACATGTCTTTGGATTTTAGCAAAGTTCATGCATACCTAAGTGCAAGTTTGTGTTAAAAATTAAAGACTCTTTTAGGAGGACAAAGGAGTTTCTGAACTGTTGACTTTGAGAGTCTTTTCATTACCCCACAGCCGACGGGTCAGCACCAAAGACCAAAGTCTCCTTCTCCTTTTTTTATGTTCTTCTATCCTTCTTTTTCCCCTATCACTGCAAGCTTTTTTTTAAAAAAACTATCTGTCTGTTAATCTCTTTTTCACTCCTAATGCACTGTGGAGCAAGAAGGTGAAAAGTGGCTCCCTAATAGACACACGCAAACACATTTGTTTCCCCTAATTTCTCCATTAAACCATATCTGTGAAGCAGGATCTGATATCAGGTGGTGAGAAGACTGAGGGACCAGGCTCCTGAGTGAAGCGCTTTACTCTTTAATTGCTTCATTAGCATCAACACTATAATCCCCCTCTAATTTCCACTCTCATTTCTCACACTAATTTATTCCAGCTCCCTCTTCATCTCTATACCCCCCCCCATCCCACCATCCCCCCCATCCCACCATCCCATCATCCCGCCATCACCCCCTAATCACACAGCACCTATTTGCTTTCCAAGGTAATGATAACAATTCACCACTCAGTAATGTTTATTTCATATGCTCTATTCCCCAGATAAACAAGAAAATGCCGAAAAACAGGCAAGCATACTGAGGCTCATTGCGTCAGATTCTAATTTTTCTCCCTAATTATGGTTTAATTACAGTTGTGTATGCTAATACGCTAAACATTTGTACAAAACATGCCCAGCTTCCACCTTTTCTTTTCAAGGTGCTGTGTGCAATAACGTTTCACTCCTGTTTGCATGATTTGATTTCAGAGGTTAAACGTCACAAAACTGACAAATAAATTGGAACATTTTATTATTATTATTTTATAAATGCTATTACTACTCCTACTAATTGTTATAATTATCATTAACCCATTGACTAATATATATATATATATATATATATATATATATATATATATATATATATATATATATATATATATATATATATATATATATATATATATATACACACACACACACACGTCAGTCAAACATGATTAGGAAATTTGCAGCTGTTTACTAGGAGGCAATTGTCTTTTTACTCTTTTATGGCAACTATTCTCTTCAATGAAGAACGCAACGGAAGTCATTAGAATCACAATATTCTACTAAGTATTTCCTCATAACTATAATTTACGAGAGTTAACAGCAGCTCTGTAGAGAGGTGACAGATAGCTCTATAGGTCTTTGTGAGATCACACACCCACACTGCACTCACTCACTCTCCTGCGGTCAATGACCCAGTGTGACGGTTCGAACCAAGTTGCTCATCCACACATCCACGAACTGCATGCCACTGAACCATTAACATACAAATGGCCTCAACTTAACACGTGATTAAGATTCCAAATGCCATCAAATGTGAAAGAACTACCAACTAAAGAATAAATAATCTTAATGGGGACCTATAACATGCTGTATGTAATTTCCTTCCTGCACCGCCTTGGTTGAAATGTCCAGAATTTAATTTCTCATCATGCAACACATCTTCTTAAGAGGTTTGGGCAGGGCTGTAAGATCTTTCCATTAAATACAACCCATTAACACTGTCGTGTCCCATACAGTAAGTTAAAGTGTCAAAAAAGTATACATGGAAAAGTAATGAAACTTATATATATGGAAAAGTATTTAAACTTATTTAGAACTTAATTGCAAAATAGACCTATAGCTAATTAAAGGTTGCATTTTAAATAGCATGCTATTAATAATAAGGAAACAGCAGCTTATTCACAGCTGGCCAAGTGTTTAGAACCAGGATGACATGGATTTCCCAACACAGTACAAAGAGTAAACAATATGAACCCTTCTGCTGTTACTTCTGAAGTTCTCACATAGCCATTACTGCGTGACTTTATCGCGTACAGGCGACAACATTGTCAAAACGATCCCCGTTCACACGGATCCACCAAAACAACTAAAAACGCTTTATTATGCTGCCTGGCCAGTAGTTGGTGATGTCACTTAATGAAGAAACTACGTGCCTATAGACTGAACACTTAATACACGCGCATGATGTCACCGTTTTCACAAATTCTCATTTTTGTAGTTTATACAGAGATGATCACTGTATACCGGTAGTTTTCAAAGTCTTGCACTTTGAAATTTAAAAGTTAGCATTTTCAGACCCCCATAAACACTGTAAATGAATGGCCAAAACACATAAAACGTTTTAAGTTTTTAGTTTAAAACGGTGTAGTATAAACGACCCCAAAGTTTAATGGCAAACGGTTGTCATAGGCATGGTATGGATGATATAACTGGCTTCTTTTCATTTAGACTTGATAAACACCAGCTCACAGTCACAAGAATTGCCTGTTTATGTGAATAAGGGATGACTGTTGTGTGGTGGATGGCTAATGACCACAAGCACTGACCGAACATGTACTGATTCATCTTCTGGGAAATAAATCACAAGTCAGTAAAAAGGCTGCATATATATGATCAAAGATACAGTCAAACACAGAAATATTATGAAAAAAACATTTTTACACACAATTTTTTTCCTGTGGTGATAAAGCTCCATTTCAGCATTACTCCAGTCTTCAGTGTCGCATGATCCTTGAGAAAACAAAGGCAAGGCAAGGAAAACAAAGGAAAACTATAAAGCAAGTTTATATAAGCTACTTGAATCTAATTGAACTAAGGCCTAATCCTGGCTTAATCTAAGCCCTGTCTGGGGAACCGGGCTCAACACTGTTTATTTGATTACACACTTTATTTCCTACTCTTTTAATTTACCGTTCCCTCCTTCTCTTTAGGCCTTAGGCTGGCTACAAGGGTCAAGTCAAGACGGGGTGAGAGAAAAGATCACCCTCCTCATCATTTATTTTTATCTTTCGCAGATGTCACACACAACAGCATCTCAAGAAGTAGCTACATGGATCAATACCTATTTACTGACCTAACCCCTGTGTATGTGTATGTCAAAGCAGGCAATCTAAAACTGTTTGAAGTATTTCATCTGGCACAGTCCTGCCCCCTGACCTGTCCAAAACACAGACCTCTCCGTCCTAAAGGCATGCTGCTCTCCAGCAATAAACAAGGCTGGGAAGTTGTTGCACACTTGTCACAATGTTGGTGGCAACTGACCACCTCTGAATTGTCGGCCTCCTTTTCTACCAGACCTTCTCTCTCTCTCTCTGAAAGCAACAGTAGCACAGGGCCATAAATACATAAAATTGGTCCATTGGCCCAACTAGCCCCACATTAACTAAAACATCATAAAGTATTATTATTATAGAAAATAGGATTTAAAACTATGTATCCAATTTCAAATAATTTAGAAATTTCAAAGAAAGAAAAAAAAAGTTTTAACAATCCAGAAAACAACAAGAAAAGGGGCAAATATTCAGATTTATTTTAATGTTTGTAATTTTGAAGTGGAGATAAGATAATTTAATATTAAGAACATTTTTGAGGAGTGAAAAAATTTATATTTCCTTCTTTTTGGGACATTTACTTGGATATTTAGACTTGAGAGAAGGAAATAGAAGAAAGTGGGAATGGAATCGAAATATGTCGCAGCATGCCAGATTCACAGTTCAATGGTCAAAATATTATGAATATTCAGGTCTACATTAATCAATAATAAGTTATAAAACTATAGAAATGGTCTATCGCAGTAAAATAAGCAAATGCCAGACTAAGTTGTTATTTGTTCATAAACACAGTTCCATTTTTACATCCATGGTTTAACTAAAATTTGCAGCAAATAATATCACTGCAATTTCAGCAAATAAATTTACTAGTGAGACATGCTGAGATACAAAAACAACACCATAACGACAAACACGTAAAACCTCTGCTGGGTTTATTGCTCTGACAGGAAAAGGTCTGAAAGAGTAAATAAGCAGACATCTACGCCAATCTTTCATTCAGCCGGCAGTCATCCATCCAGTGTGCACCTCTTAATCTGGTCCTACTAGCACTAGGGAAACAAAGACCTTCACCAGATAAAACAAATGATCCCACTAGGAATGGGAAACCACTCACAGTCAACAGTTCCACTCTCAAAACAAGTCAGTGCTTTGTGGGTGATTGAGCCATGTGTGTCCATACAAAAATCACACATTGCACCACAAAACAGAGATAAACCCAGCGAGCTGGGGATAATAGCTTTGATTTAGAAATAAATAGTTCTGATTTTTTGCAACACCCTAAATACGCAATTTGAAATCTGGCATATTTGCTCACAGGCAACAATGAAGACCAACAGAAGCACAGACCACAGAAGAGTTTTAAATGCCAGGTCACAAATTACTCTGGAGTCACAGGAAATTTTGTCGTAAAGACTGATGGCATGAAAGGAAAACGTAGGCACTAATAAAACAGAGACTATACTATAATGCAATATTAGCAATGTATACATGTATACATGCCCCTCCTTGAACTGCCACCTTAACGTGGTGGAGGGGTTTGAGTACCCGAATGAACCTAGGAGCTATGTTGTCGGGGGCTATATGCCCCTGGTAGGGTCTCCCAAGGCAAACAGGTCCTAGGTGACGGGTCAGACTAAGAGCGGTTCAAAAAACCCCTTATGATAGAACCAGTTTTAAGGACCGTGACGTCGCCCGGTATGGCGCAGCCGGGGCCCCACCCTGGAGCCAGGCCCGGGGTTGGGGCTCGTATGCGAGCGCCTGGTGGCCGGGCCTCTCCCCACGGGGTCCGGCCGGGCTCAGCCCGAAGGAGCGACGTGGGACCGCCTTCCCGTGGGCTCACCACCTGCAGGAGGAGCCGTAAGGGGCCGGTGCAGAGAGGATCGGGCGGCAGTCAAAGGCAGGGGCCTCGGCGACCCGATCCCTGGACACGGAAACTAGCCTTAGGGACGTGGAACGTCACCTCGCTGGCGGGGAAGGAGCCTGAGATTGTGCGTGAGGTTGAGAGGTTCCGACTAGAGATAGTCGGGATCACCTCTACGCATGGCTTGGGCTCTGGAACCACACTCCTTGAGAGAGGATGGACTCTTCACCACTCTGGAGTTGCCCATGGTGAGAGGCGACGGGCTGGTGTGGGTTTGCTTATAGCCCCCCAGCTCAGCCGCCATGTGTTGGAGTTTACCCCGGTGAACGAGAGGGTGGTTTCCCTGCGCCTTCGGGTCGGGGATAGGTCTCTCACTGTCGTGTGTGCCTACGGGCCAAACGGCAGTGCAGAGTACCCGGCCTTCTTGGGGTCTCTAGGAGGAGTGCTGGAAAGTGCTCCGACTGGGGACTCCTTCGTTCTACTGGGGGACTTCAACGCTCACGTGGGCAATGACAGCGACACCTGGAGGGGCGTGATTGGGAGGAACGGCCCCCCCGACCTGAACCCGAGTGGTGTTCAGTTATTGGACTTCTGTGCTAGTTACAGTTTGTCCATAACGAACACCATGTTCAGGCATAAGGGTGTCCACCAGTGCACGTGGCACCAGGACACCCTAGGTCGTAGGTCGATGATCGACTTTGTGGTCGTTTCATCTGACCTGCGGCCGTATGTCTTGGACACTCGGGTGAAGAGAGGGGCGGAGCTGTCAACTGATCACCACCTGGTGGTGAGTTGGATCCGATGGCGGGGGAGGAGGCTGGACAGACTCGGCAGACCCAAGCGTACTGTAAGGGTTTGCTGGGAACGTTTGGACGAATCTCCTGTCAGAGAGATTTTCAACTCTCACCTCCGGCAGAGCTACGACCAGATCCCGAGGGAGGCTGGAGATATTGAGTCTGAGTGGACCATGTTCTCCATCTCCATTGTTGAAGCGGCCGCTCGGAGCTGTGGCCGTAAGGTCTCCGGTGCCTGTCGAGGCGGCAATCCCCGAACCCGGTGGTGGACACCGGAAGTAAAGGATGCCGTCAAGCTGAAGAAGGAGTCCTATCGGGCCTGGCTGGCTTGTGGGACCCCGGAGGCAGCTGACAGGTACCGGCAGGCCAAGCGGACTGCGGCCCGGGTGGTAGTGGAGGCAAAAACTCGGGCCTGGGAGGAGTTCGGTGAGGCCATGGAGAAGGACTATCGGCTGGCCACGAAGAGATTCTGGCAAACTGTCCGGCGCCTCAGGGGGGGGAAACAGTCCCCCACCAATGCTGTTTACAGTAGGGGTGGGCGGCTGTTGACCTCAACTGGGGATGTCGTCGGACGGTGGAAGGAATACTTCGAGGATCTCCTCAATCCCGCCGTCACGTCTTCCATTGAGGAAGCAGAGGCTGGGGGCTCAGAGGTGGACTCGCCCATCACCCTAGCTGAGGTCACCGAGGTAGTCAAGAAACTCCTCGGTGGCAAGGCACCGGGGGTGGATGAGATCCGCCCTGAATACCTCAAGTGTCTGGATGTTGTGGGGCTGTCTTGGTTGACACGCCTCTGCAGCATCGCGTGGCAGTCGGGGACAGTGCCACTGGGATGGCAGACCGGGGTGGTGGTTCCCCTTTTTAAGAAGGGGGACTGGAGGGTGTGTTCCAACTACAGGGGGATCACACTTCTCAGCCTCCCTGGGAAAGTCTATGCCAGGGTACTGGAGAGGAGAATACGGCCGATAGTGGAACCTCGGATTCAGGAGGAACAGTGTGGTTTTCGTCCGGGCCGTGGAACACTGGACCAGCTCTATACTCTCTACAGGGTGCTGGAGGGTTCATGGGAGTTTGCCCAACCAGTCCACATGTGTTTTGTGGATTTGGAGAAGGCATTCGACTGTGTCCCCCAAGGCGGCCTGTGGAGGGTGCTCCGGGAGTATGGGGTCCGGGGTCCTTTGCTAAGGGCTGTCCGGTCCCTATATGACCGAAGCAGGAGCTTGGTTCGCATTGCCGGTAATAAGTCAGACTTCTTCCCAGTGCATGTTGGACTCCGGCAGGGCTGCCCTTTGTCGCCGGTTCAGTTCATAATTTTTATGGACAGAATTTCTAGGCGCAGCCAGGGGCCGGGGGGTGTCAGGTTTGGGGACCACATGATTTCGTCTCTGCTCTTTGCGGATGATGTTGTCATGTTGGCCCCTTCACACCAGGACCTTCAGCATGCACTGGGAGGGTTTGCAGCCGAGTGTGAAGCGGCTGGGATGAAAATCAGCACCTCCAAATCCGAGGCCATGGTCCTCAGTCGGAAAAGGGTGGCTTGCCCACTTCAGGTTGGTGGAGAAATCCTTCCTCAAGTGGAGGAGTTTAAGTATCTTGGGGTTTTGTTCACGAGTGAGGGAAGGATGGAACGGGAGATTGACAGACGGATCGGTGCAGCTTCTGCAGCAATGCGGTCGATGTACCGGTCTGTTGTGGTGAAGAAGGAGCTGAGCCGTAAGGCAAAGCTCTCGATTTACCGGTCAATCTACGTTCCTACTCTCACCTATGGTCATGAGCTTTGGGTCATGACCGAAAGGACAAGATCCCGGATACAGGCGGCCGAAATGAGCTTTCTCCGCAGGGTGGCTGGGCGATCCCTTAGAGATAGGGTGAGAAGCTCGGTCACTCGGGAGGAGCTCAGAGTAGAGCCGCTGCTCCTCCACATCGAGAGGGGTCAGCTGAGGTGGCTCGGGCATCTGTTCAGGATGCCTCCTGGACGCCTCCCTTGGGAGGTGTTCCGGGCACGTCCCACTGGGCGGAGGCCCCGGGGAAGACCTAGGTCACGCTGGAGAGACTATGTCTCCCGGCTGGCCTGGGAACGCCTCGGTGTCCCCCCAGAAGAGCTGGAGGAAGTGTCCAGGGAGAGGGAAGTCTGGGCATCTCTGCTTAGACTGCTGCCCCCGCGACCCGGCCCCGGATGAAGCGGAAGAAGATGGATGGATGGACATGTATACAATGATTGTCAACTGACCTGTTTTTTTATTTTGTGCTCAGCATTATGCAAACAAATTATAAATAAATGAATAAAATGCCCAGTTGCTTATAGGCAGACATGAAAACATTGTTTATTAAAGGGGACATATCATGAAAATCGTACATTTTTCGTGTTTAAGTGCTATAATCTAGCCTGACTTCATCATACTTATATTCTAGTCAGAATGCGAGTCTGATACTGCTCCATACGCTGATTTCACGCAGCCGCCATTTTGAAATCGAAAGCGAGGCTCCGGTGGGAATAACCCCGGAAGTACAGATAGACAACAATGCCTTGGACTACCAACCTGAAGCTGCTGCCGCGATTTACACTATTGGATGTTAATATCCAATATAGGATATGTATATAGTTCGTTCCTGCTTCTTTTTTTACGTTCTGAATTATATAAAAAATATATAAATGAATTTCACTGTATATAGTCTAAAGTATGAAAGAAATGTATTTTTAGAATAACTAATTTCTACATTAAACACAACAGTACACCATCGCATTCGCGACTCTAAAGGCGACACTTCCAGTTTTCTTCCCACCGGAGCCATTTCAAAATGGCGGCTGCGTGAAATCAGCGTATAGACGCTTTCATCAGACGCGTTGCCATGGGGATGAGCTGGCCCAAAGTTAACTTCCGTTCTGTTTGTTTATTAGTGTTTACTGGATAATATGGCATTGACTACAAATGCAGTGAAAGTTAAGGTGATGAGCAGGTTGTTGAGCTGTGGGGTGCAACCTGACCTTGGGAGCAAACGCAATTTTTAAAAATAAAAACGTTAAGGTTTCCTAACAAAGAGGGAGACGGCGGTATTAAAATAGCTATGTTTATCTGAGTGATATCCGGTACAGTGTTTCCCATACATTTATTAGTGACAGCCCACCACATTATCAGCGCTGACCGCCACATATTGATTTCCGTGTTTTTTACAATTTAAGATGGGGAAAAGTTGTAGCTATTTGACTGCAGAGTTGTATGCAGCGCATATTCGCTCGCACCCTCTCTCTCTCTCTCTCTCTCTCTCTCTCTCTCTCGCAAACACATTGACAGCGGACCAGTCTGTGTATTGAATGGTTAGTATCATAAACAACGCTGCACAGATCCATCAAAAATGCTTTCAATGTGGAGACCCACCTTGAAAAAAGATTATTAGCAAGCATGTAAGAAGCCTAGCTAATAAGGAGAGCTGTGTTAACCTTATAAAACCCCGCCGCCACACTCGCCACAGTTTTTTAACACTGCGGTAAATCAGACACGTCGGTAGAAAAACATTCTTGTCTCCAATTTTTGTTCAACAGGTCTGGTAGTGTCACATTTCAGTTTGGCCAAGTAACATTTCTTTTCTTTGACTGGCAAGAAATGCCAGCTAATACTAAGGTTATTTACTTGTTATGGATTGTCTGCGGAAGTCTGCCGGAAGTTAAGTTTGGGCCAGAGTAATGCACATGCGCAGTACCGTTTGTTTATGTTGTTACTGCTGAAAGCGTCTATTTGCTCCATAGGGCTTTGATTATGAGGCGTGTCTTAACCGAACCAGGAAAAATAAAAAAACTCTGCACTCAATTGAATAGACCTACAACCAATCAGAGCAACGCAGTAAGTGACGTATGTTGAGCTGAGCACGCTAGTTGTCTACAGAACTCAACTGCACGCACGCTGGAAGAAGAAGTCAAATAAGTGTTGCTTCTTTTACTTGGTCCTCCATGAGGGCTTTCATTGCGCCCCATCTTCTTAGCGACCATCCGAGCCAGCTGATAAATTAAACTTTTGCCGAATCCCGTAGGAAGGAGGACGGCAAACACATCTTTCCGATAGACAAATGCCTTGACTGCAGTTCTCTGTTCGTCTTTTAAAATTAATGTGCTGTCGATTTCTTTTACAACAGATGCAATAGCGGAATCTACACATCTCAATTCTCCAGCTGCAGTCATCTTTGAGGGAAACCAGTTCAACCCAAGCGCTCTTTGATAACGTGATGATTACGTAACTGCAGATCATCTGTCCATCATCGTATAAAGCCCGCCCTGGCAATTTGATTGGCCCGACGATTTCTGAACCGAACATAATTATTCCTCAATGGATAGAGTCCAGATTGAACTTCCCGACCAAAAAATTTTGTGGGCGGGGTTCGGGCTGGCAACCAGGCTAGCTATAATCGGTCCCCGAAAGGGGTCATATAATCCCATTTTTGTACAAGTTAATATGAATGTTTAGGGTCTAAATGAAAACTGTGTAATATACTTTTATTAAAGATTTTCATTAGTATTTTAAGAAAACACTAATTTTACCTGTTTAAAAACAGCTCTGTTTTCAAGGTTAATAAAACTTTACACTCACTTCTTCTGGAGGTGCAGAGGGAACATAAATAGTTGCTACCAATTCTTTTTTCAGGAGCAGCTTCTTAGCAAAACCAGCTTTATACTGACCCTCGTTTATAAAGCAGTCTGGTGAGAAATGATTCGTGGAAACATGAACGCATTGACGTTGATCGTGGGGAATATTCCCTTCGAAAACTAAACTCAGCCACTGCGTCTTCAGCAGTTCGGATTTAGGAACATCAAAATGACTGTGTTCGTTATTTCACCCAAGAACAGAACACCACAATCGCTTAGACGCCATTCTGCTCCAGCGTATCAACAATAGCAGACTATGATGACAGCTCGCTCTTGGTCTGTGTTGAAACGCTGCTGTCAATCAACAATCGTGGGAGGGGCGTCCGACCGTGTGACGTCACACGGTCGAACGGCTGGATTTGAGACAGGGGAAAACCACTGATCTATATAATGACTGGATAGCTCATGAAGTTCTAAACTGCCACCAGTCAGTGAAGCCACCGGAAGTGTTGGAGCGGCCATCTTACGATTCCCTACCAGCAGAGGGCTCCAACGGGCGTTATACTGAGATTTGTAGCTCCGACGGCGCTTTTAAGCAAGGGGGTAATCCATCAGCCGGAAGTTGAAGCTGACTCTGGGGGCCGCCATTGTAGCTGGCTATCACCTGCTGTTAGCATCCCATTGACTCCCATTCATTTTGGCGTCACTTTGACAGCGAATAACTTTACATCCGAGGCGTCCAAAGACTCAATTTGTCCATTATTTATTTCTAAAGAAACACGACAATGTATAAAAAGGCTCCATTACTTTGTATCTTACGTTATGGCCCCGTAGAAGCCATTCTTGTAAAAATAGGCTAAAAATTGTGTCATAACCACTCGACTGTCCGTCGCACAGTAGAGAAGTTACCGTATAGACAGGAGGAGAAGCTCGCACAGTCTCGCAGGCAGTCTTTTACTGTCTAAAGTCAGCCCATGGCATAGATAGACAGAGTCCATAAAAGCAACGCGACAAAATATTTAAACAACGTTTTTGAGGAATTGGAAATAATTCTATATGTGGCAAGTGAATACATATGAAGTAGCCTAACATTTATCCACGAACTTTAAATTATTTATCTACTACTACACGGGGGATGGGGAAATTAATTATCAGGAAATTATACAGGCAATGGAAGAAGAAAAAAACATCTCAATGTCTATCGCGGTTAACGTTGTTGCTTTATTTATTTACAGATCTACGCTTGAAGATGAATGTGATCCCGTTCGGAATCCATATGTACAAAATGCCTACATAACGTGAAATAAAGAAAAACGGTTTTGTTCAAGTGTTTGTGACCATGATTTATTAGCCAAAACTACATGATTTAACACCTAGCTCACAATTCTTTATATATTGGAATATTATATGGTCATGTAATATTGAATGGATACGAAAATGACTCGAGGGGACAGTATTTTATAGTATGGTTCCTGGGCTCATACTAAGAAGTATTTTTTGGATGGGTGATTATGTTTGATGTAAAAGGAAACGAAAAAGAAGGGGAAAAATTATTTGCATATGTGCCTATATTTGAATCATTTTTAATAAATGTGGAAGTTTGTGCTGTAGCCTACATGCATTTATTTATCTGTTATTTTTGATTGTATTATGTGTGTGTGTGTGTGTGTGTGTACTAGCCAAATATTTAAATCTAATGGATATATACATAAACATGTTCAAAATAAACTAAACTAACTAACTAAAATTAGGCTACTAGAACTGCAGATAGGATACTCAAACGATTACAATCCTAAAGTAGGCTATTTTAAAGTCGATTTTAGCCACTTCTTTTATCATGTCATATTGTAATTATATAGCGTAATATGTTATATTAAATTAATTATTATAATTATTAATAGTATTGTAATATATTAATAAACAGTATATTATGTTTTTACAATACTAAACGATTTGATTTCCAAAACACACACACGCACACACACACGCACACACACACACACACACACACACACACACACACACATCAATGTGAGTTTACTCTTTACTCTGATCCGTCATTGACCGTTCGAGATTAGCTTGCTTGCGCCTGCTAGTCAAAGCCCTTATTTCTGGAGAGCCCTGATACTTCGACCTTGGAAACTTCTGATCATCATTCAGCTACTAGAAGATTTACAACGGTCAGTCAGGTTGCTCACGTGACATCTACGTCATCAAGCTCAGTTTGAGCCTGCGCAGAACGCTTGGCTATCAGGAAGTGAGTGCCCATGTTGAGCTTCAACTCTCTCCGTTGATATCAACGGGGTCACTGTGTCCATTTCTTTTACTGTCTATGCTTTTAAAGGGTTAGTTCGCCCAAAAATGAAAATTAAGTCATTAATTACTCACCCCCATGCTGTACCAACCCCGTAAGACCTTCTGTTCGTCTTCGGAACACAAATGAAACGAGACTTCAAGAGATTTCCACGACACATGCGCGAGAATTGCGATCTCCTTCAACTACTTCAGTTAAGTTCTGGCGCGTGCGCGTCGTGGAAATCTCTTGAAGTCTCGTTTCAGGCCTACAAGGAAGAAAAGGAATAGTCGAATAAAGTCGTTATTTTTGTTTGTTTTTTCGCACAAAAAGTATTCTCGTCGCTTGATAAACTTATAGTTGAGCCACTGTTGTGACATGGAATATTTAAACATTTTCTTCATTGACTTTCTGGGCCGTCAGGATTCATTCCCTTAGGGAGCCTATGGAGGAGTGATCCAGCTGTCACATTTAATCAAAAATATCTTCATTTGTGTTCCGAAGACGAACGAAGGCCTTACGGGGTTGGTACAGCATGGGGGTGAGTAATTAATGACTTAATTTTCATTTTTGGGTGAACTAACCCTTTAAGATGACTCGCTATGCATCATACAAGTGTAAAACGAAGTTCACAAAAGGATCTAGAAAAACTACCCACAGGTTTTAAAATTGCAACTGATCTACGTCTGTACCACAAACAACATTTATTCTCTATTTTTTATTTCAAATCACTATTTTTATTATCAGCGTCTTTTATAAAATAATTTTAAAAAATGATTTAAAAAAATTGTATAGCCTACTATGCATTCTTTCACAGACTTATTCAAGTTTAAACCCAATAAACTAAAAAAAACGTATTATTCAATGCATTACTTCTCATTAATTTAATTAGATGCATTTATTTACTATATTTTCATGTCAATCCGTGTTCAGTTTGACCACGAACCATGCGCTGTCACTTTAATTCAGCGCCCGCAGCACAGCAGAAATAGACTCGGTGCGGGAACGATCTCTGCACCGCACCTGGAACGCGTGCAGTGAAAGCTCCAACCTGTTAACATGGGTATGGTAAACAAATATGCACTGAAAACGGAGTAGGCCTATGTGTAACCCCTTATTTACCATAGACAGTAAAAGAAATGGACAGAGCGATCTCATTGGAACTCAGTTGAGACAGTTGAAGCCCACTTTTAGCGATTTTTGAGCACTTCCGTTCCTGACGCGCAGACTCAGACCGACTCAAACTAAGCTTGATGACGTGAGCAACCTGTCTGACAGACGTTAATCTTCTAGTAGCTGTGCGTGAAAATTGCCAACGTTAATCTTGCAGAGACGGGGAACTTGAGCAAAGAGTTCTTTGGCGTGAGTGAGCAGGAGTAAGTATTCCGTTGCTTTTATGGACTCATTATCTATGGGCTTCTCCCTTGACGGGACGTCCCCCCGATTGCCTGCGAGCTTCTCCTCCTGTCTGTACGGTAATTTCTGTACAGCGCGACAGAGAGTCGAGTGGTTATGACGCAATCGTTAGCCTATTTTTACCAAAACTGTTTCTACGGGGCCATAATGTAACATAGAAGGTAATGGAGCCCTTTATACATTGTCGTGTTTCTTTAGAAATAAATAATGGACAAATGGATTCTTTAAACGCCTCAGATGTAAAGTTATTCGCTGTCAAAGTGACGCCAAAATGAATGGGAGTCAATGGAAATGCTAACGCAAGTGAAGTTCTGCTACAAGATGGCGGCACCCGGCCGACTTCAACTTCCGGTCGATGGATTACCCCCTTGTTATTTACACTGCACACATCTGTGGTGCATTCTTCTTCTTCTGAATTTTTTATTGGCGGTTGGCAAACAACTTCTGTGGCGCATTACGGGCCGTAACGGCTCCGACAATGTTTTATTCCGTCCTTAACGCGGTGACAACTCACACCAGGAGCATTTCCACGTGATTTGCCGATTTGTGGGCGCGATAAAAATAAATAAGGGGTAAATAAGAGGTTAAACAGGCGTACATTAACCCATACAATTTGTATTATGCATTTCCTGAACATGTTATTGCTAACTAATTAAATACTTATACAGACCACTGATCTATCTGTAAAACACAATCAGAAAGAGATATATTTTAAGTACACAATTCACATAACTTATACTTAATTTTTAGTAAGCAGGAATAATTTCCGACTTTAAACAAATACACATTTAAATGCTTAGGATGTTTGCGTTGTAAGACTGTTCAGGGAGACTTTAGATTTTAAAACGGTGTCTCGTTATGCAATGTTTTCTTAGTCAAATCATACAATTTCCTATTGAATCAATATAACGCGTGAGCTCACTAGGGAATACCAATATGGCGGCGCGGTGGCTTCACTATTTCTGACGTCATGAGCTTTCCAGTCATTCTAGATCAGTGGGGATGGAAAACATACAAGGAGATTAAAACAAAAACACTGGATGGATTTTTATCATGATGGTTGTGTACAGGCACTGCTAACACACATTTCAGTACAATCAACTTGTAAAAGTGCATGTACCATTATATGACCCCTTTAACCCAGTAACTTTGTTTTGGTAAGCCGTTCTCTGCACGCATGTCAAAAAATAAACCGATCAGATTTCGCTCCTTTTCTGACCTAGGGGATCTTATTATAATATCACCGCCCCTTAATCTGTACATTTTCACCCACGGCACCGCCATTTGGTTTACAACAGTGCAACCCGTTCTAAGGTAATGGCAAAAGTTCGAGCAAAGCATGCAAACATACTGTCTTGGCTGCACAGACGAGCACATAACACTATTTAACCAGAAATGTCACATCTGTTGTGTAAAAAAAACTCAGGGAACTGTGTCAACTTGTGTAAAAGTTAAACATGATGGTATGCAAGTCGATGAGATGAATCAATGTAACTCCACAACAACTACATAAATGTTTCCACTAACCATTCAGAAAGGTCCAGGTGCAGTCTAAGTTGCAACCTCTTCTCTCCATAAGGCTGCTCTCTGCTACTGGTTATTTCCGAGTTTTTGGATGAGTAAAATTCGTGTGTATCAGAAGCTCGTGTAAAATATCGCCATCTTCTGAACAGAGCAGCAGCTCATTTACATTTAAAGGGACACACACAAAAACGGCGGATTTTTGCTCACACCCAAAAAGGGGCAAATTTGACAAGCAGCTAATAAATTATCTGATGGGGTATTTTGAGCTGAAATGTCATAGACATCCTTTTTGTCATATTACATCTTGTGAAAAGAGATATATTATGTCAACTTTAGTGAGTACACACTCAAAAGTGCTATTAATTAGGGTAAAAACGTTGCACCTTTAAAATAATATTCATTGAATTCTGAAAGAAAGATGATTGTTTATATATATATATATATATATATATATATATATATATATATATATAGTAAAAACTGCTGTGTTGTTTCAACCTATGTTTGAGTTAAACATGGACAAACCCAACCAATGGGTTCAAAAATTGTATTACAAATTTTAAACCAAAGGTTGGGTTTGTCCATATTTGACCCAAACATGGGTTAAAACAACCCCACGCTTTTTCAAGTGAACAAATGTATTAATCTGTGTCCATGAATCAGAGCAAAGTAATTAGCACATCCATTCACCTACAAGTAAATGCACTGCATACAAGGCCTCAATGACTAAATCCTGTCTATCACTTCCATATTATACAACAAATATGAGAATCAACTGAATTCAAGGCGTCTTGTCTATATCAACCCATGCATACTTATCTGATTATGCTTTTATACATGTTTTTCATTTAGCATGTTTGCAGTCAAAATTCAGCAAATTACGCAAACTACTCAAATATTCGCCAATTTAATGCCTAAAGTTGTCTGAGATGCTGTGTTTTGGATATTTGCTGCACAGAAGCTTGTGTTTGTGATTTGTGGTAGTGACCTCTGTAACTTGTTCCCCTGATCTCATCCTAAATTTAATGTGAAACTAGAGCTCAATGTCAGCCCCATGTGAGGGTGAGTAAGGGGCCTGGAAATATCAAGCAAAGGGGTGCGGTCGTCTTCCATTGCGGAGCACAAACATCGCTGACAGACCTGATGGTTCTGTAATGCATATATTCAAAGTGTAACATACTATTCCAACTGAGTATTCCAACTGCAGTCTCCAGTAAGGAAAAGGACCGTACCAATCAAAAGTCATAACACCTCATGAAACATTTTCCAAGAATATATATAAAAAAGATTGTTTTATCATTTAAAGAGTTCATAATATCAGATTAGAATCACCAGTTAGTTCAGCACTGTCTTCAGTCTCATGTACAACTTGAACGTGGACAGAACTTCAAAACAGAAGCTGGATAAATTATTGCATACTTGCACTGTAAAAAAACAGTTGCTGCCTTACATTTTTTAAGTCCCCCTGTGGTGAAAATCAAGGTTTTAATGTTGTTTATATGTCTATGTGGTGTTTTAATATGCTTAAAGACAAACCATGTGCAAATTCACAAGTCAAACTCCTTAAAACTGCAGTGGACCAAAGACAGTCTCAAACCCTGGTGTTTCTGACATCACAAACTACCTTGTAACCAATCACATCAAGGTGTGATCGTCAACTAGTGGATCTCTGAGCTGGTGTGAGTGGGTGGAGGCGGGGATAATTTGCATATTCATAGAACCGCGTATACTAAATGAGGCAAGGGTGTAGACATTCAAGCTATTTTAAGGCATGACATTTTTTCAAGGAAAAAAAAAATTCATTTTGGTGATCAAAGATGAGTTTAAAGGGATAAAAGGATTGACCACAAGGGCACTTTAAATACAATTACTTGGTTAAGTCATTTCAACTTAAATTACATTAAACTCACTTAAAAAATAATTGAATCCTTTATAACATAAGTAAATCGCATAACTTATTCTGAATGTACAAGTAAACTGCGAAACATCTGTAAAATTCAACTGGTTATAGGATTCAGTGAGAGACAATGACACAACACCTCTGTTGTTGTTTTTCAGTTCGCCGTATTTTAATGACCTTGTGACTCTGTGATACAGTAAACAAGTGTGCAATATTGTCTTCCCTTATTCACAGTGTTAAATGTTCTTCAAACAAATTTTTGGTAAATTATTTGATGGCATGTAAAGTCTTATAAAAATTAAAATAAAATTATTATTTTAATAAATGGAAATTATTTACAAGACGTTGAACAGATCAGTCTAGAGCTAATAGCATACGGACTTTATGAGGTCAATACAGGAAGCATTAAGTGGCAAAAAAAGTGCTTATCTGGCACATATATCAAGAGAAGGCCATTCAGACGATAATCCTGCTTCCGTTCTACGCTTAAGTATGACAACATAGCACAACTATACCACCCCATTTTCTATAAGTCACTAAATTAAGTGGAACAAAACAGCATGACATAGCCAACAAAGCTCCAAATGTATGTAACTTCCTCAATATTATGCTTCACTAGCTTTCTTTGTGTGAGATGTGTGTCCATACTATGTACATGGATGAATGGCCCAGTGAGGAATTTAGCTGAGCACTAAATGAAGTGACCAGGCAAATTTAATATGTGGTTTTCACAGACTAAAGTGGCGGTAAGGGGGGTGTGACATTGTTGCCCTAAGGCAGGGTGATAAAGAAGAGCAACACTGGGGAAAGAATGAAAGCTTTGTATAGCAAAAATTAAAATAAAAGTATAGACTTATCACAGAAAATTGCTAAAGATCTTTTAACTGAGCTGGGACATACATGTTCATTAAACACCAGATATACAGCAACAGCATCATGACATATAGGGAGAGACGGAAAAGCCCAATAGGACACCTTAAAGATTTTAGTGATGAAACTCTATTATGGGACACAAACTGTGATTTGGTAGAATGGTGAACTCTGTAGCCCTTATCAAGCCCAAGCAAGTAGAGAATACCACTTACCTAGGGTGACATAGAAAAGTGATGCTACAAAAAACAAGCACAGAATAAGCACATAACAAGAAGCTACTTTGCAAATAAATATGACAGTTTTTCTAGATTTATTCATCCATGCTTGTATTGATCTGTCTTTTTAGGCCTTTCAGAAAGATCAAGGCATCCGGGCGGTGAATCCTGGGTGCTGATGCCGGCACACAATTACTGCAGACCTCACTGATTACATTTACCAGATTACGCACTTTGTAAACATTTGATTACATTCAAAGAAGGGGATCGGTTGTCCCAAATAGAATTACTCGCAGATGCAAGTCATCTGACAGGAATAGTTCTAATTTCTAGTATAGATTGTTTTCATGCAGAATTCTAACATGATAATTAAATCTGCTGTTTTGAGCCCCTTCTCAAGTCAAGTCACATGGTCCCATTAGTCATTTAGCAAGTCCTTTGCTGGACTATTGAGAGCCGCGGGATTCCAGGGCAAGGTTCCTGACTGCCAAATGACAATTTGCCGCTGCGCTTTGATGATTTTATTATGTGTTTAAATAATACAAATAGCCTGATTCCCTACAAGTTCCTGCACTTAATAGAAGACCACTCAACTGGGAGCAACATGAAAAACACCCAGCACATGGCCATTAGCAGCCATTCACAAAGTTACACCAGAAAGTTTTCATACTTAGGCTTGACAGTTGAACAAAGTTATGAGAAATGCGTGTTTACAGACAATATACACAGGAAAAAAGTGTGTATTATTTTTGTGTTTTTGTCAAACTAGAGAGACTACTAACAGACTACCTACATTTCCACTACACTACCAATCTAAGGTTTCTCCTTTTTACATTTTATTTCCCATTTTGACCAACAGATGGCACACAATAGTGAATCAGTCATGAACTGTCTGTGAGGTATTGAATACAACATTGGTGAGCTGTTTTCATCCACCTAACAATTATTTTTTTCAGGAATGCGGATCTAAAAGGAACAAAAGGTGGACAGTTTTCCTCAGGATAGCAATACAGTGAGTTCTCCCTTTGGACTCAGCAATGGAGTCCAATCCAATACACCCACATTGACAGGGCTGAGAAAGATCCTCTGGGATGATATCATCTGTTGGATGAAAATCCATCTTATGGTATTAGACTTCTTGTTAATTGGGTGTGACATTGGCAATTAAAACTCCAAACAATGCAATTAGCTTACAATATTTATGTAAAGTTTAAAATACATGTTTTCACTAAAATATTATCTATTATGCACTTTTTTAGGGATCATATAGGCCTACACACCTTATCAATAATTGTCTGGCTACACATAAATGTGTATACATTGGCTCTATATTATTTGTCTATATTTATAATATACACTTCTAAATGGCTGAATGGTACAAAGTATAAAAAAGTATTATATCCACAAGAGCAGGTACACTGTTGGATGACACTTCTCTGTAAAGGCATAGTCCATCGACAGCTCTTGTACATCGCCCTCTGTGAGCATCATAACGTGATTGATTGACTGGAGAGCAAAATATTATAGCTTTATGTAGTTGAACCAAATTTCTACCACACCAATATAATATTCTAAACATTCTGACATGTTTTAGAAGCAAACAAATAATAATGTTAGTTATGAGAATTACGTGAATGAATTACATGACACGGCACGTTGAACAAACGTCGTCACGTCTTCAGACAATTAATATTTAAATACAAATGTCTAAAAATGTTCAAATGAACAGTATGCATATATGACAAACTTGAAGAACAGCAGGCCATACGTCTTCTTTTGAACGCAGACCCTTTGCACAGTCATAATCATTCGCGGGGGACTTGTGATCTTTTTAATTATTCTGCTCTTCATTTTTGTCCCACATTCAAAAATGTCCGAAATCCCATCCTTATAACCCCAAAGACTATAAATTATCCAACTTTGAGATGAGGGCGACAAGCAGATCTCTTTCATTTGCTGGCAAGAAATGTGCAGGGGATAATTGAACGGACCGCTCTCTGGCGAGAAAAAAAGAAAGTACACTTGTTATCTTGTGAACTCTCAACATATAAGATAGGAATCTAGTGAATGTCAGCATGAAAGATGGAATTAACAAGAGATCTTTTTATTGTTCTGGAAGGTCATTAGGCTGCCAATTGGGTAATTATGGAAATGCTCTGAATGTTTCCCCCCTTCCGTTATAGGATCTGAGACCCTTCAATCAGTCCATCTCGTGGGAAAGTTCAGCCATAACTGCAAGTGTACCAGCAAAATCAAATTAGCCAAAGATATTTCATTAGTATTTATAGCCGGGGGGCATTTGTTGAAGAGAGAAGTTGTGAGTCTCACATGGAAGAATTATTAGCTAATGACAAGGGTCATAGCCCACCTAAGACATACACTTGAGTAGACTTAATGAATTGAAGCCATTGATTGCATCGACTCTGGACGTTTATTCGTGTTGGAAATGAGTTCAGTGAACATCATAATACACAACAACGCAGTGGTTTGCAGCTGTTTATTTCAATATCAGGATAGTAGCCTACAATTCGATGTCATATGGCATTAGGCTACTTTTATTTAGGGACATCAGGCGTGCCGCGTACGGGCGTACAGCATCAGAAACATTTAGTTTTTCAATAATATTTCCATATTTGGATATGTAAGTCTTTTTTATTTAGGGACATTTTATATAATTTAATTGTCAATAGCTGCACTGTAGAAATAAAAATAAAATTCCACTAAAATGTAAATCTTGAGTTTGATTGCTACAATAAATTAAGTAAAATCAAATTGATGGCAATGCAGTTATAAGTTCATGGCACTTTTTAGACTATATAATCTATGACGTAAGAATCTGATTAATTTGACTAAAACTATAGATGGGAATGGGAAATGATTACAGTGATAACATGAAACTTCAATAAATAGCCAATTAGCGATACTCACGCAATACGGAGCCCCCAAGATATGTCTTGGAAGGGTCCCATGTGAAACCACACTCAATAACTCAGTTCTTTCACGTGGTGGCGGTTATTTTCTCAACCTGAGATTCTGACTGAATAACAAGGATTCATGTAATTAGCTCTAAAGCTGCGATGGGTAAAGTGAGTGAAGCATCACTGATTGAGGTGACAAATAGATGTTACGCGTACAAGTTCACAGTTGTTTACCTATAGAGGTAAAATAATCGTATTTAAGGTCCCCCTATGCTATATAATGGTAAGATTATTTTCTGCTGCTTTTGAAATATTGTTGATTAACAAATAATAACATTTGATGCATCTGACTTTAAACCCCTAAAAAATAGCCTACGCCAGCTTTCATATTGGTGGCCTATGCCCTTTATCTTCAAAATTTGTTTTGAATATGAAAAGATACAAGTAGCCTGTATCGGAAATATTTAAGATTAAGTATCGGGTAGTTTTCAGAAAGAAGGGATACAGCGAGACGTGAAAAAGAGGGATGTTGGTCGAACTTGCGTTACGCAGGAAGTTTTAAGACAAAACCCAAATAACACCCTCTGGTCGTGCTAATGTGCTACTTCAGTCTTCATCTAAATAACAATAAAACGTACAAACCGAGTAACATCACACATGCTTAACTATGCGCATTGGCATGTTAATCTGGCTGAAGGCGTCATTTTTGCACCTTGACATCATGGACCAAAAACACATCACACAGCAATATTAAAAGATAATTTTGTGAAATAAACTTAACGTAAACGTTTAGCAAAAAATTATAATGTATAATGCATAATATTATTATAAGCTTTATACTAATCTAAAATCGTGCAAGGTACGGATGCAGTTTTATTCCAGTGATTTAGGCTACAGTACTGATAGACAACAGGCTGCATTGTGTTTTTAACAACAATTGATGCCAGAATTCATTATTTAGGTTTGAGGAATTCAGTTAGAAAATTGTGTCACGGTTAGTGCAGGCAGTTTCTCCAGCTACAGAAAGACAAAAATAACACAATTGACTAAAAAATAATAGAAAAGTAAAATAATATCTTTAAGACAAACATACATAATCATTTATTACACGAAAAATATATTTGAATTCATCAAGATAGTCATATTTAATGGAACTCTGTTTTGTATGGAAGACAATTTGTTGTTCAGAAAAATTTAGCCTATTTAAATAAAGTCAAAATATTTTACATAAAAATAAAGTAATATTTTTTTATTTTACAAAGAAATGTCAAAATTAATGTACATTTTCAAATGCATAGCCGTAGTGAAATGAGTGCCTGATTAATTCATTCAGGAATGATCGATAATTATTCGTCCATTCATTTTCACCAAACTGTTCATTGTTTTTTAAAGTATAGGCCTAGTGTTTTGACATGCCGTTGTCATATAGCTTACTGTATAGGCTACCTACAGAATTATGTTATGTTCAACCGAATTTGCGAGAGAGAAAAAAACACTGATTTTCTGGTTTGGCTGTAATGGTGGGAGCCTACAGGATGATACTACGAAGGGGACTGTTAAAAATGAGCTGGATCATATTGTTTGACAGAAAGTTGCAGGTTGATAGAGTGGATTCTTCAAGGGGGTGAAAATGGTGAATTCAGAGAGAAAAACGGAGATCCTGCCTTCTGGTGGGTATAGCCTTAGGGAATCACGGTGTCGACCGTAGAAAATCCAATTAAGGATTGCATTTAAATGAAAAGTCATTTTTTAACCAGAGTATGACATGGACACTTCCCTTTTAGATGAGAGTAGCAGTTTTCCTGCAAATGGCTTCTTTTGATTAAATCTGACATGCTGATAATGCGGAGTTGATTTAAAATAATTGGCACAATAACCGTAATTAAAAGCGGTAACAAAGCCATTAATGTATTACAGTTGTACAAGCTTATCCCCAACTGTGCTTACATAATAAAATTACTACCAGTAAAAGATCAGCCACTTGCAAAATACATTCGATTACGGGGTACAAAGTCTTTATTTGATTTGGTTTATTTTCCATCATTATTAAAATATACATTAAAAATATGACCAAACAGTATAACATGCATCATGTCAAATCATCACGCAGTTTGTCAATTTAGATATGGAGTCATGATAAAACACAGAACAGACAGTTTACAAAACAAAAATGCAGGTTAGAAACAATAGAAAAGGATTATTGTATTTTATTTAATAAGATCTTGCAAGGTGCTTATTTATTCATGTATTCAGATAAGCCATAATGCATAATTAATAGTCATACACTTTAAGCACTAATGCGAGGCATCCTTATAGTTCAAGTTCAGTTTTCATCTGCATGGGTTACATCCTTTCCTCTGCACACCCCCTCTTCCCTGAATGGACACATTTCCCATTACGCCCTTCAATTTTCCCTTCTATCTCTTTTATTTCAGCGATTTAATTAGGCATAAATTCGATCCTGCTTTGCTATTTGTGAGCTATTTGTTTCTGACCTTGCTGGGTAATTCATTCAGCCGCTGTATCCGCACCGTCACCGACTATGCCTGCGTCTCATAATAGGTTCATGCTGGAAAGAGTTAGCTTATTATTCTAAAAGGTTTTGTCGGGTTAAGCCGTGCATGTGTGCTTAAATGTACATTTCATTAACAAACTGCGAAGGTATAAAGCCGGATTTATGGAGCTTCAAAAGATCACAGAGAGGACGAATTTGATCTCCTTTTGGGCGATATCATCCGCGATGTCTTTCAGTGCGCACTGACTCGAGATATATGGTCTTTTACATTTTAAGCCGCTGACAAAACACTTCATCATTCTGCAAAGCGCTAAAAAACCCGCAATGAAACAACCGGTCTAAACATGCATTTATAAACAATAGCCTAATCATAATTAGACTGTGCCTATGATAGGCTATAGCATAAATCAGAGTTTGTTGAATTAGGGCTCCAAATGTTATTTAAAATATGTATCTACTAAAGTAACATATAATTGTGTAAAAACTATTAATCAATTGCGTAATGAGCAGAAGAACAATTTTCCAAAGAAAATATTGGCTTTAGGCAGCGTTAGATGGTGCCTTCTTCATCCTCTAAGTAGCCCGTATTGATAAACGGGACATCACACGGGCCACTGTCTGTTTGCCTGAGCCCTTCAATACCATTAATAACAACACGATTCAATTAATCTCCTTTATTCACCATGCAAAAACAGCTTCAAAGATGTTGCACAAGCACGCGTTCCTTGGAGAATTAAAAAGGATGGTAAAGGTAAAGGTCGAGGTGAAAGGTTGTGGCCTATTTGCAGATTAAATGTCATCCAACAAAAACAAGGCATACTGAAAAATATATAGGCTAATAGCCACTATTTATTGAGTTCGCTAAATATATAGGCTATATATTACAAATAAAAGGTTAAAGATAAAATAATAATATTAATAATAACGTTTATTATTAATAATAATATTAATATTCATAAAGTAGTGTTTAACAATAATAATTAGCCTAGTTTAAGGCTAGATATGGCAGTAGCCTAGGCTACATACGGTTGGCTATTTTGAGAGCAGCGCTGCAAAACCTGCACCAAAAACAGATATAAGCGATTCACTCAAGAATCATCGAGCTTTATTGTTTTCTAACAGTTTCGTAATTCTGACCGTTAAGAAAATGATACAGCCTTTTTGTAAGCTCTAATTGAATGGTGGTGAGAATAATTGATTCGAGCGTCGATTACATAAGGCTTTATTTTCATTACAGCAGGGGTTTATTCCAAGCTGTAGATCGATAAGAAGTTATGTTACTTGTGGTTAAATAGTTGATGAATATAACCACAGAACATTTTTTCTTTGCATCGACAAAAAGGTAGCCTACAATCACGTCAATGTTTAATCTCTCAAATATTCGGAGAAAACGAGCATTCAACAAACCACAGATAATTAAACCTTGCATCTCCCGTGAAGCACAACGAGACCGAGAAACATTTTCTCACACGATCCAGGAAATGTTAAAAGAGTTTACATACTCCCTCTCCGCTTTCTTTTTTCTTGGGAATATCCCACATGCGTCGCTCACCTGTGCGCGTGTGAATGGCTCCATGCATTTACCCGCGCGCTCATTTCCTACTTAATTCATATGTTAACATTTGCAATGATGAGGGTCGTTAGCACCTCGACAAAGATCTTTACTTAGAGATTTGCATTGTTTTTGTACTTATTTCACACGTAACAAAATCAGTGCTAACGTCTATAGAAACACTCAAGCGAAGGCTAAGTTTAATTCTCCATAAAGAATTGAATTATAAAAGCCTTCAACCGTTTGTTTAAGCATGCCGTATTCGAGCACACAATATAAATAAATGACAAGAGATTCGATTAACTTAGCTGTAGACGTTTTCGTTCAGCAGCTTTCAATATAGGCTAATTGGCCTGAGAAAAGTTAAGTTTACGTTTTGCGCGGGCGAGTGAATGCGGATCAGCTCTGGAGATGCGAGTCAGCTCTGGAGATGATTTCAATCACGCAGGCCGATTTTCTCCCCTCCGCCACCGCTAAATGGTCTATGACGGACGAACAGAGGCGATGTTACTGTTGTTCCCTTTGTTGACAAATCCATGAAACAACTTCGGCTCAGCGGTATAACAGCGCGACCTCTGACGTCGGCGGGTCACGTGACGCGGCTGATAGTATATCTTTAAGTGAAAAGTAATCTATCAGACAGTCCTTAAAGCCTGCTTTTCAACGCATGTGTCATCTTGACTCCTCGGTCCGAAACCACGCTTAAGTGTCTAGGAAATACACTGGAAAGGAGACGAGGTGTAGCCTGTCCTCAGAAAGAAGCCTTTAGACTGGAGAAATATTTTCTAAAGTTGAAGTTTTCCTGGCAGGCCGGCCGGGACTGACCTGCATTTATAGCCACTGGTCGTCATCTGATCTTGGGTTGCTCCAGCAGTAAAGTGAGCGGTGATGACCCTGTCTGGAGGCACCAGTGCCAGCAACATGTCCGGTCAGACCGTACTCACAGCTGACGATGTGGATATCGACGTGGTCGGGGAGGGCGACGAGGGGATGGAGCGGGACAGTGACTGCGAGAGCCAATGCATGCAGGACCGGGGAGATGATGTGGAGGAAATCGAGGTGAAAGAGCGCAGCGACAGTCCATGCGAGAGCGCCGGCGAAGGGGAGTCCAAAGGGGATGCGCAGGAGAGCTCCTCCGGTTCCATGACAAGCAAGCCCAAGAACAGTCTGGTGAAGCCGCCCTATTCGTACATCGCCCTCATCACCATGTCCATCCTCCAGAGCCCGCAGAAGAAGCTGACGCTCAGTGGGATCTGCGAGTTTATCAGCAACCGCTTCCCTTACTACCGGGAGAAGTTTCCGGCCTGGCAAAACTCCATTCGCCATAACTTATCCCTCAACGACTGCTTCGTCAAGATCCCACGGGAACCGGGCAACCCGGGCAAAGGCAACTACTGGACCCTCGACCCCCAGTCGGAAGATATGTTCGACAACGGCAGCTTTCTGAGGAGGAGGAAACGTTTCAAGAGACACCAGCCGGACATTCTCAGGGAACAGACCGCCCTCATGATGCAGAGTTTTGGGGCATATAGTATTGGGAATCCTTACGGACGCCACTATGGAATTCACCCGGCCGCGTATTCGCACCATGCTCTGCAGTATCCGTACATTCCCCCGGTGGGTCCGATGCTCCCTCCGGCGGTGCCTCTCTTGTCCTCCGCAGAACTGAACAGAAAAGCATTTAACTCTCAACTAAGTCCAAGTCTCCAGTTACAACTGAACAGCCTGAGCACCGCGTCGATTATCAAATCCGAGCCGTCCAGTCGACCATCGTTCAGCATAGAAAACATTATCGGGGTCTCCAGCAGCTCTACAAGCGCACAGACTTTCCTACGGCCGCCTGTGACGGTGCAGTCCGCCTTACTGAGCGCACAGTCCCTGTCCTTATCCCGGACATCAGCTGCCATCGCGCCTATTCTCAGCGTCCCGTCAAATATCATCTCTGGACAGTTTTTACCGACCGCGTCCACAGCAGCGATATCTAAATGGCCTTCTCAATGATAATCAGACTATTTTTTTAGACAAATTTTAAAGACGAAACAGCACGAACTATAGGCAGCACTGGACAATTCGTCCGCCCCAATGTAGCCATGTAAAGACTTTTGAGAAAAAGAAAATTCATAATCAAAAAGGAATGCTTTCAGTACAGGTAATGTTTGTAAATATTTGTACAAAGAAATTAATTTACATGTTTTTCTTTCTTATTTCATTTCGTTATAATTGAGTGAGCCTTATTTTTTTCTCCATATTTTGTTTTCATCCTGAAAGAAGTGATTTCAAGAATAATGTTTTTCCCCTTTGTTTTCCAATATGAAATATTAAACTGTTCTTATTGAAAGACTGACAAAGTATGTTTATCAAATTTAAATATATGTAATCTATGTAGCAATATTGTGTTGTAAATCAACTTCATTTGTTAATAAATATGAAAAAAAAAATCCAATGCATCTCAGACAACAATCGATTTTATTAAATCAAACACATTCTTTCTAAAATTACAGGAATGCAACGATGACACCTGCAAACAAGCATCAAAATTGAATCAAATCCAAACGTATAAATTATGGTTTTATATTATAGGCTATATGTGATAGCAGTTTCATCTCAAAATAGAATAAATGTTAAAACAATAAATAGGCTAATTGTAGTTATGATTGTTTATTACTAAAATTAAAAGATAAAGGAGGTTATTTTGAGACAGTAAATGAGCAAATAACGCATTTTAAAATAGTAAAATAAGCCGTTATTTTTAAAATGTAATAACAGGATATCTTAACGCAAAATTATAAAAACCCTGTAGGCTACTAACATGTTATCTTACTGTGATATTGTGAATAAATCAATCGTTTTAAAAAAAACAGCTTCTCAGTTTCTGGTTGCAAAACAAAGATAGCCGTCTTGCATTTAATATAATCTTCTACAGAAATAATATACTAACAGTGAAAAAAAAATAGAATAATAGGCCTAATTACAAATCAAACAAAGCTTACTTAATTTTACAATTTCGACACTGTAGGTTACAAAAATAGCAACATTCTTTCCTAATAAAAAGGTCAATAGCCGTCGAGAAACTGCCGTATCCGTTTACGAGTGAAAATAAAGGCGAACTAAAAATGTTTGGGAAGTTGTTCCTATTAAAGCAACACTCTTTCACAGTTGTGTCTAGCTAATCAGTTCTACTCAAACAGCAAATGGTAGATGGTGTGTGGCGCACAAGAGTTAGGGCTATATTTAAGTGATACCCATGGGAAAAGAAAAATAGTCCTCTTCTTGAATTCACTTTCAGACCAAAGACGCTGCTGACACTGACCCTCTGAAAGACACTGACCCTCTGAAAGGCACTAACAGGGGGCCTATTCCACAACTGTCTCGTTATTCCTTAAAATGGGATACATATTTGTAAGCACATTGTTCTGATGTCTTCCTGTCACAGTGGACTTTGACAGCACATTCCTACAGTAATATGTAGCTGGATTTTGCTGTTTAAAAAAATTAGGTCGTCGCTGTTTTCGTTCTCTTTTATCAGGAATGGTTATTATTTTTAAGATATTTACTAACACAGCTCATATTCAAAAGTAACATTCAGCTAAACTTTATTAAATAGTTTATCAAAGTTCATAGCATATACGAAAATTGGACTTAAAAAAACAGGCAAATTATGCAGGCAAATTATAGGACTAGGCCTATAGGCTATTTTAAAACATCTGAAACGACGTTTAGAAAAATACACTGACAAGATGATCACTCAGGCCTATGAAAAAAATAATTTCAATAAAACGTGATAGAAATGATCCAGCACATCAGATGATGATGCTATGGGTGATGTCTTTAGTGTAGCCTCACTAGACAGAGTCTACAGGAATAAATTAGCCTACATCAAATAAACGACTGCTTTGCTAATGGGAGCACTAATCTAGATGCATCTAAACACGTAACCGTGTCATATCTCAAAATACAGTTTATTTGCATCTGTTGCGGGGATAATGATCGCGCACGTGGATCAGATGTTATTTGTTTTGGACTAGAGATACCGTGAAATTGTTCAGATTCAACGGGTTTTAATAAGGGATCTATTTCAAGGACGGCTGGTGGGAAAGAGTTGACTCTTTAACGAGTGCAAGGTTAACACATCACGGAAACACATTATGCAAAGAGTCGCGAGACATGGCCTATTTTCTATTAGGCCAAACAAAAATAAATAAATAAAAATAGCCTGAATAAATAAAGGAGACGTTACGCTATATACCGATTTATAAATTATGCATGCACGGTTATGTCAGTGATCAAGCTATAGGTGTTTAGCATTAAGCTGGTCAGAATTTTGCTTGGTAAACTATTCTTTTACATTCTGTCGCGTAACATTTAGCAGACTTAAGACGTTTAAGAGCAGCTGTTTTGAAACTTTCTATTTTTCTTGGCGTGTGAAACACAAAGGAAAACCCCTTGCTGAGCATTTTGAAAGTGACAAGTGGTCGGACGCATTTATGGGTAAACAACGCTTTGACCTTTGTGGATCCACCTGCTCTCCGCGCTACACAGGTGTAGAGTCCCCGTGTTCCCCGTCCCATGCCTTATATCATGCTTTTACTAGATGTTACACTAAGGATTCTTTTTTCTAATTAGACATAGGCCTAATTTTCTATTCTTTCTAACCTTTGACAATAAACATAAATATAGATGTTTAAACATTTTAAGCTTAGCAGAAAAGGGATGATAACAGTCTCATAGAACTGAATGTGTGGGACTATTTCAAAATGCTTAAAAAGAACAGCCCTGGATTTCAAAATAACAATACAGAAGCCATATATGCAGGACCACTGACAAGCCCAGGTATTTTCTGAAGCACATCGCCAACAGTAAATGTGGAAACAGTGGTTACTAAATATTTAAAGGGTGCAGAGACGAAGCAGTCAATGACAAAGATGGCAAACAGCGGCATTAATGTCATTGAGTGAAATGTGACTAATAGGCTCCATGTAATGAAAGTGTCATTGCAAATCAGAACTTGTCCATGGTTATCATTTATAAATATTTGATGTCCCTGCTATAAGAAGCTGTCATATCCAGCAGCTCTTAAAGTGAAAGAAATGCTAATGATTACACCAGATAAGAGTTGAGGGACTCAAGTAGGGCCAGTGGTTGTAAAGAGAGCAGCAACCACAATTTAGAATTGAATTATTGACAACCTTGCAAATGCTTTCTAACCTAAATTCAAATTACATCTATGACGAGGTAGGTTTATGCTATCTGTTAGTTCTTAGATGAACAGGCAACATAAAGGTTTGATGGGATCAAGAAATAATAAACTACAAGCAAATTGCTTTCCATTTTTATAAAGTTATATTGTCTAAACTAACTTTATTTTATGTAATTATATAAATTATATTATTTTATTATTTTTATTATTTATTATTATATTATTACATTTTGAATTGTTTAAAATTGACATTTGTAAATGAAAATAGCTTGTTATGGGATAGCTATTGATCACATGAGTGCTTCTATAATTGGAGATACATTTCGCATTTCAAAAAGTTAAGGAAAAAAACTTAAGACTAACAGAAATTATTCAGTAGGGCCTATCTTATTGACAACATATTCAATTATAATAATTCAGTTCTTGCCAAACACAAGTTACTTCCTTTTTTTACTTTTAACAAAAAACTGATTTCTTATATTGTTGGTCAACTCTGTTACTGCATTTCTGTTACATACTGTCAGCATTGTTACTCTACTTTGGTAACAGAGTTTGACGGTAACAGAATTGAGCCTTTTCAACTTTTTAGCTAAAAACTCCAACATGCTAGCATAAATGCTAAGAGCATAAGGCACGAATGACATCGTGATTAAAAGACTTTTAAACAACCCACTGTGTGATTAGTGATAAATTCTGTTTTCATTTTGGTATTGTGGTAACAATTTTGACATTTAACAAAGTAACTCTGGGTGTAAGAACTTTTTAGATTAAAATATTTTCTCAGAGAGAGAGCACAAACTGTTCAGTGCTTCTGATCTTATCAATATCAGTGAGGGAAAGTGACATTTCCTGTATCTTACATTCCTGCATCATGTATTAGTATTTTCCTAATTGTACAACATTACATTTAAATGTTACATGTAGAATTAGGGAAATACTGACTAGCCTACTTCGGACAACAAGAAATCATGATTTTCAGCTATAATTCTTTTACAGAAAATATTATATTTTTATGGCCTGTAACATCTTGTGATATATGAAAATGCGTAACAAATTATTAAAATAATCAAAAATACAATCATTTGAAAAAAGCAGAAAAAAATTATGACTTTGGACTCCAAATGATGCCTACCTGCAATTAGCCTATAGAATCACCCACATAATGCACTGTTAGCCTATCTCTCGCCCAGTATTGATATAGGCATTTTTTTATAGTTTAACATAAACACAACAGTTTTCTGTTTCAATTTTTTTCATAAGATAATTCAAAATGTTCATAATTAGGTAAAAGGCCGTTCATTCAGCGTCTTTACCTGATGATGTTCCATACGTCCATTTGATAACCGTCTATTTATTCAGGACATCTAGGCAACATCTTTACTTACAGCCTACTGTATTTGAGACAGAATGGGGTATTACTAACAACATTTTAAGGTTTTGATCAGTCCATGGTTAATATTTGTAAACCAGACAATAGGATGCAGACCTGTTCAATTCAACCCACTGTATGATGATGTCATCACCAGGCGCCACTCCGCTGACGTAATGTTTCAGGAAGTGAATCTCGATTCCGCTCTGCAGGAAAGCATGAGCGATGTAATGATTTATGATTTTTAAATCAACCGTTCCAAAGGCTACCAGACATGGAGAACTGGAGCCTTATTTCACTGTGCGTGTTGCTCGGTTTAACGACAAGATGGGCGGTGTCTTTTCACGCATACTCAGGTTGGTTTTCATTTGAACCACCGTTTTGTTTTAGGGTTGACACGTTAAAGTCAGTGACCGCAGGTGGTCGGAACAGCTCATTCATCTGTAAATGAGCAAGAAAATCAGCTCATCTAAAATAAAAATCTAGTGGGATAAACTTTATTCGTGAAATAAATGTTATATATGATGCTTATACCGAATTTACGTTTTAATTAATAAACCATGCTATTCTGCATTTAAATGAATGGAATAGGTGCAGGGAAACCGCCAATGTTCGGGGACTATGAAGCACAGAGACACTGGCAAGAAGTGACTTACAATCTGCCTGTTCATGAATGGTTAGTCTTTCATTCCTCCTCCATGGCCAAGTACACCAACATTGGTGAAGCTCTCTCTCTCTTTGTTTATTTTTTTGTAAAGGTTTAATGTTAGATTATTTTAATGTATAAGGCCAGTGCCTTACATACATGTGTTGAGTGGATTCTGAGAGAAACCTAATAGTTTTTTTTCTTTTCCAAACAAGGTACTTCAATACTACAAATAATGATTTGAACTACTGGGGACTTGATTACCCTCCTTTGACAGCCTATCACAGTCTGATGTGTGCATATGTGTAAGTGTTGTTTTACATGGTACATCATCCATATTTTTTAAACTTACCAGTTCAGTTGAACATGACTTGATGATGGTTATTTTGATTTTTCTGTGTGTATTTTTGATAGAGCAAAGCTGCTCAATTCTGAATGGGTGGAGTTGCATGCATCTAGAGGCTATGAAAGCCACACTCATAAGTTGTTCATGAGAGCCACAGGTAGGTATTCATGACATCAGACATTTATTTCAAATATGTTAAATGGCAGCGTAATTTCTATGTCTTAGCTGAACTGAATTTAGAGCATAAAACATAAACAATATTTAGATATAATATTTAGAATTAAGTAGCCTATATACAGTGCTGCTCAAAAGTTTACACACCCCTTGCTGAATCTGTGAAAATGTGAATAACTTTAACAAAATAAGAGGGATCATACAAAATGCATGTTATTTTTTATTTAGTACTGTCCTGAATAAGATATTTTACATAAAATATTTTTACATAAAGTCCACAAGATGACAAAAAGCTGAATTTATAAAAATGACCCGTTCAAAAGTTTATGTACCCTTGATTCTTAATACTGTGTGTCGTAACCTGGATGATCATCGACTGTTTTTTTGTTTTGTGATGGTTGTTCTTGAGTCCCTTGTTTGTCCTGAGCAGTTAAACTGCCCAATGTCACGAAAATTCTTCAGTTTTCCAGCATCTTTTGCATATTTAAACCCTTTCCAGCAGTGACTGTATGATTTTGAGATCAATCTTTTCACACTAAGGACAATTTAGGGACTTAAACACAACTATTAAAAAAGGGTTCGAACATTCACTGATGCTCCAGAAGGAAACACGATGCATTAAGAGCCGGGGGTGAAAACTTTTTGAATTCGACGATCAGGGTAAATTGAACTTAATTTGTCTTCCGGCCGGGAAACATGTAAGTATCTTCTGTTGTTTCCGAAAGGCAGTACCAATTGAACTTTTTTATATTTAAACAAAATAAAATGTAAAAAAATTGGACATCTTCAGCCTGTTCAAAAGTTTTCACCCCCGAAAAGATAGTCCCTCCTGCAACCACACCAAAACCAATTTTCAATATTTCTATACACTTTGTAAACTTGAGTCACAAAAGCTCTTTGATTCTTCCAACACCACAATAATAATAATAATAACATTGCAAACCAAATAGCAATACAAATATTTTTGTCTGTAGCATATTGAAGTGTACCAAAGACTTTGAGTGTAGTGTCACCATTAAAATAGTTGAAGTCAGCAGGTCTCTGAGTGATAGTCATGTGTGTTTCAAGTTCCATTTTGTGTAATAATGCGTTAAATAGGAATTTTCTGATCATAGGCGGAGGGTAAACCAACTCCAGGGTAAGGGGATGCGTTTCCCCTTTAAAAACACATTTAAATAAATTCCTTGAAATAGTTTCAAGTTTTGTGTGACCACACAACACATCCCAGCATAATCGCTTATGATCAATTATTTGTTATATAAAGCATCTAGTTCAAAACCACTGTTTATTTTAACAGAAAAGCAAAAAAAAAAAAAAAACTGTATGCAGAATTTGGCATGGCAGAAAATCTGCAAAGAGCGCTCCCTTTATAATCACAAAATGCTGTCACTCATCTTAGTTTATTGCAAACACAGATGCGCACTGGATCATTTGCCAAATATGTTTTGTCAATATACACTATTACAGAAACAAATATCCTAGACCAGCAGTTATGGGCTGCTTTTCCCTCTAAAAGCAATCAGAACCAGCAGCTTGAGTTTGGCGGATGCCAGGAGAACGTTACCTGCCTGACTTCATTGTGCCAACTGTAAAGTTTGATGGAGACGGGATATTGGTATGGGGCTATTTTTCAGGGGTTGGGCTAGGCACCTTACAGTCATGGGAAATCTTAATACTTCAGCATACTTAGACATCTACAAGTAGAAGCTGTTATAGCTGCAATTCCATATTATGGCTTGTTTCCACTGGGCGGTACAGTACAGGGCCGCGTTTCTCAAAAGCACCGTAAGCCTAAGTTGATCGTAGAACGATTGCCACCAATGGTCTCTACGACCAACTTAGGCTTATGATGCTTTTGGGAAACGCAGCCCAGTACAGTACGATTCGGGACGGTAAACCCTGATCTGACTTGCGTTTCGACCACCAACAGTACAACAATGGAGGACATACAGCAGCTTGTTCTTGCTTCTCGGCATGTGGCTGTTTGTCACAAGAAGAGGACAAGCTTTGTTTGAGCAAAGGCTGCAGGCTGCAAGGAAAAACACAGCCAAAAAAAATAGCGCATCTTGTGCTGTCATTCTCCTTGTAGCGTGTGCAAGTGACGATTCTCTGTCAACCAATCAACGTTCTGCAGTGAGTCTAGCTCCACCCTTTAGGTACTGGACTACTATGCTAGGTACCCCAATGGTAGGGTCCCAAAAAAAGGGTACAGTACGGTTCGGTACTTTGGTACCATTCACAACTTCTGACAATCGAAATGGAAATAATTGTGTACCATACTGTACTCTACTGTACCGTACCGCTCGATGGAAAGAACCCATTAATGTCTATTTAAAATGCAATGTCATTACAGTCCACGTTGGTGTAATTGTCAGGTGTCCCAATACTTTTGTCCATGTAATTATTTTAAGAGGGTGGGGTTATTGTCACCTGTAACCTGCATTGCTTTGAATACTCTTGGATGTTATAAAGCATGTTAATATTTACAGGGCTTTGATCATTCCTTATAGGACTGCACTCACTGCAGTGTAACCATATGACTCTTTGCAGTCTTCAAAGTCAGTAAATTGTGTAGGATTGATTAAGTAATTCCTCTTGACACAGGAGAAATATGTATACGTTGTATATTAATCTTCTTCATCTCCATTAGTTCTTTTTGCAGATGTTTTGATCTACATTCCAGCAGTTTTGGTTTATTGCTTCTACTTTTGTGACGGTTCCTCTAAACAAAAGGTATAGCTAAACGAATTCCCTTGAATTTGTATATTGTTAAAAAAAATAAAAATAATTGAGATTACATTATTGCTTTGATTTGGTCAAACTGTATCTTTTTGTTCTCATAGGTTGCCACAGCTCTCTGCATCCTTCTGTATCCAGGACTTGTACTGATTGACTATGGCCATTTTCAATATCCTTTACCATTTACCCTAATTCTGCTATATCATTTAATATTTATCTAATTTAATTTAATATATTCACAAATACGTTAAGAACTTAAGATCATGCGCATTGTCGTTAACTGCATATTCAGATATAACAGTGTGAGCCTGGGTTTGGCTTTATGGGGGATTCTGGGACTTGGTTTGGGCTGGGACCTGTTTGGTTCCTTGGCCTTCACCTTGGCTCTCAATTACAAGCAAATGGAATTGTACCACTCATTGCCTTTCTTCTGCTACCTCATGGGGAAGTGCATCAAACAGGGCTTGACTGGGCGAGGGTGAGTCTTTTGGGTTGTTGCATAAATACTGCGGTTTGGTGGTTAAATGTTGATCCCAATTATGTGTTAAAATTGAGCAGACTATTTGTTTTTTAAGCAGACCTCAAAAGATTTCAGAAGATACATAAAGCCTTGGTGTAGTAAAAGTAGGACTGTTAAATGTATTTATTACAGTCAATGCATGTAACTATGTTCAATAGACACACCCAACAACAAAAAATGTATATGTATGTATGTGTGTGTATATATATAATTAATGAAATCAAAAATAGCTCCTATATTAAAAGTAACGTCATTGGTAGTTTATTTTTTATTTTTATTGCTGAACCTAAATCTCAGCAAGTATGATTTATTACTTACAAGTGAAAAGTTCCGTTAATGGAAAATTGCTCACCATTAATTAATGAATCTGTTGACATTCCTATAATTACAAGTTTAGCTGTACAATCCAGCCGAGAGTGCCAAAGTGCCTGATTTATGCTAGCTCATAACAAATGCTTAATATTTGTCATCTGGCACTTTACCACTACAGGTGTAATTTTAAAATGTATTTTCTATTATTACATTTTTAAGTATGCAGGTAAAATGCAGTTTTACATTAGTTCTGCAGCCAGTCTCAGTGCAAGTGCTCTGCTCTTTGCTGTCTTGCATTTGTTGATTTAGTAACAATGTACCAAGGGCATTTGGAGACAAATGCATTGGTGGATTAGTTTGCCTGGGAAGAGACATGTCCAGATGACTCTCTGGCCATGCCTGACCCTCCCTGCTATGTCTGTGCATGCAACTTTATATCTACAGCTGAGAGGTGTTAGCAGTTACAGTATACAGCAAATTGAAAAACTGTGATGGTATGTTGTCTCTGCTCAAGCAGTTGAGAAACCTGATTAATGACACGTGAATTATGGAAAAGTTTTTTTCTAATATGTAATGAAGCTCAACTATTTTATTTTTTACTTACAAATATTAAATTAATAGTATTCTGACAAATATGTATAAAATCATGCACACTCATCAGTGGCCTATAAAAAGTAATTGAAACAGACATTGTTATCCCTGGATGAAATAAAATGGCTTGATATATATATATATATATATATATATATATATATATATATATATATATATATATATATATATTTGTAAGTATGGATTTATTTATCTATTTTTTAATGTGTCTTTGTTACATTTTTGAGTTTTTACAGTGCTTTTTGTGTGTACCCAGATTTTTTCTGTTGGCCAAGATCGCATTGACTGTATTGGTGACTTTTGCCCTCTGCTGGATGCCTTTTTTGTCTGACCCCAAACAATCTCTACAAGTTCTTCATCGCCTTTTTCCCGTTGGCCGGGGTCTGTTTGAGGTAATTCCCCTAATGTGTATGCATCATCACAAAGCATCAATGGGCAATCTCTGTCAATTTCACCTAAATAGGTTCCTTTCATCGATTCTATTGAACTCATGCTTGCATAACTAAAATTACCTTGCTAATGGTGACATGCATTGAGAAATGTTTACTATTTGCTTACAGTCACAGCAGTATTTACACAACTTGGTACCAGGCTTTGAGCTTTACTTTAGTAAAACACTGTGGTAAAATGCATGTAAATCAGTCATATTTACTGCTTAAGGAATGGGTTTTCAACACATCATTACAGCATGATGCTTATTCGGTCGTGTGCTAGCCTGTTATAAAATATCCAAAGCAGGGTCAGCTTGGAAATGCCCTTGAAATCCTTATCCACAAGCATACACTTTTCTCTGTATTCATGCATGAATGCATAAATACACTATTGCCAGAATCCTATGTTGATACATACAGTAAACTGTAAACGGTGTTCAATTCTGGTTCTGTGATACTAATGCAAATAGAAGACTGACTTAATGCACATCTTGCCAGTCAGATCTTTCTATATTCATGATTACCCCAATAAGACCCTTTGTGTCTAGAGCAGGATTTATCTTTTAGATCTGATTAGTAAACAAGGGTCTCACATTGAGTTTATTGGAAAACCAGAGCTGTCTCCTGTTTGTAGTCTAAAGCCAGGTCTGATTCCTTTTTGTAAGTAAATAATGAAATACACGATGTACAAGTACTGCGGCTTGCTTTTGAAATGTACCCAAAAACCCTGTTGTCAAAGTAGCTGTGTTGTGAGAAGTAATTGAAAATTCTACAGAGCTCAGGGCCCAGAATATATCATGCATTTGCCTGACATGAGGCTAACATAATACACAAGGTGTGAGTAATTCTAACCTAGAGCCTTGAGCGTCTTTGACGGAGGAAGCGCTAAGCGAGTCTTGGCTGCTGCTATTATGTACTGTATACATCAGAGGATGGTAAAGCTAGGTGATGTTTAGTCAATAGCTAAATCCGTGCTGTTTGTTCTGTAAGAAGTTAAATTAAATTCTTTAATTTACCTAACCTTATGTTGTTCCAAAACTGCATCACTTTCTTTCTTCTGTGAAACACAAAAGAAGATATTTTGAAAAATGTCCATAAAATGAAAGCCATGACAAAATAATTTCCCAACCCTTTCACTTGTGAAATGATTTTGTCCATACAATGAAACTCAATGGGGTCCAAAACAAAAAGCCTTTTTCAAAGTGTGTCTCATCTTCTGCTGTAGTGTCGACTCGTCTCCACACAGCTGTGAAAGACAGCAGCTGTGTTTTTGAGGACTGAGCAGTATGGAGAATTTCTCAGAGGCAGGGCTGCAACTTTCATAACATTTACTAATTCTGTTTTTGCACAACTGCTAAAGGCCACCAGTCTTTGAGGAATCACATGTCGGTACCCCAGCAGAAAGGTCAATGGGCACTCGTAACAGATCGGTTTCCTAAAGGGTACAATTTGGTCTTCTGTATGTGGCAAAACCGCAGTCTTTGCAGGCTGGGGGATGTTATTAATGTCCATGGTATACATCAGCCCTGTGTCTATAAGTTTACAAATAAGTGCATAGCTTTTTTTGACATCACGATTACTTGACGGGAAAATGAATGGGAGTGTAATACTTCACCCCTGCCCTTTGTACCAATGCTCCCCAAGAATGCCCACAGGAATTTTTATTGCACTTTCAGTTGGGAAATGATTACGCTGAGTAATGCCACTTATGTGCTTTCTTTTCAAAAGCCACATGCCGTTTAAAGACACTTACCTTATATGTCAGTGCTAATTTTGTAAGCATGATCATGAATTTGTAGTTATTTAAGAAAAGTCTATTGAGCTGCAATAATATAGAAAATGACCAAGAACAAAATTCTGCCCTTGAACCACTGATTTTATTACTCGAGTAATTTCATACACTGTCTTTATGAAATCTCAGGACTGTCAAAGAAACGGCTTGTAGGTATAATAGTGTTGTTATTGTTTAATATAACTAAAATTAAAAACCATTACAAATTATTTTCTGTAATTAAATATTCCAAAGATTTAAAAAAAAATCGTATAACAACATTAGTAAACCTTAAACTATTTTTTATATATTTAAAAGTATTTTCTACTAAATAATATAAAAGTATATTAATAATTCTAAACACAGAGGCCTAATATAGTTTGAGATAGTGCCCATTTATCTTATTGCTGCAATATATTCATAATAGTTCACAGCATAACAGCAAGTTACTTACAGTAAGTTAATAATATATATATATATATATATATATAATTTTTTTTTTTTTTTTTTTTTTGATTTTAGGTGGCATTTTTAAATTTCAAAAGCAGAGCATTCTGTTTCTTTATATTGTCAGTATTGTTGTGTGATTAATATTCCCTTAATTTTAACCCAATATTAGTTATTTAAGCATAAAGTTAAATGTGAAGTTTTGTTCAGTCTGGCCTTTAACTTAAATTGAGCTGGCACCCCTGAATTTACACCAGTTTAAACAACTGTTCATAAAGAACTTGAAAACTGACCTAGCAGTCAGTGTATCATTCGTTTTCATTGTGTCATTCCGTCCGGAGCGCATTAGTTTAGTGACTTTGACAGCATGTGTTTGTTGACAGGATAAAGTGGCTAACACATGGTGCAGCTTGAATGTGCTGATAAAGATCAAGACCCTGCTGTCCAATGAGACTCAGCTGTTCCTCAGGTAATCCTTCACCATCTATTTACCCACAACCCTTTCTCCTTTTCCTTTGTCTCTTTATGTATCCTCCTAAAAATCTCTCTCAGGATATTCCCTCTTACCAAGTTTTCGAAACACATCTCATTATAATGGAGGGCACAGAAGGATTATGGGTAGTTAATGATATCGGGGAGATTTTGTGACATTGATATGTGGACACTAATCTGCAGGTGCAAGGGCTTGGTTAAGATTATTTCTTTGACTATTTGCTTCAGAATCTTTAATGATTTGTTTGTCTCTTTGTTCAGTCTATATTTGCAGGCCAGGGCCGGTAATTCATTTTCTCATGGGTCTGTTTTAAAGGGATAGTTCACCCAAAAATGAAAATTCTGTCATCATTTACTCACCCTCAAGTTGTTCCAAACCTGTATGAATTACTTTCTTCTGCTGAACACATAAGAGGATGTTTTGTAGAATGCCTGTAACTTAACAGTTGATGGAACCCCGTTGACTTCCATTGTTTTTTTCTTCTCCATACTATGGAAGTCAATGGGGTCTCATCGACTGTTTGGTTACCATATTCTCCAAAATATATTTTATGTTTAGCTAGCAGAAGAAATAAATTTATACAGGTTTGGAACAAATTGTGAGTAAATGATGACATTTTTGGGTGAACTGTCCCTTTAAAACAGACCCATGAGAAAATGAATTACTGGCCCTGCAAATATAGACTGATCAAAGACATTGAATTATGGGGTGTACCTTACGTTAAACTGTAGACAGTCAGCGAAAGGTTCGCTCTATGAACGCAATAATAAATATTTTCAAAAAATTGGGTACAATGAGATGACATTATTCTACTTACCCTTCAACCATCGAACATTAAAAAGTGTAAAAGCATTAACAAATGATCACAACAGACCATGAATAATCCCCCAATAATGTCCGCATCATATATTAAATAGCACTGAGGTAATATATGTCTGAATTATGTAACATACATTGCATTAATCAAAAATGTTCATTAACTGCCACATTGAGTGATTGATATTTCAAAGTTTCATAATTTTGACGTGCTTTAGAAAGTAAACTGCTAATAGTGATTAGAAGTGAAAAAAGGAGACAATTAGCTTACATTTTAAAGCATCCGTGTGAAAACCAAAAACTTGGAAAGAGATGTGAGGATTTGCGGAGAAATTTTGTTGTTATACCATGTAACGTTAATACCAAGCGTTACGTTATTCTCTTGAAGACTGAAAATAGAACATGAAGGAAATTTGACTGCTCATTCAGTCAAACTGATGGATAAGGGATTATCTGTAGTGCAACCTTATAATCTGAAATTGTAGTCTTTTTGAACGGAACTTCCCCAAGCTGGAAGTGCTACCCATAATCTAAAACGTAGTAGGCTCGTTAGGAAAAAGGTGGATAAGATTTTTGAAAAATGTTTAAAATCATGTACATTCATGTAAGATGAAGAAACCTGTTTTATTTTACACTGAGCTGGTCCCCTCATGGGGGCAGCCATTTTGAAATGACAGGACCAGCCAAATACTGCACGCTTATTATTGTACACTTTCATTGGCAAAATAAATGAACCATTACTGACTGTGATTAATGTTTTTCTAGCAGGTGTAAATGTTTGCAAGATGCTACATCCACACCACTAGGTGTCAGAGTTCACATTTTACCAAGGGGGTAATCCACCTGCCGGAAACTGAAGCTTCGCTTGGGGGCCGCTGTTAGCATCCCATTGACTCCCATTCATTTTGGCGTCACTTTGACAGCAAATAACTTTACATCTGAGGCGTCCAGAGACTCCATTTGTCCATTATTTATTTCTAAAGAAACACGACAATGTATAAAAAGCTCCATTTTTTTGTATCTTACGTTATGGCCCCGTAGAAGCCGTTTTTGTAAAAATAGTTTAACGATTGCGTCATAACCACGGGACTCTCTGTCGCACAGTAGAGAAATTACCGTATAGACAGAAGGAGAAGCTCGTAGGCAATCTTTTACTGTCTACGAGGCAATCGGGTGGACATGGAGGCATAAAGTCAAGGGAGAAGCCCATAGATAGAGTTCATAAAAGCAACGGGACAAAATATTTCAACAACAGATTTGTTTCAGATTTCAATTCAGATTAGTCTCGGCACAGCTACTAGAAGGTCAGAACGGTTGCTCACATCACATCTACGTCGTCAAGCTCAGTTTGAGCCTGCGCAGTACGCTCAGCCATCAGGAAATGAGCGCTTCTAATGGGCTTCAACTTTCTCTGTTGAAATCTATGGGGTCGCTGTGTCCATTTCTTTTACTGTCTATACATTTTACAGGGCTGTGACATTCATATAGTTTTATAAGCAATTTTATGTTACTTTTAAAAACATGTCATAAGGAAAAAACTTGCTTATGTTCAGTTTGAAAATTTATCATTTTTACATAAAAAAAATAATAGGCATGCACCGATATGAAAATTTTGGAAGAGACAGATAATTCTTTATATTTGAAAGCCGATAACCGATATATTGGCCGAATATATATGTTTTATATATTTTTTTGTTTTTTGAGAGCCTGATCACTAAAACAAAAGTCTCCATTAAAAGCCATGTCCCAAGCACACCATTATAATTATGTTCTCATTATAATTTTATGTAGCCTATATGACGGACTTGCGCTGCACATGTTGCACTTAACTGTGTATTCCTTTTTGAAGTGATTCCAATCATATTGTCTCATAAACTACTTATATGTCTCAGCTGAAGGAAATAATCCATTATTTATCGGCTTTAATATATCGGACACATTTTCTTATCGGGCCGATAACGATAACATTAAAAATATCATGCATCCCTAAAAAATAACGGTCGCATCAGATACACATGCGTTCCCTGTAAAGTGTATCTCACCTGTTACATTTGCACATTTGCATCAGTGGACCAGATTCTTGTCCCATAAGGGTCATTCACCTCTAATAGGGTCATTTTCCTCCAAGAAAGTGATGATTGAGGGGTTAAAGTAATTCTGTGAGTGCTCGGCAGGCCATCTCTGAATCTCATGCATTTCCTGCATGCTGGGATCTATCTTGTTGACTGTGAGGATGTATAAAAAGATCAGGCAGCCGCGTTCTCTAGTTCCATGGGATAGATTACGGGCTTTGGCAACAGGAGCTCTTGATCGTATTTCTCCACTCTGTTTGTGTGTATAGTAAATCTGTCATTAATGCATGGATATATTCAATGAAAAAAAATTTTTTTTTTTCTTACAGTTTTGCTCTTACTCTGTTGTTCATCCTGCCTTCATCATTAAAATTGTTGTCCAAACCCACTCTATGGCACTTCAAGCTTGCCTTGGTAAGTGGCGTCATCATTATGTGTTTGACTTTGACAGTTCAACAACTTGTATTTTTGACCACTGACTCTCCCGGTCTACTTATATTATAGGTGAACTCCTCCCTGGCTTTTTTCCTCTTCTCCTTCCAAGTCCATGAGAAGTCCATCCTTCTAGCAGCCTTGTAAGCAGTTGGATATAATTCATACTACTTGATCCAATTGCTGTGAACAGTACTTTTGCTCAACCCACTGTCATTAATAGATACTAATGTTATGACACAAAGCAAACACAGAACACAGTATCTAAAACTAACAGTATCATGTTTAAAGGTAAATTTTGCCATTTCATAACACACATTTTTTGTGTGTTTTTGGCCTCAACAAATAGCGCAAGTTACTGTAGGGGCCGGACTACTGTTTTTGTCAGAACAGCAGAAGAAGGGGTGATACAAGGGATACGGAAACGTTTAAAAACAATGACTATTGCAATAATTTTTTTAGTGCTTACTAGAAACTACCTGAGGTACACTTTTACACTTTAATGTTGAGCCTACCTGATAAATGCCACCATTTGGTTGGCACATAAAGAAATGTGTAGATTAATAAAATTGACATCCCAAAATAAAAATACATTTGCAATCATTTAGAAAAAAACTTTGTAATGGGCATAGCCCCCCCAAAAAAGAAAACTGCATTAATATAACGACATCATAATAATTCATACAGCAATTCATTGCTGTCCAATGATGTAGTCAAACACAGAAATAGAACAATAGTTAAATAATGCATATCGGTTATTGGACAACTAATCATACATATAAAAAGGCAATATCAGTAAAAGGCTATATCGCCCAATTGCTAGAAATTATAAACTTCGCCTTCAGTGAAATTAGTGATTGTTTAGTATAGTGCAGTAGTTGCCCTTAGTATTCTGCAGGTTGATTCGGTTTTGTAATAAATCTAAAATATTATGATACATCGTGTAACATATGTACATACACAGAAAGCCAGCTGCAAGCAGCATATTGTGTTATATCTTGCATGTGTTAGTCAATCAGTAAGGCATGTTTCTGGATTAAGGGTCTCTATTGGGAGTATTAGAAGTTTGCTGACAGAGGAAGTGTAGTGGCTGGATCAGTGGGGAGAGATGATATTGATACCTGGTCCTTGCCCTCTCAACTACATAATTATAGCATCGGTATCATATAAACATATCTGTAATGTAGTAAATATAGTCAAATATGTCTTTTACAGGCCAGTTTGCCTTGTCATCAACGAAATACCTCTGATTGCCATTTGGTTTCTGCTAACGTCAACTTTCAGGTAAGATACCAAGCAATATGTTACTAAATTCAAATCATTGAACTATAAATAAATTAATCCTCAGAGTTAAGATAGAAACAAAATCTTCAAATGACTGTATAGTGAGAGGAAGAGTTGCCGAGAGGGGAGTCCCAGCTGTCCACACTTATTGTTGTGTGCATGGTTTAGTGTACGGATATCACTGGATTACATGACATAGCCCACATACCATTAAACTAAGACCCCTTTGTGTAAACACAACCCACCATTCTCTGGAATCACACTGCCTGCTTCCACAAAACTGTTTTAATGCTGCATATTTCTGTTTTTTAGCTGAACACATGATGCTCTTTGTTATGGAAGTTAATTCGATTATATTATATGATAGAGTAATTGTTGCATTAAGGGAAATATCTACAAGAGCATACAGAGACAACACATTGCCACAGTTTTCTATACCGCAAACACACACCATTAATTTACACACTTTCTACTCATTATGGTGAAATGTTGAGGCATCAAAAATCACAGCTTGTATTGTTTTTTTCTGCATCATGACCTGTTCTGCTAACACAAAGATTGTTTTATTTTGTCAACACTTTTTCAATGGCAGTATTATTCATGATAAGATCGGTGCACAAGTTATTGTTTTTCAGCCAAATGCCTATGGAAACAGCTAAGATACTGTGTGTGGTGTGTGTGTGTGTGTGTGTTCAGCATTAAGGAAGACTTGCTGGAAAATGTGCATGATTCCATAATTAAAGCATTTTTATTAAAGCAACACTAAGTAAGATTTTTTTACCTTAAAGGGGTAATATAATGGTACATGCACTTTTACAAGTTGATTGTCCTGAAATGTGTGTTGGCAGTGCCTGTACACAACCATCATATAATGATAAAAATCCATCCAGTGTTTTTGTTTTAATCTCCTTATATGTTTTCCCCTGCCTCAAATCGAGCCGTTCGACCGTGTGACGTCACACGGTCGTACGCCCCTCCCACGATTGTTGATTGACAGCAGCGTTTCCACACAGACCCGCACCGAGCGAGCTCGAGCTGTCATCATAGTCCGCCATTGTTGATACGCTGGAGCAGAATGGCGTCTAAGCGATTGTGGTGTTCTGTTCTTGGGTGTAATAACGAACACAGCAGTCATTTTGATGTTCCTAAATCCGAACCGCTGAAGACGCAGTGACTGAGTTTTGTTTTCGAAGGGAATATTCCCCACGATCAACGTCAATGCGTTCATGTTTGCGCGAATCATTTCTCACCACCAGACTGCTTTATAAACGAGGGTCAGTATGAGCTGGTTTTGCTAAGAAGCTGCTCCTGAAAAAAAGAATCGGTACCAACTAACTTATTTATGTTCCCTCTGCACCTCCAGAAGAAGTAAGTGTAAAGTTTTATTAACCTTTATATTAATCTTTGCAAATCGCGGAAAAAAGTTTTTCATGACCATTAACTTAGTTGTAACGTCAATCTGTCAACGAACTAACGAACCAACTATCAGTAAACACATAGCGTTCGTATCGCACTACGTTACCCTGCCAGTACATACAAAGATAGATCAAAGTGACATTATGCTAACCAACCATTCAGAAACGTCCTGTTCAAGCCTTAATTGTCGAACTTCTTTGCGGCCGTCATCTTGTTCCGGGTCCGACTCCGGTTCAAACTGATACGGTTGCACAGATGTGTCCTCAGAGACTCCCGCTGCCATTCTCTCTCCAAAATATACCCTCAACTGTCAAGGCAACACTCCACGTGCGTTGTGTCAAAACCCTTTTTTTATTTAGTCTATGGTCAAAACGCCCGCAGAACAGAGGGGCGGGGTGAGCGAAGCTCATTATCATTTAAAGGCATATGCACTGAAACGGCGTGCTGAAAACAGAGCTGTTTTTGACCAGGTAAAATTTGTGTTTTCTTAAAATACTAATGAGAATTTTTAATAAAAGTATATTACAAAGTTTTTATTTAGACCCTAAACATACATATTAACTTGTACAAAAATGGCATTAAATGACCCCTTTAAAATAATGTTTCCAAAATCGTTTCAGTGGTTCATCAAGTCGTAACAGGGGGAAAGGCACTTATGCCTTTATCTCCTATATCTGCTATAACCACGCTATGTAAGATTGCCAGATTGGGTTGAGTTTCTGTAGTTCTAATGAGACATAAGAATACTACAAATTTGACTTGCTTTACGTCAAGCGTTACAATAGTCATTATTTAGTTTTTCTTCGTTTCTGATGTCGCAATACATAAAACTTTCATGAAATCATGCAACATACTCTACCTTGTCTGTGGACATCGTTCATTCCAAAGCCGGTGCTGGATAAACAGTGAGCGTGCGTGCGACAGTAGGCTGTGGTAGGCTAAATTATTTATGACAGCGGTAATGGACAAGTCCGCTTCCAACCTGTAGGGCGACCGCAGAGGAAAAGTTACTTGGTGTTGCTTTAAAACATACTGTCCTTGAAAATGTTAAGAAAAATCAGGTTTTCACATGTTTATATATAGATATATATAGATATGGTTCGATTTTGCACATTTTCATTAACTTAAATATTATATTCTAAAAGTATGCAAGTAATTTTAGTCAGGGTAAAATTGACTAAAATGAATATGAAATAACTAAATATTGACTTAATTTAATTTAAGGATGTTTTTTTTCTTTACATGGAGTGGGGACACATTCAATCTTACCCCCACTATTTTTGGACACTTTTGTGGAATAAATTAATCTTGGCTGTCTGTGAATAATGCATTTCTACCAGGGGTGTCCTGTAGTGCAGTGTTTCCCAACCCTGTTCCTGGAGGCACACCAAGAGCAAATTCCAAACAGCATTTTTGTGCTGTTGAAGGGGACGCCATTTGTAGGGGTGTTCCAAACGAAAGTGAACAACTGGGTTCCTTCACGAAGGGCCCTTCCACATGGCTGTTAGCGAAGGGAACATGTGATGGTCACTTCAAGGATGTAATGTTATCATTTATGGTCATGTGACCCAGTAAATACTCATGATTCATTTTAAAGCTAGATGGCGGGAGAGTTCGAGTTAACTTACATACAGAGCAATTCAAGTTGTTTTGTTTGTGATATATTTTGCACATTTTTGTCATGTTATGTTTAAATAAGTTTCATAGGTAAGAAATGTGTTAGGTAATGGTGGGTCCAAAGATGAGAAGACAAGTTTTAAATTTGAGAGCAGCGAAATACACTCACACACAGATATATAACGCATATTTTAAAAACTTTTTTGTATAAAATTTATATTTATTTCCAACAGTTATGTTAGCAGCAATTTCTCAATTTCTGTCGTAAGAACAGCTATTCAGCTGATGGACACCTTGCTGCGTTGTTATGGGAACATCCCAGATGAAAATAATAAGGAAATTACATTGTCTTTAGTTGCTCCCATTGCCAAGTGCGTTCCAAACAGTTGCATAATGGCACACAAGTGCCCTGCTCACTCCAAAGTCCCCACTTCAAGGGTTCTGTCCTTCAAAGGGAGTAGGGCATAGGGATGCTCACTTCTGTTTGGAATTTGCCTAAACACTACACTTTTTCCAACTCTTTAGCTCCAAACCTAATTAAACACACCTGACATTGGCCCTCCAGGAGCAGGATTGGACACCCCTGCAACCCGACACCTTTACGTGATTCTACATCCACACCACTAGGTGTCAGTATACATATGTACAAGACGATTGCTACGTCGGTCAGCTCAGTTCACCTCTAAAAAAAACCTGTAAAATGCCAATTTAGTCTGAGTAAAATTGACTAAAATGAATGAATATGACATGACAAAACATTGACCAAATTTAAAGTTTTTACACAGAGCGGGTCTCATGATGGGGGCTGCCATTTTGAAATGATAGGACCAGCCGAATACTGCACACTTATCTTGATTAAAATGAAAATTAACACTACCTGTATCAAAAATACAGAGGGATACATAATCAGTTATTGTGCACATTCTGAATTCTTTAAGTTTTTTAACATTTTCATTTTCTCTCTAGCATGCTCCCCCTGCTGGTGAAGGACGGTTTGCTGCTGCCTTATGCGGTGACCTCATCTGCGTTCCTCTTTCTGAGTTTGTATCTGCTCTCTGCTTTAGAGAGAACTACAGATGAAGAGCTCAGGCTGGGCCTCTATCACAAACTCACTCAGCACTGTCTGCCTAAACTCAACCTCATCATTAAATGGAAAGTAAGTTAACGCTGACGTCACGGCCCGTTACCCCACTGACGTTAATGAATTCAACGCTTATGAAGAAGTCATTTAAGCGCACTAGGCCACTTGAACGGGCCATAACTTTCACATTAGCTTGACCCCATGCTCTTCTTAGTGCCTTTGAAGACTGAATGTTTCAACAGCTCCTTGCGTGAATGTTCGAGATCAGAAGGTGTGCTATTTGTGTAGCGTGAGTCATTAACACAGGTTTGCCTAGATATATTTATTTACACAAGAGACATAAATAAGGGGGCCCTACGATGGAGGTAGAGTTTCATTGGGGGGTCGTGTTGCTCACACCAGCACTTCCACTGATCCTTCACTCCATCTGTCGTAAATAGACATGTTAATGTTTATACCTCGCCGTCCCAAAACAGGGTGGAAAATAAACATCAAGTTACAAGGATCTGTGTTCTGCCGTTGTTGTAGAACTTGACTAGGACTAATGAATGTTTGTCATGATATTTCCTCTCATAGGAAAGGAAATACTGTGTAAGTGTTGTTCACTTTGTCTTTTACAGTTCTGGTTTTCACTGGTGGCCATGGCTGCATTGAGCTTTACGAGCGTGTGGTTGGAGCCTCCGGCCAAGTTGCCCGATCTGTTTCCGGTTCTGGTCTCCGTCCTCTCCTTTCTGCACTTTCTGGGCTTCATCATATATTTCAACCTAGTTCAGTTGATGGAGCCACCGAGGAAAAAGAGCCAGAAGAAAACAAACTAAAACATGTCTTCAAAGACATTGGTTGTCAAAAGAAGAACTACAGCCAGGATGTTGGAGAAAAGAGAGGGCAATCCCTGTGGTTAGAATAGAACAGGATGGGAATAGTTTGGAAAAATTCAATTTCCTCCTAATGAAGTTTGGGGGTATTGCTTGGGAAGAGTGAATCAAATGAAAGGAGATACAGTTCTGCCAGACTTTCTCTCACTTGTATAATTTAGAGACAAATTCAGTCAGCGGGATATTGGTATTATGTAAATGACCTGCCCATAAGGGATCGCTTGCGCTGACATTATTTTTATTAACATTTTTGATACATCATTAAATGTTTTTGTACCGAATGAAATTGTCTCCAGGATTTTCAAATGACTTAACAATTTTTTTATTTATTTTTAGAGCTGCAGGTTTGTTGTCCTTGTTTGTGGGGCTACACAATTTGTTCAACATATTTGTGGTTATAGCAATTTAACACTGCTGTGGGACTATATGAAAATGTTCTCAGACGATGACTTTGTATTACTGGGAGACTTAAATTGGAATTGGTTATCGAAAACTTCAAATGCTTTTAAGGTCATATGTGATGGCCTAAATGTTTCGCAATTAATCAACTATCCAACCCGATTGAATTGAAAACACATGGAAAATTCTACATTGCTTGACGTTATACTTACAAATTCTCCACATAAGTATTCTTCAGTTGGAATATTTAATAATGATGTTAGTGATCACTGTACAATAGACTGTGTTAGAAATTGTAAACTTTCTAAATATAAACCCAAATTCATTTTTTAGAAGAAATTATAAACATTTTAATGAGCAAGCCTTTTTACATGACCTGTACAATAGTGAGGTGTTCTGTGTCAGTGAAATGACAGGGACATAGTACTATAACTGCCGCAATGTCAGTCACTAACGACATCATTACTGGATTGGATAATAAAAAATCATGTGTTGCACTTTTTATTGATTTATCCAAAGCATTTGATTCTGTAGATCATGCTCTACTATTGCAGAGGCTTAAATGTGTAGGTTTTAGTAGTACAGTTTTAAAGTGGTTTTCAAATTATCTGACTGGAAGAATTCAACGTGTGTCCATAGATAATTATATTTCAGACCCATTAATAGTGAAGACGGGTGTTCCTCAAGGATCAATCTTAGGACCAATTTTATTTTCCATCTATATAAACGAATTAGGCGTAGGATTAGAGACAGTAAAAGTACACTTTTATACAGATGATACTATTATCTATTCAATCGCTTCATCTATAAAAGTGGCAATGGACTCTTTACAGAATGCTTTTAATTCATTTCAGATTTCTCTTGATAATTTAAAATTAGTAATGAATACTAAAAAAACGAAATATATGATTTTTACCCACTCCAGATTATTATTAAATTATTTTATGATTAAAACTATTGATGGTACTCTGCTTGAGAGGGTTGCATCCTATAAATATCTTGGAATCTGGCTGGATGATAAATTTACTTTTGATACTCATATTGATAATCTTTTAAAGAAATTGAGACCAAGATTAGGGTTTTATTTTCGCTTGAAAAAATGTGTTTCCTTTGTTGCTCGAAAACGATTAGTGGAAAGTACCTTTTTGTCAGTATTGGATTATGGTGATCTAATATATATATGCATGCGCCTTTAAATACTCTGAAAAATTGGATGCTGTTTATCATGCTGCTTTACGATTTGTGACTGGTTCAAGTGTGCGTACACAACACTGTAACTTATATAAATTGACAAATTGGACTTCACTGAACTTGAAGAGGAAACATCATATGTTAATCTTTATTTTAAAAGCTTTACTGGGTAAATTACCATTGTATATATCTAGTTCATTGACTTACTGTACTAGTATTTATAATACTAGATCAACAGTCAAACTTTTACTTAAGATTCCAAATTTCCATACAGAGTTAGGTAGATCAGCCTTTTCTAATTACGCTCCTTATGTATGGAATGAACTTCAGGGTATATCATATATGAAATATTTACCATCTTTAGCTTCATTTAAAACCCTTTTAACGTCTGTTTTCATAGAACGGTGAAAATGTTTTAACAGTTGATTAGGATTAATATTGCTTCTCAGATATGGTACTCTTGTTTTGTAGTTATGTTGTGTCATTTTACTTTGTATTTTTGTTTGTGCTGCCTATCTTGACCAGGACTCCCTGGTAGAAGAGATATTGTATCTCAATGGGACCTTCCTGGTAAAATAAAAATTTAACAAAAATATGAATAATTATTATTATTATTATAAAAAATAATACAAATATACCTTTCACTAAAATAAGAGTATTTAAGAAAAATAATAATTTATTGTTATACAGTACTAATTCAAAATTACAATATTTATGAATTAGCGCATATATTTAATCAAATCGCAGCTTTTACGATTTTATAAATCACACTAAAGTCATATTGTGATTTCGGATTTATTTGAACAAACATGACAGGAAAAAAAGTTGATGTATCTTTCAGTGAGTAATGTGATTAAAAATTAAATAATGATTATTATAATAATTGTTATTAAATAAAAAAATATTAAAATAAGAAATACTATATATCACTGTAAAATAAAAAAGTATTTAAATGAATATTTAATATATAATTTTATTTTACAGAACACTTTTAAAAGTACAATACTAATATTTAAGAAACAACCCCCATATATTTGTTTCCTTAAATCACAGCTTCTGATTAGATAATCACACTAAGCCATATCATTTAAAAAATAATAATTTATTCTGATTAATCATGCAGCCCTAAACAATTCTCATCAAATAAACAAACTTAAGAAAAAAGTATGAATTTAATTAACTTTTCCAAGTAGTAAATGAAGAGAAATATCCATTAACACAGTGGAATCATCTTGGCCGTGACTAAAGACGTGAGGCTAGTACTAAAGCTACGCATTAAAATGCTTCAACTTCATGAGCTGTAAAACAAAAATGATGGAAGCAGACATATCAGAACATAATGCTGTAAAGCTGAAATACCAAGGGGAAAAAAGTACAAGCAATCTTTCTCACCCCTCTTTGTTCGAGTTAATGACGGCCATTAAAAAAATCCATTACAACTATAAATGTTATCAGGTCACAAAGGGGCTAGTGTGTTACAGCCCGAGCGAGGTCTGGACTGGAGCCGCCACATAGGATCAGGAAAGAATGAATCGGTTTTTGTTTGACTGTCTTACACAATATCCTGTAAAACAAACAGCAAGCCACAATAAGCAGGATGCGTGATACAATTTTAATGGATGGTGCTAATATTAAATAACCATATCTTGCATGCCGTGCTTGGTTAAAGATATTCAACTCAGTGAGTTTAACAGCCCACGGCAAACAGACCAAATTGCTGAATTCTGAGATGCTGTTCTTGTTCATCTCAACAGACCGTAGCAATGCAAAGTGTGTGACAAGTGTGTGTTTTGTTAGGTCAGCCTAAGCTTTTGTCCTTCAGACAGCCTCTAGAAGTGATAAAGAGAGAGTTACGTGATCCACCTTGAGCGGGGCACCAGCTGCCGCCCATGTCCTACATCGAGAAATTATCCCTCAGCGGCTGCCAAAATAAAGAGACAGATTAACAATGAGTACTCTTACCTCCAGTATATCTGTGCGTGTGTAGTTTTTCAACACATTTGTTGCTTTCTCAAATATGTGTATGCATACATTTCTCTCTGCATCAGCCCTAATGGGACTGTATGCCAGTGGTAAGAACACTATTTTCGCAGAGACGCAGCACACCGTGTATTGTAGAATCAACATTTTGTCAGATTCCTGGTGAAAGGGGGGGGGGGGGGGGGGGGGGGGACCTTTCAGAGAATGAATTGAATGTAAATGTGTCTGAGATGGGATGGCAAGGTGTCGGTGGCGCTGTCTCATTTTGACTATGCCGGAAAGACTAACAGCCTCCTCAGACATCTCGACGCTTTCAGACTGACAGGACGTTCGGTGTACATCAAACACGCTGACAGAGAGCTGCAGCTCTGCCAAAATAAGAACCGTTCCATTTGCAACTGCTCACAGAATTACATGAAACAAAAGCATATTGCGTGTAAAAGTCTTTGTAAATCTCTGGCATATTACATTAATATTTAAGACTGAGATTAAATGGATTGATAGAATTACACTACTGTTCAAAAGTTTTATGATAGATTTTTTTTTTTTTTGAAAGAAGTCTATTATGCTCACTGAGGGTGCATTTATTTGATCACAAATACTGTAAAAACAGTAATAATTAGAAATATTACTGTTTTCTATTTTAATATATTTGACATTTCAGTAGCCTTTACAATCATTATAATATGCTGATTTGGTGCTCAAGAAACACCATGATTAGAAATGTTTAAAAGAACATCATTTATTTGATATAGATAATACATTTATTCTTCTATTTTTGTTATATTTTTCACCTTTAATTTACAATGAATTCAACAAATGTTTGTTAGTGCAGTCAAATCGATTAATCGCATCTAACAAAAGTTTGTAAATATGCGTGTATACATATATTATATATATATATGTATGTGTGCACTTTTATGTAACTGACAGCACTATTTTTTTTTCAATAAAGAAACACTTAAATGCATTACATTATCCTATTTTTCCTAAAATTCCTCTAAAATTATCAAATTTGTAAAAAAAATTATAATAATTTGTTTACGTTTAAGCATAATTCAAGTAGAAATAACTCTCTTCTCCTATGATATCACATGAAGAAGATTCGAGAGATGTCAAAAATCTCAGCCGGTTGCAAGCATGTTGCTATGCGTTTGCTAAGGTGTTCTGAGTGATTGTGAGCATGTTGCTAGGGGGCTCTGTGTGGTTGCTAGGCCAAGTTAAAACAGCCCACCCTACTCTATAAAAACACCACTAATTACTGTAAAATTGTAGGATTGCTTGGAAACTGTGTAATGTGACAAGCTTTAAAAGTTTCATCAGTGAGTACAATGATAACCCAGGTAAGGTTGGTAGAAAAAAAAGAAAACATACCTTAAGATTGCCTTAAGAAATTCAAAAGAGCTGCCAGTTTGTTTCAACCCTGTAAAAGACACATGGATAGATTAACACACACACTTTATCTAGTTTAAGAGCGTGAGAGTGAATTCATGAATGAGACATGTGCACATGTAACTTATCCGGTAAATCATAGCATCAGTCATAGGTTTTGTAGACTGCTGCCGCTGTCACTGCTAGATGATCTAAATGCAAATGATCTGAAATGCCTCTGAATGCATTTCATACTGCTGCAGGACGTGTGTGGACATAACCAGCGTTCATATTAGAGACCAAAACACATGCTGAGAGTTGCTTAACTTCACCCTCCCCACCCAAAGTCCTCTAATATACAGCAGTCCTTTAATTGTGATGGAGTTTTCCATCAAAAAGGCTAAAATGTTCCCCAAACAGACGCCATTTATCCTTCAGCAGCCCAGGATTGATGTGGTATTAGCAGGGTCTGTGACCCCGTCCCGACCAAGAACCAAAAACCTATTTGTTTTATTACATTTTAAGGAATTTTTAATACAGTCTATTAAGGCTGTCTTACAAATCTCCCACAGCTCGACCCCATCTGCGGCCTGATCAATTTTTATACTGCTGATCCGTCCCCTTCCTTCTCATTTTGTCATCGCAAAATTCATATTATATAGGATTTTCTTATGGAAAACTTGCCATAAAAATCCGTTACTACATCTGCTGATGTGTACGGCAGGCCGCCGCGGGAAGACAGAGAGGGCTTTGGTGAAGATAAAATTTGTTTCAGCGGTAAGCAGAACTGTTTAAATGTTATTTATTTTCATGCTCCAAAGAAAATATATTGTGAAGTGCAACATTGATTTAGAACATAACAATGTCTCCGTATAGGCGTAGAAGAGGTGGAGGCAGGGGCCGATTTATGAATCCTTTGCTCAGCTCCTTTAATTGAATTTTCCAAATCTCTCGCCACACAGAAATAATCAATACCCTCGGTCCAGGCGACAAACTTGCCTCAGAATTATTGCGCTCTCTCTTTTTCCATTTTGCGCTCATCAGCAACATGTAACGTGAAGCTCGGGACTTGGTAATGCCTGAATAAGCCAGAAAATGTATAGTCGGTCTGATCGTTTAGGAGGGGTTGCCTCTCTAGAATGCTTGGGAAAAACTTTTGTCAGTTTTGTCATAAACATCTTGCTCGTTGAGTTGCCCTTTCGCCCAAGGTTATGTTTTGGGAAGCCATTAGATGATTGCCGGGGGTTGGAAGGGGCTTCCGTTAGGGACATGGATTCAGCAGTTTGCCTGTCAAAGTTAAAATATCCTTGTGGATTTTCTCAGCTGTCTTGGCGGTATCACGCTGCCTGGTGCTCAGCTTGCTTTTACACGAGTAGTGTCATATCCTCGCCCTCATATGTCATCCGCACCAGCTCCTGTATGGCTCAAGTGACACTGAGTGTTTGAGAACTCTAATAGCAATGATGTGTCTCTATGAAATCCAGGGCCAGGATCTAATGGTGTCCCAAGAGAGTTTCAACATCTTCAACGACTTACATTGCAGTACAATGCATTTATTTACTGTAATTATCATTTGTCTTTAAGTATCATTTATTTAAAGCTTAATAATGTATGTTGCTGCCAAAAATAGTTCTTCTGGGCTAGATATAAATATTCAAACACTATTTAGGGAACTTCAACGAGGTCATTTCAAACTTATACAAATCCTACTAAAATGCAATGAGAACGAAACGTATTATTTGTACAGGACAACGTAGACATACTCGGATGTTCAGTTTGATAACTGAAACTGCATCCTGAAACAGTCCATATTTATCTGTGTTTCAGTGAAAATATTTGTTTTCATGGACAATCGCAATATTTTGTGATTGTCAAGTAATTTGAGTTTACAAATCCAACACAGAAAAAGGCCTTTCATAACACAAATGACAGAAAAAATCATTGCCAAATTAAAATGTTTACAATAATATGATATATCTATTTGAATATATTTAAAAATGTAATTTATTCCTGATGCAATGTTGAATTTTCAACAGCCATTACGGTCTTCAGTGTCAGATGATCCTTCAGAAATCATACTAATATGCTGATTTAGTGATTTATTATCCATTTTGAAAACATTTGTGCTGCTTAATAGTCAAAACAACCGCATTTATTTGAAAAAGGAATCTCTTTTTCAAAATATAAATGTCTTTACTGTCACATTTGATCAGTTTAATGCATCCTTGCTGAATAAAAGTACTAATTTAAAAAGAATTTACTGACCCCAAACTTTTGGTAAATAATATAATATAATAATTGGTTCATCGTGTCCTAATTTCACATTATGACACACAATCAAACATTACACTCCTAAGTGGCCTTAAATCATTTGTTTATTGTCAGTGTATGTCTAGGGACGTAAATGTGAAAACACTCTTGTACTGTTGTTGTTGTTTTCTACATTGATAAATTTCATGCTCCACCATGTGATCAAGATTGTGACATTCCTTTGGTGTCGAGCAACAAGCAACATATAGCCAAAGGTCCTCGAGTGTGACTAATTAAAACAATTTCAGCCGACCTTATCTTAAAAACATGCTGAACTTCATCACAATCCAGCCATTGTGTTGCATCAAATCACTATTGTGCCACTGAATCACAAGTGCAGCTTTGCTGGGGGCTGAATGTGTGCTTGAAATAATCTAATTAATTCTGTCCCATGAAGAGGAGTTCTGGCTTGTTTGTGTTAGGAAAACGAAATATTTTTCTTAGAAAAAGAGAACCTTTTATCTGTGCAGAGATCGGGCAAATGTCAATGAGCACGACGCATTGACAAACCAAATCTCGTAAATGGCTGTTCAAAGGTCCCATGTGACCAAGATCCAGAACTTCAGTGCTTGAAATCAACCATGATTCATGACTCACATATAAGTGGAACACAAAATGTTTTCTTTCTCTTGCTCTTTTAGACAAAGTCACAATCATCATACAGTAATATGAATCAATTCAATACGGGACGTAACTTATCCTTGTGTCAGAGTCTAACAAAGAGTGTGTTGTGGTGGGGAAAATTCAAGATTTGAAACATAACTAATTGTGTGCTGGCTGCTATCTGATCTGACAGAATTACTAAGTTTGGATATCCACTTAAGATAAGTGTTATCGTTCATGCTTTTAAATGATAAATACACTTTTGAATTCAATTCTAAACCTTCAGTTGATTCCCAAATTCACTCACCTTGGAAATGACCCTTGTTTGTGTCTGCTCTATGTGCGCCAGATGCAACTTTGGCAGCTGGAAAGCAATAAAAATCGGTTTTATGTTTCACACGCAGCAAGAATTTGTCATGTGAACTCTTAAAAGCAAATAAAGTGTTTAAACAATGTCTATAAAGTGACCTTGAGATGCGAGGCATTTTTGCATCATGCAATTTATGCATATACAGCAGAAAAGTCAAAGAAAGGACTCACACAGATTCTCATGTCTCTTGAGTTCAGTTTGTAGATCAGCAGGACTCATCAGAAAGAGACTCCTCAGCTCACTACTGCCCTCTACTGGCTACAGACAAACACATTCGTGTTTAAAAGATGGTGTGCAACCTCAATAAGATGCATTAAATGTAGCAAGCTACACATATCAAAATAAGCTTAATCTAGTACCACAGTTAAGTAACTCTAGTAACTCAGTAGTACCACATATTCAGGATTGAGGGACCAAACGTAATCATTTAGATAAAAACGCACATCAGTTGACCACTAATTTAAATATCGGCAGGCATGAAGCTCCTCGATGTTTATGGTGGTTCAGACCCTGATTTAGTCTTAGTTTAGTAGTCTAATTGGCCAGTCAATAAACAATCCTTCAGTAAATACACTACTACATGATACACTGTGGTCTTCTAATAAAGTCGATCCACGTACCAATAATGTTTCCAGCTGTTGCCTGTATTTCATGAGATCCTTGAGAGACTTTTTCACCTTAGACCTGAGGAACAGAAGTCTGACGGGGGAAAGGTATTTAAAAAAAAAAAACTATTAAAAAAATAGACAACAATTTAGTAACATTTTACAATAAGATTCAAATGTGTTAACATTAGTTAGTTAGAATAGTTGATACTAACAATAAAAAAACACTAAATTTAAAAGAATCTATTATTTCTCAGTTAATGCTAATTTCAACATTTACTAATACATTATTAATATCAAAAGTTGTATATTATTTAATGGACCTGAGCTAACTAATGTTAACAAAGATTAAGGAATACTTTAACAAACGTATTGCTCATTGTTAGTTAACGTCAGTTAATGTATTAACTAACATTAACTAATGAGACCTTATTGTAAAGTGTTACCATTAATTTTTTATACGATATTTATTAATCTGATTTTTTTTTTTTATTATTCTTGAATTGCTAGGCATGTGCTAGCCAAAATTTAAAATGAAATATATTGCATTACATTATTAGATTCTTGCAGAATATTTGCTTGATCAGGACATAGGATCATATTCATATTCCTTACTAAATCTTTGAGGGGAGGACAAGCGGACTAAGAATAAGATTTCATTTATTTTTAATACACATTTAAACATATTGGGGGACATGTTAAAGAGTCTGCAAAATCTTTTACAACGTCCTTCGTCCAATCACGCTCGAGATCTCTTCTACATTTTGCACAAGAAGTTCTCTTAGCTTTGACTCGCCAAATGAATACATTCTTAAATGAATCATAAGCCCGCTCTCTTTATTGATGTTTTTATATATATTTAACTAGCTTCCTCTTAAATGACTGCACTATAAAATTCAAAACTAATGCTTGTCTTGATGGATCACACGGAGCTCTGTGTTAGTATGCGTTGGAGAGGAAATAGGTCTTTTCTTAAACTCTCCTTATCCAACTATTTTTAGTGCTATGTAAATCAACGAGGCTTTTGGCTGGTGATGAAACTCCCTCCATGTCCTGTCATTAAATTCTGATCAGTCATAATGGCTATCAGCCAAGTGGGACAAAGGAAATATCCAGTAATGAGAAATTTCCACTGCTTCAGTTATACCAATGTTAGTAGCTTCATAAAAATAGACTTTGATGGCACTCTGGTTTTTGTAGAATATAACCAAGTAAAAAGTTGAATGAAGTAACTCAACAACAGCATTCTAACTTTCAAAAATTAAAGCATGGGCCATTAATTAAACATTATAAAGTGTGTTTTTGTTTTTACATTTTCTTTGTGTTTTTATTGTACTTTTTATTTAAATCTTAAACATTATGACTAAAATGACAGAAATCATCAACATTTCTTTATCCTTACCTCTCAGCATCTGTCATGGGCTCTTTTGTTTGAGAGGGATTCATTTTCTTCCCACCTGCTCTGGAATTACCTGCTGATGAAGCACTAAATGTCAGCCAATTTATCAAATCGGCATGAGCAAAGATATTATTAATGGCTACACAGACAGCTAATCTAAATGCATTATCACTGGATTACAAGAGACCCCTACTGTACAGGATTTTGGAAACAACATGACATGAGCAGGGGATCGTTTATGGTGATGATTATCAAAAGCGAAAAGAACACATATACGTCTTACTCTCTTGACAATAAAAAATAAAAATGAAAACTCCTGGGGGGCAAAATGTGATTTTTGTAGGACTAAGAGGACACAGTAGCTGGACTGTGGTTTCTAGTACCAGCAGGTTTTGTTAATCGAGTTCCAGTCATAGGCGAATAGTTCCTGTTTGGTGCATGCCTCTTAGCGGGGCTCTAAAATAGATGAAAATTAAGCATTTACATCCTTCAAAACGTCTATGTATAGATTTGTTGTTGTACTTTAAAGGAGCAAAATCTTATTCCTTTACTTTCATATGATACGTTTAAGTTAAAATAATAAACATTTAAAGAATATGAAAAGGCCGTTTTTGATCAGAAATCTGTAGTAGAGAAGTATGCAAACTCACGTTTTCTTTGTCTTGTAAATGAAGGGCTCTCTTCACACTGTATGGGAAATTAGACAGCAGAAGTTTAGTCTTGATTTTTTTGTTGTTGCATTTTCTACGTAATGCCTTAACAGTTTAGTTTAGAGTTTGGTCATTTATGTGGATGATCCCTATACAAGAATATATAATATGTGTATGTATACCATTTTTTTCCTGCACATTGCTCTTTACTGAACTAACGTTAGGTATTTTGAATGAATCATGATTTATCCTAAAATACTGTACAAAAAAAAACCCTCAAAAAACTTTTTTTTTTAGTCTGAGACATTTAACGTTAAGCACATGATTGGTTCCAAAAAGTATCATGGTACTACCATTGTTTCTTGGACTGGTAAAATGTTAGCTATAGTAGTATTTTGCCAAGCATCCATGATAGCAAAGTAAGTTACCATCTTATGTTAGCATGATCACAATTATATGCCACTTCAGTTGTTATATGTGAGCCAAATGAATGTAACGTTATACACTTACGGCATTTTAAATATTTACTTCTTGAAGTCGATTTCTCTTTCTTGAAGTTATAAGACAGACTGGCGCTTTTATTTGTAGTTTGGCGGTGTGCGGCAGCAATTTAGTTCCCCGGAAACACTCATCTGTGCTTCTATAGTGTCTAACTCTATTTTACCGGACAATTCGCACATAATGAATTATAATATTGTTAGAGTAACTATGGGTTTACCTGCTAAGTTTATATCACAAATACTGCACAGCATATCTAATTAATAAATATTGTATGAGAAGCATTGAAAGCATGTGTTTCCTTTATCTCGTTTAAACTGCGCACCGTTGAAGAGGGTTTTGTTTACACACAGCAGCCATGGCAATCAGACTCGATAGTGAACAAAATCACCAACCATAAAATAGCCTTCAGACTCACCTCTCTTGCTCACAGCTATTATTACAATATGCTTTGATATTTCGGTTGCATGTTGGCAATATTTTCATAATGCAGCGCTCAGAGGAAGAGAGGTTTTATATGGCGTGCAGGGCTGCTTATCTCTCTGTGTTCAGGTCCAGCCTGGTTAATATGACTTCAAAAGATCAGCTGTGCACCGGTAAGCATAATGCATCTCAACACCTTTATATCTCCACGTTGATCTTTAATACAAAGGGTAAATATCATTGATAAGACCAATAAATGCGGTCAAACTTTATAATTCATTCCTAATTCATTACTTAATTTATAATTCAAGAACAAACATTGTATAATGTTGTAGATAATGTAAATTCAAATGATATATAATATAATATGTAATGCAAACACCAATACACTAGTCAACATTTAAATATTTCTTAAAATATAAATATTTTATAATGACTTTCTAGTAATATCTAATGTCAGTACAAAATATTATAATTTATCACTGAGTTAGGTTAGGTTAATCATCTCTGCTGTTTGGTCTCAGTTCTTCAGCAAGCAGGTAGAAATCCATCACAGAAAGCTTTAGACAAATATTGGCCCCCAGGAACCAAGAACCTGAATTTTGATGACTTTTTTGAGATCCTTAAGAAGGAAAAACCAGCAGAAGCAGACGAGCTTATGAGGATTTTCAAGAAATTTGATGTAAACTGTGATGGATATATCTCACATGATGAGCTCAGCAGAATCCTTACTTCGGTAAGTGTTAAATCAATTCTCTCTTCACAAACATAAGCTGTGTCCCAATTCAGAGGTGGCTGCATCCTTCGAATGATGAATTGGGACACAGCTTTGTTGTGTGTCTATTGTAATCATTTCAGGTTTGTATTTTGATTTGTTTGTTTTAGTCTGGTGAAAAAATGTCACCTGAGGAAGTGGATGAAATCTTTTCCTTAGCAGATGTCAACAAAGATGGAAAGTTAGACTACGCAGAGGTACGATCTCCAAGCATTGCACAGCAGTAGACTTTTTGTAAATAGACTAATTATAGTATAGTTTAGTTGAATTAGCCAGACTGGTCCCACTTTATATTAAATATCTTTAACTAAACTACTATATCTGCATGTAATTCATATCTGTAACCCTATTCGGTAACACTTTATTTTAGTGTTATTGTTACTGTTACATCTAGGCTAGTTACTGTAGTAATAACTAAAAAATTATGCATAATTATATATGCAATTAACCCTAAACCAAACCCTCATCCTAACCCGTACCCTATAATAAGTACATGTAGTTAATTATTATTACTCTGTACTTAAATATATAATTACACTGTAAAACTACCACCTTAATATAAACTGTAACCCCCTACTCCTACCGACCGTTAAACCTACCCAAACCACCAAACCTGTCCCCTAAACTTACCCAATAAGCACAATGTATCTAACAGTGATTTCTAATGTAAGCACATAGAAGTTAAAGACACCTACTGTAAAGTGTGACTGTCAGGCCGCTGTTTAGTTTTGCAGGCTTCTCGGGTCTACAGCAGAACAGTGTCAGACCGCGGCACTGGAGAAGCTTGAGGCTGATGCCAAACTGAAGAGGCAGAACTTTGGCAACCAGTTGGAAAACCCTCCACAGAGCTCAGAGTCCCAACCTGAGCTTCCAGCTGCACAGACACAGTCCAGAACAGAGCTGGAAACAACACAGAGGAAAGGTATGATACAGGGTCTGCACAAAAAATAAAAATACACTAACCCCTGGTTTCACAGACAGGGTTTAGATTAAGCCAGGATTAGGCCTTAGCTCAATTAGGACATTTTAGTAGCTTTTATAAATACGCCTTTGACAAAAACATGACTGGTGTGCATCTTTAGACAAAATAATGGCCCTGATATAGTTTAAGATATTTCAGTGCAAGTGGCTTTCTGTTAAAACAGCTCAAACATACATTTTAGTCTGGGACTATCTTAAGCCTTGTCTGTGAAACCAGGCATTTGTATATTGAGAATGAGCGTGTTCAGGTTAGGTTTGTTCAGTTCTTATTTACTGGCCAGATTGCACATGTGCATGCACACAAAAGAAAACAACAATTCTGTTTTCATTCTTCTTAGTGCAGTCTATTTTATAGTAACTAGTGGTCTAGCTATTGATTTCCCCTCATGTGTGATGAGAAATGGACTCATTTGGATTTGTGCCATACATCATAATGTGAACTCAATAGAGGGTTTGTGTGGGGGAGGAACTTTTAAAGCCTTTTGATTAAAGCAATCATTTGTCATTATTATGAGTAAGTGCAGGACTAGTTAAGATTTAGCAGAGGATTTGCTTTTGCTTTGTGGTGTTCAACTTTAAAGTCACCATGAAATCGAAATGGACAATTCTTGTTTTTATGATAGAATATTGCAGCGTTTATTATAAATTATTTATCTGTGCCCTTATTATTATAGAATTCATGTGCCCTTTTAATATTTAATCAAAATAACTTCCCCTCCCTCTCTCAGTGACATCTCTTCTCTGATTATGTTTTTCGGCGCGAGGGCGGGACAACCTGTCAATCACATGACATCACAACAATAGAAAACCTCAATCATCCAATCAATTTATCCTGATGGATAAAATCAAGTCCCGCCCTACATTTTCTTCTTATTTGAGGAGCCGTTTCAATTGGATACATCACAATAAGGATGAAAAGACTATCGCAACTTCCGTTACATGGCGACTTAAATGTGATTCAAATCATTGTTTTGAAATGCGCAATTTTTTCTTTATTATCTGCATTGTGCGTTTCTTTTTTTGGACTGCTTTGTGATGCAGCTGTTGTAATAAAGTATTCAGCTTATAGTTTCTATGTTTGCATATGACAGACAGTCGCTCCTCATCCAGACCATCATCAGCTCGCAGTCGTCGGTCATCTTTATCCACGGCCATCACCATGGGCACTGGCAGCACTAAGAGTGGCAGACTGGCAGAGCCCAAATCTCTACAGGTACCAACTGCATTGTAGGAATGTCAGTTTCTTTTGGACTTTGCTTGAAATCTCTCACAGAACTCTTAAGAAGAGATGTAAAGTTTGGGATAAGATTACGCAATCAAAATATCATTTCAATTTTTTTTATTATTAAACAACTGCTATAAAGATCATAACAAATGTTTAGTGAATTTCACAAACAATTACAAAGAACCAGACAATAACACACTGAAATTAAAGTGAAATTTTGAAGTAGAATGACGAAATAGCTTTTTTTTTTTTATATATATATATATATATATATATATATATATATATATATACAGTATATATACAGTGTATTGACCTGCTGAATAAATGTTCAAATAAAAATAACATTTTTATTAATAAAATTTATTAAAAACTTTAAAATAGTTCTTAAATATACAACCTGACATTTAAATAAATCAAGTATATTATTTTAAAATAAAATAAACATTTTATAATAAAATCTAATATTTTAAAACAAAATACAAAAAAATAAAAGCTGAGTAATAATGGAATGAGCAATTTAGGAATAAATTGTTACATACACGTGATCTGTTTTACTGTATCATCAGCTTCAATTTTGCCTACAGTACAATCTAAACTTTGTGTAAACTCAAGCACCTTACGGGCAGCTATACATTTGTTGTGTTTTTGTTGTATCGAAGCTTTTTGGTTGCAAATTTTCACCTGGTCGATATCAGTGCAGCTCTGCTATTGATCTCCTTCCCTTTGTTTGCACTCTTTTTGACTTTAACCTCAGCTGGTTTGCTTTACCAAGGAAAAATAATGACCAAGCTCGTCAAAGCAAAGAGATTGGAAAAAAACAGATGCTCTTGGGTGAAGAAAGTTCTATCGCCTCAGTTCCAGCCTGTTGTATTACCTGAGCCAGGAGCTTGATAATTGGGTGTAGGGATTGGAAAGGGTCAGGTTGTGTGTTTTTATGGTGGCTCGCGGTATGTGCGCAAGACTTTAAATTACGGAGGTTTCTGGAAGGTGACAGGGCAGTGTATTAGTCCAGCCGAGTGACCCATCTCCTTGGGACACTACATCAGGGCCTTTTAAAGTAGACACATGCCTCGGGCGCTTTTCTTCATTTTGATTCGGGGTGGACAAACCACCCAAGTGTTATGATTTGATCCTTAACACGTTTCACAAACCAGCATAAATTCTGGGAGGAAATTGCTTTTGTTGAAGAAGTGTCATTTCAGAACCATGTTTTTAGCACTCGGAAAAGAAGCATAAACCAATTCTAAACATTAAAAGGCCTCTGTGGCACCTGAGGACAAGGTTTATTTCCAAAAACTACTCTCTGATGGGTCCGAAAGGAGGCTGTTTGACTCCGGTTTTTTGATTACTTGATGATTTAGAGTATATTTGCTGTAACATTTTAGCTGGACCTAAACAACAGCAGTTAAAAGAGCAAAAAGACTTGCTTTAGACAAGGATTTATGGGTTTCCTCAGGCCCTTTTTCTTTTAATTACATTATAAGTGCGTGTAGTATGAATTTTGATGGTCTGCATTGAAATTGATCTTTCTGCACTATAGTAAAAAATCGTGGACTTTGTTTTGTTCCACTCAGGTCTTTGAATGCCTTTGTTTTAGCAAAGATGTTACAATAGCGTCACCCTGTGGTTGTACCGTCAACTTCATCATCCCAGAACATTTCTTCTGAAATTATCATACTACAGTTGTTTAATGTTTGCTGTTTTTCTAATGATTTTTATTTTTTTACTGTGTTAACACTTATTCCACCAGGATTGGAATCATACTCTTATGAGAGGCTGTTTTTATCTGGAGGAAGATGGAACGATTGTTTCTCTCCAGTATCGCCTGCATATCCCAGAGACTACCGGTGTCTACCTGACAATACGGCCCCTCAATCTTAGCCCGATTCCTGGTAAATATATTGTACATAGTGTTAAAGACCAAATTTAATGAAGTTACAGATTTTGAGTTATTCAAAATACCTACAGTAATAAATAAGCAGGTGTGTGTGCGTGTGTGTATGCCACAGAGAAGCCTTCCTCGTGGATGTGTGTGGACACAGCTCTCTATGTGGTGATGGGGAACAAGACTAAAGAAGATTCAACTTTGGTCTGCTTTACTGAATTAAGGGATAAGGAGGTCAGTAAATGCATTAATTTCCTATCTAAATATGATAGTATTTGTTTCATCAAACTATAATATCTGCTTGTATTTAAAGTATTTTTTCATGTTTTCTTATCAGCTGTAATATAAGAATGTATTTCTATGACATGAGTGCCTTTTCAAGTTTGATATTGTGACTTTTAATAATTTAATATTTGAAACATTCTATATTATGAAACATTCTATTAGACAGATAAAATGTGTGTAAGTGTTAATACATTGTCCCATCTCAAGCTAAACTAATTAATATTAATGGATGTTCAGATATAATTATGCCTTAAGAAAAGTAAAGGTTGATTTTAATGCTGATATATTTTGTGCAAATATACACGTTTCAATGATCAGTCATTTAAAATCATGGTAACAATATTGATATTTTGATATTGTTCCTCTGAGAAACATAACAAAACAGAAAATAAAGTGATTTCAATTCCTAAATGCATGGTGATGGCATTATGAGTTAGGCCTATATTTACAAATATTACATTATCGGGGTTGATGCATTACTTGGGTACACAAATTATGACTATAACTTTTTAATAATACATTATGTCAGCTGACATCGGAAAATAAATGCAACGTGAATAAACACAAAAGGCTATATTTTACTTTCATATTATGTGAATATTTGTTAATACGTTTATATTTAAATATTGTTAATACCTCCTCATGAAGAAAGAAAAAGAAAAAAGATTGTTACTAGCTTTTTGTTGATGTGTTTACAAAAAAAGTCTATAAATGATCATATATATGAAGGACACAAATGTCATTTCATAGAATAACTCAAAAGTGAGTTATGTAGGACCATTTTTATCTAATTTACAAAGTATATTAAAACATAAAAATATATAATAAAGTACATTCTTTATATACAGTACATATATTAAATTAATTTAATCAAAATACTAAATAGAAAACTGCATCAATATAATGATTGACATGAAATCCTGCCTCATTGGAATTGTAATTTTTACATTGTACAACAGCAAGTGATATCTATGTTCATGTTGTGTGTGATTGATGAACAGAAGTTTGTGTGGAGAGGAGAGCTCAATGCCGGCTCATATCTTCTCATGCCCTTCACCACTGGCTGCAGATTGATGAAAAGTACAAGGAAGACCACCACTAAACCTGCTCAGCTAGTCAACCGCACCCAGTCTGGAGAGCTGGAGCTCACCAAAGAGTTCAAGTTACTCAGTTCTAATATAGGGGGACCCAATAAAAGTCTATTAAGTTTATGTTTAATGCTATACTGTATGTTTGATTACTGAATTAGGTAATTAGGTTATTTAGGTTATTTTATGTATCTATGAGAATAATATACAGCATGTGTGCAAAGATGCTGTACTGTTTTGTTCCTCAGGGCGGTATTGTCTGACATCTTTGAAGTGATCGATTTGGACGGCAGCGGTCTGCTGAGCCTAGAGGAGTACAACTTCTTTGAACAGAGAACCAGTGGAGAGAAATGTGATGAGGATGCCTGGGCCATCTGCAAAGGTTTCTTATACAAACACTGTATATAAAGCGGACACATAATCGATCAGAGCTTTTAAAGTCACCATGAAATCAAAATTGAACGTTCATGCAGTATTTATTATAAATGATTTATCCATGCACAATGCACATCATCATTTTTTTTTAATCATGTGCCTGTAATCAAACAACTTCCCCTTCCTCTTGCAACAACTTCCCTGCTGACATTTTTAGGCACAAGGCCGGGACAACCTGTCAATCACATGACATCACAGCAATAGCAATCCACAACAATCCAATCAATTCCTGATGGACAAAATCAAGTCCCCCCCTACATTTCTTCTTGTTTGAGAAGCTGTTTTACTCGAATATGTCACAATAGAGAAGAAAAGACTATCACTAACTTCCGTTTCATGCTGATTGTAATGCTCTCAAAATCAGATGATGCAATTGAATCATTATTGCCTAGTACATTTTCTTGGCTCCTCTGATAAATTATTGATTGAGTCTTCAGAAATGTAATTTATTTTAAAATTACGCTTCCAGATCTTGAACAAGTACTGTCCAATCCAATCCAATAATGTGCATTATTTCTATAACAGTATGTGCTCTCCTATAGAGAACTTTGACACAAGGAAAAATGAGTTAACTAGACAAGGCTTCCTAAAGCTCAACCTGATGGAAGCGAATGATCGGGAGGGTGACCCCAGGGATTTGTGGCTCACTTTGGAGGCCATGGGCTACAACCAAAGCTTGGAAATGGTGGAGGTACATAGGTCTATGAGCTTTACTCATGAGCAGTGTTGGAGAAAGTTAGTTTTAAAAGTAATGTGTTACAATTTTGCATTACTCCCTAAAAAAGTAACTAATTTTGTTACTTGGTTACTTTTCATGGAAAGTAATGCGTAGTACGTTTAATCTTTTGCGTAACCTGGGCTGGGCTTGCTTGTCCAAAAAAGTCCAAAAGTGAAATAAATAAGTATGCATTTCACTGTTTTTATTGATTTTGAGGAATACTGAATCTGTTTTTGTGCCAGTGAGATGAGTAAATGCCTGCTCACATTTAGTCCATGATGTTTACACAGCGCACACAACTCTGCCTTACTCCCGATTTCTCTCAACTTGGGGACAGGAGAGGTGTCAGTCAATAAACGGCAAAACAAAGTAACTTGTAGTGTTATGTATTTGAAAAGTAACTCAGATATTTTGTTGTAAATTTAAAAGTAATGCGTTACTTTACCAGTTACTTGAAAAAAAGTAATCTGATTACGTAATTAAGTAATCTGATTACCGCAACATTGCCCATGAGAGAGTCTTGTAATTTCAAATAGTAAAACCTGCAAGGGTTTAGAGAACATGTCCTTTATTTCTAAAATTAAACACTTTTTGTGTAATTTACTTATAGCCACCTTACATTTTGAAGTTTTCTTTATCCCATCAGGCCTGTCCATTTGTCATTGAAGTCTACTGTGAGGATGTCAAGGCTACTCTTCAGGCAGTTCATTTGGATTCTGGGATCAAGATGTTGAATTCTTCTGTACAGAGGTCTATCACATCAAAAGCAGAGGCTAGATCTCTGAAGGGTCAAGAGAATGTCTTGGTTTATACATACAAAGGAGAGAGCAGAATTTCATCAGTCATTGCCAATAAGGTTGGTTGGTTATTGTTTTATGTCACTTAGCTGTTTTGTTTTTTACCCAAATAAGTCTATGTATTATTGAAAATGAATACTTGACATCCATCTCTCATTTAAAAAAGCCCTTTAAAAATATCTTTGTAGGCCTCACATTTGTATGTCTTGTACTTAACATTCACTGAGAATAGCACAAAGTAACTAAACCTCCAGTTGTTTGGAATGCTTTATAGAAAGGAACACTGGCCATGAGTAGAATTTCAATGTCCTGATCTGCCATTATATAGACAAAGTCAGCTGGAAGACACGTTTAACAGAGAGAAGGGAATTCGATCTGCAGAGAAAAATTTAGATTTTGCCATAGTTAGTGGAACTAATTATCTGAAATATACACGATTATTATTAAGATGTTTATGTGTCTGTAAGATTTTGTAAGAAGTCTCTTATGCTCACCAAGACTGCATTTATTCAATTAAAAAATAAAAGCAGTACTTTTGTAAAACAATATTAGTATTGAAATATTTAAAATGTAATTTTATTTATCTGATGCAAAGCTGAATTCTTGAATTTTCAGCAGCCATTGCTCCAGTCTTTAGTGTCACATGATCAATTTAACCAAACCTTGCTGAATAAAAATTCTAATTTCTTTCAAACACTAAATATTTACTGTCCGTTGAACGGTAGTCTATATAATTCACTGTTGTTCATTAATGATTATAAAATGATTACAACTGTAATTTCTTTTCATCGATTTTCCCTGTTGTATTCTGGGTATCCATCACTCTTGCTGTTATAGTCCAATCAGAAGGCTACGGTGCACATCAACAATGAACAAAGCAAGAACTGTGTGAGCAGCAGAGGCATGAGTGTGTTTGCTGTGGAGGTTCCTGCTAGGACTAAAATGGTGAGATACACCATTTTAACTCACAAACATAGGCCAGTTTCTTTTGTAGGGTCAGGGTGGAGTGCATTTCCCATAGAACTAATAAATATAGTTACATTTGACAGACACTCAGATGTACAATTTTGCAGAATATTTTAACACTTGTGCTCTGTTTTGGTCTCTGTTCAGGTGTGTCAGCACGTCATGGCTTCAAATGATCAACAGGAGTGGACTTACAACTGCGTTGAGAGCATCATACCAAGTTTGTGAATGCTGCAGTAACGTTAGGAATGTATTATGATATAACAAATCATGTAGTGCTTGTAAAATAAATAACATAATTTTGTTTGCTTGTTACAATGACCATTACATATAAGTTTTACTATAGTTTCAAAAGTTATTATTATTATTATTCTTAACCATTAATTATGTAGTCAATGAGTTACATTTATGATGTTCATGTTTTTTTTGTAAATAAAGCAAATTTATTTTCAGTAAATATTTTGTATTTGTTTGTTTGTGTATTTATCATTTATTTATTGAAATCATAACAGATAATAATCAAGTTCATATATTATTTCGTGTGGATAGTTTGTTCGGATGGATTGATTTATGAAATGTATTTAATTATATTATTCTATTATTTTTATTATTATTATTTATTTATTTTTCTTTTGTGTTGTTGTTGCACATTTACCCCAGGCCTCATTATGGAATGTAACATACCTCACCAATCACATTACATGTTATATCAGTTTGTGTTTCTTAAACAAAATGTGGCAATTTAACATAAAGTAAGCAATATAAATACGCTAATTCAGTTTTTAAGCATTATCCTGGCATTGAGCCAGTGAACATAGTCCAGTTTTAGCAGTCAAACATACAATCCAAATTCCAGAGTGTTACACACACAGACCTACATTTTATTCACCCTTGACCTTTAGCACCACGTGTAGATTTAAGCTTCTATTTATAACTTTCGGTCAATTATTTTGGCCTTTGACTTTCACTACTGTAACTGTAGAACAAGACACTAAAGGTCACATAACATGTGAGGAGTGTTTAAAATGCACCCCTTTTCTCTCCATCTCTAATTAAGTACACTTCTCTTCAAACTGTGTATTCAGGGTGTGTAGGCTATATGTAATTTAGTATTGTTAGAGCTCATAGGTTTTTGTTTAAAAATATTGTATTCAAAAACTGACAGCCACATCTGTTTCTGTGCATCCAAGACACTGTTTCATCTTGGCTTTTAACCTTTTTTTTTTTTTTTTTTTAAAGAAACCTGCAATATCATGATAACTTGCAAACCTTGCATAATTGTAAACTTTGTTCTGCTTTGAATTAATTCTGGGTGAAACTTGATGCAATAGACAAACAAAACTCTGACCTAGAACTCTAGTTTTCTCAACATGCTCTTGATAGGGCCCCTACATTTTCTCTCTTTAGTCCTAATAGACCAATTGTGCTTCATTGCATAAACAAGTGTCTCATGAATCCCCTGACCTTTTCATATGATACAAGATTAATTTAGTTTAATTTAAGAATAAGATTATTTTTTTTATAATTGTATAATTAACTTGCTGTACACACTACAATTATAGACATTATAAATGGCTGAACTGTCTCTTTAAATGTGGGCGTATCCTTCTAATCGGTGAGAGGCTACGCCTACGTGGTGAACACGCATCCATCCCGCTGGCCACCCGGATAGTGAGTGAGTGACAGACACTGACCGCTGCTGCAACATGGTGAAAATTACGGTTATTAAGACCAAACCGTACCCCGACCAAAAACCCGGAACCAGCGGTTTAAGAAAGAGGGTGACTGTATTCCAGCAGAATCAGCATTATGCGGAGAATTTTATCCAGAGTATCATTTCCACCGTTGACCCTTCTCAGAGGCAGGAGGGCACCCTGGTAGTGGGAGGGGATGGACGATTCTTCATGAAAGAAGCTATTCAGCTGATCGTCCAGATTGCTGCAGCTAATGGGGTTAGTGTTGGCCGAATTTGATTGGCAATTTTAATGCAAAAGAAACGTGTAACAAAAGCCACTTCCTTACATAGGAAGTCAAAATGACTTTGTCTAGGCATGACACATGTACATTGCAAAAGAGGTAACTTAACTTAGTTCAGTTGCAATTGTGCTCTGCTACGCATGCCTTGAAAACTAGTTTACTGCATGGAACTAAATTTCTGGCATTTTATTTATTCATACTTCATCATAGTGTTTCCAAGTAACATTGCATGCACATTTATAACGGTTACATAAATATTATTTGAGGGATATAATCTTAATTCTCCACCCTGCGACGTAAAATTCGTTCTAAAAGAACGTATGACTCGGATATTTTCAACGTATCGTAGAACCGGTTCACAAAGTCTTTCTGAACCATTCATTGACAAATCGAACTGGACTGCATTTCTAAAGCATCGTAGATCGTAAAACCATTGGCACCAATGGTCTTGAGCTTCTGAGAAATGCGTAAACGAATCGAACTGAATCTTATGCCAGGGGGACTAACGTTACTGGAATACGTAACTGCGTCTGACGTAAAATATGCGCTGAATCTTTTTTCCGTTTCTTTGAAACGAGCTGTTCAAAAGAACCGATTCGGACCTAATACGAACGAACTCGATGCTCTCTCAAGCTGAGGCTGTTTTGGGACACCTTTGACATTTCACGCTCTGCCAAAAGCAGAACCGCTGCGTGGTGACTTCAACATATCCCCTCTCATCATGTTGCAGAGCGTAGAAAGTATAAAACGTGCAGCAGTGTTTTGTAAGGGTGTGGGGATTTCTTTAACATCAGGAGTCTTGCAGCAACAACCATGATGTGTGGCGGAGATGTCCCTGCAGACACGTCCCGAGCAGTAGTGCTGTATTGAGTAAAATCTGTTCTGTATTACAGAACACACTTGCATCTCTTTTTTTTAAGTAGTGACAGCACTAAGTAGTTGTAGCACTAGCCACGTTCTATTGATTGCTATGCACTAGTGTTGTGTTGTGTAACCGTCCATTCTATAAATCACAAGGACACTTCAATAATGTTGTTTTGATGTAAACATTGTACTGGATGGCAAAGTCAAAGTGGTCCTCTCTTATGGTTGTGGGTTCATGAAGTGCATTTCTAAGCATAATCTTGAACAGGAGTTTATCGGTCACTTCTCTCGTCCATGATCCCACAGATTGGCAAACTGGTCATTGGTCAGGATGGGATTATGTCAACACCTGCTGTTTCCTGTGTGATTCGTAAAATCAAAGCCATTGGTGGGATCATCCTGACAGCCAGTCACAACCCCGGCGGCCCCAATGGAGACTTCGGCATCAAGTTCAACATATCTAGCGGAGGTTAGACATATTTTTATGGTCAATGCCGATACCTTAGAGAACAGGGTGGTGACCGATGGCCGATATACAGTAAAGGTGTATCACAATATGATATTACACTATTTAATTTAAAGATATTAAAACATTCATAACAATTGCTGAAATTAAAATTATATTCATTTTACATGATATTTACTAAATTATAAGTCATTAGAAAATGAAAAAATAAATAATAATTTTAACTTGATACAAAAAAGAAATCTGTAAAATAAACAGATTTATACTTTAGATAGCAACTACTTTCTATCTTGACCTCCAAAACAAATTTAGAAACGTTTAACCCTTAAATGCATGAATGTTTTGCCAATCTATCATCTTCAGCAACCCGAATCTGTAACTAACACAGACGATCTTTACCTGTCGTGATAATATAAAACTCTCTTTATATTAGAGTAACAATTAAAGAATAAAATAAAACATATTTTGTTACTTTTGTTGAGCTTGGAAGGGCTCAGTTTGATCAGATGTTTTATACCATCATCACTGTCCTCGTCAGAGCTAATTTCCCAGTACATTCAGCATCTGACTCATATTCGCCATCTCAAACATATTCTCAAAACGATCATTTTCAACATCTTCAAAATCAATATTTTGATTCTTGAGAGCTTCTGCACCAGATCCACTATGTAGGCTGACAGATAATATATGATTGCGTTCAGTACTTGCTCTGCAGTAAATCGCTGAGCCATTTCAAGTTTTGCTGATGATCCTTCCTATTCTTTTGTTTTCTGCCTGCGGTAACTATGAGTGAAATGTCACTTCATCATTGTGTATCAGACATTGCCACCTTGTAGAATAAAGTTTAATTGCACTTATTCTGTCATCAAAAATTCAATTATTGTTGTGCAGAAAAAAAAAATATACTTACACTGTTACACACCTCGGGTCGTTAGCGACCCTTTACAATTTTTACAAAAATGAATTGGAAAACCGGCCTTTTATAAAAGAAATGTTTTTTCATTGTTTATAATGAATTGATTGAGGAATACTTAGAAGGTTGATGTCTAACTTTAAAAAAATGAATGAGGAGAAGGGTAGTGAATGACATCACGCATCACTAAAGACCTGAGGTATGCGTTTAAGGGTTAAAATAGCATAATAGGGGCACTTTAAAAAATGCCAGATTATATACAAATATATATTGGGCTTGGTGACACATTAGTCAACCACAATTAAAGACTGCATTAAATCACTTAAACTTGCATTTAATTGGTCTGTTTTTTCTTCCCCAGGTCCTGCGCCAGAGGGCGTCACAGACAAAATCTTTCAGATCAGCAAGACCATCCAGGAATATCACATCTGCCCCGAACTCAAGGTGGACCTCTCCACAATTGGGAAGCAAACCTTCGAGGTTGACACGTTCAAGCCCTTTACTGGTACCATTTTGGAGTCTAACCATTTGTTAGTTATGTAAAATAATTTTTCAGTTCATTCATATTTGTTAATAATTGTGTATTGTTTGCAGTGGAAATTGTGGACTCAGTGGAATCCTATGCAGAGATGCTGAGAGATATCTTTGATTTTGCTGCTCTGAAGGAATTACTTTCAGGACCCAACCACATCAATGTACGACTCGATGCAATGCATGGAGGTAATAATTATAATTCCCAAACAAAAATAAGGTCATTTTGGTGTTGTAGTGAGCCATAAGTCCTCTGAAACTACAAAAATGATATAATACATTAGTATCTGAGACGATGCTTCTTTCATATCTCACGTATCACCGCGTTAATGCGCTCTCTCATTTCATTTAAACGCAGCTGGTGCCATCTTGCACCTCACTTATTGACTGTGGCTACGTCCACATTAATCCGAATACATTTGAAAACGGCGTTTTCGTTTCAAAACGCTCTCCGTCCACACTAGCGTTTCAGGCGTTTTCCGACGTTTCAGTGTGGATGAGAAACTGCTAAATTCACCTTACTGCGCATGCGTGAAACCTCACAAAAGCTCACTGAGATGATACAGATGGAAAAATAAATAAAGTTATCGTGCAATTCTTCTAACAGGATAATTTTATTTAGCAAAATATCTCACCATCACTGATGCATCCAGGTCGCACTCAGTCACCATATGTTTGGTCTAAAACACAACTGCTCTCCTGTATTGCCGCAGGACAGCAAATGTGAGTACATTTTCTGTCATCTTTGCAGTACTGTGATATGAAGAGTGTGCAAAGTAACATATTTTAGCAACAGTGTAAAGGTGAATAGCACGTAACAGGCACAATACCGCTAAACATGAATATCTATTGGTACAACATGGATCACATAACTAAACTTACGTCATCGTTTTCAAATACCTCCGGCTTCACAGTTCACACTACAACGCGAAAATGGCGTTTTCAAATTTATCTGCTTTGGAGAGCGTATTCCAAAAGCTACGTTTTCATTGACTTTAAACGCCATCTCAGTGTGGACGGAAGGCCAAACCGGAGAGAAAAATATAAGTTTTCAAGCGAAAACGTATTAGTGTAATGAAATCAGAGGACTTTAGTATTAATAGTAGGCCTACGATAATATTACTGTAGTGTTCGTCATTGCCAAAACAATTGTTTTGTATGATTTGTTTTTTTAATGCCACTGAAAACCAAAGCACATTCCAGAGAAAAAATTATAAAAATAAAAAGGTGGAGGGAATCATATTGCCAATTACCAGTCAATTTTAGCACAGAACCTTCTGGCATTTGCTATAAAGATGAAAATTAAGATGACTTTCACATTTCAGCATGGCAGTGATCTAAAGCACACATGTAAACCAATTAAAATAATGCGAAATGTTTTGGAACACCAAACCTGAATCTTATAGAAAATGTAAGGAGGAGATACCCTTACAATTTAACAGATCTAGACCGTTTTTGCAAATATTCCCATGTCAGGATGTGCCAAGCTGATAGACTCCTATCCAAACATACTTAGCGCTTTAATAAAGTCAAAGGTTGCTTCAATTGAGTATTAGTTTGGGGGTGTACACACTTATGCAGTTAGTTATTCTGTTACACTTTCTATGAAGACCATGCTTAAGAATAAATGGAGCTATAATTAATTATAAGTATTACTATTACATACTAGCAAAACCCTGCAACAATATTTTTAAGGTATAATTCCAAACTGCTATAAGGAATACCATGTAAATGGCTGAGGAGATATTGATTTTAACAAATCAAAATTACCATTCATGACCTATAATGCCTAATTGATAACCGAAGACTGCCTCTTCATGTATTTTTTACACTAGTGTTGGGCCCTTATGTAAAGAAGATAGTGTGCGAAGAGCTTGGTTCCCCAGCAAACTCTGCTGTTAACTGTGTCCCCTCTGAGGACTTTGGGGGACACCATCCTGACCCTAATTTAACATATGCTGCTGAACTGGTCAACACTATGAAGGGAGGTGAATATGACTTCGGAGCAGCGTTTGATGGTGATGGTGTAAGTTTGTAACTGACATACCATATACACTACCGTTCAAAAGTTTGGGGTCGGTCAGATTTTAAAAATGTTTTTAAAAGAAGTATCTTATGCTCACCAAGGCTGCATTTATTGATCAAAAATACACGAAAACAGTAATATTGTGATATTATTATTACAATTTAAAATAACGGTTTTCTATTTTGTTTTCTAATTTATTCCTGTGATGGCAAAGCTGAGTTTTCAGCATCATTACTCCAGTTTAAGTGTCAAGTGATTTTCAGGATTCTTTGAATAATTAAAAAAAAAAAAATAGATATTTTAAATGTAACATTCGAAGTGTCTGTCAATTTTGATCAATTAGTCAATGCATCCTTGCTTATTTAAAAAAAAAAAACAACAACATTTGAACAGTGATGTACATTTAGTTACACAATTGAAATCAGCTAGTAACTATTCTCAGGTAAAACCTTGTCATATTTGCCCTCTTGATGTTCTGTTTGCAGGATCGTAACATGGTTCTGGGTAAGCATGGATTCTTTGTGAACCCCTCAGACTCTGTGGCAGTCATTGGTGCCAACATCACATACATCCCTTATTTCCGGAAGACGGGCGTGAAGGGTCTGGCTCGCAGTATGCCCACCAGTGGGGCTTTGGACAAGTATAATCATCTAAGAACATTTACATTTTGTGATCTAGCCCTATATTTCACCGTCTCAGTTGGTGTGTAGCTTTTGACCCTTTAATCCTGCACACAATTTATAGCATTTCATAAACTTTATCATACAGTGTGGCCAAAGCTTTGAAGATGCCACTTTATGAGGCACCCACAGGCTGGAAATTCTTTGGAAACTTGATGGATGCTGGCAAGTTATCCCTCTGTGGTGAAGAAAGCTTTGGTACTGGTGAGTAGCTATGAAACCATGCGGTTTTCCAGTATAATAGAATAATTTAACTAGCTAAGCTGCTTAAAAGGTTTTAGGCTGACAAGCTTTTTTTTTTTATTTTTTTTTTTTTTTTAAATAGTGGTTAAATAAGTGAATAAATGTGTATTTCTGTTTAAAATTCATGTGTATATAAACATGTAGCAATCTTTTTTAAATATATATATAACTAGTGTTATATATATATTTAATATATATATAATATATATAATATATTATATATATATTAAATATATTATTTATAATATATTTATAATAATATATTTATAATATATTTATATAGTTATAACTAACTAATTTTATTTAAAAATGTTCTTGTTTTTTACCCACTTAGGTCCACTTATAATGTATTAATATAATATTATTTTAATTGGTCGTAATCATAAACACACTGGTTTGTAGCGAAAATAGTTTGACCATTTACTGCATTTGTTATTCTTCTAGTTTTTAACGTATAATGAATCATATGTTTTGCACATTCACCAAAAATAACTTACTGCCACGTCGCAGAATAAGGTTAAGTCAGAATATGACCACTTACAGTGTGTTTTCATAGTAAATTGAGATCCTTTCTCTCAAAATATGAAAGAAAGCTTTATTTCTAATTTGACCCCTTTAAAGTCTTGTTTTTTTGGTAGGTTCTGATCACATCCGGGAGAAAGATGGTCTGTGGGCAGTGCTCGCATGGCTCTCAATCCTGGCCACTCGCAAACAGAGTGTAGAGGATATCATGAAAGACCACTGGCAGAGGTTTGGACGGAACTTCTTCACAAGGTAACTGCAAAAATGATAAAGTGGCACTTTGGTATGGACAATAGTTGAAATATTGATCTCTGTAGCTTGACTGCCCTCTGCTGGTAGATTTGTTGTTTGATTTGTCCCAAATCTCTGTGTCAGGTATGACTATGAAGAGGTGGACTCTGATGCTGCGAATAAGATGATTGATCACTTGCAGACAACAATGTCCGATAAAGCCTTTGTAGGGCAGAATTTCTCCTCGGGGGATAAAACATATCAAGTGGAGAAGGCTGATAACTTTGAGTACACAGACCCAGTTGATGGCAGTGTTTCAAAAGGACAGGTGAGTCCGAAACACAAGGCTCCAAAAATAATATTAAGAGCTGAAATGATTCATCTTATGGGATGTGACTACTGCTACAGAAGACATACATGATTAAGTGATCACATGGTCAGGCCATTACACAATTAGTTTTCTAATTAGCTTCAGATTGGCTGGATGTTCTGATTTCCATTTGGTCCATATTTATAAATAGTACTAGAATTATGTTTTTCAACAGTCAGCCATAAAGCTCAGTGTCATTATTTAGAAATCACCTGGGTTTGTATTATATATTTGTTTGTTATAAATAATAATAAAAAATCTTCAAGGTTTTTGAATAGCCAAGTCATAAATTTCACTACCCTTATTTGGAAAACAGCTGCATTTCTACTTGCATATTAAAATATTTAATATCATATTTATATCTTGAAAGTTTATTTACCCATTGTTTGCAGTTATGACTGCCTTATTGTACATTATAAACGTCAAATGGCATATTGAAATTCGTTGATTTCTCTGATGAAAGTACTGATGTCGACATAAAAGCCTCATCATGACCTTCATTGTGTTTGAAATATCTCATAAATATACCGTTCAAAAGAACAGTCTTGGAAACGTTTCATCTAAACACCTTTCTCGATTTCATGGAATTTTTGTATACTTTCCAATACACTGTATGTTGGCCATCATCCCTGTTTTTCTGTCTTCATGCTTTTTAGGGTTTGAGGATCATCTTCACTGATGGTTCGCGTATCATCTTCCGTCTCAGCGGGACAGGCAGTGCCGGGGCAACCATCAGGCTTTACATTGACAGCTATGAAAATGACTCCCAGAAAATCTATGCAGACCCACAGGTAAACTGATTGGTCAAAATCAGTAAAATAAAATAAAAAGTTGTCTTTTTTTTTTTTTTGCCACAAAATATTTGCTCTCCCACCATATATTACTTTTACAAAAAAATTTTTTTTATTTTTTTAAATGTGTATATATAATTTATTTTATTATAATTTATATATATATATATACTTTTTTTTTTTTTTTTTTTTTTTCAGATTTTTTTTTTATTTATTCTTTTTTTTTTTTAAGACTTAAATCCATTGTAGCTTTAGCGGTAATCAAGTTTGACATGCTTATCCCGGCACATATGGTTGAAGATCCGATTCACTCAATTGTATCTGATCACAAGAGTATCAGTCTGTCTTAAAGTATCAACCTCAGACATGCTCTATTCTTAGATGTGATGACTTTTTAGCTCCAGCAGTCCTTTTCATCTTGAGGTTTGAGTTACTGTAGAAGAAAAGGACGTTAAATTTTAATACAAACAAGTAAACGCTACATTCCCACCATCTGTTTTCATTTATGGTGAATCCAAGTCCCTATTGTATCTCTCATTTTGTGGGTTCCTAATAGTGCACTTGTAACATTTCCATCCCTCTCGACTGTTGTGAACAGGTCATGCTGGCTCCTCTGGTGGACATTGCCTTGAGGATCTCTCAGCTTCAGGAAAAGACGAACCGCACTGCTCCCACTGTGATCACATAATTACTCTAAAGCCCATATTCACCTGATCCAGCCCAAACTAGCCCTCACTGTACTCAACAATGCCTTACTTTATAATTATTGCCATCAGTTTCATACCACAGTCATTATGTGCTCTGTGTGTCCTCTAGAAAGTTTCACATTTTTGCTGTTCCACATGTACAATCGAAGATCTATATCCACTATAAATAGAGAAAGTATAAAATACAGTCTATGAAATGAATGGCTTGTTGTGATTTTATTCTTAAGGAAGTCATGCTTCTTTATACACTTTCATTTGTCATGGGGAGTAAAGCGCTTAACTTGGTTCTGTGTCTGCTAGGTCGATCATATTTAAATTCTAAAAACATCAGATACATTTTATTCATATACACAGTTTGTCTTTCATTTGAGGCTGAAAGTAGTAACTGTTACACCCCAGTGTGTTATTAGTGGATAAAGACAGGAAGGCGGGGAACCTGGCTGCATCAAATATAAGTTAGCACCAGAAATAACACAAGTATCTTTCATAAGGGTTTGACAATTAAAATCTCAGATTAGTACCATGATCACCTTTGTAAAACAATCTTTGAAGAGTCCTCTGTAATCTTTTGGGTTAATGGGATCTTTCCAAACTATACTTTAATAGGGAATTATTAGCACAGTGCTGCTGCAAAAATCCACCTCACCGATTGAAAAGTTATATTTATTCATAATATTTTTGGACAGATGGCACCACCTACACAGAAACTTATTGGATACTTAATGTGTTGGCTCATGGAATTTGTTTTATAAGATTTGTACACAATTACACTGATTTTATAAACGTGTTGTGTTCATTTGTATTTGCATACATGCTAAATATGACACGGTAAGAATTTGTTCACAGTGGTCTGCCAACACCTGATATATGCCTACCAAAATGTCCTGAATAAATCTGAGACTTTCATTCATTTAAACTTAAAATTATGACAAATTCCAAGGAAAGATTAAGACAGAATGACTCAGAAGTCGTTAAGATTGTGCTCGGTTGGGGGGGGGGGTGGGGGGTGCAGACGGACTTTTGACTGAGCGACTTCTCCAATGGGGGGTGGGGTGGAGACGGAGTTTTGATTTGAGCTCGGCGACTTTTATGGGCCCCCGCCCTGCGACTTCTACAGCCTAATGTGGGACAGTACTTCAATGAGTCAAAAATGTGTGGTGGGGCATGTTTTAAACATTTATTTTTTATTTTTTTAATAAAAATATGAATAATGTTTATATTAGACAAATCTTAACTAAAGAAAAAATGTTTCACCCAAGGCATTGATGAAATGGAAACAGGATTTCCATGACCTTTTTTCAGAATCTGTGGTCAGATATTAATAAATATGTAATTCCTATAAATAAGTCAAAGAAACTCACTTTAAAATAATAAATAGATATTATCCATTGTAATGATTTGATCAGTAAGTTTAAAGAAGGGGTTTCTTCATTATGCTGTTTTGGTAACGAGGAAACAGAAACAATTGTACATTTATTTTTTGTTTGTAATTATACCAAATTATTTTGGTCCAAAGTTTATCTGTTTATTTTTTAGGTGTTTTACAAATGCATCACTATAACTGATATAATGGTCTTGTTTATGGATTGTGATACTGGTTTACTGGAAATGGATAATATAACTAAAGATTTTGTTATTTTACATGTTGCATTCATTCATAACAAAGACAATTACTAACTAAGATTTAAGAGAGAATCTAAAATAAAATAAGATTTTACTATTCTACATGTATCAATGTGATATTTGGTATTTTATCATAGATTTTTCAGTGTCCCACATTGGGGAAACAACTGTCCCACATTAGGGAGCTGCAGATTATTTCAGACAACTTGCAATAAGAGCACTAATATGTCTATAATTTCTCTTTTGAATGGGTTATCTGAATTTTCTCTTTTGATGTGATTAGGACACATACTGGGGTTTTTAAAATGGTATTAGGTGTGGATTTAATGTTTTGGTTACACATCGCAATATGTCACGGAAGTCTGAAGTGCAAAAAATGTCCCACATTAGGGCAATTCACCCTATATAAATATATATATATACAGTATATACGTGTGTGTGTAAAAAAGGAAGACAACATTAGCATTTTCATTAGTGGTCTCAAATGTATGGACCCACTGTATATGTAGAGCTTTCATGAACTGATATGTTGTCATCATAAACTCCCAGTCAGTCTATTTGCTGAAATTTCCTTTAATTTAGGTAATATGGGACATAGCACATACCTGAGAACAGAAACCTCTTTATTTTGAAAAATATATATTTAATTTTTTATTTTTTAAATGTCACAGCCTATTTGAAACCTCAAACCTGCACACACACACACCTATGATCAAAACATTTCTTCAGTCTTTGTCAGAAATGACCTTAACTTTATTACAACCCATTTATTGGTAGCTGTCAGGACGCCCATCAAACACCTGCACTCAAATAGTTTCCCTCTTGTGCTCTGGATGAATAAATGGGTGGGACATTTTTTTTTCCCCCCAGAACAGGTTTCCACATTGTAGAAGCCCCCCTATGTTGACATAGCAAGATACAAAGAACGTCCTGCCCGGAAAGTAATGGTTTGCAGGTTTTATTTTCATTGGATGTCATTACATGAGGTAATGGCTGTAACAGTGTGTATTTAGCTTTCAGGTTATTAAATTTTGAAGTTCTCTTTATAGTGTCTTTATTTCTACCACAGCATCTTATTTAATCTAGAGGTTTAAAAAGATCTAAAGCCCTTAGAGAAGATCACTCACAAAAATAATGTTAACCATACATTATAAAAAGATTACTAAAGAGATCCTGTCAAGTAAAAATTGCCACCAGTGCTTATACCTATAAACTCTTATGTTAAATGATTAAGGTATTCTGGAAATCTTAAGTTATTTTACCCCATTAACATCTGTTTTGTTTTGATCTTTTCTATGGTTAATTATATCATATTTAATACTTTAAAGCTTACTTAAGTAATTGGACTTCACATTTTTAGAGATATGGAACTAATAAACTACTGTTCAAAGGTTTGGCTTTGGTAAGATTTTAATGTTTTTTTTTATACAAAGTTTCTTAGGCTCAGCAAGGCTGAATTTAGTTGATTATAAATAGAGTAAAGCAGCAATATGCTGAAATATTACTACGATTTCTATTTCAAAATGTAATTTATTCCTGTGATGGCAAAGAGTTTTCAGCATCATTCCTCCAGTCCTCAGTCACATGATCCATCAGAATCATAATCATATGCTGATTTTGTGCTCAAGAAACATTTCTTGTTATCAATGTTGAAAACAGTTGTGCTGCTTAATATTTTTATGGAAAATGTGATACTTTCTTTTTAGGATTCTTTGTGAATAAAACATTAAAAAGAGCACTTATTTTAAATAAAAATCATCAGTAACATCCTAAATGCATTTACTGCACTTTTGATCAATTTAATGCATCTTTGCTGAATACAGGTATTTTCAACAAAAAAAAAAATTGACCCTTACTGATCCCAAAATTTTCAGTTTCAGTGAATATGTCCAGAAGCAGCATTTATTTTCTGTGTAGGTTTCTCGAAACCATTTATTTATTTATGTAACCTTTTGCTTGCTGCAAGTGTGGAGTAGCATATTTCTGTTGCTTTTTTTTTTTCAACACCGGGGTCAGAAAAAGCGAAACAGCAACAGGCAAACTGCAGAGAAAGTTTGTTTTCCAAAGTTCACACAGTTCCCCATGCACAGTTTACTCAATGAAAATAAACCTACATCAAGTTTTGATTCCAGTTATTTACTGGACGTTGCATGCCAGATTAACCCAAGGAAACTGAATTATTCCAAAATATCAGTTAATACATATTATCTCAGTGTCATGTCGGTCTTTCCTGCATTCTTTTCCTCTCTGTCATTCAGTGGGTGCTTCTATGGTATGAAATCAATTACCTTGTAAATCTAGTAACACAGAAGACAGAGAGCGAGAGATGACCTCTTGACCTAACACCAACAGTGTATTGCCCCATATTGTTTATTATATTGGGCTCAGGATAAAGCCTTATGGAATGTGCTGAGATGCAATGATTGTCAGCGGGTCATGTGGGCAAAGATCAGCATGATCGAGTCTAAGTAATCATTCCGAAAGCCAGGCAAAATAAATACAGCAACACGGTCATGCTGGCACTCTCTTCGCATCTTTCATTTTCCTTTTTGAACCCCCACACCCCACGTCTTCCCAAAACACCTACACACACTCACACGCATGTGTTTGAATAACATATGTCTCACTTGCTGTCTAATTCTTGCTGACCCTACTCCCATCTGATCAAACATGACCCCTTGCACAAAATACATAATGAGAGACCACTCACCCCAAAGAATTTAATCCTCTATGTGCCCTATATTGCTGTCATAAACAAGTTTTTTTGACTATCACATTGCCTTGCTTTTTTTGCTAGTCGCACAAATCTAGTTGACGTCACTGGATGCTGTATGCACATTGGTTCTGTGTCATTCTTGGACTCTGACCCAGGATCTGTTTCAAAGGGTTTATTTTGATCTACACGTAAATTATCTAATAGACGTCATTCACAGACCTACATGAGAATAAGGTCACCATCACAGCACATCTTGAAATACACTCAAAAATGTCTCACCAGACAAACATCATCACCAGAAATGAAGTCACCAACAATGCGCTAATTTGGGTGGAACAAATGCATTATCTCTTTAAAAGTCTGGGTTTTTTTTTTAAGTCTAAAGACAATTATTTTTTTTTAGGTGGATTACTGTCCAGAAAAAGACAATGAAAAATCTTGTTAAAACAAGTGATAGTTTTTTCAAACTTTATGACTTTGTCATTTTGAACCATCTAGTTAAAAGCCTACAACATATTTTCCTTGAAATCATGTGTACACATCTTGGTCATTATTTTAAAAGAAAGTTAAAAAAAAAATTAAGGTAAAAGTATGCTTTATTTTTAAATGAAGAAAAGTACGCTTAAAGTGTGTTTGCTTAATTTGCTGATGTTTTTTTTCCTCTATTTACAAGTGTTTTCTTCAGTTGCAGCGCGTTGAGCTTCCTCTACCACCGTATTAAAAGGGTAAAAAAACTATTCATTCATAAATATCATGAAGGTTTGGCGAGTCTCAATGCATGACAACTTGCCTTGTCATAAAAAGGTAAAATTAATTACAGAAACTTATGGACACTGATAGTCATGAGGGACTGCTTTTCTCTAGGCTATATGATTTTTTTTTCTTTCTATTTGTTTCTATACCACAGACAAAAGTTTCGCAGATAATAATAAGCAGTGAAGCAGTTTTGTATTTTTTTTTAATATTTTTTTGTATTTTTCAAAAAAATGTATAATTAAAGATTATATACTACACTCTTAAAAATAAAGGTTCCAAAGGGGGCTTTCACAGCTATGCAAAAAAAGAACCATTTTTGGTTCCCCAAAATAACCATATTTTTTTGTGTAGGAAATTTAATAAAGAATGCTTTTCCAGAAAAAAAGGTGCAATGGAAAGGTTCCATGGATGTTAAAGATTCTTCATGAAACCATCGATGGCAGTTTATTTTTTAAGAGTGAACTAATTATTTTCAAGAATTCCATTATTTTTATGATGATTTTTCCACATTATGATATCAGGATCACACTGATTTTTTTGGCGTTATCCCCTCAGATTATATCAAAATGAATTTTAATTCCGAAATGAAAAACATTCTCATCATAGAAGAGCTGTGTTCTTTGATGTGTATGAATGAATGGATAGGACAAACATATGAGTATCATTTGAACCAGGTGAATATCTCAGGGGGGAAAGAATATTACATAAAGAGGAAGAACACAAGCAACTTTAATTCCGTTTTTTTGGGGGGTAGTTCAGTAGGAAGCTCAGTAGCTTCTCATTTGTAATTCAAGTGGTTTTATTCCTATTAGCTACAAACCCTAATAACTCCCGAGATTACTCCATTTAAGGTTCAGAACAGAAGGTCCATTCTGAAGAGATCCGCTGTGTGTGTGGAGAACGGCCAAAAGGAGATGGACCTTCAAAGTAACCCTCAATCCCCCTGCTCATTACAATTAGATGAGTTTCGCTGTGCATGGTTGCAATTTTAATAATCTTATTTTACTTTGGGAAAATAAAACAGATAGACATCGGAAAGAAAAACAGCCCCATGTCAAAAATGTTTCAGCTGCTTTGCTGCTCGGCAGATAATGGTTTCCAAATGTTTAATATTAGATGCAATCACACCGAAGAAAAAGGTACCGCTTTTCTTTTCTTTGAAAACCGAGCTCAGAGCTGAGGCCCTTGAAATTGTCATGTTGCTTTACGAATCTCCACAACTTTTCTGCAGTCACATGCTCATAGTAATGTGTTCGATTCTTAACATTTGGGTCCATTCCTTCATAATTCATCCCAACAAAAACCTCTCATGAAAGCAGCACGACTCCCCTCCCACCAATCAGCATCTCCTCCCAGCATGTGAGCTCATATTAGAGTCTGCAGGAGTGTGTCTTTGATCGCAGCCTGCCGCTTGTGTGTGTCAGAGAGCTGACGTCACCGGAGGAAATGAGGGATGAACTCTGGGTCTGGAGAGTCAACCTAGCCCATCACTTCAAAAGGGGAAGGTCTTTCTCTTCTTGTCATCCACTGATACAACATAAATGAACAGAAACGGCTCAGGATGCAAGACCCTTGGCTTGTAAAATTGCTACCATTCTCTGTCTAGTCTCCACAGACCTCAAACAGCAGCACGTTGAGTCTGAATATTAGAGAGACAGGACTTTTAATCAAAGGTGATCAACTGTTACGGACCTTACAAAGTAAAAGGATATGCCTTCTGTAAACTTACATGAGCAAACTACACAAATAAAGGTTCTTTACTGGCATTGATCATTCCATGAAGAACCTTTATTTGTCCATGGCATTATGTACACATTTAACAAAATAGTGGAAAAATGACTTCTTATTAAGAAAAAATGGTTGTTTTAAAAGAATTGTTCACAGAAAGGTTCTTTGGAGAACAAAAAATGGTCGCACTACTGTTAAACCCCTCTTTTTGTAACCTTTATTTTTAACAGTGTAAAAATGACCATTAAAAATGACCTTTGTTAATATGAAATTTGAAAATCCATTCAGATTTTCACCAAACGGAAATTCATCTTTGACAGTGTCATAAAAATACATACAACTTATTTGACAACTTTATACAAACACTTACATAAACCCATTGTAAAACAGATATAATATATATTAGTATAGGTATATATATATATATATATATATATATATTATTTTTTATATATGTTCCTTTTAGCTAAGGGTAAACACAGTCTGTGAAGGGAGGGAATCAAAGCAGGAATGGAGGGGATGGGTCTGGTCTAAATACAGTCCAATTGCCTTTATTTACATGAAATGTGAAAACAAATCCTGCAATTTATTCTGTTTCTGCTCATGATCTTGACTTCCTTAATTACACGTGTTAACTTTTTTAAAATGATTATTTATTGTCAAATTAAATCACAAAAATACTATACGTTAAAATGCTTTCAGTCATTGACAAATAAAACATGGTCAGGGTCCTCCTATCAATATTAAAATTTCTTAATTTCCAGAGTAGACCTAGATAATCTTATTAATATTATAACTAATAATATTAGACCTATATCATATTAATATTCAATTATTAAAATGTTATATTATTATTAAATGTATTAAAGATGCCCTAGAATGGGGTTATTTTATTATTTTATAATCTTTCCTGGGTTGCCCTTATAATATTAGTATTTTTTTTAGATAAAAAATAGTCATAATTCAGAAATAAAAGGCATTTTTCCTAGCCTGATTTTAGCCTCTGTTTTGAACGCTCTTTGAAGGGGCGTGTCTGCTGTGGGATTCAGTGGAACCGGCCACTGCTGTGATTGGCTGACATGCTTGCATATGAAATAGCTACGTATTACATGTGAAACTCTCTCGAATACTTTTACTACAGCTATTATACGTTTTTACTATTACAGCTATCGAGATTACAAGAAGTTCCTCTACTCAAAAGACCAAGATTCCTTGCTAATGGAACATGCGCAGAACACAAATCAATGTTCCTTTTGATTGGGATATGCCTATACGCATTTACATGACCAAATATTCGGGTTAGAAAAGGGGTAACCCAGGGATCATATTCGGGTTTTTAAAAACCGGAATATGAGCATAGTCGGGTTTTTGCAGGTGTTTACATGGCCGTGTGCGACTGGGTTATATTCCGGTTTTGAATGGGTTATTGGCTGCTTGTAAACGTAGTCATTGAGTGCAGCTCCTTTGTTGGCCTTTGAATTTGAAAAGTAGCCTATTCTGTGACTTTATTTACTTATTTTTATAAATTTTTATTAGGGATTGTTGTATGTTCCACAAATGAGCAAATGCAACACAATTCTTAAACATTTAGTCACAACTTAATTTAAGTGTGCGCAATCTACTTAAAATTGTAAAATAGAATTTAGGCCTAATTTGCTTATTGTAAGACATTTAATGGCTAATTCACACTCATACCTTATATGCTTACATGTACGATGCAGTCTAGACTGGACGCGAGCGGCGCGACGCGACCCGTGAAATCCCCAACAGCACACGGATTCCCCATCCTATTTCTGACCAAGGCCCAGCTCTTTGCAACAGTCGCTTCAAGCACTGTGTTGCATCGCGCCGCTCACGTCCTGTCTGTGTAGTAGACACGGTGGCGTTCTAATCAATTTTACACAAAATATACTTTAAAACAAACACCAGAGACTGCTTAGACAAATGTCTCACGTGCTGAGAACGCTACCTAACATATACACACAAAATCATTTATGTTTAAAGTCCCCATGAATTCAAAATTGACCATACTTACTTTGTTTGCCTAAATTGGTCGTTTTGTGGTGAACAATTCATCCATGCAAGTGAATCCACACAAAAAAATTTTTTGGCTTCATAATCTTTAATCAAAATTTGAAATGTCCCCTCCCCTCTGCATTGGAGGACCTTCCCTGATGATGTAGGTTTGACGGTTTAGGTGTCTGCTTAACATCCGTAACCACTCCCCTCCAACTGACAGTAGACAGGCTGAATGAAAACACCTACTTTTCTAGATCCAATCAGGTGCTAGTTGGAAGAAAAGCCACGCCCACTAGTTTGCCTCATTTTGTATTCCGTTTCTCTCGGAAATACGTCACAACACTGGAGAACAGTCCTTTGCAACTTCCGGTTCACGGGGACTTTAAGAATCACTCCGGGCGATTCATGATCAGAGTCAGAGAGTGGCAACCTCTTGAACCACCAGCTGGAAAACTTCTGCAGTCCCTAATTGGCCAAAATGCTCTGTTCGACTTTTCTGAGATCATCTACTCTTCCCTGTGGATGACCTGTGACCTACTGTAAGAATTTTTGAGTTAGAATTTTTGAGATTGAATTTTAGAATATTGAATTTGAAGTTCCGAATTTCTTCATCTTGAAAACTTGAATCTGTATTTTTTTAACTGAATATTTGCAGTATTTGAATTCAGAACAAAAAACTAGCTGTTTGAAAATACATGTCTGTAAAATTCAGCCATAAAAACATTTCAATTTGTTAAATTTCAAATGTTCAATATTCGTTTAAAAATTCTAATTCAGACCTATTTAAACTACCACCTAAAATTAATTTTTGTTAGATTATACTTGCAAATAATTCAAATTTAGACAATTCAAATTCAAATCATTTTGTCATATTATTAGCTCCATACGTGCCGAGGTACAGCTGCACGTAAAGTTGATAATTCCGCGAATAACTGCAATTGCAGATTTCGAACAGAGATGGCGACAAAGAGGAAAAACTGTGGACTGCAGCTTTATTTTATGTGATTTTGAGCAAGATGAAAAGGTTAGTTGTTATTCTCCACTGTCATGAAAGATTATGATTCAGGAGTTTCTTTGAAGTTTTGGGAGTTACCATTGAGACGAAGAATGGAGACAAGAATGGAGACTTGTGTTTAGGCTGAATATGAATTAAATTGGTCGTAAATATCGCAAAAGTTTTCTTAAATTATTTTTTTGTTGACGCCGTTCTTCACAAATTAATAAGTTACACGTAGGCTACCTAACGCGCTGTTGCTAGCTTAATTTAGCAGTTAACTGAATGAGATTTTAGTTACGCCAAATTTTGTTTTGTTTGGGTAATTAATTTTGTTAGCTTCCCAATGCACGATGGAGTAGTTATGAAACCCCATTTCCAACAGTGTCCACAATTTAAACCTATTTTTTTCTAACAGCCCTGTACTTAAACAGCAGGTGGCGCCAAACACACTATAGAGCAGCACATGTCCTCAGACTGCCTGGAAAGTGGAAACTTCTTGAAGGGACTGAAGAAATTTCAAACTCCAAACAGGAGCGAGAGAGCAGAGCAGAGGACCATCCGCCTACAACATTACACCTCTGCGGACATCTGAGGCTCAGTAAAGACCTGAAGAGCTCTGCATTCTCCAGCTATAACACTGACCTGTGAGAAGAACTTGCGGTGGATGTAAGAGCGCCCAGAGGCAGAAGAAATGAGCAGAGGAACCGCGAAAGAGCCGCACGGATGCCAGCGCAACTTCACACTGATCATCGTGTTGCTCGTAGTCATCTGCGGTAGGCGATCAAACTCATGCATTTACACTGTGTTCATAATCGAATTAAACATTATTTTGGTTAAGTTCAACACATTCACAGGAAATAATACATTTCAATACATGTACAATAATACATATTTTAGCAGTCTAAAATATTTATGTTATTATTAAATCATTTCAGGAAACAGTGTCTCAAATTACAGAACGATGCCCATGTTAAAGATACAATAGTGCAAAAGTAATGTTGGTAAATAATTTGCATATTATAAAATGTTTATTTGTTCTTGCATAGGCTACATGTGCAAAGTTATGTAAAATTACATTTTTGATGATATTTAAATGTTATTCATGTCATAAGTCAAACTTCATGTTAGCCAAATAGTTAGAGGTGTCATTTCATTCAGTAGTCTTCAGGGTGTTTTTTGTTTACCTATTGACTTATGTTGCCAAAGGGCTATCCAAACAGTTTTTGTGCCATTGGAATGACAAAAGAGCTCTTCAAGTGCACTGATTGAGAGAGTGACAGTCTTAAGCTCTCAGCTGGAGTCTCTTTGTACGGCCTGAGCTGCTTCATTTGCCTTAGAATAGTGCTTAGAGACATTAGATAGCGTCCAATTATACTGAGCAAAGGACTTAAAAGGGTGCATTAACTTCCATGAACTTTTCTAGTTTTCAGTATTATCTAGTCAAAAAATGACCAAAAACCAACTTGGATGTAGTCGTGCACTTTTGCGTAACTCCTTATTTTAGAGTGTCTATGTTATCGGATGTTACTATTATGGATTCCTACAATAATCAAAACAATAACAGTATGTAAGTACAAGCAGCTACACAAAATAATTACAAGGTATACTGTATGTAGTTCATAAATGTCAGCGTACCCATAAATACTGCAACTTGGATAGGTTACTGTAAAATAAAGCATGATCTGATTTAGTTTAAGGTTATATTATAATAATAACTAGGCCTACATTGTTTTTATTAATGAGTGTACAGATAGATGTGTGAAAGCAGTGTTTTAAATAGTATTTTGAGGCTCAGTGATATGCATTATTTATCACCGCTATTTTATTTTCTGTTTTTACATAGATAATACAGTGATTTTATTTTATAGATGTACTGCCCAGGATTAATCAAAGAAAAAAAATGAAAATATATATATATATATTTCAATTAACATTTTTTCCTTATATTCATATTTTTTATATATAAAACATATAAATTCCAATGTGTCAACTAAATAGTGGACAGGAAAATTTACTTCAAAACAGATTATGTAAAGCACTAATCAGATGATGATGCTTTCAACCTAAGCATAAAAGCAAACCTAAGCAAAACAAAACTAAAGTAATTTCAATTAAAATGTTAAGTTTTACTACAGTGAATACTGTAATATATCAGCATGTATGACAAATGTTTCTAACAAAGCAACAACCTGCTAGTTAGTCAAGTAATATATCTTGGTTACTCTGACTTTAATGCTATAGAGTGTCTTTTGTCCATGACATGCAAAGTTTTCTGCATTGAGTTGTCAGTGGAGAGTCTTAACAGTTGCTCCTCATTTATAACTTAAAGCGGTGAGTGTGGTGGCTTGGACAGATTTTTCTTTTCCAGATTCCTGCTTTGTTTGTGTGTGCCATGATGTGTGTACTTTTAGTAGGCTCCATTTTATGATTTAGTTTGACCTTTTAGCTGATGAATTTTGAGTGTTTTTTTGTCAATATGTGGCTTCCTTCACCTTATCTTTATAAATGAATTCAATAGTGTTTTCCCATCTGTTCTAGATAGTATCCATGGATATTTTGTCACAAAATTTAAACCTTTTCAGATGTAGTTTTATAGACACTACGCATATATCTAGCTATGTCATATTTTTTAGAGCGGTGGGCAAAATGGAAACAGACGGCTTCCGTGATCCAGTCTTTGGTTTTAATAATAGTAGGTAGATTATAAATCACTGCGGTGGAACTCAGTGCATTATACTGCCAGACTGAATGTTGACACAAAAGCCACTTTACCTTCAAGAAAAGCCTATGAGGGAGGATTTGACTTGTCGTAGTGAAACTCATTGGTTTAATCTGGTCTTCAAGTGTACAGTACAGTTACTCAAGCATCAAGACTCCCGTCTTTAAAAAACCCTTCATAGATGTTGAAGGAATGCCCATTCAACCACATGTTCTAACTTTGTAAAACCGACGTAACCCTCGTGAACCGTCCATTTTTTGTTGGAAGGACTTTATAAATCTCTGTGTTGCTTGTGTATATTATATCACAGGTTGTAAACTTCTCTCTGCTCTTTCTGCAGAGTTATAAATCTTTATATCTGAGGTGTCAAACACAAGACGTTACTGTGCATTTCATCTTTTATTATTAAATGGTGAATGTAGGCTAGGCTGGATTAAAAAACGTGGCTTCTTGTTTAATAAACAGAATGTGAGGAGCAATATATGGCCTACCAGCAGTTTTAACACTTTGATTAATTTCTCTCTATTACCCGATCCTTTGTGTAAGCCTTCTGTCAGAGCTGGATGTTTAGGTCTTGGATATAAGCTCGGACAACGATCTGTGTATTTTCACTTGTCTTTAGTGATGGTGTGATACAAGCTCTAAGTCCGTGTCGCTCTGTTTGGGTTTGCGGTAGAGCAGCTGGCAGAGTTTATAACTGTTCAATTGCATTATCCAGCTTCAGTGACATCAGAGATAAACTGGCATCATTATAAACTGGCAATAGAAGTGTTTTTGCGGCCTGTTTTGTGAGACATTGTTGGAATGTTTTTTTTATCTATGATGTTGTAAAAAAATATCCTTCATGATACATGCCATGATTTTATCTTCTAAAAAAATTGTATTCATATATATATATATATATATATATATATATATATATATATATATATATATATATATAAAAATCATATCTTGATAAAAATATGAAGTGGCATCAGAGTAATATCGTTATAGGCTAGGTGGAAGGTCACTATACTTTACTGTATGGCAATGGAAACATTTTCAACCTATTTATTTTTTAAATTAAACATTTTCAATTATGTGTATCCTAGGGATGTCAATTTTCACAAATTCCCATGATCGATCGTCGTTTAAATTGACGATCAATTAATCGATTAATCATTAGCATTAATGGCAAACAGCATTACAGGGTCTGCAAATGATGCTCAAAAAGCTATGTTCCTCACCAAATTAATAATAATGGTTTTTAATCTAAATAAAGGGTTAGTAGGATTGTAAAAATGTTTTGATGTGATTGATAAATTAAATTAATATATTTATAACGACAAATACAATGTGTCACCAACGCCGCCGCAGATGCGTGCTTGTCAGAATGTGTGACTGTTTACGTGCTGGAACAACGCACTGAAAACGGCAACTAAACCCAATGAATTCACAACCATTTAATAAAATAGTGTTCTCATGTTATGTAATATGAAAGTCCCAAATTAACCATCGTTATTATTAGTCGTGCATTCTGCTTTAGCGGTGCGCGCTGCTGAATGAATAACCGTTGAGCACTTTGTTAGCGTTTATTTAACTCAAAGAAACGCATCCTATTTGATATTAATCAGATATATACAAAATAAACATAATCTTACAAAATTATATCTGCACAAAATGACGTGAATGCACAAGTGAACTTGTGCCATTCAGAATGACTCATGTTGTGGTGGACGCACTCTTCCTGGAACAACGCGACATGGCATCTAAACCCAAATAATTCACAATGTTTTATTACAATATTGTTCTCTTTATAATCTTGTGTAATATGACAGTCACAATAATCATTATTAGTCGTGCATTGACATTTGACCTGAGCGCGCTAAAGATCACGTCAATTCTTAACCAAATGCATCCAATATGAGATAAATCAGATATAGATAGGCATACACAAACTATTACAACTTACATTTGCACAAAACAAAAGGCTGCGAATCCACACGCAAACTTATAGTCATGATGAAGGTGTAAAATAGTCCCAAACAACTCCGGGGTGTGTCATTCAGTGGGACTCAACACTTCACCACACCGGCGCGCTCGCTTACATGTTTCGCGGTTGAGCAGCACGCACGCGCATGATCCTGCTTAATCGATGATCGATAAGTTTTATCGATTAAATGTATTATCGACAATTAATCGATCGTCGATTAATCGTTGACATCCCTATATAATATTGGAAAAATTATGTCTCGTTCATTTATTTATCATTTTCATGGTGTTGTTTACATGGCATGCTCTAAACTTCAAAAAAAAAATTGTTTTACTATTTTTCATCATCTAAAATGGATGCCCACATATGGAAAAAATATATTTATTTTTGTGAGTACTTGGTTATCTTGATCTTTATATAGCTTGTGGCAGCATATTGCATTATGGATACATTAAGATAAGTCTTACCCACCTTTCTCTTCGTCTTATTGGTCAATGGCCTGAAAAATGCTAATGGTTATATAAATCACAGGCCAAAAGATCTGCAATGAATATAATAGGAAATGAGCTGCCACGATTATCTAAGAGATCAGACGTCTGCCAACACTTATCAAATAATTACTTTCCCTTGCCTGCCCAATGTAATGTGCCAGGATATGCTACATTTCACATTTTAGAGGGCATGATGAAACATGGCTTTTTAATTTTAGCTGTAAATGTGTCGGAAAGTAAAGCTCTAAAGCCTGTTTACGTTGTATTAAGGACTCAACTAACCCTCAATGCATAAAGACGGGCAAATTTCTTGCCGCCCACAGTTGGGCCTTTGTACCTGCCACACTCCCAGTGAGCTCATAAATACCCAACCTTTACTGCCTGTTCAGTCGGAGATTGATATTTGCTTTAAAAATGAAAATGTATGTGCAAAGTATCAGTCATCTGGGAGATTTCTCTCTTTTCCTTCGCACAGTGCTGGTCTTGACAGCGTCAGGTTTCTATCTCTGAGGAGAGCTTTGTACATTCATAATTCGGTCTCTCTGTCAGTCTTGGAACACTTTTTTTTCGCCTAAATAATGTGGCCTAGTAGTCAAAATCTGGCTCTGAAATTGCATTAGTCACTTGAGTGATGGAAGTGGATGTTACTAAGGTTAGCTTATTTTGAAAAAAACATATTTTAGGTGTTGGAAATGCTGCTTATACTTATGCACTCACATCATAGATGATTAAGCCATTTGTAAAGGATTTTTTTTTTTGGCATTGGCTTCACTATGGGGTTTCAGTCTAATCATGCTTTTATTGGATTTATGCTTGTTTTTTAGTTGCTGGTCCTTAGCTGCACTGTACCTAGAGATCTGAAATGGTCGCTGAGATCCAAATGGCAGTTTTCACATAGCGTGATGGACAGCTCAGCCCTGGCAAGAGTTCTGATGTTCACCCATGCTGTTTTAAGTGCAACAAAAAAGGCCTAAAGGAATTAAATTGACACTTTGGGCCTTCTCTTGCCTCACCCTCACATCATCACAATATGGAACATTTCTTAAAATTGCAGTTTTTTTTATATAAAATTTTTGATTAAACATCTTAATTTAAATCCGACTGGGTTCCTTTAAATCAACGGTCTTGTATTTTTAATGTGTTATTGCAGTTGGTCTTAAAATCAGCCATTTATGTCTTCAGAGAGAAATGCAAATATATTGACACCAACTGCATGGCGATCAGAGCAGAGGCGTTCATGATGATCTGCAGAACCTGGAAATGTCTCCATTAGGCGTTTGTTTGTATTTAACCTGTTTATGTTGAAATTATTTTACACAAGTGTTTTGTCTGACCTGCACAGACTGTGGTTTTCTGACTTTGCTGAAATCATTGAATGGTCCTTGCACCGTTTGTGGCCCAAGTGGGAGAAGTGTCAGGTTATTTAAGTTCATGTGCAAATGTGTATTTGTGTGTATTTGTGTGTTTATGTGTGTACTATGCGCTCACTGGGAGTGTTACAACTCTGCAATCCAGATCTCGGAAAATGTTATTTTACTCCATTGCAGCATTCAGTTCATTGACCAAATATTCATTTAGAATATTTAAACATGCCTAAATCTTTTGCTATTTTCCATCTAATTAAACTCTTTTTGTGGGGCTTGCTCTTTAGGAGACCCAATAAGCTCTTTAAGTGTGTTTTGATTTCTTTTGATTCTTTGTTGTTTGGTAATTATTGTAAGTTGCTAGAAACGTAGATCCTGTCGGTAAGAAATGCTCAAGACTGTGATTAGCCCTGTTGAAGTGATTTAGGTTTAACAAGCTGACTTCAGCCACAGTAATGCTCCACATGCAAGAATTGGAAAGATCCTCTGCCTCTTGTTTTGTAAGTCCCACTCCACATAAACCTATATTTATTAAAGATTGTGTTTAAATAATATTATCTGTTGTCAGCAACTATTGAGCATTTGAAATTTGAGTTGTGTGGTAGTTTGTTTGATGCTATTTTGGAATGAGGATACGTAAGGCCTTTCGCCTTTTACAGACCTTTACCCACATGCTGCAGTCAAACAAAGAGATTTTAAACAACTGTTTGTTTGTTTAGGCTGTTTTTTGTATGCTTGTCGCTGCCAGTGGGTCACAATTAAACACAAGTTACTGTTTGCTCTGTTGCTTCAGGACAAAAGCCAAAGGACCATTAAATGTTCGTAGGCTTTGTTAGAGACCAGCAGAGAAAATCTAAGGTGTTGAAATAAAGGATTGTAGCTCCATGGTGTACACCATATACATTCACTAAAAACAAAAAAACTACTTAAGAGGTTATGAAATGCCTGAAGTTTTAAATTACATGTTAATTGTTTTTAATTAAATTAATAGATAATTGTTGAATCGTCAATTGGTGAATGATGCAGTTATTTGGAATAAGTATGCACTTAAATGTGTTACAATACATTACAATATTGCGTTACTTCCTAAAAAAAGTATCTAATTGCATTAATTAGTTACCCTTTAATGGAAAGTAATGTTACTCTTGGATTAAAGTTCTATTTTTGGCAGGAAAGAAAGAAAGAAAGAGAAAGAGACAAATGGATTTTAATAATGTTGTTTATTAGTATGGTTGAATAGGATCATAAAAGGTCAGCAGCAAAGACATTGGTTAATAAAGTGAGGTTAAATACATAAAGTATATTTGTTTTATTGAACATATTTAATTATTGCAGGTTTCTGAGTTTGCATATCACTTTTTTTATTCATGTTGAGGAATACTGAATCTGTTTTTGTGCCAGTGAGATGAGTAAATGCCTATGGCTATGTTTACACGGAAACGATCTGAACAGAAAACGCAAAAGTGGCTTTGCATTATCACTTTTTATTCTGCGTTTAGACGAGCGTTATGGGGGGGAAATCCGCGTGCGTATGGTGACGCAAAAGTGTGTGAAATTCGATGTAGTATACACTCCAGGCGGCTATGTGGCAATGTGAAGCACTGCCACACAACAACACCAATATCTGAGAATGTCTTGTACAACTGCTGAAAAGACTCTTTACGTTTATCAGAGCTGCTAGGGCAACTTGAAGGTTCGATGTATGGAAATAATCTGACATGTTGGTTGTTATTTTCCTGTACTGGCGCATGCCTGTGACAAACGCGTATGCGACGAGAGCCACCGTGAGCAGATTTGCGTTTTTACCCTTTAGACGGGAACGCGACGGTGGAGCGTTTTTAAGATTTCCACTCTGGAGGGTGGTTTCACTTTTTTGTTTTTTTAAGCCCCCAAAACGCCATCAGCGTGTAAACGAAAGGCATATCTGATAAAAATATTTTTACGTTTTCACCCGGAATCGTTCTCGTGTAAACAGGGCCTTAGTCCATGATGTTTACACAGCGCACACAACTCCTCTGCATTACTCCCGATTTCTCTCAACATGGGGACAGGAGAGGTGTCAGTCAATCAATGGCAAAGCAAAGTAACTTGCATTAGCTACTTATTTGAAAAAAGTTCAATTTAAAAATAATGCGTTAATGTAATAGTTACTTGAAAAAGTAATCTGATTATGGAACTTGCTTTACTTGTAATGCGTTACCCCAACATTTTATATATACAAAAACCTCACTCTAATTGCCTTTGTTTACATGAATGCAAATTATTTTGCACCATAAATATTCAATAAAATGGCATATAATTCAATTGAAAACAGAAAAAAAAAGACATTTTCTTTGAGGGAGACTGTTAACCCCATTGTTCCTCCATACTCCGCATCTCTTTTTCCTTTGGTTCAGTTGTTGTCTCTTTCCTTCTCACTTATTCATTTAGCTCTCTTACTCCGTGGCAAAGCAGAAATGACTTACTCGACCACACCGGCCATGGAATCTGAAATGAAAAGCTCCATTTCCCTAATGCTTTGTGATTGGAAGCCAAACAGGCCACAGAGGCCTATGAGACCTCTGCCCAACTATGTGCACATAGAGGAAACACTATGAAGCCTGTGCTGTCGAAGACAGACCCCATAGATCTGTGAATCACCCAGAGTCAGTCTACTGATATCTTCAGCAACAAAAGCTGAAGGGATTGTCCATCACCTCTGACTATTATTGTGCCTTGTGTCATTTCCTCAACAATGACAAGCACTGACCATAGTCTCCCACAAACTACAGTGTACTGTAGCCTGCATGTATTTTTCATGTTTCTGAAATACAGCACCGCTCATGTGGCTGCACTGTGTGTTTGCCTGTGGGAGAGAGGAATCTCATCAAGGCTCACTTAGATGGAAACATTTTTCGGTAGGAATGTCTTCTCTGGTCCCAGTGGAAATAGCGTTTAGGGTAAAATTTGAGTTGTTTGAACCTGCTCTTTTAGATTTCCACGTTAACAGTTATTTCATTTCCTTTTGGATGTTTTTTTTTTTTTTCACCACAGCTTTATAGCCTTTCTCCATATTTTGGGGGCATTGACCAAAATAATGTTCAGCTATTGAGAGCCCTGATGTCTTGTTTCTCTGTGACATGGACATCATTCAGGCTATAGGTGCTATATGCAACTTTATGCAAATGAAACATTGTGGGAAATATAATATCAGTGTTTCCGCTGCATTCATTCTGCCGTGGCGGGCCGCCACACCTAAAATCATCTCGCCACGGCTGCAGCTTCTCAGTGAGGTCCGATATTGTGCACACTATTGTGTGATTAAGCTAAAGGCATAAAAAACATTGTAAAGCACCATAAAGTTTTCACATTATATTCCAAGACTTCTAAAGTCATTCAATAGCATAATGTGAGGTAAAAATTTATATGTAAGTCGTTAAGTTAAGGTTAATGGAAACTCATCTCTCCTCAGTCATTCTCCATTCAGCATTCAAACAGCGCGTCGGGTTCGGTTACGACAGTAACACGACGACACTCTCTTCAAGATCAATTATTATACTATATTATATCAAATATTATACTTTATTTGTAGATAAAGGTCTATAGTTTGCATAAAATAACTTTATCTTGCTTTATTGCGCTTTCTAAATCATATTCCTTTCTCCCGGGTGTCTGTTAGATTACAGCACTGGAGTAGAGAGCGCTGTGAATTGTTCTTCATGCGCACTGTAACTGAAATTTAAAACTGTTAAAAGAAAAGGCTCAATAAACTGTTGCATAGATATAATACATTAAGCATAGATAGATATAATCTCTTCGCTTTGTGCTTTGAACTTTTCAATGCGAAGCGCTGCGCGCTGTGACTTCGCGTTGCTTCAAGTGCATCATTCTGCGCACGGGATGCGCATAATCGCTTTGCCACTCTTATTGGAGCCTTTCATGTTAGGGGAGGTTTAATCACCTGGGGTAAGGGGGCGTGGCCAATGGGATATCACTCATGGGCCACGCCCCCTCCCCCTGGCAAAAAAGGCCTGCCACCACGGCTGGAAAAAATCCTAGAGGAAACACTGAATATTATATTATACACTCACTTAAAGGATTATTAGTAGAGATGCACCGATTGATCGGCTGGTTGACCGGCATAAAATCGGATTATGTCAGACTGACCGGCCGATCATGGCCGATCACGTGAAAACCGGCCGGTCAGTCTGACATAATCCGATTTTATGCCGGTCAAATGCATTCGGGCGCCGCATGATTAACATCGCGTAACATCAGCATCACACGTGACCACGGAACGCGCACATGTAGGAAACCTCGTGAATTACGGCCGTTTCACACCACAAGGTGCAGCGCGTTTTTTTTTTTTTGTTCGGCGTGCATGTTAATCAATGAGTGCATTCACACCGCGAGCCGGAGCAGCGCGTGAGCGCCGAGCAGGAGCGTCGCGGGAGCAACAGTGAAGCGCGGGTTTCGGCGCCGAATCTATTTTTGCTGCGCTCAATTTAAGTGAAAGCACACTTTTGATGGACAAAATAAATATGATTTCATCCAAAAAGTGCCCAAAATGCAAAGAATTTGCATGTCTGGTGTGTTTTAACAAGAACTGAAGTAGGCTAGGCTATGTCAGAAAGAAAATGAAGACTCAAAAATATTTATAGAAAATTTACCCATTTAAACTTGTTTTTATTATTATTTAATCGTTTCCCTGCACATGCTCCACTTGTCCTGTTTAGCTAGGCTGGACATGTGTCAGATGAGAGAAGAACTGCTTGAGAAATATAACTTGCCATTGATATACAACAAGTGACTGCAATAGGCCTGTGTGTGTGTGAGAGAGAGATAAATATCTTTATACTGCAAGGCTATATTTATTGAATTTTTATTTGTTATTTATATATTATTTTATTGCCATTACCTGTTTTCATACAGAAGTTTAGTTTGCTAAATATATCAATTTTTTTATTGGATATTGGATGTGAAAAGGAAATGGTTCTTCCATAACACTGCACTTTAGATGTGTGAGAAATTTTTCACACTAGGAGTCATTTATATAGTTCAATTTTATAGCGATTATCTGTTAAAAAAATGCTCTATGCAAAATGTTCTATTAAAGAGAAGATAGAAAATAAATATTTGTGTGTGCTGTAAAGTGGTTTGAAAAAATAAAATCGGAATCGGCTAAAATCGGTATCGGCAGGTCAAACTCAAGGAAAAATCGGAATCGGGATCGGCCTAGAAAATTGTAATCGGTGCATCTCTAATTATTAGGAACACCTGTTCAATTTCTCATTAATGCAATTATCTAATCAACCAATCACAAGGCAGTTGCTTCAATGCATTTATGGGTGTGGTCCTGGTCAAGACAATCTCCTGAACTCCAAACTGAATGTCATAATGGGAAAGAAAGGTGATTTAAGCAATTTTGAGCGTGGCATGGTTGTTGGTGCCAGACGGGCCGGTCTGAGTATTTCACAATCTGCTCAGTTACTGGGATTTTCACGCACAACCATTTCTAGGGTTTACAAAGAATGGTGTGAAAAGGGAAAAACATCCAGTATGCGGCAGTCCTGTGGGCGAAAATGCCTTGTTGATGCTAGAGGTCAGAGGAGAATGGGCCGACTGATTCAAGCTGATAGAAGAGCAACTTTGACTGAAATAACCACTCGTTACAACCGAGGTATGCAGCAAAGCATTTGTGAAGCCACAACACGCACAACCTTGAGGCGGAACAGCAGAAGACCCCACCGGGTACCACTCATCTCCAGTACAAATAGGAAAAATAGGCTACAACTTGCAAGAGCTGACCAAAATTGGACAGTTGAAGACTGGAAAAATGTTGCCTGGTCTGATGAGTCTCGATTTCTGTTGAGACATTCAGATGGTAGAGTCAGAATTTGGCGTAAACAGAATGAGAACATGGATCCATCATGCCTTGTTACCACTGTGCAGGCTGGTGGTGGTGGTGTAATGGTGTGGGGGATGTTTTCTTGGCACACTTTAGGCCCCTTAGTGCCAATTGGGCATCGTTTAAATGCCACGGCCTACCTGAGCATTGTTTATGACCATGTCCGTCCCCCACCATGTACCCATCCTCTGATGGCTACTTCCAGCAGGATAATGCACCATGTCACAAAGTTCGAATCATTTCAAACTGGTTTCTTGAACATGACAATGAGTTCACTGGACTAAAATGGCCCCCACAGTCACCAGATCTCAACCCAATAGAGCATCTTTGGGATGTGGTGGAACGGGAGCTTCGTGCCCTGGATGTGCATCCCACAAATCTCCATCAACTGCAAGATGCTATCCTTTCAATATGGGTCAACATTTCTAAAGAATGCTTTCAGCACCTTGTTGATAGCCTAGAAATCTAGACGCACCCTAGCGGCAGCAAAAATTATTTTTCAGCAAAGTGTGGTCTAGCAACTCTCCGTTGGCATTCGAGCTGGAAAAACCAAACTCTGGTCCGGCCAATCACATCGTGTATAGAGTCGGCAGGCGGGCTTAACATAATGACGACAGAGTTGTGACGGTTCCGCATGATTTCTATGGGTGATTTCCCTGCTACTTGAAAACAAAGAAGATGCAGCTGGCGAACAGCGGTCTTTCGAATCGGCTTTGGCCGCGACTCTGGATGATTTGGAGTTAAGAGAACGTCACTTTAAGTCATTCTTAAAAAAGGAAGATGTGTTCGGAGTTTTGACGACCGGATACGGCAAAAGTTTAATATATCAACTAGCTCCGCTGGTGGGAAAACGCATGGGACTCACTCATCCACAGCCGTTCGTTGCTCTGGTTGGTTGTAGCGCTTTCCTATTGCGTGCAGAGGGAATTTGAAAGACAACAGTTTATCCCGCCCCTCGGATTGAGGTATGCCAATTGTGAGTTCCTAGACCTAACATCTTGATGTAGGTCTGGCTTGCCAGGCTACCTTGTTGAATCAATGCCACATTGAATTAAGGCAGTTCTGAAGGCGAAAGGGGGTCAAACACAGTATTAGTATGGTGTTCCTAATAATCCTTTAGGTGAGTGTATATTATTAATTTTAGTAGGCTCCAGCATCCCCGCAACTCTTCATAGGACAAGCGGTTAAGAGAATTTATGGATTTTATTTTATTTTTTATATGAATTCCTTATTTATTTTTTATTTTTAATGGACGATGACAATATAGAGTGCAGGGTGGATAATGACCAAAGAAAGTATAATTGAACTTAATAGCAAATTGGCAATCCAACAAATCTAGCAAAAACTGAATAAAAATAAAAATGTATTTTGCATATTATATTTACATATTAAGTCTCACTTACTAATGTTAGAAACAAAATGGCATTATCCATTACTATTTTTAAAATAATTTCACAATGTTCATTTTTTATCTCAAAATGGTCCAAATATTGTCAGATTAATTGGCTTGACTGATGTATCAGCCTCTAACTACTGCAAACACTTACTTCAACAAGTGAAGAAGGCAAAGCGGCTGCGGCAGGGTCAAAGACATGCAGAGAGAGGAAGCAGGAGTAAACGTGAGGACTTAATACTCTCATTGCTTTAGATATACAGCCCACTTCACAACAAAAGAGATTTACTTGACTAGGAAACTGGCAGATGAGTTATTCAACCAAACAGAGGAATGAGGTCAAGTGAAGGGGGCAGCGGTGAGTAAAGCAGAAGCTAGTAAAGAGTAGGCTTTCATTATTCCACTCATTTTACACCTGTACAAGTCAGTTCATGTTATTTGATTTAATCAAACATGTTTACTTAACATTATCTGTGCTTCTCCTTCTATATCATTCCATCCTTTTATTTTAATGATACTGTATGGACACAAAATGAAATGTAATGAAAAGTTAGTAACTTCTACTGTAAGTATTTGTCAAAATCGACATGTCTGTGCGGATTATTCTGAGGTCATTCCAAGACTCAACACTTATGTAAAAATTCTCAGTTATTTTGCACAAAAATTCCATATTAAATGGACCTGAAGCCGTTTATTGAAATTGCTAATAGCTACGAACATCTATTTACATGCTTGCTGCTCTGTTGTGTGATTAAATGTATAAAATTTCTGCAGGATCTCTGGCCTGGCATGAAATTTGGCTCCACTTTACCACTGTACTATTACTGACATTTTGAGTTATTATTTGTGACATGCACCACTGGACTGCCGATTTCAAATGGGAGGCACATTTAGTTTGATTCATTACTGTTTTATAGCATGTCCAAACACTAAAGCTGGTAAGACAAATCTATTGTTATTGTTTGCCTTCAAATTGCCAGTGGGAAAAAAATATATAAAATAATAATTCTGCCTGGGAATTATAGATCTTTTTATTTCCAGTTTCTTCAATTGCAATTATGTATTGTAGTGAAATTGGCTTCATTTGAGATTTTGTAACTTTTTTTTGAATATAGCACAAAAGTCATATAGCACATTTATGGCACTTTTTGTTATGTCTGTAGTAAGGGTATGACGATACACCTTAGCGCACGAGACGATATACAATATTGAATTCACAAGAACGAGACATATGCAATGATGAAAAATTGACTTTTGTTCGACTGAAAGACAAATGCGAAACGATGCAGGTGCATTTTGAAATGTTTTCTAGGGCTGTCACTAACGATTATTCTGGTAATTGAGTAATCGGTTGATCATTTTGACTATTAATCGAGTTAGATAATATTTTTTGTGGTAATACAAATGGACCTAAGTGAACATCCTTTAAAATGACTTAAAATACATATAATAACAGTGAGGCAATAATAATTAGTTCAAGCAAAGTATTAAAAGCAAATAATCATATGGTTTTATTGAACAGCACTGTTAAAATACATGGGGGGGGGGGGCGCTAAGAAGAACACCAGCATCCCGAGGATGGACGAACATGAGAGAGATGTAGGCTATTATGTATGTAATACAGAGATTATGTATTTATTTATGTTAATATCTGCGCAATTAATGTTTATTTAGCCTGCCTCTCAGAGGGTCTCAGAGCGAGGGTTTAAACTTTTATTTTGAAATCGCGTTAAACAACAATTTGTATATTTAGAAACATATTTATGAATTCTCCTTTGCTGGCGTAGGTTTATAAATGATTTACGTTACAAACCTGATTAAATGGTGTATGTTGCGTTCCCAGATGAATGTTATAAGCCAACCAAACTCCCAGCAAATGCAGAGATGCAGTTTGTTAACCGAGCTGCTGAGACGCGCTTCACACATGTAAATCATAACAGTGCAGCACTTTGCTATGAAACAAAAAGCGTGTCAGACTTTGTGAATTGAGTCGTGGCACTTCAAGTGTTGCAAAGAATCATTTTTCTCTAGAAGCTTTTGGATTGCTACTATATTTTGGGTAAACATACATATGTAAGAGCATAAGAATCAAGGAAGTTAGAATTTTTCTCTCTCTTCCTCCTATTGACTGAAAATAACTAGACAGCAGCTCCCTCAGGTTTGTGGAGAAATGAGAACACTATGCTCCAGTAGTGTATATTACACTTGAAGCAGGTCACTGAATCTTTCACCAAGATTATGACATTAATCCATCCTCAGAAGGCAATAAAATACCCTCTCAATTTTTACTGCTGTCAACACTTTGTGTCTGAGTCTATTATTTTATTTCCCTAAAAAAAGCTCTAACCACGATTATCCTTGTAGTATCCTTGTAGTTTCTTTCTCTCCATTTTCTCTCCTCAAAGTTGAAGTTGCATGCACAACTCTGCACTGTTTCTCATCTTGAAGGTGGTCTTGGACGGACCCCAAGATCGCCTGAATGCTTAGTAATATGAAAGCAATTAGCAGCGGTTTCATGGTGTGCTGAGATACGTGCAATAACAAAGTGACTGTGAGTCACTGGTGTCCAAGTTTGAGCTTGTAGTCAAATTTTACCATCTTGGTGTGGGTAAACACCTCTATTTACCACTTGGGATGGATTGCATTTGATATGTGAGGTCTTTTATTCAGCAAGGATGCATTAAATCATTCTTGTGTTACGTAGCACGTTTGAGCTTCTGCAAGAACCAATGAGGTTCATTCTCGTGTGTTACGGAGCACGTTTGAGTTTCAGCAAGAAATAATAAGGTTCATTCTTGTGTTACACAGCACTAATCACAGCACAGCACTATTAATCACATAATAGGCCATTTACAAAGAACGCAAGTCCAGTCTCATGATCTAGAGATTAGGGGTGTAACGGTACACAAAAATCACGGTTCGGTACGTACCTCGGTTTTAAAGTCACGGTTCGGTACGTTTTCGATACAGCAAAAAGAAAGAAATGCCAGAGAAATGTCCTATTTGTTAAAAGAATTTTTTTTTTTTAAATAACTGAGTTTTCCTACATCTTGAAACTTTCAGGTTTATAAATGGGGGTTATCTTTGAAGGATGAACAAATAATGTTTTGGTCATCACACTAAAAATAGCATTTAAATATATATTTATTTATTATTTGAGTTTTGAAGTGCTGGAAAAAGATGTGTGAAGTACTTGAAAGCATATATTCCAGCCAAACTGGTTACAGTGAGTGTTACTATATTAAATCCATGGTGAATGTTGCTGGTCTGTGGACGTAAAGTATTACTAGTTCATTCACGGCACAATGTTTCTCCTGGTTTCCACGTCAGCGCTGTTTGATCTAGTAATAGAGATCTACGGTTAATAACGGAGAAATGTGAATGCTTCTCACTAGATCTCGCAGCGATGTCATTACTTCAGTGGCGAATTCAAATGTTTTCTTCACTGGATCTCTTAGCGCTGTGTTGTAACAGTGTCGCTTGATCGAGATCGGCTCGCGCTGCACAGATGTTGCTGGTCCGAGCTGATAAACGATCCGTGAAGCACATAATGAGTAGCGCAATTTCGTTCCGCTTTCCATTTGATGTTGCGCAACGTTGTGGTGGTCGCGCCAGCGCGAATTTTGTCGGCAGGAAAAATGGTCCAAGGAATCGTTCGGTTTGTATGCGTACCGAACCGGAAGCCTCGAACCGAAACGGTTCAATACGAATACATGTACCGTTACACCCCTGCTAGAGATGTTTTTTTTAAAAAGATTAGCTTTTAATTTGTGCATGCACCATGGTCCAAAATACCCCTCTAACTCATGTTTACATAGAAAAGCAGCACAATAGAATGGAAACAATATCCTTTCTCACTCTCATGTTGTGCAGTCCCGTATTATTTTCTTTCTTCTGTGAAACACAAAAGGAGAAATTTAGCGGAATGCCTGAGTTGCTCTTTTCTAAGCAAGGAAAGTAAATAGATGGCACTTTATACAGGTTGTTTGTTATTCCAAAATTTTTGGAAAAGTTTTGCATGATATAACATAATTTGCATGATCACATATAAACTGCTCAATTCATGGATTGGTTTTACGATCTCTTTATGAACTTTTTGAAGCGTCAAAGTGGTAGTTCCATAGCTGTTGTTGTGGCAAAAATTCTCAAGCAAACATCACTGCGTAAGAGACACTCAGAGTCAAATTATATAAAATAGAAGTATTTATTCTTGCAAGAATAGGAGCAGTCTAATACACAGTTGTTACCCTGTGCAGAAGAGTGACACACCCCCCAGACAGACTGAACTAGCTTTTATCTTAGTTTCAAGGCCTTTCTTCCCCCCAGAGCCTTCCTCCCAGTAGTTTTCCATAGACGTCACTAGTTGGCCCACTAAGCTCCCCTGCACCAAATGGCCTTCTGACATCTAGGTCAGAGGTCCTTGTTCGTCTGTTCTCTGGAGTGTCTCCCTCTTCTGCCTCCCCAGGTACATAAACAGAATCCTCTCACTACAAGTGAGAGACACACATGTGACATTCTTTGAATCATCTACATTTGACTAAAGATCAATGAATATCATTAAAATTGCCACTACAACTCCTCACTTTTTATCATTCTGATTACCCATAATCACAATAATAAACAATAAGACAAATTTTAAGTCATATCATCACACTTATACTTTTCATCTCTGATTTTTGCATAAAATGATCACTCTCCTTGAACCTGTGAAGAAAAGTTTAGAATGAAGAAGCATAAGGCTGTTTTTGTGGGGGAAATGCCCCGTTAAATTTTAGCAAGCAAGTAAACATTTCACTGCGTTGGGCTAAGCGAGAAATCTCTGTTTCTGCGCTCCTGTAAACAGACCCTCAGTCACGCCAGTAAGGAAAAGGTAGTTATAACATAGCAAGGAAACAACCAGATAAAAGTAAAATAAAAAAATCCCTCAGTTTCAAACCCTATCTTTGTACGCCATCTCGTAACACGGATGACTGCTGCTTTTAACCCCCTTTAAATCTTTGCCCTTAATCTTTCTCAGAAAATAAACAAATAGAAGAAAAACAAACAGAACATACATTTAACACATATCTCACTGTAGCTCCCACTACCTGTGTCGTCACAATTTTGTTCATCCTTGGGATAGACTGTCATTTTCACCAATTGAACAGACAGCATGTTTCCCCTGTCACTGTAATCATATTCACCCATGAATAACAAAATTATTAGAATAACAATCCTAACTCCTATCATTAAGCCTTTTCCATTAATCTACGCCCATCTCCATATTTCATTTACTTCTAATTCAATTTAGTAAGCTCTATTTAATGCCATATTTAACAAAATCTAACCAGAGAAGTCGTATAATTTTATCCATTCTTCTAACCAATGCAGTTGTTCAATATTAACTCTAATATTTCCATTACGGACACAATCAATATATTTTCTACATTTACAATCAAATCAATACTTTTAATTCAAACATGCTGTGGTTCTACTTAATAAGCTTCAACAATTATCCCTATAATTTACATTAATTAATAGATCTCTTCCCAACAACATTTTCCTTAAATATTTCCTAATGAATAAGTAACCAATCAAATCTTTTGATCGACTGTATATCAATACTAAGCCCTATTTTGATTTAATCAAATCAAATCCTCAAAATAATCACAAAACCACATTCTTCTGTTAAACTTAAACCATCAGTTGGCAGTTGGTTCCTCCTCCAGGCGTGTTGATAATCTCGTTCGCCCCATGGACTATGGGATGGTTGTGGCCTGTTGGTGTTGTCTAAGGTGAGAGGCTTGGACCCAGGTGTCACATTCTCCAACCATTTTCTGATCCTTATAAGATTTTCCCTTAAATCACGACCGCACCCCCACTGGAGTGAACCATTTCTTGCCTGCTTTCACCTGTGAATGGAGACCTTAAGTATTTTGTTAGTGACCGCTTGTCTAGCCGCTCGTCCCCTTTGGTGTGACCTGTGGAATCAACCTGAAACATTATCACCGGATAATTTCTCGCTCACTTAATAGCACTCAGGATCCTTTTCCCCTGAAAAACAATATTTATACATTTGGAACAGAATCAGTTCTGTTTTCTGCAACCCATCCTGACATTCTGTAAAAGGAAAATTTAAGTTATGCGCTGCGCAGGTGTGGCACCTTTCTGCTACAAAAACAATCCAGGCCAGGATAGTTAGTCAAATTCATCCATAGCCATCATTTTATAGGGGACATTCTCCCCTGTATCCAAAAGTCTGCATGCTCTGTAAAGAAAAACAAATGTCGAGGTTATTTTCAGATAGTAAAATACGTAGTTTCTTTTGTCTGCTGTGCTGCCACGGCCTTCGCTGCTGCATCTGCCCTAGCGTTTCCTGTTGAAACAGTCCTGCAAATACATGTACAGACAGCAAATTTTGTTTGGGACCCAAGTAAACCATATTTGGCAATTGTTATACCATCTCCCTCTTGATGCACGACACAACTCGAGCATCAATTTAAACTAATTTGATTTGCCATCAACACCAACCCAAACGGCGTCCTTCAGCCAAATTTTTCCCAGACATCCTTCTCTGCCTCTGAAACAAAAATATTACATTCTTCACTTAAAGCCCAATCTCATCTTCTTATCGAAGTATTTGAAGGGCAACGTCCCTCAGTCTCACAGCAAATCTTGCTTTTCAGGCCTGTTGTTTGGTCTCTCAAGTCAGTCATCTACAAACATTTCTAAAGTCATAAATTTTCAGGTCAGGTCGTGCTGTACAGACTTGGTCAATGTCAGTCAATCATTTCTCCCCCTTTGTTCACAATTATCATAAATGTTAAGGGCTCTCTTGATACTTCGAAATTGACTTAGCCAATATGTCATTTTGTTGTTGCCATCAAATCTACAATATTTTCATTTATCTCAGCCCATGCCAGATGGTGATCTACAACTACACAATTCCAATTTACACAAATACTTAAACTGATCCAGAACATAATTCAAATCGACATCCTGCATGACAAAAGTATTACTACCAGACAGAGCTTGATGTCCAATCAACTTAAAGCTCGTCCCATGTTCTGTATTGTCTTTTCAACCGTTCCACTCAGAATTATCGGCTTCTTTAAAATTTGTCATTTGCCTTAACCCATCTGTAATGATAAAACTGTTCTGTTCTAATTTCAATACTGTTCTAATATTAGTACCCCAAACTAATACATACAACATAAAGTGCTGTCACCATCACACACACACTCATACTAGACACACACATGTTAACTGCTCATTCTCAATGTTTGCCCTTTCCTTATATCATCGTTAAAAGGATTTAAATTTTAAATAAGATTTTAAACTTCACATTTTCCTGTAGCCTTTCCCTAATTTTACATGGTCTCTTAACCACTTTCAAAGCATGTCTTGTTCATTATTCATTAGATTTTTAGACAAGTCAGCTGGGTTGTTTTGGATTCATTATCATTATTTTTCTTCAGCTTGCTCTAGCAGGCCGATAACAGAAAGACAGACACAGTTACCATTCCTCCAAAAGAAAGGAAGTGGCACGACCTCCGCTCAAGCAGTCTCTCTCACTATAAATCCATTTCTTAGACAAAATGTAATATTAAATTCATTACAATAACCTTTGACCATCCACCTTTGTTATCCAGACTTAAATCTACAAAAGCTGTCTTTATCTTTAGTCACCACCATGTCTAACGACCTTCAGGAGTTAGAACTATGTTATAGACTAGTTCTAAATCAACTTCTATACATTTTCCTTGCCCATAAGGCAACCGACATCAAAAAGTTTTATTACTGTCTCCACAACAATTAATAATGGCAATCCCCCTTACGGTCTCAGCTGGCTCTTGAAAGCCCATTGCCATTAGCTCTTTGTCTATAATTTTCTTCTCAGGGTGTTGTCCCCCTGGTATAGTTGCAGACACTTGTCACAATGAAAACAAGCCATACAACTAATGCGGTTTCTTCTGGTGAGTGGTATAGAGGAGCTTTGCATCATGGGGAAGACTGGCGTGACTCGTCATAGCTTCATCTCCCCCTAACGGTATAAGGACGCTGCTGGCCTCACAGCTCCTGCTCAACTCTCATACCTGTCTCACATAAAACATCTCCATTCAGGAAATGCCCAGTGACTTTACGTGAGCCCTCTGGCTTGGGTTGCCCCCTGTCTGGCCAAAGAAGGTCTTACCCGTCATGGAGGTGGTCACTCGTGCCCACTGGTGACCGCTTTTTTTTTCCCATCACACAATCGGTTTTCTTCAACAGAACTCAGCTGCTTTCTGGAGCTTAGGAAAGGCACGTTCAAGAGTCACCAGAGCCATTCTCATTGCCTAATATTGTTCACACAGGGAGACAGGTCAATAACAACAGTATTTAATCACTTAAATCCATTATTTTATCTTAAAAGCAGAAACCCTAGCTGCTTAGACTATACTCAGCGAATTTGGATCATCCGTACGTTCAGTGAACTTTACCTGTAGACGGAGCCATCAGTCCTGAATGGTGGAGACTAAATGAGACAAAGAAGTTACTGGTCCTAAAATAAAATAAAATGTCTTCAAGTTCTGCATTATTATTTTAAAGACTTCTTTAAAGTCATTCAGTTTTACATTTACAAATACAAATTGCCCTTTATGGCAATTGTTTCTTTAAACATCTCTGTGTCTATGATTCTTCAACTGAAACTGTGCTTTACTACAAATAGCTTATCACAGATAACAGCTTTGAGCTGACATTGAATGAGAGAGACTCTGAGGCATTCAGGACTGGCACACTGCACTCTCATAAACTTCTAACATCAAACTTTATCTACCATCCTATAACTCTATCCCAGCTTAAGGCATATTTGCCAGAAATTACATGTGTTTCCAAATAAACATAATTTTTATAGTTGTCTTTATTTAGACATTACAAATTTCCACTCAGATTGAGTCTCTGTTGCACTGGCAGTTTCAGCCACAGTACACATCAGATCCAGATAAGCAAACTGTTTCATTACAGCCAATAATAAACTTATCTTTTGAAAGCAAAACATCAGCTTCTAGTTCTTTCATGGTCAACTTTTCAAGCTGTTTGTTTAATCAGCATTCAGCAACTGTTAATCCAGTATTGCTTCTGCTTACTTGATCTTAAATAAAAATAATTATTCCAGTTCTCAATAACGTTTCACATTTCTCAATCAGCATTTTAGTTGTCAAGTTCTCAATTACGTTAACTTTGACAAGGCTAGCACTCTCTGCTTGATACATCTTTTGCAATTATTATAAATCATTCGTGAGATTAGTCTCTCTCCTTAATCTAAACCCTTTCTAAAATGTTTAATTAAAACACAATCATCCTGTTAGTTACTTTGATATATTTTGCAACTCACATTTGTTGGAGTCATTAATTTTACATCAACCTGTATTCATCAGTTCACTTTTATAGATCTTTTCTTTCTTATAGGATTCACTTTAAGACTTCAATCTTTCGACCTTGTTTTTATCTCTTATTTCTCAGACGAAAAATGTTACTGTCGTCATTTAAACACTGATCTACTTTCAAAACCCCACATTATTATCAGAAATGTGTCACTATCACATTTTCAAACACCTTCTTGGTGGGCATTTAGTTACCTATTAAATTGTCCTGATGACCACCATTAAAACACTCTCTGTCATCTAGTGAATTTGTTTCAGCCTCAACTTCAGCATCAGACACCTGTCCTTGACTATAGTTTGATCACTGTGAGCTTGCAAACGGCTCCAACTTACTGCACACTCTTGAAGCAGTGTGTGTCCCATTTCAGGAATGTAAACAGAGCCACTGATAAGCAGTCCTCTGTATTCTTTTAAAGTCCACCAGTCGCGGATTTAATCACAATAGCCAAATCATACTCTTCATCATTTTATTGGCGGAACATAATTTCATGAGCAGCACAGAAAATGCTCAAAATATTCGAATTTGTTTTCTGTCTTTACACATTTCTCCCAGCTTATCTTTTACAAAACATCATCTGCAAATCTCTTCAAAGTGAGATCTTCTGAGCAGAGCTGTTTACAGCATTTGCTCTCTTCTGTCTCACTATTTATTTATTTATTTTCCCGGACTGTTCCGTTACTCTTCATAAAGTGTAACAATTTGTACATCATTATTTTCATTACAACTGGTTTGAAGCCTTTCCTCTTCCATCACATTGTTGTCTCAGTCTTATCTCTACTGTTTCTCCAAAACAGATTATATTACTCAGTCCGTAAATTACACAGACAACCATTATAGCTACTTGCTTCAATACCCTTATTTTCTTAACATTAATAAAATAAAGCAGATATATCATCATTTCAATCATTTTTTTATCAAAATCTAGAATTGTTCCCCATTCTGCTTAAAACATTCTTCATATCATGTTAATCCCTGTCAATCATACAATGCCTTATTTTATTCTAAAACTGACTTTCCATTTCAACATTTAAACAGTTAATTTGACTTCCATAAATTCTGTCAGACCATGTCTATTTTCATCACATATAGTTTTCTACTATATTTCTCCTTTCTTTTCCCTACATGCCAGTTCCCTCATTATCCTCTCCTTTCTTTTCTCAAACATGCCAGTTCCTTCATTATCTAACCAGTACATGATTGTTTGAACAATCCCCACACACACATATCTCACACACCAACCTTTTTGTTTTTTCACTTCCCTCTTCCACCAAGTCTCACTTACAGTTCCCTCTATTTCACACAGACAGCCTTATTGCTTCTTGCTACAATCCTTGTCATATAAATTTAAGTTCTATAGACATCTAATGTCATGCATCCATTTACTGGATGAAGAAGTAAAAAAAACATTATTTCTCCTGGCAGTTTGACATTTTATCTTCAAGCCAACAATCCATTATCTGTTCACATTTTTTTTTACACACATGTTGAACACAGACACAACTTTTGTTTCTCACTGCTCTGTTCAACTGATTCCCGCACCATCTTTAATGTTGTGGCGCTCAATACCTCATTTGACAAAACACCGGTGTACCAAATTTCGCAAGCTTGCTCTGAGACTTCCCCATACTGGCTGCTTTTCTCTCTGTTCTCTGTGGATTTCTCACCGCGCGTTCTCTTTATCTGTCAGGCGTCCCCGTTACAGACCCGATTTTTTCTTTTAACCCAAATCGGTCGGGTTGCACTCGTTAGTGCCCTCCTAATTAAGGTTTACCAAAAAAAATCTTTTCTGGCTCCCCCTAACTAGCTTCAGCACCTAAAAAACCATTTGCTCCGTGGTGGAACAACTGATTTTCAGGTTACCTATCTGTTTGCAAACTTCTTGATCCGCTACAAATCTCAGTTAATCTCAGATACTTTCGTATCTGTTTGAAACCTCTTGATCCGCTACAAATCCCAGTTCATCTCAGATAATTTTCTCTCGTATCTGTTTAAAACCTTCTTGATCTATCTATAGATCTCAGTTAAAATCCAGATTACGCACCACAGAGACAGCCCTCAGCCAATATGGTTCAATTTCTCTCTTTCCCCTCTATTAAACTGAATTTGCTTTGCTTACCCAGAGATGTCGTTCCGTGCCACTTGCGGGTTCTTTAGATTCCAGTGGTCGATTCTCCCGGCCCTGATATCGGTCGGCCCCTCTCTCTCAAGTTTACGAGGTAGAGCTGGAACTTACTTAGTCCAGGTGGCCAAACACCGTCCGATCTCAGGTCCAGGGAACACGTTCAAGGAACATCACTTCTGACACCAAAACTGTTGTGGCAAAAATTCTCAAGCAAACATCACTGCGTAAGAGACACTCAGAGTCAAATTATATAAAATAGAAGTATTTATTCTTGCAAGAATAGGAGCAGTCTAATACACAGTTGTTACCCTGTGCAGAAGAGTGACACACCCCCCAGACAGACTGAACTAGCTTTTATCTTAGTTTCAAGGCCTTTCTTCCCCCCAGAGCCTTCCTCCCAGTAGTTTTCCATAGACGTCACTAGTTGGCCCACTAAGCTCCCCTGCACCAAATGGCCTTCTGACATCTAGGTCAGAGGTCCTTGTTCGTCTGTTCTCTGGAGTGTCTCCCTCTTCTGCCTCCCCAGGTACATAAACAGAATCCTCTCACTACAAGTGAGAGACACACATGTGACATTCTTTGAATCATCTACATTTGACTAAAGATCAATGAATATCATTAAAATTGCCACTACACTGTCAACGGAGGGACAGAAAGCTCTCAGATTTCATCAAAAAGATCTTCATTTGTGTTCTGAAGATGAACGAAAGTCTTACAGGTTTGGAACGACATGAGGGTGAGTAATTAAAGCTCCAGTCCGCAACTTTTTTGGGTTAAAACTTATCCAAAATAAATTTTTGAGCAAGTACATAACCAGCCAGTGTTCAGAACTATCTGCAGTAAGCTTGTAATAATGTTTTTAATTCTAGTCGTACTGGTGGATTTCCGTGGGAAATTCGAGCTTGTCTTTGCGTCATTACGTCACATCTGTACACATAAGAAGGTGTCTCGGCTATATTGCGTGTGAGGATGTTGGAGGTGGAGATTTATAGTCTTTTCTCACAGCACTTGATATAATTAAACTTTTCAATTTGATGGCGGATCCAGAAAGGTTCAAACGACAATCACCAATGACAACTGGAGATTCACCCGTTATAAAATGAAAAAGACTTTGGACTGAGAGTTTGGAAAAAGAGACCGCAAAACAATGCGCCCATGCGAAAACAAGGATAAATATCTGAAGGCCTTTAAATGTAGTCACGCAATGCTGATGTTGTTAACATTAACAATTTGACAACAAAGTAGGCTACAATTTGCACGGTTTGACGTGATATACGATAAGCGATCGTTAGATTTAATCAACGCGATTTACTGCAATGCTTTTTTCCCCTTAGTTGGTCAAAACAAAATTGTTTTTTACTTACTTGTTCAGATGACAATTTAGGGTGAAAATTCTTATGTTGGTCATACTTGCAAAAAGTAGAATCTGTGATTCCGAATGCCAGTATCCACACCGGCGCGGTGACTGACAGCTGCACATTCTCCTCAAAACATTGGATTAATCCGCACTGGGCCGTGCCGAGGTACAGCTGCACGTAAAGTTGATAATTCCGCGAATAACTGCAATTGCAGATTTCGAACAGAGATGGCGACAAAGAGGAAAAACTGCGGACTGCAGCTTTAATGACAGTATTTTCCAGAACTATCCCTTTAAGTTTAAATAATTTTATTATGTTAGAAGAAACTACAAAAATACATGAAATTAGCACAGTGTACTTGACTGATTGCCGAGGACAAACATAGAGTAGAATGCTCATTAAACAAAAATATTTGACCACAGACAACTGTGATTGACCAATTACAATAAAGTATTTTAGAAATGTATCTTCCTTTTCTACAGGAAAAAAAGTCAAAACATTCTCTTCTGGTCTTCAAGCATCTCACACAGTCTGAAAAAAAATTTGGAAAATATTCCCAGCTATAATGTCACAAGGGCTTTACACCGGCCACTGCTGTCCCACAATTCCCTTCTAATTGATTGTCCATTTTCCTTTCCAGAGACCAGGCCAAAGGGGTTCTGTAAGCAAGTAAAATATTTTGGCTGTCTGCCAAAGCTTGTCCACTCAGCTTTAACATCTGCATTTGGAAGTGTGTCCACGGGTCTGAATACTGTTTTCCGCATCACTCAGCCCTCAGTCTCTGAGTGATACGAACATAAAGCATGATGCCGGCAGTGCTTGGCATTTCTCAGCATGTGTGATGTTGTTTTTCAGTCTAGATTTACACCTATATTGAAGCATTTTCCAAAACTAACAGGACGTGATAACACCGAAACAGAGATTAAGATAACAAGGCTGAAATTTCTGGCAAGCACAGCTTAAGATGAGATATTTCTCAGAAGGTAAAGCCATTTTCACCTCTTCTTGAAGAAGCTAGGCCAAAAATAATCTATGGGAAGCATATTTCACAGCTCTTTTGAGCCTTGAAGAAAGCATAGAAAAAGTTTTGTTAGTTTTAAACTATCCGCTATCAGTTTGACTGAACTTGCTGCACATGTCTGGAGAAGAAAAATTGAGTTGAAGGGGGAAATGTATCATCTGAAGGTCTTTTTAAAGCATTTGTTAAGCTTTAAGCTTTGATGTTATAAGCAAAGCATAACTAATAGAGCATGATAAATGTGTTCTTATCAGCATACTGATAACTTCATCTCCATCTTTTAATCTTGGTGCATATTTTTTTTTAAAGGGTAAGAAATACGATGAAATACAGATGCAGACATCAATTCCAACTTGTTGACATCAATTCCAAATACGTGACTACAGTACAGTATTTTACAAAATAGTACTCAAAAAATGCTGTGATCTTATTGGCTGATCAGAGTGCTTCTGTTTCTTTCTGGCTATCTTTCTTTTTTAAATTTTTGGTATGTCTCTCTCACGCTCAGACAGCTTTTTCCTTCTTTGTCTACCTCTGGACAGGAAATATGCACCCATTTGAGAAGCTTTGGGCTATTATTCCATCAAAGCAGAGATTACAGGGGAGATTTTAAAGGGATACTTCACCCAAAAATTAAAATTCTGTCATTAATCATGTCGTTCCAAACCCGTAAGACTTTTGTTCATCTTCAGAACACAATTGAAGATCTTTTTTGATGAAATCTGAGAGCTTTTTGTCCCTCAGTTAACAGCTAAGCAACTACCACTTTGACGCTTCAAAAAGTTAATAAATAGATTGGAAAACGAATCCATATGAATTGAGCAGTTTAGTCCAAATTTTCTGAAGAGACACGATTGTTTTATATGATGAACAGATTAAGGCTACTTTAGGCTTTTATTCACATATAAACATTGATCAGCGAACATAAAGAGAAGCTCAACCGCACCCGCTTGACGTGCTATAACAAACCTCTTGCTGAAGCGCAAACGTGCTGCGTAACACGAGAATGAACCTCATTGGTTCTTGCTGAAGCTCAAACGTTCTCTGTATGCACTTTTTGAAGTGTCAAAGTGGAAGTCGCTTAGCTGTGTATAGAGGGACAGAAAGCTCTCAGATTTCATCAAAAAGATCTTAATTTGTGTTCTGAAGATGGGTTTTTGGGTGAACTATCCCTTTAAGGTCTTGTTGTTTTGCCCCCAGTCTGTGGTTGGCAGGATTTTACTTTTTCACACCAGCAGACCCAATTTTACTCCAAGTAATGAAATGGCCAGATGTCAGTACCACTCTGTTTGACTCCTGGTAGGTAGTTCAATAGGTTGAGAACCTACCTTTTACTGCTGTAAAATACATTTTCAATCACATAATAGGCCATTTACACAGAACGCAAGTCGCAAGGCAGTCTCATGATCTGGAGATGTTTTTTTTTTAAAGGTTAGCTTTTAATTTGTGCATTGAGTTTTTAAACGCATAATAAGCAGCTAGCGCCATGGTCATTTTACATTTTACTTTTTTGTTGTTCTTCGAAGTATAAATCACTTTCATTGCATTGTCGTTAGGTTTTATGGGAGAAGGATAATATGAAGTTGGAACGAAGTGATGACTGTACTTTTTCTTTTTTTTATAAAATCAAAAATTAAAAATATATTTTTGTGGGATTAAAACAATTGTGAATGATAATAGGTTGTAGCAACTGTAACTAGAGTTGGTTAATACATAGTGCAAAACATTTGGATTAAGCAGTCACTTGAAAAACATATAAGTCACTAGGCTACGAATTGGCCTATTTTTAGACTATCAGAAGCAGTGGGCCCATGCTTCATTAGAGAAGGTCTGACTGCTTGTTTCCTCTCAGTCAGAGATTTGCTTCACACCTCACTGTAGAAGTATTTAAAAGGAATCCACATGCTTCTAGTACCAGATTGACATATTAAACGGCACGCTGTACTAACTGCAGCATTATGAATCCCCTGGCTTCAGCCGTGGGATTCAATTATTCCACCGCTGCCATGTTTTCAAGGAAAGCAAACAGGGAGATTCGCAGAACATTGAAGGCAGCTGCAGCTCTCCAGTGAAAAAGGGCACAAAAGACCTGAGGGGGTGCTTCTGAAGGAAATGGAGGAAAATAACAGGGTGATGGGGAACAAAACTACAGGAGGAGGACGAAGGGGAGGGGGACAAGATGTTTTATTAATGGTCATACTTTAGAAAGGTAATAGAAATTATAAATTTCCCCTTCAGGGTTGTACATTGCAAAATCCGCTGGGTGCACTGCCTCGAAAGAGTATACTACTTCAAGACAAGTAGCCGCAACTAGAAATTTGTGTTTCCTGCATAGACAGGAAGTTTTAAAAAGGAGAAAGGACTAGACATAAACTCTGATTCTTTGTTGAAAGCAAGAAATCAATAAAGAGGTAGGTAGGAAGGATGAGGCTGTCCTGCCCACCCGCCTTGATCAGCCAGTGGTTAGTTTTGAAAAAGAGGCACCCTGTTTTCTTTCTTTCTCTAACATGAGAATAACTCTGAACTTTGCTGTGCTACTTGATTGGCATGACGTGAATCTGTAGCCCGTTTAAGGAAGTTTTTTACGTGCTCTTCAAAGGATTCGTTCTCCCCATGTTGCTGGGACTTGAAGCCATAGGCCCCCAGAGACAGCAGGGTGTCTGAAACCTCAAGGAAAAAAAGGGAAATACTATAGGCCTTTTCTGACACCTGTCTGTCTCTTTGCGTACCTTAACTGTCATAAACGGCTGATTTACATGTTTTTCAGACTTATAAGTTCTCTGCTGGTTGGCTTCGAGCTTTCTACATCGTGGAAACACCATCTGTGTTTCCGCTTTAGCCGGGTAGACCCTTAAGTGTCGTTTTTTAGCAGATGAGGGATTTTTTCCCCCTACTTTGCTTTCTCGTTTTCCCATCCGTGAAATTAAGAGAAATCACTCACAAACAGAGCTTCAGACGAGAGATGGATTTGTCTGCTTGCAAGCTCAAGCTAAAAGTAAGCTGAGTATGAAGCAAAGTTTGTCAAGAAAAATATGAATGTCGGCTTCACAAAAGCTTGTTTGAAAGTCTCTTACTTTGATTTTAGATTTAAATTCCATTGGAGTGTGACCGATTTGATTCAATTCAATTCCACAGTTATGATTTGAAAGGGAGGAAATTCTTCAGTTCTGAATTTTACCCAAACCTGGTTCTCAAAGGTATTTTGCATGCAATGTCACATTTGGTCTAGACAGTTTATTGTACACTACTGTTTTTTTTTTTATGAAGTTAATACTTTTATTCAGCTAGGATACATTAAACTGATCAAATGTTACAGTATGCAACATCTTTTGAACTTTGTGAGAAATAAAATGATCGCAGTTTCCACTAAAATATTTAGCAACAACTGTTTTCAACTGTGATGATGATAATAATAAGAATTTTTTCTTTGGTTTAGTACCCAAGAGACATTTTTTGTTATCAGCATGAATGATTTCTGAAGGATCATGTGACACTGAAGACTGGAGTAATGATACTAAAAATTCAGCTTTGCCATCACAGGAATAAATTGCATTTGATTACAGGACAGAAAAATCTTACAGACCCCAAACTTTTGAATGGTTTTGTATGTTTGTCCTAATACAAATAGTTGAGTTTCCATTACAATGCAGTACGCCACAAGAAATATGTCATGGAGGAATGGACACACTGATAGGATCACTTGCCAGTCCTCGTCTTGTCTCTTGATTAGCGGAAAGAACTTGTCCCTGCAGTAGTGTGAGAGATAGGGGAGACTGCACCGACACTTAGCACACTTGAAAAATGTAGTCCATAACATGCCTTACAAGTGCTCAAGCAACCCTCAGCTCATCTGGCAGACGAGAGAAGATAGAAACAACCCTTCCAAAATAGAAACAAAAGTTATTTTAACTTTTTGGATTAGAAAAAGATGAACTGTCAAGAGGATATTATGACTAGTATTTGGAAGCAAGGCAAGAAAAATCATTCTTTTGTACTGGGTTACTCTGTTTGTTTGTTTTTTACATTAGACATTTTACATTTTATACTACTGAGCAATTATATATCCTATATCGCCTGATGAAATATCAAGTATCGAAACATGGCAATAAATAATAAATTACTATGCTGGCTGATAACTGATATTTTCATGATATATCGTGAATATCTTGACAAGAGTATGGTTGAACTAGGTGGGTTTGGAGGGAATAAGTGAATGAGAGAGAAATGATCATTACTCATAGTCCAGGCATGTTGACCATGTCATCAGAATGTAGGTAACATTGGACTAAGAAAACAGAATGGAAAGACTTACCAGATCCTAGCAAACACAACCCAGACTCAAACGTCTGCAGCACTGGCTGTATGTGTGTGTATGCGTGTGTATGCGTGTGTATGCGCGTGTATGCGCGTGTATACAGAAATAAAATTGGAGTTTACAGAAATAAAAGTAGACCTTTTCCAGTTTGCATCTCCTGTCTGATCGCTGATCGATTGCTCCTGTCTGCCTCGCTGCCTGCTGTGTGTTTGTTTGCTTCGAGGCTGTAAGCTTCGCCTGAGCCTCGTATTTCTTTATGTTTTGAGCCATCATTTACTATCTAGTTGTTTATACTACTAAATACAGCTTACCCAACATCTCAGATTAACCTTACATCTCTAGCTTCCGTTATTGTTAACACAGCACGCTAGTAACTCGCTAACGTTAGCCTGCTAACGCGCCACCCGTGCGCTCATTTATTTATTTATTTTCTCTCGCGCGCCCGCGCCTTTGAGTTCATAAAGTCCAGGTAAGTAAGAAATCAGTCAACAAACACGGTGAGTAATGTCTTCTTGTCCTGTTATTGTCACCTGTGTCACATGTCATATGTTTAGTACAGCCTTCTCCGATGCCAATATAGGATTTATATGTGATAAATGCAAGGAGACAGTCAGGCTGACGGAGAAGATTTCAGAACTAGAGACACGCATCCAAACTTTAATTGAGGATGGTAAGAATGCTAGATCTTTAGATAGTGTTTTGGATGCGCCTAGCATAGTGAACTCTTTACATGATTCGGTTCCGGCTGAAGTAGAGCACGTGCAGCAGGGCAGATGGGTAACTGTCAGAGATCGCTCTAGTCGCGGATCAAAGAACCACTCTTCCGTTTCCGATTCCCATAACAAACCGATTTGCCCCACTCAGTGAAACACCCACTGAGAATTCTGTTGATTGTGCCCTGGTAATTGGTGATTCGATCACACGGAACGTGAAAATAGAGACACCAGCCACCATAGTCACATGTTTGCCGGGAGCCAGAGCGCCTGACATCAAAGCAAATTTAAAAGTGCTGGCTAATGCTAATCGTAAATTCTCTAAGATCATTATTCATGTTGGCACTAATGATGTTCGACTCCGCCAGTCGGAGATCACCAAAATTAATATTAAAGAGGTGTGTGAACTCGCAAGTACGATGTCAGGCACTGTAATTTACTCTGGCCCCCTTCCTGTACGCAGGAGTGATGAGATAGTTAGCCGATTGGCCTCACTGAACGGTTGGCTGTCGAAGTGGTGTCCGCAGAATAATATAAAATTCATAGACAATTGGAAAAGTTTTTGGGGCAAGCCTGATCTGTTGAAAAGAGACGGTATCCATCCCTCCTGGGCTGGTGCTGCTCTTCTCTCTAGTAATTTGGCTCATAGTCTTAGAGATAAAACATGACAATCTGGGGCTCAGGTCAAGAAGCAGACAGACTGGCTAAACCGACCGTCTGCTAGCGGCCTCACGTCACCAAGGTCAGATAAATCCCATCACATAGAGTCTCTTTCACCTAGATGTCATCATATAGAGACTGTGTCTGTTCCCCGAATTTGGAAATCCAAAAAACGTCAGGTTAAAAATTTAATTGATGTTCAACAAATAAAAAACAGATATAATACAGATGAGCAAATGATAAAGCTTGGGTTGCTGAATATTCGATCCCTTACTTCAAAATCTCTCATAGTTAATGATATGATTTCAGATTATAATCTTGATATGCTGTGTTTGACAGAAACCTGGCTAAAACCAAACGATTACATTATTTTAAATGAGTCAACCCCACAAGATTACAGTTATAAACATGAACCTCGTCTGAAAGGCAAAGGGGGAGGTGTTGCTGTAATTTATAGTAATATTTTCAAAACCACTAAGAAATCTAGCTTTAAATATACTTCTTTTGAAGTATTGGTGCTTAATGTAAAAATATATAGTGTAAACGATAAATCACATTTGAGAATTATGCTGGCTACTGTATACAGGCCACCAGGGCACCATAAAGATTTTATCAAAGAATTTGCGGACTTTCTATCAGAATTAGTATTGGCTGCAGATAAAGTACTAATTGTTGGTGATTTTAATATACATGTAGATAATGAAAAAGATGCATTGGGATTGGCATTTAAAGACATTGTAAACTCAATTGGAGTTAGACAACACGTGTCAGGACCTACTCATCGTCGTAATCATACTCTAGATCTAATATTATCACATGGAATAGATGTTGATGCCGTTGAAATTCTGCAGCAGAGCGATGATATCTCAGATCATTATCTAGTCTCATGTAAATTACATTTAGCCAAGGCTGCAAAGCCGACTCCGTGTTATAAATACGTTAGACCTATAACTTCTGCCACTAAAGATTGCTTTATCAATGATCTTCCTAATCAGTTTCATCATCTCAGCATCCCGGATAGCTTAGAAGAACTTGATATTGCAACAGAAACGTTTAACTCTCTCTTTTCCAGCACTTTAGACGCAGTTGCTCCGTTGCGCTTAAAGAAGATTAAAGAAAATAGCCCAACGCCGTGGTACAGCGAGCACACCCGGGCCCTTAAGAGAGCAGCCAGAAAAATGGAGCGCAACTGGAAGAAAACTAAACTAGAGGTATTTCGGATTTCGTGGAAAGAGAGCTCGATTGCTTACAGAGAGGCTTTAAAAGCTGCTAGATCTGCTTATTTTTCAAACCTATTAGAAGAAAATAAACATAATCCAAGGTATTTATTTGAAACAGTGGCTAAACTAACGAAAAAGAAAGCTTCAAGCTCAGAAGTGTCCAAGCAACACAGCAGTGATGACTTTATGAACTTCTTCACTTATAAGATTGATAATATCAGGGACAAAATTATAACTATGCAACCGTCTACCACAGTATCGCATCAGGAAGTGCATTGTAGTCTCCCTGAGGAAAAATTTGATTCATTTGTTGCTATAGGAGAGGAAGAATTCTGCAAACTCGTTAATTCATCTAAATCGACAACTTGTATGTTAGATCCTATACCGACTAAGCTACTGAAAGAGATGTTTCCAGAGGTCATATATCCTCTTCTTAATATCATTATTTCATCTTTGTCTCTAGGATACGTACCAAAAACCTTTAAACTGGCTATGATAAAACCGCTTGTTAAAAAAACACAACTTGATCCTACAGAATTAGTCAATTACAGGCCGATCTCGAATCTGCCTTTTCTGTCAAAGATATTAGAAAAAGCAGTATCTTCACAACTGTGTTCCTTTCTAGAAAGAAATGATATCTGCGAGGATTTTCAGTCCGGATTTAGACCGTACCATAGTACTGAGACCGCTCTCATTAGAGTCACAAATGATTTGCTCTTATCATCCGATCGTGGTTGTATCTCTCTATTAGTGTTACTCGATCTTAGTGCTGCATTTGACCCAATTGACCACAACATTCTTTTAAATAGACTAGAAAACTATGTGGGCATTAGTGGAATTGCACTAGCATGGTTTAAATCATACTTATCTGACCGTTATCAGTTTGTAGCAGTAAATGAAAATGTCTTATCGATCACAAGTTCAGTATGGCGTACCACAAGGCTCAGTACTAGGACCGCTGCTGTTCACTCTGTACATGCTACCATTAGGAGATATCATTAGGAAACATGGAGTTAGCTTTCACTGTTATGCCGATGATACTCAGCTGTATATTTCTTCAAAACCCAACGAAACGTACCAATTCACAAAATTAACGGAATGCATAGCTGATATAAAAAATTTAATGACTAGTAATTTCCTACTACTAAATTCTGAAAAGACAGAGATTCTAATTATTGGACAAAAAACTTCCACACGTAATAACCCAGAATACTACTTGATGGCTGCTCTGTCAAGTCTTCGTCGTCGGTTAGGAACCTGGGTGTGCTCTTTGATACCAACCTTTCTTTTGAAAGCCACGTGTCTAGTATCTGTAAAACTGCATTTTTCCATCTTAAAAATATATCTAAAATACGCCATATGCTCTCATTGGGAAATGCGGAACAATTAGTCCATGCGTTCATGACCTCAAGGCTAGATTATTGTAATGCTCTACTGGGTGGTTGCCCTGCACGCTTAATAAATAAACTACAGCTAGTTCAAAACGCCGCAGCTCGAGTTCTTACCAGAACCAGGAAATATGACCATATTAGCCCGGTTCTGTCAACACTGCATTGGCTCCCTATTAAACATCGTATAAATTTTAAAATATTGTTGATTACCTACAAAGCACTAAATGGTTTAGCTCCGCAGTACTTGAGCGAGCTCTTAACGCATTATAGTCCTTCACGTCTATTGCGATCTCAAAATTCCGGCCAGTTGATAATACCTAGAATATCTAAATCGACTGCAGGCGGTAGATCCTTTTCCTATTTAGCACCAAAACTTTGGAACAGTCTTCCTACCATTGTCCGGGAAGCAGACACACTCTGTCAGTTCAAAGCTAGACTAAAAACACATCTCTTTGACCTAGCATACACATAACACACTATAGACTTCTATAAATTCAATGTTAGGCTGCATAGATTAGGTCAGCCGGAACTGGGAACACTTCCCTTGAATCTTGATGTACTCGCTACATCATAAGAAGAATGGCATCTACGCTAATATTAGTGTCTTTGTTTATCCCGAGGTTTTCCCGCAGCCTGCCGGATCTAGGCCGTGTCCAGATCTGACGAAGGAGATCCGCCTGGACCCGATGACAATGCAGTGCTGAAGTGTCCACTATCCTCTCCCTATGGAGGATCCCTTTCCCACTCTACAGATGAAGCGTTGTGAATTCTGGCTCGCGTACCCCGAAGTGATAAAATAAAACAAAATTCTGTATCAAAATTTATAGGCAAGAAAAGTAGTTTGTTTAGGCTGGGTTGTATGAATTATAAACCTGCGCACATATTTTAAAAAGCACATAACTATAGAATCAATTCTGAATGAGCATGTGAACGCCGTCAGCGTTAATCACAGGTTCGCGTTTAAAAGTCTGATCATTTCGACGGAGGTGAATCAATCAAAGTTAACATTAGCTGGAAATAACATTATTCAAGAACCGCTATAATGCCAAAACAATCTGTTACCTTAAATTATATGTTTATCTCTGTAAAGCTGCTTTGAAACAATCCATTGTTAAAAGCGCTATATAAATGAAGATGACTTGACTTGACGTATGCGCGTGTATGCGCGTGTATGCGTGTGTATGCGTGTGTATGTGTGCACATTCAATTGCCTTTGTGTGTGGCCACGTGTGTGTGTGTGTGTGTGCTTGAGTGAGAGACAACAGTGGTTCGTTGTCATTCATCTGTCATTACCACACCAACAGGTTTTCACTCGAAAAAACAGAAGCCTGAAAAATTACTTTTACTGCATAATATGTATTTTTGTTAGGGCTTGTTTGCTTGCATTAATACATGTACTTATAAATGAGCACACTTCTAACAATATCCTTGATAATCTACCAATAACCTTGTCAATGGATATCCATCCATCCATCGACTGAGTAAAATATTACTAATTTGATCATTATTAAGCTTTTTAAAACCCCTTTTTAAACTTTAAACTATAGCTAAACTGCATTTAAATTTTGAGCAGACATCAACACACTCAAATGCTTGAATGCATTTAGCTTGAATGGTGAAAAAGTGCTACTGTGTCATGTGGATGCCTTATAGTAATAATATGTGTGAACCTGGGTTAGGAGGATTTTTAGACCAACCTATCTCTGTTTTGGTTTTGGGTTTGTTCTGTTTAAATTACTTTTCCATTGCAGGTTCTTAAGCCAAGAATATCCTCTGTTTATGCTCCTTGGGAGGCTGGGTTTAAAAATTAAGTTGGCTGGCATTTTCCTGATGAAAATGACCTTTTTGTGTAAACTATGAACTCATAAGACCGAACAAAGCCTTGTGTTTAAGCCACATACACACAGTGCTTAATTTATTAAGCAGTGAACATGGCCAAACATTATAATACAATGACTCTCTAAACCCCTCATTCTCAGAATCGGTTTAAGTGATTTTGTGGTCAAAAAGCCACTTTCTCCACCATGCACAGTAATATTGATATATTGTTGTTCCTTCTCGGGTAAATTGGAGTTAAAATGTATCTTCTGTCTCATGTAACATGGGCTTCTCATGCAGTCACAGTCTGTATCCCGCCTTAGTAAATCACGCCTGACTTGTGGCGTTCGGGTTCTCCTGGTTCACCCCGGTAAAGTCTGTACCCGCACATCCTGCGGGTCAACCTTCAGCTCACATTGTAAATTCAGCTCGCCTCCTTCAAGAATACAGCTCTGTGAAGCCTGGAGACATTTAGCTTGGCCATGAATACCAGTGTACCGAGCACTGGAGAAGAAAGTCTGTGTTGAAACAGAGGGGCTAAATGTAACTGTAGACATGTGTTGAGCCGAGACACTTGAGACGGAGGTGAGAAAAAGTGCATAACGCATGACTGAGTAACATACAGTATATCTATACAGGTTTAACTAAAACTGTTTTTATTTGATACAAATATCTCTGTGTCATATGTGCACTGTATCCAGGCTTTATTTGATTTTATTGGATCAGGTTTTGCACACAAAGTGTGTTCCTTTTGTGCTTGGACTATCTGTACCTCAGTTTGAGCTCTGCAGACCTTTTTGCTGTTGTACAGTAACAGTAGGCTTGAGAAAAGAGAATGTTAACACTACTTACTATATGTTTGTGTATGTGAATTGTAATCAAATTCGAGTTAAAATGTCTAATGACTGAGCTGAGTAGCTCTTTTCAAGTGTAGGTGTTGTACGTAGATACCAAGAAAAGGGTTACGTTGTGTGCTGTTTTAACAACAACCAAGTAAATTGTTTACTCCTTTTTTTTGTTCGTTCATCATAGGTCAAAGAACATGTGGGTCAAAGGGCAATGTGGGCAACCTGGGGACCTACAAAATGTATTCAGTGGTCAATAAGTAGGTTCTTCATTGAATTAAGTACATTCAGGAATTCAGATGCAGGTTATGAGCATCCCTGTACTCTAGGGATGACATTTCTGGGGAAAAAATGCCCAAATATGAGCTCAATCTAATAAAAACCTTATTTTAGGAATGCCTTCAAATGCTAAGAGAGTAAAGCTTACTTCTTAAAGCTGTGAAAGTGCATCAAAAAAAAAATCTAGTGGTTGAGTTCAGGGTAGAATTAGTTTTTAAAAGTAAATATAAAGTCCTTATTTAATGTGTATGCATGTGTGACTGTTTCCGTGTTGCAGTGGGTTAAGAAGAGTGCTGTTGTATCATTAATCAGTTTTAGTTTTAATTTGATCCTCTATCACATTAGAAAGAAATATCTCAAATGAGATCTCAATTGTTTCATTTCTCAGTAGTTTCTCCCAAATACCAACGAGAGTAAATGGAGATCAAAAGGAAATTTATCACATGTCTAGTCTATAGTATCTAAAAGTATAATTCAACAAAATTTGCTCAACTCGATCTGCAATCAAAAATTAAAAAGCGATTTCAAAATGAAATCAAACTGTTATCATCAAATTCTTCAACAATACAATATTATTGCACTTAATTATCCATATTAATTGTATAGCTCTGTTATACTCAGTATATATTCACAGTACTTCTCCCAAGGAACTTTATACGGAAAATGTTATACCTGATTAACTCCATTAAGACTCCTGAGATATGAAAGAGCATCAGAGCATTACTGTTTCCCTCCATACAGTTTTCCTCATCTGCACCTCTAGCCGTCACTGCACATCTAAAGAGATTTTCAAAGTATCAGCTCTTATTTTCCATAAGTCTTGAGCCCCTTTGAAAAATATTTAGCTTTCCTGTCAACAATGGACTTTGAAGGAGTCTGAGGAAAGGGCCTGCTGGAGTGGTCGGCATTGTCAGCAAGAGGCAGATTTAGTTTCTGTTAGCACTATCTAATTGTCTGCATACCCCTTACCCGGATTCCTCTGAGGACGCCCCCAGCACCATTGTCTACTGATGCCTTTGGGATCTACTGATTTGAAACTAACGGAGCACATGCATGGAGGTTCTTGTTGTGTGTATGAGTATGTAATGAGGGAAAAAACATGAGAGTTGACTGAAAATTTAGATCTGAACGTTATTTATTTATATACTGTGTAGATGTGTGTAGACACATTCTTCTTACATTGTACAAAATCTTGTGAGACTAAATTCATTTGTACAGTCTCCAGGGCTGCTTTGTCTTCGTTCTGGCCTGCTCTGCGGCACCCTACCTGGGCTTGCCTGGTTACGTGGCCCCCCTCCTGTGGATGTCGATTTTGGAGCTTGAAGGGAGACAAAAGAAGTCTTTGGTTGGGTAACTGGTGGGCAGGCTGGAGGTGGTGCCAGCTGTCTGTCAAAAGCCAGCGTGATGAATGCAGGTGGTGCTGATTCATAGATCAGACGTCGGAGGGGGGTTAGGACAGGAATAATGATTGTTATCGCTGGCCCTCATCTCCACCTTGTGTGTGATCTTCTCATGGCTGGTTATGTTTACTGAGAACCATGGCAGAGGGTGAACAAAGCTTAACATATGTTGGAAAGACCCATCTTGTCTGATTCTTTCTCAGCATCCATATCTTGCTCCTTGCTTTCTCAATTCTCTTTTGTCTCTTTAATTGGATACCATTTTTTTCTTCTAGAACCTTTAAAGCAGGAATTCACAAACTTTTTTGTTTGCCCCTTTGACCTAAATAGTTTATTTGAAATATCCCTTGAGATTTTAACACGTTTGCAGATTCACGGGGATGTCGGTTAATGGTCCCATGACATGCAGGTGAATAAAATATTGAATCTTAGTTTTATTTTGATTGTTTTCGTTTTTAAATTTATTTATTTTTTAATAATGTAATTAATTAGATTTTCATCAACTCATAAACCCCAGTTTGGGAAACCCTGCCTTAAAGGAAAAGTTATTATTTACCCACCCTCATGATTTTCAAAATCATGAGACAAAATCATTGACTTCCATGAGACACAAAAGGAAACATTGTGGTTGCTTTTTTCCATGCAATTACATTGAATGGGGATTGAAGCTTTCAACCTTGAAAAGGGGAAGCAAAACCATCGTAAAAGTATCATAAAAGTAGTCCAAACTCTTGTGCATCTTGTTGTTATTTACTGAAAATCTCTTCTATAGCTTTCAAATCTTTTTAATAAATTAATTGACTTAGTTCATAACATGGGACTGAATAATTAGTTCATAAATTGGACTGATTTGGTTCTCGATTTCTACTCATTAATTCCAATGAAGATTATCAGTGAACAATGACTTTCACTAAAAGCTATCATATGATGTCTGAAGAAGTGGTATGGACTACCTTTATGATACTTTTCATCCATTTTGAAGCTTTAGTCCACATTCATTGTAAATGCATGGCAAAGATCGACAAGCACAATTGTCAGAATTTCATAATTTGTGTTCCACGGGACAGGAGAAAGAATGTCTCACAGGTTTGGAACAACAAAACATAATACATTATTACAGAATTTTAGTTTATTCTTTAACTATCCTTTTAAACTCTACCTCATCCACTTGTAACTGAGTATTATATCAAAAGCTCTGACATTTCCCGACCCATCTCGGCCAGGATAAACAGAACCGCTGTGAACGGTTCTTCTCAGTGGGTGAGCTCTACGGGTTTGGATTGTTAATATGAGCTGGAATTCACTGTAGTCCATCAGATCCCAGCGTTCTCTGAACGTTTCCTCTGCTCAGATGTACGGATGAATAGAGGCCACAGGGTCATTTGTGTTTATTCAGAATCTCATAAGTTTCTTGTCATTCGAAAAGAAGGCTAGCAGAAAAGGCTGCTATAGAAATAGCAGTTGGGTAAATTTTCTTGCACTGGGTTCAGCGATACAACCAGTGTTATTCATCACTGACCTCCAATCATACACAAGAGCATGCGCCTGCTGGCAGCTGTTGAGAGGAGATGGATGCGGTATGTTATTGATGGTGACGTTGGAGTTTTTCTTGCAGACGGAACCCCCTGCTCGTGTCCATGTGTTTGCCCACTTCAGAGACACACCTTTGGGACCCAGACATGTGCCTGGATCTTTTAGGGTAACACCCAAAAGCTTTTCTTTTACTACACAAGCCACCGTGGCTAATGTTAACCTTCACCATGGCTAATAACATCATGCAGAGTGTTTTAAGGCTTTTAATAGAGACTCGGAAGCAGAAAGGGGTGATTTGGATTACTGGAGAGTGGAGCATTGAGAACTGAATCCAGGTTAACATCTGCTTTCTAGAAAATTATTTATTCATTCATTAGTAAACCCCAAACATTTTACGGACGGGTATTCGTTTGTTTAGTCTAAACGGTAATGGGGCCAGCTCCAAAATGTAGGCCTTCTTAAATCTTCCCTCTTTAACGCTGTTTATCCGAATTCAGTCAAAAATGTATAGGGATGCGATTTGGTCAATACCAAAAAGCTAATTAATGATTTTATTGTTATAAATAACTAATAATAAACTGATATAGTACATACTCTTTTGTCTAAAAAATAGAAAAAATATATTATTTTCAAAAATACCAAAAACAGATGTTTTTAAATTATAAATATTATATTGTATTGTGTACTATTTTGCTGCTTGTTGTTTTTTTGTAATGTGTTGTAGTGCTCTGAGTATAACAAAGGCATTTCAAATAAAATGTATTTTTTATTTTTATTTTTTTAAATCATAGTTATAACCAATGGATTTTAATTATAAATTTGGTATTATACAGGAGATTTAGTGTGTATGGTCTCAAACTGAGTTAGATAAACATTTTCGTTTATAGGGAATACATAATCTACATACTATTGCTATACATATTTATTGATAAAGCTTGTTAATAAATTATTTTAATATTGTATGTGTGTTTCAACTAAGACAAAGTCTTGAATGAGCAGAAACAAGATCCTACAGTTAAATATTCAACATCGCCTGCTAAATACCCAGTATTGACTGATCAGTAATATCACAATATATCGTGCATCTAGTAAAATGTCCTTATAAGTCGTTAAACTTTGAAACTGTCTTTTTGGGAGTGTTAATCCCAAATCCCTCGGATGGATTTGGAATGCTATTCAAATGACTAAATATATGAAAAGATCATGTGTGTTAGAATAAATCCAAGACTAGCTAGCACAGCACTGTTTTCACTCTCTCGCAAACACAAAGCTGATGAGCGATTCTTTGCCATGTGAGAGACATTTCAGATGTTTATCTAAGCAGTGAAGAGGCCCAGCTGCTCACATCTGGATCTGTGGTGATGCTCAGTTAGGAAGAGAGAAGAAAAAGCTCTGTTCTTCTGCACATCTTAAGCGGTATACTCCCACAATAAACAGCTCAATTGAAGAGAATAGCTCTTATACCTACAGATTATTCACCCATGTCAGAGGTTCTTCCTCAAGGACTGTGGTTCTCTGGCACTACGTGGCTGTCCACACAAGAGAAATTCTCCAACAAAACAAAGGAACTAAACACGTTCTTTTTTCTAGTGTGTGCGTTCTTCAAACCACTAACCCCAAACTTATGTACTGTATCCATCTTAATGTACTTTTTTTTTTTTTTTTTTACAAATCCATCCTCAGGTATACCAAAGGTGGATCTACTTATCCAGTGCCATGTGCACTCTAATGTCTTTCAGGCTCAGTAACATGATGCACCATCTACAACAAAACAAAACATCCCTTCAGAAACGGAGGGGATCGGGTCTAGCTGTATTGTTTTGGATGGATTAGAGAGTGCCAAACGCAAACATTGACTCTCACTACTCTCCTCCTGAGATCCGTCCTGAGTTTCCCTGAAACGCCATGGTGCAATTTCTAAAATCTGATTTCAGTATCCATATTATTTACATTTTATTTGGCTTGACGCAATATGTTTCAGCTCTGCAACTGGCATATTGTATGGTTTGTCAGCTAGGGATGATGACATTGGCATTGTCTCAGAAAGGACAACAACTCTTTTGACCTTTTGAATTGCATGCATTTTGAAAAAGTATGCTTTTGATTATTGAGGACAGTGTGTAATGTAAGCAATGATTTTCATTCACATGCCTTCCAGTTATCTCCAGGTCTTTCTAGAATATTGTGGCACGGTTTCAAAAAGCGCTTATGGTCTGATTGTCAGGACATGTGAGGAGCCACAGGATACATGTGGGCAACACATGAGGAAATGATGCGATGGTTCTGTGAAATCAGCTCATATTAAATGACCAGGCGGCTTCGATCCTCTGTGAAACTTTTACGGCTCTGTATTAACAGTTCAAGCTGCTTGAGATTGTTTTTCAAAACAAGAATAATTGCTATCACGGCTTAATCGAATGCAGGCTAAAACTGTAGGAATGCACCTACTCTATGTGAGTGTGTGGCAGTAAGAGTAAAGCACAACCAGAACACTCTGAAACACAACGTTCTAAGACCCTATGAACCATTTCCCACCAGAATTACAATTAAAAGCAGAGCTCATCAGTGAAATCATCATGATGAACTATTTTGATGACTGAACAAATGTGTTTTTTATCTTTGCTGTCTGTCAGGACACAGTGTTTTGCCATGTTTAACAAGTTGTTAATGAAAGTGTTTTTGTAAACGAAAACAGTCACACTGTAAAAAGAAAAAAATGTGTGGGGTTTTCCAGTAAAGAAATAAGATCAATAAATAATAATGAAAAAGTTAAAAGATAAAAATGTATTTTGAATTATTATTATTATTAAACCCATTGGCAATTTTTTGTTCATGCTTAAATCTATTAAACTCAGTAATATGAGAATTCAAATGTTCCTTGATCTTTTGACAGTTAAGAGGTAATATATCCAATTTCAAAACTCAAAACTTCCTTGTTATTAAAACCGAGGCTAGAAAACGACAGGATCTGAAAAGTGGGGATTTATGACGTAATGGGGCAGCGAAAGACCGCCTTTGCAGAAGTATATCAATACCTACGTCTACATGCGTCAACATCCTTGTCTTTGACACCGCCCACTGGCGCGTTAGTGAACATGAGACATGAGAACGAGAAAGCACAGGAAACACAGATTCAACACATCAATACCATTACCTTCCAAAGGATCCTAATGCTAGGGGAGTGTTGTTGTTTTTTTTCAACAATGTGAATGTCTCAGCAGTGCATTATTTGTTTGTATTCGGTGCATTTCACGGTGGATTATTTGGTAAACTAGTCGCAATTTCGATTTTGCAAACAGACTTTTACGATATGGATCTGCCAGCAACGCCACAAACATGTAAGCAACCATATTTATTTTAATGCCTGATCTGTGCTCAGTGATTTGTGATGTGTAATTATTCAAGTTCAGACAGATTATTATTATCTTTCTCTCAAAATCGTTCAATACTGTTTATGTATCAGTAAATCAAGCCAGTGACTTAAACGATCAACTTCACATCGTTTCTCTTAGTAGGATGAAAATAATCTCATTTAAACTGTGATTAAATTATACAGAAAGTGATCAAAGAACGCTCCCTTTCCAATCGCCCAAGCTGTCAATCACACGGAGCGAGTTCATCTGGACACTTGCCAAAACTCGTTATGAAATAATGACGCTGTTACACTGCACAACGAAGCTCTTACTGTATTTACATCGTGTTTGCAATGTTACTTGGTGAAAGCATTCATGAGAGTGCAGAAACTGTGTTGCAATGATGAGATCACTTCATTCACGCGATCAACTGTCAATGTGTCATCTGCTCAATGCTCATCACTGCAACCTTTCATGTGATGGGAATACATCGAACTTTTCACAATTCGTTAATCTTGATAGCTGTAATAGTAAAAACGTTGTAAAAGATTTCGAGAGAGTTCCACATGTAATACTAGCTATTAGGGGTGTAACGGTACACGTATTCGTATTGAACCGTTTCGGTTCGAGGCTTCCGGTTCGGTACGCATACAAACCGAACGATTCCTTGGACCATTTTTCCTGCCGACAAAATTCGCGCTGGCGCGACCACCACAACGTTGCACAACATCAAATGGCAAGCGTAGGCTAATGAAAGCGGAACGAAACTGCGCTACTCATTATGTGCTTCACGGATCGTTTATCAGTTCGGGCCAGCAGCATCTGTGCAGCGCGAGCCGATCTCGATCAAGCGACACTGTTACAACACAGCGCTAAGAGATCCAGTAAAGAAAACATTTGAATTCGCCACTTAAGTAATAACATCGCTGTGAGATCTAGTGAGAAGCATTCACATTTCTCCGTTATTAACCGTAGATCTCTATAAGATCAAACAGCGCTGACGTGGAAACCAGGAGAAACTTTGTGCCGTGAATGAACTAATACTTTACGTCCACAGACCAGCAACATTCACCATGGATTTAATATAGTAACACTAACTGTAACCAGTTTGGCTGGAATAGTGAAATGCTTTCAAGTACTTCACACATCTTTTTCCAGCACTTCAAAACTCAAATAATATATAAATAAATGTATATATAAATGTTATTTTTAATGTGATGACCAAAACATTATTTTTTCATCCTTCAAAGATGACCCCCATTTATAAACCTGAAAGTTTCAAGATGTAGGAAAACTCAGTTATTTACAAATATTTTTTCTTTTAACAATTAGGACATTTCTCTGGCATTTTTTCTTTTTGCTGTATCGAAAACGTACCGAACCGTGACTTTAAAACCGAGGTACGTACCGAACCGTGATTTTTGTGTACCGTTACACCCCTACTAGCTATTTCATATGCAAACATCAGCCAATCACAGGTTGTTTACACTGAAGTCTCACAGCAGACACGCCCCTTCAAACAGAGCGTTTAAATCAGAGGCTAAAATCAGGCTTTTCAGGGAAATCAGGGATTTTTAGGCAGGCCTTTTATTTCTAAATTCTGACAATTTTTTGATCATTCTAAAATTATAAGGGGGCCCCAGGAAACATTATAAAATAATAAAATAATCCAGTTCATGACCCCTTTAAAACAAGTAAAACCAATTTACCAATGTGGTTAGAAAATTATATATTTTTAAGTTTAGATATTTTTACTGAAAAAAAAATACAAATATATTTATTTGCTGTGGATATTTTAATTATACATTTTCTCATATGTTTTTTCTTGAATGTCAGAAGCCTCTTTGTCTTTTCTCACTTGCTGATTTATCTATTTATATGGCAAAAGCTATCAAAGTGCAAGTATTTTATTGTTGATATGGTCTGAAAGTATATATCTGGTCTGAGCTGCATTATCCATAGAAAGAAATGGTGGGTTCAGCCTGCTTTTAATGAAGAATAACTATTATCTGTTAATTTCAAGGCTTTTCCTACATGTTATTTTAAGGAAAAACTAATGTCTGGACCAGATACACAGCAAACTGCTTAACAGCTTGAAATAAGTGTTGAGAGGAAACAGATACCTGACTTCAGCATGAAACAGAATAGAAAAGGCATGCTATTGTCAGTAATAAGTCCTTGGGTGAGTAAGTCGTGTGTATCGAGTATGTAGTTTTGCAGTTGATTATAGGGAATTAGTCCCTATAGAAGTTCAAAATCTCCAAAAGACTATTTTACCAAATGGATTTAGCTATCCATGGCTGCCCAATCATTCATAGTAGGGCTTGCACAGCTAGTCATGCATAAAAATAGTTGACTAGTTGGTAAGTCAGGGTTGACCACTGGGAGTCACAAGTTATACCCACCTTTCCAGCCAGCTAATGCAGCTGAAATGTTAAAACCTTGGAACCTTGGAAACCCTTGGAAATCTCTATTGCTGGACACATTCTGCTTTTGTTGTCATGAATGGTTCAAAATGTCCCAATATCTTAAAGTTTATGTCAGCCTTTAGCCAAGGCTCATTTGGTTCATGTATGTCAGAGTGGTTTGCAAGAATTTTGGATTGTATGTGAACACTCAAAATAAATTCAGACAGTTATAGAAGTCTTTGTGAACACAACATCCTCCAGTTTGGCTGTTGACATTGATGTAATTCTAAATATATTTTGCTATTGCAGGATGCCATACTAAATTATGTTACACAAATACACTGGATGCAGGTTGTGGACTGCTATAGCCATATAGAACCACCATACCATTAGTGTAAAACCAGTTTGTATCTGACTTGTATCTGACTGTATCTGTATCTGACTTATCTGACTGCAGAAAAGCTGCACAATATGCAGTAAAATGACTGACTAGATTTCAGAGAGCACAGCTTGAATGTTTTTACCCAATTATCACATTTTGTTTTTGTTGTTTCAAGTTTAACTCTGTTTTTGAGGTTTATGCTTTTTTACAAAAAAAAAATCAACATATTCTTAAAAGATAATATTAATAGTCTTAATATCTTACACAGTTTTAAAGTATATTTATGTTGTTAAATCATGACATTAACATTATGTAGCATTATTATAACAAATCCTTTTTTCCATGTACCTTTTTTCAAGTGCGCTATTCCATTCTTTAAAACCAAAGTTTTTGATAGTCAAATCTAAATGCTACTGCCCGAGTTTCATCAGCTACCACAGTTTTTTTTAAATGCATAATTTTTATGAAAAGTGGTTGATTTGAACCTGCACAGTTAATAATCAGTAACATTTTATTATGTTTATTTTGTTTGTTGACATGTCAGTCAGAGGCATTAATTGCTACTTTTCAATACGGGATGTCAATTCTTCTTAGACTTTGCAAACGTGTAGTAACTGACGGCATTTTCTTGTCAGATCTCCTCAACGTTTTTACTCCAAAGAAAAATAAAATTAGGCTACAAGAAAGGCATTCTTTTCCAAACCAACTCTCAACAGACCATCATAAGAGGGGGCGGAGCCACACGCTTTTGACTGACGGCCTGAGCAAACAAATGAGAAACCAGAATGTTTGTGTGGTCATTTGTGGGTTTAGCCCTCTATTTGCATGCCATTACCTGCTTCTGTCAGCCCACAGAGTGTTCATTCATACTTTCACTCCTACATTGCATATGGGTGAAGAACACACACAGGCACATAAACACACGTGCAAGTTTAGCGTGTAGATTGGAACCTAAACACACATTCAAAAGCATAAATAATCACTCACCACGATCTGTCTAAACATAAATAGAAAGACAGCTGCCAGGGGTGGTTAGAATTACCTCTGGAAATGACAGTTGTCAGGATGGTACTCTTGTTAGCAAATGTCGCAGTGTGCTGAAAGGACGTTTCGGTTGATAAGTTGCTCTTGACACACTGACGTTTGCGTTCAGGAAGGTTTGTGGATTGACAATGTGGCAGTGAGGAAAAGTTAATGTAGAGAAACACTTTTAGATTTGTGTTTTATGAATTACTTGCCTCTGCTGAGTTGTAATATCAGCACTTAGCCAAGTATTGACGGTCCCATTGCTAATTGGCTAGCGTCAATGTGTTACATGACCACTAAAGAGACATTTATCAAACACGGTGTGCAGATTTTCCAACAAGTTGATTCCTTGTGGAAAACAAATCCCTCTCCTGCACACTGTGTCATCGGTCCATCCATCAAATGGACAGTGTTGAAAAGCTCTGAAATGGTATTTTGTTTTTCAGCAGTTAAGCAAGACTGGGCCGAGTGAAGGAAGGAACAGTATAATGTTGTATTGTGCTTGTGTGTTGAGTGAGTAGAGGAAGCCTTGTAGATGATGAAAGAAGGGAGGAGGGAGTTAGGGTGAGGATTTAAACAAGTTATTGCTACTGACTCTGAGGATGAACTGCGTCTCACTGATAGCATTGTTTATTTTCGCATGCTGTCTGCGCCTTAGCACCTAATTCACTGAAGCAGATGTTACCAATTAACAGACCCCGAATTGGTTCCTTTTCTTTTTTTATGAATAATTATAAACCAAACTAAGACTTGAGATGCATTTGATGCTTACTTACCTACTAAATAATGCTAAAAACAGCACAGCCAAAAGGTAGTATGTCCGAATACACAGTGTTCGAAAAACAGTCTTTTGTCATGATATGAGCATTTAGAAACAAAAACTATCAAAAAACTATAAGATAGTTGTTGTCAAATTTAATTAATTTCAAATATGAAATTGAATTGCAAGCTTGGCCAACAGCTTTGGGGAATTTGATGTTTCCCCATTTAAAGAGATATGAGCTGTTAAGAGACAGTATAGAGAAAGAATTCTTTGATAACCGAGGCACTCCTTAGTTAAAATGTCTTTATTACAAAAATGACATGTCGTAAACGGACAAATTTAAAACGCCAACGCGTAGCGGCATGGAGCCTTCTTCAGGGCATGTTATGAGCTGTTCTTCCATGACCATGACTGAAATAGCTGCCCAAGAGGCATTTCAAAGATGGCCGCCAAGTGAAATGACTTGCCTTAAAGGGACTACTTACGCCATAGGTTATATGACAATGCCAGCATGGCCATTACATTCATACTACACACATTCATAATATATAGAACACATTTTTTTTAATGGTCACCATGTAAGTTCTTCATCAAATGTACCTTCTCAGACCATTATACGATTTTGGATGCATGAAGAGAGGTTTGAGCATTGTGATAACAGCGAAGACAACAGTGTGAGAATTTATTTTTATTTAATTTTTTTGAGGTGTCGTCGACTCCCGACTCCATCTAATCTCGATCTTATTTTATTTCTTATACATTAAAATAATGTCCCAACATTACTTTAAAGCCAATTTGTGATGTGTCCATATGATGTGTGTATATATATATATATAATATATAATATATAATATATATATATATATATATATATATATATATATATAGATATATCAGGGTTATAACCGTTAACTAAAACTTATATAATAATATATAATATATTTTATTTCAGCTAGTTGCCAAGACTACAATTTTTTGTTTAGTTTAAGTTGAAGTAATACATAAACTAGAACTTAAAATAAAAACTAAATGGAGATTTGTTTAAAAAAACCTTAACTAATAAAATATCACAAACACAATACAATTACTAAAACTTTAACTAAAATGAATGAAAACTGTGAATGTAAAAATGTCTAAATATGAACAAAAAGGATAATAGTATTTCAATGATACTTAAATAACACTGATATTCAGCAATGCAAACATTGTGTGTGAAATTGACTATATAATGTAAAACTGATCTATTCGAAAATAATTCATATGGTAAAAACTGCACATTTTTACTGTTTTCAGTATACAAAGCAGCCATTTTTGAGCAACTATTTTGACAATTTTTAAGATTTTTTTTATCTTTTACAAAATGAATAGGTGCTAAAATAAATCACACAAACTGTTAAATGACTTCACCCCTTTAAAGTTTGATTTTGTCTTTCTTAAGCCTGGAACACACCAAGCCGACGCCGACGAACTACCGCTGATGAAAGCCGACTGTGTTGTCGCCTCGCGTCGGGGTAAAAAGCTGCACTTGAACACACCGAGAGAATTACTGAGAATTCGAAAATTCGACCCAATTAAACACTAATTATCTAAGTCAGGCTCTCAACCATAAAGTAATTCAGAAACGAAGAGGGTGTTCAGTTGCAGCAGCATCTCTGAGTTGCAATAGAAGAAAGACGCAGAAGAGACAAGGCAGAGATTAGGGAAAAATGTGAAAGGAAGGCAGAGAAAACAAATGAGTTGTCTAAGCCAAATCATTACGTGTGCATGTGAGTGCTGGCAGTGCCTTTTTGTGGTCAATCTGAAGTTCTCTGTGACCCACTGGTGACCTGTCCTCCCCCTCTGTGTCACAGGCCACTCGAGGTGCGGGTTAATGAGTTGCTTCACAGTTCCCACAGTCCGACACCAGCATATCTTTCTCATTTCTATGAACTGCTCCTATCTAATCTCAGATAGAGACGGTAACATCCATCTCCGGTGATCTGATCAAAGTTGGTCAGACAAGATAGATTGCATTTTACACCTGGTAGTAGTATGCATGTCAAATGCATCTCCTTAGGGCGCTAGAGATCAAATTTCAATGAGTGGATGGTCTTATTTCAGGTCTACATACACTACTGTTAAACATTTTAGGTTTAGGATCATTAGGATTTGTTTGAAAGAAATTAGTACTTTTATTCAACAATGATGCATTAAATTGATCCAAAATGAGAGTTAAGGCTTTAACATTGAAAAAAAAAAAATAGAATATATGTTATTGTTTAAACTTTCTATTCATCAAAGAATTTTTTAGAAAAAAAGTCACGGTATCACAGTTTCCACAAAAATATTAAGTACCACAACCATTTTAACTCTGAAAACCATGATGTTTGAGCACTAAATCAGCATTTGTGATGCTCTTGTGATGCAAGCGTGTCACGCGTGTATTCTAGGCAGCTGGAATCTGATCATATTCTAAACACTGCAATGGCAGCTGTAAATTTAGCTTTGCCATCACAGGAATAAATGACATTTTAACATATTAAAATAGGAAACAGTTATTTTTTTATTTTTACTGCATTTTTGAGCAAATAAATGCAGCCTTGATGAGCATAAGATATTTCTTTAAAAAAAAACATTAAATATTACAGACCCCAAACTTTTGAACGATAGCGTATACGTCACTTACTACATCAACAACAAATGTTTCCACACTGTTACTCCACAAAATAATAACTAAAGTGTGATGTTTCAAGCACAATTCACATTTTTATTTTAGTCAAGAACCAGAGGAGCATCCGATGTGAACATTTAGGGCCTTGTTTGCAGCAGTATTTACTTAGTATTTATTTAATGATTGGATCACCGAAAATAGATGTAAACAAGGTGTAAATAAGGCTTTGGTTTGGCCACAACACACACTCAAAGTGTGTGTTGAAATATCGTTTGTTTGCTGCACGGTGTAAACTGTGAAAGGCTGTTAATCTGTCAATCACTCTGCTCTTGAATTTTGCCAGTGGCAGCACAATGAGTCTCTCTGGTTAGGAGGAGAGAAATGCATTTACCCTGCATGTCTATTTAAGAGCCGCAGATGTGATGGTAAGCTAATGCTCTGAGCTCTGCTTGTTTTGCTGCGGTCACTCTGGCATCAGTGTCAGGGGCTAAAATTGCCCCTCATGAATCCTGTTGAGTGTCATTTGCTTGATTACATCACTGGTTATCTGCACTTCACCCGAATCTACTCTTACCACAAACATTTTATTTGGTCATTTGCATGTATGATTAACATTTTCTTTTTGGAGGCAACAGTTTTTTTTGTGCCTTTTTGAACATGACTGATCTACAATATATAGTTATGAAATCAGAGACCTTCCTCTCAATGAAATCTGATCATATTCATAAGTGGTCACAAGAGACGCATCTGCTTTTGGCTGACCATTTATGATCAGATGGCCAAAGACTGATGTCAATACCAGGATTGCACATGTCTGTTAATCACCTCAGCCAAGACTTTAACCCATTACTATTTGATTGTCAGTCCAGATGCTAAATCACTATCACTTACAGCAAGTATCTAGTCTTCGGTTATGATGTTATATTGCTGCAGGCATCCTTTACGGATACATAGCACTGACTAGTTCTTCGGCCAAGCTAGAGTCAAGAATAAGATAAAGAGCAAATAAAAGTGTCTTGTTTAAATTAGGAGAAGATGGATCTCTCTTATCTTGTTCAAACAGCTCAGACCTTCCTCTTCTGTAAATGGTCTGTGGATGATTTCTTTGATATATTTTTATAAGCTTTCAGGTAAGCCGGAGACATCTCTGAGAATATCCTTCGTTTTTGTACTTCTGAATAATAAATATATGTCTCTTTCGCACACTCTCTCTTCTCGCCATCCCCAGACTCATGAACACACTTCTCTTCAACTCCCACTCTCGCTCTCCCTTGCTTCACTAGAATATTGAGGTTAAGAGAGACAAGTGGCTCATTCCTTTAAAAAAAATATGCTGTGTTGTATTTTAAGGAAGTATTATCTTAAGCGTGTAATCCCCTGAAATATGCTATGGGGAAGCTCACACATTGAAACTTTATAAATTGTATCTTTATTTACAAAATGGCAAGAATTATGGAAATGTGGAGCCAAGGCCATTGAGCATTAGTTTGCTTTAAAAAAAAACATCTTTTGAAATGTTTGAATTTATTTTGAATGTTTGTGAGGAAAACCAGCTAACACAATACTGATCATACTATATGATAGGATCATGAAAATGTACTGCATAGTAGTTTGGATACACTGAAAGAGAATATGAGGAAGGAAAGAAAGGAGGGCGTGAGGGAAGGTGAGAGGTTGTGTAGTGGTAATGGAAATCCAGCATTTATCAGTCACTGAATCCCTGTTCGGGAGGGTATCCCGCAGGACAATTGGATAAACGGAGCAAGGCGAAGGCCAAAGTTCGACAAGATTGTGCATACACTGGAATAGAAGAGAGTGGGATGATGGCAGCATATTTTTTTTTCTTCACACCCTCCCCTTTCATTGTTTTCTAGTCTGTCACTCTTCACTGTTCCTCCCAATTTCAGTCACAATCCCTCGTTCCGCTGTCTGTCCGATTTGCCTTTTGGGTCGCACCCCATGCTGATCCCCCCTAATCCCCCACTCCCCCACACCTCTGTTATTTCCGTCTTTCTTAGTCTTCTAATCAATCCAGGTCTATAAGTAATTTTTTCAATTTATAATTCACTCATGGATCAAGTTTTGTTAATGTTTTGTGAAATTAATGTTACACTCATGCCGTCTAAATCCATGTTGTTTCTTCTATGAAACACAAAAGGAAACATTTTTAAGAATTGCGCTGGTTGCTCTTTGCCATGCAATTGCAATGAATAGGGACTGCGTCTTTTAAGCTTCAAAAAGAATGCAAAAGCACCCATAAGGCAGACAAAAGAGATGCAAATATAAATTATTCTTTATAATCTTCCCCTCCAGTGAGCTGTTAATACTTTGGATCATTCGAGTTGATGAGATTCAGACTGGTTTTGTGAATTGGATCAACTGATTCAGAGATCAGACTCAAAAGAATGATTGGTTAAGAAATCGCACAATTTCAACTTCTGAAAGAGCTAACTACTTTTCAAAATCCTCTTTTTATGTCCCTCAGAAGAAACTAAGTCATACAGGTTTGAAGCAACACAAGGATGAGTAAATAATGACAGAATTTTCATTTGTAGTTGAAATATTCCTTAAATGGTTGTTTTACAGTTCTCCCAATGCCAAAATGTTCTTTATTTGCTGAGTATGTTCTTGTCCTAGTTGTACATTCCATAATAAAGACTAACAATCCAAATCCACTCTAAATCATGTAGGAGTGAAGTAATCAGGCCACGCTTATAAGAATATTGCGCTTTGGCCTTTTCCAGGTTGAGTTGGCCTTGTCTAATACAGCTTGTCTGTCAGCCCAGAGTAACATTGGAAAGTCATACATGAATCAAAGCAAAGCATGTGGCTCTGTCCATTGTGTGGATAATTGACATGGCTAAATGCTTGACAACTACGCCAAATCGTAACAAAAATCTCTATAGAGAACTTTCACCATAAAGGAGATTGTAACAAGCACAATTGCTCGTACGCTGTGTGCGCCTTTAGATAGTCATCAGCTCTTTGAAAAAGTCGATTATTTTTGTGACACATAGTCCATTTTAAAGTAATACAGTCCAGACTGAGTCGAGGCCATATGGCTGTGTGTGTTTGGAGAGAACTGCTCATTTATCACAACCATTTATCAGAGTCTGTTCAGAATTCCCTCGGAACGTTTTTACGCCATGGCCCCAATTTAAAGCCTCTTGGCTCTGCGTATTTGAGTATGCGTTTGTGTACGTGTGTAAAAGTAGTCAGGAGTGAAAGGTCTCCATGCTCTTTAGAGCTCATCACATTAGCCAGATTTCACTTACGCTTTCCCTTGATTTTGTGGCAGGGGACTTGCACAATAATGTCAGTATATATGTGCAGGTTGCGTACAAAATTACGTATCCATTCAAATTAACTGGAAATCCCAGCTCTGTCTCCAACGTCATATGGTGGTGAATTGAGTTCTGCTTTCAAAATCATGTGTTCCAGGTTGTGAGCTTTATGTAACGTGGCATTGAATAGGGGATGAGGGGAATTTGTTCTGCAGACTGTAAGTAAGAGGTAGTTTAAGTTGACTTGATTGACCAATCCAAATGGGCCGAACTGGATAATCTTATCATATTCTAGTATGTTTTTATTCTTGTGTTATGGTTAATCATATTCAGCTCATATGAGTAAAGCCCAAGCCAGCCAAGTCCTTTGAGAAGTCGTAAGAACTCTCAAACCCAAAGGGTACGACCCAAACCCAAACTATGAAAATATTTCAAACCTAACCATTGTAATAGAAAAAAAACTTATAAAAGTTGTATGTTTTTGTAATATTCAAGTCATATAGTGTTTTATGATTTCGCCATTTTGTACGAATTAGTGCTTGTTGTCATGAGCGTGTGTTGGCCCAAGCTGATCTGTAGAAGGGAAAGGTCATGACGGACGATAAATCATCCAACAACAAACTAGCTAAATAACTAGTTTGAATTGAATTGGGTTTTTAAGATGTTGTGTCAAGTAAAATACATTTAAACATTTGTTTCCCATATGGTTGTGCTCTGTCTGTCTTTTTTGGACATAAGAACACGTGAGCTTCCAGATGCAGGGTTTGTGAAACAGAAACCAGTCTAATAAGTTAGAGCTTTCTTAAGACTGATTGGTCAAGTCGTTCGGGCAAATATAAAAATGGGTAGTTTTACACATCCCTTATCATCAGTAGTGACAAAACTAACAAAGTCAAGCCTGAGAGTGCCAAGAGAGATTGAAAGTAAGAGAACTTTCAGATCTGTCCTTTATACTTTCCCAGGCTAACTTCCTGCAGACTATCCCAAGAGACGGATTGGTTTCCTGTGGAACCTTTCCCACTATTTGTCCCACCTGGGTCATGGTTTGGAGTGGACTGGGGCAGGGTTTTAGGTAAAGCCCCATTTGAGAGCACTTGAGCAGCACAGCCTCCCTCTGTGGAAACTGCATCTTGTAGTCTCTTGTTCTTCCACTTACTCGCTTTTTGCACTGATCCATGAACTGCTCCTGACCCCCGTGTGCTTGTGATTAATGTCCCCAGCACAGTGTTTCATCCCCCTCCGAAAGAAAACATGCAAGTGAGTTAGAGAGCCAAACGATGTTGGGACTTTTTGCAGGTTATAATGATGAGAGAAAGTAATAAAGAAAGAGCAATGGAGAAATGTCTTCTTTTTAATCGCTCTGTGGGGCCTCAGACCATCATTGGTGGCCATATTGATGTGGCATAACATGATTATGATGATGGGTCAGTTCACCTCGTCCATGCATGTCCTCAAACCATTTCTCAAACTATGTGGTCTTTGGTTCAGTAGAGCAAGACGGTTGCTCCAATAGTTGTGGTTCACCTCAGTAGCATCCTATGAATTTCTCCAATCAAAGGAAATCCTGTGACAAAGCGCTGGTCAACCAATGGTTTTGCTCTGAAAATTAGCGTGGAGGTCAAGTAGCTGTGTTTATCCTGCTGCGTTAGGGTTTCTTGAAAGTCTCGCCGTTCTAAACAGTGTTCATAGTGTGTTGTTTGTTTTTCTTCTTTTGAAGCAATAAATCATGCAATTTTGTTATGGCATTTGTTATAAAATGTTACAACAGTTTAACTTAAATGCACAGAAGTACATATGGAGACTCAAACATGTGATAATCAGCTTTCCCTGCTTGGGTTGTTTCAGCCAAAGTTCTAACAGTTAAATGCTCGCTTGATTATGTTTATTTCACAGAATTCTGTGGAGTGGATCTGCACAAAGGTTTTAAAACTGGGGTCCGGATATTCCCATTGCAAGGGATTGCCTGTAAAAAAATAAAAAATAAATAAAAAATAAAACATAATAGAAAAAAATGAGAGGGAAAAAAACACAAATTATAAAATGTAAAAAGTTATGTAAATGTAAAAGTTAACACATATTAATGAAATATGTTTATTATTTTCCTGTACCAAATTTGATACAACTCTTTCAGTAGCAGAAAAAACTGTAGATATTAAAACTCATATTTTAAACTGTATTCTATTTCTAATAGATTATATTTTATATTTTTGCTTTAGTAAAACCAATTTTCTTTTGGGAAAAGTCTCATCACTTTTAAATGTTATCGTCTTATCACATTTTAAAAAATTGTATCACCCAGTATTATAAGGTTTTTATATATGCTATATATTTATATAGCTATAAATATATAGCATGGCTATAAATATATAGCCGCCTTTATATTTTAGAAAGAGGGTCTCTCACAAGGGGGAGGGAGGGTTCATATTATATTTGGGGGTCCTTGAAAACCCCTGGATTTAAACATGGTAATATGTGTTTAATGGAGCTGATAGTATTAAACTTTGATAGTTGAAAGCTTGATCGAATAAGTCTGATTATTGATTAAAAAAATATGAAGGGGCTTTCCAATTAGGAAATCTGCAGAAGATTCTGCAGAGTTCTGTGGCTGCAGATTCCGTGTATGCCTGCTTATCAGTAATGGATAAATATATCAGATCTAGAGTCATGGCTTGTGGCATAGATTCATAATGGAAACTAATTGCTGTTTGTCTTCCACATGAAAGCACACTAAGAGAGACTGAACGTTGTTTGAAGAGGCCAGTGAGTGGCCCGCCTCTTGACCTCTTCCGACCTCTTGACCTGCATGGCCACAGTGTCGGACTTCATAGGGACAGAACTTAGTAACCTGCTGAGGCCAGAGCAACTGGCCACGAGCCTTCGCTTTCCTGCCACTGTTTGACCTTTGTTTGTGATTTGTGAAAGGCCTTTATGATGCTCAGAGATTGTCTTACACAGGCACATGGGTACACACACACACATTCATTTTTGGAGCCACATGAAACATCTAAAGAAGGACCCACAGTGACACAGAATGAGAGGTAAAGACTTCAAAGTGTGCCTGTTCATACACATGACAGGGTTCCCACGGTCCTGAAAGACCTAGAAATAACAGGTTAACATAACAATGTTAAAATTGTGATATCCAGGCCTGGAAAAGTCTTAGAATTTAATGGTATCTTTAAAGTCTTGGGAAAGTCAAGAAGATTAATGCAGTGTTAAACGTTTTGGAAAACCCATGTACATTTCTATCGCAAATGCACATTTTACTATTTGTGTTCAGCTCTATAATATTTTATCGGTTAGATTCAAAGTATGAATTGCCCACATTCATAAATTCAGGAATTAAAAAAAAAAAAAAAAATTTGGTCTTTTGGAAACATTTGTAGACTTCATGAAACGCTACAGGTGGTGTAAGGCAGAATGTCCAAGCTGCTCTTTTTCATAAGAAAAAGTAGATGGTGACTTTATGCGTAAATAATCGTGTAAATTATTTTCGATACTCCCGTTGTGCCAATCTATAAAGAAGTTCAGGAACGCTTGCTTGTTTTAATTGTGTAGCTTGCAAAGAATGTGGCATGCTGTTGCCTCATGCTGTTGTAAAATTCTATTAATCAAAATTAATAATAGTGATTTTAAGAAGAATAATCCACAATTATGATTTCTGCAGTCTGTGTGTTTTGTTATGCATCTCTCTGATGTCTGCTGCAAAGACGCATACTCAGCGTTCACCTGTCCCCATTGGCAGGAGGTGTTGCTGGGTGTTTATGATGTCTGCTTGATTAGAGGATAGGTTTACATTACCCGCACTGACATCCTGCTCAGGCCTGATAATAGAGCCAGTGTGCTGGAATCCCTGGCATGTTTTCGGTGCTGTGGAGAGAAAGGGCATCCTTTTATATCCAAACCCCCTCTCTGATCCATTATTCTCTGTCCTGATGAGGTGATAAGAGCCAGAAGGGATATAATGAACCTCTGTCAGAGCAGACAAGGGAGTGAGGAGGGTCTCTGTTGAGCTAGACAAGCTTACTTGACAGCAACTATCCCGGGGCAAGGCTATACACACATGTAGACAGATGCACACGTGCATTCCAGTCTGACACTCTGTACTTATTGTCAGACCTTTTGACCTGCTTGTCAGACAATAGTGTCTTCCTCTGAAAAGCCAGTCGTAATTCACACAATTAATCTCCTCTAAGGGTCGCGGTTCGACTCGCCGTAGCCCTCCAAGTTGACGGAGTCCCCCGGTGGAGCACCTCTGGTTTTTATCTGTGGCAAGGAAGCCAACCGAGGCCTTTATTTTCCCTGCAATGATCTCAACTCAACTATCCCTGATCTGCCCTACATTTTACCTTTTTGTTTCTCAGAGGTTGTTTGAACTGAAGTTTCCAATGAGAGTTTGGGATTTACAGCAACATAAGCAAAGCGACGTGGGCGTGTCTAACAATGTGTTTAAATTTATGCAAATCAGCAGCAATGCAATGTGCAGATGATGCTGCATTAAATTAAACTGAATTACATGTTGTTTTGTTTTGTTTTTATGTGCCCTCCATTTCAATTTACTTCCCAGAGGAGCTCAGCTGTAAACAAAGAGAATGTTCTGAGTCAATTAGATAAAACCTGCTTTTCTTGCTTTGAAGTTTGCAGTTTTGTTTTGAGGGGACCAAGTTTAGTTTTTGTTGATTGGATTTACATCTGACTCGTAACAGCCTTCCTCAAACCACCATAACGGCAGTTGCTGTTTTCTCTTTTAAGTCAATCTTTGTAAAACATTCCCGGGCTGTTAAAGGTAGTTAGCGTGAAATTTGTGATTAACATCCCTACCGATACAGACAGGCCTAGTCATTGTTTGCTTATTTTTATGCTTGACGTGTGCTGAAGGTATGTCTATCCTTTATCTGAACCCTTACAGAATGGTTTGCGAGCTTCCATCTGCGGTGCTGTGTCATACAACCCTCAGCATAACCACTCTGCTCTTAGATTTGGTCTTGCCACATGGGTTTACGTGAAAAGAGCATTGTATCTTTACTTACACTTGCATTTTTAAGTGTCAAATCTTATGAAACACTGTTTTCATGTTGTGCTTTGATTTCACACAGCGTTTTCAAACATTTTGACTGGCCGTTCACACTGACAGCGACTTGCAGGGACAAAGCAACCTGTAGTCATTGAAGGCAACATGTTGTTTATGTATTTTATGTACCCTAGCCACCTTATTCCTGATGACCTTACTGCGTTTTGAATTATGGGTGGCACTTCCGGTTTTAGGAACTTCCAGTCACAAAGGCTAAAACGAATCATTTCAAATCATAAGGTTGCCCTACAAATAAAGCTGATCCGTCAGTTTGACTGGATGAGCTGTCAATTTTCCTTCATGATTTATTTTCAGACATCATGAGAATAACGTTATACTTGGTATTTTAACGTGACATGTTATAACAAGTGTATCTATGGCAAGAGCTCTTTTCAGTCGCTGCTGCTATGATTATTTTTTTTTTTTCCTTTGCTGTAAAAGTATGAAAAAGGACAACATATGCGGCACATTTGTGGTCTGTTCTCCCGAATTTAATTTACGATATTCCATTAATATTTCACTGGAATGCACGAAGAATCTCTCGTTATTCTCCTCAAATCCTCGCGTCTCTTTCCAGGTTTGTTTTCACAGGTAAATGCAATTTATAATCTGTCAAAATGACGGAAATCACTTTGATATAGTGTCATGTAATGCTGAAGTAATGAACATTTTTGATTAAGGCTTGTTATACAATACAGATATATATTTGCCTACTACAGTGATTTAACCAAGACTCGCGCTTTTGGGGCTATTTTTGGTCTGTTGATTCTTTTAAACTTTTAAATTTTATTTTAATGTTCGATGGTTGAAGGGTGAGTCGATTAATGTCATCTCATTGTGACACTTTTTTAACTTATTGCGTTCATAGAGCGAGCCTTTCACTGATTGTTTACAGCCTAACGGAAGTTACACCCATAATTCGCGCAAAGCGTCATGGGGCGCAGGAATAAGGTGGATAGCGCTTGTTTCTGGAGTACATTATTTGTTGGGTTTTTGATGTTGATGCAGTCATATATATTGATATATTTGTTATTGTAATTTAGCTCTTTCTTTAATTTCATTAGTTTATTTCATTAGGTGGTGTATGATAAGGAAGTATGTGTAGCACTACTAATCCAAGTAATCTTATAATACTTAAATGGAAAGTTTACCCAAAATTAGCTTTCTGTTCAAAATCCATATTAGTTTCTTTTTTCTGTGGAACATATTTTGGAGAATGTTTGAACTGCTCTTTTAAATACAATGAAAACAAAAGTCTTCTAAAAACCATTCAGTAATTTTTTTTTTAGAGAAACAGACCAAAATTTCTGTTGTTATTTACTGAAACTCTTCCCCTCCACCATAAATCTCACCTATTCGTGTACATATAAAAATGTGACCAGCGAGAACCAATGCCAATATTTGATCCGTCATGAGGTGCCAGTTTTGAATTTGCGCAAGGTTGGATCAGTTTTGGATCAGATGAAAGTGAATAAATGATTTGATATTTATATGAATGACAGTGTGAAGACCGTTTTAAGATGAATCGCATCTATCCAGTGATGTTAATTGTACAATCATTTGGCCTACTGCAGTGTTGGTCTGTTTAGGCAGTCTCCTTGAAAATAGAAGTAAGTGGTAACACTCTGTTTGTGTAAATGAAGTGCTTCCTAGTAACAACCAAAGCATGTCAGTAAATAAAAGCCGATGGCCTAAAGCAGGCTGCCTTAAAACAACAGGAGTTGTAATTGCAGCATGCTGCGAGCTCCACTGTTGCTTTCTGGTCAGACTCTGAGAGGAAGGAGGGCTTTCATACGGAAATTAGAGGGCTTAGCAGTGGCTGTTTGGTTTGTTTGAGTAAACTATTGCTTTTATTTTGAATGTTCAGTGGAGAGTGAGTTTTATGTGGCCTACATGTAGTCATCGAAAGGAGCTGCAGTCAAACTTGTGCCCTCTGTGGGAGGAAACGGGACTAATCAAGGTATGGTTTGGGGTATATTTCAGGAGAACTGGAGGGAAGCAACTACGTGTTTCTGAAAGCACTGCTGAAACTTCTTGCAGACAATTGTCCTTTGTCTGAGCTTGTCTCTCTCCAGAAAATTTGGTTCAGATAACACACAAACACACACATAAACACTGATACACTGCATTTTCAGTACTGACTACATTTATGGCAAGAAATTCACTGTAAACAATATGATAACAATGTTTTAGCAATTATTGGATGTCATTTAGTAACTATATTTTGTTGATAGATAGATAGATAGATAGATAGATAGATAGATAGATAGATAGATAGATAGATAGATAGATAGATAGATAGATAGATAGATAGATAGATAGATAGATAGATAGATAGATAGATAGTGTAATATTTAAACGTACTTTAAAATACTTGCATCTTAAATAATATACTGTATATTTCAATGTGATGCATCACACAGAGACTTCTGGGAACATCCTTTTTACGTTTTTTTCCCCCCCTAATAAAAATAAAAATCTACCATCATGTTACTATATATATATATCCATCCTTATAATTTACATTAAAAAAAATCTAAATTATATATAAGGTGTATCATATTTTTTACTTCCAAAAAACTAATTTACAAATGTTTACAGTATTCTACAGAAACGTTTACATGTCCTGTTAAGTCTATATATTTTTTTCACTTTATACTGTAATATGTAAATTTGTATCTTTAACTTTATATAATTTGTATTAGTTCAATTTAAAGGGGTCATGACATGGTTTTTTGTTTTGTTTTATTATGTTCCCTTATGTGCAATTATAGTATTGCTATAGTTTTTTGTACAAAAAAAATTAAAAAATGTAGTGATTTATGACCTTTTCCCACCCTGTTTCTCCCCCTCTGATTTAAACAGTCTGTTTTGGAGGTGTTTCCCCTTTAAGAGTTCAGTGTTAACGCCCATTGTTATGATTGGCTAACGTCAGTGCTGCTTATGCATAAATTATTAACGTTAATCATTTTGTATCACATGTAGGCTACACAATGCTCCGCCATGTGAAACTTCGGTCTTCCGATCATTTACCATCGTGTCAATTCTCAATTGATTTTGATTCATATGCGCGAGGGAGAGAGAGAGGGAGAGCAAGACAGTTTGAAGGCGCGCGCGCGGCCGGGGCTCTCTCTCTCTCGTCGTTCTTTCAGTAACATGCGCCCTGTCACACTCATCTTCTACATCACTCACCGAACAAATAAGGCTTTGGCGGGCTGCATATGCTGCAAATAAACTGCATCCAACTGCTTTCCCTGACGTCTGGATCTTTCGGCAGCATTTAAACATGTTGTTTGTCCACAGCAGGAACAGCACATCTGCGTGGCGTAAACAGACCCCCTCGCTGCACGTCAACGCATGCGATGATGTCAAATGAGGCGTAGTTGTCTTGGCTGGAGGCGGTCATATGCAAACGACTGGTACGTCACTTCGTACCGTGACGTCACTAAGTTCAGAGGATCTAGAACGAGCTGTATTTAGAGCTTGATTAAATAAATGGTTTGTTTATAATGGGGAGGACGTCTTAAGCTATGAAACTTGCAGGAGGTTTTAATGGTACAAAGACCTCTTAAATACCAAAAGATCAAGGCAAATTTGGTTTCTCATGTCATGACCTCTTTAACAAGGTATCTGTATGATTAAAATGTAAAGATTTTAAATTCGATTAAAAAAAATATATATTACAAAATTAGCTCGTTTTAGAGTTATTAAAGGTACTTTTTGAGCCTACAGAAACTCAGGTGAAACTCATGTGACGCCATAATATCTGTCCTCTTTCCCTGACAGATGAACTCATGGGTCTCCCTTCTATTAAATTAAATGAAGCGCTTTAGTTGGTTTTTTTTAGTCAAGACTTGGCGTGTGCAGAGGCAGCAGAACAAAGCCTCCGCTTTCCTATAGCGAACGTGGAGCCAGATCTACGCCATCCAAACTTGGCATTGAAACTTGGAGCCAATCTGTAAGCAATTTAGTGGAGCTCTGTGGAAGCAGTTTGCGAGAGACAGCAAGCGAAAGAGGGAGATTTCTTATAAATAGTAATATTGTGCGGCAGTCAGTAAGTAATGGGTGTGCTCCAAATGATAATGTGTTGAAAAAATCCTTAAAGGCAATCAAAAGCGAATACCCACAAAAGATTGAGTTAGATATTACAGTAATTATTTCCGGCAAGGTCTTTCTTTTCAAAACCAAATAAGAAAGGGGGGACTTCATAAGAGTGTAGTTGCCTGTAAGCGTGCACACATGTCAATGTGCGGCTGAATATTTTTGGTTAATGTGTGTAAATGATTGCTCGCGTGACTGTCATGATTATGTCACCCTTTTGCTCTCCAAATCTGTCAGTTCACCTCTGAGTTGTAAGTATTGACCTGCACGGACCAGACGGTGGGATCATATAACTGATATCATGTGACTGATTTTACGAGGCAGGTGGTGCTGGGTCGTGCTCTCTGCCTTTATTAGACCAAAGCAAACTCAAAGAGCCTTTTGTGCTGTGCCATCACTTGACTGCAGTGGACCATGAGGAAAATGAAAGAGACATTTCCACCTTATGGATCTACAATATTATTTTTTAGAAATATGATACATTAAATATAAAAATAAATATATTGTGTGTGTGTGTGTGTGTGTGTTTTGTATAAGTTGTAATTGGATTGCATATTTATGTTATTAGTCTCCAGGAGGTACCAAAGTAAAAATTCCATTATACCTGGTACATTGTACTTTGTACATATGTTAATAAGAGCTTGAAATTAAACCGCTTATTGGAGGAGTTACTAGGAGGAGTTAAAGTCTTGGTATTTTGAAGCACAAAATGCAATTACCAGAATTCATTTAATTGAATTTATTAATGGCAGATACAGCATTTTAACACACGTTAAACTTGGAGAAAAAAGTTAATTAAACGGACACATTAAAAAGTTTAAAGAATTATAAACTATTCTTTAAAACTAATGATTTTTTTGGGGGGGGAAAAAACATCTTGGTGGATAGAAAACAGAAAAGTTTTTCTAATTGGAAAAATACCCCTATATATTTTGCATAAACTGTCCTAGAGATGTTTCTTTAGAGAATACATCATATGTGACACTGTTAATAAATGTTTTTAATATCTCTCTTTCTTTCTTTCTCCCTCCATCGTTGTTCCCCCTCTCTCCCCCTCATATTCCTGGATGGATGATCACCTTTTCAACCCTGTAGGTGAGTGTATATCTGCATTGCCTCCACAGTTATTATAAAGCAGATGTTTCTTTTGGTCATTGCAGAAGTCTTTACCTCTTTTATAGACACTTAATTATGTGCAGCTTGTAATAAGAATGTATTTTAGGGGGAAAAAAAAACATTTGGGATGCAGTCCGTCTCTTTAAACCTTTGAACTGTTGTACACATGCTTCAGATATAATGGTATATCTGGACCAAATGTGCAATGTTTAAATCAGATCATCATTCACAGACTGTAGTATTTTGTACAATAGATGTAAGCAGCTACACCTTGTTCCTAGTGGCATGTAGAGAGATTTAGACCATTGAGAGTAATTGAGAGGATAAAAATAGGTCTTGAATGTCTTAATTTTTTTTTTTTTTTTTAAATAGTCAATGCTTAGCAATCAGAAAATGTTAATTGTCAAACTAAAGTCAGAAAAGCTAAATGTTATGTTTATATGTTTCCTATTCATTTTATTTGAGGTTTGCCATTTTTGCACCCAGGTCCACCAAAATTTAAGACGTTATAAGTACTGTTTTGTTTTGCTTTGCTTTGTGTTCTGTTTCGTGTTGGCACCCTATCTGTGAAGAGTTTCTAATATTAATAGTGGCTTAATCTCAGGCAGAACTATCAGATGAGACTCGACAGATAATGCTTCAAACTTGCAGTAAAAACCACTGACTCTCTTAAGTCGATTGTTCAGGAAGCTGGGCTGATTTCCAAGGGATGTGGTTAGATGGAGCTCTTGATTTTAAGCTTAGCATCTTGTGATGGCTATTGACGAAGAAGTGGGTGAGGTTCAGAGTGGAGATTTACTGTTGTATTTCCTCAAGGCACTGATGCATCACATAAATACAGCTTATTGCACTAAATATCACTGTATAAGCAAAGTTCTGCATGAACTCCAAGCGTTAGAATAAAGATCCCACTATGGATTCTTACAAGGCTTGTTGCTCTTTTAGATCGTCTGCTGAGAGTCTACCGCTGACTCGCTTCACCTCTGATGTGAGATACAGCGTGATGCATTTTCCATAGAGACATCCCCGAAGGGCAAAATCGAAAGCTTCCATTAGAGATCCCTGCTGTTCCCATTTAAGGCCAACTCTGAAACTGCAGAGGAGAAACGATTGTCTAAATTGGCTTTGTGTTTGAAATCTGCACATTAAGAGCAGATAGTTTTCTAAAGGTTATTCATCCCTCATGTTCGAATCTTCTTCCCCTTTTGTAATCACTTCTTCAGATGTAATCAAAGTTTTTCCATCTGCTTTGCATCTTGGAAGCTTTTCTTAAAGCCTTGAAAAAGTGCTCTTTAGCAAAGGCACTCAAATGATAATGTTTCTTACTGGGAGCCACCAAGTGTGTGAACGCCTTTAGGTTTGAATTATGTAAATGTTTTGGGTCTTGCAGTGTTGTGGTTGCAGTTTTGGGGCTAGCACACGTCTCTTTATTCAAAGATGAGATTGTACTTGAATGGGGAACGTGAGGAACCGACAGGAAGCATTTCTCTCTTTCACCGTATCACGCTATCATTTTTCTCCCTTTCAAATCCTCAGTATATCAGATGACTAACACATTGAAGCTGTGTGTTTAGCTCAATCCTCTGTCATGTCACCTCATGTTTGACTAATTGTGCTGTTACTTGCGTTACAGGACCTCCTTATCCCGTCACCTTAGCTGACATTGTTATTACTTCCCCCTCTAATCCCCCTCACACTCAGGGTGAGGTAATTGACTTTCGAAAAAACCATTGACTTAATACATAATACATAATACATGAGTGTGGTCTTGTTCAAAATCTATTTTATGTTCATAAACATTTTGGAACATTTCAAGAGATAAAAAAATAATAATAATAATAACTTAAAAACAAAGTTTAAATGTAAAACAAAATGTGGTTTGGGAGAGTGTCATATTAGTATTTCTCATCATTTGGGATTTGGAAAAAGTCTTAAAGGGATGGTTCTTTTTTTATTCATCATTCACTAAAACTTTACTAAAACATCATCCCAAAAGTTTATAACTTTCTTTGTTCTGTGGAACACACAATATTAATAGTTAGTAAGATAGTTGTTAAGTTTAGGTATTGGGTAGGATTAAGGAATGTAGAATATGGTCATGTAGAATAAGACATTAATATGTGCTTTATAAGTACTAATAAAGAGCCAATATCCTAGTGATATGCATGCTAATACTAGTTAATAGTGAGAATTGGACCCTAAACTAAAGTGTTACCATAATTACCTATACTCTGGTAATACTTTAGATTGGGGACCAAATACCTTACTATCAATAAGCCAAAATTAGGAGTTTATTGAGGGAAAACTCCTAGTTAAAAGTCAATATGTGTTCCCTAATCTATGGTGTTGCCTATCATTTTTCTGTCTGGAATCTTTAGAGATAATGGCGACAACTAAACTAAAAGGATCCAAATCACATCCAGGTGTCACAATATCATAGACTTAGAAGTAACCTCCTAGAATACCTTAGCAACCACATAGCAATGTCTTGACAACCGCCCAGAACACCTTGGCATTGTAGTGGTTTTCTTTTTCTTCAGAAAATGTAAATATCTGTTTGTTTGTTTGTTTGTTTTTTAAGTGTAATTGTGTCATAGCGCCATGAGATGTGCTGTCAGACCCAATGATTAGTCGTGTACAGATGGACATTAAAATTGTTATTGTGCTGGAATCAAGTGCACGACCCAGTCACAATGATTGGAGAGTTTTGTCTTCGGGGACCAAACTTATTATATTCCTCCATAATAAATTGTCTTTTCCTCCACATAAGTTTGAAAAACTGCAGCCGCCTGTTGATTTCGAGGGCCATCATTCATTATGCCTTTGACGTATTTAATGTGTGCAAGCTGCAAACAACATCTATGAGCAATTAATAATTGTACGTTTTTTTGGTGAAAAGGGTGACAGGGCTGTAAAACATATTATGTTTTACATTGTATTTTGAGATTAAGTGGTATAGGTTTATTTTTGTTGCTGCACAGCCATGTAATTACACATTAGGGGAATCAGTTGTAAAACAAGTAAAAAATTTGTTGAGTCTTGTAAAGTCGACTTGTGAGGGATCCGGATAATGAGAGAGAAAAGAGCTGCCCTCGGGAGACAGGGACGAGGAAAGGTACATGTGTGTGCGCGCACAGGAAAAAGTTGGATGCTATTGTACAACACTCATACACTCAGGACTGAAGAAAGATAAAAAAAGAAAAGCAGAACCTTACTGTTGAAAGGAAAAACAAATCAAAGATAGAGAAGATAATGCAGGAATTCCACAAATCCCCAGTGATGAGTCAGGGAATGATATGTCTCAGCGGAGGCCCTAATAAATTCCTCCCTTGATTGGGAGCACGATTTTGAGGCTTAGGTTGCCATGGCTGCCTGCAGGAATCTTGTCTTGCCTCATCCAACTCTCTCAGGACATTGCAGTTGATTGCGGAGTCAAGCTATGTCAGTTGTCACTCACTTGGGTCTCTTCAGTAATCACGGTCGAGTTTGATTGAAATAATTGGAGTGAATGGGCTTTGATTGGAAACGTCTTGGGTGTTCTCAATTAAAGAGGCATTTAGAGTGTCCTTTTTTGAAATCAGGATTCATTTTTTGGGTCAGCCCACACCTGAGGTGAAGCTTATAACCAAAGCAAACAGTTATGATGAGTTCCAGCGTTTAATGATAATTTCTATGTATTCTTTGTGTGTGTGTGTGTGTGTGTGTGTGTGTGTGTGTGTCAGTACATGTTCTCATGTCATCACTGAAGTTCTTTACTTATAGACTTTGTCATTTTTTTAGCTGCATGTTGTCCAAGTTCCCACAGTTATGGAAAAACTTTAAAATAGTGTTTTCCAGGCCTGACAAAATTATGTATACTATTAAAATCTTAGAAGTCAGGTAAAATTCTGTTGTGAATATACACTACAGTTCAAAATTATATTAAATACTAATCAGAACAACTGATTTCTACGGAGCCCCCCTAGTCCCACTTTGTCTAAAAAATTAATTATAACTATCTCGTGGCCTCAAGATAGTAACTCGTGGCGTCAAGATAGTAACTCGTGGCCTCAAGATAGTAACTCGTGGCCTCAAGATAGTAACTCGTGGCCTCAAGATAGTAACTCGTGGCCTCAAGATAGTAACTCGTGGCGTCAAGATAGTATCTCGTGGCCTCAAGATAGTAACTCGTGGCGTCACGATAGTAACTCTTGGCCTCAAGATAGTAACTCGTAGCCTCAAGATAGAGTTACTATCTTGAGGCCACGAGTTACTATCTTGAGGCCACGAGTTACTATCTTGAGGCCACGAGTTACTATCTTGAGGCCACGAGTTACTATCTTGAGGCCACGAGATACTTATCGTGAGGCCACGAGATAGTTATAATTAATTTTTTTGACAAAGTGGGACTAGGGGGGCTCCGTAGATTTCAACGCTGGTAATAAGACATGTTTCTTGAGCATCAAATCAGTATATGAGAATGATTTCTAAATGATCATGTGACACTGAAGACTGGAGTAATGATGCTGAAAATTCAACTTTGCCATCACAGGAATAAATTGCATTCTAAAATATTTTACTAGCCGGTATAAAATAGAAAACAGTTATTTTAATTGTGATATTGATTTACTGTACTATATTTTAGATTAGTGTTATTCAACTGGTGGGTCACGACTCATAAGTGGGTCGCAAGACCGTTTTGAGTGGGTAGTTAAAGAAACAAAACCAAAAAACTTAATTCTAAATGTTTTTCTTTTATTTTGAAAGACATGCTTGAACGCTGTTGACTCTTATGTCAGAAGTAAGCAGATTCTGCTGTTAGATAAGATGTTGTCAGGCTATATTATCAGATTACCATAGCCCAAAACCTAAGCTTATTTAAAACTTTAACACCATTCTTTCGCAGCCTTGCAAGCCCCGGTATTTCCTTCAGGAAATGCAAATCTTGATTTCCGATTAAAGCACTTGGTTGAAGCACTTTTGCAAGATGTTGGAATTTGGGTGGCAGGCACACCTCTGGTTAGGCAGAGCTGTCAAAATAGACTCCACATGTACTGATACGTATTATGTGCCGAACACAAATTAGTTAGATGCCAATCAGTGCAACTGCCCCACAGGGCGGCACTATCTACAGCTGTTAACATATCATGTTTGACATTCAGCCACTACTCCACGCCCCTGGCCACCACACCCTCATGAGCAGACTGAGATTTATGGGAGCTTTGAGGCCTGGACTGGAGTTTAGCTCTGATTCTGCACTCGTCATGCAGGAGGTTGTGATTACAGGCCAAGCTGGAACGGGTAGGCCTGAGTCAGCGCCATCTCGCTAGGAATCTATGCAAACCCACATGAACGTACATACATACGCAGATGCATATTCTGATCTGAAAACCATCTTTCCAAACATGCATATAGATAAAGAAAGTCACTGTGACCTTAACCCTCTCTGTAAACACCCATTACGTTGCCAGATATACATGTGAAACCATACAGTGAGGACCATACTCGTATCAACCCCCCACACCCATAATTCATTGCTCAGAATAAGACACACACACATACACAGTTACTCATACCCATATCCTCAGTCTGCTGTTGGCATGATCACTCTTTCCTTCCATGGATGCTGGATGCCAGCTATTCACAAAAGCGTGCATTAGAGGTGGAGAAAGTGTGCATGTGTGAGGTAGAAATGCAATGGTTTCACTTCGAAAATAAGTTTTTGTGTTTTGTCTTTTTTTTTTTTTGTAAAAAATATGTAAACATGCTCATAATGAGATGCATTTACTTCTGTTGCAAGCAAAATTGCATAAGATAAGACTTCTTTTCAGAGAATCTTTATTGATTTCCATTCTTACACCACTGGCAAATGGTTTTATTTGGTTACACAGTTTTAATAGCTTGTTTTTAGTGTTTTTGAGAGGATGTTTTGCTTGTTTTAAGCACACCTACTGCAATATAATTTAGTTTAGCAAGAAAAAAATATTTGCCAATGGAGTAAGAAAAAAATCATAATTCAAAATATATTAGTTTAGTAGCTCTTTTAACTCTTTTCAGTCAGTGCTAGCATTTTTGATAATATTTTTTAAAAATTGCATAGCCCCCAGAATTTTTATTTGTATGAATATCTGAACGTATATATATATATATATATATTCTTTTTTTAATCAACACATGAACCACATGTGGTTAAGTTCCATTAAAAAGCAACAATTTTAACAAAAAGCTGAGAAAATCATGTTTTTGTCAAAGACTACATCCGGATCGGATTCAGAATAGATGTCTATTGAGTCCATCAACACCCCCAAGCTTGCACAGTCCTATATCTTGTCCTGGGTTGACATTTCATTCGATAACATTAGGCAGTTTTGATTTATGCTGCTTAATTTTGATGATCACGTTATTTTACATGTGCATAAGCAATGCTTGTATTGCCCGTTTCTGCTTCTCCTTCACCTGTGTTTTGATCCAGAGATTCTGTACTTTTTCAGAAGATGCAAAAATGCCGTCAATGGCAAGGGAAGGGTTGAGCATTGCCATTGGCCTAAGCAAGACTGTTTGTTCACTAAATGCTTATTTTCCTTCAGCTAAACAGTTTCTGTAATGACATCTAGACCTCTCTGTTCAGTAAATGGTAGAGATGCATGATCTATCTGTACCATATTGGTTATTAGCCTATGTTTGAGATTTTTATTGTTATTTATTGGTATCGGTCTGTATTGGATATTTAATTGTGCATTCTCTTTTCCCCTATTTTTACATTTACCTTTTCCGCCATCTTATGCGCACTTAAACTTCTGTTTAAAAACAGTACTAATTTAATTACAATGTCAAATTTAATTTGAATCGTTTTATGCTGTATATTATGATGTTGTTGGATTTTTTTATAATTTATGGCAGAACACATGAGAAATGAAACCCAGAAAACAACCTTGTACACCTCAAGTGCCTGATTCTGCTGAAGATGTCGAACTAAGACAAAGAAATTCCCATCTACATAATCTGATCCTGAGATGTACAGTATGTATTCACACTCATCCAATTAGAGCTATGCTTGACCAGCCAACCAAACGTAGTCATACTGAACAAAACTGGACCTAGATCGGTTGATAATAGATATGTCTCATAGGCATCTTTTTCTTCAGGTGGTGCAGATCTTTGTGTGTGGGCTTGTGTCGCATGTTCAAGACCACCTTGCAGTGTTCAGCCCGCATAGCTTGTGTTTGGATGACTTCCTGCTTCATCAAGCCGTTTGCTGAGACAAGCCAGGCCTGGTTAGAATCAAAACGTACATGCGCACACACTCACCTCCTCACTGGCCCTCAAGCTCTCGCATTACACACCGAGGCTAATGTCTCTTTTCTTTATCCAACACCTTTCTCTGCGTCCACATGATTAATGAAGCCTTCACCTGCATTCATCACTCAAACACTCTGGGTTTGTCTGTGAGTAAAGGCAGTGGACCTGAGAGAACACAGAGCCATGAAGTTTTTGTTGTTTTGAGAAAATTACAATTATTTAGACCTGTGATTTCATACACACGGCCAGTTGAAAGATTTCAGGGTCCATGCATCCTTTCATATATTGAGGGGTGTTGATATTAGCTTTATGCTAGGTTTAGTGCATAATAGAGTTCATTTCAAAACCCCAAAAAATCTAAATTGTAACTTTTATTCCACATATTTTAGCTTCTAGAACACTGCTAAAAGTTGACTAACCTGTAACTGATATATTTTGTTACATCACAAATGATGCATTATACATTACATTCACACTGACTATGTACTATGATTTTTTGAAAGGTAATGTCACCTGAAAAAAATATTCAAATGGAAATATTAAAGTGAACCCCGACTAGTGCGGAATGTTGGCCTTATAAGATTAACGTGGGCGTCCGCTATAAAAAGGTGATACAAAAACACTCCAAATGTTTTTGATTTTATTAAAAAAAGACGAAAATCCGTTCACTCGTAGGCCGCCATAGTTATTTAGGTCTCAATGCATTCTGGGTAGTGACGTGTAAAGGTTGTAGCTGCTAGCTAGCCAAGTTTTGACAGTAGTGAGATGAACACTTCTGCCGTTCAGCCTTTTCAGTTTGAACCCAAGCGCACCATAGGCTTAAATCAAGAGAATAACGCGGAAAACGATAGGCCTACTCAAGAGTTACGTGAAAATGAAGATTATCAGAGAGTTGAAGAAGCGAGAGTGGAGCAAAATAGATGGTGTCTGCGGCAGTTTGCCAATGGCAAGCGAGAACGAGAGCGTTTGCTGTAAAGAGCTCCACTTTTTTGTCAGCAGCTGTACAGGGTAGGCTGTATAGATCAGACGATCGTACTATCGGTATAAATAATTTAATAAGTCATATTCCGCCGTCGTTTGCTTTATTTTCCCTAAGCAGTCACTATGTTGAACGCATAGAAATACCCTCTCGGACCTTGTTCAAAATCCTGCCGCGCCACAGAGCACCATTTACATAGTTTTATATTAAATTTACATTTATTTGTCTCAAATCGTTGTTAATGTATATACTGACTTCACCCTGCGCAGTAATATACATTTAGTTTTACATTTATTTACAGAAATCAGCTGGTTGAATGAAAATTGCTGATGTTACCGGATTTTCAGGTGATATTCTCAATTCATTCAGTTAACGGACGCTCTGAGGTAAAGTGAATTCAGACTGCAGACTAATAAGCAACGATTGTATTTAATTGTACAGTACAATCATAATACAGACATGATCTTAATTCCATAATGTCCTTCCTTAAACATAACAATATTGCTGGCCATAAACTGACAAAGTGCGCGTCCGATGTGCGATACCTCGAGTTGTCATAGACGCGGCGCGGCGCTTCTCGTCCGGACCCGGTGTGCAACCCCCTTTACAAAGTCAACACTATTCTGCTCATCTACCTCTAAACATTTTCAATCTTACAATATTAATAAATACCATTGCACTGAATTGCCTTACACTACATATTTAAAATCTTAAATCTAATACTATAACGTTACTGACTATACTGATCTCTTTACAGCAAACGCGGTCGTTCTCGCTTGGCATTGGCAAGCAGTTGTCGCACAGACACCGCGTTATTCTCTTGATTTAAGCCTACGGTGCGCTCGGGTTCAAACTGAAAAGGCTGAATGGCAGACGTGTTCATCTCACTACTTTCAAAACTTAGCTAGCTAGCCGGTACGTTGGAAAAACAATAAACGAAGCGGCTAAAGCGGCTAGGCTCAACCGACTACAACCTTTACACGTCACTACCCAGAATGCATTGAGACGTAAATAACTATGGCGGCCTACGACTGAACGGATTTTCGTCTTTTTTTTTTATAAAATCAAAAACATTTGGAGTGTTTTTGTATCACCTTTTTATAGCTGACGCCCACGTTAATCTTATAAGGCCAACATGCCACACTAGTCGGGGTTCACTTTAAAGATATAGTCCACCCAAATATGGAAATTCTGTCATTATTTACTCACCTTCATGTTGTTCCAAGCCCATAAGTCTTTGGTTCGTTTTTAAAACATGAATCAAGATATTTTAATGAAATATAAGATTAGATATTTTAAATGAAGCCTGAGGGGTTTCTGTCCCTCTATTGAAAGTTAACCAAAACTTAGAAGATCCAAAAAGGTCATAAAGGCATCATATGGATTAGTTATATGACATTTGGATTTGGTTACTTGGACTTTCAATGGATGGACCTCTCATGTTTCATTAAAATATCTCAATTTGCTTTTTGAAAATTAGCCAAAGTCTTATGGGTTTGGAACTGCACAGGGGTTAATAAATGATGACAGAATTTTCATTTTTGGGTGATCTAACCCTTTAACACCGTGTCCTAACCAGCAACAAGCAATTTGTCTGTCCACACCAGATGCGACAAAGCTAAAAGACGCAACAAAATCAACCTTAAATCACAACCAGAAGAGCGTGTGGGATCTCTCTCTCTCTCTCTCTCTCTCTCTCTCTCTCTCTCTCTCTCTCTCTCTCTCTCTCTCTCTCTCTCTCTCTCTCTCTCTCTCTCTCTCTCTCTCTCTCGCGCTCTCTCTCTCTCTCTCTCTCTCTCTCTCTCTCTCTCTGCAAGCTTACTGCTGTCTCGCAACAAAATGGTTAAGTACTGTAACTAATCAAATTAACTAAAAAATAAACCAATTTAGCACTATTCAAAATACATCAGTGGCTGATACAGTCTTTGTCATGTTTGTTTGCATAGAGTCGTTGTTCTTGTTTCCTTTCTATATCCAGAAATGATAAATTGTTGCTTTCATTGTGGCTATTAAAGTCAAGCAAAAATATTTGAACTTAAAAACACCTAAGTAAGTACCTGAGATAATCATTGAGCTGTCAGTTGTGGCATTGCAGGAGTAGAAACCATTCTAAAAATAGAATCCCGTTGCTTGTTGAGTATCACTGTTGTGACTGATTTTGACAAACTCTAACAACTTTTTATTGCTTGTTGCAGCGTGCCTAGTTAGGAAATGATTTTACAGTCTTTTACTGCATGCGTTGCTGTTAGCTTTAGCATGTTTAGCTCCTCAGTTTTTGCAATGTAGGAAAAGCTGAAAGTGTTGAGTTTATAAGGTGTCCAACAACTACAGTAAAAATTGTGTAGAAAAATGCAAACGTTTGTGAAATGGGACACATCTACAGTCTTTCTCTTCTTGGTAAACAGAACAAAAATAATGATGGATATTTTTGTCCAATTGGAGGCTTGAATGAGAATTCCCCTCCCCCAAAACAAATTTCCCAACACACATCTTTTTCTTTTTTTTTAAGATGTGTGTAAACTTTTTAGTGTTTTCCAACTCAATATTCAGAGACAACTATAAATTCTGTTTGAAATCAGCTATTATTTTTGCAGTTTAGCTTGGTGACTATTTTGGCACAGAAATTACCACCTCGCCTTTAAGAGAAAGTTCTTTGCTAGGTGAGAAGGTTTAGGTAGCTTCTGTCTTATATTTTTATTATGCCAGTCTGCACATACACACACAAACCCACACACGTTGTGTCACCACAGGCTTTGCTTGTAAAATGAGTGCAAGTGTGAAACTAAAGAGGTGGTTTAGGGTTTTATGAGGACCGGTATTATGGCAGTGGCAAAGTGTGAGAAGAGAACTTCACCTCTTTCAGCGTTAGCTTATGTGGCACTTGGCTGTTCGCACCATTTACTGGAAGCCAAAAAAAAGTCTCAATCAGTTGTGCTACATTTGCAGTGCACAGTTTTCAAAGCACTGGAGCATTTGGCCTCAGTGTTGTGATGTCATTCTGAATGTAATGCCTGTCATCGGGACTGGAAGGAGTAAATGATGTATGGTGGAAAAAAAGTATTGGTGGATTAGAATAAAAGAGTTTAACCTTCAGTGAGTTTGAAGGGAAGCTCGGGTGATTCTTCCACACACCTCAAGCATCACTTCAGTTGCATCAGCTTCACATAAATCACAGCAGACAGACTGCCTCTGTTCTAAACCGAGTGAAATAAACCAATGAAACAAATTCTCAAAGTGTTCTTGCGTTTAAAATAACTAGACGGAGAACAGTGGAATGGAAAAAAACAAAGGTGCCTCATTATGTATTTTAGGTTGAAATTAGTTAAAGTTGAATTCATTGTGACAGATAATTCATGTTTACTTTTTTTTAAAGTGAATATTGACAAAATTATCAGTTTAACTGGATGTTTACGGGTCTTAAATCAAAAGGCAAGTCTATTCCTTGTATAATTAATAAAATTATTATTATAATTTTTTTAAATCACTACCTTTATGTAAAACAAAGCTAAAAAAGATAATAAAAAGGTTCATGTGCCCCCAGTTCCAGCATGAATGGATGTGGCACAGCAGAGTTAGAATGTGTTTATGGTGCCGTGTCCCCTTCTGGTGTATCAGGGCTCTAAAAGCACCAGGGGATAATGTTAGCTTGTAAAACTTTAGGAGCTTTCAGCCACAGCCAGCCTTTATATGCAGGGACAGAGCTGCACTGTGGGGACTTTCCTGCGATGCTGGTACTTTTTCATTATGGAAAGCCTGGAGAGTGCACTGAACTGTTGGGACTTTTTTGTGAGGCAGAATTGGACGATTGCACGGTGCACTTGATAAGGTGTTTTCCTCTTTCTCATCTTTATAACATTTGTTTTAAACTTTGTCTTTCACTGAATAACTTGCCTCTAACATTTCACTTTTCTGTGGAAGTTTCTGCTTTAGATAAAAATAAATATGTTAATGTATTTAAACTTTATTTCTTGTAATTGTTACTTTATCACACAATTTCAAGTTGCAACTTAATTTCTCATAATTGTGATATCTAACAAGTATACCTTTTCTTTATCATGTCTGTGAATTTATCGCAAAATCACAACTAATCTACTAAATGCAAATACTATTTCTTGCTATTGTGACTTCATATCACAATTTTGTATTGAAATGAATATGTATACATTAATGTGTATACTGTATACAATTAATGTATACAGTGTCTCGTTTATTTTGCACAATTTGACTTTACTTCTCACAATTACAATTTTTTGTACTATTTTTCTTGTTATTTTGACTCCCAGTAGGACTTTATATCTCACAATGTTATTTATTATTTGTAAAATGTTCTTACCATTACCTGCTGTTATATTTTACTCTGAGGCAGAAACCGGCTTTCAGATTTCTTCTTGTTTTTGTATTGTTCTGAGTCTTTGTATAAATCAATTGTGAGTTAAATCTGGTGGTTACAAAACATGCTGTGGTTGTACAATAGTACTGTGATAGTATCAGTATAGCATGGTACTTTTATATTATACCATGGTACTAAATTATTACCATATTCATATAGGCTACCATGGTATTAACATAATTCCCCATGGAATGTCAATGGTTATATCATGGTACTTTTTGTGAGACATAACAACAATATATAATTTTATATATACACTGTTGCTCTTGACACACACACACACACACACACACACCCTTGCTTTCTCTCTGTCTCTTCTTCTCTTTCTACATTTCTAGTGGTTTGGCACTAAAAGTAGCACTGAAGTGGGAATATCTGGTGTACTTAAAATAGTTTCACAGAAATGCTAAACTAAACAAGAATTTGTCTTTTGTTTGTGTCTTTAGTAGTTGGACGGGCTTTCTACGCTCCGGTTCTCTCCACCAATTTACTGTAAATGTTCCATTCATTAATCCAGCTGTTCTGTGTAATTGTACCATAGGTTGTGCAGGAATGTTGGCAGCCATCTTAACTTATTTTTGTCATAATGCTGTGCTTGCTAAATGCGTAGCCTTACTTCTGATAGTCCGGGAGACAAAATAAACTTTCTCACTCAGCCGTACTAAATTGAATTAGGGTTTTAGCAATTAATTTGGCATCTATTTCTAAGGCAGGTCAACCGTCCTGTGGAAACATGGTGCTCAGATGTTGTTGGCAGGACTTCAGGAAGGTTCATGGCTCTGTGGACTTGTAATTGCACTCTGTGAAGGCAATCTCTTGATGAGCTCTAATGGACCCAGTGCTGCTCTGCAGTGCTGTTCAGTGTCCTACAGGAAGACTTTGAGCTCTCGGAGTGCACACAAACACACACACACACACACACACACACACACTCTCTCTCTCTCAGAGACTTCTCTAGGGTATTTACTCAACACAGAGGGTAGAGGTGGTACTTCCCTGAAACATTTAACCCCAGATTCCACCAACAGACTTCTTTGAGCCAAAACTAAGCTTTCCCTAAACAAACACTTTTTGTGTTCACACACAAACAGTTTATTCCAATGGTAGGTAGAAAATTAGGTTTACATTTGGTAAAAACTACAACTATTTAAAGTTAATATAGTCTGTCTGGATATGGGGTCAAGCCCAAGGGGCGCCGCATGATTTCATAAACGGCCTCTGTTGTACTGACTAATAAACAAACAATAACTTAATTACACTTGTGAAGGGAAACTTCAGGTCAGACACAGCTAAGAACGGACATATTTTGATGAAAAATGAGACCGTATGCTGTGGAAAACAGGAAACTAACTAGCCACGGTCATTCGCTATGGCCGATCGTAGTGTTTAGATACAGTTCCAGAAATAGCACGTTAAGTACTGCATCATACCACCATGCAGATGTACAACAGGAGGGCCATGAGCTTTTGTTTCATTTTTGCCAGACGAATTAATTATGTCTTTTTCAGACACAAACAGATTTTGAACATCTTACAACAGTTATTCTTAAACAGAAGTACTGTCACGGGCGGTTGCTGGCATACAGATGAGGAAGACGTATACGATTCAAAAAGGTTTATTCTCTAAAGATCTAACAGGAAGGCAAACGGATAGCAACACACACTGAACATAGACAATACCGGAAACTGAACTTAAACAGAACTAAACATATATACAGGTGTTATTGATGATGACTGATGAGTGCACAGCTGAACGTGATTAGTGTCCGTGACAACAATTGAGTGACGTAGGCAGGTGATGACAAAACATAACGAGTCCAAACTAACGGGAATGTGACAAAACGCCCCCTCCCGGTAGGCGTGACTTCGCGCCGTTAAGAGAAGATGAAGAGGATGAGGGCCTGGCGAAGGGATGGCAAAGACAGGCAGATGAAGAGGATGAGGGGCTGGTGAAGGGATGGCAAAGACAGGCAGATGAAGAGGATGAGGGGCTGGTGAAGGGATGGCAAAAACAGGCAGATGAAGAGGATGAGGGGCTGGTGAAGGGATGGCAAAGAAAGGCAGATGAAGAGGATGAGGGGCTGGCGAAGGGATGGCAAAGACAGGCAGATGAAGAGGATGAGGGGCTGGTGAAGGGATGGCAAAGAAAGGCAGATGAAGAGGATGAGGGGCTGGTGAAGGGATGACACAGACAGGCAGATGAAGAGGATGAGGGGCTGGTGAAGGGATGGCAAAGACAGGCAGATGAAGAGGACGAGGGGCTGGTGAAGGGATGGCAAAAACAGGCAGATGAAGAGGATGAGGGGCTGGTGAAGGGATGGCAAAGAAAGGCAGATGAAGAGGATGAGGGGCTGGCGAAGGGATGGCAAAGACAGGCAGATGAAGAGGATGAGGGGCTGGCGAAGGGATGGCAAAGACAGGCAGATGAAGAGGATGAGGGGCTGGTGAAGGGATGGCAAAGACAGGCAGATGAAGAGGATGAGGGGCTGGTGAAGGGATGGCAAAAACAGGCAGATGAAGAGGATGAGGGCCTGGCGAAGGGATGGTAAAGACAGGCAGATGAAGAGGATGAGGGGCTGATGAAGGGATGGCAAAGACAGGCAGATGAAGAGGATGAGGGGCTGATGAAGGGATGGCAAAGACAGGCAGATGAAGAGGATGAGGGGCTGGTGAAGGGATGGCAAAGACAGGCAGATGAAGAGGATGAGGGGCGGGCTGGTGAAGGGATGGCACAGACAGGCAGATGAAGAGGATGAGGGGCTGATGAAGGGATGGCAAAGACAGGCAGATGAAGAGGATGAGGGCCTGGCGAAGGGATGGCAAAGACAGGCAGATGAAGAGGATGAGGGGCTGATGAAGGGATGGCAAAGACAGGCAGATGAAGAGGATGAGGGCCTGGCGAAGGGATGGCAAAGACAGGCAGATGAAGAGGATGAGGGGCTGATGAAGGGATGGCAAAGACAGGCAGATGAAGAGGATGAGGGGCTGGTGAAGGGATGGCAAAGACAGGCAGATGAAGAGGATGAGGGGCGGGCTGGTGAAGGGATGGCACAGACAGGCAGATGAAGAGGATGAGGGGCTGGTGAAGGGATGGCAAAAACAGGCAGATGAAGAGGATGAGGGCCTGGCGAAGGGATGGCAAAGACAGGCAGATGAAGAGGATGAGGGCCTGGCGAAGGGATGGCAAAGACAGGCAGATGAAGAGGATGAGGGGCTGGTGAAGGGATGGCACAGACAGGCAGATGAAGAGGATGAGGGGCTGGTGAAGGGATGGCAAAGACAGGCAGATGAAGAGGATGAGGGGCTGGTAAAGGGATGGCAAAGACAGGCAGATGAAGAGGATGAGGGGCTGGTGAAGGGATGGCAAAGACAGGCAGATGAAGAGGATGAGGGCCTGGTGAAGGGATGGCAAAGACAGGCAGATGAAGAGGATGAGGGCCTGGTGAAGGGATGGCAAAGACAGGCAGATGAAGAGGATGAGGGGCTGGTGAAGGGATGGCAAAGACAGGCAGATGAAGAGGATGAGGGGCTGGTGAAGGGATGGCACAGACAGGCAGATGAAGAGGATGAGGGCCTGGCGAAGGGATGGCAAAGACAGGCAGATGAAGAGGATGAGGGGCTGGTGAAGGGATGGCAAAGACAGGCAGATGAAGAGGATGAGGGGCTGGTGAAGGGATGGCACAGACAGGCAGATGAAGAGGATGAGGGGCTGGTGAAGGGATGGCACAGACAGGCAGATGAAGAGGATGAGGGGCTGGTGAAGGGATGGCACAGACAGGCAGATAAAGAGGAAGAGGGGCTGGTGAAGGGATGGCACAGACAGGCAGATGACGAGGATGGAGCCCACCGTGCAGCCGATGAGCCGAGGTAGTGGAGAGATGGTGAAGATCTCGATGGCCGCACGGAGCCGCAGCGATAACTTCCGAATCCTCAACTTCCACCAGCACTCCCTCGGTGATGTATGTCTTGGCCAGCTTGTCTGAAGTATAAAATCATTGGTTACTCGTAAGCCAATTACATAACGTTTGGTTATGACGTGTGTTATTCGCCAGCTCAGCCGCATCGAACTTCCACTGTAAACACATGTATGATGCGAAAACGAAACCATCGAGCGAAATACCGGAGTGACAAGGCTGACCGAGTTTTGCTGCCTCCTTAACCTGATCCTCCATGAGTGCAACCAAGGGGGACATAATCACAACTATCGCCTTGCCGGCCTTTGGCCAGTTTCTCGCTGACGATCGGTAATAGTTGATAAATTAAACTTTTCCCAAAACCTGTCGGGAGTAGGGCCACAACATCACCTCCATTCAAAATGTTTAACAAACACTCTTCTTGTTCGGGCTTCAGTTTGCAAATGCCGGGAATATTCTCCACAACAGAGCGAATTGCATCCCGTATCTCCATATCCTCGGTCGTTTTCGATTTCCCTAACCTAAAATACAATCTTAAACTCGGTGCTTAGCGTCTACGTCACGGCTCTCAGCCCACCCTCTGTTCGTTGATTGGCCGGCTGTTTTCAGGCCGGAGGAAAACTGAGAGACATGTCGATGTCTCAGACTGAGTACAGAAGCGAACTGAAATTGAGCGGAAGTACGAAGTCTGACGTAGTCAGACTACATTAGTCACAGTGCATTAATTATTGTTAACAAATACAACCTTTGATTTTAATAACATATTAGTAAATGGTGAAATTAATATTAACTAAGATTAATACATGCTGAATAAGTTTTGTTCATTCTTAGTTCATGTTAACTAACTAATGTTAACTAATGAACCTTATTCCAATATTTCCTTTTCCACCCTGGGTGGCAGATCCTTCAGTGCCTTGGCCCCCAAACTCTGGAACAGCCTCCCACAATCTCTTCGTGACTGTCCTTCACTTCCCCTCTTTAAAGCTCATCTCAAGACCTTTTTGTTTAATGATCATTTTTCCAGAAAAAAATCATAGCTTCACACAGATTACTTGTCTTTGTTGTATTGTTTTGGTTGTTGCTGTTGTGTATACTTGCCTTTCCACTATGTAAAGCGACCTTGGGTTTGAGAAAGGCGCTATATAAAATAAACTTATTATTATTATTATTATTAAAGTGTTACCATAAACAGTAATAATACTGTAAAATATCACTATTATTGTACATAATGTGTGCAAGTTTTGTACAGTTATGTGGAAGTGCTCATAGCACAATTATATGGTGGGTTTCTTTGTTATTCAAAGTTTTGATTTAATTTAAACCAGACTTTATTAATGTATTAATATTAATGGTATTGCAACATGATATCTAGTAAATGAGAAACACATTGTGGTTTAGTGTTGATGTTGGTGTACTTTAGCCTTACTGATGGGGCTCTGGGGATACAAAGTTGGAAAACACTGTCCTACAAAACCAAGTCAATCATGTCGTTTTAATAACAACTGCACATTTAGACAAAATCCCCCCGCTGAGCTGATGAATCCACTGACTAAGTGAATGGGGGAAAGATAAAGGACATAAAGGTAAAATATGTGTAGCACAAGGTCCGCTGTAGGATGCGTCTCGGAGTAGGATTTATGGCCAACCAGGTTGAAAGCACAATGAGGGATTTTTATTGGGTTAAATCTACTGCTCAATTCCCAAGTGCTGGCCCATTCTAGCCAAGAATCATGAGTTTTAGGTTTGATGGAGCTCTTTTTCTGCCCTTCTTCCTGTGGCATACCATGCATGGGTTCATGCAAAACTGTGTAAAAAATTACTGCTGGCTTAGCAACTTTGTATACTGTAAGTATACATTAAGGTATTTGACCTTTATCATTAAGCCAATACATGTTTTAGTTCAAAAATCTCTGGCATATTGTGCAATGTTGGTATCAAATGGTACTGAATGATTACCAATTTACCATTTTAGCTTTTTAGAGTGTTTTTTTTTTTAGAGTTAACTTTGAATTTCCTACAGTAATTATCCTGCTAAAAAACAAAACAAAAAAAAACAAGCAAAAATAGATGAGATATATATATATATATATATATATATATATATATATATATATATATATATATATATATATATATATATACACACATTTATATATATGTGTAGATATATACACACACATTTATATTTATATGTATATATATAATATATATATATATATATATATATATATATATATATATATATATATATATATATATATATATATATATATATATATATATATATATATATGTATGTATATGTATATACACTGCCATTCAGAAATTCTGAAATTTTTTTAGAGATAAATTAACACTTTTATTCAGCAAAGATGTGTTCAGCTTTGCCATCACAGGAATACAATTTTTTTTTAAATATATTAAAATAGAAATCAGTTATTTTAAACTAATATTATTTCACAGTAAATTCAAAGAATAATATTTCACAGTAAATCCAAACTTTTGAATGGCAGAGTAATATCAGATGATCTTTTTATGTAATTAGTGCAGTATTTGACTGACACAAAAACAAAGATTAAATATATAAAAAACTTGCATTTTATACCAATGACTTGCCAGCTGTAACACTATTAAAAAAGTTGTTAAGTTACCGTAGCAATGTAGAAACACTGCTCATTTAGCAACAGTGTTATTGATCTGATAATTTTATTTGGGGAGTGTTTAGGTTGAATTATGTAAAAATACATAAAAAGGAGAAACGAGTGAATTGTTTTCTCTCTTCCTCTCTCTTTCACCGGTCATATGTGACTGATTAGAGGATGGGACCGGGAGAGAAGCACAGGCTTTGTTTTCCTTCTCTTGGCCTTCTTGGAATTCCAACAGATTTTCGGGGCTCTCACCCCTCTGATCCTACTGATCAATGAGACCCTGGAGATGGACAGATGGAGACCCCCCTCCTCTCCCTCCTTAACTCTTCTCTTTTACCACCAATTCTCTCTTTCTCTTGTTCCCTCCCTGTCTCTCTTTCTCTCTCTGACATGTGTCTGTTTCTCTCTGTGGAGGGAAGACACAAGAGCCCCAGCTGTGGAGTGACTGGACATTTGCTGATTTTGGCAGTGACTTTGTCTTTTTTTGTTTATGGCTCTGATCCATTAGAAGTGATTGGGAAAGGGATAGGATTCACAATGGAATGACCTCTTCAGCAGCATGTGTGTAAGTGTGTCCTTGTGTTTGTGTGCTGGAGAAGCAGATACAGATTTCACAGCAATAATGCATCTCCCTGGCCAACAATATGACCTCATGATGTTTTGGTGTTTAGATAGGACCGTCACTATGGAAACTGCCCACCAAAACCCTTTATTCATCTGTTTCATGTAACACACTGTATGACCTCACTGCCATGATTGTAACCTGAACTTATTCATGTGATTATTAGGCAATAGGTGTCAACTTATATGTATACATACACCTTTTGGTTTTTGTTAATTTGTTTAGAAAATGGTATATAATATAGTTAGGTATAATATAATGTATCAAAATATATTATGACATCTTAAAAATTTGTAAGACTTTACAATTTTCATTTTTAACATTAGTTAACTACATTAATTAACATGAACTAACAATGAATACTTCTGCAGCATGTATTAAACATGTTTACTAATATATTTTTAAGATCAGAAGTTGTATCTGTTAACATTACTTAATGCACTGACTAACATAAACATAACATTTTTATTAACCAACGTTAATAAAGGTTAATAAATGCTTTAAACAATATTTTGCTCCTTGTTAATGTCAGCTCGTGCATTAACTAATGTTAACAAATGAGACATTATAAAGTGTTACCAAAAATGCCATTTCCTTTACCCACTGATGGTCATAAATATGAAAGTTGTGAGGAGAAGGTCACATGATTGAAACAGATTAATAGAATTTTGATAGAATGATAATTAAAATGGGGATGTAATTTTCTCTCAAATTACAGCTTAAATCAGTGTTTTGGGAAAAAAATATTTTTAGGTTTTGAATAGTTGCTTTGAGGCTTTTCTCAAAGCACATGTGGAAGTAATATTCATTTTTGCACAGTTTTTTTTCTAATAACATACTCTTTGTTCTTCAAAGCTTTAATATACCCATAAAACTGAGAGAATAGGTCCTTTAGTAATTTACATTTGTCTCATGAAGACTAAATGAAATCACAATAAAAACAAGTGCATTTTTATTGTCATGATCTCTAAAGTACGTACTCTCTTGATGTGTCTCTCTTGATGTGATACCAAATTTTTCTGTAATGATTGAAAAGCGTCTTACTATAGCAGTTTATAACGTAAATTGGTCAGCGTACGAGTTGTGTGTGTTAATTCTCATCTCTCAAATGGGCTTATCGTCATATCAAAGACTGGGCTCAGGAGTTTGTTTATGGTGAGATCATGCCGAATGAATGCAATGAGATTCACAGAGCTCTGAGAGTTCATTGGCACGGCAGCGCTCCGTAACCTCTCAGTACGTTAGGATTAGACCACGCATTTAAAACATGATGTACGTACTTCCACATATCATATTTTGTAAAATATATCCTGAATTTTATCATAGTGTTATTATAATTTAAATTAGTCCATTTGTTTATTCAGACACAACACGGCCTGTGCAACAGTTAGTCATGTTTCTTTAATAATCGAATGTGTATTATATCCTACTCAAGTTTTTTTTTCCCTGTTGATTAGTGATCCCAAACTTACACTCTACCGTTTACAAATTTTGTTCCTTTTTTCACACAAATGAGCAAAATTGCTGTAAAAAGCTGAGTGACATGCTGTAAAACTCATTAGCGTGTCTGCTCCTCCTCAGATCCCCCCACCACCAAGCAGGAGTCATCAGTTGGGTCACCAGACATCCTTTGCCTGCTTTGACCTGGCTGTCTCTCAGGAGAAGAGAGGTCAAGGCAACCATTTTAGGGTTCAAGGAGTGATGAATGACTAGCGTTCCTGCTCTGTCATAAAATGGTGTTTAGATTGACCTCATTCACAATGGCTTTGTTTCTTTTTTGTGAGGTGAGGCTGTTCTATGTTAGATTAGTTTTAAGCAAAACAATCGTAATCCCATATTTTTTAAATGCTCCAAAATATTAACTCAACTCCACCACATTGTTAGTCTTTAAGCTGACAGCTGTAGTGCACTTTTGGGGCTACAATTACAGCGGAATGTATCCTTCTTATGTGGCTTATTAGTTAGCATCAATGAGCGTATGATATAAAACCCATTATAAATGCCATCAGGTTGAAATATTTGTCAGTTCTGCCGAGCAGACTTACATCGAAACCGCAGTGTATTTCATTCCGCTTTCGTCTTCCTCCAACTATTTGGCTATTTCAGAATGACAAAGACCGAAAACGTGAAAGAGAAAGGAAAAGTGGTAGACGAATCCAAGAAGATGAGAGACCACCACAGGCCAGTGATGGCTTCAGCAGGACCGAGCTTCTTGAGGCAAAAGGCTGGCAGACGTACACATTCCACCAGGCTGATTTACAAGCTCCTGTGAACTGACTAATCCACCCTGATACATCATGGACGAGAACAGACTGATTGCATAACAGACCACCATCCACCATTTACTTCAGCTGCCTTTGTGCTCGCTTCTCAATTTCTTTATTTGTGTCAATCATCTTAATCCTACGTCTCGTGTCGGTCCATTTATTTTCATTTGGTAATTAGTGGCGCTTGCTAAGACTGTTACTATTGATCATATTCAGAGTTTTAAACGTGCTGAACTTCTCCATGGCAATGTACTGATAAGGGTCTTTGCCTTGTGGATGATAAAACAGGCTGAAAATCCAATGAAGACAACTCGGGGATGGTCTCTGTTGCCAGTAAGAAACCTTGCAGAACATCCTAGCAACTACACAGCACCACTAATTACCATGATGATAACCTATATGTGTCATGTTTGCTTGTCTTTAACTGGAAACTGATTAATTTTATCAACCTCATATTGAACACATAGCAAGTAGTATTTTTAGTAAAATGAACCAAAGTACTCTTTCCATAGGAATGATGAGCATCGAGTGTTAGGGGTATCAAGGGGTGAAAGGCAAACTTAAGATTCGCTTTTTTATTATTAAACAGTGGTTTACTGAACGAACTATTGATCTGTTTGTTTGTGCCAGCGCTCCTTCCTTCAGTGAAGTCTGTGAAGCTTAACAGAGCCTTTATGCAAAATGGAAATACTCGTGTACTCAACTTTCTTATATTTTCGGATCTATCCTTATCTGTAAATGTAAGTTATCAGGAAAACAGGTCTCAAATGCATTAAACAGCATAACACTATAAAAAGCACGTCTCATGTTTAGAATCAACTTGGATTGTGCCCTTTTCCCAAAGAATCTCTGTGGAATTCTCCGAAGAATTCTCCGCTACGTCAAAGTATATTGATATAAACTGTGTTGTCCCATCTTAGGGGGAGTTATGAATTACATTCTGTACACACAAAAAGTTCACATGGTTCACATGCGTGCTGTACCGAAAGACCTGTGTACCGTTACACCCCTAATTATAATACATCTAAATAAGAATGTATATTTAAATAAATGTTATTGTTTTATTCTGCTTTCTGGAGACTTGGCTAAATTGAGATGATTGCAAATTATTTTATTCTATTATACAGCATTAGTAACAGTAAGGAAAAAATATAAATAGTTTTGTGGGGGAAATTTTTTATCGCAGATTCGCTGTCAATTTAAAAGTAATATTTAGTATTTATAGATGTTTTAACAATTTCCTTTTGCGCAATGACAATGCCACTTATTTAATTTTGGAAGCAATTTGATTGATGTATAAATAAAAATGAGTGCTTATTCAATGAAAATATACAGTATAAAGGTTCCTCTGCAAGGTGATCATATTTTTCAGTTCTTCCTTGGCAAGAAAATCTAGTCTCTCTTTGTTGTTCACCCACACACACACAACCCCCCCACTCACTAAAAACACAAACTTTTATTACCGCCTGCATGAGACTTGATAAAAAGTCTTCCAGAAGGAAAAGGGTGAGGGGGTTGCAGTCAGGGGAGCAGTGGCCTCTGTAGACTGTCAGCGATGGCTGCTCATTTCAAAGAGTGTATGTGGACAGCCTTAAACCGCTGAGCAGCTTTTCCAGATGTGCGGAATCAAAGGCATTGCTGCACATCAGTCTACAGACCAATGGGCCAAAACACCCCCAGAGAGCCAGAGAAAGTCTAACTGTAATGCGAGGGACCTAGAACGGGTTAAATTATTGCTCATCATATCACTGAGAGTGCACTTTGGTTCAATTTACTTAAAATACTAACTGCTGTGTGCATGTTCCACATGAGGCTGCTAAAATGTATCAGTCTCTAGTTAAAGACAAGCCAACTTAAGGCATATAGACTGCACCCTTGCTACAATATGAGGTATTTGGCTTTATTACAGAGCGATAAGGTTGTCTCAACACATGTTTCGTCCATATGAGCCTTTTAAGTTATCTTATCCTGATCTCAAGGGTAATCGTTTTGAAGGTACTTATGCGATCGTTCTGATATCTTTTGGGCATTTAAATGGTTGTGAGAACCGTTGAGTGCGACCTGGATAGACCAGTAAGTGGTTGGATATTTTGCTAATAAAATGACAGCGGTGGCTGATTCATTATTTAAATATTCATCATTTAAAGTGAACCTCATAATGCTGTTTCAAAGGGACGGCAGTTTGCAGCAACATCTCTAAACTATTATGCCCGTTGCCCTTTCATTAGTTGTGCTGGGTTATTCTGTCTGGTTATGATCCCGTATATATGCTTTTGTTTAAAACGCCATGGATGCGCTAGAAGTATGTCACTGTAATTGAAGTCATACTTTAAAAGCAGCCCAAAAATGCTTTGTTGTATCTCCAAAATGCTTGCGCTCATTCCACAAGACTTATTTTGCTTCAAAGACAGAACGTCCTAGTAGACAATATGTGTCTATGCATAAGTTGACCCCCATCTAATTTATTTCCATGAAAATCTGTCCCTTCTTCTAGAGCCCCTCTCTCGGGAACATATGATCCACTAAATGAAGGCATGTGATAACATCAGAACAGCAATATTAGTGTAAACATCTTCCATATGCTATCAGATGCGGGCTTCATCTACAACCTAGGCTGCTTATTTCACCCTGCATTGTTGCTTTATTGAGGGACAAACCCAATGGAACTGGAAGAGGTAGCATTTGATCATATCGAGGGCTTTGTCAAGACACCCTGAAGGGGGTAGAGCTGTCAAAAGGGGGCAGATTTAGTACATGCAAACCTGCATGTGTCCCCAATTACGCAGATGTAAATGGATGGTTCCAGACCTTGAGCTAGGTGGAGGTGCTGAGGGGGGAATGAAATCTCTAATGAAGCCCAGACTCGCTCACCGGACCTGTCTGCGATGGACCAAACCTCCCCTGGTTACCTGCACATTATTAACAATTTTAAACAATGCCACAGAGAATTATTCCAGTTATATTGGTGGAGGGGCAGTAATAGGAGCAATATGTTATGGGTTTTGCAGAATGCATTAGGATTTTATCTCACAAGTATCTCACTAGTTGTGAAAGGAAATGCGGTAATGCAAAATAAATCTTCCTTTGTGGTTCCTTTTCCTTCTGCATCATCTATTCCCCATTGTCTTGTGTGATTCAGACCTACACTACCTTTCAAAAGAGTGGGGTCAGTAATATTTTAAAAAGATGTTCTATTATGCTCACCAAGGCAGAATTGATCAGTAATTAAACAGTAATTTTGTGAAATATATATTGCTGCAATTTAAAACAACTGTTTTCTATTTTAATATATTTTAAAATGTAATTTATTCCTGTGATGGCAATGCAAAGTTTCAGTCACATGATCCTTCAGAAATCATTTTAATATGATGATTTGGTGCTCAAATAACATTTTTTATTGCTATTAGAGTTGTAAACCATTCTGCTGCCTAATAATTTTGTAGAAACCGTGATATTATTTTTTAGTGTTCTTTGATAAATAGAAAGTTCAAGAGAGCAGTTTTTTAATGCAACCTAGCTGAATAAAAGTATACATTCCTTTTCCGAAAAATTCTTCCTGACCCCAAACTTTTAAACAGTGGTGTAGAGTATAGAGCGGCCATGATATGTCTCGGTTATCTTTTTCAGACATGTATTTTGATCAAATAAATATTTTTGTGATGAAATATTTACAATTTATATGTTTTGCCAGTGATGCCGTATTTTGGGGTGCTCATTCACTAGGGTCCCGGACTGTGTGTATTCTTGTGATACCATCAACCAATCATCATTTATGGCTTGTGATTCACTCAAAATCTTCAATGACCAGACCTGAGTGCCCTTGAGCAAAGATGCTTCCGGGGCTAATGTCCCGCTGGATTTCTTTCCTGCTGTTCAGTCTTGTGCTGCAGCTATATCATTTTCTCTTGAAGTCAAGTCCTCTGGAGAATTCACTTAGTTATAATGCTTCATTAACATCTACTCTTCACTTGCTGGTTGGCCTCAGAGTTCAGTCATGCAGTCTATTCTCTTCACTGCTAGTTCATATTACTATACATTTATTTATTTATTTATTTATTTATTTATTTATTTTTTACTATTTAGTCAAAGTTTGGGGATGTGATTTATTATTATCTGATTTGTTTTGTCATTTTCTCTGTTCAAAATATATTTTTTTAAATACAGTAAATATATATAGTAACACATAAAGCATGCATGAAGAAAATCTGCTGAAAACATTTTAAAAGTTGAAATGACAGGAATGATTGTGTTAAGTTAAATGGATGGGGGGAAAAATAGATTATTTACAAAATGATGAAAACATTTTTACAGTGTGCATAAGCTCATACACACACCCATGATTCATCGCTCATCACTCTGGTTGTTTACAGCCCAGTGTCTAACCAGATCCAGGCTTTGCTCACATCATCACTCATTGTTCTTCTTTCAATGTAAACCCCATGAAAACATGCATACAAAGTTATATCCGACCGCTATAAAGCGTTTCAGTCAAAATCCACATAGACACTGTATATGACAAATAGCAACATACAGACAAATATCAAGTACAAGGAAATAGTTTTTTTTATTTCTATTTTTTTATTTTTTTATTAAGCAATTAAGTCACACTGATACAATTTTAAAAATATTGATTATTGTAGAATCACATCTTTTGAAATCGATTTGTTTTTTTAATTGTAGTTTTTTTTAATTAGCAATACATTTCAGTGTGATTAAATTATATTTCTGTTTACTTATGTGATTATAAGCTGTTTTGATACATATGTCATTATTTCATCCCCTAACGTTGCCCTCACTCACTTTAAGCCCTACTTTCTTAAATTGTGTAAGTTTGTTTTTATAGACGTAATCTAATTTGCGCTGTATGATACTTTTCTGATGATTATGCTCTGTTGAAAACCACCAAAGAGAGGGCTGGATGTGACTGTCAGCGAGTCTCCATCTGGCAATCTACTTTTCTTCAAATAACCAGAGATGTGATTTTCATTAAGACTGGAATTCTACTGACAAATCCTCTGCATTAGGAGGCAACTGTTGAGGAAGAGTCTGCTCCTCAAATGATAGTCTCTTACTGACTGATTTCTGATGAAATATGTGTTCGGCCGTAGAATAGATGCAAATAAGATCAAGAAAGCAATATGCTTTCATTTGGTCCACTTAAAATAAATTAATTAAGTGCATGCTAACAAATTGTGGGGCTATGCAATTCAAAATGAATGGCCACACCCTTTTTTTGAACATTTTGAACCAATTAATCATGTATGATGCAGGATTAAAAAAAATGTTTTAAAAGTTAAACTTTTAAATAACAATCTCAAGACCCATCCCATTTTTCCATACCACTGCCCTCCGTCTCACATTTTTAAATATGAAAACGCATGTGTGAAAGACTTTTTGCATTGAAATACTGCACGCAATGTACCCCAACTGTTTAATGAATTCACCCTTTTCGGTGTAGTATTTCTGTCTTCTTTTTTTTTCTTCCTTATTGAAAGTATAAACTTTCCTCTTGAGATTCATCCGCCAGTTTTACAATTGTACAGCATTTCATCAACTTCTCTTCAATTCCTTTACTTGACAGTTTATGCACGCTTCTCCCCGTGTTGTCTTCTTATGAAAGTCTTTGTGGTTTTCCAGAGGAATAATACTCAGCTGGACGTCGCATATAACTGCAGACATAATGTTATTCTTTATTATAGTGAATCAATCAAAGTCTTCTTAAAACTTCCCCGGAAGACTCCCTTGTTTTTAAAATTTTTTTTATTTTGCTTGCACCAGATGGAATATCCTTCGGTTTTTGTCACCATCCCTCAATCCCTTTCACTTGGTTTTCCTCTCTCGTTCCATCTCTTTTGCATACTGTCTTCCTCATTATGTCAGCGGAAGGTTCTCAGGAATTCTGCAGCTTATTTCTCTAAACCTTGAGAGGAGCGGTATCAAGAGACCTTCAGAATGATTGACAGAAGAGAAAGCTGGAGGCAGCCAAAGCTGTAGACTTCCCTCTGGCACTTTCTCCAGAGCTGGCTAAGCAACAAGAGGAAGACTGGACTGGAAGAAAAGAGAAAATAATAAATGGCTGTAAGTTTTACTGGAAACATAGATCGCTCTGGCTCGTAATCTGGTTCATTTTGCCGTGACTGTCACACCATTGGGTCAGGTGACAAAGACATAGTATGTGGGTGAGGCTCTTAACCTCACAGATGTTTTCCATTCCATCTGGGTAGACTTGTGAATAGTGTCGTGAGTCAATGAATAGATCACTTTTAAAGACAAACGGTTTGTATTGATCAATGTCAGAGTGTTTTATGTGATTAGTTTCCCAGTAGTGTTTTTAGGGATATGTATCAATGCAGCAGTTCTGGGAACTAACGGCTTCTGCGCACACAGTCCTCCATTTCCACATGAATAGTGTCTGGTGCTGATAGCGTACACATCGTCCATGACTTATCTGTCGTACTTGTCTCCCATTTCCCAGCTGCAAGATTTACCATAAATCAGGGAGATTAACTTTTGCATAAAGGCAAGGAAGTAACCCTTTGGAAAAGTTACAAGCACACGGAAACACCTGTGTGTTAAAGAAATGGACCAAATGATTGATTTTTATTCGATTATGGTTTTGTTAGGCCAAGTAAATGGATTATCTCATCTATAATTCTCATATTTCAGGTATTACATCACGCTCTAGAGGTCAGATTTGTGGTCTTGATAATGGGTTTAAAGAATGTTTGGCAATTAAAATTGCATTTTTGTGGCTTTTAGTCCATATCAATTATCTTTGAAGCCATCTATGTGCTTACTTTTACCTTTGAGGTTTTTTTAAGCAGATGTACACATTTAAAATGTATGGTCTTTCTCTTTTATCTTAGAATGCCTGATTAGAAATGTTAGAAAATTGTTTTATAGTCTATTTATAATTAATCATGAAAATGAAAATTCATGCTTTTTTTCATAATATATATTTTCCCTGAGTTTATTTCATTTAGCAAACTAACATCATAAGCCTTCTAGCTTAGTATAGCACTAACTGGTTAAGAAAAGAAGAAAAAAAATATTCGTGTAGCAAAATCCTGGTGGCTAAAATTTTGTCTATTGACGTCCGTTCAAAAGTAGCCATTTAATTTGACTAAATTCATTGTTTTTGGAAGCTGCATATAAATTGCAAATATCCCACCATATGAAAGAAGACATTTTGACTGGGAATGCTAACAGATGCTAACAGCGCTATATGGATATTATAAAAAAATTTGATAGTAACAGCAAGTAGCCAATCATATTCCATGGCTATGATATTAACTAAAGCCTATTCTTTAGTAGAAATTCTCATCAGTAAACCGTTCAAGGGTCTGGAGTTTAGCATAAAGTAGCACCAGGTGCAGTCTGAGTGCTTGAGTCCTAGATGTGAAGAGCTTGGATGATGAACGGCTCTAAAGTATCATTGGTAGTCCTCAAACACTTTCTCTTGTCAGTGTCATTTTCTGCAATCATCCCTTAGGCAGGGGACAATCACTGCTTTTAAACGCTTTAAGATGGTCCACGACTCTCGTCCAACTGGCATGCTTTGTTCATTACATTTCTCCTTATTATTTCTATCAAGCTTAGGGAAAGACTGAGGAAAGCGTTTGGAAATTCTGATCATGAGGATTTGTGGGCCTCCTGTGATGTCTAAACTGCTATGACATTTTAAATTTTCTCACAATAGTCAGGGCATCTCCAGTTCTTATCCGTCTCAAATGCTCCTTATACCGAGGTTGCCGTGTTGTGAGTTTATGTGAGTTGCATATGGGATCTTTTGTAATGCTGACAGGCTCTTGCAGTGCTGTTACCGATCACATTGTACATGCCTTTCTCCCTTCACCTGAGACCGTGCTTGTGTCCAGATTCGGATAATGCGAGAGGCTTGTTCCGCGCCAGTGGAGGATTTCAGCATGTTGACTGTCTGGCATCGGGAGATCGCTTTCTCCTGCCTGTCAGCAGAAAACAAATGACTTCTACAGTAGGTGGTAACCAGCAGAGCACATTCCGAAATGCTCCTGTGAGATCTCAGGGTGACCTGATATGCCCAGAGATTGTGTTGTGTGAGTACACGGGTCATTAAATGGTAAAGCAATATCATGTTTGTGACGTGTTGCACGTCTGACCAAACATTACTCTGGGCCCCTGAAATTAGACCGTATGTAAACGATGCACTGACTTTGAAGTGGTTTGGGTGCTTTCAGGAATATGCTAATCTCCCTCTTGATCTTGATTGCATGGGATGTCCCGATATAATACCCATCAGCCTGTGTGCTGCACTGCTGTTTCAGCAACACATTAGCTTGCACTGAGGAAGCTGCTTTGAAACTGTAGCTTGCCAGGCTATAAGCTATTCATAATTTAAAGTAGTTCAGCTACAGCCAAGGTAATCTCTGAAAAAGTAGTTGGCAACAATAGAAGCTACTAAAAAAAATATATATATATATATATATTGTTATATTGTGTCGTGTTATATTGTTATTGTTAATTTTTTTTACATTATACATAATACATATTTACATTAATCAAATAATGTGTATATATATATATGTGTATATATATATACATTATAAATAAATATAGTTTGATTTAATAAAATGATATATAATTTATATGATTTATAATTTAATAGCCATATTTTATGAACAGTTGTTTTTGTTTTACTCTAAATGCTAAAAGAAAAATCAATACAGCTTAATTTATATTACAGTTAAATATTCCACTAACATTATTATAATTAAATATTCCACTAAAAAGATTATGTAAAATGTTGCCTAGGAACTCAAATTGGTTTGTTGTTCTTTCTATATCAACCACCTAAGAATACTGATTCAGTAGTATTAATACATGTTACATATGAGATAAAGGACAGTTTACAAGAGTTTGTACTCCCTCAAGCTTGGCAATGAAACCATGTACATCTTGTAAATTGAAATTTGAATTGAATTGAATTGAATGTACGCAATACAGTGTCACATAAAAAAAAGATAAAGCATATGGTTTCGCTACACCGCTAGTCACTGGAAGCTTATTATTTTAAAAACAGTCAGACTTTTTGAATGGGGAACATGAGATGACCCATTCCCATTATTTTTTCACAGACACAATGATTGAATGAAATGATTTATTTATTTATCAAGACATCAAACATCTTGTTTAGTCGCTTTTGCTGCATACGAAATCACATACACTCACCTAAAGGATTATTAGGAACACCTGTTCAATTTCTCATTAATGCAATTATCTAATCAACCAATCACATGGCAGTTGCTTCAGTGCATTTAGGGGTGTGGTCCTGGTTAAGACAATCTCCTGAACTCCAAACTGAATGTCAGAATGGGAAAGAAAGGTGATTTAAGCAATTTTGAGCGTGGCATGGTTGTTGGTGCCAGACGGGCCGGTCTGAGTATTTCACAATCTACTCAGTTACTGGGATTTTCACGCACAACCATTTCTAGGGTTTACAAAGAATGGTGTGAAAGGGGAAAACATCCAGTATGCGGCAGTCCTGTGGGCGAAAATGCCTTGTTGATGCTAGAGGTCAGAGGAGAATGGGCCGACTGATTCAAGCTGATAGAAGAGCAACTTTGACTGAAATAACAACTCGTTACAACCGAGGTATGCAGCAAAGCATTTGTGAAGCCACAACATGCACAACCTTGAGGCGGATGGCCTACAACAGCAGAAGACCCCACCGGGTACCACTCATCTCCACTACAAATAAGAAAAAGAGGCTACAATTTGCAAGAGCTCACCAAAATTGGACAGTTGAAGACTGGAAAAATGTTGCCTGGTCTGATGAGTCTCGATTTCTGTTGAGACATTCAGATGGTAGAGTCAGAATTTGGCGTAAACAGAATCAGAACATAGATCCATCATGCCTTGTTACCACTGTGCAGGCTGGTGGTGGTGGTGGTGTAATGGTGTGGGGGATGTTTTCTTGGCAAACTTTAGGCCCCTTAGTGCCAATTGGGCATCGTTTAAATCCCACGGCCTACCTGAGCATTGTTTCTGACCATGTCCATCCCTTTATGGCCACCATACCCATCCTCTGATGGCTACTTCCAGCAGGATAACACACCATGTCACAAAGCTCGAATCATTTCAAATTGGTTTCTTGAACATGACAATGAGTTCACTGGACTAAAATGGCCCCCACAGTCACCAGATCTCAACCCAATAGAGCATCTTTGGGATGTGGTGGAATGGGAGCTTCGTGCCCTGGATGTGTATCCCACAAATCTCCATCAACTGCAAGATGCTATCCTATCAATATGGGCCAACATTTCTAAAGAATGCTTTCAGCACCTAGTTGAATCAATGCCACGTAGAATTAAGGCAGTTCTGAAGGCGAAAGGGGGTCAAACACAGTATTAGTATAGTGTTCCTAATAATCCTTTAGGTGAGTGTACTGTCTAATAGCTACTTTGGTGTGAAACTTACTTTTTTAACAGTTACTTACCAGTTGCATCGCTTCACTGGCATTCACAACACCATATTTGGAGGCAGGGTTTGTCTTTGTACCATCTTTGCCAGAAATGTAAAAAAAAAAAATTAACAACAAAAAATCTCTTATGAGTGCTTTTTCACAAAAATGCTCCTTAAAACAGTTTAGAGCTGATGTCCATTATTTATAGCTAAGTGCTTTCACCCTGGGGCTAATGCTAGCACATTCCCTTAGCTCCCAGGAGGGATGCCCAGCGGTGGGCCTGGCTGTTGTCTTGCTAAGGAGGGCTAACCGGATGAGAGGACTACCTTTCAGCTGCATCAGAGCTTTGTTCTGCTCTGGTGTTTGTTGTGCTAATGGGAAAAGTCCTTGTATTACAGCCGTCCATGGCCAGCGCTCACCCTGGTTCACTGCCTGGTCTCCAGTCTGTCTATGCCTGGTCTATCCCGGACCATCTGGGTCCCTGGAGCCCGAACAGGGTTATCACATTACAGCTCGGTTTCCTGAGACAGGACGGTGGGGTAGGTGGTGGAGGATTTGGGGGTGGCTTGGTTCCTGTTCCCTGTAGTGCATTCAGATGGAGTCTTGCTTATCCTTTTATATGGATCAGGTGACACCTGAGAAGGTGAAACAACCATGTTCCTCTACCATGGATCTTCTCCATCTCTCTCTCTCTCTCTCTCTCTCTCTCTCTCTCTCAGATTTACTCTCGTGTCTGAGGTGGGTGTTGGCTCTAGGGTTGTGACAGTAGAGAAACACCTAGCCAAGAAAGCTGGGCTCAGTGCCCACCTCCAAACACAAAAGTTTATGGTCGGAATCATAAGCCTGGGCTTTTCCCTCACATTCTCCCTATCATTAAAAAGCTTTATTGTCTCTGACCCAGCTAGCTTCACATTTTCCATTCACATCCAAATGGTGACATAATTATGCTAATAATTCATTAAGGTCGACTCGAAATGCACTGTTCGAACCCAGGAAGATCAGGCAACTCTGTAACGACACAGCAAGCTGTTCATTTTATTTAATTCCTTAAAAGGAAACTTACAATTAAATAGTGACAGAGTAATTATGATCTCATTATTTATTAGAGGTAAAGACTTTGTTAATTTCTGAACTCTCTGACGTCAATAGTGCCTTTGTGTCAATTTGGTTAGAAAACATCTGCAAAGAACATCTCGATATAGAGCTATCTATCTGTCTGTCTGTCTGTCTGTCTGTCTTTTTTTCCATATTGTAAGACTAGTCTTATCTATTGTATGTAAAAGAGTGAAGAATAGTGAAAATCAACATCTGTATTTATCTTTGAAATCATATGCAATAAGTGGAGAGAAAGAAGCCAGAAACTGTACTGAACCTGCAACCTTTATGTGCTTTCAGATGCATAAACTTATTGTATACTACACCAGGCTTTCCTGTTCCTCCTTGCTTGATTTTTTAGATGTACTGCTTTCCTTTAAGGTCATAATTAACAAATGTTCCCAATTAAAGTTGCCTTTGTTGTTCGGCAACATTAGAAAGGTAATCTCCAAATTACACTGCAATTTGCCTAATATTTCATGATTAGCTAATGATGGGTAGCTTGCAGATGTGGACTGCAGTAAAACTGCATGTCATCTGTTTTGTTCTATTCAGCTGACCTGTGTCGCACCAGTTGAAACGTATTATAAATGGGGCTTTCATTTAAAAAAAGATTCAGATTCAGGGTATGGATGGACATACTGATTTTAGCCCCCAGATTAAAATAATTACAATACGTTATTGTGGCAGATGATACATATTAGTTGAATAGACATTACCAAGTGGTTTTAGGAGTGTGTAGTGTAGTGTAGTGTAGTGTAGTGTAGTGTAGTGTAGTGTAGTGTAGTGGTCATGTTAAAATTGTGTTTGTCATGTTAAAAGTGTGTTTGTCATGTTAAAAGTGTGTTTGTCATGTTAAAAGTGATGATTACCCTAAAAAATGGTACTGAAATATGACACTTGTAAACTATATTTAGATGATCCTAATTTGGGGCCACACTTGGATCACTCATAGATGAAAGTAACAAGTCATGCCATAATGAGTAATGGTCAGAATGTAATGAGCAGATGAAGTGACCTGTCATAGATACATCACTAATGAGTGTAATTTGCAGTTGTAGTCAATGTCATCATGGAGGGGCATTAGACCACCTGTCCCTGCAGCTGTTGGTTTCTACATCAACGAGCGTGTGTGTGTTTGCACGCGCATGTGTGTGTGTGTGTGTGCACGCACCGTGTCACACAAGACAGTTCGTTTGGCATTAACAGGTGTGTGTGTATATCAGCAGCTCATTAAAGTGGCATGTTTTCTAACAGCAGGCATATTTAACATTAAATTAACACCCAGTTAACGTAATAACACCTCTGTGTTCACACTTTGACGCTTGTCTATCTCTTTCTCCACCCTTTCACTCTCTAGCTGTGAGATTTGTATATTTATTTCACACCACCACTAGAGGTCTGGTAAAAAAAAAAAAAAAAAAAAAAAAAACTAGGGAGCTTCCTCACTGCCTAGTACACAGTAGCCTACTGCCTTCTAAGAAAGCGTCCTATCCATCATGGAGCATCTAACCTCATAAGTGACCGATTTGGAACAATACACAGGCAACAATTTATTTATTTTTTAGATTGATGTTAGCATGTTGTTGAGATTCAGATTCAAATGTTTTTTTATTTTTTTATTGCATGGTGTCTTTACATTATGAAGGTAAAAGAGTAGCAAAAGTCGAGAGCACGTAGATGTGAATTTGAGAACTTGTACAATAAATATTCGTACTTGTATGTGAACATTTACACTCACAGCTCCAATGTGAAAACCTGTAAAATAAAAATCTGAAGTTGAACGCTGAGATTTGCACTCGCAGACAATAGTCACAAACCTGTATTCTGAATCTGAAGCTGCAGACAAGTTGTCACAAATGTGTAAAATGCCATTCACAAAGATACAATGACAGTCACAAACATGTAAAATATATTTGTACTTCTTCTAACATTCAAATTCGCAATACAACCTCAAATTGGCAAATTTGCAACCTCTCAAATCTGTCACTGCAAGTTCAAATTTCGCGCCTTGACTTTTGCTACTCTTTTCGCGATGAGGTGCAAAACTGATTTGTGCACTTGTAACTCAGTAGTGGCGAGAGAGAAAGGGGGGCGGTAGCGGGGGTGTTCAAATGAGCCGTTTTATTGGTTGGCGTCTAGCCAATGAAATAGGACTTCTATTTTACGCGATGATGTCATGAAACCCGACTCCTCATGGATGTTCTTAAACGCTAACATGGCTTAATGCATTATTAGACTGATTTAAAAGAAATGAATGATATTATCAAACTTAGTAAACACCATACTAATAATGTATACTACAGAAAAGCAGATGAGCACAGAATATGAACGCAACACGTTAAATTTAGACAGTGGTATTAAAAGACCAAACTCAGGAAACACCATAAATAAAGCATACAGAAAAGCAATTGAGCAGAATATGAACGCAACTCATTTAGTTAAGCATTTTCCTCTCATAGAAAACCAAGAAAACGCTTAAAGGGATAGTTCGGCCAAAAATGATATTTAACCCATGCATTACTCACCCTCAAGCCGTTCGAGATGCATATGTCAATCTTGTTTCAGACGAACACATTTTCAGTTATTTTAGAAAATGTCTTAGACCCTTCAGTGGATATAATGTGAAGCAATGGGGTCCACCTCCTTCAAGTCCCAAAATGTGCATACATCCTTCACAAAAGTAATCCATCCGGCTCCAGGGGGATAAACGAAGGCCTTCTGAGGGTAATCCGTGCGGTTTTGTCCTAAAAATATACATATTTAAAACTTTATAAATGAAAATATCTGACTTCCGGTAACGATCGATGCGCGTTCACGCGCTTTCGTGTTTTGTTTTGCTCTGCTCTCTGGCTGCGCTGGCGCGTTCGTTCTACGTCACAACAGTTCCTACTCTACGTCTTCGTACGCCGACTTCCATCACCCGTGAACGCGCGTCGATCGTTGCCGGAAGTCAGATATTTTCATTTATAAAGTTTTAAATATGTATATTTTTAGGACAAAACCGCACGGATTACCCTCAGAAGGCCTTCGTTTATCCCCCTGGAGCCGGATGGATTACTTTTGTGAAGGATGTATGCACATTTTGGGACTTGAAGGAGGTGGACCCCATTGCTTCACATTATATCCACTGAAGGGTCTAAGACATTTTCTAAAATAACTGAAAATGTGTTCGTCTGAAACAAGATTGACAAATGCATCTCAAACGGCTTGAGGGTGAGTAATGCATGGGTTAAATATCATTTTTGGCCGAACTATCCCTTTAATGAGGCTTAATGGACCAACAGTTATAAAAAAAAACACACAATTCGTTATACATTATTAATAAAACACAGGCAGCTGGTTTATTTGCACTGAACACAAATTTGCTTTTTCGTCATATTCTGTGCTCATCTGTTTTTCTGTAGTATACATTATTAGTATGGTGTTTACTAAGTTTGATAATATTATTTATGTCTTTTAAATCAGTCTAAAGTTAGCCATGTTAGCGTTTCAGAACATCCGCGAGGAGGCGGGTTTCGTGACATCATCGCGTACAATAGAAGTCCCATTTCATTGGCTAGGCGCCAACCAATAAAACGGCTCCTTTGAACACCCCCGCTCCCGCCCCCCTTTCTCTCTCGCCACTACTGAGTTACAAGTGCACAAATCAGTTTTGCACCTCATATATCGCGAAAAGAGTAGCAAAAGTCAAGGCGCGAAATTTGAACTTGCAGTGACATTTACATTTTCATTTAATTGCAATTAACATGCAATTAAAAGTCCATAAACATTACATTCAGTTCACACTTAAGTATATTCTTTTGAAGTATATTATTTCCATAATAAGTTCTAAATGTTTTTTAGCAAAGTATGCTAAAGTACTTCTTTGTCACATGAGTAGTCAACTCATATCAATTCATCAACTCATACTCAGTCAGCAAGTACAACTCATATCAATTTAAATAGAGACAAGCTGAAAAACAACAGTTTGCTGAACTGTTTGCTAAACCATTGAGAAAATTGAGAAAATTTCAATCTGCTAGTCATACTAATACGTTCTAAACAGAGAAAGAACTAGATCAGGTGATGCCTTCACAAATAAGCTGATTCCCATTTTTAATCGAAAGGTATTTTCCTGCAGCCACCATGAATTGGGATACATTTATTTAGCCTAGTCTGTATCTTTTATACTGTCTCTGAGAAGGGAGAAAAATGAACTAATGGCGTACATTCCTGGAGCACCTTGCACCTCTGTTCGGACTCCTGTACTGCCCCAGTCCATTGTTTATTGTGTTCTGTTGTAAAATGTCTGACTCAAAGGGGGCCATTGTAAGACGAGCATCACTAACTCTGAACCTGTCAACGCTTGCCCATATTGTGCTGCTACACTATAATAAAATGTTCTTTGTACAGTAACAAGTCTGTAATCTTCATATATTAGAGGCAGGTTTACCTGCACGCTCCTGAACACACACAGAGCGCTAATAGCAACATGGCCGCCTCTTTAATTTCACATTCTTGTTGTATGTTTTATCATTGCTCTCACAAAAGTGAACACTGAACTGATACTGAAGCGGATTTATAAAAAATGGGTAGCAATGTCTAGAATTGTTTAAAATGTTTTGTCAGTTAACCTAAAAACTGTATTTCATGTCTTAAAATCTAAATGAAATAATGGGTAATGTTCATTTTGACAGAATAAACCCACAGAGTGTACAGGAAAACTGTACGCAGAGGAGTCTTGACTTTCATCCTGAAGGGATTATTTTGCAATAATGACTGGCTCACTGTACATTATCCCACTTATTACATGGCTACTTGCTAAATAAATAAATAAATAAATTGGCAAGAAAAATGTATTAAGTGAGAAGAAAAAGAGCTGTCTGTGTAGGAAGATTTGCAGACAGTGTCAAATATACAGTTTAACAGCCATGATACAACAATATCTGACCACACAATGCCGCAATTGATCATGAGCCATGCAATAACTGGTTATAATGCAATAACTGGTTGAACCATGAGCCAGGCAATAACTGGTTATAATCCAATCAATGTAATTCAATATGACTGAATCAGTCTGACCGAGTTATATAGATGAAGGTTATTTATTTAATCCTGCTGTGTGTGTATATGTTTCCAGTTATTCTTTTAACAGTATACTTGCACTTTATAGTAGATGTATATGAGCCAGACACTGGACCTTTTCCATTGACCATGAAGTATCAGTTTAAATACCATGGTACATGAATACAGTACCTTGTATGAAGTACCATGTATCTGTTACCTTTACTGTACCATGATACCACAGTCTGAAATGTGCCTATCCTTGACTTTCTCTCTTTGCTTTGTATCTACAGGGGCAGAGATTCCCTCAGACCCAAACGTGGTGGCCGCCTCCAGTTGGAACATGTCCAGCGGAGCTGAAAGAGGTGAGTTTTAGCCCAGCTCTGATAGGCCACTCAGGGACACCATTAGGTCTACAGTAATGTGACTGATCGGCAGCGATTGCTGGATGTTTTGTCTAGAGATGAATGTTAGTTTTGATTGCCAAAGCAGACAGCATTACTAGCAGGAACATGTGAGCTCCAGGATGACAGCATTTTGAAAGAAGCTAGTTATGTGTCTTAAGTTATCCTAATTCCTCAGTCTGGTACAGTGCGCATTAATTTGGGGGTTTCCATGCTCAGGGTAAACCTAGATCTGTTGTGTCTGTGCTATCGTTATAGATGCAAGTTGGAACAAAAGTCAGGAGAATTCATGCAAGAACTTATTTTCCATAAGATCACTAAATATCATTGCCCTCATACAACTCTCTCTCTCTCTTTCTCTCTCTCTCTCTCTCTCCCCTTCTTTTTTTCTCTCTCTATCAAATACAAATACCTACAAACATATGATATTGATTATCAGCACTCCATTCCTTCCATTTCAAGACCCTTTTATATTGTTCTTTTATTTGTCATATCGTTTACGTGTTTTTCCTGTCTTGAACCAAACTCAGTAGTAATTAAACTAATAAGAGAATTGGAGTCATTGTGTCCGCTATGTGATTTCTCCAAATGGTCCTAATTGCTTTGGGATTAATATTTAAATCTCAGCCGGATTTGTTGCCTGGCATCAGCTGTCAACACAAGAACTTTCTTTTGACCTGCAGCTGACTTATGCTTTAGGTCAGAAAACAGAAAGGTTTTAAAGAAACAAAATGATCTTACTGTAATTCATGTCATGGTATATCTTTTTTTGTATATGGGTATTTCTAGAAAGCTAACTCTTATAAAACACTTTCACACTCGTACTAGTTTATTTCATTTGTATAAGCCATTATCATTTTCGCCACATCTCCAATTATCTATTTAAAAAAAAAAAAATTATCCTAAATACACCCAGTGAAGTATTATTATTATTTTTTTTTTTTGCACAATTGACACATTACTGCTTAATTGAAAACGGTGAACATTAAAATATTTGATTCCAGTTATTTTTTACATTGATCTTTCTCAGTTTTCTTCAAATATCATATGTGCCATATATTTTATCTCAAACATGCTGTTGACATGACTGTTGTCCTGTTGGTTGTACTGTACCCTTCATTAGACATAGGAACTGTCCGAGGAGCAGTCTTTTCACGCAATTAAAATTCAAATGATTTTTGATTATTTCCCTCTTAGCCGTATAAAGCCTATTATATCATATTTGATACATGGATTTCTAAATTATCAACATGATCAAAACTGTTATACACAATCTTCCACTTGTCTTCTGTCATCTAATTGATAGTTTTTACTTTTTTAGTAAGTGTTTAGCATGTCTTTTTACTGTGAAATCTTTAACAATTTTTAAGTAAATGTAAGAAGGTTTGGTTACAGTTTATATTGATGGTTCCCTTTAGACATTCTGTTGACTTTAAGTAACATTGCACATGTCAACTAACTCTCATTTAGTATTAGTTGAGTATAAGTAGACTATTAGGGTTAGGGGTAGGGTTAGTAGAGTAAAGTGACATGTACTTGCAAAGTTACTTAAGCAGACAGCCTACTAATACTCTACTGATACTCTAATGTGAGTTAGTTGACATGTAGGTGCAGCTTTACTTAAATTCAACAGAATGTCGAAAGGGGACCATTCTAATAAAGTGTTACCTAACTTTTATATTGGTATTTAATATTTCAACGCATGACAACTCTTTTTTTTCTACAATTCTTTTCAGATTTTGTCTAAAGGTTAAATAAACTGTTCCATTTATAAAAATAAAAAAAAGACTATTTCATATGTCAGACATCCATTTCCCACACACTCCCCTCCAATAACTATCAGCACAGTAAAAGAAAGGAGCCTACTGTCCACACACACCCACGCTGCCAACAAAAGATGCCATTGTCTTGATTCCGCTAACTTTAAATGGTCAAATTACTTCTTCAAATCATCTGCGGAAGTTTGATAAATAAACAACTGAATTACATGCCCGTGTGGGTCTGTATGCGGTTGGTTCCTTCTGGCTGAAGTTCACAACCCGTCACCGCATGCTTACATCATTAGAAGGAAGTGGAAGTGTCCAAAAGATTAGGCTTGTCAGTCAGATGCATTATGGGTCGGAACTGATCCCCCTGTGGTTGTATTCTTCATACGAATCCATTTTTGGATAACCATATTTGTATATTGTTATAAGAGAGCTGATGTTTGGATGGAGGAAATTAAGATGAAGGGATAAAGAAGAGATCCACCAGGGGAAGGAAGGTCGCTTTCCATTCAGCCACCCTCAGACCAGACATGCCTGGAACGAGAGCAAGAGGGCGGTAAAAAGAGAGTGAGGAAAAGAGATGGGAGGAGGTGTGAATGGACAAGAGGAAGGATACAAAAGTAGAGAAAAGGGAGTGGAGTAATGGTTGAATGTTGTGTATATTAGTCACTTCACTTGTCACCCAGATCTCGGGTATCTCACTGTGGTTCATAAATTGAGATTGTGACCATAAGAAATGACTAAGGCCTCAAAAACGTGCATGATTGAAATATTCTGTGGTGTGAATTTGCAACGACTTGCCTTTGCAATACTGTCTAATGTCTTTCAAACTTTTGACCCCAAGGACCCCCAAATATGACGATGTGGTACTAAAAAGCTATATATTTTTGATCCCATTTATGCTCTGTAGAAAAAAATCATAATAATAAGTGCAATATTATAAATACAGAATGTTGTTTTGTACAATTTTTATTGTAAATTATTGCAAAACATTTATTCTTATATTATTATTGTTATAAAAACCAAAAGAAAAAAAATAATATTCAGTAACATCTTATCTCATGATCATGAAATGGTTTTTAGAAAGTAATATATATATATATATATATATATATATATATATATATATATATATATATATATATATATATATATGAAATATATGGAATCAAGTATGTATTTTAGATAAAGTACAGTGTCAATACTGTATTTTAGATTGGGTCAAGCATAAGGTCAAAAATTTCAACAAACAATATCAAGATCTCATTCACCTAAGTCCAGTTCCTGAAAAAGCCATCTTTTCCCAGGTCCATTCCTCATATTCCTGTTAATGTTGTGGTCAACAAAATCCTGCTCAAATCTGCCACCAGATTCCTGGTAACCCTAGATGCAGTTTGCTGAAGACTGCTGTCAGGTATAGTTCAAACAGTGCTGGAGTTTCTGAAAGGTGAATGTTAGTCAGTGGAATTCACCCCCTGCCTCAGCAGGACTAATATTGTGGATGTACCTGCACAGCTGTGGGCCCTGCGGCTGCTTACACTGCCTTTAACCCTGGGGGACCACACTCATGGCTCCTACTCAATATATTTTTATTAATTTTCTCGTCAAAGTCACATTCCTCACATTGCACCATTGTCTGGCCTCCTGTGAGAAGATGTTACTGAATTTGAAGAGAGAGAAAGGGGAACTTGTGTTACTAACCGCTATAAATTCAGACTTAAAGGGATAGTTCACCCTTAAAAATGAATATTCTTTCATCATTTACTTCAAGTTGAACACAAACAAAGATATTTTGGGTAACCCATTAACTGTTTGGGTTACCCATGTTCTTCAAAATATCTTCTTTTGTGTTCAGCCAGCAGAAGAAAAAAATCATAAAGGTTTGGGACAACTTGAGAGTGAGTAAATGATGACATAATTTTTATACTATATAAACTATATTTTTTGGGAACCCCACTTTTGCACTTTGGATAGTTAGTTAGCAGTAATTAGGTTCACTGCACAATGCCCTAGTGTATTAGACTCTTTTTAATCATGAGTAAGTATTGACAGATTGTTGGACTGTATGTATCATATGCTCACAGTAAATCCGCGCTGAGTGATAGGAAAAGTTTACTTTCACTCTTTGCTTCTTGGCTGCACGAGTGGGGCTTGTCAGGATGCCATCTAGAGCCTGTCAGAGCTTGTCTGCCAAACCGATCATATGACTCTACAGGAAGTCCCAGGGAACTCTACAGAGGTTAAATTATTATTTGTATGGAACAACTTTGTCTGTTTTTTTGCCAATATGATCTCATTAGTATTCATTGGCATTTGTATGCCAAGTATACAATGTTTAAAAAAAAAAAAAAAAAAAGTAATGTTTGGACAGACACTGAAATGTACAATATCAATGTATTGTCATCTAAAACTTAATTTTTCAGTCAAAACACAATTTTTCAGTTATTATTAAACATTATAATGCTAAATTAGGTATGTGAAATGTTTAGGGAGTAAATGTGATAACCAATATTAAATATCATGTTTTTTAAATACAATAAAAAATTCTTGTAAGTTGTTCATGCATAAAAAAAATCTATCCAAATGTTAAACCACAAAACCTCACAAGCAAATACACATACTATTTTACTGTATATCTACTATAACCCCAATTCTGGTTTGATCCTTTACCACAAAGTGTTTCAACATACCGTCTGTGTAACTTTCCCATAGATTTGAAGTGTTACTACACAAGTTCCCCTCTATGGCCTTACTCAGACCAGAATGGGTCAAATTTGCTGAGCTCACTACAAGAGCTTTTATTTCCCTCCCACCACCCGTGAAATATTAGGGGTTGTCATGTTTTTGCTGGCCCCTTATCAAAGTTAGCTGTAGGCCTGGCAAGACAGATTTTCTGGAGACGGAAGTTTCCAGAAGCTTCAAGAGGTTCTTCTGTCCCCTCTGGCGCTATCCATCCCACTGAGACAAACTAATGATTTACCACCTAGTGGCAACCACTAAATATTATAAAAAATTCCTAACCGGCAACTTAGAGGTTTGTTGAACATTGTATGTGCATATATAGTTACAAATTGCAGCCGTATTACTTTTTTTCCTTTGGGTAATTTGAGTAAGTTAGCTATATTGTATGTTTTCAATATCTTTTCTGTCTTGTCCTTTTAGATCACTTCCTAAGGCTGGATGCTCCAATGAATAACATCACTACTTCCCTCGGACAGACAGCTGAGTTACATTGCCACGTTTTAGGGAATCCACCACCCACAATCCGCTGGCTCAAAAACGACGCTCCTGTGGTCCAGGAACCGCGGCGTGTCTCTTACAGGCCCACTCCGTACGGCTCGCGCTTAAGAATCCGAAACCTGGACACCACGGACACCGGCTACTTTCAGTGTGTGGCTACCAACACCTATGGCACAGTATCTACCACAGGAATCCTGTTTGTCAAGTTTGGTGAGTGTTTTGGGAATTTAACGATATTGTGATGGTTTCATAATAAGGTGACTGATGATGTACTGCAGAAAAACTTCAAGTTTGTGTATTTAAACACATTCCATGTCAGAGGGACATCTTTTATAGCGCTGGAGATATTAGGGGTTTCTCAGTTATGTTTTCTTTTTTAAGTTTCAACTTTCACAATTTAAATGTAAACAAATGCTGCAAACGCCAAATTTGTGTTAACCCTGTTCCTGGTATTTCACATAAAATGCTAATTGTTGCCATTTACTCACTCTCATGTCATTCCAAACCTGTGTGACTCTATCATCTGTGAAACATAAAAGAACAACACAATCTCACAGGAAAACGTAACTATTTTATGAGGTGGGAAATTCATTCGAAAACATGATTTTTTTTTTAAATAAAAGGTCCACCTCTAACACAAACCCTGAACATAACCGTCTCTGGGGCGTACGCAGATCAAATGAAAATAGACATATAACACAAATTTAAATAAATAAGCTGACAATTCGCCAAAACATAAAACTGTTACGAATTGCCATGAGATTGTGTTGAAAAGAATGCATTTTATAGAATTTTCTCAGTCCCTGGATCCGAGAATGCCTATTTAGTAGGCGAAAAACTGTAGTAAACAGTAGGCAGTAGAAAAGCAGTATGCGAAAAGTAATCGGATGACCATTCAAACTATATAGAACATTAATTTTAAACGGTTGCGAAATTCATTCCTCATTAAATGTAGTACCTGCTCAGACAGTATGTAATGTCAAACACGCTTTGTGTTTTTGTTGTTGTACCCCATTAACTTTCATTGTCTGATCAAAAATAGTTGATATTACTGTCTTTCTCAAGATAAAAATTGAATAAGCCATATAATTCAGCAAAAGTGAAGTAATGTCATTGCTGTCTAGAAGAAACAATTGAGATCTTCAGGTAGTCCACACATACATGTATAATTTTGGACCTGTTGCAAAGTAACCACACCCTCTATTTGGAATGAAGACCCTTGTACATGTCCTGAAAGCACTGTGCTATAAATGTGTTTTAATGCATCAATTTACCGTCCTCAGACCTTTACAGTAAAAATCTTGAGAAACTGTGTTGGTCTGATGAGATCACAGTAGTTATAGAGGGTATGCGCGTGACGTCACTGCCAGCTGGAGTGAATGCGGTCACGCCCCCTGAGTGGCAAAAAGACTGAGCGGCAGCATTGGTTTTCAGCGTGAATGCCGTGAAAAACACCAAAAACACATCTAAAATGGGAAAGAGCTTTGCGATTTACTGTACAACTACATTTGACAAGAAATCTGAGGTATATTTTTAAGCTACAGAACAGAGAAGCAAATGGATCGATGCAATTCATAGAAACAACTTGACTCCAGGCAGAGAAAAGTGGATTTGCAGTTATCATTGAGCACGTTTACATGCACACCAGTAACCATAACAACGCAAGTAAACCGCGGCATGTTTACATGACTTTATTAATAAATCAGGCCATGACCTGTAACGACAAAACAATCATTTGCGTATCTGACTTTGAGTATTTCATTTGTTATATCGGTTGATGTTAAATAAAGCTTGCAACATGTCAGCGGGAAACTTACAGTTTGTATATTATCCTCTCATGCAGTTACAGATGCAGTTGCAGTTACACGTTTTGACTGAACCATTTCTACTTCTGCTGCACGAAATGAGAGGACATTTTTATAATGTTCTGTGTCATGAAAGCGTCTGCGTTTGTGATATATTTTATTCTTCCTTTCCAGCAAAACGCTCCGTCTGGATTGTGATTAAATCTGCACAAAGGATGCGTTTCTGTCACATTTCACACATGCTCACTTCAATAAGCCGACAGAAAGCAGGTTAATGCGTTTACATAATGCGAAATCCGAGTAAGAGGCAAAAAACGACCCGTGTCGACCGGTTTATGCTTAAGCCAGTTATGACCCTACTCCGATAAAATAAACTTTTTAAATAAACTGACAAAAAACTATAGGCTACAAGTTTTAGGGCTGGACAATATGATTATAGCCTATATATAACATTGATGTGATCACCTGGATTTTGACCTACCGGTATATTGTATTTATATAAAGCGTTCACAGGCAAATTTGCTTCACGTATTTCCCCGGCGTCGAAATCAGGCACATAATAATGAGTGTCAGGAAACACGATGGCTGCGTGTCCATATCCATGGATCACTGGATCTTTGGCCTAAGTTGTAAGGAACACTATATCGAGTCCAACTTTTAGTTTAAACTGATAATAGTTTGTTTTACTCGCGTTTGCGCAGTTTCCCCTATTAACTCCAGTCACGCAGCAGCTCTTTTGCCACTCAGTCCGGCTGAGGGGGGCGTGTTCCGGCGGGAAAGTGACGTTAATGCATTCCCTCTATTCTCTAGTCCATGATGCCAAAGAGCCATATTGGCCACATGTGTTATGCTTCTTTGTGGGCGATTTGTTCCTAGCATGTTGTTAAAAATCCCACTCTCTCTTTCTTCCAGATCCTGCTCCCACCCCTCTGCCTGGAAGGCCTTCACCGTAAGTCCATTTTCCTTTTCCTCGGAGCTGTACCCATTCTAAAATCCTCCATTATCAGTCATTAATACAAGAACAAAATGGGGGGAAAACTTTGGATAGGCAAATTATTGAATTGCTCCTTCAAGAGCTGTCTGGGTAAAGCATTTCCATTTTAAGTGTGACCGAGTGGATGATAAAGACCTGCACAGAAAGGAATGCTTGTCTGTAATGTTTTATATGTTCACTTCACTTACTGTGATTTAACGTTTCCAACCTATATATATAAAAATATATTTATATATTTATTTATTACATTCTGTAATTAATTTATCAAATTTTCATTGCAATTTATTTTGCCACCGTTGTCTCAAATTAGTTTTTAATGGAATTGAGATTGACAAAGTACAATGAAAGCTACACTGCCATTCTAATAGTTCATTGCAGATGTGTATCAAGAACTACTCTGAGGTATGGTAATTAAAGAGTCTTCTGTACATTTCTGATTTATAGTTTTACAGTAAGAGAGAGAGGTCCGGAGACTTCAGCAGGTCAATTCTAGGTTAGCAAAGACAAATGAAGATATTGTCCATGTTGCTTACACATGTCTTGTTTAAGGTTGTAGGAACTGTAGGATTTGTATGTCCAACTTCATTAAAATCAGTCAGCACCTGTTTGTGCTAAAATGTACAACCGGGCTCACCACATGTTTCTGTTTCAGCCCACTCAGATTTCAGACAGTACATTAATACACTGCCTTTGTGTTTCTCTTTTAATCGTACCATTTTTCCATGCTGCAGGCTTCAACACCTACTGTAGCCATTTAGCATTGGAGCATAGATATTTTTTTTATAGATGTATGAGAGCATATGGTTTTTTAGATCCCTGTAATACTTTCAATTTAGAGCTATGGAAATTTAGTGAGTTGTTTTTGCCATCACTAGCATCTCATATCAGTGTTTCCGCTACATTCATTCTGCCGTGGCGGGCCGCCACACCTAAAATCATCCCGCCACGGCTGCAGCTTCTCAGTTAGGTCTGATATTGTCCATACTATTGTGTTATTGTTAAGCTAAGGCATAAAAAACATTGTAAAGCACCATAAAGTTTTCGCACTATATTCCAAGACATCTAAGTCATTCAATAGAATAATGTGAGGTAAAAATTAATATTTAAAGATAATGGAAACTCATCTCTCCTCAGTCATTCTCTATTCAGCATTCAAACAGCGCGTCGCGTCCGGTTACGACAGATAACACGATGAGACACTCTCTTCAAGATCAATGTTCCCATTATTATACTTTATTTGTAGATAAAGGTCTATAGTTTGCATAAAATTACTTTATCTTACTGGAGTTTACAGAGCTTTCTAAATCATATTCCTTTCTGCCGGTTGTCTGTTAGATGAACGTTACAGCACTGGAGTAGAGAGCGCTATAAATTGTTCATCATGCGCACTGAACATTAAGCATAGATGGATATAATCTCTTCGCTTTGTGCTTTGAACTTTTCAATGCGAAGCGCTGCGACTTCACGTTGCTTCAAGTGCATCATTCTGCGCACGGGATGCGCATAATCGCTTTGCCGCTCTTGTTGGAGCCTTTCATGTTATAATGCTTAGGGGAGGTTTAAACACCTGGGGAAAGGGGGCGTGGTCAATGGGAATATCACTCATGGGCCACGCCCCCTCCCCCTGGCGAAATGGGCCTGCCACCACAGCTGGAAAAAATCCTAGAGGAAACACTGCATATTATAAGTAAACAGTCGCGTGGTTTTTATTTACAATACTGATGCGAATCTCAAAGTACGTCATTGTGCTTCCTGCATTGAGGTGCACTTTGGATAGTCTCCATCCAAATCAAAGTATGAACCCCTGACCGTTTGACGTGGCTGGCCGCGCTCCAAATCACATTCATATTGATTAAAGTCCACAAACCCGCCTGTGTGCCTCTAAGCCTCGTACAGGCGGCAGCACGGCTAGTCTTGGGCTTGCTGCCGTCATTGCGCTGCCTGCATTGAGGTGCACAGAGATCCCTTTGAGCCAGATGTTGGCCTGTTGCTAATCATTAGTGTCATCATCAAAGAAAGTCATCCTGTCATCTTCCATCAAGAAGAAAAGGGTCAGTACGCTGTCTGTCGTCTTTGCTCTCTTTCTCCTTTATGCGCCTCCTTTTTTTTTCCCGAAGGATTATCAAAGTGTCAGTCTCGTCTTGGTCAAGAGGGTGTGGGGTGAAAGTGTCCCTGGTGACATGTTGTGGCTGGGACTCTAATGAAACTCTTCCTTTAATGAACTCCAGAGCAGAGGTGCGTTTGGAGGTCTGGTGTCAATGCATAGACTGAAAGCTGAACTAGCCACACCTGGTCTTGAGCTAGCCTTGTAGTGGGGAAGAGAGGAAATATGAGAGAAAGTGGGGAGGGGTATTGATGTCTGAAGGGCAAAAGGTCATTGAATAGACAGAGGGAAAGGGATTCACATTCAATTCAAATTTATTTGTATAGCGCTTTTCACAATATTGTTTCAAAGCAGCTTTACAGAAAATGCATGTTTCTACATTACAATTTAAAGGAATCTGTTATCAGATGTGACTGTTCAAGTAATGTCCATATGTCATAAATGTACAGTTCTAAGATAATTCAAATCATGTAGTTAGCTAACATCATTTATTCAATTAAGCAGAAACAATAAGCTCATTGTGACAAATTCTGCTCAATGAGTCCATTCTGACAAACAAGCAAGTTATTAATTTTAATATTTTGAAAAAACCTGTTAGAAATGTCTCATTTTCATTGTGTGAAATTATTCTAATGTCCTAATGTCATTCCAAACTTCTATCACTTTCTTCTTTGAAACACAAAAGAAGATATAAAAAAAAGTGCTTTATTGTCCATCCAATGAAAATCAAAGGTGTCTTGTGTTATTTTTGGCCACATGGCTGTCATTGTAATTGCAGCTTGATATCTAATAATTGTGACTTAATTTTTTTTATAATTGTGACTTCATAAATTACATTGTGACTTTTTCCTTATATTTGCGACATATCTCACAAATGTGACTTCTTATCTCAGAAATGCGAAAATTTTATTTCCTGTAATTGTGTTAATACCTTACAGTTGTGATTTTATTTCTCATAATTGTGGTTTCATGCCTCACAAAATTGACTTTATTTCCTGTAATTGTGACTTCATCGACAACTTCATATCTCTCAATTGTGACTTTATTCCTCATAATTGCGACTTCATATCTCTGAAACATGACTTTATTTCTTCTATATGCAACTTAATATCTTACAATTAGTACTTAGTTGTTGGACCACATTGACTTTCATTGAATGGACAAAAACGGTAGAAAATATTTTATAAAATGAATAAATATCTTTTTCAAAATATCATATTTTATGTTCCACAGAGGAAAGAAAGTCATACAGGTGTTAAACCACATAAGGGTGAGTAAATGATGACAGATTTTCATCATGGCTGAACTAATCCTTTAAGAGTTTGACCATAATGGAGTCCCATGAGCCCTTTATGGCAGAGGAGGTTGTTGGGTGGTTGTTTGTTTGATGAGGGCGGATTTGGCTTTGATTCAGTAATGTGAGGTTAACTCAGCTTTATCTTTTGCAAACGGAAGGCCTTCAATAAGGTAAGCTGGTCTTGAAACAGCAGGTAGGGGCAGCGTCTACATACAGTCCTCTGTTGTGTCTTGCACGTCTCAGATGCTCACCACAGCTGCTGTGATTACTCACACTGAAGACCTTATTCATAGACTTTTTAATAAATGCAATATGTTTTCTTCCCCCTTTTCACTGCCCCACACTTTTAACGTTGCCTTTTTTTTATGGGGACCACCTGGAAAGGAGGTAATCGAACACCATGGATGTGGAATGGGCCTGAACCTTGAAAGGAGAAACAATGCCCACTGTTGTTCTGGGCCAAATGTCAGCCATCCTGAAGGAGAGAGGTCACAGCATCACACTGATGCTGGGGTGATGTTGTGAAACACAGTAGGAAGAATTTAATAGGCTAGAACAAACTTTTAAGGGAGATAAATAACTCATCAACCAACATTTCCTGTGCTTCCTTGAACATTTTTTAAGCAATTTGATCGATCATTGGATGCTCTTTTCCCCTTTCACACATAAGTTTAAAATATTGTAGCTGCCCACCCCCCTCCCAGCATGATTACTTCAGAGCGTATTACCTTATTGTTTCCATGGCGACGCATCATGCTTGTCATGTGACACACCAGCACCAGTGTGATGCACGTTATCCACTGAATGTTCTAATCACACCAGTGTGATCGTACACGTCAAAGGGTTAATAGCTCAGAATTTATTGGCTTTGTTGGAGCACGGCTACTATAGCAAGTGAAGCCAGGGGATGTTTAACCAGTGTGTGACAATGGCTGATGCATTACATAGTTCAAGCCAAAATTTAGACCTTCAAAAATTATATAGGTTATGTTATATATATATATATATATATATATATCAACTATCAACATGTCAAAGTGAATGGGGAATTGTGATTCTACGCGCTACAGTGGATGCTTCAGTACCATACAGAATCATGATGCACCCATTCAGAAAGACAAATATTCCAGTTTATAATGTTTACTGTGATATGTCCAGTGTAGACCATCTCAAGGAGTCATGTCAAAAAATGTTTTTTTTTTTATATATATATATAGGCGAGATGCATTAGCTCTAGACAAGGTTTGCCTACTCAATTGCTTACTCATGACACATAGCAACACAGCTAAACATATTCCTAAGATGTTGGACCTTTTTATTAAAAGTAGTACTTTTACCGGTTGAGACATGCCTCCACAAGCACTGTGTTTAATGTGTTTGAGTTGAGGAAGCACAATGAGTGAAAGAGTCGTTTGCAAGGTTGTTAGAAAATATGCTTTTCTTTTTGTAATTCCGCTAGCTGCCACTAGTGTCACAGAAACTTCATACTTCACCTTTAACTGGTATAGATAGCGCTTACAATGACAAGGTCATAATCGATTCTTAAGAAATAAATGTAATGAATCAAATGTGTATTTTTAATGTATTTTTAGTTTGTACCATTTCTGATTCTTGTTTTTAGTTATATGTCTATCTGCCATCACTAGCATCTCTGAGAATGAGCTGCTCTCAGTTAAAGTGGTGCACATTAATCGTGCTGGGAGAGCTGCTAAAGTTATCCTTATCAAAATATCATTACTGTACTGTAAACATGAGTTCTGTACTGTGTTTTTACCATAAGGAGACAGCTTAATGTACACAATGCAGTTGTGCTGCTGGTTTCCCAAGAAATGTCAATGGAATTATTGAATAGTAGGCATTTGACCCAAAGGTTTCTTTAAGGTTGTTTATAACATTCCCTTTTTTCCTGTTTAAAAAAAATATTAATATTTCCATCAAGGCCTTGTCATGTCTGTTTAACTTTCTCCTGGCTGTCCAAAAGGGAAAGTTTTTTAGAACGAGATGCTCGGCTTTTTTTACAATTTCTGTTTTAACAGTGGATCAAACTGATCTTAAAAAAGTCCAGACCATTATTCACTCAAGGCTGGGCTGTTGGAGACATCCCAGAACCCTCAACCCACATTGTGTGAAGGAGCACATCCTAATGGTGGCCTCATCCTTCTTTTGAGTAACGACTACCATAATACTTCTGAAAGCTATTCAAGTGCTTCAGTTTTAGAAAGCTCCCCAATTCAGCAAAGATTTAACAAAGGGCTCTCATAAATTTGAGAGTCTTTGATTAATGTTAAAGTTCTGCTCTTCAGTTTTGATGTGATGTATTTGATTCTTTTGAAGATGTATTTGGTCTTTTCAGAAACATGTCAATGTGGTTGTTATGGACATTAATTTAATTTTAAAGTTATGAAAGTAACGAGCAGCTATTTGTATAGCGTTCTGAGTTGGCACATTGAGTTACGGAACTTGTAAAAGCAGCTCAGATTTACTGCAAGTTCATAGTTCTTGATGTGTGGTTTTTTGGGGGGTTTTTTTTACAGACATTTTTAATCTAATGGGACACATTACCCTTAGAACTGGAAAGCCAGTGGAAGCCAATTTTCCATACTCGGAGTTAAAAAAAATGAAATTGCGACTATTTTTAATAATTGAAGCTTTATTCCTTGTAATAGCAACTTTATATCATATGATTATGGTTGTATATCTAACCATTGTGACATGTATCTCACAATGTGATTTTATCCCTATTTTAACTTCTAACTTTTAATTAAACGTTTCATTTTGTATTCTGATGCTGAGTCTTCCATGTATATTAATTACTATCCGGTGAATATTACTTGGAGGACATTATCAGAACTTTTAATTTAGTTAGTGTTAATGCTTCTATTCACAGCATTTTTATTCAACTTTTACATATTCCATTTACCAAATATGCACTTGTTATTGTAGCTCGAAAACTGATTATAACAACTTCAGAAAACTAGCTCACCATGTGAGCACAGGCTTGGTCAAGATCTAAATCTCTAGCTTGTTATGGAGCTCTTTTAATCTAAGTGTTGATTGACTGAAGATTGGAGCTTTAATATGAGTCTCTTGGTATATGACCTTTAACCTGGTATACTCTATGGCGGAGGTGCAGTCTGAAACTTGAGCCTGACCTTTTGTCAGAACTTCTTTCCCAGTCTGAGGGCAAGCAGTGTGGGTCAGCATACCTCCCCAGCACCCCATATGACGGCATATTAACCTCTACCACTCAATTACATCAGCAGACCACACCGTCCTGCCAGTGGACAGCCTGTTTATCTTTATTTTAATGGTCCGTTAATATATGCCAGCTGATATTAGGTCATCACAGACAAAAATATTTGGATTTCAGTTAAGCAGAGCAAGGATGCGTGAAGGTTGTTCTAAACAATTTTATAGTATATAAAACTCGTTTTACTATGAAAGTGTCGATGGAATAATTTGGAATAAAACAACCGAGGTAATATTTTTGGGCTGTGTTTGGGCTGTACATTTATAATATATACAGTACATGTATTATTTTTTTTTTTGGTCCCCAAGAGGAAAACAACTTATAAATCATACAGAATGAAGTTTTTTGAAAATGTAAAAATGTGTTAAGTTTAACCTTTTCGGTTGAACTATCCCTTTAATGCAACTGAATGGTTGCTATAAATTATCAAGACGTTTTACACTTGTTGGCCTGGTGGGTATTTTAACATGTTTATTGGTGGGCTTTTGTGTGGGTGGCCCAAGTTACTGATGCCATTTCATAACCCTTTAAATATCACTGACATGTAATGCACCCTCACATTTTTATTGAATATAAAAATTCAAAGTAGTATTTAATATTATTTTATAATTTTATATAGTTTATATTATGTAATCAGTCTCCCTCTCGCAGTCTTCTACCTTTCCTTTTTCTATCGACTCTCTGCCCTGCACCCTCTCTTCAAGATTTTCCAAGAACAAAGTCTGGCAGCCAAAGCCTTCTGATTTTTTTCCACGTGAGCTACAGCGGGCGCACGTTTAGATACACAACCGTAAATATGAATGAAAGCTCAGAAATGCTTTCTTTCTCTCTTCATTTCACTGAGGGAATAAGTTATGTCTTATTCCCATTACTTTTAGAGGGACATGGGGCCAGTAAATTTACTTTTATTGGGAGAGCATGAACTTTATTCCCAGGGCCCTTCTCAAATGGATAACCCCTTACCTGCAGCGCAAGTTCCTTTCTTTTTTAATGTATTTTACAGCTTTGGATGTGCTAAAGTTATGAAATAATGTCTTAGTGAAGATAGTTTAATGATATACATAACATATAATGATTTGTTCTGTTGATATGTACAGAGATAAATAGGTCATGCATAAGGAAAGCAGAGACAGTTGTGTACAGTGAGATTTTTATTGATATTCCCCGGCTCACATGGAGTCCCTGTGTTTTCCTACACCTGGAAGTTAGCCGTGAGTAATGCAGAATTACTCAAGGTTCCCCACTCTCTATAAAAACACACCGGCTGTGTTAAACAGGCATGTTCTTGTCATTTAAACAGCCGTGTTTTCATTATGATCTATAGGCTTTGTCTTTGTAAATCACAAGGTGTGACAAATCGCAAGCACATATCAAAACATGGTGGAAGAGCTTTCTTGGATGAAGGTGGTTCTTTACTCTGCTTAGTGATTATATGAGTCATGTTGTCAGTTTAGTGGTGCTCTGCCAGTTCTTTGAGCCAACACTGATTACAGCATGAACTTCACTCGCTTTTTTGGCAGACGAATGTAGATTCACGCGGAGAGCAATAACATATGAAGTAAATAACAGTGGTGTCAGGATTCAGTTTTATACATTTCACACAAGCAGATGCATTCACACCCAAATGTATTGAAACACGCACACACTGAGTGTGAAATCAGAGTGCCACTTTAGTAGTCAGCACAAAAACCTCTTGTTCAATAAGCACATAAGTTTAACCAGGCGCTAATCACTGAAATAGTACCGTATTTAAATAGTCTTTTTAAATGTTTTAATTAGCCTATTAAAAAGTGTTATTTATTATTTTATTTTATTTCATTTTATTGTGCTATTATCACCTATGTAAATCAGGTGGTAAACTGAATGTCATTTAACCCTTAAATGCATGAATGTTTTGTCAATAATTATTACACATTCGGGTGAATCGGTAGAGATCCATACAGGGATGGATCTCTACCTGTCGCGATAATATAAAACTCTCCTGATGTTAGAGTAAAAATTACAGAAGAATAAAATAAAGCATATTTTGTTACCTTTTGGAGATTGGAAGGGCTCAGTTTTTAGCAGATGTTTTATATAATCATCATTGTCCTCTTCAGAGCTCATATCCCAGTACATTCAGCATCTGACTCATATTCGCCATCTCAAACTTATTCTCAAAACTATCATTTTCAACATCTTCAAAATCAATATTTGATCGCTGAGAGCTTCTTCACCAGATCTACCATCAAATGACAGTGACACTAATATTTGATTGCGTTCAGTACTTGCTCTGCAGTAAATCGCTGAGCCATTTCAAGTTTTGCTGATTATCCTTCCTATTCTTTTGTTTTCTGCCTGCGGTAACTATGAGTGAAGTCACTTAATCATTGTGTATCAGACATTGCCACCTTGTGGAATAACGGTGTATTGCACTTATTCAGTCATCAAAGATTAAATTATTGTTGTGCAGAAAAAAATATACTTACACTGTTACACACCTCGGGTCGTTAGCGACCCTCTACAATTTTTAGAAAAAATGAATGGGACAACAGGCGTTATTTTATTGTTTATAATCTTTTATTCATTTTATTGTTTATAATAAATTGACTGAGGAATATTAAGAAGGTTGATGTCTAAATTTAAAAAATAAATGAGCAGGAAGGTAGTGAATGACGTCTCGGGTCACTAAAGACCCAAGGTATCCGTTTAGGGGTTAAGAGTGATGTGTGTTTGCGATTTTTATTAATCACAACAACAGTAATTCATTAAAAGACGTAGAACAACATTCTTTTTCATAAATATTGTGGTAGCCTGCTGTATCCTCCACAACTAAAGACTCTACAGATGGGGAATTGCATCATGCAAATTGTCTTTAGCAGTAATTTTGTAGGTGTGTTTGCGCTGAAACCTAGTTGGCATAATTCCTTTAGTGTATTGGATACTGAAACAAGGCAGACAGCATGTGCAAATAAACACTATCAGGTGATGCAATTCATTCTTTGCTTACTACCCTTAATCACTTGTTGTCACACCTTGTCTAGTCAGCTCTGTTTGTTATTGAACGATCAGTACACATTGTGGCTCAGTGACTAGAAAAACAAACATAGACTATTTTGCGCCATGTACGTTGTCACCTCCCGTCCTAATGGGCTCCTAACAGCTTGACCTTTCTGCCCTCTTTTGTTTAGAAAATCACTCAACTGCACATTGTATAAACAAATCATCTGTGGGGGTTATGATACACTCGAACAGACAACATCCAGATTATTTGTTTCAATGACACCAGTTGCACCCAGTGGACGTGGACCTTTAAATTGAGAAACTGGAGCCTGAGCCTCAGCGTTTCTCTCAGGGGATGTGACTCAGTTAATGCGGAGTGAAGAGATGGGGCAGATACTCTTCTGGGTCCCTGTATAGATCATAGATTTAATTGCACAGTCAATCAGGCATCTGTCAGATGTTGATGGATGTAGAGCTGTCAGGAGACCACCATTTCAATAGTCAAAACCACTGACATTTCATGATGACCATTTAGATTATTTTACTCTCTGCTCAGATCACGTGTCTAGACTTATACTATAGTTTGCATGCCCTGATTCTCTCTTTCTGGGCGATCTCAGGGGTCGCAGGGTTGTGTCCTTTGCTTCTGTAATAGAGGCTGCTATTGTGGTAGTGTAACATGAGGACTCTTTCCTCTTTTACTTCGTGGCTCCTAATGAGAGTCCCTTGGTGGCTGTCTTTCCCTTCCTCCCGAGATGCAGTCACGGACCACAGGCTCCCTGTATATCAGGGACAAACCAGTCCACTGTTACTCATATTCTCACCATTGTTAAATATATTGCCACTGACCCAGGTCAAACTTTATCTGAGGAGAATACCTGACTGTGAATTGTATCTTCTCTTTTCAAAATTATTTCTGAAGTCTAGTCCTTTATAATCCATTATACAAGCTTTTATGTGTCCTACATTTGGCATGCAGAGCAGTCTCCAAAACCTCAAAGAGTGTGTGTGTGTGCAGACACATAGCCAATGAAACACTCAATTTTACAAACTCAAACACTACTCTGGAATGCCCTCATACTTACTGTAACAACAAAGTTAAGATATTGTGGAAAGTGTTTCATCAAAAACAGCATAATATGGACATTTGCATTCATACTGCATGAAATGGCAAGCAAACAGTCATTGAGAAGTGCAATGCAAGCACCATCATTGCTTTCATGGTACGCATAGTATCAGAGATGAAAATATTGAGTATTAGAAACTCCAGAGGTGCATGTAATAACTTTATATATGCACATAAAGTATGACATGAATTTGGATGAGATCAGAAACTCTAAGGACATGCATCACAGTGGAGCCCATAAAATATTAAGGGGAAATTATCCTTTAGTCATGGAAAAAACGGTGTGTGCATGTTATGGGACAAATTATTGGAAAATATATTGTGCTTCACATATACAAGTAGGTGGAGAGAAGTATGTTAATTCAACTAAACATGAATTTTCAACAGTATATAAGAGTCTTAGTGTATTTTCATTCTTAGTGATTATGACTTAAAAGAAGCTGGTTTTAATAGTTTCATTATCAAAGTGCTTGATTGAATGTAGAGAAGTAAAGGGTTCAATGCATTTTCATGACTTTTCCATGATCTTAAATTTCATAAAGATTGATCTAGATTTTCATTTGTATGTCAGGAACCATTCTTTGTAGTGTACAAAAGTCCATAAGCAGACAGACTGATGAAATTATGCTGACTTGTGGACCAGTTTTACTTTACTATTTAGGAACTTAATAATTTCCATGATGTTTTCTAGAGCTGGAAATCACATGTTTTCCATGATCGTGGGAGACCTAAAATTAGCTTATCTACCATTAGTTTTCTTAATGTAGGCCAGTGAGCCTCTTGATCTTAAAATGAACTAACTGGAAATATCTGTTCATAAAATCAGGCGTCAGCAGTAAGATCTGCTTCAAAATCACATTTCTGCACAGCATGGCTTTCAGATCCCAAACAGAGTATCTCACTGTCCTTACTGATCAATTGATCAACCTCCCTGCTATAGCTATATATAGCTCCTTTTTAAGTGGAGCGGCAAAAAAACGTTTAGTAAACGTCTTAAAGAGGTGTTTTTGACTCCTTAATGGATGGAGGAGTTCCTAAAAAGATGGAAGAGGCTTCAGGCCAGGCAGATTGGAGATGGTTTCCAGAGGGGAATATCTTGATATATATATATATATATATAAGTGCTGTCAAACGATTAAAATATTTAATCGCGATTAATCGCATTAATGTCATAGTTAACTCGCGATTAATCGCACATTTTTATCTATTCTAAATGTCTCTTGATTTCTTTTTGTCCCATTATTTTTTCTCATTTTAATGCTCTTATCAACATGGAAAAGTGGATCGGCTTGTTTTGTGCAAATGTTTTTATTGAAAACAACATTGGCATACTGTGTTCAAATTCACAATAAAAAATTCTCACTTGGAGCAAATAATCTCTCACACAATGTAACACTGTCCATCAATAAAAGGGCGAAAGAAATACTGACGAGGTCCTGATATTGACGAGGGGGCGGAGAATTTGCATCAGCTGTGTGTGTGTGTGTGTGTGTGTGTGTGTGTGTGTTCTTGGCCATCATCAATCGGTATTTCAGACTGGACGCGCTGCGATGATGATAGCTCAGTTCACAACGACAAAACACACAGATCACTTTGGTCTTGTCAATGGAACCATTTGGCAACTTTTTAAAAGTAAACTTTCCATTCAGAATCTTATTGGCATCCATTTCGGCGTCTCGCGCTCGCCATCCACTCAAAGCGTATCGTTAACCTACTATTTGGCCGCCGTGCAAGCCCAAACGAGTGTGTGCGGCGCGCCTGTTGTTTTGTTTCCGGTCCAAAAATTGACGCCGTTAAAATGGGTTTGCGTTAACGCCGTTAATAACGCGTTTAACTGACAGCCCTAATTTATATATATATATATATATATATATATACTAGGGCCGGGACTCGATTAAAAAAACTAATCTAATTAATTAGAGGCTTTGTAATTAATTAATCGAAATTAATCGCATTTTAATTGCATAAATATTTGACCTGAGAACAGTGGAAAAAAAAAAAATTCACATGGATTTTTAGTATACCATTGATTGAATAATGACTGAATACATAAGCTTAAGCAACAAAATATTGTTTATTTTTGTTCAACCAAGTCCAGCAGACCAGTGTTTTTTGCCATTAAGTGTAGCAATAGCATATTACTACACTAATACCAATAGCGAATTCCTTGTTGCATAGCTTGCACACAACCATGCTCTTATCGACGCTTCCATCCGTTCGTTTTTGTAACAAAATTTCCCATCCACCGGCCAACCAAAGCGATCTCGTCAGCTTCTTCGTCATGAACGCTAGTTGGAGCGCCAGTATAATCGGTCCGCCGAAACTCATCCAGTGAGAAACGTTCCGCGGTGCAAAAATAAGTGCGATTAAAAATAATTTTTTGTGTAATTATTTAACGCGTTAAAGTCTGTAGTTAATTAATCTTAATTAACGCGTTAAAGTCCCGGCCCTAATATATACATACACTCACCTAAAGGATTATTAGGAACACCATACTAATACTGTGTTTGACCCCCTTTCGCCTTCAGAACTGCCTTAATTCTACGTGGCATTGATTCAACAAGGTGCTGAAAGCATTCTTTAGAAATGTTGGCCCATATTGATAGGATAGCATCTTGCAGTTGATGGAGATTTGTGGGATGCACATCCAGGGCACGAAGCTCCCGTTCCACCACATCCCAAAGATGCTCTATTGGGTTGAGATCTGGTGACTGTGGGGGCCATTTTAGTCCAGTGAACTCATTGTCATGTTCAAGAAACTAATTTGAAATGATTCGAGCTTTGTGACATGGTGCATTATCCTGCTGGAAGTAGCCATCAGAGGATGGGTACATGGTGGCCATAAAGGGATGGACATGGTCAGAAACAATGCTCAGGTAGGCCGTGGGATTTAAACGATGCCCAATTGGCACCTAAAGTGTGCCAAGAAAACATCCCCCACACCATTACACCACCACCACCAGCCTGCACAGTGGTAACAAGACATGATGGATCCATGTTCTCATTTCATTGGAAAGTTAACGTTGCCAACGTGCTGGTGATTTGCTAAACAGTCTTGAATGCATAGCCATCATATATTAGCCTAATGCTGGAAAATGAATTGTTAGCACGTTCATTTAACGGAATTGTTGCATGATAAGCCTGTGTTGACTTATTTACAGCACAATAAACTGTAGCATGTTCGTTCTGAAAGCTTGTTAATTACTTGTTAAGTACATTGTTTTTCCATTTTAATTCAGTTAAAATAATCTTAATGTTTTCACTGTCACATGCTCACAGTCAACCTGTTTAACGTTACCCACAATACATGTTAGGTGTACGTCTCTTCATTTTGACATGGTTTTATAAAGTTGGTTGAGACATATGACATTTTAATAGTCAGACAAATCAGAGAGGCCATTATAATAATTGACTGTTAAAATCCAACGTGTTAGATTGTGTCATTCACTGTATACTGTACTCTATATGAAGTGCTATCAAGGACACAGCTCAGGGTAGGCAATAATATGACAAAAGATAAATAAATAAATTGTTTAAGTACTAGGCTTAGGCCTAATTTATGTCTATTTATTTATATGAAATTAACTTAAAAATGTTTTTCAACAAACACATAAGAATCCAAACAATTGCGAAAAGAGGGGCGAGCATCAGGTGGTAGGTAGTGCTGCTGCATACATCACAATGTGTGCTTTAAATCTGATATATATATGGTTAGGAAAAGTCGTGTCAATAATGTTATTTCTATTCAGATTTCTTGCATCTCTCTCTATTATTTTTTTTCTCAGTTCAGATGGGCTTTATTGACATGAGTGTTTCTAGAACCTTTTTTCCCCACAACATCAAAATAATTTTTTTTTCAAATCTTTGAACAGTATGCAATAATTATTTTTATCATTATCATTACTCTGTGGTAACTAAGATCTTTTAAATATGAATTTTAAAATTAGAGAGTAGAACATGTTCAACTAAATGTTCCTTATTTAATTCACTTCTCTTTCTCTCTCTTAGGAGTCAGTTATGATGTTATCCTTGTGTTTGTCCATCCATCGAAGTTCTGTCTATGTGGTTCACGTCATGATCGAATTTGTTTTTGTGTGTGTTCAAGTTCAGGTGTTATATATTATTTTGTAAAATATTTTGTGTGTTCAAGTTCAGGTGTTATATATTATTTTGTAAAATACACAATCTTAAATCTACCCCCAGAGTCATCCTTGTCTTCCCTCTGTACTTGAAAATGTGGTCCATCTAGTGACTGAAAAGACTATAACATGATTCCTTGTTTATTTTACTTGAGTTATTATAGTATGCTACTTAGACCCAATAATTTCTCAACATTCCTAAGAACCTGGTTTAATTGCAATAAAGAAAGTAGTATTTGGGTGTAATAAAACTTGAAAAAAAAAACTCTAATGTAGTTAAAACTGGGTGGAAATACTGCCTTGGTGGCACTTTTTTTGGTCCTCCAAAACTAGGGTCCTGGAAATGCGTTCCTGGGACTGCGGTTCTCCAGCCCGGTAGGTGGCGCTGTCACAAAAAACTAGGGTCCTAGAAATGCGGTCCTAGAAGTGGGGTCCTGAAAATGCAGCCTCCGGGACTGCAGACAGATAATATTGTCACAGACGCTGAGTGAAATGAGATTTTTTTAATAACGAAAACACTCATTTTTATATTCACTTTATTCAACAGGAAGAACAGCTCGTTCCGTGTTTCATACGTCATTACGCTATTTCAACGTCATTGCACATGCGCAGTCCTTGTAGTTTCGGTTTTCAATCCGATCAAGTGTTTACATGTTCTCTCGATCGGATTACAAAAGGAGTAAACCACCCCTTTTCAATCCGATCCAAATTTCAATCGGATCGAGCTCAATCGGATCGATTAAGGTGTTTACATGAAGGTTTTTTAGTCCGAATGAGCCGTCAATCCGATTATAAGTGTCCATGTAAACGCAGCTACTGATGTAAAAGCACCTAACCCGGATTGTAAGCCTTAACTTGACAGAAACTGTAAACTTCCCTGATTGGTTGATTGAAATGTTATTCCAGGATCAAAAAAAATATTTTGATCCAGGAACATGTTGCACTTGGTGAAATCAGCCACATAATAAAAAAATTTGAAATTGAAATTTGAGATATGAAGTCATTATTATATCGAAATTATGACAAAAATGTGTCATAATTGACTTAATATCTCATAATTTCAACTTTTTATGTTATCTTTTATGTTACTTATAATCTTATAATTTCAATGTTTTGTCATGATTTTCACTTCATCTCATAATTCTGACTTTTCATCTCATAATTTTGACTTTTCATCTCATAATTATGAATTATTGTAATATATCATAATTGTTCTTATGCCGTAGAAATTGGCCTAGATGTCAGTGACTGCTGCTTTCATTAAAACAAAAAGGGACAACAAATAATAAGAAACTCTAAAATTCTTGTTTAAATTGTCAATAAAAATGAAATAAATAAATAATGTATTAAATTAGAGAGATACAAAATAAAAGCCTTTTCCTCTGTTCTCCAGAGTTATGGGCCCTTTTGTTTAATTGTTTGCGGATGGTTTTGGCTACACGCCCTCAAGAATAGGACACCCTGAAGGATTAAACATCCATCTTGGTAATGTTTAATGTGCATCTTTCTCAGATTGATTTCTCTGGAACTCAGCACACGGGGGAGCATTTTTAGACTCCTCACTCCTTCCTGTCTTGACTCAATAGGTTTAGCAGGAAGGTTTTAGAATCCTGTAGAAATTCCACGATGTGCTGGATCTGAAGAGCATGTTGAAAAGCATATCATGTTTGTGTGTGTGTGTGTGTGTGTGTGCTAAGAACCTTCTCTTGTTCTTGTTGCATCACTGTCACGGCTCAGTCAACTGTTTGTGTAGCAGCTCCCACTTTTCCTTTAATTATCACTCACTTCCAAATGGCACTGATACGTAAAGAAATGCCCAGGACTTCCTTCTGTTTACACAAACAAACCCCATGCTTAGTAAGAAACTCAAACACACAAACACATGCACACCGATGAACTGACTGGAGTGTGTTCATGTGTATGTGCGCGTGCAAGACAGGAAGAAACAGTTGGGGAAAAAAAAATAATATTATGCAAAAATAGGTTGTAATTCTCCACAACAACTGTTTCTCCTTGTCATTTAGCTTTCTGTGGGTGGCCACAGTTACCAATGCATTCTCCTGTGACGCACATGCTGGAGAGCTGTGAAGCTTTTTTTTCCCACTATCACTGTTTCTGAATTTTAGATTGAACTGTTTTTACATGAAACTTGACAGGACACATTTTTTAATTCAACTTTTTCACTCTTACAAAACAGAACTGTACTTTTAGCGTGTTTATACACTACCATTCTAAGGTTTGGGGTCAGTGCCATTTTTAAGAAAATAATACTTTTATCCAGCTAGGATGCATTCAATTGGTCAAACGTGAGAGTAAAGACTTTTATATTGTTACAACAACAAAAAACACAAATATTTTCACAACAGTTTTCAAGTTTTTTTTTAGCTCTAAATCAGTAGGCTATATTAGAATGATTTCTGAAGAATCATGTGACACTGAAGACTGGAGCAATTGGCTGCTGAATATTAAGCTTGGTGAACATAACTTCGTCTGTCAAAAACATTAAAAAAAATACTTCAGAACACAAACTTTTGTAAGATAATGTATATATTGAACGGACGCTACTGCAACATGGTCATGTGACAAAAATGTAATATACTACTGTTTAAAACTCGTTTAATATGTAAGACCATAGCATAATGCCTATTCTTTCACATACTATTTTTAAAGAATAGTGTGTAGTATGTAGTAAATGTCCAGTATTCAATAAATAGTAAGCTTGTATTCCATCGCAAACATAGCCAGATTGAGTGCTAATGTCTGGGTTGACGTTTGCTCCTCAGACACTCCTTTGACTTTGGACCTCTGACCTTTCACACGCCTGCTTTTCATTAACACCACCAACCATTTTAATAGATCTTTTCAAATTTTGTCTGTTTATTTGAACTGTTCATAACCTGATCATTGTTTTCTCTCATTTTATCAAACACATTATTAAGTCAAATTGTTTTGGTTTACCGCACTGCAAATCACTGGAGTCCAGCAGTGACTCAGTCTTTGCCTCTTTCTCAAAGTGTATATATGGATGACATACGCTTTTGAGTAAACCACTCGTTCATATGGTTTAAATTACAGGGTATTATATGCAGACACAGAACAAAACATCTTTTTTATTATTTATGAAATGTTGAATGGTTTAAATGATATATCCAGGTCTGAATTATATTCCATTTGAATGTTTTTTTTTCTCCATATGTTGGGTTTGTATTGTATAGGCTGATCAAATATGCCAAATTTGGCTCTGTGGGATTGCATTTATGTGATCCAGTGGTGCATATTGCCCTCTAGTGTTTGGAGTTAGAATTACAGCCTTATAGGTATCCCTTCTGCCAAAATAAATAAATGAAAAAAATGCTTTGATGAAAGCCAAAGTAGGGGAGTTTGGACTGGATATTATTTTTTAAAGCCTGCTTAACTAACTGACTATAATTAACATGAACATTTCATTTTTATTTTGTTTTTAGAGAGGATTTTGACGAGGAAGGTTTCTGCCAGCCGTACAGAGGGATTGCGTGTGCTCGCTTCATAGGAAACAGGAGTATCTTTGTAGACTCGCTGCAGATGCAGGGCGAGATTGAGACCCAAATCACAGGTAGTCCTCCAAAGAAACATTCAATCCTTACAAAATTTGCTTTTTCCTGTCACAATATGAGGTAAATCTGGCCCTGACTATATTGTACAGTTCAACTGAAACGCAGCTGATTAAATCAGTTTGAAGCCTTAGATAAAACAGCTAGCTTGTGTACTCTTTAAATTACCCTGTAAATTCCATGCTACGTGAATATAGTATCATTCAGTAATCATTCAATCAATATCATTCAGTACCATCTTACTGTATATACAGTATGTGCCATGGTATTACATCAGATATCATCACTATACTACAGCACAGCCCACCTTTCTGTTTTTTTTAAGAGAGAGTTTTTAGGTTGTTTTTTCCGTGGCTAAATCTTAGTATCATTCACATGTTAACTGGCCTAAGCCTGGCTACAGTTTTAAATTTGAATTGTTTTCTGTGAGAAAGTTTTCAATTGTAGCCATTTAAGAACACAGGCATTCACTGTGGTTAGAGTGAGCAGTCAATTTGTTTTTGAATCACACAACTTCTTGCGAAACCGCAACAATTCACTGGAACTTTAGTCTCTTTGTTGTTGGTGTGTAAGATATAATTTCCCTCGAATACACTAGACCAGTACGTAGCTTGTTGGAGTCCACAATGGCTCATTCCTGTTTTCAAATCCGGAGGAAACCACTGTATAAAAGACTTCTGTTTTTTCCCCAGCGGCGTTCACTATGATTGGCACCTCCAATCACCTGTCAGATCGCTGCTCCCAGTTTGCTATTCCCTCCCTGTGCCATTTTGCCTTCCCAACATGTGACCGCAGCTCTGGCATGGACAAACCACGGGATTTATGCAAGGACGAGTGTGAGATTCTGGAGAACGACCTGTGTAAGACTGAGTACATCATCGCTCGCTCTAACCCTCTCATCCTCAAACGTCTCAAACTGCCCAACTGTGAAGACCTTGCCGCTTCGGACAGCCTCGACGCTGCCAACTGCATGAGAATAGGCATTCCAATAGCTGAGACCATAATTAAAAGTAAGTATTTTGTATAGTTAAAAAAAGATTTGTCATTTTATAGAAAATGAAATAAGTTATCTTCGTTTCTCCTATTTTAGGCCACAAATGTTATAACAACAGTGGTTCAGACTACCGCGGCACAGTCAGCGTGACTAAATCTGGTCGACAGTGTCAACCATGGAACTCGCAGTATCCCCACAGCCACACCTTCCTGGCCATGCGTTACCCAGAGCTCAACGGGGGACATTCCTATTGTCGCAACCCTGGCAACAAGCATGACGCTCCCTGGTGCTTCACCCTAGATGAGAGTGTGCGCATGGAGCTCTGCGACATTCCTCCATGTGGTGAGACGCCCTGCTGATATTGATGTTAATCAAACATGTATTAATGTTAATCAAACAACAAAAGAAAACGAGAGAATCATTCACTGTTCCTCACTGAATAACATTAGAAACTTTATTAAGAATCAATATTTATTTACATTTGATTACTTTATTCGATTTCTGTAATAACAACAATGCATTGCACTCTCATTTCAAGTGTGATGAGAATAATAAATGTGACAAAGTAATATGAGCTAAGATTTTTTACATTTTTTCATGACTAATTATTATATGACTGCCAAAAGTTAAAATATTCTTACACAAAATTTGGTTAAAATGCAAAATAGCTCTTATATGATAACTGGGTGCCAGCCACTGATCGAACATGCATGTAATGAGATCAAGATCAATAGTGTTTTACACACTATTTTGAAAAGTACTATGCAGTGTATGGTATAGTTAGCGGTATGATAGTATTCCTTTCTGAATATAGCCATTCTTGGGTAATCTGTGGATGATTTTACTCCAAAACATATTTTTATTGTTGTCAAAACAGAATTTTCATTTGTAGTTAATTGTTTTTTAATGTATTGCTTGTCCTCAGATTTGCCAAAGCATGGGGGCAGCAGTATGGGGATCCTGTACATCCTGGTACCAAGCGTGGCTATACCGCTGGCCATCGCCTTGCTGTTCTTCTTCATTTGTGTGTGCCGAAACAACCAGAAAGCCTCACGTCCACCAGCACCACGCCAGCCCAAACCCGTCCGTGGCCAGAACGTGGAGATGTCCATGCTCACGGCCTACAAACCAAAGGTGAGATGTTACTGCTAACAGATCAGAACTAACCCTGAAGGTGCATCTACACAGCAGAGTGATCATCTGAAAAATTTCAGCACTAAAACCTGCAACTTCACTTGCCACCCACAAACCAGGCGCTAAATGCTCGGTAATAAATGTTTAAGTCATTACTGATTGGCCTAATTCCTTCAGTGAATCGGGTGGTAAAACAACACAGACCACATGTGAAAATAAACAACGCTATCAGCGCACCTATTAAGATTTTTTTTTTCTTATACTTTTTGTCCTTTGGAATTGTGGGGCATTCCCATAACGTTTGAATTAGTGTGCATTCCTGGGTGATGGGGTGGGGTTAAGGGGGCTGCACGAAACAGAGGCAAAATGGCAGGAGGGATGAGCATATGGAGGCAATCTCCTCCAGACCCGGAGAGGAATCTAAAAATAATCACATTGTTATCATTCCACTCGGATCATTCAGAGCAGATTCAAATGAGATTTTCCCTTGAAAATAGTTTTTCCCTGCTTTTTCGTCTTGGTCACTGATTAAAGTGACATTTTTACAAACAAATATTTTGAAGAGTCCCAGTCAGTTCCAGTATTAATCAGACCTTTTGACACCATGAAGTGCTGTTTGTATCTATAACACATTGAGACCTCTCATCTACAGTCTCAGCTGCAGGCCAAAGTTCAGACTAAGGTCGTACAAAGGTCATACACTCACTCAAGTAATATCCAAAACAGGGATGAGACATGTTTAGCCTCAGGCAGAGTTGACGCTAACACGAAACAGCTGCTTCTTTCAACAAAAAAAGGGACTCCTATCTTTTATTTGGCAGTATTCATGTCTCCTTAAAATGTAGCGGTGTAGCTTTTATCATTTTTTTTATTTCCTGTTTCATAATCCAGAGTCTTGTCCATACCAATCACACAGCATTATGCATGTTACTTGCATCTATATCACGCATATAGGGGATAAGAGAGTATAGAATCATAGTGACTGTCGTGTAAGTGGTAAGACCGTGTCTGCCAAGCACATAAATGTACATGACAGTCAGAATATTTTAAGAGCAAACAGATTTTATGCATGTCTGTGGTCAATGGTTGAGGTTGTAGCGTCTTGTTTTTCAGCAACATAGCAAAAGATGAAAAAATAAGGCTACCACAGCTACTATGAGTTTAAACGAACAAAAAAGATCAACCTGGCATGTATATGCGGTGGCAAATTTGCCAGCCCATACTTACCTTTCTGTTTCCTTCTGTTCTCTAGAGTAAAGCCAAAGAGCTTCCTCTGTCTGCAGTGCGCTTCATGGAGGAGTTGGGCGAGAGCTCCTTTGGTAAGATCTACAAAGGTCACCTGTACCTGCCAGGCATGGAACACGCTCAGCTAGTCGCCATAAAAACACTGAAGGACATCTCTAGTGCACAACACTGGGGGGATTTCCAGCAGGAAGCATCTGTACTGGCAGAACTTCATCATCCCAATGTGGTTTGTCTTCTGGGTGTCGTGACCCAAGAGCAGCCTGTCTGCATGCTCTTTGAGTTCCTGGCCCAAGGGGACCTCCACGAATTCCTCATCATGCGCTCTCCCCATTCAGATGTGGGCTGCAGTAGCGACGAAGACGGTACCGTCAAGTCCAGCCTCGACCATGCGGACTTCCTGCACATGGCCATTCAGGTTGCAGCCGGGATGGAGTACCTCGCCAGCCATTTTTTCGTCCACAAAGACCTTGCGGCAAGAAACATCCTGGTTGGGGAGCAGCTCCACATCAAGATCTCTGATCTAGGCTTGTCGAGAGATATCTACGCCTCTGATTATTTCAGAGTCCAACCCAAAACGCTCCTTCCTATTCGCTGGATGTCAGCGGAGGCCATCGTTTACGGGAAGTACACCACAGACTCTGACATTTGGGCATTCGGTGTGGTTCTGTGGGAGATCTTCAGCTTCGGCCTGCAGCCCTATTACGGTTTCAGCAACCAGGAAGTGATAGAGATGGTGCGGAAAAAGCAGCTGCTGCCCTGCCCGGAGGATTGTCCCCCTCGCATGTATGCTCTGATGACAGAGTGCTGGCAGGAGGGTCCCGCTCGCAGGCCCAGATTTAAAGACATACACAGCCGACTCCGTGCTTGGGAGGGTCTGTCTTCCCACGCCAGCTCCAGCACCCCATCTGGAGGCAACGCCACCACCCAGACTACCTCTCTGAGCGCCAGCCCCGTCAGCAACCTCAGCAGCCCGCGCTACGCCGGATACATCTACGGAGCTCCGCAGAACCTCCCGCCGGGACAAATCACGGGCTTCATGGCAGCGCCGATGCCACAGAACCAGCGTTTTATACCTGTGAACGGATACCCTATCCCACCTGGCTATGCTGCCTTCCCTGCAGCCCATTTTGCCACATCTCAGGGCCCTCCACAGGTGGTGCAACACTGCCCTCCGCCAAAGAGCCGGTCGCCCAGCAGCGCCAGCGGCTCAACCAGCACGGGTCACGTGACCAGCGTCCCCTCCACAGGCTCCAATCATGACGCCAACACACCCTTGCTTTCTCATTGTGTCACTCTGACGCCCATGACAGCAATGACGGGCGGCACAATGCCAGTTTTTGGACATTTTGCACAGAAGGCCATGCAAATAGACCAAAGTCAGGCAGCACTGCTGGCTGACACTAACAGACTGATGTACAGTGAATCCATCATTACTGCCGATTTGTGAATACATGATGTTTTGTCCTGTATATTGATAATTATTGATATTTTAATGTTTTTTTTTTCTTCTTCCTTGTAAATATAAAATAGCCTGAACAAAATGCGAAAATTTATATTTTAATGTCGTTTTATAAATGTGTCTTAAAGGAAACTTGTATATTCACATATTCTCTGTGAAGCTTCATGCCACTTTTTCGGCTCAATGTGACTAAACGTGACAGAACAGCCTTAAAAAAAATTTCAACCAGTGATGATGCCCTTTCAAGGTTATTTTCGACAGAGCTGTTGCTTTGTCATCCCGTTTGACTCCTTTTTCATTCGTCAACGACTTGAAAACTTCCGGAAGACTTCTGAATGCCTTGGTCTCTGTCCCGTCATAGCATTTTGGACATATCGAATGAGTTGAACTGCATTAATATTGCATTGAAATCTAACCCTAAAGAAGAATTAAGGGAATAATTTCGCAAATATATATCACCAATACCTTAATATGAAAAAAAGATGTTGCTTTAATTATGGCCACCATATGTGCCTTCATTTTATTAGGAATTCAGGCATGTGTACTTGTGGGAGACGATGTGTTCTGTGAGATTCTTCTGTTACTGTGGTGTTATTCAAATGATTTTAACACACGAGACGCATCAGAGTGACGTCCGAAAGCTTAGGCAGCTGACTTGTTGCCTCGTTGCCCTGTAAGCCAATGACTTCTATGACAACACTTGTTTTGAGGGTGCCTCTTACAGCAAAGATTGAGAACAGGTGTTAACCAAGAACATATTTAAATACCACAATACTAATTTCAGTCAAAACTGACTGCTAACCGCAACTTTCTGGTGTAACTTTTTCCTTTTAGTTCAGCTGTCATGAATTCACATGCACATGATAGTGGGATATCATAAGTAGATGAAGGTTTCAAGACAGGATGTGTCACAATCATTGGATTGGGACATGATTTTTTGCCTTCCTACCTTCGCATGCAGGATTGTTCAGCTTTCGAATGTAGCCCAGATTATTTATATAATTTTTTGGTCATTGAATGCTGCCTGTACTCCCATAATATAGCTGAAATTCCGGCAACCAGAAAACATTCACAAGGTTTCTTTGTATACTCTATATGTGCCTTACTCAAGAGCATACAATCTGCCAGAATAGCATTTCATTCGTCTAAATGAGTCGTAAACTTTTCACATCACTGTTTGGCAAAGCATATGTGAAATCTGTCTTATTAATGATGCCGAACTTTTTCTAACATGAACTCCTCACTACCTATAGAATGTAATGCCTTAAAATTCCTCTAGATGTCAGTGTCAATCTGCGACTCTGATTGAATGAAGTTCTTTATATTTGTCTCACGGTAATACTGTATGTGCCTGCTATTTTTTAGCTTTCATTTGATGTTTGTTAACTTTCTTCTCTCTCTGAGTTTGTAGCTCGTTGAATCTCTTGACATTTCACGGAAACAGGGACTAAACAGATTTGATCATTTTTAGCAAGCAGCTGTAGGCCTATGTCATGTTCATTCTCATTTTGGTTTGTTGCTATGCAACTGTTTATTTCAAAGACACTCTTTTCCTGTGTTGAAGACAATCAAGAATTCATCTTTTATGCAGGGTACAGTGTTTTGTAAAGACATGATTGCTTGTGACCTATAAAATGCCTGTTGGACAATCTCATGATGCGTCATGACATTTCATGAACAGACGTTATGCATGAAAAACTAATTTGTAGATCAATGGTTTATTTTTATATGATTTGTCACTATTTTTCATCAATATTGCAGTCTTATTATTGTACGTCTGAACATACGTGTGTTGACATTATAAAAGCCACTTAAAGAAACAGCTTGGTTCAATGTCATTTTTTTCCTAGCGGTTTGATCATGTACTCAAATGAGCGTACGTACGTCGTTAACATATTTTTCAAAAGTTCTATTAATGTTTTTAACTGCATCCAACAATTTATGAAATGCATCAGTGTAATTATTTACTGAATATTTTTTTTAATCTTTTTATATATTACATTTTGTTCTTGGTGTTATTTTTGTTGTGTACCTGTATGAGTTTCTTCTTTCTTCTGTTGAACACAAAAGAAGATCTTTTGAAGAATGTTGGTAATCAGACAGCTGATGGTAGCCATTGACTTCGATAGTATGAAAAAAAAAATACTGGTCAGTGGGTGCCATCAACTGCCTGGATACCAACATTCTTCAAAATATCTTCTTTTGTATTCAACAGAAAAAAGAAATTCATACAGATTTGGAACAACGTGAGGGTGAGTTAATGATGACAAAATTTTCATTTTGGGGTGAACTATCAAATACGGGTTATTGCAGAGCTTTCAACATTTGCTACCAGTAGAGGGCAGCGTAGGGTTAGTTTAGTTTCAAACATCAGGATATTCTAGGAAAGTGCGCACTGACTGTTGGATACTTGTCTATTTAAGTATCTGTGTGTGTCTCTGTATTCATGTGAATGTTTTATATTATAGAACTGCACATATTTCAAAGGTACGTCAAAAAAAATGTCCTTGGCATTGGATAAACAAATCTTTTAAAAAGGCTAACAAGTCCAGCATGTTTGCCAAAAGAAATGACGTGCACATGACTTTATGATTACTCCCATACTCCATCCCAACAAAGAGAGAGAAAAAACCCCTGACCTTGAACACAGAGCATTCAACATTCAGAGGAGACGGGTTTGATGTTGGGAATGTTTTTGATCAGTTCTCTCCGGTTTCTTATCTGGAACAGTCCCAGGAATGGCCATCCAGTCTCTGGCTCTGGAATGCTAATCTACAACACCAAGGCAATGCGTGTCAAAAGTGCAATTTATGAGACAAAACAAACCAATACATGTCCATGTTTTTTGTGTGTTTTTTAAAGTATTAACTGATATTTTTCCAGCTATGGACACAAATAGCTTATTTCATGGCCAGAATTGATCTGCTTTAATAAGAAAGAACCCTATGGATGAATCAAGACTGGGGGAAACACACTTTCTTAGGATGGCACATATTTAAACATACGTTAATATGCATTATTAATATTAGATATATGATTATAATGACTTCTAATACATAGGGATCCATGTGATATGCAAATAGGGCTGTGTATGAAAGACACTGTCATGACTGGATTTGAATCATGACTCATGAGACACCATAATGGCAGGCAGATGTGCTCCAGGTGTGCGGTTGACGGTGGGCCAGGGGAGGATCTGGGTATGACGAGAGCAGTGAACCTCAGGATGGGTATCCCAGGTGTGGGTGGAGAAAAAGGATTGTCAAAAAAAAAAACGTGTTATTGCTTTCAGTATGGAAATGTAATAATGAAACATAACCTGGGTAAAAAGAAGAGTCTTCTTCGGTCTAAACTTGTGTCTGTGTCTCGAACATTATTTTGTGCGATTTTTTCTTCTTTTTTGCATTTTTTGCATATTAGACAATTATTACCCCAAATAGGCCTATATGTTATTAGGGTTAACTCTTTTTATAGGCTATACATACATTTTTGAAATCTGAAAAATGTCTGGAATTCTATAAAGATGTCTATATTGTGTTCAAATGTGAAAGTTCTAAACTAAAAACTCTTAGTTATTAATGTTTTGTCAGAAAGTCAAACATTGGGTCAGATTAAGCTAAATGCTATTTATTTATCTTATTCCTCAATTTTGCTACACAAGATAGCCTACTGCTGGAATACCAAGTTTCACTGAGTGCCTACACACAAGCACACACCAGGTAAAGTTCAAGAACTTTGTCACATCACAACCCCACCCAAATGAAATATAGATGAAGGCCTAAAATTTTGATGAGCCCCCTAACCATAACTTGGCAGCCCTGTCTGTGTGCATTCCAAATAATCCTCTCAGATTAGCTTCACTTGTTTTTACAAGAGACAGTGAGAAACAGCAAATCCTTCTGTTATGAGTAAGCATGATTATGAGATTAAGTGAAAACATTAGCATCGTGCTAACAAATGCTACATATGAAATGTGCTTTGATCATGCTTATGTCTTGTGTGTTCCCCCCAATACAATTATACAATGTTGTTTGGACCCATGTTCTTCTTTTGTGTTCCACAGACGAAATTAAGTCATACAGATTGTATTTACAATGACAAGTAAAGGATGGATAAGTAAATGATGATAGAATTTTAATTTGGACTATCCCTTTAAAACAAGTTTTAAAAAAACTACCAGGTTAAGACAAAATACACTGCACTATACACTGTTATACACTGTACACAATACACTGTTTCTATACAGTGGTAATTTTGTTTTATTTAAATAAAAAAGGTATGTTATTGCTTTGTAAAGCAAAGTAGCCAATAGGAAGAATCGCTAGATTTGAAATATGTAAATGAAGATCCTCTTTCTTTGAGGAAAGTGCCAGTCTTTTGGTTGGTCTCCCTTAAGAGATGACCTAATTTACATCAATAATTACATCAGCTCTCTATTCCTTCCAAGTCACTGTGGTTAAGCCATGGAAAGTCAACATGTGACAGGTAACCTGAAGACGATCAGTTGCTCTCCACAAATAAGTGCTGTTCCTCAAGGGCCTACTTTAGAGGAACGTCATATAGTTGTTTTGAGTTTGTGACGGGATGTGTGCGAATAGTGAGATGAGAGATGAGATATGGGCTATTATGAAAGAGCGAGTCATAATGATGAAAGCATTCTATATAAACTTGTTCCTATTTGTCAGTTTGGCAGAGTAGGTATCTCTTCACAAATATGAAAGAGGAACAACAGAAAACCAAAGAGTGTGAGGACAAAGACAATCCTAGCAATTAATTAATCAAATTATTTGTAACATCCACCATACTTATCTTAGTCAGGGTAGACATATTCCATATTAAATAATATGGAAAGGAAAACAAGAACTTCAGTGTGTGATCCTCAGTAGTTTTAGTGTATGAAGCATGATTGTGTCTGATAATGTTTTTCTCTGTAACCATTTGCAAAGTCGGCAAGCATATGATATTTTAAAATCTGTTCTGACATTCTCATTGTGTGGTACCATTTCAAATTCACCATTTCAAATTGTGTTGCTCCCTATTAGTATGAGCAATTACTTCAAGACTGTGACTCAAAATTTTCAACTTTAACAGACCTTAACTGTAGCCTAAGATTCATCACGAAGGTGATTGATTGGCCATTGATGAGCATGTCACAATAAACAAGCAAAGATGTTTCAATTTTGGCTTATGATAACCCCCCCCTCCCCCTCCCCCTCCCTCTCCCTATGGAAAAAAAAGCCTATGGAAAGCCTATGGAAAAATCCTATTGTTTTTTTTTTGGGGGGGGGGGGGGGGGGGGGGGGCTCTAGCTGTTATCAACAAAAGTTTATGACACTTACATGTTTTGTCTATCAAGATCATTTTTGTCAACAACTTTTAAGATTTTTTTTAAGCCTAAATACAATCGCCAGAAGTAAAAAGCAAAAGCTATAAACAAACTACACCACGGTTCCACGACTTCAACATCAACACCACTATAAGCTTCTGACAACTCTTTCTGTTTTTAATCTAAAAAACATTTTCCCTGAAAGTTTGAGTTATAGAATAGATTGTAAGAGCGTGATTATATGCACAAAAGGCTGTAAAATTGGACTAAGCTTACCTGTTCGGTTTGATGATGTTTGATGTCCCCGACAGCCTCTGTAGTCCCCATTTAGCCACTTGTTAGCAACCACCTTTAAAATGTGAACATGTCTTGAGCTTGAGTTTACCACAGACCTTACTTCAGCCATTTAACCTAAAACCCATTCGGAAAACCCATTGACTTTGGGACGATGGAACCGGGAGTGCTAAAACGCTAACTCGTTTCCAGGTTTTGGCCTATGAAAAATTCATCATCCCTACAGCACTTTGTCTCAGATGGCAAAACTGTGACCAAAATCACACAGCATAGGTCCAAAAATGCAATATTTCTTCAATGTTGTGAAGTCTATTAAAAGGAAACAAAGTACATTCAGGTGGACAAAATCAAAGAGTATCTGAGAACTGATGTGCTTTTGTAGCAGGATAAAGGGGCAGAGTGGTGCAAGAGAGAAAGAGAATAAAATACTTGTGTAAAGTTACTGTGTTTTTTCTCCTGAGCCCTCACTCTTGTCTGCTCCCATCATCTCTTTCTCGCTCACATTCTATTTCCCTCTTTATACAGACAAATCCTCAATTGTCAGGGTACGTGTGAACTGTTGTTTCAGAGCGGGAGACAGCTGATTGACCCCTGGACAAAGGAGTGCACTGTCCCGAGCAGAGTGCTGTGATCTTACGCTGTTCAGATGCCTCAGAAGACTTCCTCAAGTGGACAATCCTCTTTATTAAGTGTTTCTGTGGCTCTGTTGGCTAAACAGTTATCAACTAAAATAAAAAAAAATAAAAAAACATGAGTGGGTTGTTACTGATGTTTTTTTTTTTGTTGTTGTTTTTTTTGCATGTCACAGTTCTGTCACCGTTGTCTGGGTTTAATCTTGGTTTAGTGACAGAGCTGTGACACTCCCAGTTTGTCATGTGTTTGTGTTTGTCTGGTCTGTTGTGAGCACATGGCTGTCATGTTATTTCCTTGTGCCACGTGCTCTCCTGTCTATTGTCTAACCCCGCCCATCTTGTTATCTCGTTATTGGTTCATTTCCCCCACCTGCCTGCCTTGTTACCTCTTTTGTTTGTTGCCCTATTTAATCTCCCTGTGTCTTCAGTCCTGTGCTGGGGTGCGTTTCCCGAAAGCATCGTTAGCCAACTATGGTCACAAGTTCCGTCGTTACCAATAGAGTTCAATGGAAATTGCGACCAACTTGCGACCATAGTTGGCAAATGATGCTTTTGGGAAACGCACCCCAGGTTCGTCGTACAAGTTACGTGTTTCTTGTGTACCTTCCCGTTTGTTTCAGTGCTTTGAAGTTTGTACCTTACCTGTCTGTCATTTAATAAATTACTCTGCAACTGAATCCTCGTCTCTCGTCAACCCAACACGTGACAGTGCACACAGGCATTTAACCAAAAATCTGTTAAAAAAAAAAAAAACATGCTGTGGAGAAATGCTAACTATTATATTATATTATGGTGATTTTAGGAAAATAACTTTTTTTTAAACTGTTTAAAATACACTTCAGCTTTTTCACCAATGACATTGGCATGTTACAGGAATCTCAACAATATGTTAATAACCATTGACCAGCATGGTCTGAGCATTGGAGATGTTTGGAAAAAAAGTTGTAGGGTGGGTTTGAAATAAAAGTTTTCAACAAAACTCAAAATGGCTAACACTGTATGATCCAATGTATCTAAAAAGAGCAGGTTTATGCTTTTTGCCAAGAATTTCCAAAGATGTTTTAAGGTTTTCCAACCACTAACATGATCACTATCGCATTTACCATATTTTCGACATATCAAAGCATAAAATACAGTATTTTATAGAAAGAATTGACAGGCAAATTTTGGCAGACCTTGGAACCATGGGTATCATTCAAGTCTGTACGCAGGAAATTCTGCTAGGAATCTAAAGAGACCAGACTCGCATTTTAATAATCTTAGATAATATAGGCTAGTCAAGGTTTTACTGGAACATGTTTAGGTGGATCTGTGGTTTTCCATTACATACAACAGAATCAGGTAATACACGAGAGGTTTCCTTACCACATTTGTGCTTTCCAAAGCTCTACTGAACACAATACAGCTTGGATTACTGCAATGTGGCAGCACAAAGAAGAAAGAAAGCATAATGAGAAGAGTTGTTTCATCTGGGAGAAACAGGCTAATGAGGCTGCTTTTCTCCTCTCATTACTGACCAGTTTATTTGGCTAGTGATACCTGTGATGAAGCCTACGTATATTCTTCATCAGTCCATCCATTCTCGCAGTCTTCTAGAGGGTAAAAACAACATAATGCTCTCTAATGTCTTCCATGTGGTTTTTGGGGTTCATGAGTAATCTGGAATGCGCTCACTCAATCGCATTTCTCTTTATTTTAATAGTTAAAAAAAAAAACTTTGTTCTTTCTTACTGTCACTGCCAATTTCCCTCTCTCTCTCCTTCTCTCCCCCCTCTCTTTCTGTTTCTCCTATATTGCACGTATGTTTCCACTCAGCCCAAAATTCTTTCCAATTCTAAGGCCTCTTCCTCCAGGCTAAAAGGAGGGGCCAGTTTTCATGACCTGGATCAGCGTGTCTTTCCATACTCTCCTTTCTTTCACAGAATAATCCATATACTATTGCATAACAAAATCCTCTCCTGTTACAGACTCAGAAGTTGATGCAATGTCGTTCCCACCTCCAGCACTCAATTCTTAGAAAGGTCTGTGTTGATTCATTTCATCAGACTGCTGTTTCAGATTTTGTCTACAAGTCATTCATAGATTAAATTTATAATACACTGACCCAGTTATGAGATAAGCTCAAATTCAAACATCATGTGCCTATGGAAACCTCCCAAACTTTCGATCACCTTCTCTCAGGAATCAAATACTCTGACACAAAAGGCTTCATGTCAAAAAGACATTGTATCCTGAAGGCTCAATCACTCTAGTTTTACTCATGGCAGTCTGCCCAGTGCAAAAAAGCCACTATATGGTTTGTACGTTAGCTTTAAATTACTGTCATTGAGGGAATTTTCCACCTTAAAGATTTCACAAAACTAAACACCTGCGGAGAAGGGCCTGTTGTCTAATACATTAATATGATTTGTGTGTTCTGTGTTTTTCAGTTGCAATATTATGGATGTGACCGATTTTGTGCTCCATTATTTTAGATATAAATAGTGTTTGTTGCCAGTACAATTCTAGGTAATTGGAGATCTTCACATCTTGAACACACATTGCTGAGAGCACTACATTTAATTACAGAGTAAAACCACCAAATTATCTTCTGATCTTTTATAAATGTGCTCACCCACATGTTGTTCGAACAACTGTATGACTGACTTTTGTAAAAACGACCAACGGGGGGGGATATGCAGAATGTCCATCATACAATTTTCCATACAATGAAGGTGAGTGGTGACCAGCAGCTGTCAAGCTCCAAAAATAACTAAGAGCACCATAAACCATCTCCATAAGACTCATGAACTATATTCCAGATTCCTTTAATTGATATCATAAGTAGAGTAGAACATTATATAGAAACTGTCTCTATTCCTCGTTTAGTGAGGCCAAACAATAGATCTACTGTAGGATCTAGGAAAAATCTAATTGTAATTAAACCAGAAGATCTCAATATCAGTGAACAAAAACAATTTCTAAAGCTAGGTCTTCTAAACATTAGATCGCTCACACCTAAGGTGGTTATTGTAAATGAAATGGTCACAGATAACAGTTTTGATGTACTTTGCCTTACTGAAACCTGGCTTAAACCAAATTATTATTTCGGTCTAAATCAGTCTACTCCACCAGGATACTGTTATAAGCACGAGCCCCGTCTGATCGGTCGTGGCGGCGAGGTTGCAACAATCTATAGAGATATTCTAAATGTTACTCAGAAAACAGGTCACAGCATTTCCAACACAGGGAGGATGGTACAAGCTCTATGGCGCAGGTGTCCGAGCTCACCCAGCAATTCCAGCACCTGAGGGGTCCCACTGCGCCACCCACACTGCCCGTTCAGTCCACACCTCCTGGACCGGCTCCCCAGTCAGAGCCTCGACTTCCTGTCCCGGAAGCATACTCCAGTGAGCCCACGTTCTGCCGGGCATTTCTGACGAGATACTCCATGCATTTTTCACTTCAACCACGAACCTTTGGCAATGAAAGATCTAAAGTGGCTTTTGTCCTAACGCTACTGACGGGGAGAGCGGCACTATGGGGAACCGCGGTGTGGGAGAACCAGGACCCATGCTGTGACTCGTTCCAGGCACTCGTCGCAGAGATGAAAAGAGTGTTCAACAGATTGATGGCAGGAAGAGAAGCAGCCAGAGTTCTCGCTGATCTGCAACAAGGGAATAGATCTGTTTCGGATTACTCCATCGAATTCCGCACCCTGGCGGTTGAGTGCCAATGGAACGAGGCGGCGCAGTGGGATGTGTTCCTGCGTGGGCTGGCTGACCGTGTCAAGAGAGAAATCTATGCCCTGGACCTCCCCACAAGTTTGAATGGGCTCACTCAGCTGGCGCTCCGAGTGGATGCACGGCTTGCCAGGATGGAACGTCGTGGGTTACCCACACGGCCACTGGAAGGTGCGGAGGGCCCACGGACCAGCGGCAGGGACACAGTGAGCCCCGTCGTCGACCACGAGCCCATGCAGGTGGGTAGGGCTCGGCTTTCCCGGGAGGAGAAGGAGAGGCGGAGAACCCAGGAACCATGCCTGTACTGTGGGGGAGCGGGCCATTTTCTTAACGCCTGTCCCGTAAAAGGCCAAGCCCGTTAGTAAGACTGAGGCTACTATCGGGTGGGATCTCCGCGGAAAAGACCTCATCATCATCATCCACCCTCCTCCCGGTTAAACTGAGATGGGCAGCCAGCACTCACGACTGCCACGCACTATTGGACTCGGGAGCGGAGGGTAACTTTATGGACCACAAACTCGCCGATGAGCTTCACATTCCTATCACCCCACTGACTCATATCATATCTGTCAATGCCCTCAATGGCCAAAGACTTCCTAACATCGCACTCACCACTGGACCTATAACACTTATAACATCTGGTAACCATTCAGAAACTATTTTGTTTCTAATTATGGAATAACCCCTGGCACCCATAGTCCTTGGTCATCCCTGGCTCACGTTACACAATCCCAGGGTGGACTTGCGCCTGCATTCCATCTCCGCTTGGAGCACTCAGTGTTATAAGTCCTGTCTTGCGTCTGCCTGTTTGTCTGTACCTGTTTCTGTGTTTCAGGAGGAGACAGTGGATTTATCTAACGTGCCCGTTAAGTACCTCAACCTGAAGGAAGTGTTCAGTAAGAAGTGTTCAGTCCCGGGCTGCTTCTGTTCCTCCACACCGTCCCTATGACTGTGCTATAGATTTACTGCCAGGTAAGTCTCCGCCTAAGGGCAAGTTATACTCACTCTCTGTCCCAGAGAGGGAGGCCAAGGAGAAATATATTTCTGATTCTCTAGCAACTGAGTTCATCCGGCCTTCCTCTTCTCCTGCAGGGACGGGGTTCTTTTTTGTGGGTAAGAAGAATGGTGGTTTGCGACCTTGCATTGATTACCGAGGGTTGAACAACATCACGGAAAAAAATACTTATCCTTTGCCATTGATGTCTTCAGCTTTCGAGAGGTTGCAAAGAGCATCAATCTTCACAAAATTGGATTTACGCAATGCCAATCATTTGGTTCGCATCAGGAAGGGGGATGAATGGAAGACCGCCTTTAACACCCCCAGGGGGCACTTTGAATATTTGCTCATGCCGTTTGGGCTGTCCAACTCCCCAGCGGTCTTCCAGGGACTAGTCAACGACGTGCTGCGAGATATGGTAGATCAGTTCATATATGTCTACCTGGATGACATATTGATGTTTTCATCTTCTCTCCAGGAACACGTGCAGCACGTTCGACGAGTACTTCAGAGGTTGCTAGAGAATGGGCTTTTTGTCAAGGCGGGGAAATGCGATTTTCATGCACAGTCTGTTTCTTTTCTAGGGTACATCATCTCGTCTGAGGGAATGCGTATGGATCCTGACAAGGTTAAGGCTGTGGTAGATTGGCCAAGTCCAGATTCCCGTAAGGCCCTACAGAGGTTTTTGGGTTTCGCCAATTTCTATAGGCGTTTCATTCGCAATTTCAGCCAACTAGCCGCTCCTCTGACTGCCTTGACCTCCCCCAGAACGACGTTCAGGTGGTCCGATACAGCTGAGGCTGTATTCGCAAAACTGAAAGGCCGCTTCGTTTTGGCTCCCATCTTGATAGCCCCTGATCCCTCACGTCAGTTCGTGGTGGAGGTCGACGGGTCAGAGGTGGGGGTTGGAGCAGTTCTTTCCCAACGCTCTTCCACGGACGAGAAGATGCATCCGTGCGCGTTTCTTTCTCATCGTTTATCTCCTGCCGAACGCAACTATGACATTGGTAACAGAGAGTTGTTGGCAGTCAAGCTAGTGTTAGAGGAGTGGCGCCATTGGTTACCTGAGGGGTCAGGGGTACCTTTTATCATCTGGACCGATCATAAGAACTTAGAATATATCAGAACTGCTAAAAGAGTCAACTCCAGGCAGGCTCGGTGGGCCCTTTTTTTCAGGTCGTTTTGATTTTTCTCTATCGTACCGCCCGGGGTCCAAGAACATCAAACCCGACTCTTTATCTTGTATTTTTGACCATTCCAAACACCCGCACACTCCCGAGTGCATTTTACCAGAGACCCTATTTGTCTCCACACTCACAAGGGAGATCCAGTCGTGGGTCAAGACGGCCTTAGAAGGGGTAACGCCTCCGCCCGGTGGTCCACCGAGTCGATTATTTGTACCGGAGGGATTACGGTCCGACGTTATTCGATGAGGGCATTGTTCTAACGTGGCTTTTCATCCAGGGGTCAATCGTACCAGTTTTTTGGTTAAGCAACGATTCTGGTGGCCATTAATGGCTCGCGACATCCGTAATTTTGTATTGGCTTGCTCGACTTGTGCCACTGGTAAGACTTCCAATCTCCCTCCAGATGGGTTACTCCAACCGCTGTCTGTCCCTTCGAGACAGGTTCTCGAAGGGACAGACCGGTTCTCGAAGGCGGCTCATTTTATTTTATCCCCTTGCCTAAATTACCCTCCGCCAAGGAGACAGCGGTGACTGTCGTTGACCACATCTTTCGTCTCCATGGCCTCCAGATGGACGTGGTTTCCGACAGGGGGCCCCAATTTGTGTCCAAATTTTGGCAAGAGTTTTGTAGATTACTGGGGGCGAGTGTCAGTCTGTCCTCTGGGTTCCATCCCCAGAGCAATGGCCAAACCGAGAGAGCCAACCAGGATTTGGAGAGAGTGTTGCGATGTTTGGTATCCAAGAATCCTTCATCCTGGAGTCAGCAACTCTTGATGGTTGAGTACGCTCATAACTCATTACCAGTGTCATCTACGGGCCTATCTCCGTTTGAGTGTAGCTTAGGTTTCCAGCCACCCATTTTTCCTAGTCTGGAATCTGAAGTCGCAGTCCCCTCCGCCCACGCCTTCGTCCAGAGGTGTCATCGCACATGGACCAGAGCCCGTGAGACTCTGCTCCAGGTGGGGGCGCGCACCAAGGCTAAGGCCGATCGCCACCGGTCGAAGCCTCTCGTATACGTTGTGGGTCAAAAAGTGTGGCTTTCTACTAAGAACATTCCTCTCCGCTCCGTTTCCAATAAGTTAGCTCCCAAATTTATCGGCCCGTTCCCTGTCACCAAAATTATTAGCCCGGTGGCAGTCCGACTCAAACTTCCTCCTGCGTACAGGAGAATTCATCCCGCCTTTCATGTGTCTAAATTAAAACCCGTGTTTCATTCCCACATTAATCCGCCGGTCCCGGTTCCTCACCCGCCGCGACTAGTTGATGGGGAACCCACATATTCGGTAAATCGCATTCTGGACTCAAGGCGGAGAGGACGCGGATTCCAGTAGGCCTATCTGGTGGACTGGGAAGGTTATGGTCCGGAGGAGAGAAGTTGGGTACCGGCTAGGGACATCCTGGATCACTCCCTTATCGATGATTACAATCGACAGGTAAGGGCGCCTGGGAACGTCAGGTTTAATTAGTTTCAAGTACGTGTGCTAAATGTTACGCTCTTAGAGGTAAGAAAGAAATCCCTATTATCTCTAGCATTGGCTACTGTATATAGACCTCCAGGGCCCTATGCTGATTTTCTAAAAGAGTTTGCAGACTTTCTCTCAGATCTATTGATCAATGTCGATAAAGCAATAATTGTTGGAGATTTTAACATACACGTAGTGTCACGGTTCGTATCTTCACTGGACCCTCCTTGTCTTGTGACTTTGTTATTGTGCGTGTGTGTATGGGCGTGGTCACCGATCACTACCGCTGATCAGTACTGTCAGCTGCATCCATAGTCTATCTCACGTATGTGTGTCTATCACCGCATGGATCGGTGTTAGGCCCTCTGCTATTCTGTGTCTTAAAGATATAAAATGCTGGATGACGTGTAATTTCCTGCCATTAAATTCAGATAAAACGGAGGTATTACTTATTGGTCCAAAAAACTACCCACAAAACCTCTTACAATACAACTTTAATTTAGAAGGATGTCCTGTTACTTTATCCACTACAGTAAAATACCTGGGTGTTATACTAGACTGCAACTTGTCTTTCGAAAATCATATTTCATATGTTACAAGAACAGCCTTTTTCCACCTTAGAAACATTGCTAAGCTACGTAACATGCTATCTGTTTCTGATGCAGAAAAGTTAGTTCATGCATTCATGACCTCGAGACTAGATTATTGTAATTCTTTATTAGCTGGTTGTCTTGCATCCTCAATAAACAAGCTACAGTTAGTGCAAAATGCAGCTGCTAGAGTTCTTTCAAGAAAATATGATCATATAACACCAATTTTATCATCTCTACACTGGTTACCTATTAAGTTCCGTATCAATTACAAAGTACTACTACTGACCTACAAAGCCCTAAATGGTTTAGCTCCTGTGCATTTAATGGACCTTCTATCGCCCTACAATCCATCGCGTTCTTTAAGATCACTAAATTCGAGGCTTCTGGTCATTCCTAGGATATCTAAGTCCACTAAAGGAGGCAGGGCGTTCTTACATTTAGCTCCTAAACTCTGGAATAGCCTTCCTGATATTGTTCGAGGCTCAGACTCGCTGTCCCAGTTTAAAACTAGATTAAAGACGCATTTCTTTAGCCAAGCATTCACATAGTCCTTACCTTTTATACCACTGTTGAATCAGATCGAATGCATTAATATTATGAACAGCAGCTATGCTAATTATTTCCCATCTGCTTTTCTGCTGTTATCTCGGGACGCTAGTAGCTCCAGTTTGTATCCAGCCTCTCACGGAGACTTCAGATGCACCAACACCTGCGATGAGATGACTAAACGCTTGTGAAGAGACGACTCAACGGCGATATGTTATGCCCTAAATTACTACATGAATAACTAAATGTATTTTTCTATGTACATTTCTGAAATGCACTTTCTGTAAAGCTGCTTTGAAACAATATGTATTGTGAAAAGCGCTATACAAAAAAATTTGAATTGAATTGAATTGAATATTCCAGGTCTTCTAAAGTCATATGATAGACCTATGTGAGAAAAATTCCAAATTTAAGCTGTTAGACACTGATAATGTTCTCCAGCACAGCTCTGAAATCTCATTCAGGTTTGCATAAATTCAAATACGCTGCGTCATGTTCCATGTTTGTCATCAATATGCCAAATGTCATTAATTCTCATGTGTCTTGTAATGAATCACGATGTGCAAAATTTGGTTATGCCCATAATCAGTCTCAAGAATGAGTGGAAGTAATACATTTTTTGATGAACTGTCCCTTTAAGGATTAGGTCCTTTGATTGGTGGAGCTGCCCGCTTCAGGGTTATGAGTAGTGTTATGAGTAATAAGGATAATTTGTTAAATATGATTTTGTGGTATCTTTTATGAAAGCATAGGCTATATCATCGCTTAATCTCGGAGCTCATGGTAGATCTGTCGTGGCGGGTTTATACATTATCTCAAATAGATTTCTCTTTGGAGAAAATTAGTGAGATTTTTTTTTTGTGCTCTGTAGAATTTGATTTCATTATCATATTTCCAGTTGAAATTCAAAACCAGACGATCATCTTCATCATTTTGGAATTACTATCATCTTTCACAGTATTGTTAAAGTCCTGCTTCAACCAAATGTCTAATGAAAATGCTTTTGCTTGCTAATGTTTTAGTCCTCAGCACAGCCAGAAATAGAAAATAGCTTCATCTGGGAATCGGCTTAGTCCTCAAAGCTCAGTATTGCTCTGATGTTGAAAAAGTTTGGGGTGGGGGGTGGGGGTTGAGGGGGGAGAAAATTGGAGAACCAGATTCAGTTTCACTCGTCTGTAAAAAGCCAGGAATAAGGTTGTCATGGCAACACGGGGAGGTTTGAAAAAAATCAACAAAAAAAATCCCCCTTAAACCGACATTAAAAAGAGTATAAAACATAATAGAGAGCCATGGTACCATTTATTTTTGGGTGCAAAACTCTCTGGAAATGCTTGGTCCTTTTTCCTAGGCTGTTCCACTCAGCGAGAGTTCAGACTACGAGAGTGTTGAATCATGCCTGCTTGAATCACATCCATCTGCTCATTATTTAGGCCTAGTTTTGCGGCTGGCTCAAATTAAAAACTGACAGTGGCTACACCCAGAGTTCATTCTTTGAGGAGAGGTCCATGGCTCCTTCAAGACTAACGCTGCATCCAAAATCGCATACTGTCTGAGTATACATTTGAAAGAAGTATAAAAGAGTATGTTCTATATAGTGTGAATGCATGTAGTATGAATAAAATTTGGTCGTACTACATTTGTCCTGTTGCCATTGTCATGTGACTTAAGCTGTCAGTTGCATCGCTTCGGTATTTTTGTAGGACAACCCAGAAGTTAGCATCACCCTGGTTCCCTTGAAAAAATAAAAATGAAGCTCTTTGACCAACATTTATGATTCTTAACCATTTTGTTCAATGTGATGATCTTCACAAATGATCTAAACTATTATTTTGAAGCCTACAATTAGGCCTAATTTATCCCCCAAAATCGGTAAAAAATAAAGTAAAAATCTTGAAAATGTTGGCATGATGATGTTTAATGTCCCCAACAACCTCTGTAGTCCCATTTAGCCACATGTTAATTACCTTTTTCAAGACAAATAAAACCCTAAAAGCTTCAGGACAATGGAAACCAGAAATGCTAAAATACTAACTCGTTTATGTTTTGGTCTCATCAGATGCACACTTCTCAATCTTGTAGTGGGAAATAGTAGGTCACCCGAGTACTTTTCACCTACTGTGTTATGAATACTATGCAGTTGAGCATGTTACTTTTTTTTTTTACTGTTTTTCTTAGGCTATAGCAGCGAAGTAGGTATTTCCAGATGTAGAGTGTCTGTCAGCCTAAAGACTTTTTATCACCACATTCAGTCCCTCATAGTTCATGTTCACAATCAAGATCAATCCAGCAATGACTCGTTTTCACAACCAACTGCACAAACTGACTGTGTCTTAAATTGCTTACTCTCTTTGAGTAGGCAGGCTATTTATTTTAAATAAGTAATTACTTCACAACCACTAAAAAAGTGTGTTCTATACAGAATGAATGTGTGCAATATGAATGTAATCTGGACGTACTACATTGGCCATGTTGTCAGCATCATGTGACACTTCACTGTCATTCACAAATCCTCTCCCGTGACCACATGGGATAGCAAAGTGTCCATTAAGTGTATGCACACTTCAGAATCTCAACGGAAAAAGTAGGCCATCCGGGTACTTTTTGCCTACTCTTTTATGAGTACTGTACTGTGAATACTTCTGTTGTCACATACTGTTTTCGCCTACTATATAGTCGGATGCAGCCATTGTGTTTATTGTGTTGCACATAGCCATTACTGTGAATTCTCATTCAAATTGCTTGTTGCTGGAAACTTGTCACATCACGATTGGTGTATATTTATTAAAAGAGAGAACAGTAATATCTGCTAAACTGCATTTTTTTTTAAATACTATGTAAATGGAAACTTCTCGGTTCCTGCAGGTTCCTTTAATGTCTTCAGATCTTCTCATAGAGTAGAGCGGACACCAATAAGCCACTGAACCACATGTCAAGAGGACCTGTTTCAAGAAAAGGTCATGTAAAGGAATGTGGCCCCTTGTGGGGTCAGAGTTTAAAAGTCAGGGGTCGCCTTAGTTCTCTTAATGGTGCAGTCTATTGGTAAGGTGCCAGAGATTACACTGTTCTATGTTCAGAGCAGAACTAAAAACAACCCAACACATTTTTTCTCTTTTGTCTTCTGTTGCTCAGTGGGAACCAAACCAAACAAAGAGACTAGTGTATATTAAGAAACAGTGTTCCTCAAGCTTTTATTGTCATTTGATATATATATATATATATATATATATATATATATATATATATATATATATATATATATATATATATATATATATATATATATCTCAATCACAGTAATGAGAAGCTCCTCTAGAGCAATGACTCCTAGCTGGTGGGTCTTGACCATAGACTGTAAAAAAATGTTAGTCTCGATCTAAAAATCGCAGTAAGACTGTTCTGATTGCGCCACAGAAGAAGAAAAAAAAACTATTGTAACGTCTGAAGCACGACAGACAATAAGGGAGGCGTTTCTGAACTTTTATTTGGAACGCAAGAACAACTGTACGTAACGCTACACTATATTTTATCCATCTTATTTTGCAATGCTGAAGTATATTTTCGGTGAATGTGCGATACTTCCAATTAGCCGCTGAAATTAAATAACTAGAAGAACAAAAAAGTCCAGTAAACGCTAAACTTGCACTACAAACCAGTGTGTTTATGATTACGATAATAAATTAAAATAATATGATAAGAAATACTAGTTTGCAATATCAAGCAGCAGAACGGACTGTGTTCAGCAGAACTAACTGGAAGCGATGACACCAGAATACCCGCACGTTCAAATTACATTCTGTTCTAGGCTATACATTCAAATTAAAGGATAGTTCACCCAACAATGAAAATTATGATTTACTCACCCTGAACCCTTAGGTGTATATGACATTCTTCTTTCAGACGAATACAATCGGAGTTCAGTTGTATTAAAAAATGTCCTGGCTCTTCAGAGTGAATGGCTGGAGAACATTTGAAGACCAAGTGCATCCATCCATTATAAAAGTAACCCATATGGCTCCAGGGGGTTAATAAAGGCCTTCTGAAGTGAAGCCATGTGTTTGAGTAAGGAAAATACCCATATTTAAAACGTTATAAACTATAATCAGCTTCCAACAGACGGCTGTAGGCTACGCATTCATTTACGGTGGAAGACTAACCCCTGACCTGACGCACAGCGTAATAAGGAAAGACAAGAGCCAAACAAATCACCGGTCATGAATTAGCCATTTTGAAGAGAAATGTCGGAGGATTTCTATATAATAGAAGATATTATTATAAAGAGGAGCTTCAGTTTGTTGCACAGCCCTATTTGTTTAAACCGAGAGAGGTGTCTCAGCTTACGATACTCCTACATCATACATGCGGGTTAGTCTTGTGGTGCAAGTCGACTTGGGTAGTATGCGTATGTCTAGCGGAAGCTTGTTGTTTTAGATTATAAAGTTATATGGGTATTTTTCTTACAAAAAACCCACGGCTTCACTTCAGAAGGCCTTTATTAACCCCCCAGAGCCGTGTGGAGTCTTTTTTTTATCACATTTTCTCTAGCCATTGAAAAGCCAGGACATTTTTTTAATATAACTCCGATTGTATTCGTCTGATGAAGAATGTCATACACCTAGGATGACTTCAGGGTGAGTAAATCATGGGCTAATTTTAATTTTTGGGTGAACTAACCCTTTAAGGTGGATACAATAATCAAATTATTCAAATTAAAATATTATAAAATAAAAGGATAGACTAGTATATTAATTATTTGTTTTTTTTTATTATTAATTGATGGATTGTTTATTATATTATTTAGAATCACTCAAATAAACAATTTTGGTTCTTTGTTAGGTCTGCAATAATGCCCAATGTAAAATCTGGCTTCTTAAGTGAAAGCTGTAGAAAACCACTGATTTCGATCTCAGTTAGAGCAGTTGTTTTCAATCAAATCTTTCATATTTTATTCAGCGAACAACAGTAGTCTGAAATCATCACTGATCTATATAATGACATTGTCATTGTCATGTCATTCTATATAGATCAGTGGAAATCATATATGTTCTTGCTCTTTCTTTATCACTTCAGACCAGGTGGCTTTGTGGAACTGCAGACTAATTAGAATTATGTAAATGAAATAATCCACTGAGTCCAATTCTGAGCCACTAATCACTATATGATTCTTATGTAATTATTTATTTTCCCGCAGGTAAATGGCATGTAGCAGAATGGATATGTAGATCTGCATGAAACGATTTTAATGTTTCTGATGCGATCCAATTAATAAATCAATCAGATTTGTATTTTTTATGTATGTGTTTTTAGATTGGTTTAATGTTTTATTTGTGTGCAAATGCATAAGTAGTGTGAATGTGAAACATTTGTCATGCCCATAAACCACCCTAAAATTAAAATTTTGGGAAAAATAGGTCATATTGGCAAAATAGGCTATTGCGTCAACATCCAAAGTCTATATTTTCAGCTTAAATACTGACCACTATGCCGCAGCTTTTTGTTACTGCTAATGAGACTGGAATCTCTCCCGCTGTTTAATGGGGCTAGAAAAATACCGTATTGTGCACGCTCCTAACCCTGGCCACATACTAAATTACAGCTTGGGCTGGTGCGCACATATGGACTTGGCAAGATGATGAACTAGTAGCGCAGCCATTTAGCTCACCAGCTCGAAATGAGAAGAGCACAACATATGTAAGACATGTACATATACCACTTATTTCCAACATATCGCTACTAAATTTTTCCAAACTAAACATTACATTTTCAAATGCAAAGCGTGTAGCTCATCTATTCCAGTTTGTGTGCTCTGCAGGCATCGGCAGCAGCAGGAGGAGAAACTGCGGGCTGTGGTGATAGTCCTTTCATCTCCTCTGGCTGTGGATCAAGCAGTGTGTGCTGCCTTCACCCGCACTCACTCCTCCTCTTCCCCCTTCCTCCCTTCATCCTCCACCCAACTCCTGTCAGGAGAAGGCACTGATGCAGCATCCCAGTGGATTTCATTCACCATTAGCACACACCCGCTTTTCAACCCTCTTTAGTTTTGTTTGTTAGGATTCTAAAAAGAAATCGTATACATTTAAACAGTAGCCTAAAAACTGTTACTACATACATATATATATATATATAATTTGTATAGTACTGTGTACGTCACTGTAAATGTTAAAAAAATTTAAACATCATATGTAAATTATTACAATAAATTAATAATCAATATATGTATATATATATATATATATATATATATATATGTATACTGTGTGTATATATACACATACACACACACATATATATATATATATATATATATATATATATTATTTATTGATTATTAATTTATTGTAATAATTTACATATACTTAAAAAATTTTAAAACATGTTCCTTTAACTCAAGATGAAGTATTGCAATTTTACAGAAAGATGACTGACTATATAAATATGAATGTTAAATCCGTAAAGTAAATATAATTAATTATTATATTCCATCCATCCATCTTCTTTCGCTTATCCGGGAACGAGTCTGACTTACTGCCGGACCCCATACTCCCAGAGCACCCTCCACAGGACGTATGGATTGGTTGGGCAAATTTCCATGAACCTTCCAGCACTGGAGAGGGTATACAGCTGGTCCAGTGTTCTACGACCAGGACGAAAACCACACTGTTCCTCCTGAATCCGGGGTTAGACTATCGGCCAAATTCTCCTCTCCAGTACCCTGGAATAGACTTTCCCGGGGTGGCTGAGAAGTGTGATCCCCCTGTAGTTGGAACACACCCTCCTGTCCCCTTTCTTGAAAAGAGTGACCACCACCCTGGTCTGCCAGTCCAGAGGTACTGTCCCTGACCGCCACGCGATGCTGCAGAGACTTGTCAGCCAAGACAGCCCCACAGCATCCAGAGACTTGAGGTACTCAGGGTGGATCTCATCCACCCCCGGTGCCTTGCCACCGAGGAGCTTCTTAACTATCTCAGTGACTTCAGCTTGGATGATGGACAAGTCCCCCTCTGAGCCCTCTACCTCTGCTTCCTCAATGGAGGACGTTTCGGTCGGATTGAGGAGATCCTCAAAGTATTACTTCCACCCTCCGACGATATCCCCAGTTGAGGTCAACAGCTGCCCACCTCCACCGTAAACAGTGTTGCTAGGGGAATGCTTCCCCCTCCTGAGGCGGCGGACGGTTTGCCAGAATCTCGTCAAGTAATTTTTTGCCTCCACTACCACCCGGGCTGCAGTCCACTTGAGCTGCCGGTACCCGTCAGCTGCCTCAGGAGTCCCACAAGCCAGCCAGGCCTGATAGGACTCCTTCTTCAGCTTGACGGCATCCTTTACTTCCGGTGTCCACCACCGGGTTTGGGGATTGCCTCGACAGGCACCAGAGACCCTAGCGGCCGTGTCGACAATGGAGGTGGAGAACATGGTCCACTATATTATATTAATTTTAATTCACATATGATGTTTTCAATTTTTAAATTGTTTCATTAACTCAATAGGCCAATAATAGAGCAACATTCAACATTCCTTTGCACTTTTTTTCAGAAAGGTGAATGTTATCCAGGAAAGACTAATACAAAACTGACTGGACTAATGATTGTTGACTCTTGTGTTAATGAAATTGAACTGGTTAAAGTTGTGGTATGTGATTTTCTTTTTTGACCATTTTTTCAAAATCACTTGAAATCCTATTCCTAACCCACTTACAGCCAGTTAGAAGCACTGACACGAATCCCATACCCTACCTTTAATGTAATACCAAATGAATATGACTCCACATCTGGCCAAGTAGCAAATATTCTCACAACCACATTAGAACAGGAACCATCTCAGCTGATCTCATTCATTATCTCTGAGGCACTTTAGCAGATTTACCAAAACTCAATGAAGGCTTGTTACTCTCTATGGGTAACTGGGGGAGATCTTATTTTTAGACACACACTTGTCAAGATTAAAGAGGACAGCTTTTAATTTGACTCAACTGAAGGCCTTTTTAGTTTGCAATTAAGGGGTTCTTAATTCAGGGCAATTAATCTCATACTGGGGCGTATAATAAATCAGTAAATGCAAGGACATCAATGGGACGAGACAATTGAACACATGAAAACTATTTTACAGTGGTGGATGTCCCTCCTGTTACCGTCAAATCTACCAACATTTTTTAACCACTGGGGTCGATTTGACCCCAGCATTTTAAACCCCCAGAATATGATTTTTTTCAAAGGTTTAAGTCAGGTACTTTCTGTTTCTTTGTTGACTACCTAAATAGCCCTTTAAATAAAACACCACCAACCCCCCAATCCCACCCCCGCCCCTTATACATCCAGAACACCTATTGCACGACTATGGACAAATTAGCAAATCACTATAAAATCTCACTGATTGACATAAAATGTATAAATTATTCATATTGTTGGTGTTTTAATAGCTTTATATTATTATATTATACAATTTCTGTTATCAAGGATGGGTTTGGGGTAAATTTGACACTCCCATTGATAGTCTCAGGATGCCTCACTGTGGGCACGACACAGGACTCATGGTAGCGTTCACCTTCTCTTCTCTGGACAATCCAGATGTTCTAAACAGTCAGAAGAATGCTTGATCAGATACTATAACTTTGCACCAGTCTTCTGCTGTCCAATCCTTGTACTTCCTGCAGAATTTCAGTTCATTTTTGATGTTTTTATTGGAGAGAAGTGGCTTCTTCTTATTGACACCAGGTCGTTGTCCAAAAGTCTTGGCCTCGCTGTGTGTGTGCAGATGCATCACACCACCTGCTGCCAATATTGAGCAGTTCTGCACTGGTGGTGACACAATTCTGTAGCTGATTCCTCAGGAGGGTAGATCCTGGCCCTTGCTGGACACTCTGGGACGTCCTAAAGCCTTCTTCACTGCAGCGGAACCTCTATTCTCGAAGCTCTTGATGATCTGGTAAATGGTTCTTTCAGGTGCAAAATTCTTTGAAGCTATTTCCTAACATGTTTCTTTCCATTTTGATGCAAAGATGATGGTTGCACATATTTCTTTGGAGGTAACCATTGCTAACACAAGAACACAATGATTGGAAGCACTTCTTCCTTCCTTTTATGCTGCCTGAATCATAATCTGTCCATTCGTTCGTTGGCCAGAGGAGAACTGAGCGACTGAGCCTGGTTTCTCCCAAGGTTTTTTCTCCATTCTGCCACCTGATAGAGTTTTGTGATAAAGTTTTTTTTACAAATATGTAAAATGCCTCTGATCACTCTGCACAATAATCTAGAAAAATGTGAATCAACATCCTAACTGAAGCAGCAAAATTTTCAAATTTGGCCACAGCTGTACCGTCATTGAAGTGGGAAGTGGGACCATAATAATGTTCCATTTGGAAGGTAAATTGGAAGGTAATTTATCTGCTAGACAACATGAGGGTCAACACTAGGAGTCTCATGCTCATCTGAGGAGGATGCCTCATAATCAGGGTCCTCCTTGACATTATCGTCTATCTCAGACACATTCTCCTCTGTCACTGTTACTGTCAAAGAACTATGACAAAATCTAATTGACAGAAAACCTTTGCTTAGAGGTCATTTTCAATTGAGAGAGAGAGCTCACAGAGCACAAAGAGAAATGGTTTATAAGGCTTCTGTGGAAGCTTTCATATATTTGCTCCTCGCCTATATTATGTTTTCCCCTCCCCCCACGGTACAAAATATCTAAGTTCTTGCAAGAATTATGTTTTGGCTTCCATGGAAATATATAATTAGTACGGGAAATATCAAATTTATTGTGAGAATTATGATTCCCCCTCCCCTATATCGTGTGAACTATTAGTGGTTCTCGCAAAACTTCAGGTAGGCCTATATGGTAATGTTAGGTTAGAGCCCTAAAGCAGAGGGAAGTTTTTTGAAGATCATAAATCTCATGTTAAAATGTCCTCAATATCATCCAAAACAAATGTGTGATTTGTGTCAAATCACCAATGTGTGAACAACAAAAAAAATTATATTTCTTATATGTTGCTTGACATGTCACAGTCATGCATCTTTCCATACATATACTGAGTATAATGAACTTAGACCAGAAACATGGCATTTAAGACTGAAATTCAACTATCTGCAAAGTATATATATGAATGAATTGGGAATCGCTCTACGCAGCTGGCTGAGGTTGATATGATATTATCCATTCCTTAAATTACAGCTCAGTTTTCAGGTTTTCTAAGTAATGCCATAAAGCAAACTGTGAAAATATTGAACACAGTACATCCTGTTCTCATTAATTCTCTCTTTCTCTAATTATAATTAATTAGAAAAACTAGATTAATTCTTGGGAAGACTGTTTTGGGCATAACTGCATAAAGCGTTATTTTGAGAGAACCATAATAAGAAACCAGCTGGCTGCTTTCAGCCAACAGAAATGATCTTCAGCCCAAAATGAATGTGTTCTGCCTTAAACAACTCTTAACCACAGGTCGGACCACATTATTATGCATCTTAGCTTTAAATTACATAAAAATATAGTGTTTCACAAGTCCTTTACACACAGAAAATCACCGAATGTACAAAACCATTCATTCCCTCCCTCGCACTTGGAGTTCACCTCACTTTCTCAATATAGGCTCTCTCTCACCGCACTGTTCAGATGACATATTTGCCATACTTATTGGAGGGGCCAGTGCTTTTCTGAGGTTGACATATGCATATATCTTAAAGCCCCCAGAAACCACACTTTTTGTTATGCTCATGTCCTGTCATAGCTGAGCTTTTGCCAAGTTTTGCAATAACATGCAAATTCTGAAGCAAGATAAGTTCAAGAGATTTAGGCTGCATCTTGAATGTGTTGGTTAACCCTCAGGCTGGTTTGGGTTTGAAACACCTCAAGCCCCTTTTGATATAGCTCACAAGTGTACATTGAAATATCAGGGTGATACTTCTTGACTTTAACTAATTTTATGAAAACTGGATATAAACAGGACTTCAAGTTGCTATGTCAGTTTGAGGTCTCAAAGACATTTAAAAAATTTGAATTTTAACATCCTAAAGTTTTACATGCACCAGAGTCAAATCTTAAACATGGGTTCAATGCCAATACTAAAATTTATTTATTTTGATATAGGCCTATAATATTCAAGGCTTGTCAATGGCAAATGTTGACATTATTTACAATGAATGTGAATGTTTACTGTGTTTATTAAGATATCTTGTGTATTATTTACAGCTACTTTTTGATTTTATAGGTTTAGATTGAGAATGTATTTCAAATAGGCTAAATTATTCTGAATTATTTTACATAAATAGTTTATGTGCTTTTCAGAAAAAAGTTTCTATTAATGTAAGAAGAAAAAAAAAAACCCTGAAAAAAACCCGATTAATGGTCGCCTTAATGATTAATCTCTAACACACAATGTAGCATGTCAGTAATTTATTTGAATTTGTTTAGCTATTGCTTTTTGTTTGTTTGTTTGTTTGTTTATTGTATTTTTTTCAAGGTGTTTTTGATATCAGTTTAACCCCAAATACAAATGTTATTACTTTTCTACAATCTTCTTTTACGACGTATCATAAAAATCCCCTTTCAAAGCGAATGTCTACTTTGTGATAAAACAGGGTTAAAGGGTTAGTTCACCCAAAAATGAAAATTCTGTCAGTAATTACTCACCCTCATGTTGTTCCAACCCCGTAAGACCGTCGTTCATCTTCGGAACACGAATTAAGATATTTTTGATGAAATCTGAGAGGCCCAAAGAGAAGGAAATGAATAGTTGAAATAAAGTCGTTATTTTTGTTTGTTTTTGCGCACAAAAAGTATTCTCGTCCCTTGATAAACTTAAGATTGAGCCACTGTATAGTCACTTGGACTATTTTAACGATGTCTTTACTAACTTTTCGAGGCCGGCAAGTTCAATCACTGAAGAAGCCTATGGACTAGTATGGAGGAGTGATCCAGCTCTCAGATTTCATCAAAAATATCTTAATTCGTGTTCCGAAGATGAACGAAGGTCTTACGGGGTTGGAACAACATGAGGGTGAGTAATTACTGACAGAATTTTCGTTTTTGGGTGAACTAACCCTTTAAAGCCTCAATAAGATCTGTGCAATTAGCCTAATTTTAACTTGGTGCAGGACAGGATTTGTAAAAGTTTGAAGGCTAAATGTGATATTTTGAATGCTGAAAATATTTCAATCTAACATAACAGGGGCCCCTGGGACCCCAGTCTCAACTTTACAGGATTAAATCCAAATCCAGCTGCTCTGCGGAATCCATGACGGTGTTTGGATGGCGCGCCTCCTGCTTTTCACTCCTATTGTGATGCTCCGGCTCACACACACACAGTCGGCTCTCACACTCACTTTACCCAGCGCGAACAGCCAAATAAACTAATGCTGCCCTCTTTACCAGCGTTTGAGTTTTTAAAACTATGCCTTGATGCAACTTAGTAACCCTGCTGGAGTTTGGAAAGTGGGAGAAGTGAAAAGGGAAAGTTGGGAAGTAATCGGTGAAGTTTGTTGCTATTCCCGTGCAGAAGCGCATCGAGCCATAATGGCGAGTCGTGCGCGGACAGGATCTCGATGCTCTCTCGCGGCGTGGAACACACAATCCCGATCATACTGGAATAACCTGGAGCTTTCAAAGTGGAGCCTAGTCGCCCTGTGTGTGTTTGTTTGTGGTGGATTTTGTGGTGCGGATAGTGAGTTTTCGATCCTGGAAGAGGCTCAAGTTTTAGCAGTGCAGATGAAGAAGCTGTCTACTCAGGAGCTGGGTGTTCTCACCATGCAGGTAATAAAACAACCTTTTTAAAACTTCAGCTTGTGCCTTTAATGCACGTTTGTAACGTTACATGTATTTAGACTGAGAGTATGGCTTGGTCTAATTATCTTGAATAACTTTGAAAGTGAGATAAAGTGCACGTAATTTAGGATAGAATCCTACTGTCATAGCATACTATTGTGCATTTCTATAACTCATGCTTGTTTGCATGGTTTGAATTGTTTATAAAATGTAAAGACGGTTCTTTTCAGAGTTATTTGGACATTTTAAAACACGTTGACAGACAGTCCTCACAATCGCATGGTTATTGATTGACTTTTCAGTCATGCTTGTGTGCAATCATTCATTTAAAGGCTTTATATGATATGAATGCAAAAATTGCATTTGAAAGATTCATTGTTCCTACTTTCTCCGAGTACATTTGTCCTCATCAGAAACATCTGCAGTAGCCCATTCTTCCATTCAATGTAGGCTATGAACATTATCTGCATTTTATAAATAACAATGTGTACATTTATTTCACTATTCGTGTTATTAGGTTAGAAAATATTTTAAAAACTGGAGTGTAGTTTCCTTAACTAATTTTTTTAATATAGGGGGGTGTTGTGTGTTTTAGGTCATTTTATAAGCAAATATCCTTTATTTAAAAATAGCTAACCGTGTGATTTTTGTAAAGACAGCTCAATATATGCACTACAATGATTTGGCGACACCAATAACAGGCAGATTACGTGCAGGCCTACATCGTAGTGTGCAAATTTCACGCCAATTATGCTCTAGTCTAGTCCCTCTAAAGTTTCAAACTCGACATACGGATATTATAAAGCATAAACATGTTCCTTTAGCAATTAATTACGAAAACAATTAAAAGTGTGTTTTCGCAACAAATGGCAAATTTGTTGTGGCGCTGTGTGTGTGATGTGTTGGTGTAAACGCGCGCACTTCAGGAGGAGCGCGCACAGAGGTGGGCAGTAGGGGGTCAGACCCAAATGGCCTTTCATCTGTGGCATACTATACTGCTGCTAGCTCCTCCTTTTTCCTTTGTCACACTCAGATGTTAACTCTCTCTCTCTCTCTCTCTCTCTCTCTCTCTCTCTCTCTCTCTCTCTCTCTCTCTCTCTCTCTCTCTCTCTCTCTCTCTCGACTTATAGTTAAATCAAATAAATGAATTACTCATGCAGTCACATTTGTATTTAGTTAGTCATTTCCCACAAACTATACTATCTGCTTCCAAAATATTCCTGTGCCCATAAAAACATATCCGACCTCATGTATCTACAAACTCTGTTACACCTACATCCTAGGCTAGCTTTGATTCAAGACCCACCTCAGTGTTTGAGGATGTATCTATAGTTAATGTATGCGATTAATTTAGTTTAATGTCGAATCAAAATGTCACTCTATTTAAGAAAATGTATATGATTTTTGTCTGTAGGCCTGTTTATCTTACATGCTTCACAATTAATGACCACTGTTTCATACAAAAATATTTTAGATGTTGTTTTAATAATTATCTTAATGCCTTATGTTTTCTGTAATAATTTTCTCATAGCAAACAATCTTATTTAAGCTGCCGTTTCCTAATGTAAGATGGGTTGCTCACATAAATACTTGATACCACCTGTTAAGTGTACTACTGAGTGTTATAAATTACATTTCAGCTTGTGTATTGCTTTTTTTATTTGCAGTATTCTCGTCAGGCTCGTCTGAGCTCTCTGTTTGTCCCTTAGACTGGTGGCTGTGGTTTAAGTTGAGGCTATTTGAACTGAGGCCTCCTAATTGAATAATGATGGTAATTCTAAATCAGTGTGTGTAAAAAGTAATAGAGACTGGTTCTCCGTCCTGTCCTCCTACATCAATGAACATCGTCAGTACAAAAACTAATGGCTTGATTGTCATTGTGATAAGATTGTATAGTGAAAATTGTGCTGTGGTCATTGGAAAATCAAAAACTTTTAGGTGCACCAGGAATTTAAAGAGATAGTTCAACCCAAAATGTACATTTAGTCATTTACTCACCCATTCCAAACATGTATGACTTTCTTTCCTCTGTGGAACACACAAATAACATTTTGACATTTTTGTTCATGCAATAAAAGTCAGTGTGATCCAAAACAATATTGGACCCCATTGACTTTCATTGTGCATACATTTTCATTGTTCCACTGGAAAAAGTCGATCAAATATGTTTGGAACAACATGAACATTGCCATCGTTTCGTCACCCTTGGTTAAATGGATAAATAAGGACTGGCTTATACAATTCATTCCTGGCATCTTCATACCACACAGTGATGTTTTAAACTTTAGATCTCGATTTTTCCTCTACCGCCTGCATGGTCTAGGAAGGAATCAGTCTTGTGCTGGATTCATCAATGGAAAACAGTCCTGGTTTGAAGGACATTTCATAGTCTCTGGGTGGGATGATCTCTGATGAAATAGCCCATTGAGACAGAGCCATTGCAAACGACCCATCCAGTTAACAACCATCCATCAGCTCACGGCCACCGGGGCCCCTTCAAAGAAGTCCAATCTGATGGGCAACCCCCTCCTCACTGCCGAACTGGTCACACATCTACAAGTTCTTTAGCTAATTCAGTTACAGTGGATGAGTGTGTAACAGTAGGTTGTTCGTGAGGCCAAGGCTTTTCGGCCATGCTTAATTAGCTCTGGATTATTTGTTGTGTTGACTGTCCACTACTCTGTGACTGTGACCTTTGGAACTGCTCTCTGCTTAAGTGAACACACTCGTCTGGGGGGAACAGCCACTGGTCTTGATCAGAAGAACCCTGACCATGCTATTAGCTTCTGAGGATTGTGTAGAATTACCTAGTTTTCTTTGAATTTGGTTAAGGATTTATTATGACAACTAAACGTTGACCCTAGCAAAAAAGTACTGTGACTTTACCATGGTACAGTGGATTATCAGAAGGTATTACTCAGGTAATTTGATATGTCATGAAACTAATACTAATATACTATGGTATTTGTATGGTACTTTAAAGAATACCACGTCTGTTTTTGGTATCGCTTCCAAAAACAAATAGAAGAAGAAAAAAAAACATTACCATGGTACTTTTTGGTCATTTAGTTACAATGTTTCCTTATTGCTGACCTTATGTGGAAATTTTCTGGCAAAAAAAACCCCTGATAATTACCTGTTATGAAATTAGTTGAATGCTACCGTTCAAAAGTTTGGGGTCGGTAAGAATTTTTCATGTTTTTGAAATAAGTCTCTCATGATCATCAATGCTGTTAAATTTATTCCAGAAAGACAGTAAAACATAAATTTTGTGAAATTTCTATTTTCAATTTTGTGAATTTTTCAATTTTTGTGTAAATTGTGATATGTTTTTTTTATGAATAGAAAGTTCAAAAGAACAACATTTTTCAAATGGTAATCTTTTGTAACATTAATATCTTTACTATCACCTTCTGAATGTAATGCATTCTTGCTGAATAAAAGTATTGATAAAAATGTCTTGCTGACCCCAAACTTTTCAGCGGTAGTGTATATAAATGACAGTCAGGAAGAAAGGAAAAGGGAAACGAAAAAAAAAAATATATATATTTTTGATTTTGAAAACCAAAATCATATGGTTTTGAAAACCCCTTTTCACCATTTTGAAGATAAGTTAACCAAAAAGTTACCAAAAACAATCATGTGGTGTAAAGTAAAAATAAATGTTTAATAAAATGTTCTACTGCTTTAATACATGCAAATGTAAACACATTAATTATTAATCATAAAATGTCATAAATATTCATAAATGTCATTCATTAAACTTTTGGGCAGTCACACCACATGACATTTTACAATCTTCTTTGATATCAGGACAGTTATAGTGTATTGCTTGTGTGTTTAGGTCTTTGAGTTCACTGCTCACTCTCACACACAAAAATTCACAAGTCTAATGCCACTTTCTCCTGAGTCCTAAAGTGTTTTGCGTTTCTGTAGCACTAGCAGTCATTGAGTTAAAAGCGATTCCTGCCTTCCTCCTCCAGCTGTTTGATTCCAATTAATGCCGACTGCAGCAGCAGAAGAGTCGCTCTTTCGGTTTCTCTGTACACGTTGCCCTGTTTTTTTCTCCCCCATATCTTTTCTGCTTTATGTTTCACTCCATTGTCCCTGTCCTTTGTCCCGTCACCGATTTTCAGTATCCTGTTGAAACCACTCCCTGACTCAAGTTAACAATTTAAAGGGAGCATTCCTCGTCGTCCATCGCAGAAAAACATTTGTATGCTTTAATTAGGCTTTCGTAAGGGGGGAAAAAAGGCCACCCCGGCAGTCCTTTCGCCGGGTATCACCATGGTAAAGTAAACCTCGGCGAAGCCATTGTGGCGTATTTTTCATTCACTCGAAACTTCACCAAGAGGGCTTCTCATTGCTCGGCTAGGATGCGCCTGTTATTGAACGACCTAGTTAGAAAGTCTGCTGTGTGGAAGCTTTTGAGAGGAGGTCTTTCATTCACAATCTCCCAGAGGCAACCCCCCCCCCCCCCTCTCTTGGAGAAGAGCCTGCCTTCTGTAGTGCCTTTATTTACCAGGAGCTGTAATTAACCGGCCCTATTTAATCAGTTTGGGCTCTTTCTCTCACACACACGTAGCGAAGAATAGAAGCGTCATGGGAACTGGCCTTTGTGCAGCGCTCAAAAGGTTCTTTCAGTAAGTTCCTACAGGGTCGACCTGGGATGGGACATCGGGCCTTATCACAGAGTCTTCAATAGGGAGGTCTTCACACACCCTACCCTATCCCAAGGGGGATGGGGATGGGAGACCATGGGCCCCACTGCGCTCTCAGAAGTGTGTCTGTGTTGGTGTTTGTTGGATGTCTATGCGGGGTGGATTGGTGCTTGTTCTCTTCTCAACCTTTGTTTTTTGGGACTGTGATCTCCTTCCCCCTCTCCTATGATACGGCCTCACATTCACAGAGAGACGAGAAGGGCCCTTACTGCATTCACACCAGACTGGTTTTCACTTCTGCTTTTTTTCTTTTCAAACTGACGGCCCCCTCTCTCCAGGGTCCAGACCGTCCTGATAACCCTCTTGTTGTTGTTTGTCTTGAGTAAACGGAGTAAAAGAAACTTATAGGATTGAAGCGTTGGTTGTCAATCAGATCTGCAGTGATATTTAACATTTGGTTATTCACTTTCTGTAACTGAATGTTACTGATGGACCTAGATGAAAAACTTTGCTCTCTTGTATTTGTTTGTGCTATGCTTGTAATTTGCTTTGGTTCTTATTTTATTATTGACTGTTCACTTGTATTTAATAATGTTCAGACTTTATATTAGGCTAGTAGTTTTTAATATGGTATTAGAATTGGAGTCAAGAATTGTGAAATTTCACTGATATATTTAAAAATTTGGTGTCATCATAAATGCATTTATTAGAATTAGGGTTGCAAAAGGGCTGAACAGTTCCGGTACATTTCTAGAAACTTCCCAAAAATTCTGAAATGTTTCTGGAAACTTTGCAACCCTAATATAATACAAGGTTACATTGGTCAACAACAAAAACAAGATGTTTCTGTGTGTGTGTGTGTGTGTGTGTGTGTGTGTGTGTGTGTGTGGCAGGGCCAGTCACATTTTTGGCAGGGCAAGTAAATCAAGAAAATATCATATGACAGTTCCTCCATATCTTGAGCTCAAAAGCATCCAGTTTTGAATTGACGTGAGGTTGAAATTTTTTTGGGGGGATTACAGAATATTTGTAATTTTATTTTATTGATATATTCTTTTATTGTGTTATTCATATTTGTTTGAGTAAAAATTCTAAATCACTAAGTCCTGTCTGACCATTCAGACATGAGCAAAAATGTAGATTTTAATCAGATCACATTTTGATTGGATTTGTAAAAACAAAGCAAAAAAAAAACAAAAAAAAAAACGATTTCTTGCTGTTCAGATTTCAACTTCAATTAAACAAATTTGAGTCTGGCACAACACATTTGTTTCTTTGCCTGTCTGAACAAAGCCTGTTTTAGTGATGGGACTGTTTAGTTTTTTCTTTGAGAACCCATCAGTGTTGTAACTCCGTTTGTTTAGTTTTCCTGCAGCTTTTATCTTCACTTTAAAAGCTGTTGATGTAATCTTGGAGTAGTTTTCTCTGGTCATTATTGATTGTTTAAGAATGTGCATTTTGAATGGATGTTTCTTTCAGTGTTTCCAGAGACTCATGTATTATGTATATAAGGAGCTAATTTGACAGGGCATTGAAGTGTCTGAGGCAGGAATGTTTCAGTGTGGGAGGAGTAGTCGGGGTCTGAACGGCCCTGAAATGACAGGGTGAGGACGCTGACTAACATGCCAAACCCATTCACTGTGACTGAATGAATGAACTCCACTTCAATAATCCTGAACACTTTGATCCCATTCAGACCTGCTTTTAGCATCCATCTCTATCTTTTTTCTCTAAGCTGTTCACAATATTAAAGTGCTCACCTAACAAACACTCTGGGCATCGATTCTTTTACTTTAAATGCTTGCGTGAAGCGGCCCCATGCCAGAGCCTGTTTTATTAGTTCTAGGGAGCAACTATAAATGAAAATGTTCTAGGCTATATTGAGAACATTTTGCAAAACTTGTATTCTCCATCAGAGAGGAAGGAGCTCAGATAGAAGATGGATGCGTTTAGAGATTAGGGGAGGGAGGATGAGAGCACCCACTGTTTGATCAGGGGTCACTCCCTGATTTAGAGATTAAAGAGGATCCATAAATACAGAGGTCAGTGGTTTGCATCCCAGACCCCCTCATCTGATAACCTTTGAGATAAGAGGGTAGATGGGAATTCCTCTTTGTGGCACTTGGGCCACATTTCCTTTTTATTAATGAGAGGCATAAGACAGTTAGACCTGTGTCTCCATTAGTATTGTATTCTGTTTTTTAACTTGTGGTTTTGCTTAATATGTAGGCTAATTCTTAAATATCACGCTAAGACACACGTTTTGTTTTTTAAACATGTATTTTATTTATTTAATTATTTAATTATGATGATTGTTTTTTGGTGTGTTTTTGTGCGTTTTACATTTAGATTAACTTTGCTGTCTTGCACTCTTTTAAAATTGATTTGAATATTTTAACAGCGTTATTAAATTGGACTCATGAATGACACAAGATTGAATGAATATCTATGTTTCATATTTGTTTTGATTCCTAAATTCACTTATTAAAATAAGAAAAATGTAAAAACCATTTAAAATTTTACATTCATTATTTTAATTTCAGTATTTACCATTTATTTGGCCATAACAATAAATGAAAATAATTATCAGTTTATTTGTATCAACTAGGATTTTAATATCTGAACATTCCTTGCGAAAATAAAGGCACAACGTTGTGATAAGCTCTGATAAGTTCTGGATTTATCATCCAGCTATCAAAAAAGTTGAATAAAATCTATATAAATTAGCAGACCTTACTGACCCGTCACTGATTGACTAGTTGGAGTTGGCTGTCCTTTTAGGTACTTTTGTTGTTAGTGTACAGGTAATTCTTATCTCATTTATTTCATTTTGAAGATTGGCATCCTCTCTTGCCACCCAAGAGGAAGCAGGAAATGACCTAAGATAGTGTCTGAGCTTTGAATCTCTCTCTTGCAGTGTGTACTTTGAAAGATAAAAAGAACCTTGACTCTGAGGCCACTAATTGGCCGACATAAAGGAGCGTTCTTACTTTGAATGTGCGATAGGAAAAGGAGGAAAGCTGCTAGAGCAACAAGCAGCAGCTGTGTTTTGCTATGACTGTCTCGAGCTGAGCTGCTGCTTGCCAAGGACAGATATTTTATCTGCCCCAGACCGACTGGTAACGCAACACCTGCGTTAGCACAGCAGATGAACTTGGGTGTTAGGCACAAGAGTACATTTCCCCTCAATGATATGTAAACATAAAAAGGGAATCAAAAAGAATTTTTATTGGCCACGATATCCAAGTTGCTGCTTAACGTTTGTGTGTGTGGACTTTATGAGAGTGTGCGTGGACTATTTACGAGCATTTCGAAAGTAATTCTTCTGTTTATTGATTCATGTTCCCTAGAGACTTCATAGAGATGTTGCAGTGTTGTCTCAGATAAACTGCCCTTGTCTTGTGATTGCTGTAGCAGTGGGGACCAATTTACTGCCTGTTTTACTACCTGTGCCTGAGAGAAAGAAGAGAGCAAGCTTGTGGGAGAGAAAGAGAATATGTTTGTGCTCGATGTTTGCATGCATCTCAAATCGTGCCCGGTAGCGGTCCACTTGGCACTCGTGATGGTGTGTGTGCTTGTGTGAACTGGTCCAGTGCCAGCGTCTCTTTTACAGGAGTCTTGGGGACAGCTCTTTGGGTCTCTGGTGTCTGCTGAAAGGAAGACCGTGTAATGAACAGTTCGGAGCAAAGCATGGTGGGAATGCAGGTGTCTGATGGAGGCACTTATAGTAATGTGCAGTAGGCTCTGCTTGCACGTTCACTCCGTTGAAAGGTTTTATGTGGGGTTATTTAGAGTTTGTTATTTTCTATTTGTAATGCTGCTGTGGTATTGTAGTAGTGCAAGCGTTTGTCCAGACACATACACTCACTATAATTCAATGGAATGGGGTCAGTCATTTTTTTAAACTGGGGAAATAAATTAGAATTAAAGACTTTTAGACTTTAAATTTAGACTTTCAAATAAATGCTGTTCTTTAAAACTTTGAGTTCTTAAAGAAATGTATTACATTTATAGCAAAAATATTAAGCAGCCCTTAAGCAACTGTTTAGATAACATTAATTGTAATGAGAAACATTACTTAAAAACCAAATCAGCGAATCAGATTTTTTTCTGAAGGATCGTTGTGACATTGAAGACTGGAGTAAATGCTGAATGAAAATTCCGCTTTACCATTACAGGAATAAATTACATTTAATTTAAAACAGAAAACAGCATATACATTTATAATTAATATTTAATTTATTACTATCATCTGATATTAGATTTTTTTATTGTTTTTGCCTTTTTATATTTTTATCTTCTAGCACTAACTTTGGTATAGCAATGGATAATGGTAGTAAATTTAATATGAACTTTTCATCCCTGCTCTTTACCAGTGTTAATGTACTGAGAAATACTTTTTTTACACAATAATCATATGAAATGGGAATATAAAATAATATTAAGCCTGAGCAAAAGGAATTGTGAGGCCGTAACTTTGATCAAAAAGTTCATAAAGTCATCTTAAAGATATTTGTCTTTATAATTCCTTTTGAAGCATCATAGTTTTGGTGGAATAGAGTTTCAATGGAGGAACGGAAATCTCTCGGTTACATTAAACATATCTTCGTTTTGTGTTTCGAAGATGAATGGAAGTCTTGGTACGACATGAGGGTGGGTAAAAGATGACAGAATTTTCATTTTTGGGTGGACGGTTCCTTTAAATTCATAACTGACTTTGAAGACCAGCCAAGCGGGTTCTTGAGTGTTACGTCTGTTGGTTTTATTTGTCATTTGCTTTGCTAGTGCTGTGTTGTGTTTTGTGGGGCAGATGTTGGTTGGTTAAGTAACTACTGTTGACATCTAGACCCAGATTGAAAATAGATGATTTTTTTTTTGATTGGGTGATGTCATAGATGAATGATATCCTTGCTTTATAGCTGAAAGAGCCAAAGAAAATGGAACAATTTGATACTTGGGTGTTAATTGCATTTTTTAGCGTGATCGCCAGCCTTCATACATCTGCAAACAGCATAATTATTTTGATTCAGCATGATATCTCCTATTGTTTACTTTTGCTGCAAGACTGTAGATTTCAACCTGATAATGTCTCTGTGGTTAAAATCTGTTAATGTCAGTGTTATGTCTTGATTTACTTGCTTCAATGAGTGAGTTTACTACACCGCAAACCGGAATCAGACCTTCAGCTGTTTTTGAGTGAGGATTTGGCAAATCTTTCATCTGATTTTCATTTCTGTTTGGGTTCCTCAAAGAGGATTAGGTGAGTTTGTTTGTTTGCAATGTCTTCACTTCATAAACCATTATGGATGGTGCCAAAACAAGTGCCGTATTCCTGTGTTTAGCTGGATTTGGGAAAAGGAGGCAAGGTTGGCATTTTTTTTTTTCTATTTGAATTAACCCTGGCAGCTTTCTCTGTGGAAATGTCATCATTTAGAGAGCAGTTGCAAAGGAATGTAAGCAATGATTTGACAGCAAATATATCTTTAGTTGCCTAGGGTGTTTACTGTCTTCACTGCAAGACTTTGTGGATCATGTTTTTCTATAGTTTAGTGTTAGTTACCAGCTTGTGCACAAATGCATATTTGCGCATGGAAATATTTGTCCATGAGTAGCCAGAGCTTTGATCAGCCAAACTTTAGCCTTGCAATGGTGTCACGCTGTATAGTCTGACAGAAACCGCATCGATGACATTTCCAGACTGCTGATTCAAATGCATTTCTGTCTCGTTCTCGTTCATTTCTGTTAACGCTTGTCGTTATTTTTCCTCACCCGTTTCCCATGAACATGTGCATGTAAACCTGACTGAAACTAAGGTATTATACAAATAATTGACAGCAAATGAGGTACAGTTTTTCCCTCAAGTTGTTTTTCTAGTTATGTTTGTAGCCAAATGTTTCGCCACGTTGAGCTTAAAGCGTTTTCTCATAGTCAGTGTGCAAATATTCACACAGATCCAAAGTTTTAGGCTTATCAAGCAGGTTTGAGAGATGTTTTAAAACATATAATTTAAATGTTATTGAAATTGCATGCCTAGACAGGCATCCTAACTGCACATATCATTCTTAAATTGTACATAATTTAGTTCTGAAGTGAAAAAAGATGTAATCTTGGTTTTTATAGTTTATTCTGCTTGCACAAATGATTACTTGTTGGATTGGATAGGATGGTTGTACACAGATTTATTTGAAATACTTATAGTTCTTCACTGTTGTCTTGGACACATCAGGGTGGATTAGTGTTTGCACTGCAAATACAGTGTGGTCACATTTTCGACTACCTGAGAATGTTGTTTAAGTGATTGTATCGCATTGTATCGCAAACATTTTATACCCCAAATCCCCCAAAATTTCAATATGTCTTTGACATATATTGAAGGCAAGGTTTGTAGCGTAGAGTGTAATAGACTTAAGACCCCGATAAACTTCAAGCGAAATCGAAGAACCAACTGTTGTGGCATCATTTCGAACAAAATCAGGCCAAAACTATATTTGATTGGAGTCCGCCTTGGTCCTTGGCGATTATGTATTACTAGGTAGGTGAGGTTCTCTGAGGCTCTGCCTTGTTTGAAATGGAAATCTTCTCTGGTTCATTTCTTCTGTTCAGTCCGTCGAGATCAAACATCTGCGAGTGAGAACATGAACACACTAGAAAGCCTCTTTATAGTAGAAAATGAGGTTGTAATGTTTTAATAAAGCTTTTGCTTTTAAGCAATCTAACGTGCTATATAAATAGGGAAGGACATAACTGGTGCGCAGGTTTGCGTGCGTGGTAAAAAATAAACGATGTGCAGCAGAAAACATGAAGGGAAGCGCTTTGGAGTACCGACATTTTTAAGGAGAGGGACACGTTTACTTACTGGAGTGGGATTTTTCTCCATCTCTGGTAAGATAGCAATCGATGATAAGTGTGTTCATTGATTATTAGGGGTGCGACAGATCGCAGTTGATCCGTGATCCATACGGACCAGGCCCCACGGTGCAGTATGCATGTGATTCGAGGACTAATTGCTAAGTTTAACCACCATAGAGTGAAAGTTTATCATCTGGACGTGTTTTGTCTTGCTAATTTACACATTCAAACAATTTTAAATGTGGAAGAAGAGGCGAAAATCGTGACTCTCACGCTTTTATCTGTGTGCACAGCCTCACACACCCGAAGCACGTGCATGCAGAGCGAGAAAGGAGCATTTCAGACAGTGCTCGAACACCGAATTGATTCCTCTTTCGTGTTTACTTCGCTTGAACAGACACATACACACAAAATTGTCAAAATACCCGTCTCTGCAAGTATTCTCTCGGCTATGTCATAAGTGATCAGTTGAGAAAGAAACCGGATGTGTGTCAGTATATTAGGTCCGTGCATTCTGTCTTAAAGTGACAGCAGCGTAATATTCTTGTTGTCTGTGCCATTAATATTAATAAAATAAAATCATCATCTACCATGTTCGAGAGAAAAGAGGATAGTGAGGAGAACAGTGTGTTGACGACAGTTTGTAGGATAAGTGTACCGCGTAAAGTGTGAGTACCAAGCAGCATCTCCAGGTGCTCCCTTCAGAACCAGACCAAAAAAGTCACGTGCACTCCTATAAATAAACGTGACATGACTTTACTAGAGTGCCAAATTGCAGAGCTCGTGCAAACAAATCAGATTCTTATGCTTTATTTAAAAAAAATGCTTGCTGTTTTTTTATATTGTTGTGTAATTATTTTGATATTGAGAGGAAAGCGCAAATCACATATTCATCTAAACGCCACTCTCAACAGTGTGGTTGGTGGCGGTATGTTTGCTAACAGTATACCACTTCTCACGTATTTCAAACTTCTTTTTACCCCTAACCGAAGAACTAAAAAGAATTTCTCAGTCAACATATCAGGGCCTTTGTATAGACAGGCCCGTTGGGTATCCAAGGCCCCTCTCCCTCACTGATGCTGTCTGTAACCAAGCCCCTGTGTCCATCTGAGCGTGTTCACCATGCACCATGAGTTCACATCCGGCAGACAGCCAACAGAGCCTTTGTCCACTGGACTGAAGCGAGCAGCAGGATCCTGCTCTGTCTTACTGATCCGAGAATAACCAGAGATAAGCAGTGATCCCAGACTGGAATGATTCTCCCTGATCATTGGAATGTGCTTCCTCTTGTAGGCCTTGTGTTGGGGTTTCATTTATGGGTTCAGAATTAAAGATTTGTGGGCTTCTAGTCCATGCCTTGCGTAGTAGCTGTAACAATTATTGTTTAGCAAATATACACATTTAAGTTTTCTTTCAGGAAAACAGACCAAAACACTCACTCATGTTTTTTTCCACCTCAGTGATGAAGTACAGAGCTGTATATCCATGTAATATACATTTTATAGGTCCCCAGGGTTTGGTCTGTTCTTTAGAACTTGAAGTTTACAACACAGAGCACATGTGTACAATTCTAGGTAATTTTGGTCAGTGTTCATGGGAAAGGTGCATTCTTAAGTGACAGCCGCTCAAAAGTCCCTCTTTGAGCCACTGCCGCCCTGTCTGCTGGCCCTGTCACCACCATATGACAAGTGAATCTGGGTCATCAGGATAGAGGAAAGACAAATGTTTATTGTCAAACTGTATATGCCAGGGACAGAAGATCACAGCATAGCATTACGGAAATAGCAGGGGGGGAAAAAATCAGTATTTGAGTAAGTAAACTGAGAAAGAATACAAAGTTCCACAAGCCTGGTGAACTTTGACAACCTTAGTAACCATTGGACATCAAATATAAAGACATAATTTTGTTTCCCAACAGACTGAATAAAATCCGTGCACCCTGACTCTTTGACGATGAGTAGTAGACAATCTAATTTGACTATGCGATTTTCAGGAGTTCTTTCCAGTTTTGTGTGCAACTTAAATTTGGTCACTGAACAGACTGGTGAATATGTTGACTGAGACTAGCTGTTTTGACTTTTGTTTACCATATTTGATGTATGTGCGTTGATCCAATGTTTATATGTTATTAAAAGCCTATTAAATCTGTTCATCATAAGTGTTTGTGTCTTTTCAGAAGACTTGGATTAAACCGCTTGATTCATATGAAATTCCTTTACATTCTCTTTATAAACTTTTTGAAGCTTCAAAATTTTGGTGGAATAAACTTTCAGTGGAGGGACAGAAATCTCTCGTGTTTCATTAAAAATGTAATAATTTGAGTTTTAAAGGTAAACTGGTTTGGAACAACATAAACAAACTATTTTGTTACTGATGTTAAAAAGGGAGGACAAAGTCCCAGCCAAAGTTAATTTACAATGTATAGGTTCACTAATATACTTCTCTGTTTCTTGTATTATGACTAGCTTTGCTTCTTGCATGTCGATAGTCTTTCCACCGAAACTACTGTGCTTCAGGTGTTAAAGAAGGTGAATCAGAGAGTGTATCAAAAAGGCTTTTCCAAGTACTAACACTAATGTCCTAAAACTAATATTTGTATGTATCCAACTTGAAAGACTTCTAAGTCATTTTTGTCCAGAGGAACAAGCTCGAGAGCATGCGGTATGTAGATGTCGACATGACCTCACGTTTTAATATAATGTAAAACCAGAGAGTGAGAGGACCACCCTTGATCTGCTGTACATGTTCTCGTTCAGTTTGGCTCTCCTGAGTGATGTGGTTGAATTAATGCAATCAAAGCAATGAGAATTACGTTTTCTGAATAAAAAGCAGATCGCTGGTTTATAAGGAGAGGTCTGTTTGCTTAAGCTTGACGGTGCTGAAATGTTGGCTTTCACAAGCCTGCAGACACCATTTGATTGCCTTGTTCCCGTAAACTCAAACTGACTCTATGGGATGTTTGATCTGGATGTCGTATTTTATGTGGAAAAATAGATTTGTCCTTCAGTCCAGACAGAAATCCTGTCTTCTACCATGCTGTTTGTATAGTCAGTGTTTGCTCTCCAGTCCTCTAGGTTTTCTCACCTCACTTGCTTCATATTTAGCCGTTCACAGTTCAAAAGCTTCAGATGAAGAACATTACAAGGGTGTAATTATGACTACAGGTGCCAGATCTGTTGGTGTGTGGCTGACTGTGTTGGCAGTGTTAAATGAGAATGGGCACAGAGGGCAGCTAAGCCCGACGTTGCCCAGACCATCTGTGGGCGTTGTGGGTTGAGGTGGTTGGAAAGTTGGAAAGTTACACCACCGTGAGTGCCAGGGTAGCCAGCGCACGGTCCAGGACTTTGAACATAAGCCGCATCATGTTGCGTGATAATTGAAAACACAGCACAAAATTCCTTGTAGTTGCAATCTGATCGCACCTGTGTGTGATTTTTTTTATTTTTTTGAGAAAACCACTTGAACCCAAGATGGAGAATGTATATGGATATGTAGTAGGTCTGCATTCATTTATGGATTAAATCTTCTGAAGGATTTCATATGGGAGGTTTTGTTTTTTGGTTCAGGTTTGCCACCAAGAAACTCTTACCTAATCGATTGGTACTTGGATGTAGACATGTGCCGGTATTCGGTAATGCGATAAATCGCGGTAATGAATATGCACGATATTGTTATCGCGGCCACTTCAAAATACCGTGAAAAATAATAGATTTGAATTTAGACTTTTAGAACACGCATTAGCTAATTTTCTATCAACCGCTTAAACACTGCGTATATGCTCCGCAAAACACGTGCGCACTCTGATGTAAACAATCCCCACATGTATAAGCACTGTGTGCACGCGGCGCAGAGCGCACTCTAGTCTAATGTAAACAATCCTCACATGGAGTAGAAGCATGGCGGAAGGAGGAACGCTGCTGACGATTTACCCCCCGCAGGGCTGCCAACTCTCACGCATTCAACTTGAGACTCAAGCGCCTTTCAGACAGGACGCAGAATACTCGCGGGGACGTTTTGTTGCTGCGTCGACCAAAGCACGCCGGGGTCAAAGTTAAAAATAGTTCAACTTTTTATTTGCAAAATAGCAAATCGCGTTCCGCGTTCTGTCTGAAAGCCGCTTTACGGAATTGACACTTTTCACACGCTCTCACGCAGAGAAAAATCACGGAGCAAAGAGGACACTGACACCGACAGACTAGACAGAGCAGGTTACTTTTGATATGAAAAAAAAAGGTTCTGTCCATTGTGACAGATCGCTGCGCCTCAGTTCAAGTAAACCGATCATCTGTTACTTTTTATTTAAAGATACAGTACAACTTACCTTAAGGTTTATGCCTCATACAAAATGTCGATCAATCAGTGTTTTTCACGGAAAGAGGTCAATAAAACTGCAGGAGAACAGTTATGTCACAGAACGTTACATTTACCTCAGGAAAGCCATTTAATGACCAGCACTTTAGTTGACTAGAAAAAATTGTCATTTTGCTAAATATGTGCACTTTATTACATATTAATTATATGTTTACTTGTCATTACATAATTGTTATTATAATGAAAACCGCATTATATTTAATTTCTCTCTGTTTACAGCATTATGTGAGATATATTTTTTTTCTTGAGAAAAATTAACATGCAGACTGTAGCCTACCTAATATTTATCCAAATGAGTCAATATTGAATTAAGATGAAAATCAAATCCAAGAATTTATTTGAATACAAACAGTAACCTACCAGTCATTGTACCACGTAAACATTGTAACACGTTGTCACTAAACTTAATAAAATTCTGTTTAGTTACCATGTTTTGAAAATCACAATTACACATTGTGATGCAAGTTGTTTTTTTTAGATACCCGCAATCCATCTGTTTCTCTTGAGCAATTAAAATATCGTGATAATACCGTATACCGTGATAAAAGCTCATTCAATTAATCGCAGCACGAAAATTTGATACCGGCACATGCCTACTTGGATGTATTACTTTGATCCACCAATAAAGCAGTTTTATAAGTTGTCAAATGGTATTTCTACTTAACAAGGCCCAGGTTTGAAGTCTGAAGTTTGAAACGTTGCATTGCACATGCAAGCCAAAAGTTTGGGCATACCATTTAAGGATTTTAGACAGGGAAAACAAGACCATTGCTGTTTATTATTATATATTAAATAATTTATTTGTTTTATGGTTTGTGAATGATGAACAATCTGTAATGCTCAATAATCCTAAATACTATGTTTGGTTGGTAGACTTTTAAACAATTTTAGCTTTTAAACAATATCATGGTATTACTTCATGTGATAAATGAGAAAGTATTATTGACTTTGTGGTGGTTTGCCTTTCTGTTACTTATAATATAAACGCAAACGATTAACTTTTTCGCATACCATTTACTTGCTGTCGTTTAATAACGTATTAGATATGACTGTTAAACAGAGTCCGTATGAAGTCTGGCGTGCCATCAAAATAAAAGTCCCGTTTCTAACACATCGGCCAATCAGAAAAACTGATCGGCCCATGCCGATATATCAGCCTTGGCGATATTCAGTCAACCACTAGTATGTCGTTATGTTATGATGTATGTATTTATTTATACTTTTTAAAGGGTTAGTTCACCCAAAAATAAAAATTCTGTCATTAATTACTCACCCTCATATTGTTACAAACCTGTAAGACTTTCGTTCATCTTCGGGACACAAAGATCTTTTTGATGAATTTTGAGAGCTTTCTTTTCCTTTCAACTACGCAACTACCACTTTCAAGCCCCAGGAAGGTAGTAAAGACATCATAAAAGTAATCCATGTGACTGCAGTGGTTTGACCTCAATTTTAGAAAGAGTGCTTTGTACACACACACACACAACAATTGACCCCTTTATTTACGATTACAAATAAAGTAGGCTGTCAATGGAGGGACATAAGTCTCTCTGTTTTTATAAAAAAACAACTTCATTTGTGTTCTGAAGATGAACGAAAGTCTTACGGGTTTGGAACGACACGAGGGTGTGTAATTAATTACAGAATTTTCATTTTTGGGTGAACTAACCCTTCAATGGAAATGGAATGGAAACTCCATCTGATGGGAATGTGGATGATCTGGTTCTAGGTAGTGAGCAAGTGTAGCAGGAAATGAAGCGGTGTCTCCATCGTCCCTCATAGATGAATGAGCTCCAGGAATGTCAGACAGGGATGTGGACTCCAAGACCTCTTTTCCCCCCAATCTTTGCTCCCTCTTCCCTCTTTTATGTTTTTTCAGCGAGTTGTGAATTATGCTCAGCTTTTGAAGCTCAGACTTCACCACTGACAAACAGACATCACTCATCTCCTAAAATTTAACACCCCACTAGAGAAAAGATTACAGACTCTGAGTCTCTCTCATGTTTACCTCCACAGCTTTTAAAGCAAAAGTGTCTGCTGCCCTATTTTTTGTTAGAAGAGTCTTAAAATATTCCTCTTCTCTCTGCATGTTGCCATGGTGCTAATAAGACCATTAACTACATTTAAAACCTCAAAGTGATTAAAGAGACTTTCATATTTCTTTGCTACATGTGGCAAAGTGGATGAAATTTGTCCTTCTTGAATCACTACTGAATGTTGCACAGTGCATAATATTTCAGTTGTTTTGATGTTTTTTTACTTAAACTAATTAAGTTCTCAGTTAGTTTGATGTGGCCTACACTTTTAAAACCTTCTTTTCATAAAAACAATACTAAACAATAAGCATTTTTATGCTGTATTTTAAATATATACTTTCCCTGCCAATATTTCAACTGACTCCACCGCATAGTTTTATAATTTTCATTAAATATTTTGTAAATCTTTCAAGTTAGAGCAATTTATAGGTTTTTAATATAGCTGGAATTTATATAGCTATAATAATGGCTATAAATTCATAAACAGATTTGATGGAAAACTGTGTTATACATTTACTTGTTTATCATTTTCAAACCATTTTTACTGATGCTTCTTAGACTAATTCTGTCACTTGCAATTTCTACAAAATCTCATCTGTTAGCCAGCTAAATTACCTTAATTACTTTTCATCATGTTTGACAACAGCAAATGTTTAGGTTTTGAAAGTCAGTAATGTTATCAACAAATGTAAGACGTAGTGACAGCACAGCATTTTCTCTTTCTTTTCTGTAATTTATGACTTAAACGTTTTATACTAAGCATACCTTTTTTTGCTTTGCATATTGGCTCTTGTGAGCTTTCGGCAATGGCTGTACGCAGAAATTCAAGGTAATAAAACACTCGGCCTCTCAACTGTTGTCATTGTTATTTGGGCCCCCTTCACATGTGGAAACCATTATATCCTGTCTGCTGGACTAAAAAAAAAAACAGGGCTGCCGCGAGTTGGAGATCTGCGCGAGAATCCGCTCCGTGACCTGTTCTCTCAACGGGCCCCTCAGTGTTTGCACAAAGAGGTTTTGTTATTGTAGGACCCCAGGCTCTGTCGGCCCCTCAACCGACACTCAGTCTCTCTCTCTGTGAAACACAAGTTCAACCCAAAGCAGATCAAGAACAGACAGGCGTAAGGGTGTGTTATCTCTGTTGGTGATTGATCTACACGTTGTGAGTTGAGTGAAGCTCGATGTATATCCCCGTTTTGACTGTATATTGATGATGGATGTGTTAAGAGTTTGTGTTATATTAACACCACACTTTTTTTTCCCTCAAGACATCGTCCTAGACAGTCATCAGACTTACTCAGGCTGATCTGCACATGGTCCAAGACCTTGAAACTGTATCAGTGCAATGTTTTGTCTGTGCTAGTAATGCGTAACTGTGGAAACCGAAGTCATTTTTGCTCCAACCTTGCAGAGTGTCATTACTTCATTTCTGATGGTTAGATAAGTTTGAGATGTTTTGGTATTAAAACCCATTAAAACAACTTATGCTCCATTAACCTGATAACTATGTGAGATTATAAATGTTGTCCCTTATTTGCTCGCATGTGGAACTCATTTTACACTTCGCGTCCACCCAACCCCCTCACAAACACACACACTTCAGTATATTCACTGCTAATGTGAAACATGTCAGCCCCACTTCAGTATCTGCTAAAACCGTCTTTTCAAAGCAAGATTACAGACTGAAATAATGTATGCAAAAAAAACCTAGATATTACATTTTTGACATAATATTGGGCCTTTAAGATAGACTTGCTTTTTGGCCGTTTGTTGTCCGAACTATTTGTTGCTAATAAACTGAAGTGGAAATAGATTTCTTTGCTCTTTCTTGCTCTAATGCATCATTTGAATAGGTATTGCAGAATAAGGGCACCTACATGCATATAGTGTGACAGAAAACACGGTGAAGGCATAGACCTTAATCAGGGTAGACCCCATATTTTATTTTGCGTGAATGGAAGTGAGGCTCTGAGGAATAGACTGCTGTGCAATATGTTGGACTGTTGGGTGGTATTTCAGCTGATTGGTTAGCGGATGCAAAAGTGACAAATATGGCTCTGCAAAAATTCCAGCAAACAAAAAACAGATTTTTAAATTATATTGTATTCTTTTTTATTAGGATATTGTATGACCCTATGAAATCTGTTTTTATTTATTTTTTTTCTCTGTTTTCAATTTTCATTTTAATGGAATTATTTTAAAAGTTAAATGAAATTTTAGCAATCAAAATCTTGGAGTTTAATATTCACAGACACTATTCCAAATTGCAATTTGATTAAGCCCTATACGTTTGATTCATTCATCTAAAATCTGCCAGATTTTTTATACAGTCAATTCAATTTTATGACTGGATTCTGCATTTCCATGGCGGAAATCCTAGGGCCCTGATTTTAAATCAGACAAACTGTCCGTTTCAATTTAATAATTCATAATGCTAAACCTATAATAAAAAAAAACCTCAATTATTTAATTGGTGAAAATCCAATGACAACAATGCCGGTTTGGCTGAAATTATATCGTTCCTTTTATTGAAAATCTACATAACTACATAGCAACTACATACATATTAGTATAAATATTGAATATCTTTTGAAGGATGTAATCTTGATTTTTTATTAATAATAATCAAACCTAGATGTTACTGAATGATATACTTTAACCATGGTATTTACAGTATCATGTCCAACAAACTACAATAATACCATGGTACTTGTTCGTTAGTGATGAGTAACGTCTGAAATGCTATACAGGTTTCATTTATTCATTTGTCATTCAATGTCACTGGTTGTTCACCTCAGATTTGGAAAAGGCTGAATAAATGGCCATGTGGAAACAAGGGAGTTTGGAGGGTGGGAAAACAACCATACAACAACCCAACCAACTACCAAACAACAACCAAAAACCACAGACCTACAGACAAATGAATATTAAAATATGAGCAGAGGAATAAAAACAAACAGCAGAGTTAGGGGCACTTTGTGTTTTAAAAAATATGATCCTATGACAACAAATCCACAAAAATCGTATAATTCGAGACAATACAACTATATCAGGGATATCAGGAGCAAATCAAATACGTTTTAATAAATTAGTCTTAAAAAAAAACATTTCATTATTATAATTTTTCAAAGCTATTATATTAGTCTATACGAAAAATGAGGAAGGACATTTAAAAGGTTTAATGATATTTTTTATTACATTTACAAGCACTACAATCTGAAGAAATGACACATCAGTTTAGCAAAAATCAATAATTAATTAGTTTATTCTTTTAAAGGAGGTTGTTCACAAAAGATACCATGGCAGCTACCCCACAGCAGGAACACAGACCTGCATCACTCAGAAACCAAGCAGCTTTTATACCCCCCTTTGACAGAGTCTCTTCTTCTGTACTTTTCCGCTTATTCCAGTAAAACCAGATCTGGCTGGTTGGTTAGAAATACAATGGTCTGAAACTTCTCTAAACCCCCCTTCTCTCTGGACTTTTGCTATCCTCACACCTGTGAGGTCAAAAGGGCTGAATAACCTTTGTCTTTCCTGATTACCCATCCTAACAAATTCAGAGGCTCTGTCTGACTATTTGCTTAATTGTGTGTGTCTCTGTTCCCACCATGCAAATATTCCAGGGGAGAAAATACATGATTGAAAGAAAAGAAAACCCACACAATAGCAACATGAAAAACTAAAAGATTCATTTTTCCACAACACACAGAAAGAATAAAGGCATAGGTACTTTATTGTCCAATTTTCTTGGAATTTTCACTATACATCATTGTCTTCTGTGTATCAGAATAATTCCTCATGTCATCTTGTTCATGATCAGACATACCGCTGTATCAGTGTCCTTATTTGCACATATATATATTTCATTTGAAGAAGACATGATGAAAAATGTGCGCATACATGGTGCTGATTCATGTTTGGAGCACTAGAGTAGGCAGACCGTGCTCAGTGTTATTGCAAATTTTGATAGTCATATTTTCCATGTGTTGATGGTCAATCTCCAGCTCTGACCGCATCGTTTGGAAAATGCAAACAACACTTTTGTGTACAGAGAAATCCTACACTTACGTGTCTGAAGGACAACAATGTAAAGCTGAACAGGTAGAGTTGAACGAACAACGCTTAAAGAGTATATTCTCTTGATGAATAATGCGAGAAGAGCTCCGAAACTGATGGCGTAGACACGTACTTTCCAGCCACGGCAACCAATCATTACCTTGAATTAATGCATACCTTACATTTCAAGACGTTGGTCCAACTTTGCCTTTAAAACTGGAAGAACAAAATGGAAAATGGAAAAAAAAATCCACTTTCCTCTTACTAATAAACATAATGAGTGCTGTTGTCGTTTTCATTGATGTGCAACCTGTGTCTGTTAACAATGTGTTTTATGGATTCATGACCCTTCAATGTTATGTTCAGATTGCTTTAGGTTCATGCCAGCCTGTGCAGATGCAGAATGCTGCCTTGTCTCTGGCTCGTCCTTAGAAACTGGGAGCGAGTGAGAGGTAGATAGAGAAAAATCACATCAGAGGGCAGGGATGGATGCCTCATTCTAGAGCAGAAGCCTTTGTAGTGCAATGAGCACATTGCTTCAGAGAGTTTGAGTGGGGGGAGGGGGGAGACGGGGGTGAGTGGGGTACCTGCGGCAGGAAATCGCAATAGCATCCCAGACTGGCTTCTGTTGTCTGGCCTTTCATCTTCACTGTTTGTACCCAGTTTCCCCTGTCGCTGCCACAGCAACTAGATGTTGTCAGCTGCAGTGAGGAAATATGGGATTTCAAATCAGATTGTCAGTTAGTCATAAAAACACATTTATTTGAAAGCAGTTTTCAGTACATCCAGCATAAAAAGGTGAATAATTAAAAATAAAATTACACGTGAGAAAAAATGAAGCATACATTTGAGCATACAAATAAATAAATTTTTCGGCCATATTACAGTATAAAACATTGGAATTGGTTTGGTTTACCTGTTAAAAGCACTTGAGCTTTACACGAGCTTTATTCGTCGTATGAGGTAAAACTGCATGGTTTGCTGTTGGATTGCTAATGACATTTAATCTTAGTGTCTAGCTGTTTTTTTTATTGTGAACTTGCGTGCATGGATTTGCATTCAGGAATGTGCTTCAGATGACATTTGTTTTTGATAGCAGCAATAGATATCTAAAGTGATGGTTCACCCAAAAATGACTTTTTATAATTTACTCACCCTCACGTTGTTCCAAACCATACTACTTTCCTTTTTTTTTTGTGGAAAACAAAAAGTATTTTGAAATGTCAATTTTTTCAAAAGTCAATGGGGTCCAATTTAGTTTTTTTGTTGATTGTTTTGTTTTTATTTTGAAACTAACTTTAATTTTATAGACAAAAATATCATCTTTCGTGTTCCACAGGTTTGGAGTCATCAGTAAAATGATGTGTTTGAAGGCGGGTCAAGTTGTTCGTGGGCGGACAACGTACAACATAGGCAGGCATTATGCAAATGTTTTTCTAGTGACGCAGAACCGCCACTCAGTGGGATTCGAAATTACAAACGACTCGTTAAGGCGGTTCAGATTCGATTCTTTCTTTTGGGAGACAATAACTTTATTTCTCGTGCAGTTTCGCAGTTTTCATTCATAAACATATATTACACACTGCGTGAAAGATAATATTAGAAAAAACATAATAGGGGCATTTTAATTAAAATGTAACTACTTGCTTTTCCCCTGAAATAACTTTTCTTATCAAATGGCATTGCTTGGATAGTGTTAGCCAATAGCCAAAATATTTTTGCAAACTCTTTCATTGTGACTCTATTATGTTATGTAACACTCACTTTTCATCATCCAGTGAGTTGAAGATGAAGTCCTGGCCTATATTTTTGTTTACGGAAATAAAATGGGCTGCAAATGGCAATTCACGTTGATTTATGGTAAATAGAGCAAAAACATAGCTAAACAGCTAAACGCATAGCTGCTCTTTAACCTACATATTTACTGAAGTTGTGGAAGTGTTAAGGGAGGGTCAGTCCAATGATATAGACCTTGTAGACCTAAAGAGAGGATTAGGGCACCTTTTCTGCTCATTGCGTTGTGTGAGCACACCCTTTCACTCCCTTGTACAATCCCAAATTAATAAGGATTAGCTGGATGGGCTCTGGCCTTTGAAGATGACTGAATTGCTAATAGGTTTATCCCCCTCCATCGCACCATTTTAATGGAAATGCTGCCGAGCATCAAGTCCGCGGCTCCAGTGTTATTCCGCTCCCACGCCGCGTCAGCTGTTTCCCCAACCAATGTCTGGAAACTTTACGGAAGAGCGCGTGCAGTTAAAATCCAATAAGCTCATCTGTGCCCATTAGCTTTGCACAACTACTACGAGGTATGCTGAGAATGATGGAGCACTTTTCTGTTTGCGTATTGAAATATGGAAGTGACTTATGGGTTTTGCATTGTTTAGGTGGAGGCAGTAATTCTTAAGTGGCTGCTATTAGGGCAGAGGGAGATGGCAATCTTGATATAATAAACCACCCTGCGGAGAGCTTGGTTTTAGTCAATCTCTCTTGCCCGTGCCTCTGTTAAAGGGAGTGCCGGAGCCTTGACAAGCCTGGATCAAAGACAGCATGAGGTTCCGTCATTCCAGACATCTATTCAACTGCAGTCAAGATTAACCCTGGGGTTGACCAGATTAATAACCGCCCTGGACACCAAATTCTGAGCCAAAGCAGCTGCACATAGGCCTCTTTGTCCCCACTCAGTTGAACGCCAGTATGTTATTGCTTACAATCCTATAGCTTGTCATTCATTTTAATGTCAACTTGTCTCTGTAAGGATTAGATGGTGTATAGTCCAAACTTGGAGAGGGCTTGAAGAGTCCTGTTGATTTGCAAAGTTCAAGCCCTGTTTATTGCTGATGGCATAGCTTCTTTCTGTTGTTGCAGGGCTAGAACGAGATTAAAGTGGTCGCAGATGTGACGCAATGAACAATTGCAATAATTTAAGTGGCAACACTTTACAATAAGGTTTTATTTGTTAACATAGTTAACTACATTATTTAACATCAACTAACAATGAAAAATATTTCTAAAGCACTTATTAATCTTAGTTCATGTTAATTGAAACGTACTACATTATTAAAAATTAAATGTTGTATCTGTTAATATCTGTTAACAGATATTAACAGATACAACATTTAATTTTAATAATATCTGGCAATTTGTTAATATCTGTTAATCTAATGAACCTGAGCTTACAGGAACAAACAAGAAACAGTTGTATTTTTTATTTACTAGCATTAACAAAGATTAATAAATACCGTAACAAACGTATTACTCATGCATTACTCATGTATTACTCATTGCTAGTTTTTACATGAACTACTGTTATTAAACGGCTCTGTGGAATACTTGATTCTGATTGGTCAATCGTGCCATCCAGTGGTATGTTATGTAAGGGATAATGTACATCCAGCCGGTTGTCACCCCGACAGGGTGATGAGGACCCCGACTTCAGTAACCCGGATGAGCCTGTGTTATCTGTTTTCAGCGGTTGTTATCTGGGAGTAACTACTGTTAACCATTTAAATTCTGCTCATCATTGATGACATTTCAGAAAGGTTTGCTTGTATCCATATCATCAATTTGTCAGAATTCATCAAAATGACTTTGATTTTGATTTTTAATCCAATTCAAGCCAAAACGACAAAAAAATATTTTATTATCTTATTTTAATTCACCCCATTAAGAAAGAACCAGGATTTCTAGAGTCTGGACAAATGATGTAGCTTAATTTTAAAAGTGATTGCTGGACCTGAAAAAGTCTCGTAAATGAATAAAATCTCTATTTATTTATGAATATATGTTTTTCTAATTATGCCAAGCTCTAAAATATTCTATTAGGTAGAGCTTGAGAGTAAAACATTTTTTTTTTTTTTTAATCCTTATCAAGAAAACCCCAAACAAGAAGTCATTGGGCCTTCACTGTTGTTGGGGACAATGGTGGCCTTGCCCTTGAACACAAAAAGCTTTGAATGTTTTGAATTTGCTTGTGAGGTAGCGATTTGAGTCTTTATTGACTCTTTCATTAAACCGCAAATTCAATTTATTCAGGTATGTCAGATTCCAAATTAACTGGAAGCCGTTACTGTGATGTATACTTCCTTTTATTCAGGGGCGTAGCCACCATTTCAAAAGTGAGGGGGACAGAATGGCAAGTTTTTTTCTTCAGACTTTTGTTGAGGTTTTTGCTTAATTAGCTTAATTAGCTTAATATGCTCTTTATATTTAAAGCAATAAAACAGAAGCAATGGCACAGTATTTTTTGTAGGTGGATCTGGGTACCTCTTGGGGGGTCCGGGGGCATGCCCCCCCGTGAGAATTTTTTTTACATTTTTAAGATAAATTCATTAATCTAGTGCACTTTGAGTCCCCCGAATCCACTGTTAAAAATAAAAAATCCAACTGCCCAAACATATGATATTCTCTTATTAAGATATCTGATTATCGCATTACAATTATTCAAATTATCAGTGTTAAGCATGATAATATGGTTAAATATCTCACTGAAGCTGATTTAAAAATAACGTTTACTTTTTTTGGCAAAATTGCATTTTCTTACTAGCCTAAACAAAGTCTGTCTTACTAAACTAAAACTTTCCAATTGAAAACCTTCCAACTTCAAGCTTTTAAAACTACTTCAAACTTTCTAGTTAGGCTTTTTCAAGAGAACTTAAAGTTTGTCTACAAACTTTATCTAATTGTAAAGTGTTACCAAATTATGATAAACATCATGTACATGTTACAACGCTGCCTGATTCAAGCAGATCGTGGCTGTTAATGCATGAAAATACAAATTCAGCATTAACATTTAGCATGTGTATTCTAATTTGAAGGGCTTTGAAAACATATCTGTGAAAATAAAATGCATTACGAGTAAAATAGATGCATGTTTGTTTGGGTAGTGAATTTACAACAAAATCTGTTAATTATTCAACAAGAGAAATAGGCGGAGTTATTCATCATTGTGCAACACAATTCGGATACTACATGACAACTTACAGTGCTTGACTTTTTCGTGAAAAAGGAGTGAAGAGTTTTTTGCCACTTTGAACTCTATATAACTGATGGATTCGGCGCGGGTGCGCGCATGGGCGTGTCGTAGGCTAATGCACGAGTGACTGATTACCATGGAAACGTGAAAGTCACGTATGTAGATAGACTATCCTTGACTCTTTGGATTTTAAATCTCGACGTAGGGTATACACACCCGTGAAAACCTCAGCTTGTCGTAGACACACTTGCCCCATGAAAAAGTGCGGGGGACGAATTTACATTGTATAAAAAGTGGGGGGGGACACGTCCCCCCCGTAATCTACGCCTATGCTTTTATTAGACTTATATTAGTGTGTTTATTGACTGCTTGTGCATATGACTGTAATTTAAGATACATATTCATAACAGAACTGTATACTGTATACATATACTAATTTACAAAATATAGTCATTGTTTGGTTTGGTTGAATTGACTGCAAGGGGTCTTTGTTTAGGTAAAATATTGAAACCATAATAATAGCCGTGTGTTTTTTTATTTTTATATCAGTTTTCTTACCTCAAAGACCTTCCGCTCAAGAGTTTCACGTTTGTTGAGAGGGTTCTCAAGTTACAAGCTGCCAAATTCCTCTTTGGCCTGGGCAAAGCTGTGAAAGCCATCGGGGCGGTTCGAAAAACAAACCCACCACACTGGGGAAAGACCTGTGCTGGTGCCCGGTGTGCTATTTGTGTTTGTGCCTGTGTTTATTTTACAAGAAGGGTCTGAAATGACAAGTTTCTTCTTTCACTTAGTTTTCCACAGCTTCTGTGTCTGGAGCTTTATTCACACAGGTGGGGCTCATCCATACATCACCCAAAGTTTGTTTTGCTTTTTACAAACATGCGCTCGTGATGAAATTCCAGGCTTTAGGTGAGTGCGGACATGTGCCGTTTCATCATCTTTAATGTGGATGACCACCCTGACCTCAGACTACTCCTCAGACACATCACACAGTGACTAAAAGAGTTTCTTCTCTTCTTAAGTGTTAAACATCATCAGTCCTCCAGATGACAAGTGATTTTTGGATTGAGTGGGAATCAATCACGTTGTTATGACACAATCCGCAGCGATATTCCGTGTCAGGATTGGCATGGTAATGAGGCGCACAAAGAGCAAATATCGTCATTGTGAGGAACTTTTGAGCTTGTAGGCTATTTTTGATGGTTTACCATAGTATTTAATCTTCCATGTCTCATTTAGCTGAATTACACAAGGCTTACACAAAACATCTGCGGTCCTATTTAAGCAAATGTTTTCTGGGCTTTTGTGCAGTCTGCAATGTAATTGTTGGCTAAAGATGTTTATCTAATGTTTGTGCCAAGATGAGCATCTTGGTAAAACATTCGATGCAACTGTACATTTAGATAAAAGGTACTAACTTAAACTTGAAACCAATCCACCATAAACTTGCGAGTTCTGTGAATATTCTCTCATTCTCTAGGAATTTTGACACCAAAGGAATGACCTGGTGTGTAATCTCAGTTTTGAAAGAAAGACATAATTTGTTTAATTTACATAAATGATTTAAATGAGCATAATGCGAGGGAGTTGACCAGGGTTTATTTTTGGGCCTCCACCCCCCTATGCATTATCCAGTTCCCTGAACGAATCAGTGAATTGTTTTAAATGATTCATTCAAATAAACTGATTCATTAGAACGAAACAGACCTTTTGAAGAATTCAGCTCACTCTGCTGTAAAGTTGTGTTTGCTGTACACTAAAACAATGTTTTGTTGCGTGTTGGGAAAAAGTACTGACAACTTTATGTAAAATATTTTGAAAATGGCTGAGCTACTCTCACAATGCTGAAAAATTGCAGTAGCATCACTATTTTGAGTTAGTTAGTTACTCCCTAACACTGATATGCATTACTTGGATAAAAATAGACTTTGGGTAAAATTTTGGGTGAAATATTGATAAAGTGTATTTTAAAGAATATTATGTTTCAGTCTATGTGCTCCTGACTTATTTGTCACCTTTCAGCAACTGTTCTCTCTTCTCATCCACACAGAGAATCTTCAACTCCTTTGTGTACACGGAGAAAACTTCAAATGGTGAAACAGAGGTGCAGCAGGTGAGTTAAACAACATCCCTTGATATTGAGAGAGTGTGTGTGGTCTAGAGGTGCAAAGGACACCCATTAAAATTCTACAGTTGCTGTCTGGCTGTCTTTGAAGCCATCTTTGTGCTTTCGACTGCTGCAACACTAATTCCATTTCCAACCTCTATTGACTGCACCATGTCCTTCTCTAACAAGCTCTTGGAGATATGAGATGGTTGCTCATCCTTTAGCTCTTCCTAACATCAATGCATTTGGCACATGATCAAAACTCTCAGATTAGAAACAATTTTTAAATTCTGCTGCAAAATTAAAGGGTTACATTTACAAAAATGTCTCTGTTAATTTGGATAATATGGAACAGGAAAAAAAACGATAAAAATTCTGCATTTGTAATGTAGTACTGTTGCCAAACATATAACATGCCAGATATATAATAATCACTGCAATAATGATCCAATCATAGACTCTAAAGCATTTGCCTATTTAAATTCAAAGAGTGCCTTTTGTTAGACCGGGCAGTGTATATTAATGAACAAAATTGTATGTATAAAAATGGTACCTTCATTTGTTTGATATTGGTTTATTATTTACAAAAGTTGGCTTGTTTTAAGATTTTTAAATTCGAATAATTGTGCGAGCTACCTTCGACCTTTTGATGTCCTTCAGAGATAATACCAGGGCCTCGTTTGAATTAAGAACTAGAAACCTCACAAATAATTTATAGTTAAAATTTTTCCCAAAACCCTGTTGGATCTACTCAATATACTGTAGTTTATTTCTCAAAATGAAGGCATTTTTGTCATGCATTCATAAATTCTGCTGCTTATAAGTTTACATGCCCCTTGCAGAACCTGCAATGCTAATTTTTAACAAGACAAAACAATAACATAATTTACACAATTTATCTAGTTCAAAAGTGTACATATCCTTGGTTTCAAATCCTTGGACTTTGTATCTTGCCTCCTTGAGCATCAATAACTTCTTAATTGTCAATTTATCTTGTGGAATACATCTATATATGGTTTTCAAACTATAAGCACTATGATCTCTTTTACTTCTTTCCTTCTTTTTTAAAATTTAATTGTTTAAAATGTACAATTTGGTGAAGTGTATGCACATTTATGAGCACAAGCGTGTGTGCAGCACATGTATCATAATAACCTAAAAAAATACGAATAATTTAGGCCACAATAACTTTTCAATCTAAAACTATGAGAATGCATTACTTTCCTCAGTCATCTTTAAGACAGTAGGCCTGTCATGCGCTAGTGTGATTTATTCTTGCCATGGGCTTCTCCCTCATGCCTACTCCAGCTTCTGTTTTTGCTGTAAGGCATAAAGAGCTTTCAATGTTAATACTCTGTTCTGACCAGCCTCAAAACAAATCAGAATGAGTGGCAGCAACTGCGCGCATATCCTCCAAATGTGTTTCTCAGCGACACACACACACGCCCTGAGCAAGAACGGACAGGTTGTTACTCTTCACTTGGGTTTCCGTGCCAAGAGAATCCCTTTTGTGAGAATTATTCCTGCACACTGTCTCTCTTTCTCTCACCTGCAGCTATTTACCGGCTGCTGGTGAGAGATTAAGCCGATCGCTGGCAGGTTTTTCTAGTGACACCTCGACAGCTAATTGCCAAACAGGGTTTTTGGGGGTAGACGCTGATAAACCGTTCTTCCTGCTGAGCCAATCGAGACCTGAAAGTGTTTGATTATGAAGTGACTCAGGCTTTGTCATGCTATAATGCTGTTTTCTTGTTCCTCATTAATTGGCACTGGGTGTACTCCTATAAAAAGAGAAGGAGATGCAGATGAAGAATTAAATTGATTACTCACTCACTTCACTATTTTGGACTTTGTTAGGTGTTGCCGACTAAGGCTGAGTAGTTTCAGAAGTGTTATATTTAAGAGGAACATGTGAACGTTTTGTAGTTTTGTGTGAGAGTGCTACTCTAACTAATACTCTAATGAGAGTTAGGTGACATGTAGTTGCAAAGTTACTTATAGTTGGTAGAATGTCTAAAGTGGACCATCAAAATAAATTGTAACCCAGACTCGAATGTAACAGTTTCATATTATTATTATTTATTTATTTTTTTAAATATTATTATTTTGTGGTATGGTGATGCAGCCTAAATGCAGTCTATTTTTGGCTCTAAAAGCTGCATTGCATTAAATTGACCTAGTTTCAGTTTCTGTTTAATAGAGCTCTTCAGTTTGCTGTTCAGAATTAGTATTTTCAGGACTTGTGAATAATGAAGAATAATTGTTGTTGATTTTAATAAAATTAAGTTTACTGTTCTATTTTGTTCTGGAACACAAATAACAGTCATACTTCAACCGTTTCAACCGTTGTGTGGTTACAATGGTTATCCACTTCAAGTGATTTTTAACCACAGACCTTATTTTTCCCATAAATTTTAAAACCTTCTTAAAACCCATTAGAAATTGCCAAGGAAACCCAAAGTGAGTCAGGCATATCGTGTTAGCCATGACATTTCATGTTTGAGCAGCTCAGATTGACTAGTTTTTGAAAAAATGATTTGATATCAAGTCCTGGTTTCTTTTACTGCTTTGTATATTATGTTTTGCTCTATTTATTTTTATTTGAGATTCTAGTTCTAGTTTTATGCATTGTAAAGGTGATAAAATAACACCTTTAGATCTGTAACTACAAATCTCGTTATTCTGGGTTCCTCTATAAAATGTGACTTTCATCATTTGCTCGTTTGGCAATGCTGTCAACATCTGCCAGTCTTTTGCACACGCTCACTCAGTAATGAATGCCTGGCACTGCCGTTCTTACAAGTTGAAAAGGCACCCCAGAGGAAAACGGCACCAATTAGGATCATGTCCATGTCTTGTAGAAACACAAAGACAAAGCACGCCTGTCTTCTCTTAATGTCACCATTTTAATGAGATCGCACACAGACCTCGTCAAATATCCCAGACTAATTTTCACACGGCTTGTTGTGAAAGATATTTTTTGAATTAGGTCATTTTAGGCCTGCTCGATTATGGCAAAAATCGTAATTATGATTATTTTGGTCAATGTTGAAATCATTATTCAGCACGATTATTGGTGGCCAATATGATCAAAATCTAATTTCATGATATGAGTATTTTTAGATATGAGTAAAATTTCACAATTAATGAGAGGCTACTTCAGCAAAAACAAATACTAATGTAGCTACAGAAGACGAGTAAACAGTCTGAAATACAATAAGAACAAAGTGAGTAATTACAATCAAAATGGACAAATAAATACAACAAAACAAAAATACAAAATAAATAAACGGTGCTTTAAATTTTGAGGAAGATGTACATGGAAGTAAAATAATGATAAATGTTTTTTAAACAAAAAAGCTTGTTGAATTGCACTACTTGAAAAAAAATATGCATTGCATTAACCCTGCTTGCATTTTAATTATTTCTTTCATAAATTCATTCTATTTTTAGGGCTTGCATTTTTATGGGCTGAAATTCAACATGGTTGTATGTTTAAGCTGTGAATATTTAAATTCAAAACATTTCACACACGTTGTTGCTATTATAAAAAATTCAATAATCCATATTCACCATACAGATTTCACTTCCAAAATATTCATTCTGTTTAAAAATACAACATTTGACAGGCAATTTTCAGTCAATTTTATTGCGCTTTACAAATTCGCTTCCACAAATTCAGTGGTTCGACAGAAAATTCAACATTTGACATCCGGGAACGGCAGGAATATCAGTAGATTGCCGATTGATAATCTCCATAGCAGTTAGTCGACCTCACCAGCAGGTGCAAGTGAGTGTTGATGAAGAAAACTATAGAGCGATGTGTGGGGAGTCATTCATTCATAAAAAAGGATTTATAGAAATGGAGCAAGCGGTAAGTATTTGTGAAGATGATCAGAGCCAGTATATATATGGAAAAGCTGATAAAGACACAAGCTGTCTTCACAGTTAGTTTTGCACATTTAAGCAGCTTTCTCTACCGAGAACGAGATTATAATGTTATTCCCCGATGCTGATGTACAGATACAACGTTAAGTCTTAGGTAGTAGACATATATTTCTCCCGGTTGTTTAGTTTCTTAAATTTATATGTGGCGCTGTGCTGCAGAACTGGGGATTCCCTCAATCCCTCAATATGTCATTCTCCAGGATTCCCCTGCGGTCAGGACACTTAGCGATTAATGGACTAAAACAGTGATATAAAAGACCAAACTCCCACCTTATTGTGGATGTAGGCTATACTAGATATAGGAACATACAAGTGGACTCAGAATATGAACGTAACGCACAGTTTCACCTAAGCGATTCCCAGTGAGATACTGGCATAAAGTTGGCTTGACACTGGATATTCGATATTCGGACATATAGGGACCGTCTCTGTTACATACGACATTGGTACACATTTTTCTAACTTCAGTAGCATTTGAAGAGAATTTGAAGCGTGCTCACAGAAAGCCGCCTGGGGAACAGTGTCTCTTTCGCGGCTTAATGCTCTTTTAATAACACTGTTTAATATCAAGCACATCCCGCAGTTTAGCAAACAGTAGAGTGCATTGTACAACAGTCACTTATTCGGGTGATTTGGATGTTAAGTTTGGCTTAGGGAGGAAGGAAAGTGCACCGCTGAATGTGGCAGCGGCACAATAATCGTTTTACCTCGATTATCTTGTTTTCATAATCGTTGGAAGCCAAAATCGATATCGAAAATCATTTACTATTAATCGCAAAGCCCTAGGTCATTTCTTTGATATTAACTGTACCTTGTATGTTTCATTTTTGATTTTAAAAACAAACGTAGCTGATCTTTTACCTAAATTCAGTGTCTCCAGGAATGTGAGCGCAATAACCTTAAATTATCTTCTAGCTCATTCGACACTTGAAAGCTTTATTAGATTCTCTGAAATTAGATGTACAGCTGTTCTGGATAATGTTGTTATTTTTTGACCTGTCTAGAACGGAATCGTTTCCCTTGGATCATGAACTTGAAAGAACAACATTCAAGTTTAGCAGTAATGGCTGAAACAGGCATCTGATTGGATGTTCGCAGCCAATGGGTCATGGTACATTACTTCAATCCAGGACTTGGAGGAGGAGATTTATCTTTCTTTTTTTCTGCCTTAAAATTCAACTCTTTTGAAAATTGTTGTTAAGAATTATGTGTTGTGTGTGTGCATTTTTTGGTTTACTAAAACATCTGGTGAGATGAAAGCAGTTTATGTGTCACTAATTTATGTCCTGTGTGGGGGAAACTCTTAGGTGAGCTGTTGTTCTACTTAATAACTTTCTCCAGGGAACTCCAGGATGTATTGGGTAAACCAGAATTCACAGAAACATGGCTAATCAGCCGTAACTCCTTCACACAAGTGCAGTATTAAAGCTAAAACAACATCCTAGTTTTCTGAAACCCCTTCTAGTTAATGAACTTAGTTTTCCAAGATGCACCGAACCATTTTCCCAATGCCTGTGGCACTGCAGCAGCTGACAATGCATGTCTAATGGTGATCGATTACTAGTCCCAAGGTTAGTTCAAGCTCTCTTTGATGTAGAGTGCAGGCCTAGATTTGGAAAGTGAATTAATCTCTGCTTATTTCACAGGGCTAATGGAAAGAGACTTCTCGAACGAGAAGTGTGTGTATCAAAGTGATGTTTGATCTTTATGCTGCTTTTATACAAAATGACAGTTTTACAATCCAGCGGTTAACTAAATGAAAATTCTAGTCTAGACTTTATTTTATTTTATTTTAAAAAGGTATAATAATGTAAATAAAATGTTTATGCCCGTTTTCTTTTTCTGCCAAGAAGTGAGAGCAGCATATTATGACATTTTTCGAAACAAAAATCTTCCGGTGGCAAAAATTCGAATCCTTAAATAGAAATATTAATTGAACAATTTCTGTAACGTATCGATCAGGAAGACATTATAGAAGTTTTACATGCATAGTTATGTAGGTATTTATATACAGGAGTACAGGGAGCACCTGGAGATGCTACTTGTACACACACTCTCGTTTCGTCATCACTTTCCTCCTGACTGTTCTCCTCACTATCTTCTTTTCTCTCGGACATGGTAGATGATGATGATGATGATGATGATGATTTTATTTTATTTTATTAACATTAATGACACCGACAACAGCAGGTATATTATGCTGCTGTCACTTAAGACCTGTCACTTATTATGCACGGACCGAATATACTGACACACATCCGGTTTCTTTCTCCACTGACATAACCAAGAGAATACTGGCAGAGACGTGTATTTTGTCATCATTCCCGATTTTCGCCCTCCTCTTCCACATTTATAATTGTTTGAATGTGTAAATTGGAAAGACAAACGATGTCCGAATGATAAACTTTCACTCTATGGTGGTTAAACTTAGCAGTTAATTCGCGAATCACATGCATACCGAACCGTGGGGTCTTTTCCGTATGGATCGCGGATCAACTGTGATCCAATGCAGCCCTAATAATCAATGAACACACTTATCATCATGATTGCTATTATACCAGAGATGGAGAAAAATCCCACTCCAGTAAATAAACGCGTCCCTCTCCCCAAAAATGTTGCTACTCAAAAGCGCTTCCCTTCATGTTTTACCATGCATCCGCACCAGTTATGTGAGCCCCTGTTAATATGTCTGTTTGTATTATTTTCAGCTAGCGAAAAAGATCCGTGAGAAGTTTAACCGGTACCTGGATGTGGTGAACAGGAACAAGCAGGTGGTTGAAGCATCTTACACGGCCCACCTCACGTCCCCTCTCACAGCCATCCAGGACTGCTGCACCATCCCTCCCTCCATGATGGAGTGAGTACTTGTTAATTACACCTTTAATTTCACTAACTTTTTTTTCTCCACAGCACTTCCAAAGACAGGACATTTTAAACAATTTGTGCACCTTTGAGTGCATTTAAAGCATGTTGAATCTGTGTGAGTGTGTTGCGTCATCGTAGTCTGTATGTGTAACTGGTGTGACTAAGCTCATGTCAGTGTGAGTGAGGAATGCATTTTAAGGCCACGAATATTGTTTAAATCAGTGAAAGGCAATGATGAGTTAGCCGAGTTGTCAGACTGCACTTTTTAACCTAATCTATCTTTCCCAGTGCAGTTTGCAGAGTTGTTGCTGTGTCTTTTGTCTGCTTTGTGTCTTGACTGTCCCTCCCTTCTGTATGTCTGACTGACTCTGTCTCACTCACACATCCAGTCTCATATCTTTGGCTCTACTCTTCTGAATTTTCATCTTCTCTGCAAGCCTTTATCTCCGTTTGAAGGATTCTTCTCAGTCATCCAGTGACCTTCTCAGCTATGTCTCTTTCATTCTATATCGTTACATATTTTTTCCTGTCTGCATTTCCTCACTATCATCTGACATTTTAAAGGTTCTGCTGGTTATTATGAGTAAATTAAGTCGGTTTCCTCTGTCCCCGAGCCCCCCCCCCCCCCCCCCCCCCCGTTCAGTATTCCTCTGCTCTGTCAGAGAGAGAGGGAGAAAGGCTATGTTTCCACATGCTTTGGGAGAAATTGAATTCGATAATAGATTAGATTACAAAAGAGCTCTGGCAGCCATGAAAAATGTAAAAAAATATATGTATATGTTAAAAAAAAATTGTGATTAGCCGGGTTTCAGATTTGCGCAAAACTTTTTGCTATATTTTCAAAATGTTGATAAAAAACTATTGCTAAATACAGTGTTTTCCAGTAACCGATGCTTTCTCGCGATAAGTCATTTAAAAAAAAATTCATGTTAGTTGGTTTAAAGCTGCAGTAGGGAGGTTTGAGAAAACGTTGACTTAGCCTGAAAATTTTAACAAGTACAACTTCCAGGTCCCACCCCCTTGCTCTCTGCTGCACTACAGCCCTCCCTCCACAGCTCGTCCTCCACAGCGGAGCCTGTCGTGAACGCGCAGGCTAGTAAACAGGGCCACCGATGACGGCGGATAAAAAGTTATATGGCACATTCACTAATAGGGACTAAACGTCAATAATATGCTTTACATTGACTATGGCCTCCCCATACTTTGACTACAAACTTGGTCCTCAAATCATTATGTATTTTCCAATAGCCTACATGTAACTTTATAACGTTGCACTCTTTCTATAAGTTATAAATAGCTAGTAAGATAACGTTAATATAACGGTAACTAACGTTACAGCATGTAATTATTCTAGCGATATATAATGTTAGATAAGGCGTGCTAGTACATTATTTCAGCAACATGACAAGCCAGTGAATTAGCAGGTTTCAATTGTTGCTTAGCAGAGTGCGTGACATTTTATCTACATGTTATGCGGCTAGAGTTTTGACACCGAGTCAATGGGCTCTGTGTAATTCTTTCTTTTTCGGTTGTTTATCGTCATCAGTCTTTTTCCTTTTACCTCTTTGTTTTATGAGCAGGTGTCACTGGAGAATTGGTAGTTTAGGTTGTTTCTCCGTCATAAGCACAGCTGCAGCACGCCGGGAATCTTGAGTTTGAACGACGGCTCGCGCTCCGGCGCTCGCGCTGTGCAAGAGAGGGGTGTGATCAGCGCGTACACAAGCGTGATTGACAGTGCTAAGACACTCCTCCTGGCTCTGATTGGTTGTTTCTGACCGGGAGCGTGTATTTCTTGCAAATGGCAATAGGACCACTGGGAGGAGCCAGAGGAGCTTGATTTTTACACAGATTATCTGTCTCATATTCTACTGTCAGGACATAATGACAGTTTTAACAAATACATGTTTTCAAAAGTTACCTACTGGAGCTTTAAGTATGTCCGCGCATAACATACCGCACCATCTTTAAATAATGATTTTGTGACTTTTACATACGCAGGCCAGGTGACCTGTAAATGCGAAAAAAAAATTTCCATTGTGGTTTTGGGAAATATTCTTTTTTCGAATTTCCTGAAAAACATCAGGTTTTTCCAACCAAATGTGAGCATAAAAAAACGTATTCACAATAAATGGGAGTTTTTGCAAAATTGACTTGTTTCCATTGGGCTTATTTTCAATTCACAATTTCAATTTGCGCAATTTGAAGGGTAATGGAAACGTAGCTATTTTCAGATCTGATAAAGTAGTGGAAACTAACAAAATAAAAATTAGGCCAGTAAGATTTACTTTTTTTATTTAATTTTATTGAGCAAGGATCCATTAAATTGAGCGAAAGTGACAGTAAAGGCATTTATAGTGTTGCAAAATATGTCTTTTTCAAATATTATTTTTTATTTATTTATTTTTTTCAACATTGATAATAAGAAAATGTATTTTAAAATGTAATAATTTAGAAAACTGCTATGCAAGTTAAAATAATAGTTCACGTCATTACTGTTTTTAATCTATTTTGATAAGTTAAATGCAGCCTTGGTGAGCAATAAACACTTTCAAAAACATAAAAAAATATATTGTGTATTCATATACAGTACATCAGTTAGAAATTGCCTTTATCCCTCAAAAATAAGTTTGCTTTGTCAAAATGTGCAGTTCTCAAAAGACTGTTTTGGAAAATGTCTCTGCCCCTGAGGCAAAGAAACATCTTTTACGATGTGTTGTAGGGAAGAACAATTATAGTAGGCATTTAGATGAGCAATGTGTTTTTCATTCAAGACTACAAATAGAAGTTTACTTCAGGTTTTCCACTATGTCATCCAGTGTCCAGTATTAAAGTCAGAGCAGTGTAAATATCACCTGAGGCTTGATTTAAAAAGCATAAAAGAGCTGGCTAGGAGCTGCTTTATTCTGCAAGACAACACTTGGATGTATTTATGAATGACACGTCATTGGGCTTACACCTTCACACACCTGCCCAATCTGCTCTTCGATCTATATCTAAACCGCCTCTTCAAGTTTTCTTAACAATGGAACGTATTATACACCATCTTGATGTTATCATGTTGCATCCTGTTTGTGGGTTCTTGAAAACCCTTCGGTAAACAATATGATGTACATTTTTTAAATCTGTAGAATTGAACAGTACTTTTTACAGATATGTTTAAAATGGTGTACACTTACACGATAAGAATCCAGTCATATCAGTGATCTCTAAAATAAGTCATTTTATAAGGCACGTCAGTTCACTCGATGGCCATCTTGGTAATGCTATTCCAACGCAGATAGGAGACATACTAGCACAGTCCCTGTACTTGTTTGGGTAAAGACTGACATCACTAAAAATGTTTTGTGTGTGAAGATTTTATTTTAGTAATATATATTTTTAAAGCAATCTGAGAACATTGGTTTCATAAAGTTGCTTCTTTAGCTTAAATCACAGTACAAATTTGTATTTTTAAGCCAAGATCACTATAGTATTGGACAGTGAAAGAAAAACAAAGTTCTAAATTAAAGGTGACATCACACTTTTGCCCTCACAAAGGGTCACAAACAAAATGCCTGTGCTAAGATTAATGTAAAAATAGATTGAATAGATTTCATGTTCAGACAAGCTTCCATAGGACATCTGCTCTGGCATTGTGTCCTCTATCAGACCTCAGTTCAGCTGCGCTCATGAAGCCCGGTCATGGCCATAAGATCAAATGTTTCACACCATATCGATGTCACATCCCCATCGTATATCCCAGTGGTGTCGGTTCTCCCAGGAGCGCTGACCTCTGGCACAGGAGAATGCTTTAATCAACACTCACCCTCACTGCCTCCTGCTACTCTTAACCAGCGATGAAACCGTCTAGAAATAGCTCCTTACTCGGGATGCATGTGATCGCTCTCTCTCTCTCTCTCTCTCTCTCTCTGCTTAGGGGGATTTAAGTGTCGGTGGAGTGTTAAGCTACATTTATGCATTGCCCAAAGGATTGACTTCAAAATTAATGATGTTGAAGTGTCTGTGTGCATGTGGATTCTGCAGTCTTCACATGCACAATTGATAAGGCTACAGTCGTTATCACTAAAGGCATTACCATGATTTTTTTCCGACAAGTACCATGGTTATACCATGATATTCTTTGAAGGACTTTGGAGAGCCATCTAAATATCTTGGTGCACTTTATCATGCATCATCAGGTCATGTTGATCATTTAATATATTTTACGATGTAAAGATGTATATACGATATGTATGTAGGATTTTTTTTATATGATAAAAAAAATACTTAATGAAGGATGCATTAAATTGAAAAGTGACAGTAAATACTTTTTACACTGTTAATTACAAATTCATTTGGTTTCAAATGAATGCTGTTATTTTCCTTTGCCATAACTGGAATAAATTATATTTTAAAATACAGGTGAAACTCGAGAAATTAGAATATCGTGCAAAAGTTCATTTATTTCAGTAATTCAACTTTAAAGGTGAAACTAATATATTATATATACTAATTCCATGCAAAGTGAGATATTTCAAGCTTATATTTGTTATAATTTTGATGATTATGGGTTATAGCTTATGAAAACTCCAAATTCAAAATTTGAATATTGTGAAAAGGTTTTCATAGCTGTAAGCCATAATCATCAAAATTATAACAAATAAAGGCTTGAAATATCTCACTTTGCATGTAATGAGTCTAAATAATATATTAGTTTCACCTTTTAAGTTGAATTACTGAAATAAATGAACTTTTGCACGATATTCTAATTTTTCTGTAATTTTGATTAAATAAATTCACCCTTTTGAACGGTAGTATATAGATATTTACTTATTTCTATGTATCATATATCATGTATTCTATGTATGTGTGTGTATATATATATATATATATATATATATATATATATATATATATATATATATATATATATATATATATATATATATATATATATATATATATATATATATATATATATACATATACACACACAGGTCATATATATACACACACACACACACACATATACACATATAATACATGAAAATTGTGATGTTTACTATTTTTCTTAAAATTTAACAGGCTTTATATTATGAGAAAATCCTGGTGTTTGTCAAACAGTTAGGCAATTCCTTCAAATTTTCTTCTATGTGGTGGAAGAAAAACATTTCAGAAAAGTTATTTTTTATTACGGCAATGTATTCAGACCAGCATGTGTAAGTGCATAAATTGCATCACGTTCCTTTTTTATTTTTTCACTTTGATCTTAGTTTTTCCAATGCTTACATTTCTTCTTTTTTAGGGATTCTACCCCCACAAACAAACTCTCATTTTCTTGATCTCCTTTTCCTCCCTCTTTCACTCTTTTTCTCATTCCCTGTTCACTGTTAATCCGGTCTGTATCTCCCAATCCTTTTGGAGCCAGACCGTTTGGACAGGCTCTGAGCCTGAGCTAATAAAGACAGCTCTACTGAGAGGGAGAGAGAGAGAGGGAGGGATGCAGAAATGGAGCAAGAAGAGGGGCTTAAGTCCCCATAAAGGGGTCTTAAACGCTGCTCTGCCGGACTGCATGCTTTCCTGAGTCCATGCAGGGTGAAATAGGGAAACCTTTTTACCCATAATCCCCCCTTGAGCCTCCCTCTTAACTCACGGAGACTGCTGCGCTAATGAAGCCCTGCTCTGATAGATGCAGTGAGAGTGTGAGTGTGTGTGTGTGTGACAGACAGAACTGATACCGCAGTGGTACGTGCATCTTATCTCCGCCGCGTGGCGAGACGTCACCTATCAGCCAGCACTCTATTAGCCGTGGAATAGAATCACAGGGACTTGTTCTTGTCACTCTCAAACATGAAGTGCCACTAAATGAGGAGGAGTTCATCTTAGTACATAATGACGGCTCTTCACTTAGTTTGGCTATTAAGAGGCTAAAAGCATTCACTGCACATAAACTGTAGATATTAATGACTGTGTATTGACATGGATTAAACCTTTATGTAGAATTACTGTTTAAATTTCTGATCCAATTGTCATCTTTCTGACAGTATGCATTATAGATTACCCATTTTACTATTAGCACAAAATGCTATTTTGGGTGTTTAAGAATAAATGGTTTATCTTTCTTCAATTGATAGATCAATATATTGCATAGTTTGATTAATTGACCAAAATTTGCCCATTTAGGCCGATAAGCAGAAGTGTTCAACACCCATTGTGTCAGTCATAAAATCTAATGACAGCCTTCTTAAAGAAAAAGAAAAATTGTCTTTGTTGATATTTTTTTTGTTGTAAGTGGGTATCTACATGTTGAAAACAGCATCATATGTTTATCATTTATTTATTTCCTTTTTTGTGATTTCAGTCTGATTTGAACTAGATGTAAAATAATTTTGTTGTATATTATGTTGTATATTTTGGCTGATAATACACTTCATGAAGTATTTTTTTAATAAGAAATAAATATAATGTGATTGAAATTGTATACTTAGAGATTGAAATATGCAATTAGAAGTGAACAGCAGATGTGGTTTAAAGTCGTGGTTATTTTAGGTCAGATGCTGTTTTTCCCAGCATGCAAAACTGAACACTACCCGAGGGCTTGTTTTCCCCATTTATTCCTATTTTCTTCCTGAATGTTTTTGTTGAGACCCTAATTTGCATTTTGAACCGAAATCAAAGATAGAGGAGGAATAAGTCTCAAGCTTTTATTCAATATATATTTTCTCTCCTTCTTTCTCGCTCTTGCGCTCTTTATTCCCCCCCTTCCGTCTTTTTGCTCGCTTGCTCTCCCGTCTTTTTTCTGATGTAAAATTCAAAGCAGTTTGCAAATTTATTTTTTATCTAGCACATTTGCTTTGCCACCACATGTAAAGTGTGTTGAAGGAGAATTCTAATGACTAAGGGCTGATGGGAATTAAATATCTGAAGTTCAAAGCGCTTTGCACATCACAGCAGCTGTCAATCAAACAGCAGCTTCGCTCCAGCTCTGTGAGACGACGATAATAGGGGAAGAGAAATGAACTTGACAGTGAGAAAGAAACTAGTTTTGTAATGGGTGATGGACAAGAACATAATAGTTCATGTGGCAAGGACGAATAGGGTGCATGTAGATGAGAGCAGTGCATTGTGGGTATTGTGTGAAGAATAGAAAGATGTATGCAGTATCTGCCATCAGAACACTGTCGGTTGGCAGATGATGAGAACATGATGGCCCGAGCCGTTACAGAGATAGAGAGTGTGTGTGTGGCAGTGTGTATATAGAGGCAAAAGGGAGATGAAAGAGTGTGTGGCAGTGCAAGATCTCTGGAGACACTGCTTAGATTAGTGCAGACAGAGACCTGAAACAGCAGCATAATGGGACGGCTACGAAATCATTCTTCTATGAGATCATTCTTTTGCGGCACATTCTGAGTAGATAAGAGTCGTGGTTGTTGATTACAAATTTAGTTGTGTTCCTAAACACTTACTGCACTTGATCAATGCAGTCAACATCCACTAACCATGTAACTGGGCAAACAGAAGGGGATGCTTCCCATATCTTTTGTTGTTGATGTCACAAGCCATTCGCCCAATTAAACTCTGTTTTCTTTTTCTCTAGTGTAAATTCATCTGTATCTTGGTAAAAACGGCCAAATTAGACAGCTGCCAAAATGGACTGGTAGAATGACATATCCTCATTATCAAACCATGAACACATTTTTGCAAGATAAAGGAAGCCAGACTGAATTAAATACTTTTTTATTTGCAGTGAGGATAAACCACCAACCACCAGCCGTCTTGTGCATTGCATTAACTAATTAATAATAAATTTCAGTGTTTGTCAAGTCTTCTTACCTACTTAAAACACCACACAGATTTTGCCTTTAACCTTTACCCTGAAGATTTGAGTTTTCATCTTTAAATAGAATATTAAGACATACATATTTCAATTTTTAATTGTCAATTTTCTAAATCTATATCTTTTCTACTTTTATATTATTTTATTTTTATATGTACACTGCCGTTTAGTTGTTTTTTTTTAAAGTCCTTTGTGCTCACCAAGGCGTTTATTTGATCAAAAATACAGTAAAAACATTAATACTGTGAAATATTATAATATTTAAAATAACTATTTTCTATTTGAATATATTTTATATATGTGATGGCAAAGCTGCAATTCAGCATAATTTCTCCAGTGTTTAGTGTCACATGATCTTTCAGAAATAATTATAATATGCTGATTTCGTCCTCAAGAAACATTATTATTATTATTATTATTATTATTAATGTTGAAAAGAGCTGTACTGCTTAATATTTCTGTGAACACCTTGATAAAAAAAAAATCAGGATTATTTTAAGGATAGTTACAGTGAATAGAACAGCATTTATTATAAATAGAAATCTTTTATAACATTATAAATGTCTTTACTGTCAATTTTGATCAAGTTTAATGCATTGCGAATAAAAGTATTAATATATTGAAAAAAAAATCGTACTGACCCCAAATGTGTTAGCTGTATTTTTGTGATTTCTATTTACGTGATATTTATACTTCATTTATAAATTTGTCTCTTCACGCCTGTCTAAAAGTGTTGAATGTAGTGAATAAAATCGAAGGATTCTCCCATTTGCTCTCTTCCTCACCCTTCTCTGCCCTCCGAATGCATCACTCCATTTTTCTCTTCCATCTTCAGCAGAAGAGCTGTGCAGCTTGTAGAAATTGATGCAGTCTTCCTCAGGGGGTTTTACCACACAACTGTAAAAGCTGTTATTAAAGCATGAGGAGCACTTCAGTTTCATTTTTCTTCATGACTGAGGCATTGAACAAACACTCACTGATCAAGCGCTGAACTGTTTCCTTCAGTGTCACTTTCTAATTATCGCTGGTTAAAATGGTCTGTATTGATGTTTTGTCTTCTCTCTAATTTCAGATTTGACGGTAATTTTAACACCAATGTCTCTAAGACCATCAGCTGTGATCGCCTCTCTCCTACTGTCAATAGCCGAGCTTTCAACCCAGGACGAGACCTCAACTCTGGTGTGTAACACACACACACACACACACACACACACACACACACACACACACACACACACACACACAGGGTCTAAGCTTCAAAAACCCAAAGCCAATTTTCACTTATCCAGCTGCTGCCATGGCAACCATTTGCAAAGAACAATATTGCTTTTCTGACGTCAAATCTTGAAAGATTTTTTGGCCTTTTGAGTGCGACGAAAATGAACAATGCTGTCGAATACGTGACCTGGCTCATTTGTGTGTGGAAATACTTTATTTTCTCTCCTCTCATCTCTCTGTTTTTATTCCCCCCTTTTTTACTGACCACAGCTTTGTACCTCTGTGCTCTTTTCCCCTTTATATCTGCTCTCTCACCAATCAGGAAGTGCATGTTTTTATCACTTTGTACACTGAGCCAGTGTCAATACTTCCTCTTCATAACAGATAAATCAGTGTTTTTGCAACGGGGAAGCCCCCCAAGCCTCTTATATTTGATTTTAAATACATGCATAAGAATACATTTTTTAGGACTCCATCGAAATAAGTTTTTTTTTTTAACTGTCCAAACAAACTAATTCTGTAAAAATGAGAGAAAGGGCAAACAGACTGGACTACTTGTTGCCATGAATATTATTAGTCTCTAAGATAATTCAGTAACCACTATCATTGATTTAGCAAGAATTCCAACCGTGAATCAGATATTTATATCAGTTATGGACTCCACTGAATTAGTGAATCATTGTTTTTCAAATATCCTGATTCGTTACATATGAGAGAAAGGGCATTGTAGAGTACAGTAACAGGACAGCTCATGCTCAGGTTTAGCACTAAACACGGTTGCATTTTTTTACTTCTTTCAGCCACCTTGGTTCAGACTCTACCTCTTTTTGGCCTCATACACTCGCTCTTAATACTCCAGAACAGATTATCCCAATTCATCTTCATACTGATGCTTGTTTTTGTAAGGCAGTCATCAGGAGTTCATGTTACTACTCTCCCTCCATTTGTCATTGAAAACTGACCCCGCTAACCATGCAGGCAGTCATCAGTCACATCTGATCCCTGTTAGTCTAAACATTGATGAAAAGAGGAGGGGGGGGAGGGGGGAGGGGAGAGGGGGGGGGGAGAGGGGAAAAGAGAAGAAACAATTAAGAGGGATGAAAAACCTGGAGAATAGAGTGATAAAGCAGAGACAGAGAGAGAGAGAGAAAGATATGGTCTTTGATTTAGTTTTTAGGGTTGGTTCTTGTTTCCCAACATTGCCCATGTCGATGTCCTTCGGAAAATAAAAAGATGGAGATGTGAAGAGGAGTAAAAGGTGAAACAGAGTTCTTTTAAGAGTTCTCTTGAATGTCACGAGGCTGTGTCACAACTGATATATATTATTTAAGCATTGGTGGTAGAAAAGTACATTCTATTGGGGTCATGAATATAAATTTATATATATATTTCTAAAGGAAATAATACTTTTATTCAGCAAAGATGCAATTAATTGATCAAATTTGGCAGTAAAGTTTTTTCCATTACAAGTTATTTCCATTCTATTTCATCAAGAAATCCTGAAAAAAAATGTATCATGGTTTCCATAAAAATATTAAGCAGCACAACTGTTTTCAACATTATATAATGATAAGAAATGTCTCTTGAGCTTCGAATCAGTATAAGAATGATTTCTGAAGACTGGAGTAATAGCTGCTGAAAATTCAGCTTTACCATCACAGGAACATTTTTTAATTTCTAATATTTCATAATATTACTCTTTAACTGTATTTTTGATCAAATAAATGCAGCCTTGGTGAGCATAAAAGACTTTGAATGTTAGTGTAGTCAGTATGCCTGTATATGCTACCAGAAAATTCATTAGTTTTTTTTTTCAGATAGCCTTCATTTGCCGCTTAGCCTACTAGCTTAGCATAGCGCTAACTGGTTAAGGAAAGCAATTTTGCTAGAATGAGATATCGTTATTGATAATGCTATTCTTTGATCAGGCATTGAGGCTAAAATTTTATGGGGGATAAGATGTTGCAGTATACCATGATTTGGGACACAAATTCTTATCCTGCATACTTTTTATGCTCCCAGACTGCTAGAGACACCACAAGGGTCATCGGTGTTGCTGAGGAGATACTCTAATGCTCATTTCTTTGCTCTTTTAGTAAAAATATGCAAATGCAAAGATTTTTGGAGTTAAAAATAAACCAGGAAAGTGACAGCACTGTAGAGAGAGAAGAAATATAACACTCGGTGGAGATTTAAGGGGGAATGAAGGGATAGAGGAAATGAAGGGGTGTCACGTCTCTGCTTCTCAGCTACTCTAAACACTGGATGGGGGATTAAGCACTCTGGGGCGGCAAATGTGTATGATTTTTAAAGCTGTCAACATGCTGCAAAGTTCCTGTTTATACATTGGGTGCAGATTGATGGCTAATTTGTGGTTCGTGCTTTGCATCCATTTTTCTTACTCTGCAGGTTTCTACAGCAATTTGATTAACTGTTTATTTTGATCTTAATTGGGAAAGGCTGTTCCGTGTCTCTGTGGGACCTAATGCTATAGCATGTACTCTAATAAACATTCTATTCTATTCTATATGTAGGCCTACCATGTATTCTTTGACATGTTGAATCACTCAAACCACTTACAGATGTTTCTGCATGTTTAAGTGGAATAGATGAATCACAGGTAATTTTTTTGACCCGAGTAACCTCTCTTAGCACACATTCATCCTCTTTATACGACTCAAAATCTTTTTTTTTTTCTTTTTTTTTTTGGGTGTAAAAGATCCAAGTAAACTTGCTTAAGTACATTCTGGAATACATATAAACAGATATATCTTGAATGCTTCCACTGCTTGTATTCCTTCTTTTCCTGCTTTTTCTTGTTCTTTCCCCCACTTTCCTTCACATCCCGGCTCCTGTTAAGTAAATAAATGCTTGAATTGATGGCTGCAGAGTGGTGATCACTGTGCTTCTAGAGTGTTTGGAAAGGATCAGCTTGTCTGAGCTCCGGCCGTCACACAGCTGGGGCCTGTTTAACTGACACGAACTCCACAGCTGCCTCCTTAAAGTGCAAACAGCATTCATATAGATCCGTGTTGCATGGCATATTAAATTAGTTATAGATGATTGTCTTCAGCAGTTTGTGATATGTAGCTACTAATATGTGGCAGTATGCTAATTTACACAATGATACACGACTTGATGTAGTGATTGAGATATGCAGTCAACAGGTTATTATCCAAAATATCTAAACCCAGTATTTTTTATTTATTTTTTTATTTTACTTTTATTTTATTTCATTTCATTTCATTTTAGCACAGGCCACAGACTGATAAAACAGATATTTAACTTTTCAAACTGTTTTTGCTTTTCTCATTGACTGTAGTGCTGGCAGACAACCTCAAGTCCAATCCAGGGATCAAGTGGCAGTATTTCAGCTCAGAGGAGGGCATTTTCACTGTGTTTCCTGCTCACAAGTTCCACTGCAAGGGCACATACGAGCACAGGAGCAGGTACAAAGAGCATTCTCTCTGTCTCTTGAAACCCTTGGTGCACTATGGTTATTATACTCTAAATATATTACTGTATTTAGGGCATACTTGGAAATGAGATGGTTTTTTTTGTTTAAATAAAATAAAAACACACATTCATTCACTTCATCCAAGTTTTTGTCAGCACAGGCTATTTAAAAAATAATTAAATTATCAAATATTTCTGTGTAAATCTGCATTTTGTGTTAATAGGATTTCATTTAATATGATATGTACAACTTTTTCCTGTCATATGTAAGTCCACTTACAGTAAGAAACTTCAGCCAAGAACTTAAAGGTTCGCCCAAAAGGGAAAATTATGTCTTCATTTACTCACCCTCCTTTCGTTCCAAACCCGTAAGACTTTCATTCATATTCTGAACACAAATGTAGGTCTTTTTGATGAAATTTGAGCGATTTCTGTCCCTTCATTGACAGCTATCCAACTGACACTTTGACGCTTCAGAATGTTCGTAAAAAGATCGTAAAACTAATGCTTATGAATTGAGAGATTTAGTCCAAATTTTCTGAAGAGACTCGATCCCTTTACATGATGAACAGATTTAATTTAGGCTTTTATTCACATTTAAACATTGATCAGTGAACATAAACAGAAGCTCAACCGAACCTGTTTGACGCGCAAGAACAAACCTCATTGGTTTTTGCAGAAGCTCAAACGTGCTGCGTAACACGAGAATGAACCTCATTGGTTCTCGCACGTCAAGCGAACATGCTTGAGCTTCCGTTTACCACAACTGATGTGTGAGTTGATAAATGTTTATATGTGACAGTCTAAATTCAGTCTGTTCATCATTTAAAGTGATTGTGCCTCCGTAAAATTTTAACTAACCCCCTCAATTCATATGGATCAGGTTTAAGTAAAATGTTGGGTGAACTAACCCTTTAAGTCCCCTTTTGTAAAAAGAAAAAAAAAAGAAAAAAGAAAAAAAAATTACGTTCTAGGGAGGCCTTTTACATCTGTTTAACTTGGTTACAATAGCTCCCAGGCCCTTGACTGGAATGCAGGGTCGCCCCTAATAAACCCCACTGGAATCTGCCACCCAGTATTGTGGGCACGGTGTGCCTGTGCTGAAAGATGGGCTCATTTCTGCTGTCGTTCCCACAGCTTCTCTCCTCCTGCTGGAGATACACAAGAAAATCTGCTACTCATAGGTTTTCAACCACTTCTAGGATGTATACGAGATTTAGGCAATATAGCTTTCGTTGTAAATGCTGTACTTGAATTCTGACAGTTAGTGTTGGAGTTGAAAAGGGTTTCCAAAAACAACACAATAGAGTGCAGAATCTCTTGCACAAACACTGTAGCGAAGAGAGCGGGAATAACGCCAGGACTTCACTTGGCTTCCTGCCGTCAGAGTCCAGGAAAAGTCGTTCTGCAGCGTTCTTGGTGACTGTAAATCTTTGTCTCTGTGTGTTGGCAGGCCTGTGTATGTTTCAGCCGTAAGGCCACAGTCGAAACATATTGTAGTGATCATAGACCATGGTGCCTCTGTCACTGAGACCCAACTCCAGATCGCCCGTGACGCTGCGCTAATAATCCTCAACTCCATCGATGAACATGATAAAGTAAGGAAGTGACATCATTGTCATCATCATTCACATTCCCCCGATTACATTTGTTCTTTTAGCACTCAACCTCCATTTTTTTCCTCAGATCTCAGTGTTGACGATAGCAGATACTGTTCGCTCTTGCTCTCTGGATCAGTGCTACAAGAGCTTCCTCTCACCTGCTACCAGCGAGACTAAGAGGAAGATGAGCACCTTCATCAACAACATTAAAGCTTCTGAAAGCCCTACCCAGCATGCGCTGGGCTTCCAGAAAGCCTTTCAGTTGTTGAGAAACACAAGCAATGTCTCCAGACAGCTGACTAGTAAGGGACCAAGCTTTTGTACAGGATATTTTTTATGCATTTTTAGTGTTATGTTTACAAAAAACGAAAAACCTTGCTTGCACATTCATTGAATAAATAGGAGGAAACGGAAATTTTGCCGAATGGCAAAATATTTAGTAGTCTTTTAATGGTCTTAACCATTTTAATCACAAATCACTGGTCAGGAAATTTGCAATGATTGCACAAATACTGTAGATAAAGTAACTTAAAGTCTTTGCAATTTGGGCAGGAGCATTGTCATGTTGAAAAATAACATCTTATCATTCCTCTTTAGACAACAACTTTTCATTCGTGCAAAGCAAGCCATTCTGAAATATTCTCCTGTATTCCAAAGAATAAATGTACTTTTCACAGTGAAGTATCTCACTAATACCAGCAGCTAAAAAGACTCCACTCACAATGGCAGCTCTTCCTCCATGCTTCTCTGTGGTAGAGATGCATTTATTATTATATTTCTCACCAGATTTCGAAGACAGCGCTCTGGGGCATTACCATGCAACTCGTGTTTCATTTTGATTCATCACTCCACACACAACTTCCAATATTCTGCCAAAAATTTAATTCTGTCTTTGATGTTTTTCTGAGAGGGCAATTGCTTTTTAAGTAGTGCATTTGCTTAAATTGCGCTAATTTCATGACCAAAAATGTTGTGGTTAAGACAATTAAAAACTTTTTCCCAGGAGTGTATTACCTTCATTTATAAATTCTATATAATGAAGGGACATTTTAACAGAAAATATTAACTTATCACACGTAAGTTACCACATTTTATTGGGGCAGAATGTCATGTGTTAAATATAAAAAAATTATAAAAATGTATCCAGTTTGTGATTGATTTATATATTTTAATATTTACTGGCCTAGTCACATTTATCTAAAAGAAATATGTAAGATTTTATTTTAGTCAAAAAATATAAAATAATAATATATAATTATATATAAATATATATGTATACTTTTTATATGTGTATATACAGTCACCTAAAGGATTATTATGAACACCATACTAATATTGTGTTTGACCCCCTTTCGCCTTCAGAACTGCCTTAATCCTACGTGGCATTGATTCAACTAGGTGCTGAAAGCATTCTTTAGAAATGTTGGGCCATATTGATAGGATATCATCTTGCAGTTGATGGAGATTTGTGGGATGCACATCCAGGGCACGAAGCTCCCGTTCCACCATATCCCAAAGATGCTCTATTGGGTTGAGATCTGGTGACTGTGGGGGCCATTTTAGTACAGTGAACTCATTGTCATGTTCAAGAAACCAATCTGAAATGATTCGAGCTTTGTGACATGGTGCATTATCCTGCTGAAAGTAGCCATCAGAGGATGGGTACATGGTGGCCATAAAGGGATGGACATGGTCAGAAACAATGCTCAGGTAGGCCGTGGCATTTAAACGATGCCCAATTGAGACTAAGGGGCCTAAAGTGTGCCAAGAAAACATCCCCCACACCATTACACCACCACCACCAGCCTGCACAGTGGTATCAAGGCATGATGGATCCATGTTCTCATTCTGTTTACGCCAAATTCTGACTCTACCATCTGAATGTCTCAACAGAAATCGAGACTCATCAGACCAGGCAACATTTTTCCAGTCTTCAACTGTCCAATTTTGGTGAGCTCTTGCAAATTGTAGCCTTTTTTTCCTATTTGTAGTGGAGATGAGTGGTACCCGGTGGGGTCTTCTGCTTTTGTAGCCCATCCGCCTCAAGGTTGTGCGTGTTGTGGCTACACAAATGCTTTGCTGCATACCTCGGTTGTAACGAGTGGTTATTTCAGTCAAAGTTGCTCTTCTATCAGCTTGAATCAGTCGGCCCATTCTCCTCTGACCTCTAGCATCAACAAGGCATTTTCGCCCACAGGACTGCCGCATACTGGATGTTTTTCCCTTTTCACACCATTCTTTGTAAACCCTAGAAATGGTTGTGCGTGAAAATCCCAGTAACTGAGCAGATTGTGAAATACTCAGACCGGCCCGTCTGGCACCAACAACCATGCCACGCTCAAAATTGCTTAATTCACCCTTCTTAACCATTTTGTCTTGACCAGGACCACACCCCTAAATGCATTGAAGCAACTGCCATGTGATTGGTTGATTAGATAATTGCATTAATGAGAAATTGAGCAGGTGTTCCTAATAATCCTTTAGGTGAGTGTGTGTGTGTGTATATATATATATATATATATATATATATATATATATATATATAATTTTTATTTATTTATATATATATATAATTTTTATTTATATTTATATATATATATATATATATATATATAAATATAAATATAAATAAAAATAAAAATTATATATATATAAATAAATAAATAAAAATTATATATATATATATATATATATATATATATATATATAATTTTTATTTATTCATATATATATATAATTTTTATTTATTTATATATATATATAATTTTTATTTATATTTATATATATATATATATATATATATATATATATATATGTGTGTGTGTAGACTTAAAAACTAAGATGATATGCCTCAGAATTGATTCTGAGAACTGAGAAATATTTACTGGATTAAAACATGTTAGCCCAGGTCTCCTTTATTTAGGTGTGAGTGGGCTGAAGTTCTGCTTTGATGGCAGTTATTATATTCAATTTGATTGATTATTGATTTTCTTCCCCCTCACAGACACCGATATGGTGATAATCTACCTGTCATCAGGCATCACTTCCCGAGACGCATCTGAGCACGAAAAGAGAGCAACCTTGAGTGTGGTAAAAGATGAGAACCGCCACCTCAACAACTCTGTCATGATCCTCACCTACGCTCTCATGAACGGTGAGATATCACCAAGAAGCGTGGCTTTTTTATTGGCTCTTTGTCTCATAGCCAGCGTGGGGCTCATAGTGAACATCTGTGAGCATGTTTGTGCATTTTCAAAACATGCTCAGCTGTTTTTACCCCTTCATCTTTCTTCTGCTCTTTGTATGTGTATTTGTGTCTACCGTAAGAAACCTCTCTCCATTATATTGCTCTCCTCAGCTGTTCCTCTCCCCGCATGTATTAGCCTTCCATTAGCATACATTACTTTGGCATCATGAAAATTAAAATCGAGATCATCGAAAAGAAGAAAGAGAAATGTGACAATACATCAAAGGGCCACTCAGTGACATGAAAGAGTGAGAAAGGCTTTTTTCATGCATTAGATGACTCAGGCATATAATTCAGATTGATTAGCTTGGCAGTGCAGAAGAGGGTTATGCTACTTTGACTAGGTTTTTGTGAGGCTCTGAAGGACACACACACTAGGAATTACTCATATTTCCTTGTTTATTTGAAGTCTGGTTCATTTATGACAAGTTGTATTATATTCACATATTAAAACCTGTCACAGTGTCAGATTAATAGACTGAAGTGTTGAAATTCACGTCCAGTCCAATAACAGTTCAACTGAATTGAATGTGACTCCAAAAGTAAAATACTGACTTACATTTCTTCTGTTAGAGGTCCAAACCCACCATTCTGTGATTTTTAGCTCTTTGGTTAAGTAATCCATGTGGGATATGAATGGCTTTCTATTACTGCAGTCTAAATGGGCTGGAGAAGCAAAACCTATACATTATCTGTGATATCTGAACAAATTTGAATACCAAGTAGATTGAGGTTGATATTAGCTTTGTTACAAAACCCAATGAGAACACAAGAGACACTTACATATTGAGTAAAAATGTCCATTTTAATTGGAACTATTGTATCACCGTCCTCAGAGGGAGTAACGGGACTCAAGGAGCTGGCCTTCTTACGAGACCTGGCCGAACAGAACTCCATGAAGTACGGCTTTCCAGATCGTTCCGCCCTGCCCGTCGTGAAGGGCAGTATGATGGTTCTGAATCAGCTCAGTAACCTGGAGACCACAGTGGGCCGCTTCTACATCAACCTCCCCAATCGAATGATAGACGTGGCCTCCTTCAGCTTGCCTTATGCAGACCAGATGGGAGACGGTAAGTTAAGATCTTGAACTTGGCATAAAGCTCATGTCTGGCACACTAACATTCCTTCTGACAGACCAAATGCACTCAGAAGACCTCAGCAGAAATGGCTCTGCAACAGAAAGTTTCCATGGTAATATATACTCTAAGCTTAAACTATAAGTAAAGCCAAAAATCACAAATGCAGAATATGCTCTTATGGGACTGATAGACAGGAATGCAGTCTGATGAAATTATAGCTTGATTGGAAATGATGCATATTATAGGTTTGCTCACAAGTGATATTTGCCTTGATTTTAGAAAGGTCTCGCATATAATTTTCTGCATTTTGATCAAACTTTATTAGGCTGAGATGGAAATGCACCACAGAAGGAACAGTCATAATTAGATTTTACATGTAAAAAGTAATGTTTTTATCAAAAACATTTTGGATTAATTAAAAAAAAAAAAAAAAATGTTGTCCAACATTTTGGATTGGACAAAAATGGTTTGGATTAATTTAAAAGTTCTTTTAAAGACAATTTAAAAGTGGTAAAATAAATATTAATGTCTTGGAAAGTGTTAATATGACCTTCATATAAAAAAGAAAGTAAAAAGAGAAAGAAGCTGACATTTGTTTATGTCTGTTTTTAATATCTGTTTTAAAAATCAGCCCCTGTGACAATGTGCCCAAAGTTAAAGAATACACACCCATATCTGCTTAAAACTTTGTTAGTTGTCACTTTTGAGTTTCGTTGATCTTTTGGCAATGGCTTGTACATCACAGTTAATACTATTTCTTCATGAATTACTGTTTACATAGTTTGACTTCTTAGCATGGGGATTGACTGAAAGGAACTTCCTCTGTTTTTTCCATTTGTAGGTTTCATAATGACCGTCAGCCGGCCATGCTACTTTGGAAACTTGTTGTTGGGCGTAGTTGGAGTGGACGTGAATCTGGCATACATACTGGAGGACGTCACCTATTACCAGGACTCCCTGGCCTCATATACATTCCTCATAGACAATAAAGGTAGGGATGTGATGATGATTGTTTTAAGTGGAGATCCATGTGGTTCCATGAGCCAAAATGAGCCAATTGCTGCTAATCTGTTTGCTTCGCTTCAGCTTGACTTTCTCACTTCATCCTGAATTGAGAGGTCTGATCTTCAGTGACTCAAAAACACTGGACTGAAGGCTATTAACCTTTAACAGTCCATTAGGGGAATCAGCTGTCCCATATTAGGCGGTTCTGAGCCAACATGGCTGACATCACGCCAGTTTTTTGGAGTAGGAACAGCAAAACTCTGTGGATTTGACCTTTTCAATGAGAACAGACTTGATGATGATGACAATTTTTTTTTATCTCTACCTGTTAATCCTTTCTACCAAAAATGAAATTACGTATTGTTGGCTTTCATTTACTCTTCATCCAGCTCTAAACAACATTTTTCCATAGTTTTTCCATGACTTCACCCAGGAGGGAGAAGTGTTTCTGAATTTACAAAGCTGTTAACCTCCATTTAATACATATTAAAACAATTAGATAAGCCCACCAGAAATTGCTACTTTGCGCTAAAAGGGTGTGTTGTGTTACATATGTAATAAAATCAGGGTTATTATCTGTTCCTGAGAGTATACAGTCTGTCCTAATGACTGGGATAATGAAGTGGCACCTGCTGTCTCCAGCTGTTCAGGAAAGAGATGTGCTAGCACTGCCTCTCAGTGCTTTTTAAAATGTAAGCTTCATGCAATTTAAAGGGTATATGTAACCTAGTAGTTGAAAATCCTGACTGGGATCTAAAAAGGTTGCAGATTCAATCCTCACAATGTTAGCACATTGTTCTTAACACCTACCACAATTAAAAAACATAGTATAGTCATAACAGCTAGCATAGTCATAGCTTGCAAGTAAAAGTTATTCATTACATATGCAACAGCAACATATAAAACTGCAAAAAAAGTTTATTTCTTAATTTAATGTAATTATTCAATTGTATAAATTCTAAGGGTCATAAAATGTTGTTGCTGTTGTTGTTTTTTTTATGCACACCAATATTGAAATTTTTTAACTAAATAAAATGTGTTACTCACTTTTGAATATCTTCCAGGCTACACCCTCATGCACCCGTCACTCACCCGTCCATACCTGATGACTGAAGCTCCTCTCCATACGGACATCATCCACTATGAGAACATCCCAGGGTTTGCTGCTGCGCGCCAAAATATCCTCAGGTGAGTGTTCATGGGATTTCCAGTTGTTGCTACAGTTTTCTGTGTTACTCACATGATTGCTAAGCTCATGTTGTGTGCTTCCTATTAGTCTTCCCCTGGGGAGCCAGGTCATTGCTGTGCCGGTCAACTCTTCTCTGTCTTGGCACATGAACCGCCTACGTGATCCCAGTCGAGATGCCTACAATGTCAGCTACGCCTGGAAATTGGTACGCTATTCCTTTATAGGGGCACAAATGTTGGCTTAGAGCAGCCTGAGGGGGAACTAGACTGTAGAATGACTATACTACTCTTTGTCAGAGTTATTTTGTCATTTTATTTATTCTTCTATGCATTTTGTTTTTGTTGTTGTTTATTAGAGAATTCTTTGATTAGAGAAGAATCTTTAGTCACACTTTAGATTAGGGTCCAATTCTCAGTATGAACTAATTTTGCCTCAATAAACTCATAGTCACTGCTTATTAATAGTTAGTAAGTTTAGGAATTGGGTAGGATTAAGGGATGTACAATATGGTCATGCAGAATAAGGCATAATACTAATACTTACACAATAAGACTAATACTTAGGCATACTAAGGCGTACTAATAAACAGTCAATATCCTAGTGATATGCATTCTAATAAGCAACTAGTGAATAGTGAGAATTGGACGCTAAACTAAATTGTTACCGTATTCTTTTGTACACATCTCTCATTTCTCTTATCTTGATCTCTAATTTGCAGGTTCAGGACACTTCGTTTATTTTGTGCATAGTTTATGTTCAGCCGGAGATCCCGGTGAAGCAACTGAAAAATCTGAATACGGCACCCAGCAGCAAACTCCTGTACCACCGCCTGGATCTGCTGGGGCAACCCAGCTCCTGCCTCCACTTTAAACAGCTCGCTACAGTTGGTAAGCTCAGACTAAACATCAACGTAAGCTTTACATATGGTGTAAAAAAAAATCTTAGCATTTCTCTTAGCAGTCGTGGCCTAATGGTTAGAGAGTCAGACTGGTAACCCGAAGTTGCGGGCTCGTTTCTCAATACCGGCTGGAAATGACTAAGGTGCCCTTGAGCAAGGCACCTAACCCCCAATCGCTCCCAGGGCACCACAGCAAAAATGGCTGCCCACCGCTTCGGGTGTGTGTTCACTACTCACTACTCCTAATGTTTTTGCACTAACTTGGATGAGTGTAATGCAGAGGACAAATTCCGAGTGTGGGTTATCATACTTGGCCTTCACTTTTTTAATTTACGGAAAAAAATAAATAAATAGAAAAAAAATAGTGCGTGGTATTCTCATAGTTGTTTGGACATGTACCATGTAGAGCTTGCATTTCTCAGTGTCTTATTTAAAGATCATTTATTTATAAATCAAATCTAGATTGGACATTTACCAAAACTCTTTTGCACGCTTGCTCAAGTGAATTTGGTAACACTTTATTTTGCTGTGTCCTTGTTACACGTTACATGTAGTTACTGTAGTAATAAATATGTTCTGCATAATTACATACAACTAATCCTAAACCAAAGCCTATTCCTAACCATTAGCCTATAGTAAGTACATTTAGTTCATTAATTTTTATTTATACATTTTTATTTATTTTTACACCAAGGCTGTTTTTTTTTTATTACAATGCATTTGTTTTCTGTAGCAATGTAAAAGCCTTTTATCTCTTGCTGAATAAAAGTGTTCATTTCTTTCCCAAAAAAATCTTACTGACCTCAAACTTTTGAACTATAGTGTACTCTTTTCCTTTACTTTAGTGACTATTGTTAACAAGATATGATTTAATAATGGTTTGGTTAGGGGCTAATATAATTAAACCGCAGAACTGATTCATCTCTCTTTTTTTTTTTCTCAGAGAGTCCCACAGTGATGTTGTCCGCTGGTAGTTTCTCCTCTCCATATGAGCACTTGAGTCAGCCAGAGACCAAGCGCATGGTGGAGCACTACACTGCTTACCTGAGTGACAACACCCGGCTCATAGCCAACCCTGGCCTTAAGGTACACACAAACACACACTTACTGCCCATCTCAGCAATACATTTTTCGTAGCCAACCAGGGAATTACTCAATCATGGTTAGTTTCTCAGTCCTAATTGACAGCTGTTAGTTGGCAGTGTTCCTCTCCTCTTTAATTCTGCTTTTTCATTAGGGAAATGCAGTGCACCACTCTATATGATTCTCAGATAAGTAGAATTCTTTAACACCCCCCTCCTTTGGTCTTCCAGTCTTCTGTGAGGAATGAGGTGATGGCCACCAGTCACGTGACAGATGAATGGATGAGTCTTATGGAGATGAGCAGCCTCAACTGCTACATTGTGAGGCGTTACATAGCAACGCCCAATGGGGTGCTGCGGATTTACCCCGGTTCGCTCATGGACAAAGCCTTCGATCCCACCAGGAGGCGATGGTAAGATTTGAGGCTCAGGATGGAGGTCTTCAAACTCCTAGTGGGATACTGGTGAACAGTTCTCACAGTCTGCTTTAGTCAAAAAGCTTAGCAAACTGTCATTGAGTTATTTTGAGTTCATATGCAGCCTTACACACACCTCAAATGAGGGTGTATTTTTCAATACAAAGATTGTATGATCCTGAAATTTGATAAATTCGTAAATCTCTGTTTAAAATGTGGTTTAAACATTGACCTTTTTGTCTTTTAGGTACCTACATGCTGTAGCCAATCCTGGTCTCATCACTTTTACTGGACCCTACCTGGATGTTGGTGGGGCGGGCTATGTGGTCACCATTAGCCACACCATCCATGCCTCAAGGTCAGTTGTTTAAGGGTTAAATTTCATGTTTAGATCTAGTGGAGCTCAACTCTATGGGGGTGGGGGAAACATGTGTTGGAGTCAAAAATGTTGAGAGCCACTGGGTTAAACACATGATTTTATGTATTAAACCAGCATTCATTTATTCATCATTTATTTTTGCTCATTCAGACATTAGATGTTTTTGATGCCTGTTTGGATCAAACTTTATACCCGATAATATAAACATAGAGATTTAAATATGTAAATGGTTTAACCATAAAATTTAAATGTTGTCATCCTTTAATCATTCTCAAGATGTTTGCTTTTCCCGACAGTGAAATGGCTGATGCTTTACACTGTCAAGCCATGTCTTGTGCGTTATGTAACAAGTCCTCTGAAGTCATAAAAATAACTTTGTGTCTTTTTTTTATTCCATATCAAATCTCATTTACACACATTCAGACCTCACACGCCATGAGAAATACAAAATGTTTTACATCTAAACTAGCATAGTTTTGTCATAATATGACATGAATGTGAACTGTCCCTTTAATGTAAAAATTAAGCAAATTAATTGTGCAACTAATTTTGTCACTTTTTCTTAAATAGCACTTTTTTTCTGTCTAGTTGAAGAATGCATAGCATATATAGTACTTAATAGTACCTGTTGCTATTGAAACACAACTGCCTTATCACTGTCAGCTTTGTGCTTGGTACAGTGTGTGTGTGTGTGTGTGTATAGTCATGTGTGTTTAGAGATATGATGAAGCTGTTTGAAACTGGCAGTGTTCCAGAATCTCTGGTGTAGATAAAGTAGGTTTTCCCTCCATGTTTCCCAATCAGTTCTCTCTTAAGAGGAGGAAATGTGACTATGGAGTGTGTGATCTGATATCAAGCTCCATTGCGGTGACCCATGATATTGTAGATCTCCTCATCCTTCATATTGTTCAACACACTTATCTGCCTCCTTTCCCAGTTCCCAAATGGCCTCTGGTTACACGGTAGCGGTTATGGGCATTGACTTCACTCTGCGCTACTTCTACAAAGTTCTGCTTGATCTTCTGCCCATCTGCAACCAAGACAAGGGCAACAAAATCCGGTAAGGCCTTCCCACCGACCCCAAATTCCCCCCCAACATCTCATTTCTGTTGGGTTCTTCTCAAACTCTCTAGTGCCTGCCAAGACCCCAGTGTGCCGGCAGTGGTGTCCAGCGTAGTGCCTGAAGCTATCAATGCCCCACAGAGGGTCTTTAAAGCTCTTTCAAATGAAACTAATCAGATTTGCTTCTGTTGGAAAAGAGGGATTCACTTAGTCTTCTCTGCATGATTCTAAGCTCGCTCTTTTATGATTGAAGGGGATGGAATGAGAAAGATCTGAGGTAGGGATCAAGAAACAGTGAGGGAAGGGTGAACATAGAGAGAGGGGAGATATAAGAAGGGTAAAGTATAAAGACTGGAACAATCATACTTATTTTTTATTTATCTAATAGTATTGAGTGGTGCTTGCCCATGCAAAAGTCGCAGCAACAATAGTAAGATGTTGTGGTGGTTGTCATGGTGGCGTTATTGCTAGGTGGTTGCTTATCATATTCTAGTTGCAGAAGAAATTAGTGCAAAGTTAAAAGGGATGCACTACTAAATGTTTGAAACAAATATATTTATGAAAGCATCTGACCAGGAATAATAGCCGGGGGAAAATGGCAGACTCAGTGAGCTCATGTCTTGTGCGACAGACCCTTATACTGTATATAATATGATGTTAATGGTTACACTCCTTTACATTTTAAGAGAGAGAGAGAATGTTGCATGAATACCGTTAATTAAAATATAAAAAAATGTAAAATTTCCAATATATTTTATTTATTGCCCCTGTCTAATCTTAGATGCAGTTCCTAAATATTTAATATTTGCATATTTAAATATATTATTTAGGTCAGTGGTTCTCAACCAGGGGAACAAAGTTTAAGATGACATAAATGTTTTAAAACAAGACAAAACAAACTAAAAAAATAAAAAAGCTAAAACAACTAAAAATCAAGATGATACTTAATTAAATTCACCTAAATTTCTGGAATTCTACAATTTAATTATTTTTATGATTTTTTAACTATAATGCAGTTTCTTATTTTAATCTATAGACGCTCCTTATTTCTGTCAATTAAAATGGGGGGGGGGGGGGGGGGGGTGGGGGGGGGGGGTGGAGGGGGCTTTGAAAATATCTCTATTATTGCTTATATATGACTATAATTGATTTCATGAGTATATCATATTCAAAATGGAAATCTGATATATGTATTCACTAAGCCTCTAGTGTGAACTTTATGCCCAAGTTTCCAATGGCTGGTTCAACCATATATATGCCTTTTAATGCAAGTCTAAGGGATTTTTGCATGTTTTTAATTTGCCATGTCCAATCTCTTATAAAAAAAAATGGCACACCTCCTCAATAAGCCGTACAATTTGCGGTAGCATTTATGTCTGCAGCACAATGTTTTAGCCTTAAGAATTAGCCATAGTAATGCTTGCCATAGTAAAGCACAGAAGATGAACCATACTGATGCAATATATACATGCCATGGAAGAAACCGACTAAGATTTTCAGGACTGACTGAAAGACACAAAGGGAGATAAGCTGATTAGGGCTGCATTCCAGACACATCCTGTTATGTTAGGTGCCAGTGCCCCCTTCTTTTCTCTCTCTTTTACCCTTCCCTCTCATTCCTCTCTTCCCTCCCTTTTTCTTTCTTCTTAACTCTATTTCTACCAGTTCGTCTCTCTCTTTGTCCCTCTTCACGCTCTCTCTGTCTCTTTATCTGTCTGTGCCGTGGAGGCCTCAGTGTGCTATGGTCATTAAACCGGATTAGTGAAGTGGAATGCCTCAGTGTGCCACACAATAATGTTCTGAACTGCAGATGGTACTCTATGAACATACAGGAAGCCATCTACTATTTCCTTCCACCTTTCCCCTCTAAATGTCATCTTGGATATTTGTATAGGCTCCGGTTGCTTGATCCTGTTTGTCTTGGTCTTTATATATATATATATATATATATATATATATATATATATATATATATATATATATATATATATGTGTAGGTGTTTTATCATGGAGGACCGAGGATATCTGGTGGCCCATCCGACCCTGATCGATCCGAAGGGCCACGCTCCTGCAGAACAGCAACATATTACTCATAAGGTAGGGAACTGTGGATCTCAGGCCTAACTTTACCTTTCTTGAACAAGAAAATAGGCTTTTCATGGCATTTTTCTGAGTTTTTTTGTTTTTGCCCTCAGGAAAGTAGTTTTTTTTTTTCATCTTTAACCATATTATATTCAATGATTGGTAATGAAACTAAAAAAGAAAGCAAGCTTCTTGAGTTCATCTGCTTCTCCTGTTTTGCTTGACTTTAGGAGCCTCTAGTGGCCAATGACATTCTTAACCACCCCAACTTTGTAAAGAAGAACCTGTGTAACAGTTTCAGTGATCGTACCGTGCAGCGTTTCTACAAGTTCAACACAAGCATTGTGGTGAGTGGAATTACATATAAATAATGTCATATAAAGCTGCTGTAAATCCTGTTTTAAGGGACAATCCTGTCGTTTTTACAATACGGTTAGTCTGTTTCTTATTTTAATGATGTTTGGTCGCCCCCTAGTGGAGGTTATTTGAATAGCCGCTATAGCAGATGTGCTTTATAGTATATTTATTTATTTCAAATGAATAAAGTTGTGGCTTTTTTTTTTTTTCAGAAACTGTATGTGTAGAGTGAACGACTTATGAAATCAAATAATTCGTTGATGCCTTTCTGTGTGTTTGTGATTTTTAAGGGTGATCTAACAAACCTAGTGCATGGCAGTCATTGCTCAAAGTACCGGCTCACCCGTATCCCAGGAACCAATGCGTTTGCTGGCATTGTGAATGAGACCTGTGATTCACTGGCCTTCTGTGCTTGCAGTACTGTGGATCGGCTCTGTCTTAACTGCCACAGGTAATGTTTAACTTCTGCAGAACTCTTATTCATTTATGTAAATGTTAAGGCAGAGCTTTATTTATTTATTTATACTACAGTTCAAAAGTTTGGGGTCAGTAAGATTTTTTTTTAAATGTTTTTGAAAGAAGTCTCTTATGCTCATCAAGGCTACATTTATTTGATAAAAACAAATACAGTAAAACGTTATATTGTGAAATATTATTTCAATTTAAAATAACTGTTTACTTTATTTTAATACATTTAAAAATGTAATTTATTTCTGTGATGGAAACGCTACATTTTCAGCAGTCATTACTCCAGTCTAGAGTTCTCAACGGGCCTGAAAATTACAACCCGACCCGACCCGGCCTGTGGCTTTTAAAGCCCGGACCCGATGTAACCCGACACATCAACATGAATTATCTGCCCGAACCCGGCCCGCGGCCCGACGCCGCCGTCGGAATTCAAATCAACCTTTAATGTTCACACCTTTTAACAATACAAACAACTGAAACAATAAACTTTAAATGTATAAATAGGCTATATAAATATGCCTTAAATAAAAATCTTCACACAATAATAAATAAAAAGAACTCAAACATGTACCCAGCCAGCGGGCGGGCTACTTTTCACACCCCACAATTTTTGAAGAGTTTTGAAATAAAATAGGCCTAGCCTACAAACATAATCGTATGCTTACAAGGCATCGTGGAGGAACAGTAGTGGATGGACTGAGGCGTGTTCTCCTCTCTTCAATGGTACGGCCAGCCCCACTGAATACCCTCTCGCTGCTGCTGCTGCTACTGCTGCTGCTGCTGCTGGCCGGCACACAGAGCACCTGGCGTGCCAACTGAGCCAGTTTGGGGATACACGCTGCTGTTGGTCTTCCACCAGCCCAGCAGGTCCTGTTAGTCGGTCATTGTTGGCCTTTGGCGGACGTAACTGTCAACCTCATCCTCTTCTGATTCGGTCTCCCACCGGACCCCCGAATACATTTTTCCCATTCATCAAAGCGCGGTGTTTCCTTTGCGGCAGGTGCCGGTGCTGCTGCCGACGACGAAGCACTCGTCTCCTGGCTTGCTTCACCTGGGCCCTCGGGTACTGGTTACTGCGCAGCTGACAGGCAGGACTTGACATATTGTTGCACATTTACCCTTTGGTCAGGAAAAGATTAAGCCCGAGGTCCGACCCGACCAGAGTCATTTGCTTATATTTTCCAACCGGCCCGAACCCGCGGATCCTGTCGGGTTTGTCGGGCCGACCCGACCCGTTGAGAACTCTACTCCAGTCTTCAGTGTCACATGATCCTTCAGAAATAATTTTAATATGCTGATTTGGTGCTCAAGAAACATTTCTTATTATCAATGTTAAAACACAGTTGTGCTGCTTAAAGGTATACTTCACCTCTGGAAAGATGAATGTGTATTTAAAATGGGTCATTTATGTAGAAGAAATGTGAAATTACTTTTTGAATTTGGAGCTTTCTAGACTGAGAAAAGCCAGAAAATGTATTTTTGGCTAATGTGGATGAAAGACAACAACTCCCAGAATGCACTTGCTTCGCTGCCCTAGGAGACCACGCCTACCGGTAACAGAGCCCAGTAGTTAAACAACAAGTCTAGGCTACTAGTGAGTCTCCGTGAGTCTAACCGAAAATGTGTTTCGAGATCGCCCAAAATGTCCGGGATTCGGCTTTTGCGTTCTACAGTCGCCATTCATTATGTTTACTGTGGCGAGCAGGACGAGACTGAGGGCCGCGGGAGAACAGCGCCAGGCCGGTGGCGTGATTACCGATGAGCGATACCTGTGAGATGCACCGGTCTCGTATCTCTCACGCAGGAGCGTTTTTTTTATGCTATAAAAACGGGGTGTTACATCATGATTGACAGCTGTGCTTGCTATTGAGTCTGGACGGGACCTTGATACCACCAGACTCGGGCTCCGAACAACGTAATCGGCAGCAACAACCATTACTGGGATATTTTGGCTTCATTTTTCTACAGTGAAAGGAAGCAGAAACGTGCGGCCCATCTTTTTTAGTCTATGGTTATAGTCATGAACATTTGATTGCACTTTTTTGTTGTTAGAAAGACTGTAAATTTAAAATGCATTTAACAGCTAAACATATTTCCATCAACTTTTAGGAGGTTGCTTCAAAGGTGATAGACTTGGACTAAAAGCCACTCAACTCAAATTTTGCTTTTATGGGGTCTTTATGTCACTATATATAAATAATAGTCAAGTTGATAGTTCCAGGTTAAAAGACCTTCAAACAGACTTTCTCAGTATATTCTTATCTTCCACAGAGTGGAGCAGAATGAATGTGAGTGACGCAGGAGCGGGAATTTTCTTAGCAATGTTAAAACGCACATCAACCGATCACTTGTTTAGCGTTCATGTAAACACTACATTCAGATTCACCAATCGGAATGAATTCAGTTAGATTGAAACAAAAGGTGTGCATGTAAACAATGAATGGCGACTGCAGAAAGCAAAAGCTGAATCCCGGACATCGACGGCCGGACATGTCGGGAAAAAGAGGATGGTAACCCCTATTACACAGCTTTCTCCACAGAACAAGAGCCTGCTAGCTTAGCTTCCAAAAAAAGATGGCTGACACTATGTACTATGTGAGTGAGATCCCACCCTCTATGGGCGGGTTGAGAACATGCGGGACAGCCCCTACTACTGGCTGTAGTATTTAGCCTCTGGCCAAAAAATCCTCCGATGACGCAAAATGACGATTTTTGCATCATCGGAGGATTTTTTTTCCAGACAAAAAAATACATAAATCACTCGTCTCAGGGGGATATGAGGGTGGAAAGCATGGTAATTCGAAAATACTACAGATTTTCTACTAATACAAAGCTTAATGCTAAATCCTGAAGTATCCCTTCAATGTTTTTGTGGAAATCCTGATGCAATTTTTTCAGGATTTTTGATGGATAGAAAGTTCAAAATACGAATTTATTTTAAATAGAAAACTTTTGTAACATTATAAAAAAAAAGTTTAATCAATTTAATGCATCATTGCTAAATATAAGTATTAATAAAAGAAAATAAAATAAAAAAAAAGTACTGACCCCAAATATTTGAATGGCATTAATTAATAAATTTATTTTGTTTGTGTGTGTGTGTGTTATAATGAAAATACAAGGAGTTTGTAATAGAATGTTATAGCCAATTAAATTAAATACTAAAATATTTCATTGCACTTCATACTAATAATGTACCTGTCTATACTTAAATTTCCCCTATTCTCATATTTAAGGACCCACTGAAATGGTTTGAGTTTTCCATCCTGTGTTGGTGTATTTCCTAGACACTGGAAGTTTAGGTTGGACACATTGAAGGGTTAATACTTTTTGGCAATTGCCAATAGGCTTTAGCTACAGTCAAGTGTGCTGCACAAGTCCTGAAAAGTGAAGTCAAAGCATTTCGATCGCCCCCTGGTGGCTGGCTGTAGTATAGGTCATAAACCTCGCCCTCGCCATGTAATCGAATGGGACCTGAACTAAAAAAATCCTAGGTATAGGAAATATAAACTTAGGAAATATAACACTTCAAATGTTTTTTTCCAAAGAATCGTTTCTGTCATTTAAGATAGTTCTTAACATGCAGATGTATGTTCAAGTGTTAATCTTTCCAATAAGTTTGGTTTTAGTTCGTTTTTTTTATGCTATAAAAACGGGGTGTTACATCATGATTGACAGCTGTGCTTGCTATTGAGTCTGGACGGGACCTTGATACCACCAGACTCGGGCTCTGAACAACGTAATCGGCAGCAACAACCATTACTGGGATATTTTGGCTTCATTTTTCTACAGTGAAAGGAAGCAGAAACGTGCGGCCCATCTTTTTTTACAGTCTATGGTTATAGTCATGAACCATGAACATTTGATTGCACTTTTTTGTTGTTAGAAAGACTGTAAATTTAAAATGCATTTAACTGCTAAAAATATTTCCATCAACTTTTAGGAGGTTGCTTCAAAGGTGATAGACTTGGACTAAAAGCCACTCAACTCAAATTTTGCTTTTATGGGGTCTTTATGTCACGATATATAAATAATAGTCAAGTTGATAGTTCCAGGTTAAAAGACCTTCAAACAGACGTTCTCAGTATATTCCTATCTTCCACAGAATGGAGCAGAATGAATGTGAGTGCCCCTGTGAATGCCCTCTAGAGGTGAACGAATGTACTGGCAACCTCACCAACGCTGAGAACAGGTAAACCACTGCTGCTCTTCAGGACACTCTTGTATTATTTATAGAAAGACATGTAAAAGTAGACATTAAGCCTTTTTAAACCATATTACATGTTGTACACAATGTGTTAGGATGCAAAGGTTGCCTCTTAAGTGCTTGGAGAATAGACTGCAACGATATATGATCCATAAATTAATCACTGACTGGACCACATGAGATTCTCATCAGCATGCACTGGAATGAATCGCACTTAGTCACACACACACACACACACACACACACACACACACACACACACACACACACACATACGCACTTCTGCCTGTCACTTCACCAAGTTCTTGTTTGTCACGATGAATAGATATCCAGCCACCTGTGTCCTGAATTAGCCGTTCAGCTCAGAATTGTTCCATTTAGACACGTTCAGGTTTGTCGCATTATTCCCAGCTGAGAGATCTCAAGGCATTTACCTTTCTGTCACTGCGCCATCTGTTCATTTAGTGAAAATATGTACAATTGAATACTAATAAATCTGTACTTTACTACAGAGAGCTGGCTATTATTGTGTAACAATAAATATTGTTAATTATTTGTTGTCTGTTGCAAGTCATTTATCTACAGAACAACATTGCTGCCAGACTGTTAGTAATTACAAATAGCTTTGAGTTTAATGAGTTCCATGTTGTATTTAGATCCTTACTGACTCAGCTTGCCTTACCACTGTGTGTGCGTGTGTGTGCAGAAACCCAAGCTGCGACGTGCACCAGGAGCCTTTGTCTTTGACTGTAATTGAGCCCAGTCTACAGGATACTCTGCCTCAGTGCATCAACACCAGATGCAGCCAGCGCTTCACCAGCAGGTACGCCATATACTGTATCAGTTGGGATCAGCCTGACCTTAACAGAAACAGTGAGTCTCTGAGAGTAATACTGATTCTCATTTCACTTCTTCACTTCACTTATTCACAACCTTTGCTGACCAGAACAAAAAGCATGTGTGTTTCTCAAGATCAGTCAACATCTGCTAATATTAAAGATTGATGATAAGTTATGCGTTTGAATGATTTGCATGCTTTCGTTCATTGTGGACTCAAAAAACCAGAACTGTGTTTTGTGTGACTAGATGTTAAATATGCATATTCATAACTTTTGGAAATAAGAAAATAAATGTATATAATCTACTTAATAAAATGCGTATATGCATGTATATTACAATGATTTCTGTGACAATGAAGACTGTAATAGCTAATAGCTGTAATAGTAATAGCTGGTGAAAATTCAGCTTTGCATCACAGAAATAAATAACTTTTTAAAATATATTCCAATAGAAAACTGTTTTTAATGGTAATAATTTTTTTTACTGTATTTTTGATCAACTAAATGAAAATCTCACAGACGCTAAACTTTTAAACGGTAGTGTATGTCATATATATGACATACACTACATTATTACCATTAAAAACATAACTGTTTTTAATGGTAATAATTTTTTTTACTGTATTTTTGATCAACTAAATGAAAATCTCACAGACGCTAAACTTTTAAACGGTAGTGTATGTCATATATATATATATATATATATATATATATATATATATATATATATATATATATATATATATATATATATATATATATATATATATATATATATATGTATATATATATTGTGTATGTTCTGGGTTTCAGTGACTGTTTTGGAGTTCTGGACTGTGAGTGGTGTATGGTGGACAGCGATGGAAAGACCCACCTGGATAAGCCTTACTGTGCACTGCAAAAGGAATGTTTTGGAGGGATAGTGGGTGCCAAGAGTCCTTATGTGGATGGGCTGGGCATTATAGGTGAGCTGCTACTGTTGAAGTCACACTTATTGGAGTTTATTAATATATATTTTAAGTTTATAATAGCATTTGTTGGTAAATAGCAGAGGGAACTAGTTAATTGTTTCTTTTTATTATAGTTTTGCTGTTTTAGAAAAATATGCACAGACGTTTGACGTACACTGACTTTATGAGTCACACATTGTACCTTGAGGATTTTTGCTAGCGTGTATGCTGTATTTGATTATTTCATTATATAATTATTTTTGTACTACTTGTCTCTGTGCAGACGAGGAGTTGGCTTCGCTGAACATGATCAAGAGTGCGCCTGTGGGGCCAGTAGCAGGAGGGATTATGGGATGCATTATGGTGCTGGTGTTGGCTGTGTATGCCTACAGGCACCAGATCCACCGTCGCAGCCATCAGCACATGTCCCCGCTGGCCGCACAGGGTGAGTCTGGACACTTTAAGTATTGGGGCTGGGGCTGTTTGGAAATAATGTTTGACTCTATTGTCATTGTTATTTTACTTTAATAGTTTGCACTGTAAAATCCAACGCGTTAAGGTAACTCAAAACATTTTGGAAACCGATTGCCTGGAACCATTTTAAGTTTAAAAACCAATGTTTATGAGTACTGTCAACTTATTCCATTTGAGTACACATAATGTTAAATGTATAATTCCACTTAAATACTTGTGTTGCTGAAACTTAATTAAATTGCATTAAACCATTAAAATCAGAATCTTTAAACTAACTATAATATTTCACTGTAGTGTTAACTGCTAACAGCATCAGCACAAGCACACTTGCATGTACAGTAAATAGCACAGAGACTATCACTGTGCTGAAGAGTGCACAGCCATTGTTTTTTAAATAAAGCAACATATACGCTCCTTCTAAAATCGAATACTTCCCTACTATATAGTATGTGAAAAACAGTACGCCAACAGAGGAATATATCCAAATACGTAGTATTAGGAAAACATAGGTGAAAAGAACATAGATGATCTACTGCTTCCTCCGAGATTCTGAAGTGAGCATTCGATGGACACTTTACAGTGAAGCGACACAACTGACGCTGGTAGGTCATGTGACAATAACAACTTTAAAATTAAAAAAACAAATTTAAATTAATTCATACTACCGATATTCTTAATATATAGAACATACTTTTTTTTAAAGGTCGCAAAGTAAGTTCAAATTAAAATATAGTACCTATTTCAGACGCACCGAAAGACTTAATGTTATTTGGCCAATCTTCGACCTAACAGAATACCTTTTAAATCACAACATAACATAACATTAAACACTAACAGATCACCCCTATATCAGTCTTGACTAAAAACATGTAAATTACACTTAATTTTAATATTTAATATTCAACAATATTATTGATCTGACTGTACTGATTCTGTTGAATTAGAACTGAACTGAGCTGGAGGATTACGTAATTTTTTTTGGAGACTATAACCGCTTTATAGATGAAATGAACTAATTTAAATTGATGATCTTTACAACAGAACTGAATCAACACTGAACTGACTATAGCCGAACAACAGCAGAAATGCATCATTCTCGTATTGTATAAAGCGCTATATATATTGTATTAGCGCTGTTGTAACTCATTCTATTTGAGTTCTGCTTAATATAATCAGTTAGGGAGTTCACGTAACTTTTTTCTATTAAGTACAATTAAGTTTAAGTAATATTTAAGTAAAATTAACTTTTTTTTTCATTTAGCAAATTTGATTGTTAGGTTTTACAGTAGCATTGGATAAAAAAGAATGTTAATGATGACTTTGAATCAAAGTCAACATGACACAGCCCTTACAACCAATGTTACTTCCAAAATGCAACATATTCAGAGTGAAACAGGATATTCAGGGATTAAAAATGTAGGCTTTATAAATCGAGAATTGATTAGAAGGTGACAAGTGATCTCTTGACAAAGAGTCTAGTGATGTCAGCCTGAAAAGAAAAGTCGTTTTAGAGGCAGAGCAAGTAAAACTCACTTTAATGAGGGACAATCATTGAGTGCACTTACTTTTAAAGTGTGCTACTCCCTGTGCTAATGAGATACTAAAGCTGACTGCTAAAAGGACCTTAGAAGGATATAAAAGTAATTTAAAGAGTTTAATTCCCTCTTCCCTTGCAGTTGCTCCCTAATGCTCCCAATTCCGCCTCTATATGTGCACGACTAGGATTCATAACTTTTGGTCTGATGCAATTTAAACCGGGTTTTTATTTGCAGTTACATGAACTGTCTGAGAGAGTCTACTTTATTGTAATCGAATAGACGAGAATGTTATATTCCCTTGAATTGGCTTCCTTCAGTTTTGTAATATCTGATTGGCATTCGTGGGCAAATTAATTTTTTTTTTGAAAAACTGTGGTTATATATATAAGACAAAGATATATTACATCGAATGTGTTCAAGGTTGCTTCATCTGTCTTAATCTTCTTCTCTGCCTGTCTGGTCTCCCTCTCTCTATTTCATCAGAGATGTCTGTGCGGATGTCCAACCTGGACAACGAGCGGGATGACCGTGATGAAGACAGTCACGAAGACAGAGGAATAAGTAAGATACCTGCCTGTCTGTCTGGCACAGATGCCCAGAAATGAGCACAGACGACACATTCATGCCCATTTTTGCATTAGTAATTACACTGAGGGTTTTTATGTACATCAAATCTGCAGTATTATACTTAGTACCATTAATGCTGTTTTTCACTGATTCAGTGCATCAGACACCAAATGAATGATAATCCTTGAATTCTTTGTGTATGGTGTGCTGTTTTAGTCTCCTAGAGTAAAAAGCGAGCATTCATGCTCACAATGGTACTGTGTCATTCTTGTTTGATAATTGCCTCAAACAGCCATGTGGGTTAGTCTGATGTCGTAATTGGTCTCATCTTTAGTGACAATACGATAATGTGTTCCTGATCATCTTTCTTGTTCTGTTGCACATTCTGTAATCAGAATCTTTTTCAATACCATCTGATTTACATCACAGAGTTGTTTTAATTAGATTTTGTGCTCTGCATGCATAACTGTAAGAAACGCATATTATGAAACATTATGCAAAACTGTAAGAAATCCAAATGAATAAGTAACAGTTAGTATGGATATAATCCTGATTATCAGTGGAAAGATTTGTACTTATGCTCATACTATCGACTCAGTTTGTGAAAACAGACAAAACATATATAGAAAGTTCCTTCCGATGGAAGTCTATAGGGCAACCAGTGTAAGTTCATAACTGTTTGTGCATTTATTTTATTGAAGTTTTGTTTTACAAACTGAGGTTGAGGTCAAAATGATTGCTAACACTTCAGTTAATGGTCCAATTCTCACTATTAACTATGGCTTTTGCCTCAACAAACTCCTATTTACTGCTTAGTAGTAGTTAGTAAGATATTTGTTACATTTAGGTATTGGGTAGGATTAAGGGATGTAGAATATGGTCATGTAGAATAAGGCATTAATATGTGCTTTATAAGGACTAATAAATAGCCAATATCCTACTAATATGCATCCTAATAAGCAACTAGTGAATAGTGAGAATTGGACCCTAAACTAAAGTGTTACCAAATTATGAATCAACATTACGCCAAAGAGGGTGTAGATTGAGTTTAACTTTGGGAATTAAATCCAAAATATTCCCTTAAATTGAAGGAAACCCCCAAAATTGTGTGGCAACAGTTTTCTGAACTCTTGACTCAAAGAGTGTTTGTGCATACAGTATGCAGAATTAGTTAATTAAAACACAAAATATGGTAACATTTTACAAAACTGTTCAATATGTTGTAAATACATCTTGAACAAACAATGGACAACTATTTATGGCACTTAATAACCTTGAGTTGGTCGTTTTAAAATATACTGTTGTTCATTGTTAAATTATGTTTGTTTATTATACATTAATATAAATTTATACAGCTTGAAATGTAACGGAAAAAAATAAAAATCCATTATGCATGAACCTGAACCAAAACCAGGCAGTTTGATTGGTACTTTAACACACTGTACTGTTTATGTAATGGAATTAACATACAGTGCACATAATATACACACAGTGGTGTGATATGGTGCTTTGAAAGTCTGAGTTTTTCCTCATTGTTTACTGACTTCATCCTCAGTATAACCTTTTATATGAGAAATATCTACAAGTGTGTTATTGCTTTTTACATTTCCTGTACTCTTGCTGGTCAGCCTCAGACCCAAGTGTTTTATTCTTATATGACCGTTTGGCTCTTTCCCTCTCTCTCTCTCTTCCTCTCTCTCTCTCTCTCTCTCTCTCTCTCTCTCTCTCTCTCTCTCTCTCTCTCTCTCTCTCTCTCTCTCTCTCTCTCTCTCTCTCTCTCTCTCTCTCTCTCTCTCTTCCTCTCTCTCTCTCTCTCTCTCCCTCTCTACAGTTAGTAACACTCGATTTATTGCTGCTGTTATTGAGAGGCACACACACAGTCCAGAACGACGGCGGAGATACTGGGGCCGGTCAGGGACAGAAAGTGACCACGGTAAGCGCACATGCTCGTGTGTGTGTGTGTCTGTGCACTCTTCCTTTAAACTCTAAAGGAAAAAGGGTATTAGTTGGTTTAAAAAAAGATCCTTTTGAAACAAGGGTCATAGGAAAAATTCAAAAGTGTCACCATCAAATTTCTCACCTGAAAATATATTGTGAGTGTTATGATTGAAATAAAGCAAAGCCTTACCCCAGGAGCTCAGTGTATGCTTGTGTTCAGCATCTATTTCATTGGCGGCTCCAGGCTTGGGTTACGCAGAGTCTACAGTGCAGGCTAAATCTGCCGCTCCTCAGGGATGAGGCTTTCTGGAGATCATTGTGTAACCAGCAAGAGGAGAAAGGGCAGCCCTATTCCACAAGGAGAGGTGCAGTGAGAAAACCGAAGGAAGAATGACCGCAAAGTAGGTAGATTGAGAGATGCGAGAACAGTTAGAGGTGGCAAAGACCAATTACAGAAGTTTCTTCCCTGTATTTTTATTTGGCTGGGTTAAAGGTCGCCTCCCACCGCCTGCTCAGTCATCCAGCTTAAGGGGTCGTTTTAAAGCAATATCGATTTGGCTTTTGAGTGTGTGTATGCAGGAAGCTTTTTCCTGTCCGCTCTGACTCATTACCGCTCCACCAACACAGAGTTTTCGCCAGGAGCAACGTAGATATACGAGTTCTCGCTGTAGAACGAGGTTTAAAGAATTTCTCTAAACAGAGATGCGTTTACTGCCAGGAAGATGCTTTTTAGTACTTGTTTGAATGCTTGCCTTTTTGATATGTTTTGGGAAATATCCTGATCCTGAATCAGTCTCCCAGCTGTTTCATTCTCACTGCAGAGTTTTCAAAGCTGATTCCAGATCCGCTCTGAGGTGGCTCATGCAAACATTGATCAAAGTCAGGATCATAAGAGGTTTTTGACCTTTCTATTCACCTCCGATCCTGTTTCAAATGTCAAATGTGGCTGGACGTTTGGCCACTTGACAGCAGGACAAGTCTTTTTTGTGCTCTTTGTAGTACTATACCGTCATTTAATTCAGGACGTGCTGAGAAATTATTACACAAGTTTCCAGATTGCCAGATTCTTTCCCACCATAGTCGCCAGAAAATGTCTAATCTGTTATTTGCTTCAGCTTTTTTATGTTCTTCTTTGTATCGTTTGCATTGTTGTCTAAACAGCAGTTTGACAGAGGACAGTGCATTTGGGTAGTTGACAAATAGCATTGACAATGAGCTTGTTTTTTCAACATCAAATTTCTCACCATCAAGTTTCTAATCACATTTTATTTATTTGTGTAGAAATATTCTATATAGTCTCTCAAGTCTGTATATTTAAAACTGCTTGTATAATAATAGGTGTAGTAGGAAGTAGGCATCAGGATATTGTTCCTCAATGGAAAACTGCCTCTTTGGACTACTGCCATTACTCTGCACCACAACTTCATAAATGTTATAATCATTTCTGCTACTGTATCAATGTATTTATATCAAATAGGTGTTTTTAGAATTATAATATTGCACTGCACTAGTTAAAACATTTTTTGTATCCCTGATCCAATATATTTATTGTTCATAGTGTTTATATGTAGTTACTGTTAATATACAATTAGTGGCCAAAACTGATGTCCAGAGGAGGTATGTGTCTTTAATGACCCTACAAGTTTGATTAAACCATCAGGATATAAGGAACATATTTTATAATATTTTTCAATAATTTAAAAATGAGGAAAGAGTATTTATTTATCTGACAAATCTATTTGGCAAAAAATGGTAAACTACAGCTACAGGTTTTATTTTACTATGCATAAACAAAGCATAGAAAAAGAAAAGGGTCACAGGAAAAAGCATACATTGACTAGAACATAATCAGTTATTATTATTTTGTTGGTTCTCCCTTGTTTTAATATGTTCATAATTTCTTTGTATGACAGCCAAAATTATGTCCGCACAATTTGGCATGTTTCATTGCGTTATCACAAATAAAACATTTGACTCAAAGCTCAACTACGAAATATGCTTACAAAATCTGTAACAAATTTGTAATCATTTGAAAATATCACAAATGTCATCACTTTTGGGCACTACTGTGTATATATATATATATATATATATATATACATATATATATATATATATATATATATATATATATATATATATATATATATATATATATACGATAATGTTCAAAAGTTATGGGTCAGTAAGAAAAAACACACATGAATGCTTTATTTGGCAAGGATGCCAAAGACAAAAAGATTTATTGATTGATAAAAAATGCTGTTCTTTTGAAATTCTTTTCAGCTAAATAAGATAATAATAAAAAATGTTTCTTGAGCAGCAAATCAGCATATTAGAATGATTTCTGAAGGATTATGTGACACTGAAGACTGGAGTTATGATGCTGAAAATTCAGCTTTGCCATCACAGGAATAAATTACATTTTAAAATGTGTTATTAAAAACAGTTATTGTAAATTGTAATAATATTATACAATATTGCTGTTTTTAAAATATTACTCTGTCATAAGTCAGATTTTAATTACGGGGTTTTGTATAATTCTAATGGGAAAAAGAGATTATGTTGGTTTTTCCGTGTGAAGAGTTTGAGATTTAGAATGGATTATGATTCATTAAGATGATTAGTTTAACGAGGGACTAAAGTGCTCATGATTTCGATCAGCAGTATCTACAAAATTCTCAGTTTAAAATTTCTCTTCTAACTGCTGCTTTAGAGATACAAAAAGCTGTTAGCTATACTAGTAGAACATTTTAGATTCAAAGTTAATTTATACTGTAGCTTCGGAAAATATTGATTGTGATTCCATATGTATTTATATGTAGGTTATAGCACCATGAGCCCTCAGGAGGACAGCGAGAACCCGCCCGGCAACAACGATCCTCTATCAGCAGGCGTTGACGTGGGCAATCACGACGAGGACCTCGACCTGGACACTCCTCCGCAGACAGCCGCTCTCCTCAGTCACAAGTTCCATCCCTATCGGCACCCCCACACGCACCACCCCCTGCACTTGCACACGCACCATCTCCAGGCGGCCGTCACCGTGCACAGCGTAGACGCCGAGTGCTGATCCGGCCCACCCTTGACCCCAAACAACCCGCCAACCCTGCCTTAATGCCACTGATATCTTCATCCACCACCCCCGACATCAGCCAGCTCTCCAGTCAGGCCCTGTATCCTCCAAAACTAGGAGAGAACCTGAACTCCCAGCTCTCCCTGGGCATCCACTGATGGTGGTCAGAGGTGTTTTGTGCTTAGTGACCATGGGGGTGAACATTTGACTCTCATTAGGGAGTGGATTTGGCAGGTGCATACAATACAAAGCTCCTTGTTTTTTGTTTTTTTCTTTCTATTTTTCCAAGAAACAATGAAGATGAAAGGATTATTTTTCTACTATTTATTTAACAGGAGTGGAGATAAATGAATGGGGAGAAAAGAGAAATTGACTGACTGAATTTGTCAGCTTACTACTTGGCCTGTGGAGCCCATTTTTGAACCCGGCTCTGGTTTTCTGTCCTCGTTTTGACTGCGTAGCAGCCTTGAAGGATTCGATTCATGGCACATTTGAGTCTCGCACATGCCATGAGAATTTCTTGTGGGGAGAGTAAACAAAGCATTTCAAGGAACAATAGACATGCCTGTGCTGCACATCAAGGAGACGTGAAAAAGTGTTGTATTCTGATGCGCTGTCACTCTCTGGTTTGTTTGTTTTTTGACGGTATGACATGATGGTGAATTTCAAGACACTGTGCAATGTGACCAAGGTGTTCTGGCCCACAAACCCAGTGCAGGATATTTGAAATTTTTTAAAAGATGACTGTGAGAGAGACTATGCTCAGTCCTGCTACTGTGAGTGTGTGTGTGAAACCTTTCGTCGTGTTTCTGTCTGCCTGATTATTTTACATTTGGTGTACGAGAGAGAAAGAAACTGAGTGTGCATGTGTTGGTGCTTGTGTACGTAATTGTTTGTGAATGCGATGGATGTGTGATACCACAGATGGATCGTCTCCATTAATGTTGTCGATTTTTTTAAAAGTCATTAGTCAGTATTGATGGAATGCCATGATATTTTTCAGATCCTTCTAAACCCATGTGCACTTTTACTCAACTGCCTGTCTACTGATATGTGGACATTGTGCTCCTATGGTTTTAGAGGGATTGTGTCCATTGTTTTCAGAATGAAATGATATACCATGTATATACATCTAAAATTTAACAAAGTAGCTATAAATGTGTCATACACTACAAATCTTTTATCCTCGTCAGAAGTGTTTTATTTTGTCAGTGTTTATTGAGTTGGTTTCATGGGAGCTGTGGATTTTTTTCTGCATATGCTCTTAAATCGCATTGAGATTTAAGTGGGGGAAATAGCTAATGAATCGTTTATGATTTTAATTTATCTGTGACGAGATGGCACGGCCAAAATCATGAGTCAAGTGATCTTAAATGATCAAAACGCAACTTTTCTCACATGATACAAGTCTGGTATTAGTTCTGTCCAGCCATGTCCCTGTGAAATTTCAAACTCAATCTGTTACAGTGACAGTTTTAAGCAAGTATACCTTAGAGACGGCTGAATCATATCTATGAATCATATTTTATCTGCTTAAAGTTCAGTCCATGTGCAGCTATCATTTCTATTTGGTCATAACACTTTCAAAGATGATATTCAGATATATTGTAGGGTTAATGTGATAAACTGTTTTACTTTGAATATGGCTGCGATCAATCTGGTCATTATATGGTATACTGTGATTCCAAAATAAGTGATGATAACGCAGAATTTGCCATTTGTTTTTATATGCAGTTCTGCATTTAGTATCTTATGAAAAGATCCCATATTAGCTTTATTAAAATGTATTACAGAGCAAGTAACTTCAATACTTAGTGGATGAAGATTTCGGTCAGCTCATAATTCAACCACCCCAGGAGGATTGTGGGCTAGTTGTCACTTTTTACTCTAGTGAATTGGGTGGGGTTACTGAATAAATCAATTTCTGTCTAGGCACATGTCTTAAAGTCTTGACTACAAACAAAACGATTCAGTTGATTAAACACATAGATTTTTGCACTTTATATAAAGTAAGGGGAAATCTTTTCTGATAAATTAAAATGAATGTTTTGAGCTAGTCTCAAACCAACATACATTTGTGTAACTGGACTTTTGACCTTATAGTTACTGTGAAGTATCCCAAGTGTTAGCTGCCCTGTTTGACATCTAGCCCCGATGTCCTCTAAACATTATTACTCCATTAAAAGTTATCAACGTTACATCTGTCTTATGGAAAAACATTTGCATTCAAGTGCACCACTATTTCTCTATAGTGTATTTCTTTTCAGTATATCCATTATAACCCACAAACATTGTAAAAAAAAAGATTTGATATAAAAAGACATGACTGCATAGAGTGAATTGTCTGTGTAAATGATGCAAAACAGTGGCTTTACAGGGCAGGATTGACATAGGAGTCTGCTCCATTATTACGTCATCAGCCCATTTCTGACCTACATTTACAGTTTTGGGTGCACATGCACATTACGGGCAATTAAGGTCATGTGAAGTGCAGGGCATTCCTCACGCGCTGCCGCTGCCTGGAATTTGCATACAAGGTCATAAAAGACACAGTGTTACAGCACTGTTGATACTTGGTGGATAATTTTAACCCAAACCTCAGTTGTGAGCACACAGTGAGGTTGGCATAAAAGTGGAGCACTTCTGTTAAATTGGGTCCGAGGGGGACAGCATCATGATGTGAATCGGTTATTTGGAACAGTGTGTTTCAAAGCACTTTCAAAGAAAACTTTTCATATACACTTTGTATCCTCACATCTTTCTTTTTTTTACGCGAGGATGCCGGCTAAACTTTGTGATGTCTGTCAGCCATCACCGTCCATTGGCCCAACCCTAGTGTGTACAAGTCGGAGCTCTCCAAGTTTACAAGTTGTAATTGAGTTATACGAGCATGCGAGCGTTTTTTTACAAGCTGTAATCTCATAATTATGAAAATTATGACTAATTTTGGGTGGTATGCATTAGTATTTAATTACTGTAATTTAATTACTTTTCCCTTGAATAAGTAAGGGATTACTCTTAATTTTTCTGTAATTTAATTACAGTAACTTCTAATGTAATTTCATTACTGTATTAACCATTGTATAATATGTAAAACAATAGTGGAGTTAAGATCAAAATTGAACGTCTACCGACGTCTACTGATAAAATGTATGTTTTTTTATGTAACCATACTTTAGCCAGTTCAAGAATAATTTATGCAATTTTATATTATTTATTTGAAAGAATTAAAAGAGCAGTTTTATGTCTATCCTTGTTCAACTGGTCGAGGTTGATATGGGATTTAGAAAGTAATTAGTAACAAGTAATGCAATAGCTTTTAGAGAGAGTATTTAGTAGGCTACAGTAGGCTAATCTTAATACACTGTTGATAATGTAATTAGTAGCTAGTGATTAATTACTTTTTTAGAGTAACTTACCCAACACTGATTACGACATGGTGTGTGAATGTACCTTCAAAATGTTCCATATGCCATAGGCTATGTAAAAAAAAAAAACTTTCAAATTGAATGTGTTCTGTTTATTTATTTGTACTGCTAAAAACAAACAAAAAGTATTTAGAGTAATTTGCATAACTATTTACATAATTAATTAGCCTAGGCTACATTACGGATGAAAGGGTTTTTGCATGTTAAATAATGGTATTTTTGCCAATTAAAACCAACTCAAACCCATCAGTCAAATCATCAGTAGGCTAAATAGCATTATTTAACATGTAAATAATGCTATTTAGCCTATTAAAACCAACTCAAACCCCAAATCAGTCAAATCATCAGTAGGCCAGTCAATGCGTTTACAATCATTAGAATGAACTAATTAGCTGTCGGCTCATTACGGGTTCACTAGGACCGATTCAGTGCGATTCGTGAACTAAATGCTTAGACCCATAGACTGTAAAATGTTTAGACCCATTTAATGAACCGGTTAAACTTGGGTTAAACAGATTCATTGAAAAGAATCCGACTCGGAGGATTCGAGTTAGTTAGATGCTCCAGCATCTTCTCAAAATGCTTCTCTCATTCTGTCATTACCGCGAGGCTAACGTAGTCTATCCTGTGAGATGTGCAAACTGTTCACTTATATTACTTATTGTTCTCAAAATCAATGTATGCATCAGTTGTGAAATCAGACAGTCGCGCATAAATGAATAAATCGCCCGTGGATTCGCGATGCTTGAGATCAAACACACACACACACACACACACACACACACACACAGAGACTCGGATACCGCCACCCACGCACACTATAGCCTACGCGATAAACACAGCTCGCGGTGAGGAGTTGAAGGTTCCCATCACCCCTTTTCATAAACACACGCGCGTCCCAGATGCGCGATCTGCCCGCTCCAACACTCGCTCGAGTGCCCACGCACTACTTTTCTGAGCCATTGAAATATTCTGGTCTTCTCTCTCACTCCCACTCAGAGACGCGCTGAATCACTGCTTCAATTCATGCTCAGGTAATTCAGATGAACTCATATATGTTAGGGTCTTTCTGAAACTTCCCAGCCTTAGTGATGTTGGAAAATAAATCACCTGTGTGCACTGTGCAATGATGGAATCATTAATCCGCGCACTGCAGCCTAGGCCTAGCCCTACTGATAGCCTCATTGTAGGCCTATCAAGCATTGCAGTGACGGTTTATTTTGAAATAGGCTATATTTTACATTCCCGTGTGCTTTAACCCGCAACGTCCTAAATTTCACAGGTTATTTCACGCTAAATAAAACTTTTTAAATTTGTTATTTTTTTTATGTTGGGGAAAAAACACCCAGGATCAGAGCAATAGCCTATCCTCATTCTTAAAGAGTCAAACGCACGGGTCTGTAAATATTGTTGATGTGGGATTTGTAACTACTGAAACTGAAAGCGTTCATTCAGGGACATTATAAGGAATCCTGTGATGGAGTCTGCCAGGAGATGGCATTTAGCACACCCACGAGAGATGGCACATTAAGTCATTCATTCCACACCAGACCCAGTGTATAACGAGTCAAAAGATCTGTCAGGCATGCATGATTCAGGCATGCCTTCAGATGTTTTTGCCATACATAAGCTCTCCATGCATACAGACTGAATGATTTTTGAGCTATAAATGTCATCTTGTCCAGTTTATTTATTCTTTCATGCAACAGTTCAATAAACAAGTTCATAATGAATAACTTACATTTTTAGAAATATTTTTGGCAGTTACAATTTTTTGTTCCATCAGTGAAAAATAGTTCCAAATGAAAATGCATCTCTGAGAAACACAGCAGTGGTGTTTCATTCCTGAGTTATTCTGTATTTTTGAACAAAATTGGTTGAGTGAATGATTGTTGATGATGATGCCACTTTTGGATAGAATTTTGGAAACATGAAAACAGTGAAGTGATACAAACACAAGTGAAAAGTTGAACGGCACTCTAGAAACGCCAATGAAATTTTCTGCCAAAATAAGCTAGCCAAGTGTGGTCACACATTGTTTGGCGAAATCCAGTTGTTTCAATATGAACCCACACAATCAGGAGTCTCGCGTGTGAGCAAAAAAGTTATTCATGTTCAAGTTTTTCACATGGATTCGCCACTCTGGCCGACAGAAAGCTTCTTGATTTGAGTGACTTAGTGTGAGCTGAGCTTTAATCCAGCAAACAATAGCCATTTCACCGCCTAGGACTTTAACAATAGACCCGATATAGTCCGGCTATGAGTAACCCACTTCTAGCCAAAATAACCTTGAATTTAGTAAAAAAAAATAAAAAAAAAATTACCAAAATAATTTGCGAGAAGTGTAATACTCCATCATGTAAGCAAAGGCAGTTCAATTTCTTATGTTTATGCGTAGCCTGTGCGTCTATTCTTGGGCTATAGTTAGTCGTCTATTAACTTTTCACTGACAGCCCAAATTTTGCCTTGTTTTAGCCTACTGTAGACGTTAGGGCTGTGTTTGGATGGCTATTAGACGTCTTTTAAACGCAAAATTGCTTGCTGGGAAGGTATAGTCACATTATTTTTTTTAGACAAGTCAATTGTCTATTTCCAATTGTTCCAATTTCCAATCGATGTATGAAGCACAGCTCACACAAAAGTAATTGTCAAACCAAACAGCTTTCTGTTGGTCAATGCAACACATTTTTGTGACTTGAACCCGTTGAGATATTTGTGTGGGGAAATCCTTAGCACTTACACGAAAATGTCAATCGCATGAATTCTAATTGAAATAACTTGATTTCCCCTACAAAAATTTACAGAAGAACAGTAATTGTACTTTTATACAGACTACAGACAATGGACACATTTTTCGGAAATTTCACTGTGACTACACCTAAAGGGTAGGCAATTTCGGAAAGGCTAGCAATATTTCGACAGAGAAATCCAAAAATCTGAGTCTGAAGACATGCACAGCTCAAGGCAGAACGTTACGGGTTGCCATCTCGTAATTACGGTTACAACATGCCGTGAACGCAGCATAAGCTCATACTTTTATTAACCTTAGTTACAAATGGGCTCTTATTGTATAGTGTTACCATTTCATATAAATTCAAACAGTCATGGTTAAAGATGGCCATTTATAAATTTCTACACAAAGGCCATATCACTGATATACTGTACATATTGTATTAAATGTATACTCACACTTTATTTGATTCTATTTTAGAGCACTTGATAATTCTATCTAATCAAAATATGTATTACACGATAAAAAAATAACTGAATGTTATAAAGTATAAAATAGTTGTTTTTCTTGACTGCATGATGATACAGTTTGCTTTCTCATGTCACTAGCTTTAAATATGCAACAAAAAAGCGAACAAATAGACATTAAACTAATGTAAATAGATTGTAACAATTGTGACATTAAACATTTGGGCCAGACTCCTCTCAGCCTCGACGGAAAACATAGCCTACTGCTGTTCTCTACAGCATCTAGTCAACAAATTAATTATAGTAGGCCTACATGTTTCATATCATTATAAAGTAGTGTACTGTATACAATACTATTTGTTGTCTATGTTTTAAATCCGTTTCTGAAGTGTTCGCGCTGCCTCGTGTGTCAAAACAAACTCCACGAGGCGTCAGTGATGGTTTTTATTTCGCCTCTGGCCGCTCTCGTACTAATGATAGCGGACCCTTCTCAGGCGCTCCAGCAACTGATGCAAACTGGAAAAACTATCGGTATGAATTTTTGCCTTTAACGATTGTTCCAGCAATCGATTATCGGTGCAGATTAATGGGACCTCATAGCCTTACGGAACGCTCTAATGATGTGTAATGTCTGCACAGGCAGGGTGTGCTGAAAGGCAGGTAGGACATCGTATCATTGCGTTCGGACAGAATGCAATGATTGGACGAACATTTTTGGTTCCTGAGACTTCCACAGAAATATATATAGCTACATTTTTTAATATTTAGACCACTTCTACTATTGATGCTATCAGGATGTGAAGAGAGTTTCAACCAGTAAGAAACAGAAGTTGCGATAGGCTTTTCCGTATTGTGATGTATAGCCTATCCAAATGAAGCAGCTTCTCTAACGAGAAAAAAAAAATACAGGGGAGGAGTTGATTTTGTCCATGGGGAACTGATTGGATCCTTAAATCATTGTCATTTTCTTGTGATCTCATATGATTGACAGGTTGTCCCGACCTCACGACGAAAAACACCTCATCAGAGAAGAGAAGGGATGTCCTTGCAAGTAGGAGGGGAAGGGGGCACACATTTTTTATAACTATTTATATACATAATTTATAACTATTTCATTCCATAAAAAAGAGTTGTCAATTTTAATTTCATAGTGACTTTAACTGCATGTGCTTTAAAAATGATTTATGACATAAATAAATACTATATTTATTTAAATAGGCTATTGTTAATGTTTTTAATATTTGTTAATAACCTAAGTATATCTGCACACTAGAACTAGCCTATGTTATTTTATTACATCATTATTATCATAGACTGTTATGTGTTACTATTTTGAAAAAACATATTTTACTTGCTGTATTGCTCTTTTTTCAGAATAATCGTTTTTTTTATTTTTATTTTTTAAATACTGTCCTGGTAATAAGAGAAAAAAAGAGGAGACTGACAGTCACTCAGAATGTGTTTTTCATCGGTGGAGGTCGCCAGCTGTACTGTGTCGGGGCTCATCCTCACTTACTTTCTATCTAGAGTGGTTTGACTCAAAGCACAGACGCCCACCTATCCGCTCTCTCCGACTCACTTTCCACCGAGCGCTTCAAAATGGCGGCAGCTTCATCCATCCAGCCGCCGAGCGTGCACGGGATACCGCGGGAAAACTCACCTCACCCGCAGTCCGACAGCCCCGCGAGCCGACAGGAAGAGGACGCAGCATCCGAGGGGATCACCATCCTTAGAGATCTACCGGAAATTGATCCCGAGGAGATCGAGAAACGGCTGGAGAAAACTCGCAGAGAGCTGAGCAACAGGAGGAAGATCCTTATTAAGAACCTGCCACAGGATACAACTAACCAGGTAACGTTAGAGAGATTTACATAGGCTACATCAGTCTGACAGGTGAAAGTTTCACTGCTCACTAGTTCATGAGAAAAAGGAACACATTTCCAAGGGCTCTTAGCATTAAGTATGTTTGTCAATATACATGTAACAGCTTTTATTATTGCATGTGGTTACTTACATCTAACGTAAACAGACAGTTTAGCACAGCACGTATGGTGTATATTTTTAAGCCAAAATAAATAAAATGGCAAACACAAATAAGTTCATAGAAAGGTAAATTAAAACAATTGTTAGTTTGAAACACGGATATTTGGCAGCAAAGTAACGACTGAGTAAACGCAAAATTACGGTTAAAAGTGACCTTAAAAGATGAATGAATAGAAAAGTGCTGAAACTTTTACGTTATCATCGGAAAAGCTGTAGTATAACTGTGCGCACCCCAAAACGTTATTTGCCTTAAAATAACAAAATGTAGCCTATATTGTGAATCACCACTGAAGTGAAACGAAAACACAAAAGCGTAAAATATGCAGTAAAATAACAGCCCGACGGCACCTTTTGATGAACGCGCCGCGCGCTCCGTCTAATAGCCGCCGAGTTCCGCTGAAAACGAGTTACACACCGTCTCAATCTTTTTGTCTTATGTAGCCTAGCCCTACAACATAATACGACTAAAACACCCATTAACATTAACATTTAACTAATTCCGTGTAACTGTTAATACAGCCTAGGCTACTGGATTTCTTTCGAAATAAATTAAATGTTAACACTCACTACAGTAAGGAGTTTCATTTTAATGAGCCATAATGGTTTGTTTTCTTTTGTTTTGTCAAATTATTCCTAATGATTTACTGATATACTGATGTCGTTCGTTTTAAAACGTTTATGATATTTAAAATGACTTGTTTACTTAATGAAGGAAGCATGCAGCAGCTTTTATTAATTTGCCTGGTTGTGGTTAGACGTTGTCTTGAGGCTTGTTTGCAAGGAGACAGACAGACTGACTGAGATCCGGCTGAGGGCGTTCAGGCAGGGAGAACAGCACAGCGGTGAGCTGAACTCTGAGTGGGAGATTTTCATATTCAACGAGCTGAGGTTGCTGCTGCCGATGGCATTTCCTACAGAGTTTTCCCCACATTATTAATGTCAGTAAACATGCCGATGCCGGGTACCTGGCTCCTTGAGGGAGGTGTAATATTTCCCCAGCTTCAGGAGGAGATGAATGCAGTTAATATCCAATTGTTAGTATCTCCTGAACAGATGCCTTTCATATCAGGTTCAGGTTGTCATGAATATCTCATGCAAAAAGCTGTTTTTTTTTATAGGTGAATTCAGGTTGATTGGGACACTTTTTCCAAGTCATCTCAATGGCAAAAAGTGTCCCAATCATCCTGAATTCACCCTATGATTAATTGTTTTGATATTGTATATAATTTCACATAGCACATACTGCATGGTGTATTACAAGCACCTATAACTTGAGACAGCACGACAGTGAGTAACAGTTTGGATAAGAGTGTCAGGTGCAACTCACCGCTGTGATCGGGTCACAGAGTAGCAGCTTATCACTAAGAACACATGTCAGGCAAAGCAGCTCTCTCTCTCTTTCTGTTTGTGTCCCTCATTCATACATACACAATCACTCCGCTCCTTATACTGAATAATTTAGGAGCTGGTCGGTCACAGGTTGGGGCAGGATAAATGTCAGAAATCATGTTTATTGGCTCTTTGTCAGGCGACATCTGATGTGCTTCATATTTTGGGTGATCTCACCCCCTCGCCACGGATGAGCTCTGTCTACTCTTCCACAGGTTTGTTGTTGGTTTTTAAGTGGGTGTCAGTGGCAGATGTTCAGCACTGGAGAAAGGAGGTGCATGTTCACACAACAATTAACAAAAAAACAAATAAAAATAAATTGAAAACATTAAAATGATATGTATACTAGGGGTGTGACGAGATCTCGCGAGACTAAAACATGACAAGATTTCTCGTCGAGTGAAAAGCTGTCTCTCGATATAGCCATGACTGAGCATGTTATTCGACCGCGACACTCACATTCGCCTAAACTATCGTTTTGCTGTTTTTATTAAAAAAAATAAAAACCATTATAAAATAATGTAAAAGTCTGCTCTGCTCATCCAGCACGAGTTGCCGTTGCAATCAGTGCAACACGAATCACAGTTCACTGATCGCGTGAGGATGGCGGAGGATTCGTTGCGCAACATAGACTACGTCTGATAAATGTGCTATTTTAGAATGCACGCTCAGCACAGCTGCTCCCTATACACAGAGTACGCACAATCACGAAAGTGAAAGTAAAACACAAGCTCCCTGATGTGCATTGCGCACAAATTAGGCCGCAAACATACTATAGTCCGTCTCCAAATACCCATCTTTGGACTGTTTATTTGTGGCTATGGTCTCAGTTTGCACTTCGAATATACACTCACCTAAAGGATTATTAGGAACACCATACTAATACTGTGTTTGACCCCCTTTCACCTTCAGAACTGCCTTAATTCTACGTGGCATTGATTCAACAAGGTGCTGAAAGCATTCTTTAGAAATGTTGGCCCATATTGATAGAATAGCATCTTGCAGTTGATGGAGATTTGTGGGATGCACATCCAGGGCACGAAGCTCCCGTTCCACCACATCCCAAAGATGCTCTATTGGGTTGAGATCTGGTGACTGTGGGGGCCATTTTAGTACAGTGAACTCATTGTCATGTTCAAGAAACCAATTTGAAATGATTCGAGCTTTGTGACATGGTGCATTATCCTGCTGGAAGTAGCCATCAGAGGATGGGTACATGGTGGCCATAAAGGGATGGACATGGTCAGAAACAATGCTCAGGTAGGCCGTGGCATTTAAACGATGCCCAATTGGCACTAAGGGGCCTAAAGTGTGCCAAGAAAACATTCCCCACACCATTACACCACCACCACCAGCCTGCACAGTGGTAACAAGGCATGATGGATCCATGTTCTCATTCTATTTACGCCAAATTCTGACTCTGAATGTCTCAACAGAAATCGAGACTCATCAGACTAGGCAACATTTTTCCAGTCTTCAACTGTCCAATTTTGGTGAGCTCTTGCAAATTGTAGCCTCTTTTTCCTACTTGTAGTGGAGATGAGTGGTACCCGGTGGGGTCTTCTGCTGTTGTAGCCCATCCGCCTCAAGGTTGTGCGTGTTGTGGCTTCACAAATGCTTTGCTGCATACCTCGGTTGTAACGAGTGGTTATTTCAGTCAAAGTTGCTCTTCTATCAGCTTGAATCAGTCGGCCCATTCTCCTCTGACCTCTATTATTAACAAGGCATTTTCGCCCATAGGACTGCCGCATACTGGATGTTTTTTCCCTTTTCACACCATTCTTTGTAAACCCTAGAAATGGTTGTGTGTGAAAATCCCAGTAACTGAGCAGATTGTGAAATACTCAGACCGGCCCGTCTGGCACCAACAACCATGCCACGCTCAAAATTGCTTAAATCACTTTTCTTTCCCATTCTGACATTCAGTTTGGAGTTCAGGAGATTGTCTTGACCAGGACCACACCCCTAAATGCATTGAAGCAACTGCCATGTGATTGGTTGATTAGATAATTGCATTAATGAGAAATTGAACAGGTGTTCCTAATAATCCTTTAGGTGAGTGTATTGAGAGAGTACTGTAATGTCTTAAAGGGTTAGTTCACCCAAAAATGAAAATCAAGTCATTAATTACTCACCCCCATGCTGTACCAACCCCGTAAGACCTTCGTTCGTCTTCGGAACACAAATGAAGATATTTTTGATTAAATGTGACAGCTGGATCACTCCTCCATAGGCTCCCTAAGGGATTGAAACCTGACGGCCCAGAAAGTCAATGAAGAAAATGTTTAAATATTCCATGTCACAACAGTGGCTCAACTATAAGTTTATCAAGCGACGAGAATACTTTTTGTGTGAAAAAACAAACAAAAATAACGACTTTATTCGACTATTCCTTTTCTTCCTTGTAGGCCTGAAACGAGACTTCAAGAGATTTCCACGACGCATACGCGAGAATTTCGATCTCCTTCAACTACTTCAGTCAAGTTCTCGCACATGCGTCGTGGAAATCTCTTGAAGTCTCGTTTCAGGCCTACAAGGAAGAAAAGGAATAGTCGAATAAAGTCGTTATTTTTGTTTGTTTTTTCACACAAAAAGTATTCTCGTGAATACTTAGGTGAACTAGGGTTAGGTGAACTAACCCTTTAATAAGACTTCAAGGAGTTCAGTTAGGAGGTCACACACAGCCTCAATCAGAAGTTCTGAAAGCTCTTAAATGTACAGTAAGGGCTGAAGAGACTAATGGGAAATCATACAGAGAAAAGCCAGTCAATAAAAACCTTTTACAGTGCTTGTATATTGTTTTCTTTCAATGCATTTGATAATTCATACTCATAATGCATGTCATTTCAGGTCTACTTTATAAGATTATTAGTTAAACAATTGCAAAATGCACCTGCATACTATTTTTCCAGTCATGAATTTTGTCATTGAGGATTTCTGAAAAATTGTGCAAAAATCTCGTCTCGTCTCGTTCTCGTGAACCCAATCTCGTGTCTCATCTCGTGAGATAAGCGTCTCGTCACACCCCTAATGTATACAGTATATGCAAAAGTTTTTTTATTCTTTAGTCACCTTTTGAATCACAAATATGTTATTAAACTATATTACATTATTTATTACAGTGGTATTTTATATCAAGAGACTATTTATTAATATTGTGAATTAGTTTTTAAATTTTCTTTTTTCTTTATTTCTTTATTTTTTATTTTTTAAAAAGATTAGGTCTATATTTTTATTCATTTTTTTTTTTAGTTTGAATCAATTTAGTGCATCAAGTTAAACTAAATGAAAATGAGAAATGTTGCCTTTTTTCAGTTAACATTTATTTTAAGTAATTCAAATGTTTTTTAATGGTTTTAGTTAACTATAAGCCTATATTAGCCTATATATGAAACAAATTAATAATAATTTAAATAATAATTTACTGTCCCCAAGCTGTCTTCTGTCAGTTTTTTAACGTAATCCTTGAAACCAGTAGGCCTTTATCACCTACCCCTAAATAAAAATAGATTTCAAATCTGCCAAAAATTGAGGAAATATGTAGTCTTATATGTTTAGGATTACTAAGGGATCAGATTCAGCATGGTTCTAACATACCTCAAACCATGGAAAAGACATGTAGGCTACTTGATGATACCTGTTTTTTGTAGAGTTATAAGCCAAGTATGCCACTTGAAATCACGTGAAATCATTAAAAATGTCTTTAGTATGTAGGGGGTTAACAGTGACAGTCAACAGAGAGCTTACATATCACTTATTTAAAGCTTGAAGGATCTGGATCGGTATCTGCCGATTGTGATGACAAAAAAATCGGTATTTGGTATCGGCTGCAAAAATCCTGATCGAAGCATTCCTACTGTTTACCTAGTGTTGCTCGCTAGAATAAATTGTTTCCTTTCCCCTTCCCTCTAAAGATTAGTTTTTGACTGGTTTTAATTTATCTCTGTTCTGTCCTGACCTCTCATCACCTTGGCTGTTGAATCGGGTCACCATAAGACAAAGCAAGCTCTGCATCTGATAAGATATTTCATGTCTCACCCCACTATCTGGCTTTCCTGTGTGCAAAAACCCTTAAATGTCATCATTAGGGGTGTAACGATACACGTATTCGTATTGAACCGAACGGTTCGTTAGACCATTTTTCCTGACGACCAAATATTGCCACGCGCTCATAATGTAAGAGACTCTGGCTTGACCACAACATTACATCAAATGGCAAATGTAATGTAAGCGGAATGAAACTGAGCTACTCGTTATTGTGTGGTTGACGGACCGTTTATCAGACCAATGCAGTGCGCGCCGATCTTAATCCAGCAGCACTGTTACTACACAGCGAAATCCAGTAAAGAAAAAAATTGAATTCGCCACTGAAGTAACATCGCTGCGAGATCTAGTGAGAAACATTCACATTTCTCCGTTATTAACGGATCAAACAGCGCTGACGTGGAAACCAGGTAGAAACCATTGTGCCATGAATGAACTATTCAGTGTCCACAGATCAGCAACATTCACCATGAATTTACTGTAGTAACACTAACTGTAACCATGGAAGTTTGGCAGGAATAGTAGGCTATAATGCTTTCAAGTAACATTTACGTTGGTTTTATCAAATGTTAATCTGAACTAAAATAAACCTTTGTTTATAACTACTACAATATTACATTGTTCAAGGAGCTGTTTTGTTTTATATGCTCCTAAGAAAAGTCAAGTAGCCTATAGCTCCATCATTGCTCAAAGTAAAAAAAAAATCATACTTTATTATGTTAGTTTTAATAAAAATATAATTAAAAAATTAAATCAAGGAAATTTCTCTGCCATTTCTTTTTTTTTTGCTGTATCGAAAACGTACCGAACCGTGACACAAGGGTATCGTATCAAACCGAACCGTGAATTTTGTGAACCGTTACACCCCTAGTCATCATGTATGTTTAGTAGGAGACCGCAACTCAGACTAAAATACAGTGAACGTTGTTAAACTCATCTAAAGGAATTTTTTGTTGCTCCAGCTCATTCTGCTGTGTTTGAGGAGTTTGAGTTAGTTTCTCTATCTTCCCTTGGCGAGATAGTGAAATCATTGAAGCCTACAAATTGTCCATTTGATATTATACCTGCTAGAGTGCTGAAACTGGTTTTTAACGTTGTTGGGCCTGGGCTTGTGGTTTTCATGAATAGCTGTCTTAGTCTAGGAACCGTCCCAGCTGCCTTTAAACATGCTGTGGTTAGGCCCCTTCTTAAAAAACCTAACCTTGACTCTACACTGCTATCACACTTGGTAACATGCTACATGCTACATGTACAGGTTACATGTACCTCCGGAAGAACTTTTTTTTTAAATAAACCCTTAAACCATGACCTTCTGGCTTTTGTGGATACAAATTGACATTTTGAGACATACAATTACGACATACCATCAACAGATTCAAGGTGATTATTGCAGCACGCACCTTGAACTGGTCACAAACAGAAACCTTCATTTTATAATTTTAGACAGGACTTTTCACGTTTTTGTTTTGTGTTCATTTTCAGCTATAAGGTAGATATTGATAGGGGAAAAATGAAATGGCACAACCCAGAAAAAGATTATTTAGAATTTATTGAAAATTTTAGGCCACACCCAATCTGTGAACACTTAATTTTTTTAATTTTTAATTTTAACATTTTTAAAATCAAAAGTTTTAAGTTAACATTATTTAATGCACAATGAATGAAGTGAACAAACATGAACAATCAAGTGTTTTATTTGACTTGACTGTGCCTTTATTTAATCCAAAACTGTGTTCGTATTTCATTTTAAAAGACTTTTTAAAAGAGTTATCCAGCCAAGAATAAGCCTAGAACTGCTTTTCTGGCGGACTAATAACAGCACTCGGGTGTCGGTCAGAGACTGTGCTCATGTACTCCTGCTCGTAAAACTACCCGGATACAACCGCACCCGAGTCCACTTTAGGGGCCGTTCACATATCGCGTTTTTTGCGCGCAAATGCGTTATTGAAATTGTAGGCGCGCGTGGCTAGATGAAAACATCGTAACATCTCATCTCAACACGCCATGTGACAAAAACCAACCGATCAGCTTCGGCCTTTCCGTAACAACATCGACAGCTCGGCCGAACAGCTGATCATAGCTGTACAGGCAATGGCGCCACCAGGGGGTGGCCAGGGGTGGCCGTGGCCACCCCTGGCCGACTCCTGGCCACCCCAATGGCCAGTACAAATTTTAGTAGCATCAGTTATGCATTTCATAAATAAGTCAAAAATATTCTTTAGTAAAAGAAGACGGGGAATTATGTGTCGTGGCGTGCTTTTTAAGTGCCAAACGGTTACAGTATACGGTTTCAGCAGCTTTTTGATGTGTCTTTGCCACGTTTTGACAAGCAGGGATGCAAACAGCGCGCTTTTCGGCGCCTCCCGATTTTTTCAGGTCAGTTTGAGTGACAAAGTCATCTGAAGTCATTCCATAGCTTAATGTGAGGGAAAGAAGTCTGTTTACATCATTAAAGTATACGGAAACTCGTTTTCCTTCCTCTGCGGCTGTCAATCATTCTCTATTCATATTCAAACAGCGCGCGCGCCTCTTGGTATGGATGCACCAACAATATGATATATTCACATTATAATGCATTATCTGTAGATAAAAGGCTGTAGATTTGCATAAAATTACTTTATTTGGTTGGAGTTTGTTGCTGTTTTTAAACGACTCACTACCGTGTGCTTGCTAGATCACACACATCACAAGGACTATAAATCGGCATCAAACGGACAATAACTGGAATTCAAAACTGTGAAACAAAGGAACAAATCGCACTAGGATTTGTGCCCTCGACATTTCTTCGCTTTGTGACGTGAACTTTTAAATGCGCACTTATGCAGCGCAGCGCTGCACACTGTGACTCCATGTGGCTTTGAGCACATCGTTCTGCACCCGCGAATCCCGCGATGCACATACACGCTGTGTGCCTCTGTTTTTCATGTTATCATGGGTTTGCGCACTGAAATATTGTTAAAAGCCAATATATTTTGTTATACCCAGCCTGCTCAATACATTTAAAATAAGCATAATTTAATTGCATATTATTTCTTTGTAGTGTAGGCTATATATGCACTTCTGAATTCTTGACATTCATATATAAATATAAAATTGTGAAATGTATGATTGCCTGATTGAATTTTATAAGAGAACTAATAGTAATTTGTTTTTATTAACATATTTAGATTTTATAAAATTACTGTGCAGATTTTTTCAAGAATTGCTTTTTGCTGCTGATTTATACACTCATTAAGTTTATTAAAAATTCATAATACATTAATGTAATATTTAAAGGTGTTAACTGTAATCTTACACTGCAAAATAATAACTTAAAAAGGATTAAATTCATCACAATTATGTAAGTATCTGGAAATCTGGAAGGGTGAGGGCCCTTATATATATCATATCTATATAATATATATCATTATATATAATATAATATATATTAGTAGGGCCCTACTAATATCATTAGTAACATTATATATAACACAATAAACCAAAGTATATCAGTAGGAGTTTCCTTAAGTCTTTCTGATAGTTTTCTACAGGCCGGTTTACTACAACAGTAGAATACAATTCTGAAATTATGGTTTATAGTTTTGGTGTGCCACCCCAAGATTTTAAGTGGCCCCATCTGGCCACCCCTATGAAAAATTTCTGGAGGCGCCACTGTGTACAGGGCGGCTTTTTATTTCTCATCTCCATAAATATATCTAGTAGTAAAGCTAATGCAAGGGCTAGAAATCAATTAATTCTTTGCTGCTACTTCCTCGTCCTCATGGAGAGCGCCGCTTTCTCCTTTCTAAAAGCGCTTGCTCTCTCCCGTGGCGTCTGTCGTTGCTATGCAACCATGAATAGAGGCGGCCTGGAGAAACGAGCGTGCTTCCCGCGCGCTTACATTTGAAATAACGAATTTGCACGCGCAGAAAAAAGCGCTATGTGAACGGCCCCTTATGGCAACGTGACATTAGCCTAATCGAAAATATTTCCATATGTGGCTCTTTCCTCCTTTCTTGTCAACAGTGGATTCAGAGCCACCGCATTAGCAGCACCGGCGCACGCCACGTCTCAAGTGTTTTTAGGTGTGTAAGTGGATGTCGTGATATTACTGATCATGTGAAGATTTTGCAGCGGCGCTGAAAATCCAGTGGCGGCGCTGCGCCGCTGCTAAATACATTGTAGGGGGAACACTGAGTATAGAGGGTATGCGCATGACGTCACCGTCGGCCGGAGTGAATGCGGTCACGCCCACAAGTGGCAAAAAGACTGAGCGGCAGCATTTGTTTTCAGCGTGAATGCCGTGAAAAACACACAAAACACATCTAAAACGGGAAAGAGCTTTGCGATTGACTGTACAACTAGATTTGACCAGAAATCTGAGGTACTGTATATTTTTACAGACTGCAAAAAGCTACAGAACAGACTATATTCTGCATAATTGGATGTTTTTAAATAAACACTGACAAAAAACTATACAAGTTTTAGGGCTGGACGATATGATGATATACAGTATAACATTAATGTAAGTGATCACTCGGATTTAGACCTATCTATATTGTATTTATATAAAACGTTTACAGGCAAATTGTCTTCATTTATTTCCCCGGCGTCGAAATCAGGCACATATAAATGTCAGGAAACACGATTCCTGGCTGCATGTCAATATCCATGGATCACTGGATCTTTGATAAGTTGTAAGGAACACTATATCGAGTCCAACTTTTAGTTTAAACTGATAATAGTTTGTTTTACTCGCGTTAACGCAGTTTCCCCTATTAACTCCAGTCACGCAGCAGCTCTTCTGCCACTCAGTCCCGCTGAGGGGGGCGTGTTCCGGCGGGAAAGTGACGTTAATGCATTCCCTCTATAGAGGGTATGCGCGTGACGTAACTGCCAGCTGGAGTGATTGCGGTCACGCCCACTGAGTGGCAAAAAGACTGAGCGGCAGCATTTGTTTTCAGCGTGAATGCCGTGAAAAACACACAAAACACATCTAAAACGGGAAAGAGCTTTGCGATTGACTGTACAACTAGATTTGACCAGAAATCTGAGGTACTGTATATTTTTACAGACTGCAAAAAGCTACAAAACAGACTATATTCTGCATAATTGGATGTTTTTAAATAAACACTGACCAAAAACTATACGGGGACGATATGATGATATACAGTATAACATTAATGTAAGTGATCACTCGGATTTAGACCTATCTATATTGTATTTATATAAAACGTTTACAGGCAAATTTTCTTAATTTACTTCCCCGGCGTCGAAATCAGGCACATATAAATGTCAGGAAGCACGATTCCTGGCTGCATGTCAATATCCATGGATCACTGGATCTTTGATAAGTTGTAAGGAACACTATATCGAGTCCAACTTTTAGTTTAAACTGATAATAGTTTGTTTTACTCGCGTATTCGCAGTTTCCCCTATTAACTCCAGCCACGCAGCAGCTCTTCTGCCACTCAGTCCGGCTGAGGGGGGCGTGTTCCGGCGGGGAAGTGACGTTAATGCATTCCCTCTATAGAGGGAGGGAGTGCTCTATAGAGGGAATGCATTAACGTCACTTCCCCGCCGGAACACGCCCCCCTCAGCCGGACTGAGTGGCAGAAGAGCTGCTGCGTGACTGGAGTTAATAGGGGAAACTGCGAAAACGCGAGTATAACAAACTATTATCATTTTAAACTAAAAGTTGGACTCGATATAGTGTTCCTTACAACTTAGGCCAAAGATCCAGTGATCCATGGATATTGACACGCAGCCATCGTGTTTCCTGACACTCATATCTGCCTGATTTCGACGCCGGGGAAACACGTGAAGCAAATTTGCCTGTGAACACTTATAAATTTACAATATGGGTAGGTCTAAATCCAGGTGATCACATCAATGTTGTATAGGCTATAATCATATTGTCCAGCCCTAAAACTTGTAGCCTATAGTTTTTTGTCAGTTTATTTAAAAAGTTTATTTGATCGGAGTAGGGTCATAACTAGCTTAAGCATAAACCGGTCGACACGGGTCGTTTTTTGCCTCTTACTCGGATTTCGCATTATGTAAACGCATTAACCTGCTTTCTGTCGGCTTATTGAAGTGCGCATGTGTGAAATGTGACAGAAACGCATCCTTTGTGCAGATTTAATCACAATCCAGACGGAGCGTTTTGCTGGAAAGGAAGAATAAAATATATCACAAACGCAGACTCTTTCATGACACAGAACATTATAAAAATGTCCTCTCATCTCGTGCAGCAGAAGAAAAAATGGTTCAGTCAAAACGCTGCATCTGTAACTGCATGAGAGGATAATATACAAACTGTAAGTTTCCCGCTGACATGTTGCAAGCTTTATTTAACATCAACCGATATAACAAATGAAATACTCAAAGTCAGATACGCAAATGATTGTTTTGTCGTTACAGGTCATGGCCTGATTTATTAATAAAGTCATGTAAACATGCCGCGGTTTACTTGCGTTGTTATGGTTACTTGTGTGCATGTAAACGTGCTCAATGATAACTGCAAATCCACTTTTCTCTGCCTGGAGTCCAGTTGTTTCTATGAATTGCATCGATCCATTTGCTTCTCTGTTCTGTAGCTTTCGGCAGTCTGTACAAATATACCTCAGATAAGATTTCTTGTCAAATGTAGTTGTACAGTCAATCGCAAAGCTCTTTCCCATTTTAGATGTGTTTTTCACGGCATTCACGCTGAAAACCAATGCTGCCGCTCAGTCTTTTTGCCACTCAGTGGGCGTGACCGCAATCACTCCAGCTGGCAGTGACGTCACGCGCATACCCTCTATAGTGATGGCACATTTATATTGATTTTATTTTTTATTTATCTTTTTCTTACTTTTTTTTCATTCATTATTGTATCTTTGTTATTGGTGTGTTGCTGTTTTAAATTTGTTGTTTAATCTGTTGTGAAGCACTTTGGTTCACCTATCGGTCGATGTAAGGTGCCATATAAATAAAATACATTTACATTTACATTTTAAAATGCAATGAGAGTGAAACAATGAAAATCTCAGACAATTAAATCCAGTTTGACAGTTGTTCTGCGGTCCATTATGAACAGTTTATTGAAAAACGTTAAATTAAATAGAATATATTAATTAAGGTCATAGACATAGTAGATAAAACAACTAAGAAATTTACAGTACAGATGAGTATGTTGTAGAAATGTTAAATGCTCCATGAAATGGATGACTACACATAATTACCAGGAGTCAGAATAAATCTACATGGAAACTAGATGTTTTTCATAATTAATTCCTGAGGTATTGCACACAATCCTTTTAGTTTTCCATCCATGTTTGACATTGCCAGGAACCGGGCTAATATAAAAGCTCGTCCTACCTAGCACCAGTAACCAAGGCGGTGGAGTTTAGTGAAAGATTATCTCATTTAGTGACAATAACAAATTTGTTCTGCACATTGCAGATTGAAAATGAAAAAACTAGCATATTTAAAAGTGTGTGTTGGATATTTAGTAGTTAGCAGCTTTGATCAATGTCACAGACCTACAACACATTCAGAAAAAAATTGACCCATCTCATCTCAAAATTATACAGAAGTGAGCATATTTAAACTCTCACTGATAAATTCCTCTCTCTTTTAGTTTTAACTTCCCTCTTTTAGTTTTAAATCCTCTTGTTAATGCAGACCATCTTTCAGCATGAACTGTGCTTTATTGGTGAATTTGTGCAGTGACATTAATCAAGGGCAGTAACCTCCATTTGTTCTGTTAGCTTTCAACCATCCCAGATGTATAGTTGAATCATAGCGGGCCGATGCTGGTCCTGACATCGTGATCCATGTCTTATGGTATCCGGATGCTTACTCAGGCTTTCTGGCCATTTATGGGCCATTACAATGCATGTGTTAAGAGAAAGCCATAACTGAGGCAGACTTCATTGTGTGGAAAGTGTCTTGTTGACTCTGTCTAGAAGGAGAGGGAGGGAATGCCTTGCTCTTTGAAATGGCAAAGAAAGTGAATTAGACTAAATGTTCTTCCATTTACCAGAGTAGTACTTTACAGAATTTGAAGCTGAAAAAAATTTAGTTTATACGTACTGTATAGCAGATTAGATGTATGTCTGTGCTGTCTACTCAATTTCAATTGGGTTTCAGACATATCGAAGGCGATGAATATATGATAAGATATGAGTGGTATTCAAGTAAATTTAAATACTCATATTACTACTCATATTGGTCTAGTTCTCTTTTCATTTAATCACAATCATGTTACTTTATTTCTTCTGTGGAACACAAAAAGAGACGTTTTGAAGAATATCCAAGCTGTAATTGTCTATAAAGTGACATATAGGGATGTCAATGTGGCCCCGTCAACCTCCTGAAAGATAAAAAAATAAACAAAACCATGAAAGTATAATTAAAGGGTTAGTTCACCCCAAATTGAACATTCTGTCATCATTTACTCACCCTCATGTCTTTCCAAACCCATAGAACATTCATTAATCTTCAAATGACAATATTTTTAATGAAACCTGAAAGTTCTGTCATGTAAACAAAACTTTGAGGATTCAAAAAGGTCAAAAACCTTGATAATGTAATATAGGAATCAAGCGGTTTAACCCAGTCTTCTGAAGAGACACAATTGTAGATCTGTCACTAACGATTATTTAGATAATCGAGTAATCTGTCGATTATTTTGACGAGTAATCTGATATTTTTTGTGGTAGTAAAAATAGACCTAAGAAAAGACCCAAGCCTTTAAAATGACTTAAAATACATATATAACAACGAGGCAATAATATTTGGTTCAAATAAAGTATCAACAACAAGTAGGCCTAAACACATGGTTTTATAGAACAAAGCTGTTAAAATACAATATATAAACCATCATCTAATGTACATTATGTATTATAGCAAATGCTTGCAGAGGGCAGCCTTTTGTTGTTACACTTTACTGCAGATCAAATCGTTGTTTATTTTTGGCCAAACAACATTTTCAATTGAAATGTTTACTTAATCTTTAATATTTGGCCACTTCTTTATGATAGAAACACACACACTGGAGCACGCGTGACGCTTGCACTGTTTTCAGCTTCAGCCGCATCATTATATGAGGACATGATTGCATGAACATCATCTCCAGAGCCGCTTAGTCACTTCATGAGGTTTTTAATGCTTCAACTGAGAAAAGTTATCATCATATCATTAAAGGACAAGTTCGGTATTTTACACTTAAAGCCCTGTTTCAAGATCGTTTCTGATGAAATAGAACGTTGTCAAATTTGGACACATGCTGCTGTCCCGAGAATTTTCGATTTCTGTGGTTGCACCCCCCCACCTCCACAATGGTTGCATAGGTGCACAGGAACAGTCCTTCCCAAAACGCATTATACTTTAGTTTACAAAGACGTTAAACTCACCGAGTGGTCAGGGATGTTCACTGATATGCTCACCCAAAAATCGCTGCAAAAGATGCTTTCCAACAGGTTTTATCGTAGTTTTTGTCCAACGACTTGAACAAAAACTACGATATAACCTGTTGGAAAGCGTCTTTTGCAGCGATTTTGGTGTGAGCATATCAGTGAACACCCCTGACCACTCTTCACCACAAATGAAGATATTTTTGGACTTTCTGACCCCCCTATACAGTAGATCGCAATGTTATTACCACTTTCAAGGCTTAGAAAGGTAGTAAAGGTATTGTTTCATTCATTTGTGTTCCAAAGATGAACGAAGGTCTTACGGGTTTGGAACGACATGAGGGTGTGTAATCAATGACATAATTTTCATTTTTGGCTGAACTTACTAACACTTCAACTATTATATTCACAAAATCATGAAACTGGTCTAATGATACACTTTTTAGGAATCTTAAGGGCTAAGATCACTTAACTTATAATCAACATGAAATTCACAATTTTTGCTCCTCAGTAAAATCATTGTGAAAGTCCGGCAGCTTTACATGAAAGTACACGTCGCAGTGAACAGTAACTCAGCGTAGCACACATTAACAGCCCCACACTGTTTCTGTATGCCGTGTCCCCTGCCGAATTCTAGAAGTACCTTTGTCATAATTCAAGTGTGTCCTTCTGGATGTTCCTTATGACCTGCTAGAGAAAACACAAAGCCAGTGTGGGCACCTCTGGTTTATCTCTCTTTACACATGTTCGAGATGTGACAGCAGAGCCTGCTGTGTGCATAAAAGGGAAGAGGAAGAGATTTATGAGACAGCGTTTGTGTGTTTATCTGATGGATAACAGTGGACACTGTTTCTTTGTGTAGCTGCAATTGGGAACACTATTTTCATGGCCACACCTTAATTGTATCGATTTTCATAATGATAAACGAACATTTGTTTGTATGGTGCCCTATATATCCGGATGATCACTCACTGGATTTATTATTACTGAATCTCTTGAGTTTTTAATGATATTTCTCTGATGATATTTTTTCTTATGCGTTTCACCAGAAAAAAAAAAAACGTTTATGCCCTTTATTTGATTTTAGAAAATGAAGAAACCCTTCTGAAAGAGTTTTTTTATGTCTCAGATTCTCTTTAAATGATGGCTGGAGGCCAAATGAGACATTACTCGCACAATGTGCCAACATTATTTCCTCTTGAATCCTCACACAAATGAAATCATCAGCCCTATACGATATATATGCATGCAAGATAAATTATTGCCCTGTAAAGTTAACACCTTGTTAAACCAGTTATGCATCTTTTCAAATCCCTAGTATGAGGCTATATATTATTTAGGCATATTTTGTTTAAATTTCGACTGCAATAGTGTTCCAACTTTTTACTTTTTAGACTGATTCGTCACTACAGACAGACATTGTAGTGGATCAGTGTACTATGTAGTGTATTTTGGTGACATAATAGTGTCTTTTAAAATGTGCGTTGTATAGTGTATAAATATAGAGTATAATAACGGTCTATCCCTGCCACAATTTATTTTATTTTACGCCATTATTTTAGTATATAGCTTATTCACAACTTGAGCTCTTGCTCCACTCCGGGGTTTCCATTTACTCACCAGTAAATGAAAAAGGAACAACGCTCAGCCAATTAAATGTGCAAGTAATTAAACTGTTTTATAATATAATTTAATTTGTATAGCGAAAAACATAGTTTTATTCTCTCACTCTTTATTTATACATAATCTACATACAGTGTAGAATTAATTTTTCTCTCTTTTTCACTCCCCCCAGGAGGTCCATGAAATTCTGAGAGAGTACGAACTCAAATACTGTTTTGTGGACCGGAACAAAGGAACAGGTAATTGGCCTCCTTCAGTCATCCTTCTGCTCTCATGTTTCTAATGGTTCTTTTCCATCTCAGCCATCAGAATCCAGACCTCTCAAAAAAAACAAAAAAACAACCCCACCACACATTTGCCTACTTAGCGCACCTGAGATGTTAATTCCCTGTGGTGGTGAATGAGCACTTACAGAGAATTGTCTTGATGGAGAGTCTTAGCTCTCTAACTGCAGAAATGTTGCCTGTTCCTTTGAAGTAAAGTGAAGCTTTGAGGTTATTTGAGTTTGTACATTCTGTCACAGTACTGATTTGTCCATTTCTATTTCTGTTCCATATTAAATATTGAATCAAATGAGCAGGTGCATTTTAGATTTCACATATAATTTTAACTTCATAATAATATAAATTAATCAAATGTAATATTTTAACTTCAGTCCATCACTTACAATGATGACCTAATACATCACAAAGAGCTGCTATTTCAACTGCGTTTCAGACAATTGGAACACTCAGGTTTACTTCCAAAACAAACCAAGCTTGTCATTTTCAACCATGCAGAAAAATCATTTTAAGTCTAACATATGGTAAAAAGATAAATAAAAGATGATAAACAAAAATGTTTTGAAGTCAAGCATAACCTGTATTTCATTGTTTAAGTAATTAGAGGAAACAGCTTAAAAAGAGGAAAGGCTTGTTCACTTGGAACTGGTACTGATAGTTCATAGGTTTGAAGTGTCACGGATAGTCTGAACAAAGCATACGACAGGAATAATCCAGGAAACGGTCTTTAATTCAAATATACTCAGGAAAACTCAGGGAAACTGATTCACAACACCTCAACATTGACGAGACAGGACAAGGACTGCAATAACACAGGGAGTATAAATACTAGAACAAATGAGGGAACTTATAAGCTAATTAATTGGATGACAGGCGTAATGAATCAAACAGACACAGACTAAGGGCCTATACCGTGAAGCCGGTTTAAGTGGATACCTGGGTATTTCAGTTTAGTTTAAAGGGGTCATATGATGGTTCTAAAAAAAACATTATTTTGTATATTTGGTTTAATGCAATGTGTTTACGTGTTTTGAGGTTAAAAAAGTCATTGTTTTACACATACTGTACATTTTTGTTGCTCCACTATTCCCCGCCTTTCTGAAATGCGTCGATTTTTAAAGATCGTTCTGAAAAGCGCGGTGTGCTCTGATTGGCTAGCGATCCAGTGCATAGTGATTGGCCCAAAAACCTTAATCGTGTGATGGAAAGTCACGGCCCTTACCATATTTGGAACATCAGCTCCCAAAGTGATAATGTCGGTACTACCTTATCAATTTGAGTTCGAATCTGAACCGGAAAATGCAGATGGCCAAGCTGATCGATCAACTTTGCCAGTGCGACTGGAGCAGAACGTAGCAGATTGGTAATGTTTTATTTCATTGGGGACATAATTACTGATTATAATGACTTACTGACTTACTTAATGACATAAAAACTATGTTTGCATTTTTGATCATAGAAACGACAAGTAAGCGCTACTCTATACTGCTCAAAACTCGCGTTTGAATAGTCAGTAGCAAATTCTTAAAATATGAAAACATACTTACAGGCTGTGTATTCGAGTCAGAAGCGCCAGAATGTACCTGCAAAAATCAGCCTTTGTGCACAACACCAGCCTTGTACTCTTGCAGGTTCTGGAAAAATGTGCAGCACACAGTCGAAACTTTTAGTTGTACTGTTCTGGAACAGTGTTGTAAATAAAGCTTAAACACTGTTTTCTAATTGTGTCCTTTTTTGGAAGGCCAAACAAAGTAGTTTGGCTTTCGTAACGAAAAACACAGTGTCTCCACGACATGGCAGCGCCGGCGGCAACAATAATACAGCGAGAATAAAAGTTATGCCTTCTTTCTTTGCGTATACATTTGGGCGGTGTTATGAAACTCTGCCCCCACACGTTTAGGAAGGTGTGAAGCGTTTTAGGAAGGTGTGGCTTAGCCTTAACTTTTATAAAGAATATCTCTTTAGTTTTGACAATTTGAGCTTTGTAACTCTGCAGATCTTATACATGCACAAACAGCTACATAACACTAAAGAAAAAGGAAAAAAAGAAATCGCATCATATGACCACTTTAAGCCAACCCTGGGCTTTAGGCACCATGAAAGTGTCTCGGCTTTTAGCGGTGTTCATCGCCGTAGTAATTTATACTCCACGGTAGGGCTGCACGATATTGGGAAAAAATCACATTGCGATATTTAATTTTTCTGCGATATATATCGCGATATGAAAACAATTTCACCAGATGACTTTATTAGCTCTCTTTGGAAAGAATGAATCATCTGAATGACTGGGGTGATTTTGTAATGGAGTAAATCTGCATAGCAACTATTATAGTTAACTAATGTAGTTAACTAGAGTTTAATAAATGGAACCTTATTGTAAAGTGTTACCGATTTGTTATGTCTCGTGAGTTCAGTGTTGGACAGATCAGTTGTTTGAACCATTCATTAAAGTGAATCGGTTCAAACTCAAAGGAGTCATTAGTTCGCGAATTGTAGGTGTAATTAACGGACCACGGCAGACGTTGTGTGATTATCCCGGCAGAACATATCACACAAGATTGGTCACAAGAATGCTTCACGTGAAACTTCGTTCTTCCGACCTTTTACCATTGTGTATTCTCAAAGATATTCAGTCAACTCAATTCATTAATATGCGTGAGGGAGGGAGGGAGAGAGAGAGAGCAAGACAGTTTGAAAACGTACTCGGTTACTAACGTAACCTCTGTTCTCTCTAGAGAGGGAACGAGTACTGCGTAATAGCTTACGGTATGGGGAAAACCTCTTTTCCTTGAGATATTGAAGCCAAAAATTATCCTTAATTTTTTATTAATGTAAAACGCTTTGCAGCAGCAAGCAGACATAGGCGAAACAGCTCGCGCGGCTATTGGCTGCTCTTGCGGCAAATGCAGCAGCCAATCGAGAGGCGTTGCGTGACACATATCCAATGGGGGCATTACGCGCCCATTTCGTCACGTCCCGCCAGAAAAGGCGTGGTCTCGCCTTATAAATATAGCTCGAAAAGGCTGGTACACTGGTTTTCATCGCCGAAGCGAACCAGCGCTGTTGTATGCACGGCAAGATACGCAGTACTCGTTCCCTCTATAGTGAGAACAGAGGTTACGTTAGTAACCGAGTACGTTCTCTTACGAGAGTATCTCTCGTACTGCGTAATAGCTTACGCTATGGGGAACACAATGCAACACGCCGTGCGTACAGGGATCCGACACCAAAGTCCCCGGGGGCCGAAGCCCAGGGGGCCCATATAGTGCATAATCACCATAAACTCACATAGAGTGGGGGAAGAGAGGCTGAAAGCGTCATTCCTAATAAGATAGCACCCCGAGGGGCTAATCATGTGACAATTAAACACGCAGCCAGGGTGAAAACTTTTCAGCCTGATCTGGGTGGCCATACATGTGTCAATACTCATGGGGCTGAAGTAAACTCAGTATCTGGGCCGCACAGCGGGGCAGATAGTACTGAAATCTATATCGCCAAAAGCTTAGCCTGCAAGGCGGGTACCTCCAGGTTATAGTACTTTATAAATGTAGACGGCGAGGCCCAGCCCGCGGCCGTACAGATATCCTGCAGGGAAACCCCGCTGGACCATGCCCACGAAGAGGCCACGCCTCTCGTGGAGTGCGCTCTGACACCCAAGGGGCACTGCAGGCCCTTTGCCGCGTAAGCGAGCGCAATGGCATCCACTATCCATCTGGATAGGCTCTGTTTTGAGGCGGCGAGTCCCTTGGAACGCCCACCAAACAAAACGAAAAGCTGCTCAGTCTGTCTGAAAACAGACGAGCGCGACACATAAGCCCTTAACGCCCTGACAGGGCAAAGGAGACTCGCGTCTTTCTCCTCATTGAGAACCGGAAGGGCAGACAGGGAAATTACCTGGGCCCTAAACGGTGTATTGAGGGATTTTGGCACATACCCGTGCTTTGGTTTGAGAATGACTTTCGAGTCATTAGGCCCAAACTCCATACATGAAGCGCTTACTGAAAGCGCCTGTAGGTCCCCTATGCGCTTCACTGAAGCGAGAGCCGTGAGAAACACTGTTTTGAACGACAGGTGTTTCATGTCCGATCGTTGGATTGGCTCGAACGGGGGGCCTTTCATGGCCTCCAGGACCGTGGAAAGGTCCCACGCCGGGACTGAAGGGGGCCTGGGAGGGTTTAGCCTCCGAGCTCCCCTAAGGAAACGCACGACTAAGTCGTTCTTCCCCAGCGGCTGGCCAGGCACCTGTTTTGCAAACGTTGCTATGGCCGCCACGTATACTTTGAGCGTGGATGGGGTCCTGCCCCTATCCAGTAGCTCTTGAAGGAAGGAAAGCACTTCCGAAACCCCGCAGTCCACCGGTGAAAAGCCCTGGGCTTGACACCACGCAGAGAACACCGACCATTTCGAGGAATAGAGCCGCCTGGTAGACGGTGCTCTAGCCTGCGCGATCGTTTTTAACACTCCCTCTGGGAGGTTAGCGGGTACCCGTTGATGGCCCACGCGTGCAGGGACCACAGCTCCGGGCGAGGATGCCAGATCGAGCCCCCCGCCTGAGAAAGGAGGTCTCTCCTCAACGGTACAGGCCATGGGGCAGTGCTGGTCAACTGCATCAGGACAGGGAACCACGTCTGGTTCGTCCAGAGCGGAGCTATGAGCAGCACTGGGCATCCGTTTTCCTTGATTCGTTCCAGCACTTGAGGCAGGAGCGAGACAGGAGGAAAAGCATATAGGGGACAGCGGGGCCAGACATGAGCCAGCGCATCCTTGTTTTTCGAGAAAAACTTCGGGCAATGAGTGTTTTCGTGGGACGCGAATAGGTCCACCTTCGCTCTGCCGAAGGTTCTCCACAGCAGCTGGACCGTCTGCGGGTGCAGCGACCATTCTCCTGCTGGGACATTGTTCCTGGACAGTCTGTCTGGTCCCACATTCAGGTGACCAGGCACGTGCGCTGCTCTTAGTGAGAGCAGGTTGTGCTGAGCCCAGACCAGGAGGCGTTCCGTCAGCCTGTGAAGGTTTCGCGACCTGACGCCGCCCTGGCGATTTATGTATGCCACCACTGACATATTGTCCGACCGGACCAAGACGTGGTGGCCAGTTACTTGGGGACAAAAGTGCCTTAGCGCTTTGTCGACTGCTATCATTTCCAAGCAGTTTATATGAAGGAGCTTTTCCCGTTCTGACCACAGGCCAGCTAGCGGTCTGCCCTCGAGCAGCACTCCCCACCCCGAGGTGGAGGCGTCCGTAGACACCACCCTCACACTCGAAGCGGTCCCCAGACTCACACCTGACTGATACCAGTCGGCTACTTTCCAAGGTTTCAGAGCTGAAACGCACTGCAAGTCGACCCTGAGGCGAAACAGACCCGCTGTCCATGCCCTGGGCGGAACCCGCGCTTTCAGCCACATCTGCAGTGGGCGCATGCGAAGCAGACCCAACTGGAGTACAGAGGCTGCTGAGGCCATCAGAGCCAGCATTTTTTGAAACTTTTTGAGCGGAACTATCGAGCCGTGGCGGAAAGATTTCGCGACGTGCTGAATATTTTGTCCACGCTCTGGTGACAGGCGTGCTGTCATGGACAGCGAGTCTAACACTGTTCCCCGAAAGGAAATTTTCTGACTGGGAGACAGTGAACTTTTCACCCAATTGACTGTGAGGCCCAGCCTCTCGAGGTGCTCGAGTAAGGCGGCCCTGTGTTCTATGAGCTCTGATCGTGATCGAGCTAGAATCAGCCAATCGTCCAAGTAGTTCAGGACTCGCATGCCCTGAAGCCTCAGGGGTGCGAGCGCTGCGTCCATGCACTTCGTGAATGTACGAGGTGCTAGAGACAGGCCGAACGGCAGGACTGTGTATTGATATGCCTGGCCCTCGAAAGCGAATCTCAAGAATCGCCTGTGATGGGACGCTATTTGTATTTGGAAATAGGCGTCTTTCAGATCTATTGACATAAACCAGTCCCCGTGGCGCACTTGCGCGAGGATTTTCCTGGTCGTAAGCATTCTGAACTGGCGCTTCACCAGCGCTCTGTTCAGCTGTCGCAGATCTAAAATGGGTCTGAGACCCCCATCTTTTTTCGGTACCAGAAAATATCTGCTGTATAAGCCCCCTTCGCTCTGAGCCTGAGATAAAGGTTCTATAGCCCCTTTGCTCAGTAGTTTCGCTATCTCGGCACGAAGTAGATGAGACACTTCGTTTTTCACCGTAGTTTCGACACGCGCCGTATGACGGCGAGGGCGCCGAGCGAACTGTAGCGAATAGCCTCTCTTTATAGTGTTCAGCACCCATTCTGATACCCCGGGAAGCTTTGACCACGCATCTGCGTGAATAGCTAGAGGTAGAATGAAATCCGGGCTCTGGCCGCGGCGAAACGGCAGCTCGAGAGCCCGGGTATACTGGGAACACAACACCGTGTTTACAGCGTTCGAGGCGGGGGGCGCGCTGATCACAGCGGGCAGCCTGGCCGCTCTCAGCTTCTCTATGGCATATTGTGCAGAGAAAGTGAGCGGGGCGGATCCCGTAGGATTCGGTGTGTTTATGAGAGACTGCGGGCGCGGGACTGCGGGCACATCTGCACTGAAAACACTGTCGGTTAGAGCCGACTGAATGTGTGTTGGTTTCGTTTTTACAGAAACCAAGGGACACGCAGCGTGTAGTGTAAGCGGGCATTGTGACATGGGCGCGTTCACTACATTGCCTGCACAATCGACCTGAATCGATTTTATTTGTGCTAGCCCTGCACTGTGGCAGGCTGTGTCTGGGTGTGGGAATGGGCACTGGGGCGTGGGCATTCTTACGACACTCATAACACCATCGGCCGTGGCCGGAACACCAGAAAATACACTCTTTATTTGATTTATCTGGGTAGCCGTAAAAACGGCTTTTGTGCGCAGGCAAGCGGGCTGAGACACCGGCTGGCTCACTGCGAAATACACTGGGACAGTTACAATGCTTGGAACTGAACGAGCAAGAAGTTTTGGTGGAAATCCGGCCGCAGCGGGATCTGAACACCGTCGCTTTCCTAGAGTGGCTAGGAAGGCTTCGAGGCCTCGGGCTTGATCTCAATCCTCGGCCGGGGCCCGCGCTGAGGGGGGCGGCGTCCAGCAGAGCTCGAGCGCGGTCTCTGATCTCGGGCCTGGCGGCGCTGTGAAGCGGCGGGCGGTGCAGGATGCGGCTGAGAGCTGCGAGCAGACGGCTGTTTTGGGCAACCTGCAGCGGAGCTCGAGCGCTTCGGAAGAAAGTGCTTCATGGCCTGCGAAGTTTTCTGCACCTCCATGAATCTGTCCGCGAAATCCTTGACGGCAGATCCGAAGAGGCCCGCTGGCGAAATGGGCGCGTCGAGGAACACAGAGCGCTCAGCTTCCGTCATCTCAGACAGCGTTAGCCACAAGTGTCTCTCAGCCACGGTGAGAGAGGCCATATTCCGTCCCATGGCCTGTGCAGCGGCTTTAGCAGCGCGTAGAGCGAGGTCTGTAGCGCTTCTCGAGTCCGCCACGCAGATCGCTCCGGGTCCTTCCTCGTCCAGTTTAAGGAGAAGGTCGGCCTGGAAGATTTGTAATATAGCCATAGTGTGCAGCGCTGAAACTGCTTGCCCGGCGGCGGTGTAAGCGCGACCGTGCATGGCTGACGTCACACGGCAGGCTTTAGATGGGAGCGTTGTCTGAGCGCGCCGTCCAGCGGAGGGCGGGCAGAGATGAGACGCTACCGCAGGTTCCACGGGGGGAATGAAGAGGTACCCTCTGTCCTTCGCACCGTCCACCGTGGAGAATGCAGCAGAGGCAGAGGTACGCAGCCTGGCGGAGAAGGGGGCGTTCCACGACTTCGTCACTTCCTCGTGTAACTCAGGGAGGAAGGGCGCTGGTCTCGACTTTGACGGGGCTTCGTCTTTCCCGAGAAAGCGCCCGTCCAGTCTGTTGCGCGGCGGTTGCGCGGGCGCCTCCCAGTCGAGGCCGATGTTTTCCACGGCTTGAGAGAGCAGACGCATCAGCTCAGACTCAATGCCGGATCTCTTCCCAGTGGTTTGGCGGGAAACGCTAGCGGGGGGGAGGTCCACGGAGCTCGCCCAGTCCTCGCTTTCAGACGCCAGAAGAGAACACGCCTCGGTGGGTTCGTCGAACTCGTGGACGGATGCGGCGGCAGACGGCGGCCGTTGTCCTCCGGTGAGCGACTCGAGCGAAGCCGGCGAAGCTGGCGGGCGAACCGGCGAGCTTTGGCGGGCTGGAGAGAGCTCGGGAGCGCGCTGGGCGCGGCGCTTCTTGCGGCGCGGCGTCACGGCGGGCTGTGGTGAAGGCTCGGAGAATGATGCCAGGCGAGTCCTCAGAGTCACCATGGGCAGAAGCTCGCAATGGGGGCATCCGCCATCAGCGAGCGCGATAGCCGCGTGATCCTCACCCAGGCAGGACACACAGATGACATGACGGTCCCCGTCGCTAAATGGGGTGCGGCACGAGCCACAGGATGGCATCTTTAAAAAGACGCAGCTCTTTTGTGATGAGAAGTGCGTGAACACTCTCAGCAGAGTAATGAAAAGGATACTTAACCGCCGGAAAGCGCAGCAGGTACGGCAGTTGAAGGCGGCGAGGCCAGCGACTCCAGGAGCTCGTCCCGCTGAAAGGCTTGTGTCGACGGCGCGGCTTCTCACTCCGGATCCAGCGATGCAAGTGCTTCGCTGAAGAGATGAAAATCAGTGTACCAGCCTTTTCGAGCTATATTTATAAGGCGAGACCACGCCTTTTCTGGTGGGACGTGACGAAATGGGCGCGTAATGCCCCCATTGGATATGTGTCACGCAACGCCTCTCGATAGGCTGCTGCATTTGCAGCAAGAGCAGCCAATAGGCGCGCGAGCTGTTTCGCCTATGTCTGCTTGCTGCTGCAAAGCGTTTTACATTAATAAAAAATTAAGGATAATTTTTGGTTTCAATATCTCGAGGAAAAGAGGTTTTCCCCATAGCGTAAGCTATTACGCAGTATGAGAGATACTCTCGTAAGAGAACGGTGAGAATGCGCGCGCGCGACCACGGCTCTCTCTCTCTCTGCTCGTTCTTTCAGTTTAACAAGCGCAGTCAGTCTGTCCACTCACCGGTCAAATAAGGCTTTGGCGGGACATAAATACGCTTTGGCAGCCGCCAAAAAATGTTTAATGCAGGAAGGGCATTCTGACTTTATTTTGAATTCTCATGTTCATTCAAGCTCAGAAACAAGAGAAAGACCACTGATCTTTGTGTCTGCCCGGCTCACAGAAAACAACGCGCAAGTTCCAGTCTTTTTACGCTTGATGTTTAAACTGGACTTAAAAACACATGCAAATGATAAACTTTCACTATATTATGGTTAAACTTTGCAATTAATCCGCGAATCGCAAGCGTTACGGGCCGGGGAGCTGCTGGCCCGTACTGATCATGAATCACGGATCAACTACGATCCCTAACTGTACGTTCACACCGCTGCCGACTTGAGCGTCAAAGAAGCTCTGGCCGCTCTGTCAAGGACGCTTGTCAAAAAGCACGGGGAAGCTCGTTGACGCTTTGGACGCTCTGACGTAGCAGGGAGAAGAGAAGTGTCACAACATGAAATGTAATAAACAGAAAAAACAAGCAATACATTGAAGAAACCTTTTATAATGAAAGCTCTGTAATCTTTATCTCTGTAAAGCTGCTTTGAAACAATCCATTGTTAAAAGCGCTATATAAATGAAGATGACTTGACTTGACAGCATTTTTATAACCGTTTTGGTCACATTTGGTCGGGGAAAAAAATAATAATTAGCTATTATTATTATTATTATTATTTGCATTAGGCTATTATTTGCATTAGTGCAATTGGTCAAATCGTTGTCACCGTGAGCAAATGAATTGCATTCCCGCTTAAAACGAGCGTTCGTAAATATTTCAAATAAAAGTTGCGCTCATTCTCAAATGTGTATCACTGGATCATTATGGAAAATCGCGAAGTTGTTGTGTTTGGTGCTGCTTTACTGTATTTGCGGAGAAGACTTCGGACTCGGAGATTTTGGTTCATGACACCCTCCAGGACCGTTATCAATTCGGAGAGTATCACCGGCTGGTGCAGCAGCTGCGGCTCGATGACGAGAGGTTCCAGCGGAACTTCAGGCTGGACACGGTTTTGGTAGGAACGAAAGTTCACATCTTATGTTTCTCCGGAATCAGCCAGAGTGAAGGACGTCTTTATTCTGATTGGTTGCTGGCGTTTTGCCGCTGCTTGCCGCTGAACCGCGTCATAGCTCATTACCATAAAGTTGAGCTTCTTTCAACTTTCTGATTGACGCTCAAAACGCCCAAAACGCGACGCCGAGGGATTTGACGCTCCTTGCAGCTGAGAGAAGCCAGCTTCCATTGAAAATGAATGACTTCCGGCCGCTTTAGAAGCTCAAGTCGGCGGCGGTGTGAACGTACAGTGAGGCTTACATCGCAACATCCTGCGATGTGACTATCGTGGATGCGCACATCGCGATATCGATGTTAAAACGACATATCGTGCAGCCCTACTCCACGGCTAACCTTCTCTGGGGCAGGTTATGTTCTGACTGAGAGATTTCTAACCAAAATTGAACCAATCAGCTGTGAGCAAAGTGACACGTGTCTGATGCAATAAAGTCACTCGCCCAGTTTCTTTTGCTAATTCAACTCATGGTACAGCATCTACAGCATAATGGTACAAAGCCTGATTGAATTGGTTCGGTTTTGTTAACTTGAAACTAATCCTGTAACCCTGAATTTGTTCAACTACCATCATGGAAAAGACCCTAGGAAAACTAGGTCAACTGACCGGATACTGGTAAACAGGACAGAACCAAAATGCGACAACATTCACACTCCTTCAGACCTTGAAAATGTAAGCAAATGGCACGTGCGCATACCTTTTACAGACTGCCTAAATTTGGCACAACCTTTACCGTGTCAGTTCAGGAAACAGGGTGTAGTATATGTTTAGTCCTGTTCATGGGGTGCGAACAATGTACCTTCATAGACTGAATCGGAAAGCAAGTCAAATAACACATGTAAAATCATTGTTAAATCTTTTAATTACGGCAATTATGAAAATTGCTCCTCTAAATGCAACAAATTTTTCTGAATGTTGTTGTGATGGGAACAATAAACCTTTTATCAAAATTCAGTGCAGCATTGTAGACGCAAACCTGGGCAAATTTTCAACATTCTCACATTTAGAACTGCTATGATATCTGTAGAGCTAACAGCATCTTGCAGAGTGCTACAAGCAACTTGCTTTAAAATGTTGTTGAAAAATCAGCTCTAATGTCTTATTTATTTATTAAATGTGGAAGGAAGAATTAAAATTTTCAAGCATCATTTGGCTTATCTTCATGTCAGTATGAAAAACCATGAATGATCAAAGCTCAAATGCTTCAGTGTAATGGGGTTCATAAGAGGTGAAATCTATTCTGAGTTGCACAAAGGGATGTAGCCAAGAAAGATGTGTTCCTGGATCAACGTTCTTTGTTGGTTCTGGAAAAGTATTTCTGTTATTGGTCATCCCTTCCTTTGAAATTCGAGATACATTTTTAGTTGATAAGAACATTGTTCAAGCCCCTAACACTACAATCTGATTAGTCAATAGGAATGTTTTAATTTTTAAATTTTCATGAACAATATATATGTTAATTTAAATATAGAAAGCAACACATGCTGCAATTAAATGTTTTATTTCATATAATATTTACTAAAATAGAAGTAAATAACACTTTAAAATAAGGTCCCATTAGTTAAAATTTGTAATGCATTTACTAACATTAAGTAAAAACAAGCAATACATTTGTTACAGTATTTATTATCATTCGCTAATGTTGGTTAATACAAATAAAACTATTGCCTAGTTCCTGTTAGCTCAGGTCCATTAAATAATATTAACAGACAACTTTTGATTTTAATAATGTATTAGTATGTTGAAATTAACATTAATTAAGATTAATAAATGATTTAGAAGAATTTTAAATTGTTAGTTCATGTTAACTAATGTAGTTAACTAATTGTAAAGTGTTACCAATGAATCAATATGGATAAAATCATTTGAATTAAATTTTTTGACTGAAATCCGCGTTTTGAACTAATCAATTTAATGATTCAATGAACAAAACTTTGAAAATATCGAGGTATATTTTTGTCAATTTTGCACAGCCTAATGTACGGTATTAATTTTGATTTCTTTAGGTCTTTAAAAGGTCTTAAAAAGCCTTAAATTTTAATGTAAAAAGTGTGCAGCAACCCTGGTCCCAGCACTATCGATATAAAAGTCAATTTCCAACACTTATCAGCAAAACAAGAAAAACCTATTGGCAATAAGAAAGAAAAAAAATTAAATAAAAAAGGTCCCACTTTATATTAAGTGGATGTAGCAATGTTCAGGGAAGAAGGAGGCGGAAACCGGAGAACAATCAAATAAAACTTTATTTAAATAAAATATACAAACAAAATACCTGCCAGCAGTCCCTCACGGAACTGCTGGCTACCCAAAATAAAATATAACTACCTGCCAGCAGCCCCTCACGGACGACTACTGGCTACCAAAATAAAATACAAACAAAACACAGGCCTGTTTCTCTCTCTCTCATCCACGTCGTCGCTCCCCCTTTATGCTTCCGCTCCTCTGTGAGAGATGCGAGACCGGTGTGCTCACAGGTGCTGCTCATTAGCAATCGCACCACCGGCCTCGCGACATTCTCTCACGTCCCTCGGCCGTCCTGTTCGCCACATACCCCCATCGCCCCTCACAGGCCGGGGGGTACACCCGAGACTGTGCCTACCCCCTCCCCTCGGCGGCGGCGATCCCTGGGGGGTATGGACCGACGAGCCGAGGGAAACGGAGACGGAAGCATGAGGAGCGACGGAAACGAGAGTAAATATCAACATATCTCTCAGCCGTAGCCAATCCACGTGTGCCCACTTTCGGAATGAACCTCAGCTGCACTATTACTGTGATTACAGCTGCATATTTCACACACGGGTATTTTGCACAGTCCAGTGCTAAACCTAAGGCTGATTATCAACCTGCACCTTCATGTAATACCGGGATTCTTGCCTGCTAAATGTCGTCAGTGCCTAAAACCCCTGGCAGCATGGCAAACATTCCCACATGCTCTAATTAGCAGTATCTAGGGGATAAAGGTGAAACACCATGATGATCTCATCCTCCAGCCGCTCGGGGCTTGTCACCTCCTGCCAGCACCCCAGCAGAGGCTCTGATGTCAAGGATCAGAGTCCAGCGTGCCTGCAGGAGCTGGAACGCTACTTTTGCACTTAAATACTTGCCTGAAACTATTTGAACAATTTAAAAATGACTGATTCACATGTGACCTGCTCTTTCGATTTGAGTTGAGTTTGTTGAAGAGCAGTGGAGAGTACAAAAGAAATGAGGAAAGACGAGGAAATATTGATAAAGACTGCAGGGAGCGAAAGTAATCAGAGATGTGAGAACGAATGACAGCTTGTATGATGTGGAAGATGAGGGGAAAAAAGAAATCCTACAGAAAATAATTTTTTGTCTCATCTGGCGTACAGCCCAGAATTGAAAACATGCTCTGATATTCCCAATGCTGGAGGCTTACAGTAAGGGAATTGCACACCTCCCCCTTCTTGCTCATGTTATAGTTGCATCGTACTGCATTATGAATGTTCCTAGGCTAAATGATCTGAACATATGCTTTTAAGGCCTGCCAGGGAAGAGCAGCCTTCCAAAACAAAAATAGTGACAATAGTGGGAAGCTCTCATTTCAAACAACCCGTTCTTAGAAGCACAAGTCTGCATTGTTACTGATGTCAGTGATGTCACGTCCGACATGGCTAAATCTTTGTAAGGTCTTTTCAATCTACCGTCAATGATTATGAAGTGAAGTAACTGTAAAGTGTGTCTTGGGAAGAATATTGGAGCAGTGTTATTTTAGTATCATTAAAGGGTTAGTTTACCCTACAATGAAAATTCTGTTTTTATTTACTTACCCTCATGTCGTTCCAATCCAATCCCGTAAGACTTTCATTCATCTATGAAGATATTTGAATGAAATCTAAGAGCTTTCTGTTCCTACGTTGACAGTCCACGCACCTACCATTTTGTCGCCTCTAAAAGTTCATAAAGAGATCGTAAAAGTTCAAACATTTTTTGAATATTTTATTTCATGTTTATTCTATTTCAAAATTTTTTTTATGGTTTTGTTTTAGTTGTAGTTAACTATAATAACCCTGATATGGAGGTCCTCTATGCTCAGACTCATGTTATTAGCCTACCAAAAACACAAAGACATATAACATCATCCTGACAAGCTCAGTTTAATAAAATCAGCTCAGATTTGCTTTCACACTCTGTACTTTTATTCCTGAAGCCTCTTTAGGCAGGTTAAAAACCACTCATGCCTTTAAATGCCAAACAAGGCTGGTGGACAGCTTTCTCCTTTAGCAGCTGCAGGCCCTCCAGCTTTATAGATGTTTGGATTCTTTGGAAAGGGAAGCAGCTCTTCTTCAGAGTGGTATTTTTCAGTCTGTGGAATGCTGATGATATAAATTAGTAACTTTTTTCCCCTTGATATAGATGATGGTACACATCTTATACAGATCTGCAGGTGTTGTTTTCAAGGGCTTTTTCAAGGGCTGTAAGTAGCATGAAGCAAAGATGACAACAGGTTGCGTAGTTCAAGAGTTGCATACGTCAGCCGAGTAACTACCATGCAGGAGAATGGATGATCACTGATAGCTATCTCCGGGTATATTAGACATCTTTGGGTGGCTCAAACAAACAGAGCAATGTTTTGATAGCGTCACAGAGCCAGCGTGTTTACACTCTAATTAAATCAACATACGAATCACTCAAGTTTTTGGGTTAAATAATAGCAGTGTTTCCTCTAGGGTTTTTTCCAACTATGGTGGCAGGCCCATTTCCCCAGGGGGAGGGGGCGTGGCCCATGAGTGATATTTCCATTGGCCACGCCCCCTTGCCCCAGGTGTTTAAACCTCCCCTATGTATTATAATATGAAAGGCTCCAATAAGAGCGGCAAAGCGATTATGCGCATCCCGTGCGCAGAATGATGCACTTGAAGCAACGCGAAATCACAGCGTGCAGCACTTCGAATTGAAAAGTTCTAAGCACAAAGCGAAGAGATTATATATATCTATGCTTAGTGTATTCTATCTATGCAACAGCTTATTGAGCCTTTTCTTTTAACAGTTTTAAATTTCAGTTACAGTGCGCATGAAGAACAATTCATAGCGCTCTCTACTCCAGTGCTGTAATCTAACAGACACCCGGGAGAAAGGAATATGATTTAGAAAGCGCAATAAACTCCAGCAACATAGTCATTTTATGCAAACCATAGACTTTTATCTACAAATAAAGTATAATAATGGGAACATTGTTCTTGAAGAGAGTGTTGTCGTGTAACTGTCGTAACCGAACGCGACACGCTGTTTGAATGCTGAATGGAGAATGACTGAGGAGAGATGAGCTTCCATCAACATTAACTTAACGACTTAAATATTAATTTTTACCTCACATTATGCTATCGAATGACTTTAGAAGTCTTGGAATATAGTGCGAAAACTTTATGGTGCTTTACAATTTTTTTTATGCCTTTAGTGGGGCTTAACAAATAACACAATAGTATGCACAATATCGGACGTCACTGAGAAGCTGCAGCCGTGGCGGGATGATTTTTGGTGTGGCGGCCCGCCACGGCAGAATGAATGTAGCGGAAACAGTGTATAGGATGTATATACTAGACAGGGCTGCATTAAGACTATCAGAGGCCCCTGGGCTTTACCCTTTTGATGGGCCCTTCATGAACCAGAACTATTACCTACATTCACTCAATCTTCTTAATCAGAGAGCACAAGTTATCAGCCTTTTATTTTTCAGGAATAAATGTCATTAACAAAACATCCGAACCTACAGTCTGTTATATAAAATATAAATATCACTGCATGAACTACATATTGGCACATAGTCCGCACTATTTGCACAGGTTACTTGCAGTACTTAGAACTACTGCCTACATCAGCTCCATCTTCCTATCAAATCAGCCTTTTGTTATCCAGAAGTAAATGCAATAAAACGTTCACAAAATTTCACTTACAGTAGTTACAGTTTCACTTCTGTTCTCTTAGTTTTGTTGTGACCACGACATTGTGGGACTTGTGGGAAAGTGATAATATGTTGTGGCCACAATATCATTTTGTCGAGGTAACGACATCAATGTGAGAGATCCCATGAGGGAATAAGGCGTGGCATTGGATGATTCATCCTCATGGTGCCTCTGAGGAACCTGATGATCAGGTCCTGCTTCCCTAAAGACTTACCATCCATTGCATTGTGAAGTGACACTCTGGAGGCCACATACATTTTCAGGGTGGAAGGGGACAGTCGACCCTCCAACCTGTCCTGCAGGAAGGAAAGTACTGACCCGACTGCACATATCTGTGCGTCTTCCTTTCGGGAAGCACACCAGTTAGCGAACAGACTCCAATTGAAAGCATTGGTCTGCCTCATGGAGGGGGCTCTAGCCTGAGTAATAGTATCTATCACTGCTGGTGATAGCTCACTCAAGTCTTCCGCGTCCCGTCCAGGGGCCAGATGTGGAGGTTCCAGAGGTCTAGGCCCGGGTGCCAGATTGTACACCGTCCCTTATTCCACAGGGAGGGGCTGTTGCAAGGAGAATGAGCTCCGAGAACCAAGTCCGGGTACGCCAAAACACCAACAGGACCGGTTCTTCATCCTCCCTGACTTTGCACAACGTCTGTGCAAAACCAGTTCTTTTACCCTTGCACTGCAAACAAGCAGAGACGGTCTTCAAAATGTGTGCAGCACTTCGTTCAGGATTTATGTGGGTGGAGCTACTGTATGAGGTTTTGCCGACAGTTTGAGGATCCCCTGGAATTAGTATGTGTAGTCACAAGCTCTAGTATAAAGCTATTTAGTATAAAGTTCTAATCAAGCTCTGGTTTTCAAAGGAAATGCATGATTCATGATCATTATTATCAGTAATAATCCTGCATAGGTTTATTGTTTTAGTTTTTGTATTTCTGCACTGAGAGCTGCTGTCTTTATTGCACTCAGGAGTGATGTGGAAGAATAGACTTACAGCAGTTGGAGAAAAGTGCAGAGAAAAAAGTAATACAAGAAAACCTACACACTAGTGCATTTAATTGAATTGTCAGTGTCTGGGAAGACCATTAGGGATTCCTCTGTCTCTCTCTCTCCCTCCCGTTTATATGACTGCATATCTTTTCTAGTAAAATAATGCTTGTTAATTGTACTTTGTGTTCTTATTTTTGCTTCTAATAGAGGTGGTAAGAGACTAGAGTGGCTTGTAAAGCTGTTTCTCCCTGTAATTACAAAACAACAGACATTGTGTGTGTGAAGGTGCACACTCTCGTAGAGGGATTTGCTCCGGGCTGTTGCTTCATCTCTTTAGGTAACGAGGAATATTTATCTTCCATCTCCTATGCAAAGTTTATTCAAGATCCGCATCACCGAACTCAACAAATTGTCTCCGCGGTTTGATAGCAGTTGTTAATGGCTGCGCATTACGAAACAAAGCCTGTTAATTTAACACTTAGAACCCACCGTCAGCCGGACTGGATTTTCCCATCCTCTATAGTTATACAGTAAAACTAAAAAAGCTCACTTGTTTCAATAGGGGCATCCATTACGTAATGGAATTCTGAAGGAATGTGTGGTGTCCTGGACAGGCAGCAGAATGACAATGGATGCGGTGGGTATGGGGAGAAGTTAAACAATGGGACTTTTGTTTAAACTGAACTGTCCTATAATGAAGACACACACGGATCAAAAGAGCTTAACGCTGATTCGGCACGAACCACACCGGCTCAATAGGCCTAGTTAACGTTGATGCAAAACTATATAAATAATGTTTATATTTTGGAATTTGCATGTAACGTATCATTTGAATCATTTGACCTTCTCTGAACAAAACAAAAAACAAAACACATAGCAATGTTTTGATAGTGCCAAAGAGCCACAGTGTTTATATTTTCAGGGAATTATCCTAAGATAGGCTTACTTATAGTTGTCTCTGCGAGTTAAGCGTGGATAGGAAAAACATCTAAAAAATTACACACATTTCCTTTGACATCAGTCATTTGTATTAAATGCATTTTGGAGAACTGAGAATTTAAAATGCATACTGGTAATCAAGCACAAAACTGGCTTTTCTCTCTCAGGACCTTTGATATGATGTATACATTAAAGAAATCATCTTGATTTTTAAAAAGGGCAGCATAATTTAATTGCATAAATCAGTAATCTACTTTTGTATATTTTAATCTAATACATCATTACTTTAGATTTCAGAGATATTTATGTGTACCGTCAGGCTTTCTTCCAGAACACTTTGCATAACAAGAGGTGGCTTGATGTGATCTGAAGAAAGTGTTTGTTATAAGCTGTTTTTTTAAATCATTTATTTATAGCATCAATAGTTCAGTTGCAGTCCTATCTGTGGTCCTCAGATCTCACCTATTAACTGTCAGTTGACACTTTTCTTTCGGACTAATGCAGTTGAAATGTCTGTAGAGTGCTTTCAAGCTGCCTTAATGACCACGATGTTGGGCGTCGTCTTTGATAAAAGTCTCTCTCTGTCTGCGTACATTTTTATCCTCATTCAGCCTCATAATATATGAGGGCTCACATACAGCCCTGCTGATTTTGCCCAATTATTTTTGATAGGCCATCAATGTTCTGGCCTTTCATGGCCTATTTCACTCGGTGTGATCGAGAGGGGCTCATATAGGCCCTTTTGTGAAGCTTTGTGTGTGTGTGTGTCCTTGCACATTTTTAAAAGTAGCAATTAGGGATGGATATATCAAGGTGTCTAATTAAGTGATTAGACGCTTTTGATTTTTGTTTTAACATTGCCTTTGTGTTTGTTTACAATGTGAAGACAAGCTGGTCATATGAGGTCATAGCAAGAGATGGTTTTTATATGTTCTTTTTAACGGCAAGCTGCTCAGACAATAGCGGTGAATCACAGCATATTATATTATATTATATTATACAACTGCTTGATCCTTTATCAAGCTTTCTGCCAGTTTGAAGCAAGCCAAATGCTCACCCTGGAAGCTTCTTACAAGACACAATGGGTGACTACAACTTTATACTCCTTTGAACAGTTGGTCTTCACTTCAGATGATATTTTTTTATTTTGTCAGTCCTGGATGTAGTAAGATATTTAGAATACAATGTCTCCCACCATACACAGATCCTTAAAATATGGACGTTTATGCAGACAATAGCATAAAACCGCTCAGCCATCAGTTCAGAATCTCAGGATTCTTCTCATGCCTGTGACAGCACTTCACTGATCTCTCTCAACAGTGGCTTATCACAAAGAGAGACAGCACAGAGAACAGCAAAATTCCAGTCCCAAAGGGAGGCAAAGTACACCATTAGAAGCCCACATACTGTCATTTCACGCCTCAATTCTTGTTATGTTCGCTGTTGTTTGCTGTGCCCAATTTCTAAATGACTGATTTACAGCCCTGAAATTAATTGCCGTGTGAGGGTTTGCATTCACTCCCAACGGACAGTTGATCAGCATGTACAGTGACAAATCATAGGCGTTAAAAACTGCTGCTATCTGACACGCGTGATCTATGAGGGAAACACACCGGAAACGGCTGCCCACTCTCTTGGCTCATGTCATGTAGTTGTCCTTCGAGAATCATAAATTGGGAGATGAGCATTGTTTTTTGTCCTGCTGAAACTGGAATATATAATCGTGGTTAAGAATTTGGGTGAATCTCAAAAAAAAGAAAAGAAACCTTTTAACAACTATTTATGTTTTAGGTCTATTTTGCCATTATTTTCATGGCAATTAAAGCACATTATTTTCTCAAAGATTATTTTTAACTTTTTTTACTGTAAAAATTTGCGGTGTCATGATTTGTATTATTATTTATTTTTAAGTCAGTATAAAGGCAGTATGACAAATAATACTGTGACAAATAAATACTTCACAATTTAAAATATGTATTTTTTTGCATTAGTGTTGAGAAGGAATTGTTTTTGTATTTAAGCTAAAAGGATTTCTGTTTTCCTTAGTGGTATTTTTGTGGTGAAATATGAATTGAGCTTCACAAGTTTCATAAGATTTAGACCCATTTATTTAGATGATGCATGTATTTAGGTGACAGATGTAAGTGATTCAGACAGCATGAGCACTCCATCAGAACAATCACCCAGCATGCATCTCAATCACACAGATGATGAAGATCGAGAGAGGGGGCCGCAAATGGATCCAATAGTGGCGTGGGGGTCTCGTTGTCCACTTGAAGCTTTAGAGGGGCTTTTTACAGGAGTGTGTGGGAGTAACTGCTCAGCCCGACAACCACTTCAGCCAGATGACTGATGCTGGGAAAACAGAAGGAGATCATCATTAATTGATGCAGTGGCAAATGTAGGCGGCTTTGGAGAAGGAGCACACACATTCTCACACTAAAACATGAACATACAGGAGGACAAAGGCCAAAGTCGTGGCTGCTGAAGAGAAGAACACATTTGAATATTGAGGCTGGATAATGCTAGCTTTTAACCGCTCCATTATCTGGAATCTTTGCTGCGTGGTTGGAAATGAAAATAGCTCTGTCATTTACTTTATGCTTCTGTGTTTTGACTTGTATGCAAGGGTTTTTTCAGATCTGTTTTGGGTCTGTTGTATTGTATGTGTGAGGAGATTTTATTTAAGGACACTCCATGATAATGATGGCGGATCCTTCAACGAAGGCTCATTGGAAACTATGTGCCTCTACTACCTACATTCTTGCAAAACTCCAAAAACAGACCTATATATACAATTCACTGCAGTTTCCAGCTAAAATGAACACCAGGTGCAGTTAAACACCAACAACTTGTATTCCTTAGATTCCTAAATTATGATTAAGGGGCAGATTAGATTAGTTAATTAGATTGACTTATTTTCATGTGGTTCCTTGCCCAATACTGGTTTGACCTCAAAAATCTTTTATCATAGCACTTGATTTGTTTTCATTACAAATTAAAATAATTATTTTAAAATTTTCAGGAAGATGTACTTAAAGTGTTACTCAGGTAAGTAACAGCCTAAACAAACAATTGAATAAACAAATGTAAAATAACACTGCAGTCTTACTGTACACTTTAAAGCTGCAGTCCGTAGCTTTTTTGGGGTTAAAAATTATCCAAAATACATATTTAAGAAAATACATAACCAGCCAGTGTTCAAAACTCTCTGCTTGCCGTAGCTCGATTCAAAGCGGTAAGCTTGTAATAATGTTTTTAATTTTAGTGGTACTGGTGGATTTCCGCGGGAGATTCGAGCATGTGTTTGCGTCATTACGTCACATCTGTACACATAAAGGAGGAGTCTCGGCTAGTAGGCTATATTGTGTGTGAGGATGCTCAAAGTCAGTCTCTGGGATGCTGGAGGTGGAGATTTATAGCCTTTTCTCACAGCACTTGATATAATTAAACTTATCAATTTGATGGCGGATCCAGCAAGGTTCAAACGACAATCATCAGTGACAACTAGAGATTCACCCGCTGTAAAATGCAAAAGACTTCGTTCGGACTTCGGAGTGGCTACAGAAAAAAAAGAGACTGCAACCGGCCCATGCGAAAACAAGGATAGACATATCGGAAGCACATTACATGAAGTCACGCAATGCTGACGTTGTTAACATTAACAATTTGAGAACAAAGTATAATTTGCACGGTTTTGCATGATATGGTAACTTATAAGTGATTATTAGATTTAATCAGCGCGATTTACTGCAATTTCAGAACTAGAACAAAAGTGGATGTTTCTAACTTGTTCAGATGACATTTTCCGGCGAAAATTCTTATGTTGGTCATACTTCCAAAAAGAATAATCTGTGATTCTGAATGACAATATCCACACCGGCACGGTGACTGATAGCCTCGCAGTCTCCTCAAACATTGTGTTCTTCCACGCTGTGGCGTGCCAATGGTGTTGAAGTACAACTCACATTAAGTTGGTAATTCCGCGAATGACTGCAATTGCAGATTTCGAACAGAGATGGCGACAGAGGAAAAACGCCGGACTGCAGCTTTAAATATAGATGAATCCTTATTAAAGCTACTTAAGATATTCAGTCAAGACCGGCGAATGGTTTTACTTTTTCATTTGTTGTTTGATTATCATTATTGACAGACTGCAGCAGGTTTATTAGGCTGCTCTCACTTTAATAGCTAATTCACGGATCCAATATACTGTTACAAACGCGCTTTCTTTCTCAACTGTGTACGTTTACTTAAGACATAACCCACTGTATTTATGTGAATACTCTCCAAAATGGCATTTTCATATTTATGTGTGTACGCATAGTCGCGTATCCGAAGCCCATTTGTTTATCCGCGTTCGACTTCGACTCGGAGCGCGCTCACAGAAAGCTGCCTGGGGAAAAGTGTCTCTTTTACGGCTTAATGAGCTTTTAATAACACTGTTTAATACCAAACATGTCCCACAGTTTAGTAACAGTAGACTGCATTTTACAATACTCCCTTATTTGGCTGATTTGGATGTTAGGTTTAGGCTTTTAGGGAGGAAAGAATGTGTACCGCTGTAAAGGAAAGGAATGTGCGCTGGAAGGAATGCGTCAGCAGCACAATCATTTCTTTACCTCGATTATCTTGTTTTCATAATCGTCGGATCGGACAATCGCCGAAATCGAAAATCAATTAATCGCACAGCACTAGTGTATATTCCATACATCATCACGTTATGCTGGCATCATCAGACAGCATCTCATCACTGGTTCTACACAGTACTTGCACTTTTTTTAATTAACTTATTGACAGAATTTTGGCTAGGTGTTGCATCTGCAATGGCCTAAGAACCATTTAGGGAGCCAAATGTTGTTAACTATTTGGCCCTTCTATTGTTTTAAAAATAAATTTCCAAAGCCTGTTTTTACACAATATATAAAAGATGTGTGTGTCTGTTTGTTCTTTTGCATGTTCATCAGAATACATACTTCAGATCTACAGTATGGCAGCTGTCAGCTTTGTTGGGTGTTTTCAGTGGTAATTGACATGCTGAGATATAGCCGGTGGACGCCAAAATGTGTGTGTGTGTGTGTGTTGTACCGTTAAATTTGACGTTATGTCATGTGACCTTAGAATTAATATAGTTGCATTTGGGAACTACAGGTATGCACATGTGTTTGTGTAGCTCTGACCTGCCAGCTGTCATGTCATAAAGCAGTAGTTGGATCACAGAGCATGTCTGCGTGTTATGATAGTGTGCATGTGCGTCTGCCTGACTGCTTGATAATTGACATGCTGTAAAGCAGCAGGGGTAGGCTTGTTTGCACTCTGCCGCTGAAGGCAGCTAGTGGGGGGAGGACACTCTGTCAATGCACAGCCTGAAGGACCCAAACTTGGCCTGGCGCTGATGGCCTTGGTCTGCTAAGATATTGCAGCCATCTGGTAATGACACCCAGTCTGAACAAATCCTATTTAGCCATAACGAGCACAGTACCAGGGCTGAGCTGCAGACCTAGTTGTCGAGAACCACAGTGATTGCATGTGTCTGTGTCACAGTGGCTGAATCATCATTCAGGTTGCTACAGTGTTTAGTAGCTAGATTACTGAAGATGCCCGTCAAAGGCGTTTCTGGGATTTCACTCATAGGGAGTTCGGCTTACTCAATGGACAATATTTGGTTGCACTTTATTTTGTGATAGACTAAAGATTTGAATATACAGCATTTTTGGATGAGAAATGCACCAAACTTCTTTTTGGTCTTAAACATCATGATTTGTTCCTTTAACTTTGGTGGCTTAAATGTGAAGAATATTCCACAATACCGTTCCAACATTTGGAGTAAATAAGATTTTTTAAAGTCCCCCTGTAGTCAATGATTTTATCTCTTAAAACTCATCTTTGATAACCAAAATGATCTGTACATTATACTTTTTTCTCTTGAAAATAAATTTCTTCATGCCTTAAAATAACTTGAATGTAACTCTACACCCTTGCGTCATTTAGTATACAAGGTTCTATGAATATGCCTATTAGCTCCAAGCTCCACTCACTCACACCAGCTCAGAGATCCATTCGTTGACATGATTGGTTACAAGGTAATTTGTGACGTCAGAATCAGAAACACCAGCGATTTCAAACCGCATTTTTGAGGCGTTCGAAATTGCGCCTATACCCTCATTCACTATTCCCTACATTACTCCACTAATATATAGTCCACTTAAAGGAGATGGATGAGATTGAGCCGGTTTACGGTGCCACTGGACCTCTAGCCCAGGGACGTACTCTGCTGGGGTGGTGCTACACCAGTAATGCCCAGCGGGGCCCCCACAGAGCACGCTTCACTGTCTGCTGGCGTTACCCATAACGGCGCGCTCAGCGACTTCTTATACTCTCAGCAGTATAATTAACTTACTCCTTCACTCGCCTCATCGGAGTGAAGACTCTCCTGCTCTCCTTCAAAATCTTCCAGAGATTATAAAAAAAAATATATAAAAAAGAATTAAAGCAGTACAGTAAAAACAGTCGGACGAACAGTGGCACAGTGCTTATTCAGTAAATGCATAGCTAAACAGATGTGTTTTGAGTCTGGATTTGAATGTGACTACTGCAGGAGCGCATCTGATCTCCTCTGGAAGCTGGTTCCAGCTGCGGCTGGCATAATAGCTAAAAGTGGACTCACCATGCTTAGAGTGAACCCTTGGTATTTCTAGCTGATGTGATCCTAATGATCTGAGTGATCTGTTGGGTTTATATTCAGTGAGCATATCTGCAATCTATTGAGGACCTAACCCATTGAATGATTTATATACTAGTAATACTACGTTAAAATTAGAGATGCACCGATTACAATTTTCTAGGCCGATCCCGATTCCGATTTTTCCTTGAGTTTGACCTGCCGATACCGATTTTAGCCGATTCCGATTTTATTTTTTCAAACCACTTTACAGCACACACAAATGTTTATTTTCTATCTTCTCTTTAATAGAACATTTTGCATAGAACATTTTTTGAACAGATAATCGCTATAAAATAGAACTATATAAATGACTCCTAGTCTCACACATCTAAAGTGCAGTGTTATGGAAGAACCATTTCCTTTTCACATCCAATATCCAATAAAATAAAATTTATATATTTAGCAAACTAAACTTCTGTATGAAAACAGGTAATGGCAATAAAATAATATATAAATAACAAATAAAAATTCAATAAATATAGCCTTGCAGTATAAAGATATTTATCTCTCTCTCACACACACACACACACTGGCCTATTGCAATCACTTGTACATCAATGGCAAGTTATATTTCTCAAGCAGTTCTTCTCTCATCTGACACATGTCCAGCCAAGCTAAACAGGACAAGTGGAGCATGTGCAGGGAAACAATTAAATAATAATAAAAACAAGTTTAAATGGGTAAATTTTCTATAAATATTTTTGAGTCTTCATTTTCTTTCTGACATAGCCTAGCCTACTTCAGTTCTTGTTAAAACACACCAGACATGCAAATTCTTTGCATTGCACTTTTTGGATGAAATCCTATTTATTTTGTCCATCAAAAGTGTGCTTTCACTTAAATTGAGCGCAGCAAAAATAGATTCGGCGCCGAAACCCACGCTTCACTGTTGCTCCCGCGACGCTCCTGTTCGACTCTCACGCGCTGCTCCGGCTCGCGGTGTGAATGCACTCATTGATTAACATGCACGGCGAACAAAAAAAAAACGCGCTGCACCTTGTGGTGTGAAACGGCCGTAATTCACGAGGTTTCCTACATGTGCGCGTTCCGTGTGCACGTGTGATGCTGATGTTGCGCGATGTTAATCATGCGGCGCCCGAGTGCATTTGACCGGCATAAAATCGGATTATGTCAGACTGACCGGCCGGTCGCCGATCATGGCCGATCACGTGAAAACCGGCCGATTCCGGTCACCAGCCGATCAATCGGTGCATCTCTAGTTAAAATCAATCCTAAATGTAACTGGGAGCCAGTGTAAAGACCTGAGGACTGGGGTGATATGTTCATATTTTCTGGTTCTGCTCAGAATCCTGGCAGCAGCGTTCTGTATCAGCTGCAACTGTCTTATGGTATTTTTAGGAAGGCCAGTGAGGAGTCCATTACAGTAATCCACCCTGCTGGTGATAAAAGCATGCACAAGTTTCTCTAAGTCTTGATTGGAAACAAAGCATCTAATTCTTGAAATATTTTTCAGATGATAGTATGCTGATTTAGTTATTGCTTTGACATGACTACTGAAACTAAGGTCTAACTCTAGAGTCACACCAAGATTCCTGACTTGATTTTTAGTTGTTAGACCCCTAGCGTCAAGGTATGCATTCACCTTGAGAACTTCATCTTTGTTTCCAAATGCAATGACTTTAGTTTTGTCTTTGTTTAACTGAAGAAAGTTTTGGCACATCCAACTGTTTACTTCATCAATGCATTGGCACAGGGAGTCAATGGGACTGTAGTTGTTAGGCGATAGGGCTAAGTAGAGCTGTGTGTCGTCTGCATAGCTGTGGTAAGCAATTTTGTTCTTTTTCATTATTAGGCTCATTGGGAGCATATACAGGTTGAATAGGAGTGGTGCAAGAATTGAGCCTTGAGGGACTCCGCAAGTCATGGATGTCCACTCAGACTTATGGTCTCCTATACTCACATAATAACCTCTCCCTTCTAAGTATGACCTGAACCATTTTAGGACTAACCCAGAAAGCCCCACACAGTTTTCCACCCTGTCAAGAAGTATGTCGTGATCGACAGTGTCAAATGCAGCACTGAGGTCGAGTAGTACCAGTACTGATAATTTGCCTGTATCAGTATTTAAACGAATATCGTTTATTATCTTTATGAGCGCTGTCTCTGTGCTGTGATGCGATCGGAAACCAGATTGAAAATGGTCAAAGTATCCATTCAAGCTTAAGAATTTGTTCAGCTATTTAAGGGTATAGGGCGTGATTTCGGACACACCCCGTCTTTGTTTCACTGCAGTTTTAAGGAGAAAATACTCAGTAATGGTGTTGACTGATGAATTTGCACATGGTTTGTCTTAAAGCATATTAAAAACACCACATAGACATAACATTAAAAGCTTGATTTTCACCACAGGGGGACTTTTAAAAAAATATTTGCACTAACCCCAATCAGTGGACCCTGATTTTATAATTTAATGAATAAGTAACTAAATAATCATGTTGTATGTAGTCAAAATAATAATCATGTAGTATACCACCCTCTCCATTGTGTGCCTATATTTACTCTTCCGCCTGCCAAAAGTGGCACACATGCCTAAGGTTTAGACCCCTGATTTGTGTTAGCTAGATGCTAAAATGTATGATGTACATGATTGCAGTAAAGCAGTCTGTGGTATGAAATTAATATGTCATTTTATGACAGTAGGTCTACTTTCGCATCGCCAAAGTAGCAAAAATCTGCAAATTGAGATTTAGCCAGTTAGTTGGAATGATTATTTATGATGGTCATTAGCCTGGACAGAAGCTACTGCATCAATCATCTAAACCCGTGTGCTAACAGATACAAGCCCATGCTTGTTTTAAATGCTGTGATCTTTCACACCCTGGCTTAATGAATCTCAATGAGCTCTCACGGTGTGAGTAGAGCTCATGTCATACACTACACTAACTGAGTGAGTGTTACTCCTCCCCAGCATATTATCATCTCAGAGCTAACGAAAAGCCTAATGAGTGTAATAAGAACGGGGAAACAAAGCACAGACAATGCTCATGGGATGAGGAGGCTCAACGCTGTGATTTTAACTTTATAATTGCTGTAATTGTTGTGCCTTTGTCTCATGATGTTTGCAGAAGCCAATGATAAACTCTTCGATCTGGACTCATACTGACCACAACGGACCTAAAGAAGCCACAAAAGATCTGCAATAGACAGTAATGTCGTCTTCTATTGACACGTCATGCTAGTCATTTTCATGTCAGTCCCTATGTAGCGCTTACTAATGACTGCACTGTACATTGAGTAATTTTAGATGCCTCATGGCAGAAGAATTATAGGCTTTATGCTGCTACAATAAAGCCCCCCATCACACAAACCCCCTAACTCGACTTAGCCAAGAAAAAAGAAACTAATAACTGTCACAGATTGAGAGGAAGGCTATAATCAGGTTCCTCCTGTGTTTTAAAAAAATGGTTGCTTAGCGCTGTCACCAGTAAAGTGGCTGTGATTTCTAAGATTATTGTGTTTGCTGTTCTTTGTTCACGTTGTATTTTTTCTTTGTCGGATAAGAAAATGCTTATGTATGCTTCATTTACTCTAGTTAAAAGGAAGGGAGGAATAAGGGGGTGGAGAAGGATAAAAAAAACAAGTATAAATGAGATTAACTTCTATGGATCAAGGGCTTGTGTGCCACTATTTACAGTAGTTATTTACTATTTATAATAAAAGATTACTGTAGTTTTAAAGAATTGTCACTGTAGATTATAAATGGCACTACAAGTTCAGCAGCAGTTAAAGGGCTGATTCATTTCTGAGGCTTAATTCCTGGAAAGCATCCAATTAGTTCTTGCTAAACAATTTACTGGAAAATAATGGCAGTGTCTCATTTATAAACAGCATACTGTAAATGTCATGAACTGGATGTTGTGCTCAAATTCAGGATTCACATGTATAATTGCATGTAATGTGCATAGCATGTTCAGAACTAGATTTTATGTGGAACAACATTATTTGCTAAAAAAATATTAAATTCCTGTGCAAGAGTGATAAACAGTTTTTAACAATTTGTCCTGTTATTAAAAATAATGTAAAATCATTTTATGTTTGATAATTAAATGGACAGACTTCTTGCAAAGTTAATTACATGATTTAATTAAATTTAATGGTAATTAAAGAATTATTTTATAACAGGCTCACCGTACTGTCACGTTTTCAGGAATTAAACAGGTTAATAAACTGAGAGGCGTCTGCCAAGAGCCAACCCAACAGAAAATCTGTCAAATTGTTTTTACTTTTTATATGGTTTTTTTATTGGAAGGCTTTATTCATATCAAGTCCGGATGAAACGGAAGTAGCAGCAGATCTTTTCCCCAGATTTTGACAAGCCCGAGTGTAACGGATTATCGGAAAAATTAAAAAATGTAGGACGGGGACTTGGTTCTATCTGTCAGTGGTTGATTGGATTTTGAGATGTGTGTGTGGCACTCCAAAATGGAGGCAGATGAACCCGAGCTTGCAGGGACGGGGTTTAAGTCCTGCGTACGTCATTAAAATTACAAGAATAAATAAATGAAACGTGCACGGATGAATCAAATGCATAAGGTGAATTTTCTTTTTATGCCGATTTAAAGTGTCATGCATAGAAGGAACATGGTCTATAAACATGCATTGTGAACTACATGTATTACCATTAAAAAATGTGATATAATAAATGTGATGATGTCTGCACCTTTTTTTTAGGTTCTGCAGTGTCTGCGCCCTCATTCACAGTCTGCTCTCGTTTCAGTGATAAAACAAAAAAAATTAAATGCATCTATTAACATAAATCTGCAATTTTGTTTTATGTTTGATGTTATATGCTCTCCCTATGGAGGATCCCTTTCCCACTCTACAGATAAAGCGTTGTGAATTCCTGCTCGCGTACCCCGAAGTGATAAAATAAAACAAAATTCTGTATCAAAATTTATAGGCAAGAAAAGTAGTTTGTTTAGGCTGGGTTGTATGAATTACAAACCTGCGCACATATTTTAAAAAGCACATAACTATAGAATCAATTCTGAATGAGCATGTGAACGCCGTCAGCATTAATCACAGGTTCGCGTTTAAAGTCTGATCATTTCAATGGAGGTGAATCAATCAAAGTTAACTTTAGCTGGAAGTAACATTATTCAAGAACCGCTATAACGCCAAAACAATCTGTTACCTTAAATTATATGTTTATCTCTGTAAAGCTGCTTTGAAACAATCCATTGTTAAAAGCGCTATATAAATGAAGATGACTTGACTTGATATAATGATGTTTTTCTCTGGCCTGTGTATGTTAAGTTTTAAGTTTGATGAGTTTTTCCGTTTGTGTTTGTTAGACTCAGCATGATCCACAATTTTATATTTTTTCTAGTGTCACACATAGGTCATAATACTCTTGTACTCTTGTTGTTTTTTACACTCAATGTCCATTTGATTGCCCTTTGAGTGTTTCATTAATGTTTTTTTGTGTCTGTGTGTATGTCTGTGTGTGTGTCTCACTAGCCTTCGTAACTCTTCTAAATGGTGACCAGGCACAGGATGCCATCCGAACTCTGCACCAGACATCAATCCGAGGCCGTGACATCACCGTCCAGCTTCAGCCCACGGACTCCCTCCTGTGCGTCACCAACCTGCCCTACACAGTCACTGCCGGCCAGTTTCAGGAGCTGGTGCGTTCCTATGGCAACATCGAGCGCTGTTTCCTGGTGTACAGTGACCTTACGGGCCACTCCAAAGGCTACGGCTTTGTGGAGTACATGAAGAAGGACTCGGCCTCCAGGGCACGGTCAGAACTCTTGGGCAAACCGCTGGGTGACCGTGCTCTCATGGTGCAATGGGCTGACGTCAACCAGCTGACCTCTGCTGAACACCTCCACTCCAAGTGCCTATGCGTGGATCGCCTTCCGCTAGACTTTGAAGACTCGGAGGAGCTGGCTCACATTTTTTCAGAGAGCTACAAACCCGTCTTCTGCCAGGTGAGATGTGGGAAAAGTAGCAGTGGGCGTTTTTATTCAGGCATTTCACTTCCACCGACATGACTGGAAAATAATTAGAATAATTAAAACAAATAATTTTGTTTTTTAAGAAGCAAGGGAGATACGGTAGTTTTTTTATTTTATTAAACAGAAATAAGTTGTTGCCATTTGCAGTCTTTTAAAGGGATAGTTCACCCCAAAAATTTTGCATTTCATTTACTTTTAGGACTTTCTTCTGCTAAACACAAAAGGAGAAGTTTGGTATTGTCTCTGATGTTCATTTCAATACAATCAAAATTGAGGAGGATGCAAACTGTCAGTCTCCAGTAAATGACATAAAAACACCCATAAAAGTTTGTCAGAATAGAACAGAATAGACTAATAGTTATTAGTCAGAGAATCTGACTACATTGATCGTGCTGTATTTTTTTGATTCACTTAAAAAATTGGTTTGTTGTTAATGTTAATTTGTTTGAGGATGAGACTACACTGATTGCGCTGTAACATTTTGATTAAAAATAACCATAAGAATCATTTGTTTGGTAATCAGATAACACTGATTGTGTTGTATGTTTTTGATTGACAAAAAAAACGCCTCATAGGAGACTTATGGAGACTAACACTTTATATTGATTGTCCCCTTTAGAGATTCTAATGACTATAAGTAAATTTGCAAGTAACTTATTCTACTAACCCTACCAGTGTACTAATACTCTGAGACTTTGTTGACATGTAGGTGCAACGTTACTTGTAGTCAACAGAATGTCTAAAGGGGACCATCAAAATAAAGTGTAACGAAACCGGCTCATAAGAGACGTTTGTTCGGGAATCCAGCTACACTGATTGCGCTAGGTTTTTCTGATTTACTTTAAGAAATGGCTCATAAGAGTCATTTGTTTGGTAATTAGACTGAACTGTTTGCACTGCATGTTTTTGATCAGCTAAAAAAGAACTGGCTCATAAGAGTAATTCATTCAGAATTATGACACCACCCTGATTGTGCTGTATGCTTTTGATTTTCTTAAAGGAACCAACCAGCAGATAAGAGTCATTCATTTGGGAATCCAACTACACTGTGCTGGGTTTTTCTGACTCACTTGAAAAAACCAGACACTTACGACTCTTATGAAATGGCTCATAAGAGTCGTTTGCTTGGTAATCAGACTAAACTGATTGCTCTTTGTTTTTATTCACTAAAAAGAACCAACTCATTACAATTCACCAAAAAAGGCTCATATGATTAATTTGTTCATAAATCTGACTACACTGGCCACACTATTATCATTCTGTTGAGAATAAACATTCGAGAACCATTCTTCATTACCATCTATTGGTACTGTTTTTTTTGTTTTTTTTAAATGGACCAGGTTCTAAATACAAACCAGTTTTCTGTTCCCGATCTAGTCATTGGAGAAGTACTAATGATCTGGCTTTATAGGTTGAGTTCTGTTGCCAGGTTTGGTGACGAGGACTTATGAATGGAAACCCTGCTTAGCTTTCTCTCGCCACTCGCCAGTGTGTTAATAAGAGAGTGCTTTTCGCCATGCAAACCTTCTCCAGAAATCTATACCTCCCAGGAAAACTGCCTTTAAGTGCTGATGCAGGATACGGTTTCCTCAAGCTCCATCCTAATCAAAACCATTAAAGCTAAAGGGCAACACTGACTTTAGATCTGCAGTTAGGGTGAAGACCAGCCAACACAGAAATCAATACGCACCACCCTCTCAATCCCATAAAGCTTTGCAGCAGCATTAAACCCACACCATCCGCTGGAGCGTTGGAGATGCATCAAGCTTTCAGGACTTTGACCTCAAATTGCATCACAGTGCTCTCAGGCCTCTTTAATACTCAAGCTTTGCTTCAAGAATCAATAATGGAGCTTTCTGAATATTGCCACCCCCTCCCTACTGTACAGAAATGAGATAACTTGATGAACTGCGCAAGTGATTCAGCTCATCTGTGTGCAGGAGATGCCGGAAAACAAGATGCAAAATGTGCCTTATGTCAACAGAAAATGTCTCATCAATATTTAAGAGGTTTTAATGATCTAAAAGCTTCTTTCAAAACTGCACAGTGATTGGAAAGAGTGACTCTAGTAATGTTCTCCTAATTGAGGTTCTTCAACACAGCTGTTTCAATATAAATATAAAATAGTTATTTCAGGGTTTATTCAGTCCTTCTGGTGTAATAGCGCAGTGGTTATCAAACCTTTTTCAGGTGGTAGATCACTTCAATTTTTTATTTAATTTTCTAGACTGCTTTTTGGCTAGTTTCATTGAAATAAAATAGCTTATTAACCAGATAAAGCTAAATGAGCCAGCTGGCACTGTTTATGAAGTTTAATCAACATGAAGTTTAATTTGCATCCACTAACGTATAGTTTTCAGTTACTTTACTGAAGTGAGACAACAGCAAACTATCGCAAATGAATTGTTAGTTTATTAATAAGTCATTATTCAAATTACTCGGTAATAGTGCTCATTGGCATTTAAGAATATTTTTTTTTATGCTTGAAGTATTATAAAAGTATGACTTATGCATTATATATTTTTTTAGTATTACTATTATGTAATCGGAGATAAGAAGAGATAAAAGGGGGAGGGGATGTTATTTTGATTAAAGATTATGAGGGAATGTGGATTAAAAAAACAATGATGTGCACAGATGAATAATTTATAATAAATACTGCAATATTCTATAAAAAAAACAATAATCATCTAATTGACTTCATAGCAAATGGAAGTACTCAAATGTTATTAATGTACACTGTGCACGAAGGAAGGAAAGTAATATTGCATACTGCTGACATGAGGTTGAGTAAATGATGACTTATACTGGCTTATTTGAAGTGATGACCAGGGAATGTTTGACTCTCCACAGACGCTGCAGAAGTTTATTTCTCAAAACCATTTTCATGTGATATGAAATGACAACACTCTTGAGTTTAGTTGGCAGGAAATGTCAGCTCCATTATGTGTTTGAAAATGCATATTTTTTTCTCTCTGGCATCTCACCTCCCACTTTGTCTCTCATTCATCTCGCAGCCCCCCTCCCTTCTGTCAACTCTTTCCCTTTTGCCTTTCTTTTTGAGAAAGACAGCAGTTATGTTATTAGATGACTCAGCGTGTTCATGATGGGCATATTCTGACCCTGGCACATATGAGGGACACAGACTGACAGCTGGACACACACACACACACAGTGCATCCAGATATATTTAGGTTGACGTGATTAATCGCATATTGAGAGATTAGCCCAGTGGTTTCTGAAAATATTTTGCTATTGCCTCTTTCTGTTTTTCCTCATCCATTCGTCGCTCTCTCTTTGTATGTTCTCTGTTTGTTTATCTCCGTGTTTTCCTTTGGACTGGTTTAAAGGTCAACTAATCTGCTGACCTGACACCCTCAGTAGATTTTGAAGGCTGTCATAACACACACACGCGCATTTTTTAAGACAACCTCCTGCTTGAAGATGGTAAATGACACACACAGAGTAATGTGCTTTTAAAATAAATAACCATGAATGTTTTATGTTTAAAAATATTCATATTGATCCCATACAGATTAAGTGATCTGTTTTTTAATGCTACTGCATTATTAATGACCACATGTAGGTAATTTGAAAAATTTATACATCCGTTTGGGTGTTTGAATGCTTTTAAATGCACCCCTTATTGTTTTGCTTTGTAAGCCGTCTAGATCGGTCCAAAGGCGGCATCCGACAGAACTGGTGAAGGTCTCTGCGTGTTACTGTCTTTCCGCGTTGCAAAGTAATTTAATTCCATCTGACTCCATTTTATATCTGACTCCATTTTATCATGACCTCGAATTTAGGTTAGATTGTCAATTGGTTATTGGTCAATTATATAATAGTTTAGCAATAGATTTGATTGTTTTATTTAACTCTTTACTTATATTTTACCCGTTCATATTAGGAAGCTATGTCGCTCAGAGGTCTTCACGCCTTGTTTAACATGGGTCTCACGATCACAATCTTGCCAGCTTTGGTCACTAAACAGAGGTAATTGCTATATACCTGAGATCGGTCACAATCACGCTTACACAATCAAAGATACGTTGGTATAGCCTATGGAAGTAAAATAATGTCAAATGTTTTTGAAACAAAAAGCATGTTGAATTGCACCAATTGAAAAAAAATATGCATGGCGTTAACCATGCTTGCATTTTAATCCATTGTATTTTTAAGGCTTGCATTTTTATGGGCTGAAATTCAACATGGTTGAATATTTAAGCTGTGAATATTGCAATCAAAAACATTTCAAACACATTTTCAATATTAAAAATTCAATAATCCATATTCACCTTTCATATTTCACTTCCAAAAATTTCAAACTGTTTAAAAATACAACCTATAATATTCAACAGGCAAATTTCGGTCCATTTTATTTCGCCTTGAAAATTCGCTTCCACAAATTCAGTGGTTCAAATTCGACAGTAAATTCAACGTCGACATCCAGGAACTGCAGGAAAAGCAGTAGATTACCGATCATAATCTCCATCTGCTGTAGTCGGCTTTACCAGCAGGGGGTGCACGCGCGTGTTGACAAGCACCAAAGCAACAGGAGAGGCCTTCACAAAACGTCATTTGCTGAAATGGACAGAACGGAGTTATAATTTATATGTGTATGGAAAAGGTTGATTAAGACACAAAACACACGAGCGTTTACTCAAGTGTCTTATGATACTTATTTTTACCCCCGTGCAAAGTAAGGTGATTTGTCCACTGCAAAACTAAATTATCTCGCCGTTGGCATTGATATTAAGTTTTAGTAAAACAACTGTAATACACTGAGACAGAGTGAATTGTTTGTTTTAGTCACTATGACGGAATACTAAATTGAGGCTGGGTTTTGGCAAAGGCAATTTTATTTAAATATAGCATCATTAAATACAACCCAATTACAATTATAAATTAAATTCAGCAATTAAAAATTACATCTCTACCATGATATCTGGTCATCTCTGTGTTATAACGTGAATTGTCTCCGCCATTATCCAGGGCTGCGTACAGTAGGGGTATTTGTCATCTTATTTTATATATTTTTGTCCTTTTGGAGCGCGCGTCACGTCACCTATTAGCGTCGCGCCTGCCACAAGATCTCTCACTGTTTACATGAACCAGACACTCCGATGAGAGCACATAAAGTGCAATCCATCTCTTATTTACCATTTTTTCATCTTATCGTATATTTTATTCGCTCCTTTGCCCGTATTGGAGCGCGTCTCGTGGCTCTTACTAAGCGTCGGGCCAGCCACACGATCTCTCACTGTTTTAATCTACCAGACACTCCGATTGATGCACATGTGCAAACAGACAGTGCAATCCTGACCTGCTCTTATGTAGCCTATCTATTTGTCATCTTATTTTATTCGCTCTTTTTGTCCATAATGGAGCGCGCGTCGTATTGGAGCCATCTTCGCAGTAGTGAACGCGCCGAGAGAAATGCTCATTTCGGATTACATTATCTGAGAGTAGTCTATTTATTTTCGTTTTGAATTGTTTCGTTTAAAAGTAGGCTAGACATTTCTACCTTGATGTATTTATCATGCCTGTGAGAAATGTGCAATGCAAAAATTTCATGATTTTATTGCTATGCCTATGCCTATGTCTGCTTTGCTTCTTATTTATTAAATACAGGGAAATGGTTGATCAAACATTGATTGAAATTAAGATACAATTTATTAAAAACGAAATTCACTTTAAAGAAGGGCTTTATAAAAAACAAAACAAAACGTAATGGAGTGGTCAAAATCATTCTCCTTCAGAATGTCAATCTGAGAATCAGGCAACTGTAATAGGGAGAGATCTTGTGGCTGGCGCGCCACGAAACGCGTTCTATGGGACAAACGAGCAAATAAAATATAAGATAAGATGGCAGAAGGGTAATTAATACCCCTTTTCCACCAACGCATTTTGAGAGCCGGTTCAGAGCCGGTGCCTGCGCGCGAAACAGTTCTTTGTGTTTCGACAGCCAAAGAACCGGTTCTCGGCCAGGAAAACTGGTTCCAAAGCGGCACCAACTCTTTGCTGGACTAGAACCGTTCTTTTACCACGTCATGCTTACGTCGGGGGCTGGGGGCGGGTTTAGATAACATATTTTCTGACATAATATAGGATCGCAAAGCCAGGAGAAACATTTTCAGATACACGATGTAGTCCGCCATTGTAATTGTTATGCTTGAAGTTGGCGCAAGCGTTTCTAGTTTTATTTTTTTATTTTCTTATTGAAAACGTTATGTAAGCAAAGGGGAAAACAGTCACAATATAGAACAAATAAATGGAAAGAAAAAAAGACACAAGACAGGAGTACATAATCAGAAAAGATTACATATCAAAGGAAAAGATTAAAAGACTTACATATTTCATTGTTTTTAATGCCTTCTTGGTTCACGAGTTAGAGATAATCCCAAAGTAATGTTGTACTTGCAAGCGTTTCAAGCTAAGATATATGGCAACGTACACAGTGACGTAACGACGTTGTTCGCTGGGCGCTCTATGGTGGAAAAACAAACAGGTTCTGAGAAGGTTCGCAAGTTGAACCAACTCCGAACCAACTTTGAACCAGCACCAGTTCCGAACCAGTTCGTTTTTGGTGGAGAAGGGTAACTAAGAGCAGGATTACATTGGCTTTGTGTTTTCGTGCATCAATCGGAGTGTCTGGTAGATTAAAACAGTGAGAGATCGTGTGGCTGGCCCGACGCTAGTAAGAGCCACGAGACGCGCTCCAATACGGGCAAAGGAGCGAATAAAATATACGATAAGATGAAAAAATGGTAAATAAGAGATGGATTGCACTTTATGTGCTCTCATCGGGGTGTCTGGTTCATGTAAACAGTGAGAGATCTTGTGGCAGGCGCGACGCTAATAGGTGACGTGACGCGCGCTCCAAAAGGACAAAAAGATATAAAATAAGATGACAAATACCCCTACTGTACGCAGCCCTGGATAATGGCGGAGACAATTCACGTTATAACACAGAGATGACCAGATATCATGGTAGAGATGTAATTTATAATTGCTGAATTTAATTTATAATTGTAATTTGGTTGTATTTAATGATGCTATATTTAAATAAAATTGCCTTTGCCATCATGTAAAACCCAGCCATCAATTTAGTATTCCGTCATAGTGACTAAAACAAACAATTCACTCTTGTCTCAGTGTATTACAGTTGTTTTACTAAAACTTAATATCAATGCCAACGGCAAGAGAATTTAGTTTTGCAGTGGACAAATCACCTTAATTTGCACGGGGTAAAAATAAGTCTCATAAGACACTTGAGTAAACGCTCGTGTGTTTTGTCTTAATCAACCTTTTCCACACACATAAATTATAACTCGTACTCATCGTTCTGTCCATTTCAGCAAATGACAGCGGTTTGTGAAGGCCTCTCCTGTTGCTTTGGTGCTTGTCAACACGCGCGTGCACCCCCTGCTGGTAAAGCCGACTACAGCAGATGGAGATTATGATCGGTAATCTACTGCTTTTCCTGCAGTTCCTGGATGTCGACGTTGAATTTACTGTCGAATTTGAACCACTGAATTTGTGGAAGCGAATTTTCAAGGCGAAATAAAATGGACCGAAATTTGCCTGTTGAATATTATAGGTTGTATTTTTAAACAGTTTGAAAATTTTGGAAGTGGAATATGAAAGGTGAATATGGATTATTGAATTTTTAATATTGAAAATGTGTTTGAAATGTTTTTAATTGAAATATTCACCGCTTAAATATTCAACCATGTTGAATTTCAGCCCATAAAAATGCAAGCCTTAAAAATACAATGGATTAAAATACAAGCATGCTTAACGCAATGCATATTTTTTTTCAATTGGTGCAATTCAACATGCTTTTTGTTTCAAAAACATTTGACATTATTTTACTACCATAATAGCCCCCATGGAATTGCATACACTTGAATTTAATGTAACGTTTACTTCAGTAGAGGTATGGCCACTACTACAGATATAAGTCAACCAACTTTACTTGTCTTATAATAGCTTTGGATTGGCCATGCTGTGGTTTCCCACGTACACTTATCTAAAGTAACATTAAATTAAAACAGAGGTAAGACACACCCAGATTTAGGTCGGTCAAGCAGCACTTTTTCTGCCCTAAACTGAAATTCACTTCTTGTCTTTGCAAAACACGTACACTTGAATTAGTGCCAAATATTAGTCGTCACGGACGCAAAACTTGCGGTAACATAAGAATCCGTTTAATCTACTTGGGAAAACAATTTCAGAGTCAGTCGGAATAAAATCAAATGTAACAATTTATTATGTCTTGTAAATATATCATGCCAATTTCATAATCAGTTCAAAGATAATAAATACAATAAACATCAAATGCTCAGAGATAAAGAGTAAAAGAAGTAGGTTAAACCCAACATTTTGAAAAATACATAATGCTGAAGTCTTTGAGATCCTTCAACAATATGGGCTGATCTGAGTTACAGAATCGCCCTGAGCCTCTTGTTGCATTTCTTTATATAGACAGAAACTTCTTTCACATGGAAACATGAGCTAACAATGGGAATTTGCATTCAGAGTTTACACCTTTTGGGATCAGAATGCCATTTGCTCGGGAAGACACACCCTCCTTATGTGTGCAAGTTATCTCTAAACTCTTAATAACTTTATTGCATTTTGGTTTACTTCTTTGGGGATGAGACATTTGTACCAGTCGTACTGAGACATTTAAAATGATACCAAACATGTATAATACTTTATGAAAAAAATTCACATTAAGCCATATAGATTTGTGGGAGAATTTGGTGATTTCAACATGAGAGAGAATGGGCAGTGCCATAGAGAGAAAGAGTTGCGACACTCCCATAGACCGTCATAGGAACTTTGGAATGCAGAAGTAACGCATGTCGTGGAGCAGCCAATTCGCCTTATTCACCTCGAACGTTCCACCGAGCCTGAGGGGTACACTTACCACTTCCGGTAGTTCTCACAACGCGATTTCTCTCAGTGCAATGGCGCTTCACTGCTGTGTTCACCGCTGCACCTCATCACACAGGAACAAATCCAACAGAGAACAAACGTTTCACCGTTTCCCCAAAGATCAGTAGTATGCATGTTATTAAAATCTACCACCACAGATTCACTAGTATAAGCATATTCTGAGTAGGGTGAAACGGTACATGTATTCGTATTGAACCAAAACGGTACGGGCGTCACGGTTCGGTGCACGAATTTACACGGACAATAACGTTACACGGTATAAAAATGGAGGCGCGGGCGCAATCGAACTCTGTGTGTGTGTGTGCGTGTGTGTGTGTGTGTGAGGGAGGGAGAGAGAGAGAGGCGCGGGCGTGATCGGTGTGTGGTATTTAGCTTCTAGTCACAAGCTAACCTAGGGGATACATCACATCAGTTTTCCTAGCTAGGAGGAGGATGTACAGGAGTCAGATTGAGTCTGATCAATACAATTATACATGGAAAGATTGATGGTCCACACAGAGGTTTCCATTGCTGGTGCTGCTGCGTCGGAGTCAAACTTCCGGGTTTGTGTACCCCTCAACGGCGTTCGAGTTTTCAAAATGGCCGCCAGGTGAATAAGGCGAATAGTTCCAAATACTGATAGTTCCAGCATTGAACCCCATTTATTTTCAGTGCTTCCGAAGTACGCTCGCTGGTAAATTAATGAAATTACTGTATTTTTTTTACTTTTACACACATTAGCCGACCTCTCGTGAATCTAGTCAGTAGTTATATTTTATGTAGTCAGTTTTAGTAAATGTTTATTGGAAGATAATAGGTTAATTGCAGCGATAGCTTACGTGACCAACACTTCACTAACGTTAGCTAACTTACGGTAACCTGATGTATATAATATATAATATTTTTAATAATATTTTATATGTATGGATATATGTATTATATATACATACACACACACACACAATTAATTTATTTAAATGGGTTAGGGTTATGCATATATGTGCTTATATGTATTTAGGAACATAGTTAATTCACTCATTAACTATCTCTCCGGTTGAATTTTATGAAGAATATTTTTCGGTTGAATATTTACCAAACATTGCTGTATATAGTCTTTGCTTTCTACGTTATGGGAGCAGTCTATTTCCCTCCTAAATCATTCATTTGGAACTATTGGGGCTTACATGAACCACGTGACAGCCGTCGCGGCGACATCAAAGCATGTCGCAACTCTTTCTCTCTATGGCTCTGGAGTGGGGGAAGAGGGAAAGAGATGTATTCTGAGGTGCGACTTGCGTCTCAAATGGTGATGCTATCTTTACAAGAGAGAGTTCAGATGTTCATTTCTTTTGTTTTCTCAGAGAGTTGCCCTCTCTTCCAGTTTTTTCAGCCTTACACTGTCCATGAATTTTTTCACTGCTTTTATTTTTCCATTTTATCACTATGTATTAGAGTTTGCATGAGTGTATGTGCCAGTTTATAAGTTAATGTGCTTTCCAGGTTGTGATGATATTCCTCTTATGTATTTAAAAGGTGAAGTGTTCAGCATGAATGTTCAGTTCAGCACCAGAAAACAAGGTCCGATTTCCAAATATATTTTTTTCTGTTTAGACCACTGTTATTTTAGTTTTATTTATAGTATTATAATATTTAGTAATATGTTGAATTAGCTTTTATTTTTTAAATAAAAAAATAATTTATTTTTTCTTTCATTTTCAATTTAGTTTGTTATAATAATATTGTTATGTGTTTTTTTATTAGTGCTGTCAAATCAATTAATTGCATCTAACACACTCACACATACAGTATAATATACTTATATAAATATAATAAAATATATACATCCATATAACAAATTTTAATCGATTTGATAGCACTAGTTTTTATGATTTATTTGTTTGTTATTTTAAATATTTCTGCTTTCATTTATTTTTATATCAGTTATTGTTGTAGTAATTTTAGTATTTCAACTTCAACTTATTTATCTATGGCCACGTACACACTGCAGCTAAATTTGGTTGTCAATTCACCTTAGTGCTTAATCCTGTTCTGTTGACACACAGTTTAGTAATTTACGGGAGTGACAATAAAATAACGTATTTTATTTCAGTGAGTTGACGAGACATACATTTTAATTTAGTGTAACGTTATGTACACACAACAAAATGACTAAATCTTTAACTAAAATTCAAATGAAACCGGAAAATGAAAAATAAAAATTAATTCAAAATATTAATAAAATCTATAATAGTGCCTCTATGATTCTAAAATAACACTGCCCAACATTCGGGAACAGGCCTAGTATCACTATTGTTATTGAGGTGGACTCTTGTGACTTTGGGCAGTTTAAGGAGGTCACTGGGGGCCCCAGAGATTATTTAGACATTATCTTTCTAGTCCACAAGTTTTGTATGGGCAAGTGACATTCCAATTTTCTTCTTCAAAAAAAAAAACAACTTGGCATTTTTGCAAAAAGATCTTATGTCATGTCGCATAAGGTTGAATTTTTTGTACTTTACCGGTGCCTTGACATTATTCTTTCATTCATACTGCCCAGTGCTCCCTCTTTCCCCGAATCCCACTGGGGTATCTGTATCGCTCTCAAAGGTCAACCATTTATAACAGGAAATAGACCATGTCCGAGCCAGAGGGAACATGCCATGTAGGCGTTCAGGCACAATATTTGCTTTTGATGGAGTGTTTTATGGTTTTAGGGTATATTGTTTGTGTGTGTTTAAATGGAGGTGGTTGCTGTATTGATTTCTCTGGCCTGAGGTCAGTAATGGCTGGGGGTTGAACGTCTCAGTGGGTGTGACCACTCCCATACATACAGATTGCCTCACCAGTCTCTCCTTCCTGTCTAGGAATGTGTTTGTAGATACAAGGCCGAACAGAGGAAATTCATGGATCATTATTGTATTAGATTTGTGTCAAGTGCTCTCCAGGATACAGACTTGTGACAGAATCAGTTTGGGCCAAGAGAGAGAGAGAGCAGTTCAATATGTGTGCATCTCAGCAGCTTTACTGAAATTATTTTATTAGTCATTTATTATTAGTCATTATCAGTTATTGGTCGATATAAGGGATTTTTTTTAATGTATCGCATTGGTCAATAATATATACCTTTTCATGAGCTTAATACGGACAAATGTGACTCTTTATAGTACTATTTATTGAAGCATATTGTAAAGAGTGCTTTCTTATAATAGAGGAAATCAGCCATAACTAGAAAATAATTATCTTCTGTTAACTTATCGGTTTCTCATCAAATTCTTCCAAGAACAATTTATCTGCATCGGTGCACATTCATTTGAAAGCTCTGATCTTACTGAATGGCAACAATTTTCATTTGGTGGGATGGAGCCACCCACTACTCAGGCAATTACACACCCCTTCAACTCTAGGTGCCACTTTAATGGAAGTTCATTTAAATTTTCACAAACTCTAGAAGTTTGTTCCCCAAAACAAGCACAGGATTTATTCTTTTGACTATTTGGATTATGTCCACACTTGAGCTTCAACTTTAATGTTTTCTGCTCTCGGCTATATTATTTTAAAGACATTTTAGATAAAATATCTATTGATATTCAAATGAAACGTAACTGCTGCCAAGAAAACTGCTGAACTATAGAAGAGCAGTAAAATGTTCCTCTGGGAAGAGATTCTGGGAATGGTGTGCATTCACAAAAGTGTTCAAACGGACAAACACACACAAATGTTTGAGACTCTTCCAAATGACGAATGCTTTTCCTTCTCTATATTTAGGCTTTTACATACACTGTCCTGACTGCATTATAACTGGCACAGATAAGCCCGGGTTCCTCCGAGACATACCACACCACTTATTATTACTGCCAAGGACGTATGCCGTGTGTGTGTCTGTGTGTGTGACACTGTGAAAGAAATATCCAGGCCACACTAGTACGCATTACAGATTCATGGTTTCCTCTCACCACCATGTACTATGTATGTGTGTGTGTGTGTGTGTGCACATGTACATGTATAAGATCCCCCATTGAATCTGACTGTGTTTCCTTTTTGCTTCTATCATCCTTTATGCTACTCTTTTCTGTCTGTCCTTTAATCAGCCCATCTTCATCTCATGTTCTCTCAACATCCTGTCTTTTCTTTTGCGCTCTATATTTTCCCTCCTCTTCTGTCACTCTCACATTATCCGTTCATTCATTCACTCACCCTCCAGAGCTCCCTTTCTTCTCTCTCTCTCATTCTCTATTTCCTCCATCTATGTTCCCTCAGGGGTCTCATTTCCATCCCAGTAACTGCCAATAGCTGATCAGTTTCTTCCACCCCCCTCGATTCAACCTTCATCCTTTTTTTCCTCATCCCTCCATCTCTGTTCTGTAGGAAGAGTGTAAATCAGTGTTTACTGCACAGCTATTCAGAAGTTGTGAACTTGTGAATTGCTTGTGATGAGAAAGAGACTAGGCAGCACAAAATATATAAAATATTGGTATTAAACTAGTTAACAACACTATGTTTTATTGATTTATCCTCGCTAACTGCACAGATAAAATAAATTAACCACATAAAACGTGAACAAATCACTTGACTAGTGAGATACTTTGTAATGAATCAGTCAAAGTTAATGAATCAGAATAAAGAATAGGAGTCATTGTTCTGAATAATAAACCGAATTGACTGAGAAAGAGACTGATCGGCACAAAATATATAATATCATGAACATGATCTGGAGTATTTATAAGCCATGGTATCCACTTAGCTTTAAGCTGAATGTGAAGAAGGAGAGGTAGAGGAGGCTGTTCATTCCACTGATCAGTCCTTGGCAGTTGGTGGAGATGTTTTGATGAGGTGTCGCTGTATTCCCTTGAGACCAATTCGACGAAATGACGCACATAGATGAAAGGCAACACCTCACGACACATCTGGAGAGTGTGTGTTTACTCAAGCTCACCTTGTGAATGTTCTTGATTCCCTGTGTGGTTCCTCATAAGGATTGTGAGATTCAAAAACACTGCCTGGTAATTGTGCTGGGAATTTGAGTCTTTAGCATGTTTGCAAGTAAGCTTATGTGCATGTGCAAGTTTTTATGGTGAATCACTTTATCTTTAAATACTCTTGCTTGCAATTTGATTTAATGTGCGTCAGCAAGCAATAGCCTTCATTTCACCGTCTAGGTTAACTATAGACCACATAGAGTCTGGCTATGAGTAACCCAATTCTTGCCAAAATAAATGGTTACATGTCGTTTTTGCCAACTTGCGAGACGTATGATATTCCATCATTTAAGCAAAGTCAACAGTGATTACAAGATGTTTGGTTTCATTTCTTTGACATGTTATCTAATTAATGACCAGTCTATTCTTGGGCTATGGTTTAGAGTTAGACGTCTATTAAATTGTCACTGACTGCCCAAATTTTGCCTTGTTTTAGCATAGACTTCAGGGCTGTGTTTGGACCGCTATTAGACATCTTTTAATTGCAAAATTGCTTGCTGGGTATAGTGGCCCCAAATATTGTGTTACCTAATGCGATGGAAATCATGCAATTTAAAGCATGGCTTAAGTGACCATGTACTTTTTGGAGGCATTGCATGTTAGAGATGTTGTAAGTGCTAAAGGTTATTCTATTTATATTTAACATATCATTCATAGTATTTTTTTTAAGGCAGCAGCTAATATGACCAAAGCCAGACTTATTTTCACCCCATCCAGTGTCATGAAAAAAACTATAAACAAGGAGTTGACTTGCCTGCTTGAACACAGCACGTTCTCCCACAGACAGAGTCTAGTTTCAGATCTGGACACGGCTGTATTATTGAAAGTAGAGCCCGACCGATATGGATTTTTGGGGGCCGATACCGATAAAAAAAGCCAGATACCGATATATATCGCCCAATATTATTTATGTGTATATTATAATACAGTAGCAATATTATGTATGTGTATTATAGTACAGTACCAGTCAAAAGTTTGGACACACTTTCCTATTGGTGTGTACAAACTTTTGATGGGTACTGTATATAGAATGCACAGTATAATCAGAATAAATATATAAATGTTTTGCAATGATCACTCAAATGTGGTGATCAAACACTTGTGTGACAAAGATATGTAATCGAGACAGGGTGAATGATAGAATGAGAATGATACATTTGAGCTGAAACCAAATTAGTTTGCATTGCATTGCATGTTATATTATATTATAAATACTGTTGCATCTTCACTAACGACTTTGTCTTTGAATTTAGTCACGTTATATAAAACATAACTTGCATCAATAAATATAAATCAAAAGTGTCACTGACAAAACCTTATATTCTATTTTTAGTCTTAATTCCTTTAATCTCAACCAGTGGAGGAAGAACTCAGATCTTTTTACTAAAGTAAAATTAATAATATCATAATGAAAACGTTTTTAATTACGTACATATGTGGGCCTATACAGTACTTTTATACTATTTTTAAATAGTAAGCAAAATGTACTAAACCTTAAACATAGTGTTATAATCCTATAAATTATTGCTGGTGTAGCGTTATAGGCAGAATGAGCTTTAACACTGTGTCTAACTAAACCGGACGCGGCCGACGATAGATGAGGCGCCGGCGCGTGAACTGCAACTCATCTCATAAATGAAACGAAACTCAGCATATAGACCTGAGAAATATATCTATATTGAAATGTCTACTTTTAAACAGAACAATTCAAAACGAAAGACAGACTGCTCTCTGCTGTAATACCTATGAAATGTGCATTTCTCTCTGGCGTGTTCACTGAAGATCGCGAGTCAGCGTTGTCAACTTTGCAGCAACACTGACTGAAAACACTTGTTTATTAATAAACAATTAAAATGTCTTCTTGCTCTATTTGATGTATTCACAATCATTACTTTTCTCAGTTCTTTGTGACTGCTTTTATGTGCTTTATTGGCAGCGCCACCCTTACATGAATCACCGCAGTTTTTAAAAATATTAATTTATCGGCCATTATAAATGCCGATACAGATAGTTAGGAAAATGCCTAACATCCACCGATAATATTTGTCGTCTTCGTTTTTGATTAACCTTGCAATGCAACTTTTCTCACTGACTCAGCTAAGAGGTCACAACATCCAGTGATATGCTGCTTGATTTACACACTTTTTACAGTGGTTTTAGGATAGTAATTATAGTTAAATTATAGTTAAATAAAAAAATGAATGAGATATTCTACTGGATTTCTAGGTCACTCACTAATCAAATTTTAAATCATTTGTACATATAATACATGCTAATAATAATAATAATATATATATATATATATAATTTGTGATCCCAGATATTTGGACCCCACAGTATCAATAAACAGACAAGTTCATGTTTGCCACAAGGAAAAATACTCAATAATTAAAACGCAATTTCCATTCTAATATCAAAGTAGTGCTTAGTATGCAGTGGGGTTTTATTCCTCATGTCAGATGTCACAATCATTAACCACATCTTTTAGCTGCAGGCAGCTCACAAATCAACTCCAGAAGTCACAAATCAGTGGGTTCCTTAAGGCTCTGCACAAACCAGCAGAGCTGAGATCTCATGTCTGCAGATACATTTCGCTTCCAGTTGAGAATTTTAATGAAAATGAATGAAATTGTTAATTTTATGGTTTCATAAAATAATCATGCATCGCAAGAACTGAGAGATGATTATAAAATTGGATTGTAATGATGTACCAAAATCACATGCCTTTGGCAAGATTTGCTGATCTCTAAACACAGTGTGTGTGTGTGTGTTTGTGTGTTGTAGCTGGCTCAGGATGAGGGAAGTCCAGTGCGGGGTTTCGCTGTTGTGGAGTATGAGACGGCGGAGCAGGCTGAAGCCATGCTGCTGGAGATGGACAGACAGCTGATCCAGGGTCAGGAGATACGCCTGTCTCTCTGTCCCCCAGGAACCTCTGGACGCAGCACTCTCGCCGCCCTCATCGCTGCTCAGGGTGTGGTGAGTGACGCGCACAATCACAGGGGACAAGTGCCATTGTCTTTACCGCCACAGCAAGCAACGAGAGCGTTTCCCACACATTCATGCAGAAGCATTAACGCACACACATGCATGTGTGAAACAGCAGTGGTGACAGTTTAATCACAGTATTCATACAAACCCTGCTGTTTCAGACATCTCCAGACCTCCGCTGCATTTCCGAGGCCTCAAATAAACCACAGGGCTATTTTCATCATGCTGGACAGATCCACATAAACCAGCAGTCTGTCTAAAACAACACTGTCCTGAAGATACTGTCAGTGGTGTTAAGCGTTAACTGATGTTCTTCAACACAATGGTTTTGCTTCGGGACTCAGATTATAGTTTGAGTGTTTGGTTTCTAAACATTTCTTTAATTTTGTTGGTTTCTTGCTCTCAGCACCCAATTATTCACTACATAATACACATTGTGGTAGACACAAACCATGTTTATTTTTTTGCTGCTGGTGAAATATGTATTTAATGCAGTCTGGTTCACATTGTCATAATCCTCGAGTAAGATAAAAGTAAAGCAAGCTAAAAAGTAAGCATACAGTATTTAGCTTTCTGTTCATGATACAGAGATTCAACTTGAGCTCTGAATTACCCCCTTGTACTTAATAAAGTCTTAAAAAGATTATTTTTTATAAATATATATAATCATGTGTTGTACAGTATTTGATCAAAAAAAACATTTAATATATGTATACACTACCATTCAAAAGTTTGTGTTTGATTCGATTTTTTTCAGGATCCTTGATGAATAAAAAGTTCAAAACAACAGCATTTATTTAAAAAAATTGTAATAATGTAAAAGTCTTTGCTGGCACTAATGTGTCTGCTGAATAATACTATTAAAACTTTATATGCAACACAAGATAAATTTGCAATATATATATATATATATATATATATATATATATATATATATATATATATATATATATATATATATATATATATATTATGGTTGGTTGCATTTTATTATTTGTATTTAGCATCTTTTTTTCTGCTGTCTATGTGACAAGCTTTTTCACAGACCACATTTGACTGTCTTTTAGCACAACTGAAACCAGCCCACCCTACACACACAATATCACTCTGTCATGTTCCTTCATGTCTCAGGTAGTGGTTCTCATTGATGTTTTGTTAGAACGTATTTTTTTTTGTCTGGCATTTCAAATGTAACCTTTCATTTTGAATGTGGGACTTAATTCTGCAGAATTCAGTATATTGTTGGCAGAGCAGTTTGCTACATCCGAACATTGATTGATTTCATTGTTCAGCTTTTCGCTTCTAGTGGACAATAAAATATCTGACTACTGTTATCTTTTTACGTTTTACATTATACAGGAGCTTTTATCCAAAGTGACTTTCAGTAGAGGAGCATAAGCAATTTGTCACAGATTCTCCGTATACAATGGCACATATATTAGAAAGCTAGATTAGAAACAAGAAAGGAGAAATGCAGAGAAGAGAAAGAAGAGGATTTTTGGTTATTTTTTAATGATGGAATATGTTTAAAGACCCCATGAAATTATTTTATGAAAACAATTTGTGTATGTCCTAATGAAACAAGAAAATGTAGTAGGACATATCAAAGATCTTATACTTCCTTTTTGAAAAATAGCTAATAACCTTTTGAGCCAATAGTCAGAGGCAGGTGGTATTATGACTGGGGACATTTTCATTCTAGATAATTTTATTGTACAACATTTTATATACGCTCCTGTGTGCAAGTCATCAATATTTTTGGTCTATTTTTCCAGAGAAGAATTTAAATATATACGAATTCATTTTTTTTTTATCAACTTTTAGGAGCATAAAAGCATATAGATGACTTCAAAGCTAACACATATGAACCGAAAGCCACAAACTGCTATTTTGATTTCATGGGGTCTTTAATGCAATGCTTTTTGTCTCCTCCTCCCTCCTTTCTCTTTCTCCTCCACTCTTTCTCTCTCCCTTACTTCTCCTTTTTCCTCTGAAAAATATCAAGCCAAATAGAGCAAATGCAAGCTGACATTTCTCAAGAAGTCCACCCATCCGAGCCACAGGCATCTCTGTACTCTGTCTGTCTCTGAGACCCGCCTACCCACTCATACATAGACTGTGAGGGCACAAGCTTTCCCTTCAGTCTGACGGGCCATTGCTTTTGTGTGTGAGTGTAGTCATATAATTTTAGCACTTGCTTGGGGACTAGCAGGTGTCTGCACTTGTCTTCCTGACTGGTTAGTGCTCCGGGAGCTCATACGCAAAACCGTCGAAAGATACATGCCTACTGGTTATATATCAGTCATGTTCAATGACTCCGCTGTGCCTCAGTTATTGTCATTTGAGCGTGAATTGAAATAGAGTTTGTTAGGGTGCTTATCATATTTGCAGAACTTTATATAAAATACAAATGTAACCTCAATTGGAAACACATTTTACAGTGTTGAAAATCTAGCAGATGTTGTTTTTTCAATATATGCAGTCTATGTTCTTGTTTGTTTGTTTTTTTTAAACGTATTGTAAGTTGCATCAAAGTCCGATTTATGCAGTTTTAAACATTTTTACATTGTAATTTAAAATTCTAATTATTTTATACAATTATAAATTCTAATGATTAATTTATAAAATATAATTATCATTTTTTACATTTGTACATTTTATATCACCGATACTTTTATATTACTTTATATTATGCAATTTTTGGGATGTCCCACTTTTTTCCAGAAAAAGTATGAAACTTTAATTTTTGGAACTTGCTGATATTGATACCAGTACTTTTTATTTATATATATATATATATATATATAGTAGGGGAAATAATTATTTGATCCCCTGCTGATTTTGCAAGTTCGCCCACTTACAAAGAAATTAAGGGTCTATAATTTTTATGGTAGGTTTATTTTAACAGATAGAGATAGAATATCAACCAAAAACACATTATATATAGGTTATAAATGGATTTGCATTTCAGAAAGTGAAATAAGTATTTGATCCCTTAGCAAAACATCATTTAGTACTTGGTGGAGAAACTCTTGTTGGCAAGCACAGAGGTAAGACTTTTCTTGAAGTTTGTCACCAGGTTTGCACACAACTCAGGAGGGATTTTGGTCCATTCCTCTTTACAGATCCTCTCTAAATCCTTAAGGTTTCTTGGCTGTCGCTTTGCAATTCAACGTTTCGGCTCCCTCCACAGATTTTCTATAGGATTAAGGTCTCAAGGTTGCCTGGGCGATATTTTTTGGGTCATTGTCAAACTGGAAGTCCCATCCACGACCCATCTTCAGTGTTCTGGCTGAGGGAAGGAGGTTCTCGTCCAAGATTTTATGGTACATGGCCCCGTCCATCAGCCCTTAATTACGGTGAAGTCGTCCTGTACCCTTACCAGAGAAACAGCACAAAAGCATAATGTTTCCACCTCCGTGCTTGACCGCAGGGATTGTGTTCTTTGGGTCATAGTCATATTTTCTTGTAGCCCATTCCAGGCTTGTACAGGTCTCCAATCTTGTCCCTGATGTCCTTTGACAGCTCTTTGGTCTTGCCCATGGTGGTGGAGAGGATGGAATGGAAAATACAGATTCTGTGGACTGGTTTCTTTTATACACATTACGAGCTGACATTAGGAGTACTTTCTTAAAGTGACAAGACTAGTCTGTGTTCCACATAGGCACATTACCAATCTGTGGGAGGCAGAATTCTTGCTGGTTGGCTGGGGATCAAATACTCACTCGATCAAATGCTAATCAATTTACAACCTTTATATAATGTGTTTTTCAGTTTTTTTGGTTGATATTCTGTCTCTATCTGTTAAAATAAACCTACCATAAACATTATAGACCCTTCATTTCTTTGTAAGTGGGCGAACTTACAAAATCAGCAGGGGATCAAATAATTGTTTCCCCCACTGTATATATTACTTGGCATCATAGTCATTTTCATGCATAATTATGTCTGTTAAAATGTATTGTTAAAATGTGATTTTACATATTAGTTATTATTATCATTCTGTCCTATTTTATCTTTCATTTGATGGCAGAATGCACATGTAGAGCTTTTCCAGTGCAGCGGTGTACAGTTATCACTTATTTTCCTGTAATGATGTAGGGAACTGCTTACGTGCACGATTTAGTTTTAATCTAAATGTGTGATGCCAGTTTGGTATCGAAACGTGCATCTCTAATTCTTTTATATTACTTTGTATTATACCTCTAAAATGTGCTGAATTGGTGAAGAATCAGTGCTTCATACACAATCTGATCTCTTATTTAATAATATTTGCTTTATTTTTATATCTGTACTGTCAGTTATTTAAGAACTCAAATTTGAGAAAATTTAGATTAGTATAAACCACCTGATGTTCTCTTACGAGAGGTTCTCTCGTACTGCGTAATATCTTACGCTAGATATTGAAGCCAAACATTATCCTTAATTTTGAATTAATGTAAAACGCGTTGCGGCAGCATGCAGACATAGGCAAGGCGGCTCGCTTGTCTATTGGCTGTCCTGCGGCAACTGCAGCAGCCTATCGAGAGAGGCCCTTGGTGACGTCAGATCCAATGGGGGCGCTTCACACCCACTACGTCACCTCCCGCCAGAGCGGGCGTGGCCTGGGCCTATAAATATAGCTCGATGGGCTGATATAATCAGATTTTTTATCTCTTCAGGGAAGCTCACGCATCGCTGGCTCCGGAGTGAAGAAGCCGCGGCGTCTGAGAAAAGCCTTCTGCGGGGACGAGCCTCTGCATCTGAAGCCGCTGGCCTTTATCTCGCCGCCTTCAGTCGCCGTACCTGCTGCGCTTTCCGGCGTTATATCCTTTTACTCTGCATAGTGTGTGTTCGCCGCCGCGACTCACACTCTCTCTCTATCCTCTCTAAAAGAGCAAGCGTCTTTTTAAAGATGCCTTTCTCCTGCGGCTCATGCCGAGCCCCACTCAGCGACGGGGACCGCCATGTGATTTGTGTTTCCTGTTTGGGAGAGGATCATGCAGCTCTCGCGCTCGCTGACGGCGGCTGCCCTCACTGCGGGCTATTACCCATGGCGACTCTGAGGACTCGCCTGGCATCCTTCGCCGAGACTGCACTTCCACCCGCTACAGTGCCGCGCCGTAAAAAGCAGCGTACTCAGCGGGTCCCCAAGCCTTCTCTAGCCCGCGACAGCTCACCGGTTCGCCCGCCAGCTTCACTCGGGTCGCTCACCGACGGACAACGGCCGCCATCCGCCGCCGTTTCCGCCAGAGGAGGCCAGCTGCTCTATACTAGCGTCGGACAGTGAGGATTGGGCGAACTCCTTGGACCTCCCCCCCTCTGCCCGAGAATCGCCAGGGAAGAGGGTCAGCATCGAGTCGGAACTGATGCGTCTGCTTTCACAGGCTGTGGCGAGCCTCGGCCTTGAGTGGGAGGCGCCCGCGCAGCCTGTGCGCATCCGGCTGGATGGATGTTTCCTGGAAAGGGGCCGCGCCCCACCGCCTTCTAGGCCCGTGCCTTTTCTGCCTGAGCTCCATGAAGAAGTCGCAAAGTCCTGGAACGCCCCCTTCTCAGCCAGAGTGCTCTCCTCGGTCTCAGCAGCATTCTCCGTGGTGGACGGTGCGAAAGACAGAGGATACCACTCTCTTCCTTCCGTGGAAGAAGCTGTAGCGCCCCATCTTCCGCACCACACCCGCGCTTGTTCCGCCGCTGGGCAGGCTGTGTCGGCATTGCACTCTATGGCCATATTGCAGATACTCCAGGCCAACCTTCTCCGAAAAATGGATGAGGAAGGACCGAAAGCTATCAGCGTGCCGGATTTAAGGAGCGCTACAGACCTTGCTCTTCGCGCCACGAAATTCGCTGCACAGGCCATTGGGCGGACCATGGCTTCTCTCACCGTTGCTGAGAGACAGCTTTGCTGACGCTATCGGAGATGCCGGATTTGGAGCGCTCTGTGTTCCTCGACGCGCCCATCTCCCCAGCTGGCCTCTTTGGATCATCCGTCAAGGATTTCGCGGATAGATTCGCCGAGGTTCAGAAGACGTCACAGGCTATGAAGCACTTAGTTTCGAAACGATCTAGCTCCGCAGCAGGTCGCCCAAAACAGCCGTCTGCTCGAAGCTCCCAGCCACAGCCGGGAGCCCCGCCACAGCGCCGCCAGGCCCGGGACCAGAGACCACGCTCTCGCTCTGCCGGCCGCCGACCCCACCTTGAAGATTGAGATAAACCCCAAGGCCTCAAAGAAAACGACAGTGTTCAAGTCTCGCCCTGGCCAGACTTCCACCAAAACTTTTCGCTCGTTCAGTTCCAGAAAATGAGACTGTTCCAGTGTATTCTGCAGTAAATAAGCTGGTACCACGGCCCGCTTGCCTGCACACAAACGCCGTTTTTACGGCGACCCAGTTGAATCACATGAAGAGTGTAATTTCTGGTGTTCCGGCCACGACCGATGGTGTAATGAGTGTAATAAAAATGCCCACAGCCCAGTGTTCATTTCTACACACATACACAGCCCGCCACAGTACAGGGCTCATACTAGGGCTGCAACAAACGATTATTTTGATAATCGATTAATCTGACGATTATTAGAACGATTAATCGACTAATCGTCGGTTATTTTGCCGGCTAATCAGTAAGTTTGGAACGATTATTCAGCTTTTTCAATTAGTTAAAACATTGAGTTATACATATTCTTACTATAATATAAAAAAAGAAAATCAGTTCAGCTTTTGAAATAGTTGTTTTAATGAACTTTGAGCCAACTAAACAGGTCATTCTCTTTAAGTTTTCAGATTTCGGTCCAACTCAAATCACACACAAATGCTCTAAGCATTGTTTAATAGGCCCACTGCTTTTCTTAGAACTTAAACAGAAAAGGGTCATTTACTTCAGGACACAAAGAATGGTAAAATATTAATCTGCAAACCATTATTATAAATATAAAATTATAAATTATTATTTTATTTTATAAAATTATTATTTTTTACATGACAATTGAGCTGACAGAGACGTTCTCATTCACCTTTTAATTTACAGTATGAAAAAGAAAAAGTAACTGCCATGATATTCTTCCTAACATCTCCTTTTGTAAGTCTTCATGATTATGGAACAAAATACAGGCAAGTGATAAGACTATAATACTTAATAGTGTTACAATAATAAAAACAGCCCTGACTCCTAAGCTCGATCAAGCTTTATTCTATGCAAAATAAATCATCACATTACTGTAATTATATTATTATTGATTATATTCTTACTATTATTAGTAGTATTGCATTATCTAATAAAGAGATTTACCGCTAAGTTAGTTAGTTAGCTCCAGCTGGAGAACACTCAATTCTCACCGGCTCCTCTCCTGCCGGGATGTTTCCTGTTTAAGTGCTCCGACATGCATGTTGTGCTCCCGTGAAAAGCAAGTTCCGCCTTGCATGTATTGCACACGACAGCATTGTTGGTTTGAAGTTTTGTGAAACTTTCCCAAACCTTGCTAGTTCGGATTCGTTTGCACTCCTCATAATTCGCGCTGTTTTTTCTTTTACCACAGTAGCATTTGTAAAGGGCTGCATTACACTCTTGCGCCACAGCGCCGTAGCGGTCAAATCGTGATATTGCACGCCCTTACATTAGGTCACGTTAGATCAAACGACTACTCGACAACAACGATATTTGTCGACAATTTTTTATTGTCGACTAATCGTTTCAGCCCTAGCTCACACAAATAAAATCGGCTCATGTCGATTGTGCATTAAATGTAATGAATGTGCCCACAACCTAGTGCCCACAAACACTACACACTGCATGTCCAATGGTTTCTGTGAAAACGAAACCAACACACATACAGTCAGCTCAGGCCGACGGTGTTTTCAGTGCAGTAAATGTGCCCGCTGTCCCGCGCCCACATTCACTCACAAACATGTTAAGCCCCACGGGGTTTGCCCCGCTCTCTCTCTCTCAGCAAACTGCTATAAGGGAGGCGATCGGCGCGCCCCCTGCCTCGAACGCTGCAAACACAGTGTTTACGTTACAGCACACCAAAGCTTTCCTGTCGCCACTATGCGGCCAGAGCACAGATCTCATTCTACCCCTAGCTATTCATGCAAATGCGTGGGCAAAGCTTCCCGAGGTATCAGAATGGGTGCTGAACATTATAAAAAGAGGCTATTCGCTGCAGTTCGCTCGACATCCCCGCCGCTACACGGCGCGGGTCAAAACTACGGTAAAAACTGAAGTAGCTCATCTACTTCGAGCCGAAATAGCAAAACTATTGAGCAAAGGGGCAATAGAGCCTTTATCTCAAGCTCAGAGCGAAGGGGGCCTATACAGCAGATATTTTCTGGTACCGAAAAAAGACGGTAGTCTCAGACCCATTCTAGATCTAAGACGGCTGAACAACCTGATTGTAAAACACCAGTTTAGAATGTTCACAACCAGGAAAAATCCTCGCGCAGATTTGCCAAGGGGACTGGTTTATGTCAATAGATCTGAAGGACGCGTATATCCAAATACAAATAGCGTCACATCACAGGCGATTCTTGAGATTCGCCTTCGAGGGCCAGGCATATCAACAAACAGTCTTACCATTCGGCATGTCCCTAGCACCCCGTACATTTACAATGTGCATGGACGCGGCTCTCGCACCCCTGAAACTTCGGGGCATGCGATTTTTGAACTACTTGGACGATTGGCTGATTCTAGCTCGATCACACTCAAAGCTCATAGAACACAGGACCATATTACTCAAACATCTCGAGAATCTAGGTCTCAAAGTCATTTGGGCGAAAAGTTCGCTGTCTCCCAGTCAGAATATCTTTTCTGGGCACAGAACTGGACTCGCTGTCTATGACAGCGCGACTGTCGTCAAAGCGCAGACTGAACATTTAGCGCATCACGAAATCCTTCCGCTGCGGCACTATAGTCCCGCTCAAAAGGTTTCAGAAAATGCTGGGTCTCATGCGCCCGCTGCAGTTATGGCTAAAAGCGCGAGTACCACCTCGGGCATGGGCCTCCGGTCTGTTTCGCCTCAAGGTCGATCAGAAATGCATCACATCTCTGAAACCTTGGAGAGCAATCGACTGGTACCAGTCAGGTGTAAACCTGGGGACTTCCTCGAGTGTGAAGGTGGTGTCCATGGATGTCTCCACCTCAAGATGGGGAGCGCTGCTTGAGGGCAGACCGTTCTTTGGCCAGTGGTCAGAACGGGAGAAACTCCTACAGATAAACTGTCTAGAAATGATGGCAGTCGACAATACCCTGAGGTGCTTTTGTCCCCGAATAAAAGGTCACCGCGTCTTGGTCCGCTCGGACAACATGTCACTGTTGGCCTACATAAATCGCCAGGGTGGCGTCAGGTCCCGTAACCTTTACAGGCTGACAGAACGCCTCCTGGTCTGGGCTCAGCACAATCTGCGCTCATTGAGAGCAGCATATGTGCCTGGTCACCTGAATTTGGGACCAGACAGACTGTCCAGAAACAATGTTCCAGCAGGAGAATGGTCTCTGCACCCGCAGACGGTCCTACTGCTGTGGGAGACATTCGGCAGAGCGCAGGTAGACCTGTTTGCTTCCCAAGAAAATGCTCACTGTCCGAAGTTTTTCTCCAAGAGCAGGGATATGCTGGCCCACGTCTGGCCCCGCTGCCCACTCTATGCTTTTCCCCCCGTCTCGCTCCTGCCTCAGGTATTGGAACGAATCAGGGAAAACGGATGCTCAGTGCTACTTGTGGCTTCGTTCTGGAAAAACCAGGCTTGGTTCCCAGTTCTGATGCAGCTGACAAGCACTGCCCCATGGCCAATACCGACGAGGTAAGACCTCCTCTCTCAGGCCAAGGGCTCGACTTGGCATCCTCGCCCGGAGCTGTGGTCCCTGCACGCATGGGCCATCAACGGGTACCTGCAAACCTGCCGGAGGGAGTGTTAAACACGATCATGCAGGCTAGAGCGCCGTCTACTAGACGACTCTATTCCTCAAAATGGTCTGTGTTTTCTGGCTGGTGCAAAGCCCGAGGCTTTTCACCCCTAGACTGCGGGGTTACGGAAGTTCTCTCCTTCCTTCAAGAGCTACTGGATAAGGGCAGAACCCCATCCACACTCAAAGTTTATGTGGCGGCCATAGCAGCGTTTACAAAATCCGTGACTGGCCAGTCACTGTGAAAGAACGATCTGGTCATCCGCTTCCTTAAAGGAGCTAAGAGGCTGAATCCTCCCAGACCCCCCTCAGTCCCCATGTGGGACCTTTCCACGGTTTTGGAAGCCATGAAAGGTGCCCCGTTCGAGCCAATCCATTTGTCGGACATGAAACATCTGTCATTCAAGACAGTGTTTCTTATGGCTCTTGCTTCAGTGAAGCGCATAGGGGATTTACAAGTGCTCTCAGTAAGCGCGACGTGTATGGAATTTGGGCCAAATGACTCGAAAGTCATACTCAAACCAAGACACGGATACGTGCCTAAATCCCTCAACACACCATTGAGGGCTCAGGTTATTTCCCTGTCTGCCCTGCCGGTTTACAACGAGGAAAAGGACGCAAGCTTCCTTTGCCCAGTCAGGGCATTAAGAGCTTATGTGTCTCGCTTGTCTGTTTTTAGACTTGTCTTGTCTTCGTTTCGTTCAGCGGACGTGCTAAGGGACTAGCCGCTTCGAAACAGAGCCTATCCAGATGGATAGTTGATGCCTTAGCGCTGGCATACACGTCTAAAGGCTTGAAGTGTCCTTTAGGTGTTAGAGCGCACTCCACAAGAGGCATGGCCTCGTCGTGGGCTAGGTCTAGCGGGATTACCTTGCAGGATATCTGTATGGCGGCAGGCTGGGCCTCCCCGTCTACATTTATAAGGTTTTATAACCTAGAGGTTCCCGTCTTACAGGCTAAACTACTTTCGGTCTAAAATCAGTATTGTCTGCCCGTTGCTTCGGCTCAGAAAACTACAACCGCTTGAGAACCGCTCGCTGATCTATAAGATTACTCCATGGGCAAGAGTAAGACCCATACCGTTAACCCTCTGAGGTCGGCTATCGCGCCGGCGCGATAGTCTCGCTTTTTTCTTATCATTGCAAAAGAAACTCAAAATACTCTGTTGATTTTGATCTTACATATTAAGTGTTGTACATCATTAGATCCTGATAAGTGTCTATTTTTTTGTGGATACTCACAATAAAAACAAAGTGTTGTGCTTTTCGCCAAATAAAGAAAAACAAACATGATGCGCGTTCTGCCTTCTCTCTGTCAGTGAAGTCCATTCTGAAACGCGTCCTAAGATTAACTTTAATTCCGCGAATACTTGTCATACAGGCACGAGTGTTTTTCCATAATGAAGCTTGAACTCTCTTCTTTTAAATGAATTAACCCTCTGGGGACCAGAAACGCGCCGGCGCGTTTTGCTCGTTTTTTTCACATTGCAGAAAAATAGACTTAAAGTACTACCATCATTTCTGTTCATATAGAGTTAAGAAATATGAGAAAATAATCTGTTAAATGTCTACTTTTTTATGTGCCCACATACAATCGAAATAAAATATTGTGCTTTTGTAAAATAAAGAATATAAACAGGGTGTGCGTTCTGCCTCTCAGTTACCGTGAACTTTTTTCCTGGAGCACGTCTCTAATCTTCAACAAAACTCAGCAAATACTATTCACCCAGACATGAGCAATATATCTTTTAAATCATTTGAGTTTGTACTTTTAAATGATCCGATTCAAAACTAAAATAAATATTCTCCGTTTGTGTAATCTATATAAAAAGAGAGACGTGTCACCCATTCTAATTATCTTTCTCTCAGCTCATTTTCTCCGGTAATGTGACACGCCCACGGAGAGCACGAACTATTCAAACGCAAATACATGAAGCACCACATTGAGACGCGTTAACGCCCATAAACTCTGAAAACACACTATGTTTTTTAGTCAGATTAATCTACTGTCATCTTGAGCGGCTATGAGGAACAATCCTGGGACATTTACCTACCTCAGAACAAGTGCTGGTTTATTTTCACCACGAGGAGGAGCAACAGATTCAGCTGAGAAGTGTGTAAGTGTTTTATGCTTGTGCTTTGTTCTAATCGCGATATAGAATAACGTTAGTGTCTGTAAACGGAAAAATAGCATACTGTTTAAATGTGAATCATGTTTCTGTGTGTGTGTGTGTGTGTGTGTGTGTGTGTGTGTGTGTGTGAATGAATGAATGAATGAACGCACAGATACGCACCGTTATAGACGAAATAAAAGACATTATGTTGACTAGCTTTGGATAGAGTATAAAGTTTTTACTCTAAAATAGACATCAAATAAGCTTTGTTAGGAGTTTCTGCTCATATGTTAAATATATAGTATGTTTTGTCAATAAACTAATCAACTAAGATGTTATAGTCTAGTGTTTGTTCCAATCCAAGCTAAATCAAAATAATGAATCCTCAACTTTGAAATATGTATGATCAAACTAAGACATTTATGGAAAAGACAATTTTCTTTTCAAGATTTTTCCAACTCTAACTTTGAACTGAAATAAAACCTTGTCTATATGGTGAAGGGTGTGTGATAGATGTGTCCAGACGTATGCACCCTGTATTTTAAAGAAGAACATTTAATTATTTGTGATACATTTTTCATTCACAAAGAATTCAAGGACATTATTCATGTCCCTAAAGGTTGGAGTTTTCCTCATTTTTTTAATTAAGGCATTACGATTTTTTATTCCTCTTTTTAGTCAACTTTAGCATGGGTGTGTTCACTTATTCTAAGCAGTGTGTGTGTGTGTGTGTTGTAAATAAATCCAAACAATCTAAAAGCCATTCTTTTTTAAATCTCCTCATTCTTTCTGCAAGGCTCTTCATAATGATATGGCCTGATAGCACCTAATAGGGCCATTATGGGAGGGGTCTTTGTCTTTCTCAGGTGTGAAATGGATACATATTAATGAGAGATCAAGCCGCCTCGCATAAAGCTTTCTCAAACAAAACACGTCATACACATTCTAAAAGACTTTATTGACTTATCTGAATGAGTAGTCAGGATGTTTCTCACATAGTTTTGGAGCAAATATTCTAGACTATGTGATACAATTTTCAAAAGTCTTGTGAAGAAATAATCAATATGTGTTTTGTGGCCTTATTTCAGAAACTTTTATTTTTAGTTTTTTCAATAACCACGCATAAATAATATTCTCTCAAAAATACAAACATGTACATGCATGTTGCTAACAAATTATGGTAGCCCCGTGTGTGCTATATAGAGTGAATTTACACCTTTGCCATTAACATGTTTATAAATAACTGAAAAAAGCACAAATGTCAGAGCATGTCAAAACATCCCAAGGGCCCCAAAAAACCTTTGGTCCCCAGAGGGTTAATTTATATAAAAAAAACAAATATTCTCAGTTTATGTAATCTGTATGAAAAGAGAGAGATGTCAGTATTTTTCTTTCCAGCTCATTATACCTAATTACGCGTTAATGTGCCACGCCCACGGAGAGCGTGCGCTATTCAAACGCAAATGATCTAAGGCAAGACATTCAAACATGCCAACGCCCACCAGCTCGATTATAAAACACATCGTGTTTAGGAAGTATCTTGTACAGCTGTGTACACAGCGTATCCTTTCGCTGTGAGGAATAATACTATCTAATAGGGCTGGGTAAAAAATATTGATTTCTCGATATTAATCGATTCTCATTTTTACGAACCGATATCGTTTCTTAAATCTCAAGAATCGATTAGTCATCCTGTTTTCATTTAATGATCGCGTAGAACATTGTATCGTGCATCCCATCCAATAAATCGAAATAATCTTTGTGCTTTGTGACTATTATTATGAAATAAAGTCTCAAATTTCGAATTACGTCCATTTTCTTACGAAATTCAAAAACATAAATACCGTTTTGGCGCTGTGGCGTGAGATCACTCTGGCTCAGCTCAAGAGAAGCAGCAGCACGGAGCGCACATGATCTCATTCTCCTCTTCCGCCTCAATAATACCAGTTACTCCGCCTTAATAATACCAGTTACAGCGCCAAATAAACATCAATGAGCATCTGAAAGTGTGTTAAAAGATAGAGTACAACTTCGAAATCCGTATCATGTAACGTTGTATCGCTCAATCAGTGTTTCATCCGTGGAAAGACGTCAGTTAAACAGTAAGTAAACAATGGCATGTAACGTCACATTTACCTCAGAAAAAAACATTAAACTTAGTAACTTAGTCAGTTAGTCAGCTAGAAAAAATAACTCTAGAGAGGAGAATTTTGCTAAATATATGCACCATATTACATATTCATTATAATTTTTTATGTTCTTCAATATTTAATGCATGTTTGAATAAATCTGGCAAGTTTTTATGACAGCCACCATTTAAATGTTTATATTTCATATAACTTTCTTATTATAAAAATAAATAAGTGTAATTTAAGTGTTTGTATAGCTACAAATCAGTTCATTTTTACCTTCAAAATGATAGTAGGCTAATGAAGCCTAGTAGGCTACAACTGACTCCCATAGTTTACAGCATTAGTTAAGAGATTTGTTTTCCTTGAAAAAAATTGCCATGTATTGTACCTGATATCCAAAATAATCAATATTGAATCGAATCGAATCGTAATTGAAATCGAATCGAATTGCAAGCTTGTGAATTGAAATCGAATCGAATTGTGAAATTTGTGTCAATACCCAGCCCTACTATCTAACCCTGGAAAATGTGCCAGAAGTGCTGGTAGTTTCATTTCGAGGAGCAACGGATCCAGCTGATGTAGTAAGTCATTTATTCTAGTGCTTTGTTCTAATCGTGATATTGAATACTGTCTGACTGTAAACCGCAAAAAGACTGTTTAAATATGAATTGCGTGTCTGTGTGTAGGCTGAGTGAACGGCATAGGCGCGCGCGCTTTGTTTACTACAGTTATACAGCGCGTGTTTGTGCCTTGTTCATTCACTCTCGCACCTACATTAGTAAACGTTATGTTTACATGAACACATACAAACTATATTGCTATAGCCTACTAAGATGAGTAAAAATAGACTGAAATATGTTGAAATAAAATGTCTGTATAAGCAACAAGCTGCAAATTCACATGTATATACTAATATATCATACACAATATATTACAGACTAAATATGAATGTTTAGACACGATTTTGTGATTAGTTTTGGATAGATTATAAAGTTTTGACTGTAAAAAAAGACTACAGTCACATTAAATAGGTACGCTTTTGTTCACCAATTTCTGCTCATAGTTAAATATACTATAGTATGATGTTTTTTCAAAAATAAAGTAGGTATATTGAATTATCAACTAAGATGTTATTATAGTGTTTGTTCCAATATTCAAACTAATGAAGCCTTTATTAATACGTATGATAAAATGTATACTTTTTACAAAGAAATACACTTGAAATATTGTTAAAATTGTAATTGTTGTTGTAATTGTAACCTATTTGTAATTGGTTACAATTTCTAATTGTAAAATATGTATAGGCTATATAGATCATTTCTTTTGTCCTTGCATTCTTTGGGATCCTGTGACACACCTGTGTGAAAGGGCTAATTAATATGCAGCTCATTATGCGGCACATTATCCGGCCTTTGTCTTCTCAGGTGTGAACACGCCTCCACGCATATTGCCTTTCCAAACAAAAGGTGTCTAATAAAATTTAAATCAGTGTATGTTTTTGTGTAAATGATTAGGCAGGATGATTTTCAGATCATTTTGAAGCAAAAATTCTAGGCAACAACACTCATTCGTCAAAAGTCTTGTGGACACATATTTAGTATGTGTGTTGTGGCCTTATTTCAGACACTTTAAGTTTTAGTTTTTTCAATAACCATGCATAAGCAATATTCTCTCAAAAATACAAACATGTTTCATAATTGTTGCTCAGAAATTACGGTAGCCCAGTTTGTGCTATATTGAGTGAATTTACACCTTTGCCATTAACATGTTTATAAATAACTGAAAAAAGCACAAATGTCAGAGCATGTCAGAACACCTCAAGGACCCCAAAAACCCTTAGACCTCAGAGGGTTAAACAGTTCAGGCCGAACAATTTCACCCTGACTCTGTGGAACACTGTTGATGTGATTAGCTCCCTTAGGAAGCTAACTTATTGGGAATGACGCTTCTAGACTCTCTTCTCAGACTCTTTGTGAGTCCCTGGTGATTATGCACTATATGAGCCCCGGGCACCTGCCCTTGGGACTTTGGTGTTGGATCCCAGCATGCACAGCATTTTACACTGTGTTCTCCTAGCGTAAGATATTACGCAGTACGAGAACGTACTCGGTTACTAAGGTAACCTTGTTTCTCTCTAGAAGAGGGAACGAGTACTGCGTATCTTTGCCGTGCCTGCAACACGCTCTGGATCGCTTCGGCAATGAAAAACCAGATCAGCCCATCAAGCTATATTTATAGGCCCAGGCCACGTGAGCTGCTCACTCTGACTGAAAACAGACGAGCGAGACACATAAGCTCTTAATGCCCTGACTGTGCAAAGGAAGCTTGCGTCCTTTTCCTCGTTGTAAACCGGCAGGGCAGACAGGGAAATAACCTGAGCCCTGAACGGTGTGTTGAGGGATTTAGGCCCGTATCCGTGTCATGGTTTGAGTATGACTTTCGAGTCACTTAGAGCACATCCCCTATGCACTTCACTGAAGCAAGAGCCATAAGGATCCCATTGGATCCCCCAAGGACCTCTCGATAGGCTGCTGCAGTTGCCGCAGGACAGCCAATAGGCACGCGAGCCGCTTTGCCTATGTCTGCATGATACCGCAACGCGTTTTACATTAATTCAAAATTAAGGATAATTTTTGGCTTCAATATCTCGTGGAAAAGAGGTTTTCCCCTAGCGTAAGTTATTACGCAGTACTCGTTCCCTCTTCTAGAGAGAACCGAGGTTACGTTAGTAACCGAGTACGGGTTTTTTTCAGTGTTTATGGATTCAATTCATTTTCTAATGGTGTGATAAATAAAGCATTTGAGCTGTAATTTATGGCTCTTTGGAAGCAGAGCGTTCTGCTAATCCATCTCTGAAGCTCTAGGCAGGGGGCATGATGGGACACGGCCCTGCTTTTGTCATCCTTATAAAGAGATAGGCCAACTGTCTCTTCACTCCCTCTTCCCAAATACTCCACCCATCTGCTGCTTTACCCAAGGCCACTACCACCACCACGTTCCCCTGATTCTTAAATTATTACGTAGATGTCCTCCCATACTTGAATATGTTGTTACATCCTTGGCTTCACGCATTCCAGTATGAAAGCACCACAGTGTGTGTGTGTGTGTGTGTGCACAAGTTTGTGTGGGTGGGGGAGTAGTAGTCAGCAGATGGAGTTGGAGTGTGTTGGGATGGATCCACACCTCTAGCAGACATCAGAGATCTAATCAGGGGTTCCGCATGTCTGCAAGCGTCTCCCCCATGCCAACAAATACTCATGGTCACACATGCTCACTCACCGCTGGGATATAAACATTCCAGATAAACATTTGACAAGACATCAAATATGAAAAGGAAACTAAAAAACTAAAACTAAAAAAAAAAACATCTTAACCCTATAAAGCCTACTGAACCATATTTGATACGCATATTATTTGATACATTTCTAAAGCCTCTAAATTATAGAGATGATCAGAAAAATCTGTTTTACACAATTTGCTACATGCCTTTTGTCGTCTGATTGATAGTTTTACTACTTTTTTACCAAGTTAAGGGCCTTTTAGTATACTTTAATTCTTAAATGTTCTTCAGGTCATGCTACATGTATCTTTTTGCTGTGAAAACTTTACTGATTTTTCTAAAGTATAAAAATAACAAATTGTCAGTAATATTTCAAAATGAACACTTACTGAACTGAAGCAAATTAGAAAAAATCCTTTTAAAATGTGAGGCCTCTGAGGAGCGTTTATTGTTTATCTCCCAGTCATCATTGTATTGCACTATACTGTATGTTTTGCCCCCCAAAATAAAAACTAGAGAGTTTGATCATAAAGTAAGCATTTAAATATTATCTTACTAAGATTTTTGGGGAATATATAGTGACAACTGATATTTAAATGCATTTTATGTAAAGTTTCTATACTCTTATGATGATCTCACTGATTTACATTACAATCTATCAGAATTTAATCTTACTTTTTGGCCGTATAAATATGAGCAACAGCACCAAATTGCATATCTTTGTTCAAATTAAGCCTCTGAATAAAACAGGTGTTTTTTTAGCTCCATATTCTATATCATACTACTGTTCATGGGTCATAAGAGCCTGATGTGTCAGATATGATACTCAACAAAACACATACTGTATGCATTTATTTCTTCCTTTTTCATTTTAAATATTTTGTCTAAAGGTTCAATAAACTGTTCCATTTAAAAACATATATATTTGTTTGACTATTTTTTTATGTCAGACTTTACACGGTTATTCAGTTTTGTCTATTCTAAACATCCTGAAGATATAATACAGAAGTTGTATGGAACTTTTTATGGTGCAGGTGTTTATTTAGTTTTTGTTTTGTTTTTGGAGCGTCCACTTTTTTATGTAAAAAAAATTGGCCTGCATATTCTTTAAAAAAAAATCACCTTTGTTTCCCACAGAAGAAAATATACCCCTTTAACTGAAGATACAGAAGAAAATATACCCCTTTAACTGAAGATACATTTCTTACTTAAAATTATTTGACACAATTTTGATTCCCAGTAAATTATTCTTATTTAAGGATGTTTAAACTGACAAAAAATTGGAGAAAATCTGTTAACAATAATAATAATAATTAGGGCTGTAACGATACACCAAACCCACGATTCGATTCGTATCACGATTTTTGACCCACGATTCGATTCGTATCGCGATTCTATCACGGGGGCGGGGCTTGAGGGGGCGGGGCTTGTGGTGAAAAAAAGAGATTTTGAGAGAAGAAAAAAAATACCGGTATTTTTATTAAATAACATTAGGAAAAACCTGTATAATCTAAACACCAAAGAGTTTTTTCCAAACAAAATTATTACATTTATCTTGCCTAAATGTTTACGCTCATTGCATTTTTACAATGGGGTAATATTGTTGTTAAGAATTTACACATCACAAGGAAGCTTGATTTAAATTGTTTAATTAAATTGAAAAAAGTAGCACAAATAAATACAATAGACTAAAGATACCATTAAAGACAATTAAAGAGAAAACTTTTTGAATAGGTCTAACACTAGTATTCACATACAGAAACTGAATAAAGTAATCAAATGGAAAATAACACTGGGTAGTATTTTAGTCCGGAATAAATTAAATACATAGGCTATTAATCCTGATTCCTTTAACTTAAAGCCGTCTTTTGTTGTTTTGACAACAAAATTAATGACAGACACATATGGCTTCCGTCACTTTAAGAGCTAGTGCACGGATCCTGTGTTCATTATACTGGCATGCGTTTTATGCCTATTAAAGACAAAACCGACTATGTTTAGAGTATAGCCTACTCACAAAGACCGAAATTGACAATTTTGCGTGTTAAAGCAATATAATCCGCGAAAAATAGTTACTGGCCAGCTGTTTTTGAGGCGGATTTTCTATGAATGTGCGCATAGAAAATAATCTCTCAGAGAGCGCGCGAGCACTGATTAGTTTAAAATTGCTTGAATGTTTAAACTGGTAAGACTTAAAAAGACTTTTACAGTCTATGGTCCCGACTCCAAAACGCGAGTGTGTATTATCGCCGCATGCAGCGCCTGCCTTGCACAACACATTATGAGAGAAGAGATAGAAGACGCGCGCGGCACCGCTGAACACTCACGCTGTTTGTGAAATTGCGTCTGGAAGATAGTTGTTAAAAGAATGATTTGATTTTATTATCTGTGTGGATTACGATTGCGGGTATTTCCCGCATTAGAAATGGGAGACCTGCGGGAATGATTAGAATTATGCGCAATACCCGCAATCCCGCGCCGAAATTCGAGCCCTGTTGGAAGGGGTGTGATCGCGATTCTGCCTTCTCACATCGCGATACAGGATCGTGGACCTGAGTATCGCGATTTCGATTTTATATCGCGTATCGTTACAGCCCTAATAATAATAATGCTTTTTTTATTTATAAGGCTCTTTTTTATAATAAAAGAATGAATTGTTGTTTTATCTTTGTCATATGTGTGTGCTTCTGTAGATGTTGAGCAATAAGAAAGGTTTACTGCCAGAACCCAATCTGGCCCAGTTCCTCAACAGTATGACCAATCCTGCTGCTCTCCAGGTCCTTATGAGACCCTACCCCAACGCCAAACGAGGAGGTAACACTCTCTCTCTCTCTCTCTCTCTCTCTCTCTCTCTCTCTCTCTCTCTCTCTCTCTCTCTCTCTCTCTCTCTCTCTCTCTCTGTGCCTCTCTTAAGTGTCTCTTTACTTATTATTAGCCAAATAATGTATTGAATATTCATGAGTAATACGTTTAAGTACTTTTTTTGAGACAGAGCCAAAAATGTTTCCTGTGAGGATTGTAGTTTTTTAGATGAAATATCTCTCGTCTCTGCATATGTGTGTGTGTGTGTAACAGTGATCACCAGTGCTGTAGATTCTGAGCAGATTTTTCCCCTTGATGAAAGCCTAATCATATATTAAAATGAACTTTTCATTGGGTGGGAGAATAAATGAGCTGAGGAAGAAGTGGAGGCCGGAGCTTAAAGAGAACACACAATTACAACACTAAATATAGCACATGATTAAATGTTAAACTTCTCTACCTATTCCGGAGCATCTTGCCATTAGTACTGAAGCTGGAATTTTGGAATGACGAAATCATGGGCTGCCAGTATCGGCCACATACTTTCTGCTGTCCATCTCTCTTATTTTGAGAGCTTACAAGCTCTTTTCACATGATTGCCTCTCTTATTTGTCCCACTCATTTGGTTTATCTAATGGTTTCCCACTAGGAAAGTTTGGGCGACCACACAATCTCTCCTTCCTGCGTCCACCGCTGACTTCAGCGTTGCTACAGTTAGGAAAAGCACAGCAGGTACATGCTTTCTCTTTGAATCACCCGCAACACTGACGAGTGTTTCTTTAACTTTAGGCTCTTATGTTGTATATTTAAGGGTTGGATTTTATTCAAAGTAAATAATTTAACTTCTTTCTTTTTGGGAACTTTAATGATGCATTCATCATTTACTTTTGCTACTGTCCAAATGCCTTTTAGATTTGATTGTTCTGCCAATGACCCAGACTTGAAATCTTAAACTGTAAAAATCCATAATAAAAAAAAGAAATTATTACTTTTTTAGGTCTATAATAACCTAAACAAAGAATGTAACAAAAATAAATAATTTCAGTATTTATTTTTTGTATTATGTATTATTCTTAATAATTATTTATTTAATTTTTTAAATATGACTGTCCTTGAGTTGGGGCATCATTTCCACCACAATGAACAATTTTTTTTATTGTGGTTGTTGTCAAAGTTGTTTTGAAAAGTTAATGTATTAGTTTACCAACAGTATGGATGAAGTGCATGCTTGAAATGAGGTAAATGTCACTTGTGAACAGAATATTTAAAAATTTGTTTATATAGAATACAAAAAAAAAATGCTACCAATGAAATTACTTTTAGCAACACAATGGAGTTTACCATTTTATTTCAAAAATATTTCAGATGTCATTTCCATTATTTCCACCACCAAATGAATAGTAGTGTGGCTGAAATGACATTAGTTCATGACGGTTCAGGGAGGGAGGGAGGAAAATTTCAAAATGACAGAATTCTGCTGTGATGCATTATACATATCTGCTGTTGGACATTGTACGTAGACAGTCTAAACTAGTGAGAGTTTGAAAGGTTTATTTTAAGGGAGATTCATTTAAAAAAGTCCACAAAGCAATGGTACTGCTCATAGTTAAAGAAACACCCTAAAGAAATAAAGTTGCTGATCATGGATAAAAAGGTTATAGTACAGCAAAGAAGAACACCTTAGAGGGAAATATGTTATGATGAATAGGCAGCTACTTCACAGATAAATAGAAAAGAATGTATAGCTATCTATCTTTCTCTCTTTCTTTCATGCAGTCTGCCATTCTTGGAAACGGTCTTGTTCTGCAGAATCTTCTTCACATGCAGATGGCCCAACAACAGCTTTTACAGATCAAAGAGAAACAAATCACTAATGTGAGTGTCTGTGTGTGTGTGTTCACGTGTTTCAACATACCCATAACAAAAGAAATGGTACCACATGACACTTACCAGCAAAATAATGCATGTTATACAACAACAGTCTAAATTTGATTTTTTGCAAGGATATTATTGGTCTGCATTAAATCCTTTTGTAAATAATGAGAAAACTACAGTTTTTGTTCAGAAAGGCATTATTTATATTTATTTATATAGAGAAATATTAGAACCATACATCCAGCTGGCATTTTTAATGCAAATTTGAGGTTCTGGTAAAAGAATAATAATGCCATCTGTGCTGGAAAATGTACTTAAAAAAATAGAACAATAATACATGCAATAATAACGCTGACATAAATCTCCTTTAATGCATGTGTGTTTTGTCTTGGAATGTGCATTTTTGTAGCCATAATAATCTCATTTGTGTGTACTTCATCTTTCACTTGCTTGTCATTTGACCCTATTATGGCCTGACTACTTTTATTTTTCTCCTTCATCGCTCTCTCATTTCCTACCAGGTCCAGGGTCTTTTAGGTGACCCATCCCGGCTTCTCCTGCAGAAAGTTCTGGGTCTTCGAACGCAGGTTCCTCTGGGGAAGGGGTTGCTGGGAGATTCTCCCACAGGTGAGAGCTTCTGGTCAACCTGGCAGACCTCAAGCCTGGTCCAGAGGTCTCATTCGCTACTGCAGGGAAAGACATTTGCATTGCAAATCCTCAAACTGTTTGAAAGCCCCATTATAAGCAGTGCGAGGCAGCCACTTCAATTAGTAGTTCTTTCTTTGTGCTTTTATACAGACGTGCGTCTGTTTGTGTGTGCAAAGGCATTCATCAAAGCTTTAAACACCTTTGAAGAGTATGTCTTTATGCAGGGTCATTTCTATTTGAATATCAGTGCCATGCAGGTGTTACAGTGAGGGAGAAATTGAAATGCTAAACTATGAAGGTTTTCCAGAGTATGAACTATATGCATTGGTTGCTAAATCTTTTTTATTTTTTTATTTTTATTTTTTTTACTACAAAAGTTTAACAAAGTTCTCTGGTTTTTAGAGTTGGGCCAAGACTCCTCTCCAGTCACATCCCAGGGTGGAAACTCTGGGGCTGGAATGGTGTCACATATACCTGGGCGTTCACATGCGAGTTCCGTCTCTGAACAGAACGGAGTCCCTGCGACATGCCTGGCTCCGGAGAAACAGCCTGCACCACCAGGAACCGCAGGGGGATCTTTAAGCTCCCAAACACAACTCCACAACTTCCTCTCTGGGATTAACACACCAAGTCTGGGACCTTTGCTGGGGAGCACAACACACAAAACTCCAGCCAACCACCACAGTTCAAGTGTGCAGACTAGTACTGCCGTCACGGTAAGCCTGGTTGCTTTCTGCTTCTCCAATTTCTCACCGCAAGACAAAAAATGACAAAATCTAAGACTTAATGAGAATAATTCACTCAGACTTTAAAATTTTGTCATCATTTACTCACGTTTGTGTCGTTCAAAAACCATATCCAATTGAGATACAAGGTTTAGTCACAAGCTCTTTTTAATACTTTTCATTAGTTAAATATTTGCAAAACCCAGAGTGATCAATAGTAATGATTTATGAAAAAAAATTACGAAAAATGGAGATACGAGGTTTCCGCCTAACAGTGGTGAAATATTTATAATTTACATTTAATTTATAGTTAATTATATACAAAATTAATATTTTTAAGAAATTCATAATTTTATTCAAAAAGGATACATGAAATTGATCAAAACTAAAGACTACTGCATTTGTTAGAAAATATTCTATATTTATAATTATTCTATGTATTTTACAGTATTAATGTTTTTACAGTTTGTTTTAAATGCAGCCTTGGTGAGCATATATATATATTTATATATATATATATATATATATATATATATATATATATATATATATATATATATATATATACAACAACTAAGGGGGTACACTTTTACACTTTGAACACTCAATAAAAACACGCACACACTCGCTTATACAGTACTTGTGATTCTGTCTGAAGTGCTTCTGTCGACCTCCTAGAACTCCATTTCCATTGTTCTGTCTGGAGGTGTCTTTATTCAGACGCAAGCACTCAGCCACCTTGTAGAGCTCAGAACAGACTCTGACAGAGTTCTGAGCCCTAATGACAGACCACTAGTGCTGCAGGCTCTGATTACTCGTGCATTACTCTACACAGGCTAATGGAGAGCTCTGTCTTCTATGTGACTGGAGTAGAGATGAATACCAGACTCTGTGCCAGTACTTTTCCATTTCATTCCTTCTGGAATGAGACTCCAGCAACAAGAAATTTGTCTGTCCACACCAGACGCGACACGACACGACTACGAGACGCGTCAAAATCAATCAAAAATCACTCCCAATCAGAAGAGCGTGTGGAGGACGGAGTCTCTCTGCAAGATTATCTCTGCACTCTGTGTTGTATTGTGAATAGGGATGGCCCGATACCATTTTTTTTCAAACCGATACGAGTACGAGTATTTACATTTGTGTACTTGCCGATACCGAGTACCGATACCGATATTTCTACCGCAAAAGTAATAGGCTCCCAGAAGAGAAGACAACTATTTTAGAACACAGGTTAGAAGACTGTTTTTATTTTCTTCTCTGCTTGTTTTAACAAGTCTAAAAATAAATAAAAATTAGTAAAATAATAAATGTATTAACACACAAACCACTGTTAATTTAACATAAAAGCAAGCAGGCTACTGCGTGCATGGTCTGGCATGACTGAATGCGCGCAAAGTGCGCTCCCTTAATAAATCCTAAAAGCTGACAGTTCATCGCGATCTCACACATCTCTGTTATTACATTGAAGCTGACTGCACAATCAATCTTTCATAATATCCACACTTTGTTTGTTATAATTAGAGGATTTGCCAGCATACAGAATTCAGCACTGAACAAAAAAGTCCGTTTTGAGCTGTGAGGGAAGTCTATCTTAAATGCTTCTGATTGGCCATTGCGTTCCAGAAATCAACACATATGTCTGTGATTGGCTACATCGCTCAACGCTGTAACCATGTTATGAATAGAACCTCTGACCTGTAAATCGTTTCTATTTTGTTGTAGTTGTTCTTGTTGCTTTTCTGCAAGAGATGAATAAAAATCTTTTAGTTTTTATGTTTTATTCATAGATATTTCTAGTTTGCGGGAGTCCCGCGAATCGTTTTATTCTCCCGTAACCCGCACACACAGAGTGAGTGCATTACCGCCCGCGCGCGCGCTCGGCCATCAGATCTATGATGCGTCTTCAGATGTTTAATTAGATTGCTGGTGTTAAACGATGTACTTTCTTTCCCTCCTCTCGACACCTTAGCTGAACATAACTCACAGTCTGCCTTGCTGTTGTCATCATCCCTTATCTTGAAATGAGCCCAAACCGCCGACATTATACTTTCCTATGCCTCAGTTCACCTCGACAAAGCACTCGCGGCGGCCAGTTTCGTTTTGCAAAATGTACGTGGTATCGGTGCGTGGTATCAGCGAATTTTTATGAGTACGAGTACGAGTATATTAGGACAGTATCGGCCCGATCCCCGATGCCAGTATCGGTATCGGGCCATCCCTAATTGTGAATATAGTCACAGTCTCTTGTACCTTATTGCTTACATAATATTATAATTGATAACCAATAATAGCCCACTTTTCACAAATACCTGTCCTTTAAAATCAATTTACATTCAATTTACCACTCTACATAATTTCTTTCTGAATAGTCAGTTTCACTTACATCTAGCGAATATATTGCAAAAGATGTTTCATGTTATCTTTATAGTTGTATGTTTTGAGAAGTTTGGAGAAGTAGTGGACATTTCAGTCTCACTGTGTGGTCTATATGTGAGCAACTCTGTGATGTACCAGATTAGGATCTAAAAAACTGTAGCATATTGTTTTGATGCTCTTCTCAACGTGTCTCTCTCGCTTTTTTATCTCTTTCTGTAGAGTCAGTCTAGTTGTCAGACATCTCTTTTGGGAGACCCTCCTAAAGAAGTGAAGTTGCCATCCAACCCGTATCTAAACCTGGCTAGTGTGCTTCCTGGAGTGGTACTACAAGGTACGTGCATGATCAGAACGGCACACACTGAAGATGACTCACTTCTGCCAGACCTTGGAATGTATCTCTTCTCTGTCAGCTCTCTATTTTCAACTATAATATTTACAGTGTACGGCTGTCTTGTCTCTCCCTGCTCAAGGCCACAGCCAGATGGGCTGCAGCCCACTCCAGCAGAGAAGATAAAGACTGTCTGTATGAGAGATGTTCTAAATAGGTGTCCCTGAACAGGCCATGATTTACATCAGTATTTTTGTGTCTCCTTTAGCACCCTGCAACAGTAAACCTCAGACTGTGCAGGCGCACACTGGGACATACAGCGCAGTGCTGCCGCCTAACACCCACCCACCCAGTCAATACAGCACAGAGACCACTCCTGCAGAATACACTCAACAATACACTCAGCAATACACACAGGTAACTACAACACCTGCAATACACATGTGAAAATGCACACAGATTGATTAAAAGTGACAGCAAAGACATTTACACAGAAGATTTCTATTTCAAAGAAATGTTGTTGTTTTTTCTCTTTTTTAAACTTTTTGTTCATTAAAGAATCTTGACAAATATTTTTGTTGAACCCTGGATAGTTTTAGCAACAACTGTTTTCAACATTGATAATAACAAAAAATGTTTCTTGAGCAAGAAATCAGCATATTAGAATGATTTCTGAAGGATCATGTGACACTGAAGACTGGAGTAATATACTAATAACATTTAGTAGTATACAATGCACACCCAGCTAACAGGGAACATTCTCAGAACTTTAGCTAACCTTCTGGCAAGGTTCTCTCAAAATTATAAGCACACGTTCTTCCAGTAACATTAATGTTCATTCGAAGTTTTCTGGTCATTAATAAAGTTCTCAAAATGTTAGCACAAAAACGTTATTTGTAATTCGTTCTTGGAACACAAAAGAAGATATTTTGAAGAATGTTGGTAACCAAGACAGTTGATGGAAGCCATTGACTTCCGTAGTAATAAAATGTCCATACTATGGAAGTCAATGGGGTACATCAACTGTTTGCTTACCAACATTCTTCCAGATATATTTTGTGTTCAGCAGAAGAAAGAAATTCACACATGTTTGGAACAACTTGAGGGTGAGTAAATGATGACATAATTTAAATGTTTGGGGTGAACTATCCCTTTAATAATGACAGGGAATTTGCTGAATACTGGATTTTTAATTTCAATTATATTTAAAAAATAAAATACAAATACCATAACCTAACCATACCACCAAACGTGTCCCTAACCTTGCTGGTATCCCACCTCAATAGCAGCACAAGTGTTTTGTTAAACAACATGAACAAGTACATCATACCTAACAATTATTTTGATGCGAGTACATAGTAAGTTAAATACACCTGACTTCCTGGTTGCACCACCTGACTTTTGCATATCATTTTACATTCAACAAGCTTCTACTTGAATCCCTGTATTAGCCTTTGCCTGTGCTAGCTAAATTGTAAGTTCATACATATTTATTGTATTAAAAAAATGTATAAGTTTATGATAAAATAGTATTTTCCTAGTTTTACATTGGTTGTACCACTGACATGTAAAGTGTACCAACCTACCCATATTTGAAAGTAGCAAAGGATCAATTGGGGTTCTCTGGATGATGCATTATCATTCTTACTGTTATTACCTTGTCAATTCATAATAAAAGAGCCATGTTTGCACCTGGCATTAATTGCCGAACAAATGTTTTTCAAATGATCTCAAAAGCTTTAAAACTACTGACTTTATAAAATGTGTTCATATGAAAGTTTTTAAGCATAAAATTATGCCATAGTATTTTATTTTGAATGTCTTATTACTAAAACGCCATTTTAAATAGTTTTCTTTGTCTGTTGCTCCACCTGACATTTTTGGGGTTTAAGATACCATAACATAAAATAATATTATTTGAATGTACTGAAAATGAATTAAAATTTTTACATTTTTATAGAATAAAGTGATATATGTCATGAATTTATCAAATTATTTTAAAAGGAAATAATGCAATTGGACAAAAATATGCATTGATCATGTCATTGACCCATTAGCAGAACGTTCTTAGAATATACTTTTGTTAGCTAGATAACAGTTACATACAAACAGCAACATCACTGGCACAGTTGCAGTCACTGGTCTGTTTCTTTTTTATTTTCTTTTTTTTCTCTCTTTTTTTTTTGATGGTGTTAGGATTGTGATCTTGTGTATCAGATCAAAGTATTTGACAATTGTAGAATACAGACATTGACAGTCAGAGAAAGAAAGAAATCCCAGTGTTCCGTGCAACCATCAATCTGTCTCGCTCTTAGCCCACTCTCTCAAGTCTTTTCCTCCCCCATTTTATCCCCCACAACTCCTCTCTCTAACACAGGTTTCCACTGAGCCCCAGATTTGACAGCGAAAGCCATAGAGAGCGAGAGGAATGAGAAAGTAAACAATTCTGCCATATGCTCAGCTGTACAATAGAGATAGATGGGTCTATACGGAATAAAGAAAAATGTTCAAAACAGAACAAAAAGAGTTCCATCAGAATAGAGCTGTGGTGCACCACCGTGTCCTAGGCAAATGATTACTTCCATTTAAATCAGATTTTTTGTTTGTCCCAACTGAGCTTTTTGTTTATCGCTTGGTTTCTATTTCCGCTTCGTTGCGCACTGTAACCCTCACAGTAAAATCTCATTGGCCCTAAGTCCCGTTTCACATTAAACTTCAAATATCTTCTGATATCTGTTACTGCACTGACAAATTGCTACTCACTCGAAACTTGTCAGATCATACCTAGTTTGGACCAAGGAGGTCTGTTATAAGCAAACTGTCAGCAACTGGCTCGGCTCACCAAGAACCCCCTGAATTATGTGATTTAAATGCCATCTTCGCTCATGGGCACTCAGTTTTCGGCATATACGTTTTTGAGCCAATAGCCTGAGCCATAAATGCCACTTGACTAATTACTCAGAAAGACGACATCATGTCGAATGCTGATTATCTGATAGCACCACATGGCACACAGTTACAAGTCCTTAACCTATTGACATTCCTGAAATGTGAAAGGCAGCAAATAGGTGCCTGAAAAAAAAAGCCCTCCAAAGATTAGTTTTAGTAATTTTAGTTAGTTGCCAAGGCAACATTTATATTTCAGCTTTATTTCAATTAATTTTTGAAAGTTTTAGTTAATAGTTTAAGTTTTTGTTAACAATAACAACACTTATGGTATAGTCACGGCATCTACGGGCTAACTGGCCCAAGCTAACCAGCCAAACCCAAACCCCTGGTTAGGACACAGTGCTTTCCCTGAGATGTAGGTTCGAATCCACCCTGTGTCATTTTCTGATTCCCATTGCCCTTCTTTCTCCCCAATAATATCCTGCCACTCTGCACTATTCTGTCAAAAAGTTGTGAAATGAATTACAAATCAGAATGTAAAGATTTCAGCAGACACAGAGGAGAGGAAAATGTGCTCCAGGAGAGGATGAGAGGGAAGGAGAAAGAGTTGCAGTTCCTCCCACAGTCTCTCAGATTCATTCCAGTGTCTTTAGGGTGATCCCTACTCATTCTCTGGCGGAGAGTTTGGAGGGGAAGAAATTTTAGTGGGATTAAATGGCTTAAATGTGGGTCTCCCTCTCATTACTGCCGGCGTTCCTATGACAATACGAGAAGGAGTGGGTGAGAGTTGGAGGGAGAGAAGGGGGAGTGAGAGATGCAGAGGGGGAAGACAGGAGGGAAGAGGAAGATTGGCTGTGAGTTGTCTGTCCCATCTGGTCGCACACTCCCACACACTCCACCAGCTTTGGTGAAATGAGACAGTGAGCTTCACGCTGTAGGTGTCCAGAGAGAAAGAGAGCAGGGAATGGTGAAAGGAGTGATGGGAATGAGATGAGAAGGAAAATATATATTAAGGGAATGGTAGAAGAGAAAGCTAGCGAAAAGGATTAGGCCACAAGGTTAGACAGATTGAGAGATGAGATGAAGACGAAAAGAAGCAGCAGCTCAGGAGATACAATTCAACGCAAAGAGATAAAATGTAGTCAGTGTCATATAGAGTCATGTAGCCAGACTTTTAACTATCAGCAGTGTATTATTCAGTCCACTTTGATGCTTATTCTGTCCAAGGTCCATCCCTTTAGAGAGGAATAAGTTGTCTGATCTACATGGAAAGCTGGGGAAGCCAACCCTGCTCCTGGAGGGCTACGTTCCTGCAGACTTCAGTACCAACCCTGCTCCGACACACCTTCCTGATATTTTCAATTAATTCTGAACACCTTGATTAGCTGTTTTAGGTGTGTTTACTTGGAGTTGGAGCTAAACTCTGCAGGATGGTAGCCCTCCAGGAGCAAGGCTTTCTACCCCTATCATTGGTGCTCAAGGATATCTAGTTTAGTTTCTAGTTTCACCTAAAAAACTCAATGTTTTTGAAAGATGCAATGCCATGAACCATGAATCCCCAAAATCTTCTTACCCAGAAACACTCCATTTTGACTCTGACGTTAGTGGTTCCTGGTTCGAGACCAGCATTGTTTTAGGAATGGAAAAAATGGAACTGTCTTTTCAGTGGTGGAAATGTGCAGAATGGTTCCAGATTTCCAGCCCAAAAATAGCCCAATATGCTTTTCACCATCAGACGGTGGAATTCTCAACTGAATTTGTATGTCTCGGGGGTGTTTTGGGGGTGTTGGAGCGTCGAAATCTTTCTTAAGAGGGTGGATTTCAACCTGCAGAATTTTTTTTTACCCGCGGCAACAACTTAAAAGTAGCCCAATTCCCTGGACACTGACCACTGGAGCCACCCTGTACCTTTTAAGCACACATTTTATGCCTGATGGACTCCTGAAAAATCCTATAAAGTCAGAAAACTATTGCCATTTTGTTGAATAGTCAGTGAATAGACTGGGTATGTCATCTGAGGCTGCGACTAAAGTCAGTGAGAAATGTCAGTAAAGGCTCAGACACACCAAACCGACATCAAAGAACTAGCGGCAACAAAAGCCGACTGTGGTGTCGCTTCTCGACATCTGCGTCAGGGCCAAAAAGTTGCAATAAGTTGAAATAACTCTCTTCTCCGGAAGGTTTGCTTTGGCAAGCTGTTTCGAACTCCTGAAATGAACTTTGTTTTGGCCTGATTTTGTTGGAAATTACATCACACCAGTTGTTCTTCCATTTCTCTTACAGTATATCAGGGCGACAGGGCCTTAAGACAGTCAAGACGTGTTTGATTCCTATAGAGATCGCTGTTATAACTGTCTGACTGTATTTTATTCTGTTCTGTTGGTTCTGATCTGTCTCTGTGTGACAGGAGGCTATGCAGCAGTGGTACCAACACTACCAAGCACAGACCTACGGAAACACAAGCCAAGAGACGGCTGCAGTAACTGAATGCGCAAAAGAGCAACCTCAGGTAAACACACACATACCAAGGGACAATACTATAGTAAAGTGCCCATTTTACATTGTATTTTTCTACAAAAAAACCCAACCCTGAAATGATCTACATTGTCTCGTTGAGGTAAACGGCATAATACACATTCTAAATAATGTCTTTATGAAAATGTAAAAAAGGTTAAAGCAGGATTTCCTAAACTTGGGTTCGCAAACTTCCTGAAGGTTCGTGAGGGAAATGCAGAGTTTGTGAGTTGATGAGAAATTAATAATGAATTAAATCATAAAATATAAATAATTTTAAAATTAAAACATTTACTTAAAAATATTATATATTTTATTTGATTACCTGCATGTCATGTGGCCATTAACTAACATCAGAAAGCCATGGTGTATATTATTGAAGTATTAACATCTCATGTGGTACTTCAAGCCAACTTTTTAGGTCAAAGGGGTTCTACTAACAAAAAAGTTTGAGTTAGGGGATAGAAAATATCATGAACTCAGGAGAAAAACAATAGAAAAACAATAGAAGTCAATGGAAAGTCCCCACCACGATAACAAATGTGTGTTTGTGTCACAGGTGGTGGTCACCTCCTCGTATGGAGACTACAGTTCCTACATGCATGCTGTCAGTCAGTACTATTCTCAGACGCAGATGAGCCAGTCAGCTGCTCAAGTCTACCAGCACCGAGATGTCAGCAAGGTACTGTACACTACACAGACGCACTGAAACACATCATGCTTAATCATGCTCACTTAACAGTGTACATCTCTGTCCATCTCAAAAACTACAGACTGAAAGGGGATTGGACCTTGCAGAAATACACATATACACTGCAGCAGAAATGCTAAACAGTTAACATGCTGCCCAAACATCACACTCTCTGGTGGAAGAATTACTCCAGCCGTAGTTCTTCTGACAGATTTCAGGAAAGTCAAAAGCCTGGACTTCCACTGCGTCTAAGTGTTTCGTGGCTGACATGGCCTCTCTTTATGACGGATCACACTTTGACTTACTGCAGATCGTTCATGCTGTCACAGACCAAAATAGATCAGAAATTAGACTTTCATTTCTATGTGGGCATATACAGTATATAAACTGTATGCATTCAGCAACACTAAAAATCTGTACTGATTGTTTTTCCTACCATAATAGCATGCATATGAAACCAAAATAAAAACAAAAAAAACTGTTATTATACAATTTAATTAATATTATTAAGCTTAAAATAACGGTTTTCTATTTTAATATACTATTGTAATAATATAATTCTTTCCTGTGATGGAAAAGCAACATTTTCAGCAGACATCACTTCGGTCTTCAGTGTCACATGATCCTTCAGAAATCATTCTAATATGCCGATTTGGTGCTCGAGAAACATTTTTTATTATTACAGTTGTGCTGCTTAGTATTTTTGTGGAAAAATGTGATGCATACATGCTGAACAAAAGTATAGTAATAAAAGTATTAATTACTTAAAAATCATACCCCAACCTTTTGAATGGGGGTAGTGTATGCGTATATATAAGTCTATAGACATTATTATGATTTGTCAATCGCTGCATTCTGTGGTCATAATTCTAATTGAATACCTTTTTCAAATTGAATTCTCATTTACAGTAAACTGAAACATTTCAGAATACCTTTGCTTTAATGGCAGCAGCACTTGAGCTGCATGCATTTTATTGTTCTACAGTCACAAATTCTTTTTTTGATTGATGGCCTAGAAATAGTGCAGTCTTTAAAAAAAATCCACAATATACTGTATATACATGTTTTGGTGTGGTAGTAGTTTATCTTTATGTGTGTGTGTGTGCGTGTGTGTGTTGGTGGTATTTGTGTTGGGTGTATGAGCTTATGTAAATGTGGTGGCAGGTGGTGTTACAGGTCAGACACACATTCCTCACTTAGTCTCATGACACTCTTAGGACATGAGATCCTGCTGAAAACACTCAATCACTCCTCAGCACAGCAGCTGGGTCGATGTGTGTGTGTGTGAGAGAGAGAGAGAGAGAGAGAGAGAGAGACCTGTAATTTGAATAGTGTGTGTTGCATTTGGATAGATACGGTATAAGTGTATAAATGTTTGATGATGTCTCCGTGTCTCTCAATAGGAGGTGGAGGTGGTGAAGACCCCCTTGAGTGCACCTCTGCACACCTCTCTGAATGGCAGTGCTCAGACCCTGCTGCCCACCTACAGTGCCCTTCCCATCATGCCAGGCTTCATCACACCGACACACACGCACACGGCCAGCCCTGCCACACACACACCCGCTGTACCCACAGCCAACGACTGGAACAACTACTATTATGTGAGTGTGTGTCTTTCTTCATAAAGTGTGTGTGAGGTAAAGAGAACTTAGACAAACCACATAGCATGAGACCTGTTTGAAATACACGTTAGGACTAAAACAGACACCTGAAAGATTGCATATGTTTAGATTCCAGGACAAAATATCATTTTATATGAAAAGGTTAAGGAGCTGTCACATTAGTAAAAATTTGGTGACATTTTGGAGGGCAAAGAAGGTCAGTTGTCCATTATCAATAGTGTAGCGATGCATGACCCATAACTTACTCATCTGAGGTCACTTCCAAACTAGGTTTCCATAGCAGAACAAGAAAAACTAAAAAGTGAATTATGACTTTACATTTCCCAATTGACTTTGAATCACACAATTGTGTCTGTTTCTTGTAATTGTGATTTATATCTCACAGTGAGACTTTAAATTTCACCATTTCTCATAATTGTGACTGTATGGGTTAGTTTGACTTCATTACTTTCACAAAAACCATATATATATATGTGTGTGTGTGTGTGTGTGTGTGTGTGTGTGTGTGTGTGTGTGTGTATATATAGTTTAGTTTGTCAATATTAGTTTGTCAATATTTATTTAACAAAACTAGGCCAAAATGGAGAAGCCATGTGTGACAAACTAAGTAAACCCTTACTGCTTCCACAGGAAATAAGCGGGTAAGGAGCAGTCAGGCGCTACTAACCAGATTCCTTTGATTAGTTTATCATCAGCAAACATGGCCAACTCTATAAAAGCAGAAGTTTTGTCAGTTTGCTGGTCTGGAGCATTCAGGTGTGTGTTAACACAATGCCAAGGAGGGAAGACATCAGCAATGATCTTAGAGAAGCAATTGTTGCTCCCATTAATCTGGGAAGGGCCATTTTCAGACAAAATGTGCAGCCATTGAAACAATTTGAAGTCCACCATTCTACAGAAGATTACTCACAAGTGGAAAACATTCAAGACAGTTGCCAATCTTCCCAGTGAACGACCCAGCAAATTCACCCCAATGAAGAAATCGCAAAACACCCAAGAACTGCACCTCAGACTCACCTCAGTTAGCATGTGAAATGTTAGAGTTCATGGCAGTACAATTAGACAACTATGGCATGTTTGGAAGGGTTGCCAGGGGGAAATCTCCATCTCTCTAAAAAGAACATGGCAGCACGGCTTATTTGCAAAGTTGCATCTGAACAAACCTCGAGTCTTCTGGAACAATTTCCTTTGGACAGATGAGACCAAAGTGGAGATGTTAAGCCATAATGCACAGTGCCAAGTTAGGCGAACTAAACACAGCATATCAGCACAAACACCTCGTATCAACTGTCCATCACGCTGATGGAGGGGTGAAGATTTTTGGCTTGTTTTGCAGCCACAGGACCAGGGCACCTTGCAGTCATTGGGTCAACTGTGAACTCCTCTGTATTACACAGTATTCTAGAGTCAAATGTGAAGCCATCTGTCCGAAAGCTAAAGCTTGGCCGAAACTGGGTCATGCAACAAGACAATGATCCCAAGAACATCAGTAAATCTACAACAGAATGGCTGAACAAGAAGAGTCAAGGTGTTGCACTGGTCCAGTTAAAGCCCAGACCACAACCAGATTGAAATTCTAGGGTGGGACATAAACATCAGGCTGCCCGATGCCCACAAACCTCAATGAACTGAAGCAACGTTGTAAAGAAGAGCGGGCCAAAATTCCTCCACAACAATGCGAGAGACTGATAAAGTCATACAGAAAATGATTTCTTCAGCTTATTGCTGCTAAAAGTGGCTGTACAAGCAACAGAATCATAGGGTGTACTTTGTTTAACAAACATAAAGCCAAAATGGAAAAGCCATGTGTGACAATCAGATCATTTTTATTATGTCCCGGTAGGTAAAACCATGACTGTGCATATGCATATATATATTATATATACATAATGTATTCAATCATGTATATTATATATATATATATATATATATATATATATAAAATTTACATGAGTGAGTACATCATGAATTCATCTTCCAAACCATTGCAACATCACATTGCTTTGTTGTGCACCAACAGGTTTTTAGGTGTTTCACAAGGCCAATAGAAGTGTACACATAACGAAATATCAAGCATCATTACAGTCATAATTGGTGCAAATGTGATATTTTACGTTTTTCTACTATAAACCCCATTAAAGGAAAGTAAGGTAATAGTACTAATATAATAACTTAAACGATAGAACAACTGATAAATAAAACGATAGATAGCTCAGTCAACTGAACATATGGTGTGTGTGTGTGTGTGTGTGTGTGTGTCAAGCGTGCCGCACAAGCCCTCAAAAGTGAAGCCAAAACATCTCGATCGCCCCCCAGAGGCCGGTCCTAGTATAGGTCATAAACCCCGCCTCCCCATGTTATTCAATGGGACGTGAGACCAACTAAACAATTCCATTACACTTCACATATCCTTTTCCCAAAGATAGTTTCTGTCATTTACTGTAGTTTCTATCACGTTGATGTAATTTCAAGTGGTTTTTTTTTTAGAATAAGTTTGTTTTTAGTTAGTTATTTGATGCTATAAAAACGGTGCTGTGACATCATGATTGACAGCTGTGATTGACAGGTTCTCTGTGCGCAGTAGTCACTGAAGCACCAACGGACTTTTTTTCATAATGTTGACTATGTGGTTAGTAGCTGTATTTACCTTATTTTAACGAAGTACTGCAATCAGCAGACATCATTGGAGAGGAACGGAGCAGACAGAGGCCACTTAAGAAAAGTGCAGGGGCGTGTGCTTGCGATTGATTCTGCTAGAGTGAGGGCAGGGCCTTGATTTCGCGGCTTTACTTCCTGCTCACGACTGCGCATGTCTGGTCCCGAAAACGCAAGTGCGCAGACTCAAGTTCCAAGATGTCAGCGCCATATCGGGACTCTGGCGGCTTCAGTTCTCTCCGATGGAAAAGAGCGAAGGGGCGTCGTCCATCTTTTTTACAGTCTATGGTGTGTGTGTGTGGCTCTGCTTGTTGGTAAGGATGAAAACCAGTAGGAGTCTGGCAGTAACGTCAGTTATTCTTCAGTTGGAAGTAAAAGACTGACACATCGAGAGATAAACACCTCTAACTTCACTGATTCAACAATAGGCGGTGCGAGAGTCAGAGAAAATTCCTCAGACGCGTGTGTGGGCTGAGGGAGACGCCGTCACTCATTTACTGTATGGAACACAAAAAAACCCATCAGTCATTTACTGTATGTCACTCAAACTTAAACATACAGTGAATAGTGAGTCACGTACATCATCAAACAGGTGAAATCATCCTAATCACTATAATTCCTTCTGTTATAATGAACCTCTCTTTCTTTCTCTCCTAGAGTCAGGCTAGAGGGCAAAAGCGAGAATACCCGACACTGCCTACACAGGAAGTGACATCAGAGTATGTAGGCCAACACTCACAGGGTCTTGGAGGCCATTACGCAGACTACTTCAAGAAGAAGAGGATCTAACTCGCGCTCGCTCTCACACCTAGCTGTTATGTTGTCACTGTCATGTCCAGGCCTTAACTTTTAGTCCATAACTGATATTTATGAAAAGATTGTACATTTTATTGTGCAGAAGGAGGTTTATTCCCCTTCTTGAACCTTCTGTGTATCTGGGTACTGTTCTTATTTCTGTCCGACACTAGGCAGGACCTCTCAAGATTGTGTTTAGTTAATTGCTATTTTCTGTTCTGCCTTTTTACCTCTCTCGCAGGTGGGGCGTACCATTCCACTCCTGAGGGGGGGCTTTCGTGTCCCGTGCTTTACTGTACTACCGGTTAAGGGCTGATAAAGATAGAGCTACACTCAGAGAATAACAATTTTCAAAGATTTTTTTTCTCCCTGACAGGGTAGGGCTTAGCCAATGTACATTGTATATTCTGCAAAATTAGTGTATTTTTTACAGCGTGTACAGACATTGAAAATATTAATATAACGTCTCGCTTAATGTGTCATTGTTTATCTTGACTATCAATCCGCTTTTCCTAAGCGTAAAGGAACTGCAAATCGCACGTTCACATCTTTGACAGTTAATCTTTAACGTGTCTCTGTACATACTGCTGTATCTGTAGGAATGATCAGCCATGAACTGAACGCTGCAGGAGCCTTAAAACACGGCGCTCAGAGAAGACATGGCTAAGGCAATAACCTCTACCTTCTCTGGACAAACTACTACCATACTTTAAGGTGACCTTCCCACAACCTTCAGCTACAATGCTGCCAGTGCTTTGTTTTCAATAACATTAAGAGTAATAATATATCACGATAGTAGTAGTAATAATGTGTCGGAAGGATGCTATGTATAGGATAGACACCTGGCAAAACGTCCTTGTGGAAACACCCACATGGTAATAATCTAGCATAATGCCTTTATATGGATATTAGTCATCTGTTGTTCTGTGGTTTAATCTCTTTACATCTTTATTGGAGAGAGTATTATTCTGGTGATTTCATGCTGCGAAAATCCTGTTTTTAATCCACATCAGTCTTTAAGTTAAAAATTTTATCATGTTGCGTAGTACTTTTTTGTCTAAATTTAGATACTAACAAGTCTCCCAATGGAACAAATGAAATGAAAAAAGTTATAGTTCACCAAAAATTTCAACAACAAAAAATGCTATTCCATCCTCATGTTGTTCAAAACATAATGACTTTCTTTATTCTGTGGAAAGTTTATTTGATATTTTAGTATTATTTATATACCATCATAGTATTTATTCATATTTTTAATTAGTTTTTATATTTTCATATTTAGTACTTCAACAAGTTTAAGATTTTCATCTAATATTTATATTTTATTTAATTTCAGTTAAATAATAATTCATTCAATTAAACAACATTTTAATAGTTTTAGTTAACGCTAAAAACACTGATCCATACAATGGAAGTGAGGTCGGATTTTGTGTCGGACCCCATTGAGTTTCATTGTATAGACAAAAACTGTTGAAACATTCTTCATAATTACAGAATCAGGACATGAGGGTGGTGAGTAGTGAGAATTTTGAACAATCCCTTTTACTTTGAAGTGAGCTTGTTTAGATATTATTAGTGGTGGTAAACATGACAGTAACCCATCAAGAACTGGATTTTTTGCAGCATACCATGTTGATCACTGATCGTACAGACGTTTGCCTGGCGTGTTCATCCGTTTGTGATTAAGGCTGCGGGCCTTCTTTTTTTCTACGCTTTTGAAGTGATTGTCACTTGGTTGTTCTCTCGCTGAAAGCCATTCTCTCCCCTCCACAACAGACTGACAATACATCTGAGGAGGAGCTTCTGTTATTGCGTCCTATTTATGTTGCTTTATTGTGTTATGACAATTATAAAGACAATCCCAAATTTACATCTGTACCTGAGGCTCTGCGTCCCACTGTCAGCACAAACCCACCATTTATAATCACAGAGGCCTTTTTGTTTTTTTTCGAGGGAATACTAGAAATGGTTTTTTAGTTCACATGTCTCTTGTTCTGTGCTCAAGTTCAGTTTGACTGTTTCTAGAGAATCAGAAATAAGATTTGTTTTGAATGACACGCTACAGGGATTATAAAGCACGTGTTTCTGGTCACCTTCCCATGTGTCTGGTCTCGCCTGTTCTTCAGCCATACCACTGCTCCAAATCGAGGAAAGAGAGGTTTGACTGATTATTCCTGTTCTTTTCATATAAAACTACACAATGAAATTAAATAATCTTTCAAGTAATCCTATTGAAAGCTGAAGGATGGAAAATTGTGCCTATTTGCATTTACGAACCTGGTATTTCTTACCATTTTTGCTGATGGTCATATTGATGTTCCCCTTGTATTTCAAGTCAAGGCTGTAACGTACTTTTCCCATTCCGCACATCTGTCCACTCGTTGCGGTCACTTTTACCCCCCTGAATGTTATGAACGTGTATGTATGCACTTGTATCTCAAAGCTTTGCAATACTGAAGTGTCTCTTAATGATGTAGAAGGTACAGTCGCCTGTTCAAACATGCAGGGTTATCAACACTATTGTGCTTTGTACTAATATTGCAGCCTGTTTTTAGTTTAAAAGGTTGTAGGTTTTTTTTTTTCACCTTGAATTGAGATTTTGCAATATTTTATAATCCAAACTCTATTGATATTGTTTTACTGTGAATAAGCTATTTTTAGAAACCGCATGCGTATACTCCTGCAATACAAGAAAAAACTGTTTTCTCTTTTTTTCAGTAGATGTTTCAGAGCTCAATACTTTTGAGTATTTAACTACAACAAAAAAAATGTATTTATTTATGTGTATTTATGTACCCTGTTTGAAACAATTTTGTTGTCATTCTTTTTGAGAAAAAAATAGGTTTGGGTTTCATTTTGAGCAGATGGAATTGTTTTGCAATCCACATTAAAGGGCAGAAAAATGTCTGTTATCGTTTCATCATTTTTCTTCTTTGACCACCAACTCCATTGTGGCCACCGTGGAGGCGAAGATACGAACGCAACGACGTACGTTTCACAATTCCTTCAGTGCAAAACCATGTGACACTTCCACCAGGGAGATGAATCATTTTCCCTTTTCAGGAACCATGTGTGAGGATTAACCATAATCTGATAATCAGATGGGAATTAGTGTGTCTTTGAATATTTAGCCTTCCTTTAGCTATATGAATAACGACTAAAGCATTTAAGCGTTTTAAGACGAAAAACTAATTTCACTTTTCACATCTTGATCCTCCTCATTCAAGTCAGCATCCATCTTTAGACAAACAAAATATCCCCTGTAGAAACATGTTGGGGTTTTGTTAATCACTTTTTAATTCCATTTTGATAAAAAACAAAAGATAAAATACTATAGTTTTTTGACAGTTAAATCAGTTTCTGAAAGTTAGCTGAGCCCAGAATATAATTTGCACAACATAATGTGAATTTTCTTGAGATATTTCATAAACTCTACTGTCCCCTAGTGCCTATTTCGGGCATTTCATTAAACCCATGACGAATATCCCTCCACATGCTGTTCTCAGAATCATCCTCTTCAGTTTTTCCATGGCAAATGTGAAGCTCAGGGAGGAAGTACAGTCCTTAGAATGTGTGCATCTTGACCGGCGCATGCTGTTTCATAGTTCTCCGGGAATCCTGCACGTTCGTTTGGAATTTTCTAAGAGGACAGCTGTCCGCTCCAAATCAGACAAACCAGCAGTCTTTGAGCGCTTAACATACCTTGCGCGTCAATCGTCTCACGAGAACGGGCACAATCCACTCGACACTCAAAGCTCCAAACCGTGGACCACACATGTAAATCTACATTCTGACACGTTCCTCGTCTTCCAAAGAACAACAGTCTTCTTTTATCGCAACAAGGGTCAGTCTCTGTCAATGCGTATGCCTCACAATGGGCAGATTCCATACAGCACCCTGGGAAATTATGGGTTTTACATACATGCATCATGGTGGCTGATGTGACACTGAGGCACAATATGAAGCAGAGGAGCTGGGTGTCAGATTCCTGATTTGCCTCATTTTTGTGCACGTCTGGTGCACTCGAATCAGGTCTGCATTTGAACTTGAAGAGAAAAATGAGCGATTCGAACTGGCAGTTCATTCGTTTGCATATTCAGAGAGAGGCCGGGCAGTGCTCGTCTGCTCACTTCGGTGGTTCTAGCAGTTTCTTTGTGGCTATTTCGAATGGCCTGCAGTTTATCTATGAGGTCGTAATGTGAGGGATACAGTAAGAAGGAGAGTATATTTGAAAGAGTGCTACACTGCAGTTATACTTTTTTTTTTTTTCTGGGGATTTTGTCTCTATGGGACTGTCTCTTGCAAAAGAGGTGGAGTCTGTATCCCATCTTATTTCCACCGTTACTGATTGTCAAGCATCTGCTGAAAGTTGGCAATCAGGCTTTTGAAGTCGATCCTTTTTTCAGGTGTCGCCTCCCAGCATTTCCTCATCAGATTGTACAACTGTCAAAACACAAAGATTACAATCAGAGACACACGGCCTGGAGTGCAGCTCATACCTGCCGTTAAATCGTCTAACCTTCACCATCATGAAAGAAACATGATTCTGTAATGCATAAAGCAAGAACAAAAGGATGGCTGCAAGGGGATTGCTTATGTTCTAAATGGAAATGGTTCTAACAAATAGTGTGAAATAAATATAAACGTTAACTGTAAAAACAAATAAGTAAGGAATAATTGACGACGGGCTGTTGAATTATTAGAAAAATAATACACACCGAGGTGGTAATGCAGCCTTGAGAAGCGCTGACAACAGATTTGTGTGTGAGTGTATGTCCGTACTGTAGCCTATGTGTGTGCCTTTGAGCAGGAGAAAGAGTATGTGCTTTCCTAAACATCATTGTGTGGGCAAAAAACATGAAATAAATTTGTCATTTTTTATCCTAATGTTTACTATATTTATTTGCTTGGTCAGTGTCGTGGGTTTTGGTTCTTTTGCTGTTGTAGTCTGAAATAACTGAAATTAGTTAAAGTGATATTGAGCTGTAATGCGATCAAGACCTGCCTAGAACTACTTAAGCTGTGGGTTTCCCTGAAAATAATTGCACACCATAGAATTTTTTCAACAGCCCCTTAATATAAAATATTTAAAGAATACATTTTAAAGTAAACAATAACAAATTTAGTTAAATTAAAAAAAGCATACTTAATGTATACATACATAAATACAATTATAAATATTTAAATAAAATAGAATACTTTTTGTAAATAACACCTCAACATAAGGTAAACTTATAAAATTAAAAAAATTAAAACCATCAAAACATAACTGAAATTGAAATCATAATATATATTATATTGTTGTTTAAATTATTTGCTGAATTTGCAAGGTGATGTTCATTATATTTGCTCAAAGACTGAAGGCTTATTCCCACCTATGGCATACTGTCAGTTACTGACTTCCATGGAATTCCTTCGAATTCTGTATCAGTACTTAAAATCTGAGAGGTTACATCAAATTGCATACTAATATGACCTGTAACATGCACTACCGTTCAAAGGTTTGGGATCTGTAATATTTTTTATTGTATTTTTTTTGTTGTTGAGAGAAGTCTCTTATGCTCCCCAAGGCAAACAGTAATATTGTGAAATATTATTTCAATTTAAATGAACTGTTTTCTTTTTTAATATATTTTAAATATATAGCTTTACTAAAACAAAATGCTGTATATTACCCTCTCTGAGCAGCCGTCTGGTTTTGGAAGTCTCTTCCCCTCCTCCAGGACTTTGACCAATCGGGTAACAGTCATCTGGCCCTGTGTTGGACCAATCATCTTTAGGAACACCTGTGGGGGAGGAGCAAAGTCAGGTCAGTGGCCTGATTTACAATTAAGCTCTGAGGTATTGAACATTCATCCACGTCTCCTCTAGCAAACTACCTTTAACCCTTTAATGAGTCCGGTGTGTGAAGAAGCAATACATCGTGCGTCTGCATTGTGTACAATGTGAAAATCGGACAAATCCCTCAGTACAGACATTTCCTCCAAAAGAGGCACAAGAAAAAAGAAAAAGTGAGGATTGGTGTGCAGACGTCTACTGCAGCCTTTGGGTAAGACATCTGCCACTGTGGGCACAGACTGGCACCATCTGCCATGTTCTCAGAGACAGAGAGAGAACGACCAGACTCACCAGCACCTCCTAAACAAGAGCTTCTTTCAGCCTACAGAAATGAACATGGGCTTTCTAAGTGTGCTACAAGTACTCGGTTCTGCTTCGCAACAAATCTGTGTTACCCTCCCCTGCTGTGTATAATCAAACACTGAATTAGAAATGCAATCAAAAGTAAAACACTTACATAGGGATATATTTACATAGACTTATGCAGCTATATTTATGCAAATGTATTATCCAATGTGCGGAACTGCAGCTGTGATATTTCTGATATTTGTGGTATTATTTTAATCCTCTTGTGCCTTTGTGTCTCTCATATTCCTATTAATCTATACCTTTATTTTCCTTTTTATTTGTGTTATTGTTATACAATAAAAAATATTGTATTTTTTATTTCTTTGACTATTCAAAGTGCTTTAAAGAAAAATGGTCTGAGTTGGTATGAACCACCAATGAAAAATATACAAAATAACAAAATGAAAATAAAGTGGCATTTTGGGATTATGGAAACAATAGTTACCATGATAAATACACAATACCAACATGAACTGTTAATGAAACATCTGGAAACGACTCCTGATGAATAGAATGAACATCATGCCTACGTGCCAATCCTTCCCAGCTAACACGAAGTACAAGTTACATAATTTATTGGTACCTTTTGGTAATTTCATGACTTACCAATTGACAACATAACTACGACGTTGCATGCTCATTTCTTTTGTTCTTTATTTATAATTAAGTAATATACAGCGCGCACTGCAGCATTTGCCCGTGCATTTAAAGTCCCTGTAAAGTCACAATTAAGTACGTGTTCTGAGTTTGTCACACCACAGAAAAATGTGTTATTAGCCACCCAGCCAAATTGAATGATAAAAAAAGCCGGCAAGTACATCAAATAAGCTATCATAATCTTGAAAAAATGCTTCTCTGCTCTCAAACGCTGGGGGCGTGTCCGCTGGCTGCGCTGAAACCACGCCCACTAGTGGGAAAACTGCCGACGGTGATATTAGGTGATACTGCTTTCGGGACGGGGAGATGAAGGCCGAGGCGGGAGATAGTCGGTTCGGCTTCATTTACCAGTAACAGCGGATTATCAGTGAATCCCAGTTGTCTCCGACGAAAGTTTATAAAACTATGCCGTGTAAAATGATCACTACAGAGGCGGATGTTGGCGGTGATCCTCAGCTCTCCATCAAGGTTGGCTCTACACAAAATTAATCCACCTCTTCTTGATGTGATTGTTTTTAGGAAATCTGTTTTGTACATGATCGCATCCAGGTAGTAGCCTAATCATACCGTGTCGAAGGCATAGCTAGCTAGCAAACTGTAGGCTGTAGTAACTAACAGTACTGACTACTGACAGTAACTCGCGATTGAACGCCAAACTGATGCGAATGTGCTCTGTTGTTAGGGGAGGGGCCAGCCTCAGTGGCCTCAGTATGTCATCAAGTAGGGGCGTGTCCAGGAGCTGAGGGGCTCCAGTGCGTCATCGAGCCCCGTTTAAGCCCCGCCAAAAAAATCCGGAAAATAGATGATGAAATGATGAAAAACTGTTTAATGGTCTAACTCCACAATTCAGTACTTCACAGTTCACAGTCTTTGTAATGTTTTAGCGACTATATGTGTATAGTATATGACTATATATTTAATATGAGTGACTTATTACGTAACAAGTTACGAAAATAACATTAGAATATTGACTGACATATGGCCTGACAACATCTCATCTGACTGCAAATACTGAATCGAAACACGTTTTTCTCAGGCACTCTTTACTTCGACTGCGTCTGACAGAAGAGTCAACAGCTCCCAAGCACATCTTTCAAAATAAAAGTCTCACATCAGAAAAACGTAGATTTACATTTGTTGTTGTTTCTTTGACTGCACACTCCGCGACCCACTCAAAACGTTCTTGCGACTCACCAGTTGAGAAACACTGGCTTAGGGTTTTTGTAACGGGACCAAAATGACAGCGCAGTCTCATCCTAAGACGTCAACCAACTGACGCTTTTGACCATACGTCAACATCCGACGTTTTAGGGTACCCTTTAACGTCAGTTTGATGACGCTATCTAATCCTAACCCTACCCCAGACCTAAACCTACCCGCGTCATCTAACTGACGTTAAAGGTAAAGCATCAGTTGGATGACGCCCCAGGATCGTCATCTAACTGACGTTAAAGGGTGCCCTAAAACGTCGGATGTTGACGTATGGTCAAAAGGGTCAGTTAGTTGACGTCTTGGGATGAGACTGTGTTAAAAATGACGACTGGCCACTCACCGACATAGGGCTGCACGAGGTATCACAGTACGTGAGGAGCTCATACATGGTCACTCCAAAAGACCAGACATCAGACGCCCTGTAGAACTTGCAGTGGATCAGGCACTCTGGAGCATACCTGGGAAAAGGAGGGAAAGAATCATTACATGGTGGATTGTCCAGGGGCATTTCATAATTATACACAATTCCATAATGAAATTGCATATAATTCCATCATTACCAATGCACATGGTTCATTTTAGGCTTAATATACTTGGTCATTGGTGTATAACAGCACCCTTATGAGTGAGGCTTACCAGAACACTGGACTGTCCAGATCGTCTTTCACCGTGTAGTAACCCTCATTATCCTTAATGCTTTTGGTCAGGCCGAAGTCTCCGATCTTTACCGTGCTTTCATTCTCCACCAGAACATTCCGGGCTGCCAGGTCTCTGTGGATGTAGTTGCGAGAGCCCAGGTAGTCCATGCCCTGGGGTTAGAGGTCAGAAAACAGCAGCAGGGTTGAGCATAATGTTACACTGCAGATCTGTATTACTAACAGAAACCCAGAGCATGAGAACACAAAGGATCACTGTAAGCAGCTGTTGTTTTTATTATTGGTCTAGAGTACAAGGCCTCAAGGACAACAAACAACCAGAGCAAAAATAAGTTGTGTGGAAAGCAAATGGATATATAACATATATGTATGAATATATTGCTGGTACCTACATATAGTCTGGGTATCACCATATGCATTATGAGAAAATATGTATTATATGTATAATTATATGTATCATTTTTTACAATACTTTGTTTTTACTCATTTTTGATTAAATAAATGCAACATTGGTGAGCATAAGATATATTCAAAAACAATCCTAAACTTTTGTTATACTGCAATGTATTTCCATATCACACTATATCGCACATTAATGCAAATGAAATTTATGCAAAATACATGCAATCTGCTAAAATAAAAGTAAGTGAATACTTTACTTTATGGCAGGGGTCTCCAACACGTCGCTCGCGAGCTACCAGTAGCTCGTGGCCTGATTGGAGGTAGCTCACCAAGGGTCCGTTCACATTAACTGTTCGTTATTTCAAATGTAGGCGCGTGGGCAAGCGCGCTCATAATTGAAGCGACACACTCATTTTTTCCAGGCGCAGCGAGATGAGAAAATCTCAACTTTTCAGAATGCCGCAAGCACACCGCAGGTCATGTGACAAGAACCAACCAATCAGCTTTACCCTTTCCGTAACAACATTGAAAGCTCAGTCAACATGAAGGATGGGGGTGCACCCAAACACTACGGGTGTTTTTCTCTTCTCCGTAAATAAATCTTACAGCAAGCGTTTTTCGGTCGTGGAAATCCATTAGCTACTAAAACTTCTTTGTCGTTGTGGAGAGCGCAGTGCAACGACAGACGCCACGGGAAAATCGGACCGAATTTTACTATTAATAATAAAAGATAATGTGCATTGTAAATGTCAGTAATTTATCTTTTTTGACTTATTCTTTGTATAAAACTGATTTAAAGGCTAAAATATGTGAGGTTTATCTTTTTATAAAACCTTTTTTGTCAAAACTTTATTTGAACTTGTACATGTTAGTAGATAACATGTTGCAAGACACTCCTTTAAAATCTGGCCATCATTTTTAATGTTATTATTTTAATATTTATGCAAACAAAAAGTGCATATTGATACTATTTTTTTGTTATTTGCTGGTTTTCGACATAAAACTTGAATTGATTTTATTTAGTAGTATTAGTACTTTTTGAACAGGATTCTGTGATAACCGTGATCATTTTGGTCACTATAATCATGAAATGAAATTTTCATGCCATTTCATCTCTAGTTATGATCCACTATAAAATCAACAATAATTATGTGTTTACAGTATAATATGCAAAGTACAATTTTCTATAAAAAAAATAATCTCTGATTCTGTTCTTTTCTCTGACATTTAAGGGTGACATATATAGGCCTACAAAAACTCTTTTAGGTCTAAAACAGTTTGGATAGCTGTTAATATGAGAGTTATGAGACATTATTTAAGAGATTTAAGTATTGTATTACATGAGTAGCTCTCGGCCACTTTCATTTTTAAAAAGTAGCTCTCAATTGAAAAAAGGTTGGAGACCCCTGCTTTACGGTCTACTGAGTTCAAGGCTGTTTTACTTTAAAATAAGTGCAGTTTTTCATTAATCATTTCTTGTGTTAAAGTACATGAATTAATAGGACACGTTTTCATTTTGCTCTTATGTGAATAAACCCTTTGGTTGTGATTCCTTCAAATACATTTTTATTTGTAAATTTTTATTAGATTCCTTGTGATTTTTGTTTCATTGTGCTGGTGGTTTTTTTTTTTTTTTTTCAGGTTGGAAAGTTACCATAAATAGTCAAGGACAATTAGTAAACATTGTATCCATTCACATTCGGTGTTACCTGGCAGATCTGTACAGAGTAGTTGAGAAGGGTTTTAAGGTCTATGTGAGCTTTGTTTCTGGGGAGGTATTCCTTCAGACTGCCTGCCGGTAAAAACTCCATGATGAGCTTAATGGATCTCCCACCTAGAAACAAAAACGTGGAAAGATTCGCTCAAGCAACTCATGCATTTGGCACCACAAGCCATTACAGCATTATATTATTTATAGATGTTCAGAATTGTGGTTTACCCTCTTCTTTGCAAATGCCCTTATATTTTACAATGTTCTCGTGGTAAAGTTCTCTCAGGATGTCAATCTCACACCACAGGTTACTGCTCTGCTCTTCTCGGTTCTCTGGCTTTAGAGACTTCACGGCCACCAGCTCGCCGGTCCGATCTCCCCGCGGGTCATATCTGCACAACTCCACCTTTCCAAAATGACCCTGAAAGCACACCGATGTACTTCAGTCTAACCAGAAGATGGTCAGTTAAATAAGCAGTTTGTTCATGAGTTTAAAGACAGAACACACACACACAGAGAGAGAGAGAGAGAGAGTAAATACCTCTCCAAGGTCTCTGATCTTCTTGAGGAACCTCTTCTCAAACAATGTGGGGTCCACCTCTAGCATGGGAACAGGCTGAATGGATGGGTCTAGAGAGAAAAAATTAAAGAGGAAAAATGGAAACCTGTTTTTTTCCCCAAACATACGCAAACGTTTACAATGCAATGTTTTCTCTCAAACCACCACAAAAAGGTAAGTTGTCCTTCACATTAAAATATGACTAACCATGTTTATTGGTTCAACGTTAATTAAGTGCAGCAACTTATGTCCTAATGAAAACAGTGAGGACTACTAGTCTATGGAGACTAGCCAATCCTAACAGAGCGCATTAATAGATATCTTAAAAGCATAGTAGAAAAAACAGCCTATTTCCACTCTCTTAGAATTAAACAGTCATATAAGACTAAACTATAACCGGTGTACACTACCATTCAAAAGTTTGGGGTCTAAGATTTTTAATTGTTTCTCTTTGCTCACAAAAAAAACAAACAAAAAAAAACAGTAATACTTTAGAAAACAGTTATTTAAAATTGTTATATTTCATTTTAACATATTTTACAATTTCATTTTATTCCTATGACGGTAAAGCTGGATTTTCAGCATCATTACTCATTACAGTCTTCAGTGTCACATAATCCTTCAGAAATCATTCTAATATGATGAATTGGTCAAGAAACATTTTTTATTATTATCAATGTTGAAAACAGTTGTTCTGCTTAATATTTTTGTGGAAACCGTGATATATTTGAGGATTCTTTGATGAATAGGAAGTTCAAAAGAACAGCATTTATTTAAAATAGAAATCTTTAGTAACAATATAAATGCCTTTACTGTTCATTTAATGTGTCCTTGCTGAATAAAAGTATTAATCTCTTAAAATATGTCTCACCTCAGTCTTTTGAATGATAGTGTAGGTGAAAGAAACCTTGGCAAACATTCACATGTGCTTAGTACTTTAAGCAAAGATGAATGTAGATCTTTGTACTAGCCACAAGAGGTCAGTATTGAGAACACTACAGGAGACATTATTAGGCTTTAATATTCAATAACTAAATGTATGGTTTGTCATCTGTATATCTTGACTCCTTACTCTGTTTCTCCACCATGACAATGTCCCTGACAATGGCCCTGAAGAACGGTCTCTGGCGAGGGTCGTAGGTCATACAGTGGGTCATGAGTTTGGCCAGCTCCTCGCAGTCAGGGGTTGCCAACTGACACTGTGCTGCGTAAAACCTTTCCTTCTGCTCAGAGAGATGACAGCAAAAATACACATTTATCAGCACATTATCAGAAAGGAAAGTGCTAAGTCATATGCATGCCTCAGTGTATGTGTACGCTGTTACCTCCGTGAGCTTCTTGTCTTTGAGAGGTATCTCTCCATTGTAACAGATCTCCCACAGAGTTGTCCCAAAGCCCCACTTATCCGCTGCTACGCTCAGATTAGCCGTGTCCTGTACACACTCGGGAGCAATCCAAGGAATCCTGTCCACACACTCTGTAGACAAACACAAAGCAAGTTGTCATTCAATGGCATTATCAAGTAGCTTCAAATTAACACTCAAACACCCAAGCTGGGTTGTACTGGTTGAATAATCCTCATTTTATAATAATCCACCATTTCCTCATTCAAACATCAAAGGTCATTTCATCTAACACATGATCCCTTGGCAACACTTTCTTGTATGCTCCCTCTCTGTGCCCCTTTCATTCCCCTGTGCTCACACACCACCACCCCCCCAAAAAACACACAACCAGTCTTTCCTGTAACTGTCCCTGGCACACAGCAAAAAGAGATTTTCTGGTCCCTGAAGTGCTTCAGGGAGCTGAGCTGGATCTCGGCCAACCAAATTCTTGTCAGTTATCTTTTCCGAGCAGTCCATTTTCACAGTACATAGAGCTCAGATCGACAGCATTGCATTTACCCTGGATGCACACTCAATAACACTTTACCCATTTAACTCTTTCTATTTACAAGGTTATTATAATGCATATCCATCAGATCAAAATATCTGACCCTAGTGTGAGCAGTGATAGAAATTTCAAATAATATGTATTAATATTTATTTTATTTTAAATAAAATGTATTTAATCAAATTTCTTTATCATAAAATTCTATAAAAAAGTAAAGTTTTAATTATAATAACAATATTTATCATTATCTATTCATTTCATCAAATACTATCATAACTGTAATATAAAATATTACAACATACAATTAAACTTTTTAAAACATTACAACAACTATAATGAAAAAATCTTTACGTATGGTATTCCTCTTAAAGTCACTATAAAATCCAAATCGGCAAATCATTATTTATGTTTAATTTTAAGTCGAAATAACTTCCCCTCGCTCTTGCAGTGACATCTCTGGTGATGTGTTGGGACAACCTGTCACTCACATGAGATCACAGCAATACCAAACCACATTTTTTGTTTTTTTTTGTTTGAGAAGCGGTTTGACTCAGATATATGTCACAATAGGGAAGAAAAGACTAAAGCAACTTCCGTTTAGTGCTGACTTCAACATGCTATTAAAGTGGTCATAATGCCTGTATCAATGTTTAAAGTGTGTTAATGAGGTGGTCATAATGAATCTCTCACCTTCTCTGCTAAGGACAGTAATGGGTATGCCGGGGTCGCTCAGTTTAATGAAGGGTCCTCCCTCTCCATCCAGACCATCTCGAGCCACCAGAATGTTCTTACTGCACACATATCCATGAACCAGCTTCTTATCCTCCTACAGGATACACATGGCAGTCAAAAAGTAACATTATTCACTGACAACTTTTCACTGATATGTTATGTTGCTTAACACCAAACCTTTTAATAGAAGTGTTTGTTATGTTATACAAGTTCACTTGTACCGTGTGAAACCAATTTAACATTTTATTTTTAGGTAGATTATCAATACCAATTAGTACTACAGATTTATAATATCAACCATTTATTGGTTATCAGTCAAAACAAAAACATATTTATCAGCATATTGGTATATACCAGGATTTCAATACAAACATGCCTAAATATTGACTTTATTTCAAGACCGGTGAGTCAAGGTTTTGAGCATTTGTTTTTTTAGTTTGTTTCTTTACCAGATAGCTGAGGGAGCTAGCCAACTGTTTGGCAACCTGGAACTTCCATGCGGTGCTGAGAGTCGTGGTCTGTCTGCGCATGAACAGATCCAGAGGACCATATTGAACAAACTCCTCCACCATGATATCTACAGAGAGAGAGAGAGAGAGAGAGAGAGAGAGAGAGAGAGAGAGAGAGAGAGAGAGAGAGAGAGAGAGAGAGAGAGAGAGAGAGAGAGAGAGAGAGAGAGAGAGAGAGAGAGAGAGAGAGAGAGAGAGACAGAGAGAGATTGAAACCACCTTTATTTACAGCATACAGATAAAACCAGTCTGTTACCACTAGCAAACTTCGTTACAAAATCTCAATTACGGGGAAAAAATGAAAAAAAAAAAAAAAAAAAAAAAAAAAAAAAAAAAAAAAAAAAAACAAGCAAAAGACACAAAACAGAAACAACAACAAACGGACTTAAAAAGTCAGCAGTAAATCATCATTTTCATCAACTCTACATAACACTTCATTTATAGCCCAAGTATTCACAAACATTGGTAAGCACCCAACCAAAGCATAGTATGCATACTCTATCCTGAGCCTTGATGCAACCAAGCCCTTGAACATCAGCAAAGGATCTAAAGTATCTTTACCAAGCATCTTATTTTTTCTCGTTTTCCAAATAGTGAGTTTGGCAGTTCCAAACACAAAATTTAGTAAAACCAAAACATGTTTACGACTGGTGACATACTTTGGCCCAAAAATAAACAATTGAGGAGATAAATCCTCACCTAAAGCTGATACCCATTGAGATAAAAAATCGAACAAATTACCCAACCGTTCACATTGCACAAAAAGATGAAAAATACTTTCATTTTCATAACAAAATAAACAATCCACCTCTACATTTGGATTGAGGTGCACCACATGTCTGTTCGTAGCTATTGCACTGTGTACTATCCTCCATTGTAAATCACCAGTCCGTTTATCAATGGGGCGTTTGTACAGTGACCGCCAGCTACCCCTGGGGGAGAGGTCACCTCCAAAAAAATCTGTCCATTTAGATGACTTCACTCCGGACAGAAGACGTATATTGGTCACTTTCACACAAGTCACATACAGAGCCTTTTTCCCAGCAGACTCAAAAGTATCCAGCTGAGGAGTTTTAAAAGACAATATAAGATTTTCCTCCTCATGCCATCCCCGTACATCAGCAGCTATCTTCAAGGAAGGAAAATCATAGTCACGTCCAGCCATCCACTCTTTAACATGGTTGGAGTTATTAACAAAAAAGATCTGATCATGATTCAGCTCTCCAAGCACCTCATCAGTCATTTGTTTCAAATATCGAGCAGATTTTATCCCAGTTCTCTGACTCAGGGTCTCCAAACTAACGCTTAGAATATGTCCAAGTTTTACACATCCAGCAGCTATCAGTCGTGATGACACGTTGACAGAGCACAAGTGCCTTGAAGGTAAAAAAGGATTCTGAAACAATGGCTCCTCCATCAGCCACAAACCTGGATGTATTCCAGCAGGTCTTGAGACAGAGAAAACTTTCCAGGCTTCCATCACAGATCTGTAGAATGGAGTCAACTCTGTTGAAGTTTTTTCATTCAGATTCAATAAAAAAAGATGTTTATCAAGTCCCATGTTGCCTGCTTTCCTCAAAAGTGCAACTGCAGTGTTGGACCAAGCAATATCGCCGTAATACAGCAGTCTCTGAGCAGCTTGCAGACGAAAGGCCATGAGTCTTGATCTGATGTCCACAAGACCTTGCCCCCCTTCTTGCACTGGCAAAAAAAGTACAGCTGATCGGACCCAATGCTGTCCTGACCAAAAAAAATTCACCAGCATCCTTTGAATATCTTGAACTAGTCCGACAGGAGGCTGTAACACAATAAATTTATGCCACAGCGCGGAAGCGACCAAATTATTCGCAACTAAAACTCTCCCCCTATAGGATAGCTGGGGCAGCAACCAGTTCCATTTAGACAATCGGGTGCACACTCTCTCCAAAACTCCCTCCCAATTTTTCTTCTCAAACTCTTCTGATCCTAAAAACACACCAAGCAATTTCAGCCCCGTTCTATTCCAGTTTAAAGTACCTGGTAGTTGTGGGAGATTTTCAAAATGTCTTTGACCTGACCAAAAAGCTTCAGTCTTATCCCAGTTTACTTTAGCTGATGATGCCCCTTCATACAACTCAAGTGCTCTAGACAAAGCTTTTACATCATTATTATCATTAACAAAGACCGTTACATCATCAGCATAAGCGGTAATTTTAGTTCTTAAATCTTGATGCATTGTGGGTATTGATAAACCATTTAAAGTTTTTCTTATATTAAAAAGTAAGGGCTCAATGGCGATACTATACAATTGCCCCGATAGCGGGCAACCCTGTCTGATGCCCCTTGACACCACAATGGGTCGACTTAGGCCACCCCCCACCTTGACCATACAAGAAGCTCCAGTATACAACAAACGTATCCACTTGATAAAATCCTGACCAAACCCGAATGCAGCAAGTAGATTAAAAATATAATTATGATCAACACGATCAAAAGCTTTCTCTTGGTCTAAAGCAATCAATCCAACTTCTGCATTAAACATTTTACAGATATCCAAGGTATCTCTTACTAAAAACAGGTTATCCATAATGGATCTTTTTGGAATGCAATAGGTTTGGTCTTGATGAATTATCAAATGTAAAAACTCCTTAAGCCTATTTGACAGACATTTAGACAAGATTTTATACTCTGTTGTTAATAAAGCAACAGGTCTCCAGTTTTTCAGCAGAGTCAAATCTCCCTTTTTAGGCAGTAAGGACAACACAGCACGTTGACATGTGGCAGGTAGAATGCCATCCTTATAGCTTTCACAGAACACTTCATAAATGTCCATTCCAATGTATTTCCAGAACTGTTTATAAAAATCAGAAGTCAACCCATCGATCCCAGGAGAGCGTCCGGAATTCAACTGTCCAACCGCAATAGTAAGCTCTTGAAAGGTAATTTGTGTGTCCAAAGCAGTCTTAGAACCAGAGTCTATTTGAGGAAGTCCTTGCAGAAGTTGTGCTGCACAATTAGAGTCACAATGCTCAGCTTTGTAGAGTGAAGAATAAAAATCAACAGCATGACGGCGCATTTCTATAATGTCATTTGTACTCTTCCCATCTGGAAGACGTAAACATGTCATCTGCTTAGATTGCGACACTGAGCGTTCTAAATTAAAAAAGAAAGCACTTGGGGCATCCATTTCGGTGACCGATGTAAAGCGTGACCTCACCAAAGCTGCTTTTACCCTCTCATTCAAGTGAACACTTAGCTGTTTCTTTCTCTGTTGCAAGTTGTTGATGCAAGCTGGGTCATTTCTTATAATCATTTCTGCCTCTATCGACTCTATATCTCTTTCAAGCGCTTGAATTGTTTCTCTTTGAGTAGTTGTAGAATATGCAGTATATTGTTGACAGCATAATTTTATTTGAGTTTTTCCAACCTCCCACCATTGCTTTAGATTTTCAAAATCATTTTTCTTCCCCCTCCAATGATTCCAAAAAACCTCAAAAAATTGGGAAAACGAAGCATCCCGCAACAGTTTGGCATTAAAATGCCAATAAGAAGATTTTTTTGGAATTTGTACCATATTTACTGAAATAAAAACCAGATGATGGTCAGAGAAACCTACCGGAGAAATAACACAATCAATAATCCTGTTATTAAAATTTTTTGAAGCATAAATTCTGTCTAAGCGAGCAGCACTAACTCTGTTATCAGAAATTTTAACCCACGTATACTGCTTACCTGCTGGATGCTTAATTCTCCACATATCTAAAAGTTCGGCCTCTTTAACCAATCTTGACAAATAATTAGATGAAAGCAAATGAGGCTCCACATTATTACGGTCAACATTGAAGCATTCAGTACAATTCCAATCCCCACCCATAATAATGTCACCATCGCTAAAATCTTGTTTTAAGACATTCGCTAACTTTATAAAAAACTGTAATCTCTCATTTCCTACATTCGGGGCATAAACATTTATAAAATAAATTTTTATCCCTTCAATTATAGTTTTTACAAGAAACAAGCGACCTTTTACAAATTCTTCAGTTTTTTCAATACTAACTTTTATACCTGGAGAAAAAAGAACAGCAATTCCAGCGCTCAAGTTTGTGCCATGGCTAAGTACATGCTGACCTTTCCACCACATCCTCCACTCAACTTCATTATCCATATCGCTATGTGTTTCTTGCAATAGAATGACATGTAACTTTTTGTCTTGCATAATTTCAGACACCAAAACTCGTTTTTGACTATCCCTCCCACCATTAATATTTAATGAACCCACCCTTAAAAGATCCATATATAAGTTTAGGGAGGAGAGAAAAAGGACAACAGCAGAAAAAAACAGAAGAAACAAAGGAGAAAACACCGCGTGATGCATGGCTAAACGTTTACAAAAAAGCTTTCATCCTTTTATCCCCCATTCTACTTTTTCTAATGACTGTAACATGTTTCTTTAAACGAAAACGTTTCTTTTCACTCAACTGATCAAGACTCACAGTCTTTTGAAAAGCTGCCACTGACCTCTCAAATTTTCCTACATCAGGGAAAAAATCTTTAATGTTGACTTGTTTTCCAAATGTCTCATCCAGGAACCCATTAATTTCCTCTAATGTATACAAAGAGGGGTCCCTGGTAGACATATCTTGAGAATCACCATCAATTCCACATACAGACCCTCCCTGGGAATCACATTCATAATCGAGAAGAGAAACATTTTCGTCAGATGCATTGTCATCATCTACTGCACTACCATCGTTACTGAAACACAACTCTCTTTTTCTTGTAGCAGACTCACACCTGCTTGGCCCTGCAATTTCCACACCATTATCTTGCTGCTCATTGGCATTGATAGTTTGAACAGTATTTGCAATATTTTCATTTTGCTGACGTTCATTCACATTAGTCACAGCATTCTTATGTACTTCACTGGCGGACGGCGCCGCACCAGAATCGCTCACCTCAGCTGGACCTGCGTGATCCTCTGGAGCCGCGCGTTCGCGCGCCGCCGCATCTCCCTCTCCAGAGACAGTGGGCCTTTGCCTATCCTCTGGTGCGCGCTCTCTGTGTGGGCATACAAACCTTTTGTGCCCTAAATCGCCACAATCGAAGCACCTTAAGCTACCTGTGCTTGCGTACACCATATACGTTTTACCTTCGTCTCGTACTCGGAATGAAACATCCAGCGTATTTTCAGGGGAGTCTAGAAACATAAACACCTGTCTTCTGAAAGATTTGACGTGTTTCAGAGACGGGTGTTTACACCCTAACGCAATTGTTTTGAAACCACTAGCAAACTTACCAAAACGTACTAGCTCCCGCTCCAACGCTTCATCCGGAATAAAAGGTGGAACATTCGATACCGTGATTTTAACTGTCGGCGCGTATAACGGGGTAACCTGAACAAAATTATCATTTATAACAAGGCCGTTCTCGATTAAACGATTAACAAGGTTCTGTTCTTTCAAGAACACCACTACAGCTTTATTCATACGAGAAGCGGACACAATATTCTCGTGTCCTACTTCCCCTCCAGCCGAAATAAGCACGTCTTCCACTGTGACGCCATCCTCTGGCACACACCTGAAGCCATTGCGCAAGGACAAAGACGGCATCTCTTCATGAGACGCCATCTCTTCCCGCACAATAACCTCAATAAGTAAAAAAACTGGGCCACAACCTTTTAACCATGCAGAAAAAAAGAACCAAATTCCCCGTAAATAATACTAAGTGAAAACACACCGCTCAGATCTCACTCAACCCTGCCACTCACGCCAAACACTCGCACCGGAAGTGAGAGAGAGAGAGAGAGAGAGAGACAGAGAGAGAGACAGAGAGAGAGAGAGAGACAGAGACAGAGACAGAGAGAGAGAGAGAGAGAGAGAGAGACAGAGAGAGACAGAGAGAGAGAGAGAGAGAGAGAGAGAGAGAGAGAGAGGATATTTTATGCAAAAGAGCACCGTTATCAAACTCTCTTCCTCTCTAACACACAAACACGGTTCCAGCTCAAACATGCAAATTCTTCTAAGAAAACACACAGACACACCCATCGCGTGCACATGGCTGGTGATCCTCAGAGTATTTAGGTTATTGTTCAGTGGAGCAGGAAGTATAATTTGCAATTAAATACATAACCTGATACCTAACCAGTAGGCTTTGTTGAACAATCGAATGTCGCTCTGATATCAGCTTCCTCACAAAAAGCATTTATGAAACATTTACATGCCATGGAATCATAAAGCAAAACTTTTCTCCTCTTAGACTAGTTTAACTAACTACTAAAACTACATTATTACTTAAGCAATAATTCATTGTTTGATTTCTCTGTGATTTCTTAGAAATATAACGCTACCAGTGTGTCAGATCTAAACGCTCAGTCGGAGAATGACAATGTCTCTATGTTCGCTTTGTAAATAAATAAATTACTTTTGCACCAGTGACTATGGTGACTTGCTGGTTCCAACTCAACAGGCGGAAGAAGAAAACACCACATATTTCTCATACTTGCCATGTAAAACTACACCCAAAAACAGAATAAAAGACCACAAAATAAGAGAACTTGAACATTTAGTGAAGTCTTTAATAGACGTGCTGGAAATTTTCTGTCTGGAAATGGATTGCTTATCAAAAAAACATCCATTTGTCATCAATATCACTAGACAAAGCAATCATCAGATACAACCAGAATCATTTGGCAGGATCAATGCCAAGTTAGCTACATATTAGAGACAAGTGAAAGTAGCGTACTTACTCTCCTGGTGGCGAACACACACTCCGTAGAGCAGTGCGATGTGTTTATGAGAGATCTGACGCATCATGCTAGCTGTTTCAAAGAAAGCCTGAGAAGAGGCAGAAAAATACATACTTTGAACATTCAAATAGTAACCACACTGATGGCAGAATACTAACGGAGAAAATTCTATCCAAAACCCTTCATGATTCATTACAGTTGAAAATGACCACAATTAGTTTACAGTTATTCAGTAGACATATGTTTTTATACAAAGCAACTTACAAATGAGGAAGAGAGTCAGGAGACGGTAACATTATACCATCTAAAACCAATAATCTTGTTTGCTAAACTTCATTTAGACATGAGTAGGCCATGTGTGTCTTACCAGAGAGATATCTCTGTGTCCTGAGCCCAGCACTTTCAACACCACTTTCACCTCCTGTGAGTATCCTCCCATGTCATCATCATCCTCACTCTTCAGCTTCAGAACACCAGCATAGATGTTTGTCCTTGTGCCCCGACCCAAATGCTCATCCTGAATGAAAACACATTGTCACATATCAGTAAGTAGGTAGTCAATTAACAAACTTTTATTCAAAGCATCCCATTTTTTTTTTCAACTTCAGGGACAGACCCACTATAGCAAGCTATAATGAATGTCTTACTTGTAGTTTACATAGTAAACAAACTGGTTACTATAAAGAGAACATCCGTCACACACTATTGTCAAAGTTTGGGGTAGGTAAGATTTTTTTTAATGTTTTTAGTTGTTATGCTCACCAAGGCTGCAGTAATATTACAATTTAAAAGAATTTTAAATTTGTATTTTAATACATTTTAAAATGGTATTTATTCCTGTGATGGTAAAGCTGAACTTTAAGCATCCATTACTCCAGTCTTCAGTGTCAGATGATTTTCCAGATATAACTAATATGCCGATTTGGTGCTAAAGAAATATTTGTTATTATTATCACTGTTGTGCTGCTTAATATTTTACAGAAACTGTGATATTTTTCGGAGGATTCTTTAATGAATAGAAATTTTTAAAATCATTTGAAACATTATAAATGTTTTTACTGTTATTTTTGATCAATTTAATGTATTCTCACTAAATTAAAGTATTAACTCTTTCCTAAAAAAAAACCTCTTACTGACACCATATTTTTTTAAACTATACTGTATAATAATTTATGTTTCATTAGTATATATACTTCAATAAAAGTATCATAAAAATATAAATAGTTGTATGGTCAGTAAGGAAGAGCATTTTTACTCACTGTGGAGCGCCCATTTATGAATGTATATGACATTGATTTTTGACAATATTTGTATTTCATTGTATTTCTTAAATGCTCGCCATGCTAAAGAAGAGTCGACATTGGTTCAAAATCCATGAAAAAAAAAAATCACCTGTACAATCTCTTCCTTAAGGATGCGGTGGAAACTCAGCTGGCTGACTTGATTTTGTCTCTGTGGGGCGGGCTCTCGGTTTGTGGTCATCACTAATAGATTGGAAATTTCTGAAGGACAGAAGAGCATCATTTGTGATTGGTGACCAACATATAAATAGTTGAGATCCCAGCTTTAAACACTAAATATCATCTGGTTTGATTGTCCAAGGATGTTTATTTAGATTATATCTAAACAAACAGCATGCGTTGGTGTGCACACATCACCAAAACAGAGTAGGGAAGAGGAAGTTGTGCAGTGACATTGTGCACCGTTCAACAAAAAAATACCACTTGCTACACGAAAACAATGAGCATGTGTGGGTCCACGTGCAGGTATAACATTTATGTAAGTGTGTGTGTGTGTGTGTGTGTCTGTACGCTGTGATGTTCATTCTGCAGCATCAGCAGGTCTTTTGTCTACTCACTGACATAATCTGGATACAGACCTACACAGCTCTGTTTTTATGAGTGCAAATAGGGTAAAGACATCAAGAGATGTGAACAACGGAAACCCACATTTACTACATTTCCTGCCTGTCACTGATGCCTCAGCATGTACTCTTAGAGGAGCATATGTAAACAAGTCCTGCCACTGTCTAATGTGCGATAACTAGGCTTTTTTTTGCAACCAAAACATTCCTAATATTTGGTTTTGCATTAGTAGAGCTGTTGTATTACTGCTAATACTGATGGAGCACTAAAGGAAGAAGGATATCAAGTACATCAGGATTTATATGCACCAATATAATACATCTTAATAAACTGCTTTTTTTTTTAATACATGACATTTTTCTGTGAACATTTTTGCATAATGATGCACACAAATTCACTAATACGATTCACTGAATCAGTTAAAACACTAATATGTATGAATTCATCTGCAATTGATTAACCAATGGGATAAAACCCATCGTCTGGTTGATAGCCTTGTTGGCTGAGTTTGAGTTCCAGCTTGTCGACCATTCTCGATCCCGTCCCCCACTTTGCTTCCTGTCTACTCACTGTCCTATCACAATAAAAAAGCAAAAACGGCAAAAATAAATAAATAAAATTAGTATTAGAATAGGAACCATCCCAAAGTGAGTCTGGGTGGTGGATGGATACAGAAAACTGTCGAGTTAATTTGGGGAGTGAGTCGGATGTGTATATGGTATATATGCCTCAAGCTGATTGGATAGATAATTTGAACATACTCCTCCCGAACTTTGTTTACAAAACATAATTTGCCATTTGAATTCTGCAATCTATCAAGATGCAGACATGTAAGAGGCTGACAATTACCAGGGCTCGTATTCATAAGAGTATTGTGAGAGGATTTCTTAGAATCTTTAATTTAGCTTAAAAACTTTTACGTAGGAGTCTTAAATTAAGAGCGATTCGGGACCAATCTGAGAGCAACTCTGAGCAAGGAAAAGACAAAAACTTTCATCTTAGTGAGGAAGCGGGGCAAATGTTTTGTGAACACAGCCCTTGATCCTGGATGAGTAGCTTGATTTACGAGACTGCACAACTATTAGCTGCCAGTTGCAGTTACCAGAGGTCATGCAAAGATATCACTGCTTGTTTGCACAATCTGGTTTTTGACTTCTCTAAAGAGTATTGTGACATTTACAAAGCACTAGAAAAAACAATTCCTCTCTCAGCCAAAACCAGTCAAAAACACTTGTACAGATGTACATGCTTCTGAGATTTAGATGATAAGATGATGCACAAAAAAAAAAGAAAAAAAAAAAAAGAAGCACATTCAAGACGAGAAAGTCATTTCATAAAGTATGCAGTTTGGAAAGTGTCGCAGATGGAATTTTCAGCAATGCAATTGAAAATGCATTCCAAATAGTGAAGTTTTATTTGCGCTTGAGCAGACATGTATAAAACCCTCTCCGTCACAATGTTGCACATCAACTCACAGGACTGTTCATTTGTTCTGTGAACTTAGAAAATCGTCTCAATATCTCTCACTTAGGTCTAAATTCATAGAAACTGAAGAGTCATAAATAATCATGTACTCATGTTATGGAAATTAACTATTAAGATTTTAATAGTCTAAATAAATTAGACTAGGGATGCACCGATCCGATACTCAGTATCGATATCGGGTCCGATACTGCCATTTTTGCCGGATCGGGTATCGATCAGACGAGGCCGAACCAAATCCGACATTGTGCGTGTTATTGTTAAGCCCCACAAAAGGCACAAAACATTCTAAGTACCATAAAGTTTTCGTTTTCGTGCACTCTATTATAAGTGTTCTGAAGCCATTATGTGAGATAGACATTAATATTTATGCCATTAAATTCAAGATAACGTAAACTTTTCCCTCCGCTGCGGCTGTCAGTCATTCTCCATTCAGCATCAAACAGCGCGCCGCGGTCGGTCAACGATGAAACTCTCTTCAAGATGATTCAATGTTACTATTATTATACTTGATCTGTAGATAAAGGTCTATTGTTTCGCATAAAACAACTTTATCTTGCTGGACTTTATTGCTGTAACTTAATCATGTTACTTTCTACCGGGTGTCGGTTAGATCACAACAGTACAGTCAGAGCATTATAACTGTTATTCACGCACACAGTAACTGAAATTTAAAACTGTTAAAAGAAAAGGCTCAATAAACTATTACATAGATAGAGACTGTATAATACACTACGCATCAATATGTATTTCCTTTGTGCTTTGAACTTTTCAATGCGGACTTGACGCGCTGCGCGCTGTGCGCTGTGACTCCCTGTGGCTTCAAGCGCATCATTCTGCGCTCGGGATGCGCATAAGCGCTTTGTGCCGCGATGTATTGGAGCCATTCATATCAATGCAGTGACGCAATAAAATATTATTAATAGCCTTTCTTGTTCTGTCCTATCTATCATATGTTGCTGCCTCATTAAACAGCTGTGCTATACATTTAAAACATTTCTCAATTGTATAGTAGCCTAGGCCCTAAGCTATATCTAAAATAATAAATCTTTTTGATTTTTGTTATCTTGTTTTTCATGAATGTATTTTACAACAATACAAAGAGCAATGTGTATTATCCACTAATCTAGTTTATAATAGCATTTTTTTCATAGATTATGATCATATATATTTTTTTGATTTGTTGTTTTTCTTTATAATGAAGTTGTCTGTATTAAGTAGATTGTGTTTAACACACAAAAGAGTAATTATCAGTTCAACACAGAGTTATAAAAATTCTACTTGATTTAAAAAAAACTGTGCTGGTATCGGATTGGTATCGGTATCGGCCGATACTCAGAATTGTGGTATCGGATCGGATCGGTTTTGAAAAAACGGTATCGTTGCATCCCTAAATTAGACTATTAAAAAAATTGTCATTTCCTGTTCTAGGCTCAAACTAAGTCAACTAGATTATTATAAGCTTTAAAGACTGACTCAGAGCAGTGATACAACTGATTTTATGTAATTTTACATTCTAGTCCATTTACATTATTAGCACTTATATACTCTTAAGCTTTACATTTTATTTGTCTAAATTTTCACTTGTATATTTATTGACACCTAGTCAGATTTGTCATCCTGAAAATTAACATGTTAATACAAAATTGAGGTTGGTGGGTTTTATTGGTATTTCAACAGATGCTACAGGTAACAATTATGGGTGACAAAAAAAGGCTTGTCAACAGCGTACTTCACACTCCAAACCCAAATTTTCACATCCTAATACCTACTCTAGGATTCAATAAATAATTGCATTGCATGTGCACATTGAACACTGGAAAAACCTGACAATTCAGCTAGCAGCTTTCAGTAAACTGGACAAAGCAACGAGTTCTGATTTCAGTTTCCGTTTAAGACAGGACCATTCAAAGAAATTTTCAGGGGTTTCTACTGGAAAACACCATCCTATCCAAATAGACTGTGTATTAAATCTCCTTTAAATCACAGTAAAACACAGGACATATTTCCAGTTTAGCTTAACCTACAGAACATATGGCTACAGAAAATATGAAATTAGGAGTCTTTACATAATTTTGCCTCTAAAAACTAAAAACATAAAATGGACAGACTGATGTATGGACGGACGGACGAAGTCTTTGGTCAATCTGGATTGATGGATGGATGGATGGATGGACGGACAGTCAAATCAATGCTTGAAAAGTGTTTAATTGGGAAAGATAGATTTGAATATTTGATTAGAATGGATGGATGGATTAATGGATGGATGGATGATTAGGATACAGGAATATACGGATGGATTAGCTGTGTCGCTCAATGATAATGCATAGAAGGTCTTCTATCATGTGACTGATTGAGGCGAACAAGTGTTGGTACCTCTGGGTTGTGGTGGGCAGCAGCGGCGCAGCTGGAAGCGCAGGTTCTCTGTGCGCAGGTTTTGGCCCTGCAAGTGCTCCAGAAGCTCCTTTAGAGTGGGCCGAAACGTCTCGGTCCCAAACAGTCTGTAGCCCTGAGGGCTTGTTTCAATTTGGAAGTTCTTATACTGGGGAATCAGCCTGGACTCACACAGGTCCATCTAAAAGAGCGAGAGGAGAAATACATGACAGACAGAAACATGATTAAGCACAAAGTAAATAAAGACGAGAAATGGTGAAGGGAACAGGATTTGTTAAACAAATATTAGGTGGCCATAAACTGATCCTCTGTAAGATAAGATACATTTTTTTCTTGGTTGGTGGGGAGGTGTTGGGTTTCTAAATGTGACTAGCTATATAGTACATAATGCTGATAACATTTAAAGTTTTTATTGTTGTTTATATGTCTATGTGGTGTTTTTAACATGCTTTAAGACAAACCATGTGCATTTTCATAAGTCAACACCATTGCTGAGAATTTTCTCCTTAAAACTGCAGTGAAAAAAAGACACTGTTTGAAATTATGTTTCTGACGTCACAAACTGCCTTGTAACCAACCAATCAATCACCAACCAACCATGCATTTCTCCACTGACGTTCAACCGTTTCTAAGGATATTGATTTTTAGAAGGCAGACTGAGATGGCGGATGGGAACATGGTTTGTGTAACATTACCAACGCATTATTAGCTATTTGATAACGTAGTAAAGCAAAAGGCTAATCATATTAATTACCATTATGTGCCCGACGTTGTAAAGAGCAATACATAAAACACACAACTATTCTGACACGTCAACTTGTAGACGACCCTGTATAATTCCCTCTTCTACTTCTTCTGAATTTGTTTCTGGTTCAAACATATAAGGCTGAATTAAACCAGTATTTCCACTTGCCATTGTGCAGCGTTTACTACAGAAAATTTGAGCCAGTGGATCAGGTATTCTGACCTTGTGATTAAGTGGAGGCGAGGCTAATTTTCATGTTGACATTTACACATACCTTTAAGCTATTTTAAGGCATGAAGTAATTAAATATGTAATTTTGGTGATTAAAGATGAGATTTAAGGGATAAAATTATTGACTACAGGGGGACTTTAAAATGTACAGGAAACCTAGCATGACACCATGTGTTAAGACATTCAGCCTTAACATATTTAAAAAGCTCACACACCTTCTGTTGATCAATTCAGGTACATTCAAATCAATTCTATTTGTATAGAATGCTGAACAATGGAGTCATCACAGAAAAGCAATGCAAGTGCATCAGTCTCTGATCCAGTATGTGTAACAGTAACAGCCCCAACGTGGTTTGGGGTTCTACTCCAGCTGCTTATACAGTGTAATACAGCTCTCTCTCATTGAAAAATAACTGCCAAAGAAAATGATCTGAAAATGCATGCATTATCCTGGTCTAATCTGGTCCAAATTTTTTCTCAAAGATACAAACAATAAAGCAAGATGCCAAACTTTGGAAAAGCATTTTCACACTGACTTTCTGCTAAAACTGGGTGCTGCAATACTTGAGAGAACCAATGCAATATATATCAATCATATGAACACAAACTATTTGTCATGGTCTGGGAAAGTGCACAACAAGAACCAGATCTTCTTAATTCCCTGCAGCGAATACCAAAAGAGAATCTGGGCAAATCTAGACTTGTCCTGTACAGGCTAAACGGACAGGACAAAGGTTTTAAGTTCCTAGCTTACCAAAATGGTTATCAGCTGTACAAATCAAACTAGACTTTTGTGTTTGGTGTGTGCATGCATGTGTTTGTACCTCAATGCAGACAACAGTCATGATGATGTAGTTATAATCTGTGCAGCTCCAGCGCAGGATGTAGGTTCCTTCTTCATTTCCCTCCTGACGGAGTTTATGAATTGCATACTCAGTGCTGTACAAAGAAAACAGACATAACTAAGTCTTAAAATGTCTCCTTTGAAGACAGCTGTAATACAAACTAATACTAATTAAAGTAGCATTTATCACAAAGTTCAAAAGTTTGGGTATTTTAATGTTTTTCAAAGAAGTCTTTTATGCTCAACATAAAAAACAGTTATTTATTTTTAACGCAATTTATTTGATTTTATTTATTTGAAGCTGAATTTTCAGCAGTCATTACTCTTGTTTACAGTGTCACATGATCCTTCAGAAATCATTCTAATATGCTGAGTTGGTGCTCAAGAAACTTTTCTTATCATTATCAATGTTGTTACAAACAGTTACGATGCTTAATTTTTATGGGAACCATAATACTTTATTCCAGGATTCTTTGATGAAAAGAAGCGCATAGAGCGCACAAGTTCTTTTTGCCGCCTAATTCGGGCTTGAATGGTTAAAAATACACATATTTACATGTCAAAATGCCTATCTTTGCAAGTATCGTCATAAACACAGTCATTAAAGTCTTGATTGAATGTAAACAGTTGAGAGAAAACGCATGTGAATCTGTATATGTGACCTGATCCAGCAAAATGAGTCACAGTGACCCAAATTTCAAAATTGAGATTTTGGTATTAATGGAAAGAGGAGACCATCTTTCAAATGATATCCTAGTCAAAGTCATAGCTTGAATGGTCGTAAAGATATACACTTTTGAATTATGGTCGTCTGCCCTCTTTTTCCAATTGAAAACCTTAGAAAATCGCTTTTAATGTTTTTTGCCCGTTCTTTGTTGATCTCTTTCAAAATCCATTGTATTTAAAGGGATACACTATTTATTTTACAGCTTAATTTGACCAAAGACATTAATATATATATAAATGAGGCTATTAAACCAAGCTGAAGCTCAAATTATTTTAAAGTTTTTAATTTGAATAAATAATTTAAAAGGCACTTTTACAAATATTTACTAAAATCAGAAAGATTGAACAGAGGTGCTACATTTTTGCTTGAGAGAGAGAGAGAGAGAGAGAGAGAGAGAGAGAGAGAGAGAGAGAGAGAGAGAGAGAGAGAGAGAGAGAGAGAGAGAGAGAGTGTGTGTGTGTGTGCGCGTGTGTGAGTGCGTGTGTGAGTGCGTGAGTGCGTGAGTGTGTGTCTGCGTGTGTGTGTGTGTGTGTGTATATTTTGTGTGTCTGCGTGTGTGTGTGTATATTTTGTGTGTCTGCGTGTGTGTGTGTGTGTGTCTGTCTCACTTTCTTCTTTGAGCATCTTGTCATCTTGGAATTGTGAAAGTGGCAACTCAGTTTCCCCAACAGGACCAGGTCTTTCTCGTATTCGGTGAGAGAGGCCATAGACAGACGTATCTCGTAAACGAAATCTTCATCAAATGACCGAAAACACGGCTCTCCATCGTTGAGTTTACACTTTACAGCAAAATGCACGTATTTTTGCTAACTCGTCATCTCGCTCACTACTAACTGCTTCACAACTAGACACAACTATTGACAGCTATTCACAACTATTCACAACTATTAACTTCCCCGACATCAGTCACAGGCTGTTCAACGTTTTCATCATCATCATCGTGATCCTCTTCCACAGGCCTGTCACTTTCGCTGTCGCTGTCATCAGAGGATGACACATCTCCAGATCCAAAAAAATCACTGACAAGCCTTAGCCACTCTTGCTGACCAGCAGCAGAGCTTAGGTTAGAACTCCAGTGAGTTCAACGCTTTGGCGACTTTGCTCTCTTTTGACAGCGACATTTCTCAAATTAATAATATTTAATCTTTCTGAGGAGATCTGCTAGCTTGTTTACAAAGAGCGCTGCGAGTCTGACAGGAGGATGGCTGGGCCAATCGCGTGCCTGTCAGTCGAAACTGGGCTTCCCATTGACAAATGATCAGCGTTTGTGTACATTTCTAAGCTTTTTGATTGGTTCCATACAACGTGTAACACTATATTTGGAGAGCAGAGATAGTGACGTTTCAAGGGATACCCGGGAAATGCTCAGAGGTGACCAGAGGAGTTGACGAACGAATTCAACGAATTTAGTAAAACTGTGTACACTTTAATAGTCATTTAAATACCTTTACTCAATTATCTGGAGTATGAAACTTTGGGAGATTATTTTTGAATGTCTGTTCTTTGAAACTAGAAAAAAAAAAAAAAAAAAAAAAAAAAAAACATTGTTTTTCCACATAATCGGCCCATATCTTAAAATGGAACGTTGCAACTTCCGCCTCATTTCGCCAGAGCGGGTCACATATTGGAACAGTGCATTCATTCTTAAAGTGACAGCAGCCTAATATACCTGCTGTCATCTGTGTCATTAATCAAACAAAAAAACAGAAAAATCTCACTGATCTTGACTGAATCACTTTTGTAGCTTTAATAAGAATAAATGTATATATCATTTACACAGTGAAGACTATGCAGTGTTTATTAACACATTTGATTACTTTATACAATTTATGTAGTATTTCTTGTGCTGGTAGGTCTATTTTATTTGTGTCTTTGTTCTATTGTAGTTTGTTTTCCTATGTTTGTAATCTTTTCTCTGATCTTATTTTAGCACTCTTTAACTTGTCTTAAGCTTGAGGTTTTTTTATACCTATTTTTTGTGATATTGAAAATGGGGAGAAGAATTTTGAAATTTCAATGGCATCAGCAATGTTGATATCATACCAGATAGGCCCATGACAGCCATTTTCTAAATTCTGGACAACTGATGAGGGTGCGACTTCAGTGCACAGGTAATGATGGGCATCTACAGTCAATCTGAAGTAACCGTCCACCATTGCAGCAAAGGACAGGGCTGCATCACGAAAAAACAGATCCAACTCCTGTAGAGGATAGAAGAGGAATACATTTTTAGGATAAGAGCTATAATGTATCCGTTACTTTTCTTCACATGAATTCTGAAGTCAATCCGGTTTATTTATCATTCATATGAGTATGAATCATCAGCTTTTCAAGAGATGTATGGAAGTATTACCATTTCCTAATCAGGTGCAGAGTTCTTGTCCTAACTTGCCACAACCACAACAAGTGACAAGATATTTTGATGATAAAATTCTACTAAACAATGCAATGCTGGGAAGCACTGCGCATTGTTAAATCTAACTGGTCCAAAATCAGAATCCACATAAAATTACATTATATCAAATATGTTCTGATTGGCTTTGACAGTATAATATTTAACATGAATATATTAACTGCTTGTGCTGGAATTGAATTGCACCTGTTTAGGACATAGTGTTGCAGATGTTCGTCTCATTAAAATCTCATTGAAATGACAAAATTACCATGGTTTTATTGTCTTGTCTGTAAATGGTTACACACGACTCCTTAATGACAATGTGGGTGATTTCGTAAAAGTCTGAGAAAATTGTCCATCCAGTTTCTTTCTTTTTTTCAGTCTTCTGCTTGTTGTCAGCCTTGTTCTTTTTAGACTTGGGTTTGTCTTTCACTATCAGAAGATTCTATTAAAAAGGAATCAAGACAAAAAAAACCAACACATTGGTAACAACACTTGAAACAACATAAAATCCAATAGTAAGTGTATCCAGATTGGAAGTGGATCCAACTTGTAAACTATTACAAATCTGTAAACTCACATAATCTGAAGCCATAAACTTACCGGTACAAACTTTCTCCTCCAGGAGATCCCAGTGGTGCCTGATACTTGCACCTCATAGCCCCGTCCGTCATCCCCTAAGGGAAGTGTGTGGGCCGGAGAGCCCTCACTCTCGCCTGATACTTTCAGGCTTTTGGGCTCAACAGTCTCTCGACCCAAGCCCTGGGTCAGCGTTTCCAGAGTAGAAAGATACTTGACCTTCAGGTCATAGAGGGTAATGTTGCTGTCCTGGATGGTCTTGCTATTGAACTCATTGAGAAAATTCTTGAAGACATTGTTGATGCGTATGCGTGTGAGAAAGTTCCGCTGCTTAATAGTGCGGTTAAGACTGTCTGGAATGAAGCGCTTGTAGCTACAGATAGAGAGAAGGATAAAACCTGAATAAAACCACTTGCTTGAAAGATGTGGTCACATTTATCATTGCTCAATGAAATTTTGTTAACAAAATCCAGTCATTCCAATAGGCTTCATACATGCTATGCTATTGATAATGGACCTGTTTTTGCATGCAATTTATTTGCAAAATTTCTCTAATGTGACCGCACATCAAGAATGACCAATCAGAATCAAGTATTCCAGAGAGCTGTGTAATAAAAGACTAATATTTGGGAGTGCTATTCTTATATTATAGCTGTAGATCATTTTGCAGATGTGATACATAAAGCAGATAGATTGTGTGGGTCACCTGGTCTCAGCTCCAGCTCCTGATAAGGGCAGGTCATTGCCCTTGGCATGATGGGTAATAGCCAAAACTGCCATTCCCAAACACTCGTTCTCTATCTCATGAAGCTCCGCCTCGCTCTGGGGAGAGCGCACAGGAGCCAGTCCCCTCAGGAAGTCATACTGGCCCTAAAACACACCAAAACAGTAAGAACACAGTGTATGCCAAGCACAAAATGCTAATATGATCACAAATGCAAGCTAATCGACACTAGTGTTCACATTGCCCCAGAGATATTTTAATAAGTAGCAGTGCTCCAAAAAAAGACATTGAAATATATATCAATTCAAAGATAACAGAATGATAACAAACGATACCACATGAGAGAGTATTTAAATAGTCATCAAGCCACATTGCCCCTGTAGCACAAAACGGGCAATATGTATTATGTTTACCTCAAAGTTCACATTGTGACATGGACAACCATGCAAATGATATCTCAGGTGTTTCCTGAACTCACCTGTGCAAATAGGTAGTCAAGAGATGCAGCATCCAGTAGAGGTGTTCCCTCAGGCCCCTTCTGAGAGTTCAAAACACCTTTCTTACTAAGTGAGTGTCTCCAAACAGGAGACTCCGTCTCATTGGTGCCATGCCAGTTTGTGAAATAAAACCTGTGTAAACAAGACAAAAGAATTGTCAAAGAATTGACAAGTGTTTCTTGAACTAAGGGTACTTTCCTGTCCAAAGGGTTGATTTGTATTAAAACTAACAAACACATTTAAACTTTTTCTTCCTGTTGAAGGTCACATTGGAACATTTTCAATATGTATTCGTTTACTTATTGCTATTGTTCAAATGCCTTTCATGATAACACGTGACTTTACATTAATCATTGTAATATATATTGTGTGAAAATACTTTAACTTTTGTTAAAATTTTGGTTGTATTTTTGTCAAATTAGTGCACTGGTTTACCAAGGAGGCAACAGCAGCAGTGAAGATTATGCAATATGCAAAAATACATATGAGATGCGTTAAATAAATAAAACAATGACAAATTTAGGTAAATATAAGTGAACTGAATAATTCTGTCAACTTACACCAAAAAATAGTTAAAATATATTTTGTATTACTGGGCAATATAGTATATAGTAGTTTAAGAAAAAACCTTGTATATTTTTCAAAAGAGAAATTAAGTAAAACAAGTATCCAAATATGTTCAAGTGTGTGCGTGTGATTATGAATGCAGTTATAAAATCATGATGACAGGAGCTGATAACATAAAAACATGCCAAACAAACATTGTGACAAAGGCTTACATTATGTAAATATACTAACATATGCTACACGCAATACCAAATCATGTGTCAACAATCAACAGAAAAAAAAAAAAAACTACACAACCCCATTGCCACGCGAGCGAGAGCTCATTGTAAACAGGAAACAGCATGAGTGAGAAAAAAGTGCTCTATGCCACAGAGGAAGAGTGGGTGCGCAAAGGTTGACCATAACCTGTTTGTGCGCACAACAGGTAAGCTTCACACAGGGAGACAGCAATTCTATACCCACTGCTTGCTTTGAATACAGCGAGCAGTGGCTCTTATCTTAGTTTCACTGGTGAAAAGGGGAAGTTCAGGGGATCCTATGTTCTGCTTTGCAAAGATTCACATTTTATTGAACAAAAAAAATGTCTTTCACTGTCAGACGATTGGTTACTTTGTTTATTTTTTTTCTAGTGGAAACCCAAGCTTGGAAAACCATGTTTTTCTTTTGTCCTAAATAGGGATTGTAACAGATGTGACACAGGTGTTCCACAGGGCTCTGTAAAGAAACCATATGCATTTCTAGCATTTGAATGAAAATAAAAGCTGATATTAAAACTGATATTCACCAAACAAATGACAAAATGTCCAGGATTTTTTCCCTCCTCAAAATCACAATAAGAAAAAGAAATACTATCTTATTATTGAACCTACAGTATAAATGTAATAGCGGTCCAGTCTGTAGTCCTTAAACTCGAATTTGAGCCATGGGTTCTCTCTGGAATTTCTAATGGGGTTTTTGAACATGAGTCTTAAATTTTTGTGTAAAGTATTCATTTGTGGTCTCTCACCTCATACGGTAGTGGAGTTTGATGCTGGTCTCCTCTGTGATCTTGAACACATGATTGGGAGCATACCAGAGATCCTGGCTCTCTTCATACAGTGCAAACAGGTTGTGGCACAAAGGTGAGATGTCTGGGGGAAAATATTTTCAAAATTAGAGCCTGATTCAAATGGTTCCCTTTTCTCACTAGATAGCACAATGCATCAGCACAGTTGAGAGGCTAATAAAAATAAATAAATTAATTAAATAAATAAACCGTTTGTTAGATGTCACCAGCGAATAACCACCTGAGATAATACATAAAAGGAAATGGTAGCTAAATGATTATGAGAAAAGTCTTAAAGCTATTACTGGAACATAACACAAAAGTGTCAAAGGTTGAACATCTCCTGTACAAAAGGAAAAAGACAATAAATTTGATATTAGCTGACGAAAACAAGAATCAGATCGCAAAGTTTGAGGAATTTTAAAACAAATTTTAATATATATTTCATTTTCATTAAAGTTAAATATTTTGTCACTCATTTCAAAATGTCATATTTTGTTGTTGTTTGGTCACTTATGTCTACAGTTTTTCTTTTTATTCATTTCAATATTATTTCAGTTTTAGTTAATTAGTACATCAAGTTAAACTAAATGAAAATGAGAAATGTCGCCTTGACAACAAGCTAAAATAAAATAAGCTTAAGTAGAACAAGAAAATGATTACTCTAATTTTGCTTTGAAATAGGTTCCTTAATTTTTTTTATTTTTTTTTACATTGTCAATTACATTTATTAATTTGGCAGACCCTCTTATCCAAAGCAACTTAGTTAATTCAACGTATACATTTATTCCTTGGGAGTCGACCCCACAACCTTGGCATTGCCAGTGTGATGCTCTATCAGCTGAACTAGTAAAAATTTTATTTAAAAAAAAAAGGGGGGGTAGGACAGAATTCCTAACCTTTGAAGTAAAAACAGTGGCTAACTACTGGGTGTGAAAATAAAATGAAACAAACACCATCGTAGTTCCTCTCCAGCAGCTGCCTTCTTGTCTAATATAAACTTCCCTTTCCTATCTGACTGTCCAAGCCAGCTTCTGTCTTTGGCCGCAACTTTGAGGAAATTCTGGACGTGACATTTAAACCCAGCAGCCATTTTGTGGCTTAATACTGATCAAGAGCCAAATAGAGAGATATGCTGTTCTATTAGGAGATGGAAAGGGATGGACAGGGATAGTCAGTCGCAGTGCTTCTCATCCTAAGGTCAATGTCTCGTCACCCATGTCACATGATGATACCAACAGTAAAACCCTTTAAGTTCCTCTTTTGTATTCTGTGAAATGCTGATGGTACAAAAACCCCATTCCTCAATCGCACAATCAAAACATGAAACCGAATGCATGAAGAATGCCCCTTTTTATACGCCTATTGACTTTGATCTGTAAAAACCTGTGTTTCAGTAGTCCATTTCACTTTCTATAGCGCAATGTTTCTCAACTGGTGGGTCGCAAGACTGTTTTGAGTGGGTCACGGAGTGTGCAGTCAAAGAAACAACAACAAGCGTAATTGTGTTTTTCTGATGCGAGACTTTTATTTTGAAAGACGTGCGTGAAATTATCAGACACCGTGCTAGAGAAAAACGCGATGTCCTGATTCTGTCCTTCCGTTTCAGTGTCTCCAGTCAGATGAGATGTTGTCAGGCTATATGCCAGTGTCTTTATTCTAACGTTATTTTCGTAACTTGTTGCGAAATAAAAAGTCCCTCACCACAAAAAAAGCAAACTTTGCTGTCCTTTTAGCTATTATACTTTGCTTGTAGCGCACCCTCTTCAATTGCACACGCAAATGCGGCAGAGCGCGCTGTACAGTATCACTTAATTATAAACAAAGCGCAAAAGAAACAACGAACATGCAACATCATAGTTATGCTGTCAATTAGTCATGAAATTACCAAAAAGTACCAATAAACTACATAACTTGTACTTTGTGTGTTAGCCGGCCCGGGAAGGATTCGCATGCAGGTACTGTGCATGATGTTCATTCTATTCATCAGGAGCAGTTTCCATTCGTTTAATTTACAATTCATGTTAGTATTGTATATTTACCATGGTGTCTGTTGTTTCTCTGAGTTAATAATTGTAACTTTGCTTTGAAAACTATTGCCGTCCGAAAAGTTATGATGAACTTGTATAATGATATATAATGATACATCACTGCTAAGAAAACAGTCCTGAGAGATGCATTAGAGGGTGCTCTAAATAGGCGCCCATCCAAACACTTACGGCATTTCTTGGCAGCCTCCACGCACAGGTCCTCCGCAGTGTGGCAGTCTTTGAAGTACTCGAGCTGGTGTGTTTCAGGCAGGTAGAAGTGGATCTCCAGTCCTTTCCTGACAGTCGTAACGGTCATCTCTGCCTTCCTCTGTTTTTTCATCTTCCCACAAAGCTTGCCCAGCTCCATGACTGTTGGTTTAAGCATCCAGACACTGCAAGATAAAAGGAGGTAACAGACAGATTTATTGATGAACCGTTGGCCCCTGCTATGATGAGAAATCAATTACATTTTAACACCGTCATGCCTAAATGAACCATAATAAATAGATTTGACTGATTTTAAAAGAAGCATCTTATGCTCACTAAGGTAGCATTTATTTGATTAAAAAACAGTATATTATGAAATATAGTTCTTCTGATGGCAAAGCTAAATTTTCAGCAGCCATTATAACAATGTTTACTGCCACATGATCCTTCAGAAATCATTCTAAAATGCTGATTTGGTGCTTAAAATATATTTATTACACTTAGCGCAATTGAAAATGCTTAATATTTTGGTGGAAATTATGCATTTTTCAGGACTTTTTGTAACATTTAGAAACAAGTGTTTTTTTAGCAAGGATCGGGATGCCTAAATTGGTAAGTGATAGTCACTTTTGAGCAATTTAATGTGTCCTTGCTGAATAAAAGTGCACATAAAAAAAAGAAAAAAGACAATGTTCCTCTTTTTCTTGTCAATATGATCATTTGATTAATATTAATGACATTATAGACAGCGCAAGGTCTATTAGATTGCACATGGCAAGGACAAATTAAAGTTGACACAAATACAAGTTTTGAAATTGACACAAATACAATGTTATGTCCACCTTCACTTAAACTGACTGTTTACACATTAACAGCTCACTAAGACAAGCATTTTAGCCAAGATGCCCATTTGACCCGTATTAACAGGAATATGCATTTGAATATTTGAAAGCAGCTGCCTCTCAGTCAGCCAGTCATGATATTTTCGAAAGGGAGAGCCTGACCGATATAGATTTTTGGGGGCCGATGCCGATACCGATTAAAAAAAGCCAGCTACCGATATATCGGCCAATATTATTATAATACAGTAGCAATATTATGTATGTGTTAGGGATGCACGATTTTGGCCGATATTCGATATGCCGATATTTTCAAACTAATTTTGCCCGATACCGATATATTTATTTGTTTTTTTTAGTGCAAAAAAAGCTTATTAACCCTCTGAGGTCGGCTATCGCGCCGGCGCGATAGTCTCGCTTTTTTCTTATCAGTGCAAAAGAAACTCAAAATACTCTGTTGATTTTGATCTTATATATTAAGTGTTGTACATCATTAGATCCTGATAAGTGTCTATTTTTTTGTGGATACTCACAATAAAAACAAAGTGTTGCGCTTTTCGCCAAATAAAGAAAAACAAACATGATGCGCGTTCTGCCTTCTCTCTGTCAGTGAAGTCCATTCTGAAACGCGTCCTAAGATTATTTTTAATTCCGCGAATACTTGTCATACAGGCACGAGTGTTTTTCCATAATGAAGCTTGAACTCTCTTCTTTTAAATGAATGAATTTATATAAAAAAACAAATATTCTCAGCTTATGTAATCTGTATGAAAAGTGAGAGATGTCAGTATTTTTCTTTCCAGCTCATTACACCTAATTACGCGTTAATGTGCCACGCCCACGGAGAGCGCGCGCTATTCAAACGCAAATGATCTTAGACAAGCCGTTCAAACATGCCAACGCCCACCAGCTGGATTATAAAACACATCGTGTTTAGTAAGTATCTTGTACAGCTGTGTACACAGCGTATCCTTTCGCTGTGAGGAATATCTAACCCTGGAAAATGTACCAGAAGTGCTGGTAATTTCATTTCGAGGAGCAACGGATCCAGCTGATGTAGTAAGTCATTTATTCTAGTGCTTTGTTCTAATCGTGATATTGAATTTGTCGGACTGTAAACCGCAAAAAGACTGTTTAAATATGAATTGCGTGTCTGTGTGTAGGCTAAATGATGAGTGAACGGCATAGGCGAGCGCGCTTTGTTTACTACAGTTATACAGCGCGTGCCTTGTTCATTCACTCTCGCACCTATATTAGTAAACGTTATGTTTACATGAACAACACATACAAACTATATTGCTATAGCCTACTAAGATGAGAAAAAATAGACTGAAATATGTTGAAATAAAATGTCTGTATAAGCAACAAGCTGCAAATTCACATGTATATACTAGGGCTGGGCGATATATCGATATAAAAAATATATCGATATATTTTTAAATGCGATATGGAATTAGACCATATCGCATATATCGATATAGTTAAAATATGCGCTGTGATCCTTGCTCCAAGCAAGCTGCTGACCCGGAGCTCTCTGCACTGCTCCCGGCGCGTGAAACTGCGCTTGCAGAAGCCCCAGCCGCAAGCCATCGACAACCCGAAACGGTGTTTCCGCTACATTCATTCTACCGTGGTGGTCCGCCACACCAAACATCATCCCGCCACGGCTGCAGCTTCTCGGTAAAGTCCGATATTATGCACACTATTGTGTTATTGTTAAGTCCCACTAAAGGCATAAAAATATTGTAAAGCACCATACAGTTTTTGTGCACTATATTCCAAGACTTCTAAAGTCATTCGATTGCATAATGTGAGGTAAAAAATCATATTTAAGTCGTTAAGTTAAAGTTAAGGAAAACTCATCTCTCCTCAGTCATTCTCCATTGATTCAGCATTCAAACAGCGCGTTGCGTTCGGTTACGACATAACACGATGACACTCTCTTCAAGATCAATGTTCCCATTATTGTACTTTATTTGTAGATAAATGTCTATGGTTTGCATAAAATTACTATCTTACTGGAGTTTTCTGTGCTTTCTAAATCATATTCCTTTCTCCCGGGTGTCTGTTAGATTACAGCACTGGAGTTGAGAGCGCTGTGAATTGTTCTTCATGCGCACTGTAACTGAAATTTAAAACTGTTAAAAGAAAAGGCTCAATAAACGGTTGCATAGATATAATATTTCGCTTTGTGTAAATGTGAAGCGCTGCACGCTGTGACTGCGCGTTGCTTCGAGTGCATCATTTTGCGCACGGGATGCACATAATCGCTTTGCCGCTCTTATTGGAGCCTTTCATATTATAATACTTAGGCAAGGTTAGGGGCAACGGGGCGTGGCCCATGGGACTATCACTGCCACCACAGCTGGGAAAAAATCCTAGAGGAAACACTGCGAAAAAGCACAGCCCTGAAACAAAGCTCACTGCAAACTTAATTTTCCCGCAGCCACCTTATGGAGCTTTGATTTCAAAAAAGGTACTCCTGTTGTTATACAGTATTTATGTTTACATTTTATTGTTATTTGAACAGCTGACCATTTAATTATGAACCAGGTGAAGAAACCTGTTTATTATTCATTTGATTTTGCACCTGTTCACTGAAATAGCCGGTTTCAACTTTCAATAAAACTAGGCTATTTGTGACGTCATATTTGGCTTTGACTTTGACTGAACATTTGCTCTCACTTTGAGGAAAAAATATCGGGATATATATCGTATATCGATATTCATCCTAAATATATCGGGATATGACTTTTGGTCCATATCGCCCAGCCCTAGTTTTTGACTGCATCAATAATAATGTACAGGATGGGCTATATATTAAATCTTCTAGCCTAAAAATGTTAGACGAGCTTTCTTCCAATTTACCTTCTCCATCACGACGTGTGTTCGCGGGATGTTGTTGGTTACCTAGTAACGAACGTACGGAGGCCGAGAATGTTCCGTCAACTTCCGCGTATTCGCGGCTTCGCGCATCTATTATCAGTAGGGGTTCAATCTTCAGCTGGCTGGCAGGAGCCGCCACTGGCAGGTCACGTGACCTGTCAGTGGCTGGCTGGCAGCTGCCAGTCTGAGACTGGTAGGTCACGTGACCTGTCAGTGGCTGGCTAAATGTCTGGCAGTCTGCTTTTGGCAAGTTTCAGAAACCATTGATTTTTGTGTTCCTCTCTTTCTAGCTCATTTATTAGGAATCTGTTGATATGATTATGTTCTTTAGTATGATTGATGTTTTGGGTACTGTTATCCCAATATAACCAGTCAAATGGCCATGATCCGACTGGCAGCTTACAGACGCTTGCTCGACGCTCATCCAGTCAGCCGCGGCTCATAGTGCGAGTATAAAACGCGTTGCCTGACACTCTCGCTGCAAGGAAATAAATTGTTTTATTATTATGAATATAATGTCATGCCTTTATTCTTGTGTATGATTGATGTTTTGGGGACTGTTATCCCAATATAACCAGTCAAATGGCCGTGATCTGACTGGCAGTTTACAGACGCTCTCTCAAAAACTCTACAACTACTTTGCAACCAGGCCAGAAGCTTTGGCTCAGTTTGGCTAGCTTACGTTATCTGTAACTAAGGTAAATGTTAGTGGGTATGGGAAGGAATGAAGATTCATTTCTTCATTTTATTTTAAATTATATATTATACTGTATTAATAGTCTTTCTAGTTACATTAAGGCTACATGTATTAAAGCAAAGTGCTCTGGGTAATATTTTATATCCTGTCAAAACATACATTAATCATTGCCATTGCATTTGTATTTTTCAAAGATGTCAGGGAAAAAGCAAAAATATATTTGATCATTCTGGGCACCAAAGGGTAAGCCCCCTAAAAAGGTTGCAAGGCATCAAAATGTGCAACAAACACTTACAACACAAAACACATTTCATAAGCTGGATTGTGTACTCTTGTGTACACACACACACACACACACAAACACACACTCACACACACATACTCTAATATGTCCATTTGTTCACAATGTCCCACCACACAATAATTCAAAATACAAAAAGATTTGTTTTTCCAAACTGTTTGGAGCAATTTGTTATATTTTTGTAATTTTTGTATATTTGTAATTTTGAAATATAACATTAAAGAGTATATTTGATGTGATGAATTGCTCTGTCATTTATCAGATTTACCAATTGTTATAATTTCAATTTGTGCTGGTTAATTATGAACAATGGGTAAAATTTGGGGGGCGGGGATGGGCGGGGGCGGGGCTCCATTAGGGCTTCTCCCCTAACCGCATGTGATCTCACTCCAAGCTTTTGATAAAACTTGAGAACCCTGCAATACATTATTTAAGATTATTTTAATTCGTTACGACCTTGATATAAGAAATGTTGTCATCAACTTCATGCGTTCCCCGTTGCGAGCGTGCACTCCTCTAAACTGTAGTCTACGGGTGCTGCACTGCTTTAGTCGCCCTCTGCGCCTTTTCCCCCGAAAATATCACGTTAACAACAACGGGAGTTAACCACGCCCACTTATTTGCATGTCGCGGTATACACGGAATAAAAAAATCTGTTACGGTTAACATTTTCTACCGCGGTAACGATACCGTCATACCGCCCAGCCCTACCTTCGGGCATTTATTTGTACCTGATTCGTCAGAAATATTCCAACGGCTGTTTCCCAAGGTTTTGCAATTCAATAAACATCCATCAGTCAGTATCAGTGATTGATGCTCTTGTCTCTGCAGTTAAGTCCTTATACAGAAGCTTGTTTTTCTGCTGATATATCTCGACTTACATAACAGAACCATTACTGACACCCCCAACCAGTCTGTAAAATGCCCAACCATTGCAATAAATTCAGATGTTTAGTGACAAGCTTTCCATTTAGTTCCTTTTCTTTATAATGTTTTAACTTGCATTTTATGAGAAGTTCTCCTTTTCAGATTCCTGTGAATCATGTCCTTTTACTTTCTCATATCCAAGAAGACACAGTCCTCCTAAGTCATCTTGGGAACTTTTAGAAGGGATAAAGTTTAAGTTTGACAAGCTGTTAAAGTGATTCTCCATCTACTTCGCTATGATTCACAATGCTATTCTTCTGTTTACTTGACACGGCTTCACTTCCTGAGGTGTTGACGTGCTGCTCGCTGATAAAGTCATGGTTAACACTGTTCCTCCCCACTTTAGACCCCTGCGACTGTTCAGCTGGTAGACCGCTCGAGTACGTCAAACGCATGTAGGTGCAGAAACTTGCTGTAACTGTTTTATCCTGTTTGCAGGCTCTTAAGCCCACAGTGAAAACCTTTTTCAAATGAACCTTAAATAGAGGTAAGCTTAGTTTTCATGGACAGCTTCCTTTGTCATGGATATTCTTCTATATCAATAGTATGTATACAAAGGTTATTGTATCTATATCATATGGATTAAATATATTTTAACATTTAATTTTGTTATTCTACCTGATCCTGTAATAATCTGTAATATACATTTATATTTACACTGTTTTAAGGCTATTTTTCTCTATAATTAACCTTTTGAGCAGAAACATGAGCATTCCTCTACAACAGAGTTAGAATATGTAAAATATGTCATCCAATGAATTGTTAAGATTAAAGAAAACATCTACAATTTCCCAAACTGTATACAATTACATTTCTGATATCATTCTTACAAAGTAATTGTTACCAGTTAACAAAAAGAACATTATTTATTTTGATCATTAACATTAACTGATAATACATCAAGACCTATATTCCTTGATATACATTTCTCTTTACACAACTTCACACATACTTTTAAATTTTCCAGTAGCCTATATATTGTCAAATAAAAACTCATTTAGCATGCAATATCATTTCTTGTTATGTTTTGACACGTATGGAGGCATATGACTGGACTGAAAACTTTTTCTTTACCGAAATGTAACTGCCTCTGGGCAAACTAAATACATGTGTGACACATTTAAAAAAAATTAGGAGTTGTTCTTATCATGAAGGCCTCGTTAATCCCCATTAACATTAATGGGCAGAACACTATGCAGAACAACATGTTCTATTCTAAAGGGAAACTCCACTTGCAATGTTCAGTGACGGCCACACAAAGATTTCGCCATTTCTCATTGCCCTCAGATTGTGACTAAACCCACCTCACTATCTGTTTGTTTTTCTTTTCTTTTGGCAGTTCTGTATAGAGGCCAGTTATACCCTAAAAGGCTCTTCTCAAGACTATTTAACCAACATCAGGATGAGAGCTTCAGACAGACCAGAGTGGTCAATACTCGACTTAAAATGAATCTTACCTTTGACAATGTTTTATCAATTTATTTGTATGAAACTGTAATTAGGGCTATGTGATTAATCTAAATCATAATAAAAATCACAATATGTGCATGCACACGATTTCTAAACTGCAGAAAGCATGATTTTTTTTCCGCCAGCCCCCTCAGTGTGCAATCTGAATGCAGTGGCCTAAATCTAACACGAGAACAGAGCGGGTTTACCGTTACCACAAGGAAGAAAGCACAGAAACAGGCAAGGTGAATTCAGGGCAGGATAAGGCCATGACCAAAATAAAAATAATAATAATAATAATAATTCAACATCCATGGTTGGGAATATTTTGGACACAGGAGAGATGCGCTGCGTCAGAAATCGCGTACTGTCTGAGCAGGTACTACATGTGAATTTAAATTTACTTCGCAACTATTAAAAAGGTACATTCTATATTAGGGGTGCCCAATCCTGCTCCTGCCGCTCGACTCTCCTGCACAGTTCATCTCCAACCCTAATCAAACACACCTGAAGCAACCAATAAAGGTCTTCAGGATCACTTGAAAATTAAAGTGTTTGATTAGGGTTGGAGATGAACTGTGCAGGACAGTTGATCGGCAGGAGCAGGATTGGGAACCCCATATAGTATGAATATTAGTACTGTGAATGAAATTCAGATGGAATACATCGCCATATACTGTCACGTGACCTAACCGTGTCAGTTGTGTCGCTTCACTGCCATTCATAAATCCTGTGGCCTCATGGGATAGTAAAGTGTCCACCGAATGCGCACTTCAGAATCTCAGAGGAAGTAGGCCTAGTAGGTCATCCAGGGACTTTCACCTACTGTTTTTTGATTACTATGTATTAGGACATAGGCTACTACTCTTTTGGTGTATTGTTTTTCGCTACTATATTGTAGGGAAGTATTCGATTTCGGACGCAGCGATGATGCATCACAGAGCCAGGTAATTTGACCTGTCAAACTATCATTACGGCAAAACATAGTAGTATGGGGCCATTCACACAGAACTTGTTTTTGTGGATATAAACATGAGACGCAGGTCTAGAGATGTGTTTTTTGAAACTTATTTTACCTTGAGCATCGCGGAATGCCGTGTCATTCACACGACATGCTGCAAACGACGCAAGAGCTACGGTTAAAGACGTCCATCTAGCGTATTTACATAGAAAGGTAATGGCACATTCCCAATAAGGTGAACAAAAACCAATAATACAGGCAATTGAGAACTGCAAAACATACGAAAAGGTTCAAAGGGGCATAAAGAAATAACGACGCCGTCACGTCTCATTTATGCAAAGATATGGTCCCCGCAAATATTGTTAAAGCCGGTGTCTTGACGAAAAATACTACAAGACAAGTTAAGGAAATATTGTTTCAAAATCGTGATTACAATCACAATATTGATTAAAAAAATCATGGTAGTATTTTCTGTCCATATCGCACAGCCCTAGCTGCAATACATATTTGTAAGTGGCTAGTACTGCAATTTAAATAGAGTTCCTCACCAATATTGGCTCTATGGGAATTAAAGGTCTTAATTTTGACAATTTTTAGCTAATTATAAAAATTGACCAAATTTTAAAAGAAAACAAGAAAGAAACATACTGTAACTGTTTTTCTTTGTGAGAGAGAAGGGTTAGTACTTTTATTTAAAAGGGATTCCCCACTAACACCTCTGTATGAACTGAATATCTTCCACAGAGTCACTTTTGTCCATACTGCATCAGATTACCAGCATGAAATTGTCCGGATGACATAATCAAACTGTAGCAGAAGAATAGCATATTGTTGTGGTCCCTCTGTTACTTGGAAATATTCAGTTGATGTATTTTTTAGAGACAAGGGGAAATTTTAAGTTTCTCTTAGAAATCATCAAATATGAGACAACCACAATTCAACAGCTTTGCGTTAACTGACGGATTTCCTCTGAAAATTTGCTTTTTAAGAGTAGCCATTACGAAGTTCCATGATCGTTTAAATGAAATAAACAGAATGTGATCTGATCGCCATTTTTAACCAATATTCACACGTTAAAGCAATTAGTGATCGATTTTTATGTTATCATGGTTTTCCAAGACAACCCCCAAAACAAATATGAAAGCAACTAATATTTTTAAATTAAATATTATTAACGTGCCTTATGTGTTCATAATAGCCTACTACGGCATGGGTTATTTATTTATTATTGTTTTTAAGACAATCTTTTGCATTTCAATTCTCGGATATTTATACATAAAAATAATCAGCCTCGGCCGATCTCTACAATGCACATCAAATATAACGTTAGCCTACTTCAACCCCACGCACTTTTGTTCAGCAAACATACAGTTTGTGATAACTGTGTAACTTACAAGTGTTGAGATTTATATCTCTGCAGTCACAAGAGCAACAAGTTTAACCATTTAACTACTGTACAGTCGGAGCATGAAAAAAACATCAACAATAATGTCAATGCTTAACAAGTTAGCAACATTAGAACAAAAAACTAAGGTTCTTTTTTACAACTTCAATATCGCGCAGGTCTGGCTAGGCTTTTTATTATTATTAAATAAACTATTTTACTGCCGTTCACCATCAAGCAGTCTATAAAAAAAATAATTATCGCCCACAAATAGATTATTATCCATAGTTTGAAGCTGACAGCATTATTATCTACAATTTAACGCTAAGTCCAATGATTGCAGATTATGTTCTATAGACTCAAATGCCTAACGTTAACGTTACTCCTTGAACACTATGAACGACATATTTACCAGTAACCATACACAAACTAATAAAACAGCGTCTCACAACTTACTAACATCGCACATGAAAAGAAAATACATATATAAACAACCCCCAGAGATCAGTCAGGATGTGAAGAGTTACGGCCCTCGTCCTTACCTCGTCAGGCAAAGCTACTTCCGTTTAATTTCGATCATTACAGACGTTTGAACACTTCCTCTTGGTATTTTGTTGATGTAACGCACACGTTATTTAACTCCAAAATGTTCTCCAATAATATAAGATTTATCCCGCGAGATTAATTTTCAAAACAAACTTCACTTTACAGTGGAACAAACCGTGGTTAAGTCTTCATGATCAACTAACCTTTCCTGTCAAGCGTCGACCACATTCCCGAAAATAGGGTAACGACGAGCTCTCTGTCACACGTTGCCTATTGGCTCATGCTGCTGTCAATCAAAATCCTGACCAATGAAATTAACCCATGGGCGGAGATTAAGCTGGTGGATTTTTTGTTATGGCTACAGCCTCCGTATATAGTTAAGACCATTTACTATGATACATGCGATTAAACTCACAGTTAGTGTTAATCCTTTGTGTAATGAGGTTATGTAAAAATTATTTACACTATAAATGAACACAAAACATCAAATGTAGCCTATAATTTTTAACCAACTGATTCAAATGTTTTTGAAAAGTATTACAGTTAAAAAAATGAACTCATAAAACTTTAGGTAGGCTAAATAGTGCAGTAGCCTACGATTCAAATATATTTTGATTTAATGATGTCCATTAAACCGGATGTTACTTGACCATTTAAAAGGCCATAATTGATTCATAATGGGCAAAATTAAATGAAATTGTTAGACATTGCTGTCGTAATATATTTTATCCAGCTATATAACATATTAACTGCACAACACTGAAAGTTGTTTTACAGATTCATAAATAATAAAATATATTCATAAGACTGCAGCAATACAAATGGGCTATTATAAAAAAAAAAAAACATTTAATGTTAATTAAATGTTACATTTGTCACCAGTATAACAATCTTCAACTTCTTGTATTTATTTTTTTTGTACTTATCTTTTTGTAGCTACATTAAGTCCTAATATTTCATCAAGCATGTGCCACTGTTTCCGCATTAAACAATGTCTGTGTTTTTAAAATAGAGATCGGCAACACACAAAGCCCTCTCTGATTACTGATATTTCTGAAGGTCTTTAAGACCAAGAGGTTTAAGCCTGCCATGGAAGGGAGGGACTTCCCGTCCTCACCATCAGATGAGTTGCCAGAAACTGTGGGCTGCAGAGCACACTGGGAGAATGTGCCTGATCAATAAGTTCGACAGAGGTTCGGGCAGACAATATCAGACTGTGTATATTTGATCTTGAAATGTTTTAAAAGTAAAGTGACTATATGCACCTATTAAATAGCCTATATTTTAATTGTCTATATACAGTATCAACATTTACATATAATATGTTGACAGAAAATACAATTATAAGACAATCATCTTATGCTGTGTGTTAAGATGTGTTGATAATGATGTGTAAGATGATAATGTGTGTTAAGATGTGTTGATAATGATACTTAAACACTGAGGGGGAGTGAAGGTCCAGTTGGAAACTCCTATCGTTGGATGAGTCATACGCCATAATTGGTAGGTGACGATGAAAGCACTCAACTAAAATCTATGCATTGCATTTTTCATAGATCTGACGAAAAACTTTATGGGGTCAGAACAAACAAATATTTAGATAATAGATAATAAGTAAACATCGTAAGCATCAAATTGAAAAAGACCCAAAAAATCGTATATTTTTTTCTTAGTTGTATCATTGCATTTTCATGTATCACATTATTACAGTAACCGATTACTAACCTTATCAACCTCTGTATCATTACAAAATGAGCAGATGAATCAGTTAAGAAGAGTGTTAAGAGGGGTGTGCAACATAGGGCAAGTGTCAGAGAATAGTGCATGGGGCTAAATTACTAACAGCATGTTGAAATTTCTGTGATTATATTAAAAGGGTAGAATACACTGTAATCATACTATAAATTTTAAAACTTTATGGTTTGCATCCAAATGCTATGAATATAATACAGTTTTCAGTAACTAATTCTTAGAAATGTTATTTGTCAATTAATTGTATATATCTATATCTATATCTATCTATATCTATATATCTATATATCTATATATATATATATATATATATATATATATATATATATATATATACACACACACACACACACACACACACACACACACTATACCATTCAAAAGTTTGGTATCTTTAAGATTGATTAAGATTGATTAATGTTTTAAAATATATCTTATGCTCAACAAGGCTGCATATATTTGATACGAAATACAGTAAACATTTTAATATTGTGACATTATTACAATTTAAAATAACTGTTTTCTATTTTAATATATTTTAAAATGTATTTTATTCATGTGATGGTAAAAGCTGAATTTTCAGCATCATTATTCCAGTATTCAGTGTCGTATGATCCTTAAGAAATTATTCTAATATGCTGATTTGCTGCTTAAGAAACATTTCTGATTATCAATGTTGAAAAACGTTTTGTACATTTTTAAAGGATTATTTGATTAACAGTTTTTTTTATTAGAAAGAAAATAATAATTTTGTTCAGCAAGAATGCAATAAATTGATCATAAGTGACAGTAAAGACATTTATAAGGTTACAAAAGCTCCCAATTTTATGAAAAGAGAAAAAGCAGCATTATTTTTTTAAACTTCTGTTTGATTGATTTTCAAACTGTTTCATGCAAGTAAATATCTCTTTTTGTAGTATACAGTTTGCCTTATACACATATTTGCATTTGTTTTAAGGATGGGAATTCCCATTTCTGACAATATTTACACAAATTTGCATAAGGCACAAGGAAGTATATACTTAACTAATTTTGTAACGTATATACATTTTGTAATATCTTAATATACAACTAAAGTATATGTGCAACGTTTGATTGCAAGTGTTTATTGTAAGAGTACATTTAGATTAAATGGCTATTAAATAATTCATATGTATAGTGTGCATAAAAAATTTAAATCCTTAACTTTTTTCAACATTTCATTATATCACATTACAGAGGATACATTAAAGAAACTCTAGAAAAAAAATATTTTAAATGCAAACATAGAAAAGCAAAGTGTTTTTGCAAAAAGCTTCATTTACTTTATGGTTTCTGATGTCTACAGGAAATACAAGGAAATGTGAATAAAATATTTTAAATATTTTTTTCTTATTTCTCAAAGCATCTATAATATTAAAGTGAATGTCAAAAACGTTTTACTAGATCCCAGGAGGATATAATTTAACAATAGACTGATGACATATGCTACCATAATATGTGCATAATTTAATATATAAAATTAGAAGGCAATCAGTTTGACACATTTTTTTAAATGAATGCAGGATTGCAATTCTCTTTATTAGATTGTATTGTTTTGATCATTCTCTTGTCATTTACCTCTTACTCACCTGTAAAAAAAAAAAAGTAAAACTTTTTATGAGGGTAGATGTCAAGATGGCAGCCATCCTTCAGTTATCACAGTACTGTACCTTTAAGACGGACAGCATCAGCACTGTGATAACTGAACCAGGGCAGCCTGTCACATCAAGCAGATCCAGGGCGGTAGTGCTTCGCGCATCTTCCCATCCACGTTCATTCAGCATAACAAATACAGATTTGACTTTGGAAATTCACAATTTATCTCTGATATTTAGATTTTCACTGTATTCAAAATATAACAAATAAAATATAATATAGGCTAATTAAACCTGAAATTTCCATCTGTATTATAGAAATGGGTAGGCTAGATGAAGCAATTTATTTTTAAACATAACTTATTATGTGTAGCTAGCAGAAATTATAATATCATGCCATATTTTCATTGGATACACTGCATTAAATGACAACTCCCTATCTGACAGCAAGAGATTAAATGCCTTCGTTTTGAGCTTTAATTATTCATACACAGCGCCCCTGTGACGCAAGACTTGTTATGGTAACTCTGACTCCACCTTCTATGCTTTGCTCTCGTATTTGGGGGCTCCTCCCACAAACTCCGCCCACATCATCCCCGCCCTCCGTGCGAATCTCTTCTTGTAAACAACTCCATCAGCGCGTCGTGTTTGCCATCTCAGGACAGTGGAAACGCCTGCCAAATAATGACAAAACATCTGCCTAACATTCCTGTAGCGGCTGTTTGGTGAAAAAGGAAAGAAAGACATTTCAATGGGTTAAAACGGGAATATTCTCGCTGTTATAGTGTGTTGCGACTTCTCATGGAAAAATGTTTGCGTTATGAAACTAACGTACAGTTTTAAATAAAAGTAATTTATCCGATGCATATAATTTATAAACTATACATGAATACAAGATGTGTTTGAGCAAAAAGCCCGTTAGAACGTCATAAAGTCAGTATAGTCTGCAATAAATTATACATAAGTTATTACACGAAAAGGTATTACATGATCGTGTCATCATGTCACAACAAGTATCTTAAATAGTATGCGTGTAAATAGCTCTTCTACTTGCTATGTCGATTCGTTTTATAGTCTTCTATCTTGCGAGTCGTATTATTGTTGAGTACTGATGCGCGCTAACGCCCAACAGCGCGCGCACACACCCCTCTCATAGCAAAAACAAACACCACGTACTTCTAAGGTAAAAAAACATTAATGTAATATCACTATCACAGTTAGACAGATTTATTATTCTACCGACTCCAAAAGTACTTACTTGCATTTTCAACGCTGAACTCCCGTGTTTACGTGAATATTTTTAATGACGCAGCAAGCGCCTTACAGCGAACAACGTGATTGTCGCCATTTTTTGTTGTTATTGAAATCTTCACGCCATGTGACAATAAAATAACACGCTTCCGGGTGGTGACGCTCAGAGTTCACTTTCTTTAGTGCAGAATGACTGTTGCCATATAGAAGGTTTGAAAAGTCGACTGATTTTGACATAGCCTATTGCATTCCCGAAGTGAACTGCGTATATCTCTTATGTTCTGACGCCACCGTAAGGCACCTCGGAACTGTTTGGCATTGTGTTTATATAGCTGACGTATTTCAGTGGTTTTCAATATTTCTGACGCCAAGTCCACCCATGTAAGAAATTTCCTGTGGAATTTTTGACGAACCTTGTTTTTTTAACAACTTTTTTTATTGACAGAAATATAGTCTTAAGATACAAGTACCTATGATTAATTTTTATATGATTGAGTTAGAACTAGTTATTCAATAAATCTATAGTTTAAAATTGACTAATTAAGAAATTAAAATATGAAATGTCAGTTTACATATTTGTACATAAAGCCTTGTGGGGTTTTTTATTTTATTTTTAAGAAAAAAATATTATTTTAATAAAATGTATTTAATATGATCTTCATCTTGCAGCCCCATTTAGAAATGTGCAGAGGCCCCATGGGCCCTAGCTGACCCCTTGGTTCTCACTGCTCTGTGGCTTGAAATCAATGTGGTAGACGTAGTGCTGTGTCAATGGCACATTTTGTGAAAACTTTAACGTAAACAATGCTGTGGCATCTGAGGAATGTTTTGCACCAATATAGCAGTCAACAAGTGTGTCCTCCTGTCCTAAATCAGACAGGGGGCAATATCACACCAGTTATACCCATATGTTGAGTTAGTTGCATGTGGAGAGAATAACATAAGTTGAGTCCCAAGTGACGTAGGCTACATTATGCACTTACTGTATGCAGATATTCTATAGTGTATGGATTTTATAAGGCCATTTTTTATAGCCCCTCCCCTACTTAAAGAAGCCTAATAGTTCACCCAAAAATGAAAATTATGTCATCATTTACTCAAGTTGTTCAAACCCAGTATGAGTTTCGTTCTTCTGTTGAACATAAAATAATATATTTTGAAGAATGTTGGTAACCAAGTCATAGCCTACAGGTTTGGAACAACGTGAGGGCGAGTACAACATTTTTATTTTTAGGTAAACTATCCCTTCAAGGAAAACTGTTACACAGTTGGGTGCATAAAGTGTCCAATGTTCCACACCTCGTCTTTCCGGGTAAAATAAGTGCATCATCCGGCTCCGGCATTTGAAATGCAGTTTTGCATTTTGAAAATGTGTGGACACACTTCTCACGCTAAACCAATGGCATAGAATAGTGTGTTCTTCTGTAAAGATCCTCTTTCAACGTAATCATGTGCGCCTCGGACTTCAATATCTCCAAATAACCATATTGAAGTCGGATTATTTTTCAACGAACTAAGTAAACATACGCTCGCAAACAGAAATCGCGTTTGCCCTGACTCAGGTAACCATAGCAACAGTACAGCTGTCGTTCGTTCATTATCACTTGTAGATCTGCACATCCTATGTCACAAAACCCGTTTTGCTAATTCCCTGTGTGTATGATTCGCACTTAAAGAGATTTTGTTATGCAACTAAATACTCAAACGACCAGACTCCTATGCGGTGCAGCTTGTGTAGACTACGTTATATTTTTTTAGTGCGACGGCGTTCCAGAGGCGTTTTAAAATAGGGCGTTTATGTTTCTCCTCCATTCATTTGCAGAGAGGAGACGCTCGCGTCTACATAAAGAGCAGTAGGCGGTGCGTCAGCGAAGCAAGGGCTAACGTTACCAGAGTTTAATGAACAGTGTGACAACGGACTCTGTTTCACCGTGCAAATAACAGTTTAATAGCACAGTACTCTGTTGGGTGGGTAAGTTCGTTTGTTGTTTTTGACCTATAACTTTTTAAGTCGCTCCTTGTTGTGTGATTTTGTGGTTTTATTCGATGTTACTGGTCCAATCCCTCATTCTGCACTGAAGATCTTTAACAGAACTGTAATCTCTAAATTGCAATTAATGCAAAGCGCACTACGTTGCAAACGACTGGAATCAGTGCATAATGATTTGCATGGTTTCAGTAATAATGCTGGACTCTTTTTTTATTGCATACAGGGCAGTTCTGTTAGGATATGTCCAAGTTATTCCGGGCTGTTATCATGGGTCCCCCAGGCTCGGGGAAAGGGACCATCTCGGAGAGGATCGCGCACAGTTTCGGCCTTAAGCATTTGTCCAGTGGAGACTTTGTTCGAGAAAACATCTTTGCGAAAACTGGTGCGTGATTTGCAAAAAAAGTACAAACTTTTGATTGTTTTCATTGAAGCTGTTTATCTCTAAAAACCTGTCGATGCTAACAAATGTTAGATGCACACTGTGAAACAGAAGGGATGCCTTGATCATATAAAGGGGCGTAACCAACTACTGCGGTTTATACACACAAAATTAATGGAGTTTCAAATGACCGCTTCTTCAACATTTGGTCCTGCCAGTTTGGAATACATGTGGTAAGTTAGTACCATCGGGAGTCATGATGTTTAGAGTTCATGCAAGGTAGCCTGTATGCTTCTAGAAGTTGCCATGCTGGCAAGATGCCACTCCACATTTGTTTTATTTTGCTGTTGCCATGCAAACCTCCTTAAGACTTCAGATGGCATTCATGCAAGTAGATAAAGACATAATATTCAACACATTGTATATTAAACGCATTCAGTTTCCTCTTTATAAATTAGCTTGAATGGACTTCTTACTCATGCTCAGTTAAGTTGTCTGGGTGGTAGATCTATTTTTAACATAAAACATAATTTAACCTTTTAGGTCATTATAATGCAAGTAACTTTTTGCTTTAATTTTTTTTTTTTTTTTAATTTTTACTAAATATATATTTGTGCATTAGTCTTTGAAATCTTTGAAGGCTGAGAGTTGATTTAGCGGCCTGAAAAATACACTATAACTTTTAGTTGGGCATAGTTTGAAATTTGTGTTATGACATTAAGATTTTTATAATTTTTCATATTTTGTTTGTTGTATCCACAACACAGATACAATTCTATATGAAATCATTGGGCATTAGTGTCCCAAGACTCTCATGGTGTGACTGCTCAGTCTATTATATGATTAACAATCTAGTTTCTGGTTAAAATCCTATAATTAATAATTGATTTGTCTCAGTTAAAGGTTTGTACATTTAAAGTATGAACGTAAGCAGAATTTTGTTGCAAGCATGTCTTTTAAAATTTTCAGCTGCTTCCATTCTTGGTGAAATATTATAGAAAGACAGCTTATTAAAGGAATATAGCCCTATAGGTTTGATGATTGTTTTGAATGATGTGTTCAGTTCACTATCTTTTTGTTTCTTTCTTTTTTTTCTTTTTTTCTTTTTGCAGAAGCTGGTGTTCTAGCCAAGACGTATATAAAAAAAGGATTGCTGGTGCCAGATCATGTCATGACACGTCTTCTTTTGCCTAGATTGGTGGAGATGACCAAATACAGCTGGTTGTTGGATGGTATGGTGGTGAATCCCATTTTAAAGTCACCATAAAATCAAAATGGACGATTCTTATTATTTTTTGCACTTTTGTTAATTATAAATTATTTACCCGTGCACATCATCATTTTTTTTAATCCATGTGCCCTTATAATACTTTTAATAAAATAACTTCCCCTCCCTTTTGCAATGACATCTCTTCTCTGATGAGGTGTTTACTGGCGCGAGGGCAGGACAACCTGCCACTCACATGAGATCACAGCAATCGCAAACTATAATAATCCAACCATCCAATCTATTCCTGATGGACCAAATTAAGTCCCACCCTACATTTTTTCTTGTTTGAGAAGCCGTTTCACTTGGATATTTCACAATAGGGAAGAAAAGATTTGCCACTTTCATTTCATGTGACTGTTTAATCCTTTTGCTATATTATTATTATTATTATTATTTATTTATGACTGAGCTAAATCTTTTTAGAGGAAGCAAAACTTTCATTTCTTCATTCAACAGAAACTCAAAGCAATCTATTGTTAGTAATTTTAGGAAGTAATCTTGGAGCCTTGGAAATATGTTGCCTTAATTGCCTATTTTCATTTTATGAATTGATTACTGATATAAAAAAATTCAAGATGTAACAGCTGCTAGCTTAGAAAGTCAAAGTCAGTAGCTCCTAATATTGGATGATAGGATATCAGACATGTACTGAAACGGTGTGCAGTGTGACCTACAAACATTCTTGCTACATGGATTCAAACTAGTGTTCCTTTATTGCAGGACTGTACAGATTAAAGTGCAAACTGCAAAGACTAATCCCAACAAAAGGTTCAAATTAATATAGACTAACAAAAAAGTATCTACACTCAGTCAAAAGTAATGAAAGTAGATTTCCCCACTGGCAATGCTATAATGAATAAAAATACACAATATGTTGGGTAATATGTGTTTTTTTATCATTATAGCATTGCCAGCAAGGGACCAAATAAGGATGTCGTATTGCAACACTTGACATTTATGCATAGTTACAAAACTACACATTGCAACAAAAGTGTGACATTTCAAAGAAGTATTTATTTATAACCTTCAAATGGCATTATGCAAATTTATAATGAAATGAAGAAAATACAATCACTCATATGTGAATAAATCAGGTGTGCGCATGAACATTTTGGCCCGTATTAAGTGTAAGAAGTTATTTTTGTGAACTTCCCTTCCAGGTTTCCCTCGAACACTTGCTCAGGCTGAAGCCCTAAACAGTGCATGTGATCTGGATATAGCCATCAACCTCAACATCCCTCTAGAAACACTGAAGGAAAGGCTGCGACATCGCTGGATACATCCAGCCAGTGGGAGAGTGTACAATATGTGCTTCAATCCTCCCCGTGTCCAGGTGAAAATACTAGTCTTTGTCCTCCTTTATTTCAGATTGAGATAGGATATGACAGTGCAGTATATGTAGCCACATTAAATTAGATAAGAGTTAGTAGGTTATGAAGGAATAATGAAAATGAAAGCAAATCTCCATTTCCCTTTATCATTGTTTCTGCATTGAAACCTTTAAACTCATAGTAAGTCTCCTTGGCTCCAAAAGCAGGTTGAGCAACAACATCAATGTATAGCACTTTATCCTCCAGTTAAATAGGGTAAATATAGTATTGTGCCATGAAATATGTGCTGCATTTTTAAGCAAAACTGATACAGGTGCATTCTGGGAATTTCTAGGGAGCAAACATTTGTGTACTGGAATGATTTTGTCAGCATCAGAAATGATCCGTAAAAAGTAGTAGCTTTCAGTTGTTGCGTTAAAGAGCTATTTCTACCAGATTTGGCCCATACAAATAGTTTTATTGGTATGAATTAATGTGTTTAGGCTGACTAACTGATATTAATATTTTTGAATTGAATAAAACCAGTTAATTTAGATGTTACAAGTGTGGCTGTGTACTTACTACTGAACCAGGGAGTGCATTGAGACAAGATTTCACAATATTCTCAAGATTTTCGTTAGTGTGTTCACACTGAGGTTGAAACCTCATTTTCTTCAAATGGAAAACACCAAATGCTTCTGTGAAGTAGAAAGTGAAAATTTCCAGTTTAAATGACACTACCCCTTATAAACCTCATCCATCTTCTTGCAGTTTAGTTCCAGCATTAAAGACCCCTGAACCAGCTAATAAAGGTCTTTGAAATTACAACCAGGTGTTTTGGAACAGGGTTGGATCTAAATTCTGGCCCTCTAGTAGGACTTTGTACACCCCTGGTGTACAGGGGTTTGTTTTTAAAAAACTTTGTGGAAGAACCTTCAATGATCCATGGTTGATTCTTCTGTCAACTCCAGCCACAGAATTAGCTGTAACCTTTTGATAATTTGCATACCAACTGAGCTTTAGACCTTAATATTGAAATAGATCAAGAAACATGAGGCCGTTCTGGACAGGGTTCACAGGGTCCATCGCTGCCCACTAACTTTACAAATGTTGTTGCTTTTCTAAGATTGCTTCCTATCTTCTTAATTTTACTGAACTGGAAGAGCCCTCACCCACCATCTCAAGCTCGTTGGATAAAAGATATTTATGAATATTTGATATTTGATAAAATTAGATAAAATTAGATATTCTTTTTAAAAGCCTACAATATTTTATTAAAATTTGGCAGCCCTTTAAACTATATATATATATGTATATGTATATATAGGCATGGATGTATATATTTTTTTATGTTTCACTATTGTTTTTACTATTATTATTATATTATTTTGTTTTATTTAAGGGTTTTTTTTCTTTGACTTTCTTAAACCATTTTTCTTTTGTAATGATTTTGTGTTTTTAAAATGTTTAAATAAATCAAACAAAAAAGTTATTTTATTTTACTTTTTTGTGTACTCTTTTTAAGTAAAATAAAGATATTTAATTTAAAGAGATTTTTTATTTTTCTAGCTGTGTTACACAATCTTTGGTCACACTTTATATAGGGTATCTTTAATGTACTTGCATAAAAAAAATATAGTTAGGTACAAGTACAATATACTTAATGTGTTCTTGTCGTACTGCGAAACACTATAGAGGGAGGGAGTGCTCTATAGAGGGAATGCATTAACGTCACTTCCCCGCCGGAACACGCCCCCCTCAGCGGGACTGAGTGGCAGAAGAGCTGCTGCGTGACTGGAGTTAATAGGGGAAACTGCGTTAACGCGAGTAAAACAAACTATTATCAGTTTAAACTAAAAGTTGGACTCGATATAGTGTTCCTTACAACTTATAAAAAAAGATCCAGTGATCCATGGATATTGACATGCAGCCAGGAATCGTGTTTCCTGACATTTATATGTGCCTGATTTCGACGCCGGGGAAATAAATGAAGAAAATTTGCCTGTAAACGTTTTATATAAATACAATATAGATAGGTCTAAATCCGAGTGATCACTTACATTAATGTTATACTGTATATCATCATATCGTCCAGCCCTAAAACTTGTATAGTTTTTTGTCAGTGTTTATTTAAAAACATCCAATTATGCAGAATATAGTCTGTTCTGTAGCTTTTTGCAGTCTGTAAAAATATACAGTACCTCAGATTTCTGGTCAAATCTAGTTGTACAGTCAATCGCAAAGCTCTTTCCCGTTTTAGATGTGTTTTGTGTGATTTTCACGGCATTCACGCTGAAAACAAATGCTGCCGCTCAGTCTTTTTGCCACTTGTGGGCGTGACCGCATTCACTCCGGCCGACGGTGACGTCATGCGCATACCCTCTATTGCTGCTATTGAGTTGGGATACCAGTAAGGGTAGGGACAAGTTTTTTACAGTCTATGGTAGGGACAAGTTTGGTGGTATGGTTAGGTTTAAGACTGGGTTAAGAGGTAGGGGAAGGGCCAACAGTGTAATTATAAATGTAATTACAGAAATGAATTATGTTAATAGTAGTTAAAAACACTTAATATAAAGTGGGACCAGATCTTTCTAACAGCCTTGCGAATTTCTGTTGTGTTTACAGGGGATAGATGACATCACAGGAGAGCCATTGATTCAACAGGAAGATGACAGACCAGAAGCCCTGGTGGCCAGACTGAGACACTACAAAGATGTTGCCAAACCTGTCATCGATTTCTATAAGTACGCTCATAAAACAATCATAGAAATGACCTCACATTTGGAATGCAATCCAAAACACACCCAGTGTGCTTGTGACTGTACTTCTATGACTCTGAGTCAAATAAACGAATGACTTGTTTACTAACAGCATTGTAATTCTTTGAAGGGCTAAAGGCATCCTGTACACGTATTCAGACACAGAGACTGATGAGATCTGGCCAAATATCTGCACACTTCTCAGCACAAGGATCCCCACTATCCAAACAGATGCACGGTGTGCTTCAACTCCCTGAGGAAATCCTCTCATAATCTTACATCCAAGAGAACAACGTGGCCTCATCTCAGAGGAATTTCTGATTGACCACGTCGATTTACAAAGATTCCATGCTAATAATTTTTATGATGGCGGCGTGTTCATTCGTGGTATAGTATTATTCTTCATAGTGCTATCTTTGATTATTTCACTTGCTGAAAAGATTTCCTACATTTCTTGAACTTGCTGTCTGCTTTTATAGTGTTATTGGTTCCTATATTTCAATTCAGAGTGCACAAATTTCATATAGATGAGATTAAATCACATATAAATAATAAGTTAAGGGTAGACGCATGTGACTTTGTCTGATTGGATGAGACTGAACTGTTCAAGCATTCCTGTGAGATTCTAACCAGATTCAATTATTTCTGAGATGGCTTTACTTTGTATCATCTCTGTCTGTGGTGTTTAGCTTTCTCACATATTTCATTGTAGTGTTGTCATGCTATACATCATAAAGACTGCTTTAATTATGTTTGTTTTACAAGCTTTATAATCCAAAAATGGCACAAATACCTTGGTAAAGTACCAATTTCCTAATCTGCCTTATTCTTTGAAATACAGTGATTGAATGTTTAACTGTTAAAAATCAAACCAATGTATTGGTAACACTATAGCAAATGGCTGTATATAAGTAATGTAATGAAATGATCCTATTTCATTTCAAATGTTCATTAAACACTGCCTCCTTTTTGGTAAATACTGTTCGGCATTGCATTTTTAAGACCCATAGCTGAGAGATCTTTCGATAAGAAAGAATCTAGTGATGTTTTATGATTTTATATATTGTAACTATTTGTAAATTAATAACTGTGACTGTGTTCAGCCATTACAACAGTGACAGTGATTAAAGCACAGATTTACCAGAAACCAAAGATGCAATTACAATTAGTTTCAAATTAGTCCCGAAAACAAAAGATAAGCTGAAGGATCTCAGTGTTCGGCACACATGACCTTGTGATACTTATCAACCTATCTTTATTTGTTTCCGTTTCCGTTTACTTTCATTCTTAATTGCTTCCCATTCTCTCTCTTTCATATTTTGTTTCAGTCCAGTATACACCAATTTTGTATACACCAGCCAATAAGGGTTGGAGAAAACACTCAAAATAATTCCACACCATCTTGATGTGCAATACCATATACAAGAATTGACATGTTTGAGCTTTCCTTTTTTTCCCCAAAGAAAATAAATGTATTTTCTCAGAAATTTGAAGTGTATTAATGTATCTTTCTCATGGAAATCTGTCTTTGGCCACCCACAATACACATAAAACTTGTTCACAAAACATAATATTCAATAAACAAACTGACAGAGGAACAAAGGATCTCCTAAAAAAATTTTTTTTATTTGTTCTAGGAGCCCTATAGGCCAGTGCCTTCCTGATGACAATTTTTCAAATTCATTAAAGAGGGCGTGAAACATCATGAACGTTAATTTATTTCAGCCACTGTTCTTTTTGACAATGACTTGTGTGTGAAAAAGGCTAATATATGATTGATTCTATAATTGGATACATTTTGTATTTCAAAAAGTTAAGGCGAAAAAAACTGTTCACTAACAGAAATTCTTTCCAGTATCTTATTGAAAACATATAAAATTTAAATAATTCAGTGCTTGCCAAACACGTTACTTCCTTTTTTTCTAACTTTTAACGAGAAAAAAAAAATCTTTATAGATTTCTTAATAGTATTGTTTGTCAACTGTCAATTTTGTTACATACTGTCAACATTGTTACCCTTCCTTGGTTTGATGGTAACCAAATTGACCATTTTAAACTTTTTAGCCAAAAACTCCACCTGCTAGTATAAATGCTAAGAGCACATGGCACTAATGAAATAATGTTTAAAATACTTTTAAACAACCAACTGTGTTATCAGTGATACATTCTGTTTTCCTTTTGATATTGTGGTAACAATTTTGGCGTTTTACAAAATAACTCTGGGTGTAAGAACTTTTTAGATTAAAATATTTTCTCAGGGAGAGCACACATACCTTTCAGTGATTCAGATCTTATCAGTGAGGGAAATTTGTGAGAGATAATTCCACCAATATAAAAGCAAAGTATGGTACGGTAACAGAATTGACGCAATTTTTAAGATTATTTTTATAAGATAAAAGTTATTGTTAAACAATTGAATGTTGTAGAATTAGGAAAATTACTATTTAGGACTTTTATAAATAAAATAAATGATATATTACCAAAAGTAAAATAAAATATTTTGATTACACAATGATATGAAGGAATTCGGACAACAAGAAATCATGATTTTCAGCTATAATATAAGACACTTTTTACAGAAAATATTATATTGTTATGGCCTGTAACGTTTTGTGATCCATGACAATGAGTAACAAATTCTTAAAAAAATAAAAAATATAAATTATTATATAATAACATAACAATATAAACAATATAACATAACAATATAAAAAAGAAAAAAACAGATGATGACTTTAATGACTTTAATAATGACTTTGGACACCAAATAAACCTGTAATTATAGAATCACCCATAATATAACACATAGCCTACATTATTATTATTATTATTAGCTTATGCATATAACTACCTCTTACGTAAAAGCGACGCCAGGGCAGGGTTGTCCTCTGGGGTGGAGTGTGCATTCAGGGGGCTGCGCGTTTTATGTACGAATCCAACTACGGCGAAGGCCGAGCTTATGAATATTAATTAGATAAGATGACAGGACTCTCCCAGATCCGTTTCGAGGAAATTTATCGAGCAACGTCACCATAATCTAATTAATATTCACGATCTAAGCCTTAGCCATAGTAGCACACACCATCTGCGGCTACAGTTTGGACGCGCCATCACGGAAGTCCCGAAACGTACAAAAAAGGTGTCATTGCTGAACGGAATCTCGGTTTGATACCTAAAATTATCATAATTTTACCTAGCATAAAAAATAGATAAGTCAGACGGCTTATCACAAAACAACAACAACAACAAAAATCAGTGATAGATTTTGACTCCATTTCAAAAATCCATTCCATGATTTCCTAAAATATTAACGGTTCAGTGCATGTTTTCTACAGTTATTGAATATTTTAAAAATAAAAACAATATCAGTTTCTATTTCCTAATCTCGATCGAATTGACGGTCCTTGTGAATTTGGCTTGTGGTTTGTTGTGATACGATGATGCTGAAGTAGCTCGTCGTTGCTTCAAGTGTTCGTGCGCTTATTCGAAACGCAGCAGGATTCCCTGGGACATGCGGCAATCTGACCTTTGACAGCTAGCGAATGACAAATGAAAGGTCAGCGTTTCTGAAAGCAGCTGGGGCATCGGAGAATGAGAGACCGTGCATCGAAAGGTAGGAAGAACTGCTGTTTAGATAACTGAATGTAGCCTTATTATTAGTAGTAGCGGTAGTCATATCGCATTGAATAAGACACTTCGATTTACGTAGTGAATGAAATGTTATTAATAGCATAAACCGTTGGCTGTCGTGATGTCATAATGCACCGAGAGGTTGGATTTTATCCTTATCTGCATTGCTAAATAAGTATTACGTTATATATAGTGCCATATGTGTTTTGTTTTGATGTGCTTTTCATCGTGTTAACATCTTTGCAGCATAATATCGCGTTTGGGCATTTATATGCTGAAAGGCCTGTTTTAAGAAAGAATAAGCTACATGAGTCACGACAAGCAATGCAGATCAGCTGATCGGACGCGTTTCTAGACTGATGCGGGAGGTGGTGATGGTTTAGTATTCCTTATTGCTTACTACTATTATTTATTCTGATAAACCGAGATTTCGACAAAAGATGCTCGACGACCATGCTGAAAAATCCAATCTAAGATGTTAGATGGTAGATGGTTTTTAGCTAGTCTAAGATTGTCATATTAGCAGGTGCTAGCCAGTCATTTAGCTGTTTGAACAGCTATGGTCCAAAACACAGCTTGACCATCTTGCTGTTGTGATCGTTTATGATTTTTTTTCCTCCCTATTATGATTTATTTGGTTTGTTTGTTTTATTTTGCTTTTATAAGAAGGCCAGCTAATATATTTTTCCTCCCTATTATGATTTATTTGGTTTGTTTGTTTTATTTTGCTTTTATAAGAAGGCCAGCTAATATATATATATATATATATATATATATATATATATATATATATATATATATATATATATATTAGTGCTGTCAAATCGATTAATCGCAATCATATCGAACATAAAAGTTATAAGTTGTTACATATTTTATTTATTATGTGTTTGTGCGCGTGTGCATGTCTGTCTGTTCGTAAACAGTATATATATATATATATATATATATATATATATATAACACACACACACACACACACACACACACATGCATATAATATATATATATATATTATATAAATACCAGTCTATCACTAGTTATGATGTGTAAATAATACAATATTGTACAGTATATAATAGGAAACATGTTAATGACAATTGAAAAAAAGATAGTCTGTTAATTTGCCTGTTGTTTCCTTTTTTTCTTTATATATTTAAATATTTCGTTTCAATATATTGTTAGTTTGATCCACTGATCCACAAAATCATTTGTTCTCATCTGATAACTTTTCTCTCTAAAGCTGTGTGTTTGATTGGGAAAAAAATTCTGTACTTTAGTTTTATTGTTTTTCATGTGTCGTCTATGATAAGCACGAGGTCAGTTTATGATGGTGTTAAAGGTTAAGGGAAATCCCTTGCATCATCATGCAAGGAGCTGCTGAAGGGTGTGCTCCCTGTTGCCATAGAAGCAATGTTGCACACACAGTCCTCAATGTTGACCTCACAGTCTTACCTTTACATTAGAATGTTTCTTGTGTCTGATGATATTATATATTACCTATTATATATTACCAACTGCAAACCTTATCAATTTAACTCTATAAGGTGTCCAAAAGGGTTAAAGTAACCTAAGTAACTTCCTTTAAGCAAGCCACTACAATTTAGGCTTTTATTATGTTAAAAATTAATCCAGTCCCAGCCGTGATCGAATCCAAGTCCACTTCATTCTACCGAATGTGAGGCAAGTTGGGTTTGTTAATAGTTTTAGATTTGTTAAAAAACAACCTGTGTGGTTGTAACATTAACTCCTAGACAAGCCTTTTAGCTTTTGAGTTGAACAAAATAACTTTTTTACTAGTGTATTTAAATCGCCAGTTACAACAATGATTGCTGTTGTTGATGGTGTTTTCTTCCAGAAAATTGTATGTGCATGCGCTTGCTTACCATTTTCTCAGCTGCTGATTTTCATTTTATGAAATAATGATCTTGACATGCTCTTGCCCTTTAAATTGTACTATGGGATTCGATCAGTACCATCATATATTTCTGTCTTCATAAAAGTTTGCATTTCAAGTGTCCAATGATGTCCTCCAGCTGACCCAAGATTGCTTTTATTGATCGTTTAACTTTTTATAATGGTAAAGGTAAACAAATGAATTGGAGTTGGCGTTAAATTGGTAATTAATGGCAGACAGCAACTAGAGCCTTTCTCTCAGTGACACTTCCTACATGCTGTGCTGAGTGTGCTCTCAGTCTCACTCTTCTCAAAGGGTTGCCCAGGCTCCAGCTCTCTTATGAGAAAGCATGTAGCCCCAGTGACTGCCAAGCAAGGGGGCTGCATGAAGGGAAGCATCAAGTAGCTCAATTAAATATAAATCATCCTTCCTGAGAGGAAGTCTTGGATTGCCTGACTTCCACTGGCAAAGCACTCAACGCTTTATCAGGGGTACTCATGGACTATATTTTTGTGCACAGGAAAAAAACGCAAAGCCCAGTCAAAAAACATTTGGCACTGCATACAGCTGATAAAAATTTAGGTTGGAACTAAATAGCCATACAAACTGTACAGGTGGTCTTTACTGGAGAATTGTGATTTAACCTTTTACAGACTAATTAAGCATGGAACATCTCACAGCCTTCTATGTTTAGAAACGAATTGTTCTGAAATGTTTATTTGTACATGCAAAGCAAGAACAAGCTAATTTGAATAAGAACAAGCTTGTGTGTGTTAAAGGTTTTCAGGCAAATTGTGAAAATATTTTTCCCCAAAAATGTTCTGTGCTGATTTTGAGGGGGATTCAGCAGATTGTTGTGGATTGGAAGTATGAAAGCATGATTAAATCAGTTAACAAACTAACAATAACAATTTATACAATAGTTAAAGGCACACTATGTAAGATTTTTTAAACAAAATATCCAAAAACCGAGATGGTCCTCACTGCAGAACATGAAATCCAGGGGGAGGAGTTGGATCCAGATCCAACTCCTCCCACCTTACATATACCTAAACCAACCCATCTCCGGCCCCTGATCCCTAACCCCACCCCTAATCCTACCCATCTCCACCCCTTAGATCTGGATCCAACTCTGCCCCCTGGATCTCCTGTACTGCAAAAACCACTAGAACAATGTTATATATTTTGTTGATTTGTGTACTTAAATTATGTACTTCCATTATCTCAAATGTTTCTAAGAAGAATGTTTAAATCTAGAGAATTAAGCAGTTTTAACCAGGACACGGATGTCGCCTATCAATGACATCATTCCCGCGTTACCCTCGATTTCCAGTTTTATTTTGTAGAAACCATGGAAAAACCAAAGACGCTTTAATATATTATGTGTTTTATTAGACAGGTGAGCAACTATTTGGATATATTCATCGACAGAAATTGTTATACAGCTCAACACAGTTAGTCTTTTTGTTTAAATCTCGTTTTCTTGATTTTCTGCAAATACCATATTTACCATGCCTAATATCGATCTAGCTCACTGCAGTGTGCAACAAGTTTATCATATAGGAGCCGCCTGTCAGGGTTGTGGGTAAGGGATGAAGCGAGGACTCATCGAGAGTTGATGGGCTTTTTAATGATACTAAAATAAAACAAAATACAAACAAAAACATTCACAAAAATGAGACCTGGGGCCTGTTCTTCGTACGTCGCTAACTCAGTTAGCTGGATTTGATTGTTGGCGATTTGGCATGATCTTGGATTGTTTGGTTCTTCGAAGCTCATCCTAGACTTGCTGTCATAGCAACAGGTGCGCAAGCTTGAACCTGCTCGCGAGCAGGCTTATTTCATGTAAACAGGATTAGATCGCGGCTTTATAAGCAGAGGTGATACGAGAAGTCTTTTAACGCAGCGCGATAGTGTACTTTTTGAGAGATATAATTTTTCTCATGACTCGTGAGGATGTCGTTTACATCAATTATTTTTTGGAAACGCACATTAAATGTTCGACTCGTCGGAGTAGGCCTTTAATAACAGCACAAACTGTGTGCATTGTCCTGATATTATTTGCGAGTGGCTCTTTCCTTTAAACTATGGGGATGCGGAGAACTTGATAAGTGCTGTCATTCACAAAGTTTACCCTGGCGCTCAAGCAGTTTTTAGGGTGTTTTTTGTGGCATTTCCAAGCCAGTTTAGACCCAAGGTTGTAGGATATAGCAGGGTTTTTTTTTTACCAACGCAGGTATATTATACATTTTAATGAAGATCATGCAATCATGAACATGCCGATTAATATGACACAGAAATGTCCCCCAGGCTTCACTTAATGTGATTGGTCAATAGACTGCACACATGTACCCATCAAGCCCTCTATGAAGGGGATTTTGTGAACAGAAAGGGGGACCACAATGTAAATGTGCAGCCAAGTTACTATTACAATTCTTAATATTCCAGATTAGTAATATTAGGCCTATATCAAATTTAAAAAAAGGCAGTTGACAGACTAAAATCTCTAGATGGTGTGTGACTGTTCCATATCACAAATGTGGAAGCACAGAGATTCACATTTATGCACATTACTTGAAAATGGTAAGGAAACATATAAATATCAAGCTCACTGTATTACATACACAGTTACAATGCAGCTCTAGCTAGGACAAGGTCACACAATGAAATGAACTTTGGCCAACTAAAGGGAAGATTTCAGTGTCTGAAAAGCCTGAGGGTTGCACTTCACAGGGCCTGTGACATTACATGTGCCATATTACACAACATTTCCACCATCAGCAAAAACATGAAACATTTCAATAAATGTTTAATAAAAGACAAGACAAATATGCTTAGTTCTTTGATTTTTTTATTTATATTGTTCTTTGTAAAGAAAAGCCAGTGATCAAGTCATATTTTACCTGCAATAAGAGATACTATGCAAGGTCAGCAATAGTACCCTGTGTGAAATAATATATTAGCACTTACTCTGAAGTTCCTTTGAAGCAACTCTATCTCTAACTCTATAGTGCCAGTTTTTTTTCTTTAAGTTGTCCCCCCCAAAATACTCTATTTTCTAGGGTCAGGGGGGCTTGGGTTAAACCTGTCAACACAAGCCTTATGCAACAAAAAATAAAAGGAAAATTATACACTGCCCACCTCTGTATAACTGCTTTGTGCAGACTCTTCTGTAGGCCTTTCTGTAGATGTGGACTCCTGCAACACATATTGCATTCAGAAATAATAGGTACTCAAGTGTAAATTAAGTAAAGTTATTTAAAGATACTTTTTTCAAAAGACAGTCATCTGAGAGAGTTTCTTCACTGTCCTGTGCATTGGGGGGAGGGATGGGCATTAGAAAGTGTTGTACTTTCTTCCCTTTTGATGTAAAGTTTGGAAAAGTCCACTTACTGCACATGCTTCAGCCACTTGCTTGGGAACAGATAAAAGTGTTGGTGTTTAAAACTGCAAAAAAGAGGAAAACACAATTTCATTACAATGAAGTACACTGGGGGAAATGTGATCAATAACTCATGGCAACAGATTTTTTTTTACATTAACTAGGCTACATGTAGTTTCACGCATGCACACTTTCACAAGTAAGCAATTCATCACTAGGCCTACTCAAGACTGGACCAGCCATTGGGATTATAGGCCTATAGTGCAGCAAAAAATTATTTTACAGTGTAAGATCATTTAAAGTTCATTTACCAGTAATGAAGGAGTTGCTGCTACTGGTCCCTGCTGTGTGTCTGAGGAAGAGCTGAACCCAGGACGGGTCGGTTCACATTTAACCCAAGGGCCAGCTCTTCTGCCGGGGTATAATGTGGGGGTGCAGGACCACCTCCTGTTTGTTTTTCTTTTCTTTTTTTTTTCTCAGCCTTTTTCTTGGTTGCTTTTATAAACAACCAACTATTTATTAACAGTGCCTTTTTAAAAGAGATTATAGTAGGCCTAGCCTATAGTACAAATTGCCATTATGTAGAATATTCTAGTACTTCACTTTTACTTGTTCCCATGTTCTAGTAGTGGGTGGTGACTGACATTACAATGAACAAAGTTATTAATTATTTAGAAATGATTAAAATAAAAATATATATACTGTAATGAGTGATAAAAACATCTAAATGGTCACTACAAACTTAATTAGCTACTTTTTGCCAGCCCTCTACTGGCTTTTGCACATTTTAGGTGAAAACTTGTAATTAAGTTTTCAAATTCAGCATGTCCTTCAAGCAATAACTCTTGCTCTGCTGCAGAGTAAAACTGAGCGCGCTCTTTGGACACGGTGAGCAGCCAATAGCAGCGTTGCTGATCAATGTTTCTACTATCGATACATATCCCCTTTTAACCCAGCGCATGCACGCGCAATTATCTCAGATAACTCAATCCAGCTATACTAATCATAAACAACAGGAGTGTTCGAAGAACCTAATTAGCCGGATCATGATTAGCACGATGATATCATCTTGGATGTCTCATTTGATCTCGGATGTTTTAAGCAACGTACGAAGAACGAGCCCCTGAACACGGAGCTAATGAGAACTCATAAGCCGCGTGTTCACACAGAACATGACAACATGAAAGCACACTGCCAGGGTAAAACACGAGCTGCGTGCTACACAGCACAAGACACGACATGAAAGCATGTAAACACGACCCGCGTGCTACACAGAACACAACAATAGTCTCGGACAAAAGAGCGTATTGGCCGTCTTCGAACTCAAACTCAAAACACGCGGAGCATGAATGTCCGAATCCCGACACAGAACTGAAGCCAAACTAGACCGAAGTGCCGGGATCCACACATCACGCCCTGCACATGAAACAGACAAGAGAGCACACTGCTTGAAACCGCGTGCCCAGACAAAGACAAGACAAAACAGGCGTGTCGGGGCTCTGTCACAAAACCAAGAAATAATCTAGACAGAAGTGACAGAACCCTGACACTACCTAGAAGTTACCAGGGAGGGACGGGAGGGTTGAGCCAGGGAGGCTCAGGGAGACTCCGGCGTGTCTGGAGTCCCAACTGAGGACCGGGCCGGAGCTTGAGGGACGGACCATGCGGGTTCCGGCAGTTCTGGATTCCTGGCTGAGGGCCAGGGCGGTGCAGGCAGCAAGGACGGAGCTGGCAGGTCAAGACACTTGGGTGGCTCTGGGACGGCCTCAGCGGGCTGCTCGGGAATGACAGACCGGTCCGTGGTCAGTAGAACCCATGTGCTTCCTCCAGGCATACAGGACGGCCAATGGATAGAAGGCGAAGACAGTCCTCTTGGCCATGGCAGTACTGAGGGGGAGAGCGTGCGGCTCTTGTCACCTCGGGACCACCGGACCTGGGAGCTCTGGGACCACAGGACATGGGGGCTCTGGGACCGCTGGACCAGGTGAAACAGAGTAAGCCTTCTCCCTCTTTCTCTGCTTGTGAGGGCGAGGCTGTGGAAAAGAACTTACCGCCTCTGGGGGAGCTGCAGCCTCTTCGGCCGCCTCTGGATAGGAGGCAGATGAGGCAGACCTGTTCTTCCTCCTCCCTCTTCCTGAAGGGGTCATTGGAGGACTGGGGATTTGGCAGTTTGTGAGGGGAACGGGAGGTGGGCCAAGAGGCGGAAGCCCAGCCTCTTCTCAACGATTGTATACATACCCCACAAACTGCCAGAATGATGGTATCCCCAGCATTCCCATCTCCCAGGCACGGAAAGGCTCATTAAGGCTGTTGTTGAAAATGTCCTTTAGCACTGTGTCGCTGATGTTGAGCCCCACCGCTACAAACACGAACTGGTGAGCAAGCTCCTTCACACTGGCTCCCCCTTGTCGAAGAGAAAGGAGTTTGCTGTGTTGATCCATCTGCTGAGTCCACTTTTGGCCAGATCGTTCTATCAGGGTTCTGGGTAAGGGATGAAGCGAGGACTCAGGTGCAGAGTTGATAGGCTTTTTAATGCTAATAAAATAAAACAAAATGCAAACAAAAACTACCCAGAGGGGGGTGACTTGACTTGACTTGGGAGGAACATACAAGGGTAGAAATACGATGACGATTAACCAATAATCAGATAACAAGATGGGCAGGGCAAGACAATTGACAGGAGAGCACATGGGACAGGAGAGCACATGGGACAAGGAAACACACATGACAAGCCATGTGCTCACTCCAAAAATGACAATAACACGAGCACATGAACACGCTGCTAATGAAAACTCATAAGCCGCGTGTTCACACAGAACATGACAACATGAAAGCACACAGCCAGTGTAAAACACAAGCTGTAAAGATTGTTAACACGAACTGTGTGCTACACAGAACACAACAATACTAACGGAAAGAAGAGCGTACGGCCCGAGAGAACTCGAAACCGCACGCTCACACAACAAAACTAGCGGAGCATGAATGTCCGAATCCCGACACAGAACTGAAGCCAAACTAGACCGAAGTGCCGGGAACTTTCGGGACAATACAGGGGTGTCAGTGCTCTGTCGCAAAACCAAGAAATAAAAAAGAAGTGACAGAACCCTGACACTGCCGAGCGAACGCACAGAGTAGCATTATAACAACTTTCCACACACTCAAATGTATCTAATATGATAAGACAGCTCTGCGTTACCCCGCATACGCTTGACCGGAAGAAGCGGAAAATTGTCTGCGGCATAATAAAAGCTCCACTGCTCTAGAGCTGTGTGTCGCACTTCTTTCATTAGCAATCGGTCCAGCGGCCTCTTTCCGCTCCAACGGCTTTCGTAACGTTAATAAATCTTTAAAGGGCACCTATTATGCCCCTTTTCACAAGATGTAAAATAAGTCTCTGATGTCCCCAGAGTGTGTATGTGAAGTTTTAGCTCAAAATACCCAACAGCTCATTTTTTACAGCATGTTTAAATTGTTACTTTTTGGGGCTGAGAAAAACGCTCTGTTTTAGTGTGTATCCCTTTAAATGCAAATGACCTGCTGCTGCCAGCACAGAGGGCGGAGCTTCACAAGCTCACGGTCAGTGGCAGGACAATCTCATCTCACGGAATGATAATATCAAAACAGACACTCTCAGTAGCGGTGTTCATTTTGGTCTGGAGTCGGACAATAATGCCCACAGACGAGCCAGAGAATATATGCTGTAGTGTAGGAGATAGAATAGGTATAGTTCAGTTTAATTACGGTTATTTGTCCACTAAATTTTAAAACTAAATTTGCTTTAATCCAGAAATCCACTATTTATACAAGCCTGCTGTAGCGGACCCCGTCCGAATGATGGCCAAAAATATACTGATGAGTTTAATGAAGTTTATTGTACATCACACAAAATATTGAAGCGTCAGTTTTAAATCACTGTATAAGAGCTGAATAAATTAGTAAATGAAGTGCGCATTAAAGTCCATAAAGTCCTTATCCATAAACTCTCTCTCTCTCTCCCTTTCATTATCATCAACATACACAGCGAATTACACAAAACACTCGTTACAACAGTAAACAAATATATACACACCTTTTCAGGGGGAGCTTAATAAACTGGTAAACTTTATATCCGTAAAACGTGATGAGCTGTAATAAAGTGTGCGCTCTCCCTGTGATCAGTAACATTAGGTCTATCGCTCCGGAGACTATAAGCTGGATCACGAACAGTTGGTACTGATCCATCCTCGAGTAACAACGAGAATAAATGAAGACTGCTATGGTCATTCTTACATCTTATAACAAAACACCTCAATCGCTTAGGAGATATTCTTGTCTACAGCTGCTCCGGTGTCGAAACAATGGTGGACTGTGTACAGCTCACTCAGGGCGGGTATATGCTAATACTGCAGTGTCCGTCAACAGTCGTGGGAGGGGCCTGTGCAAATCTACATCACTTTGCCCCAAATCTGAGAAAGGGTTGTTCTGAGACAGTGCTTATGATTTATGGGGATTTAAAAAAAAAACACTGGGTAGATTTTCATCATCATAGGGTGGTTATGTACACACTCTGCCAACACACATTTATGTTCAAACCATGTAAAAGTGAATTTTGCATTAAAGGTGCTCTTTAATACATTACTGGTCCTCCATGAATATGATTTCTGCCTGAGTTCCGTCATATTCCCCACAGGCTGTAGAGGTGAAGACAACAACTCCCATGATTATGCAAAATCAAGGCTTCACCTTTGTTTTGAATAAACAACCTCTAGTGGCGAAAAATGACATAGTGTGCCTTTTAACAATAATTAATAAACAAACAAGCGAGGTGGGATTTATTGACATTTCTGCAGAACTTTCAGATTCCACGTGACCTGGGCCTGGTTAGAAATACTACAGTATGGGGAGTCACTTGGATAGGCAGATGGAGTAGACGTGTTTGTGTCTTTGAGCCCCTCTATTTGTTTATTTCAGTTTTGATCTAATTTTACTGAAGAAAATTGTATAATTTTGTTTTAATATCACCAACAATTCGACTAAACAAAGCAGGAAAGAAATACTACTGTATTAAATTAAATTTTGTGTAATTTTCATGACTTTTTAATATAATTATTTTCATGACAAATAAGCACATTTTCCCTCCTTAATAGTCTTTAATGTGTCTGGATATTTTAAATGTATGCATTTTTTTTCGTCCTCAATTTCACAGTAATATTTAACACATTTTATAATAATGTTATAATGTAATAATAATGTTTTTTCCAAATTAAAATCAGCATAAATGTAAATGCTTAATTGTTAAGAAAATGTAGAAATGCACAAGATAAAAAAAAAAATGTCCATGTCATTTGAACTATTTCAATGAACTTATGGTCTGTTGAGCATGCAGGGGCCATCGTAATCTTTGAAAATATTATCAATCAAGTTATAGGTAGATTTATTATAAATGTATCTCATTGACATAATGAATTATAAAGCAGGCACTGGATGTGGATTGAGGGTGCAGAGTGGGCTGCTAACTGGCTGCATTGATTGGCTGCTGGCTCTGTGTGTGTGCAGCGTAGTAAATGCGGCGCTTGATGACACACCGCCCTCTTCTCTCCTGCAGCTAGCGGCCGTATGTAGCGGGACAGCCTGCTGGAAAGCACATTATTCCCTCCCTCCGAGCTGCCATACAGAACATGTGCATTCCCCTAGTCTCTTGAAATCGTCGTTGTCGTACGTCTATGTGATTCCCAATTGTTCTCATGAGCCTGCTAGGTGGCTACAAGAAAAAGACCAGTTATGATGGCTACGAATCTTTGCAGCTGGTCGATAGCGGCGGAGACTTGTGCACCGGGGGACGAAGCGGCGGCGACGGCAGCGGTTTGACGGCAGTGACCCTCGGCAACGTTAAGACAGGCCCCGCGCGGCAGGACGACTACAGCACCATGGACAGCTCAGGTAAGAAAACCGCGTCTACCGGATGGCGCTTGCAGGCCGGCCGCTCCTTCGTTTGATAGACACCAAACAACCTGTTTTGTGTTTTGTTTTTAGTCATGCTGATTTCCTGTAAGAATCTTCGGTGGTAGATTAAATAGGCCTATTAGTTGTCGATATCCGCCGGAAGCATGTGCTTCGTGTCGTCTGTTCGTGTGCTGTGTCATGACAATTGATCAAAGCCACAGAGCTGGCGTATAGGAAGCTACATTGAAACTACTTTGATTGTTAGTTGACAGATAGCTATTGAAATTCGAGTTTGTGAACTAGATATATGTGCATAAATTACGTTTGTTGTTGCCTCATATATTGGTATGCTATGCAGTTATGCAATTTTCTTTGGATGTGCAGGTAGTTGGGCTTATTGCATGCAGTTTTATATGGATTATAGGATAGTAATATCTAAAATAGAGTTTGGATGTCTGTATTATAATTCTGGGATTACTCCTGTTTTACTGCAGTGATCTGGGATGAAAGGTGGCCTTCCAGACTGAGACATGAGGAAGAGCTAGTGTCAGGTTCTTGTAGTCCCAGCTGGTGTCTGCTTCGGTCTGGTGTTTTTGCACGTGTGTGAGAGAAAACAAAATTATATAGCCTACGCTCAAATTGTTTTTGTTAAATTTACAGTAGAGCGAGCGAGCGAGCGCAGTGCTTGCCAGAACTTAAAAAATAAATAAAAACACAGTGAAGATGCTACAAGCATGACATGATGGCACTTTACGTCATTTATATATTTTGCAGATCCTATAACTTTATATGTCTTAAAATTACATAATGTGAATGTTAAAATCTGTTAATTTCTGTAAAATAACACATTGCATTATGATTTAAACAAGTTAATCAAAAGAAGCCTTTCCAATTAAAAATACTGTATAGTATAGAAATAACACCAAATTAACAATTCAGATAATAATTAAATGATTAGAATTTACATCAAAGATCTACTGTCACAATATAACTGATAACATAACCGAAGAAACACAACTTTGTAAATAATATCTAAACAAATGTGATGGATTGTGAAGGAAAGCAACTTTCCCCATTGATTATAAGGCAACACTCGTTTTCCTTTCTATGAAAACTATTTCAACATGTCTTAAAAGTATGCACATTGCTTTTTAATTTATTTCTTTTTTATAGTAAAACCTCTTTTTAAAATACAATGCTTTCTTTTCTTATATGGCATGGCTAACCATTTGCCAATTACCAATTGTTTCTTATGTTTTTATTGAAAAGACAGTTCTGGCAGGTCACTTACAATGAACTATAACAGCATAGTTTTCATCATAAAGCAGGACCAGCTTACTTTAGTGTTGTTGGAGTGTTGTGAGGCATTGCTGGGTTGTTGATTCTGTGGCTGCTTCATTGCAGTGGCAATGTTTTCAGCATGAAGCCTAGTCACAGTTCATTTAGAGTGAGATTCTAATATAAGCTAATTTTAGAGAAAATGCTGACCTTGATCAAACCTCTGTTCATTTAGTTCCATAATTATTCACTTTGAATTTTATGAGGGAATTTTGAATGTTTTAAATTGCTGCTTGAAAAGACAGTAGCTTTTGTATGAGCCTGTAGGTGATCTATAATTGAAAAGCCAGCCGGGTCTTGTAACTAGACACACAAGTACACAATTATACACACAAACACACACAGGGGGCTGTACATCACAGAGCCACTCTCTGTTACTCAATTCTGCTGAATTAAAGGAGCAAAAGAATGGAGGATTGTGATAGGGATAGAGAATAAAAGAGCAAATGTGTTAGAAAACCCATTCTTTTATATTACAAATCCACTGATCTGGATTTGTGGTCAAGACGGCCCCCTCTCTCATGACACATACATACAAGCGCTCTTGGGCTCTTTGTGCGATTAAAAGGAACATTAGTAGGAGTTCAGAGACTCTGTGAGAAGGGCAGCCTTGGACTTTGAAGTCAACTACACTCCTGCGTATTTGCTCACTCAGAATAGAGCTCCTCTGTACCTTAATGGCAAGTCTGACAGGAAGCCCACTCTCTGGCCGGGCCCACTACTAAAACAGTGCCAGACCACCCTGCTTTTCTAGCTACAACAACAAGTTGGAGGCAGAAAAGTGCTGACAATTTTCGCTGTTTACTCGTCAAAAAATATTTTCACATTATATTAAGTTTTATTTCTTAAAGCATATTTTTCCATTGACAGCAATTCAAAATGACATGTGTGTTTGATATTATTGTATTATTGGTCTTTTTACCTGTGCCTGGTTTTTTTTTTTTGGAGGCCCTTTTTCCTAGTCTGCTACCTATAATTTCACATCTAAGCATAAGGCAAAATGTAAAAAAACACGGGCACATACAGAAGACGTGCATATTTTAATCATGTTTCTGATCCTTGTGAGAACTATTTCACCCACAGAATGTTTCATCTCAGCACATTTGAACACACTGAACTCACTTACAACTGCAGCTCTTTAGAATGAAATACATTTATTCTGAGTGCATGTGTGTTCGGCTGCAGGGAAGTGATCTTAAATGAACAGAAATTTCTGTAAATTACTGTTTGAGTGTCAAGGCAGGACATGGCAAGGAGAGATGGGATTGCAGCGTTAACTTTTATTTAACAAAATAAAGAATACAACTAGAAACGGAACACAGCAGCAGGAGAATGCAATTAAACACAGGAAAGCCAAAACATACAAATTAAAAGTCCTAGGAACAGAAACTGAAACCAAAACCAAATGTTACAACGGGTTACAATTCCACTAATTGTTTGTAACCCATTTTGCAGTATAGAAATGCACAGAAATTGTAGTATGTTTTTACGGATGTTGCCATGAGCTCACAGTTAAATTCAGTTTAGATTTGATACAACTTATTGTATCCTCTTTGAGAGATGAGAAACAAAATCAGTAATTTATTAAAAGTAGTGTATTAAAATCAGGAATTTATTAGAGGTTCTGACAAATTGCTTTGCTTAAAAAATGCAATACACAAAACATAGGAAGTTTCGCCACTAGAGGTTGCTTATATTCAAAACAAAAACAAAGGTGTAGCTTGATGACGATGTGAATGAATGATGAATGAAACCTTTATTGCCCTGAGGGGAATTTGTTTTCCACTCAGGGGAGCCACACTGAACATTAGCATAGATAACAGTAACTACTAATAATAATAATAAAATGAATAAATTAAAAAACACACCAAACATGAGTGTGGGATCATGGGAGTTGTAGTCTTTACCTCCACAGCCGATGGAAAATGATGTTCATGGATGAGCTAATGTATTAAAGTTTTATTAACGTTACTATGATATGAAGCAGGGCGGGGCCGAGAGCCTGGAACATTTTACATGGCCGTTTTGTGCATTATTTAGCTTATATTTGCATGTTATTATGCTTATGCCGCAGTCAGCCGCTGCGCTCCTTTTGTTTAGTTGTTTATTTTTATTTTATTATTAAAGTCACATTTAATGTCCATCTCCTTTCCTGAACTTGAACTTTGTTACAAGTTACATTTGATCACTTAAATAATTACATTATTTTATTTCAATCTAATGAAACAGCCACAAGTGCTGAATTACTTCTCATAAAGGCCACATTATTTGACAAATTAAAATTGTGAGGTAATGCAGCGCTGTTTTACTTGGTCAAAACAATCATACATTTGAGTGTGTTAAAAGTTGTTATAATGTTACTTTGTGCGTTCACTCAGCGGCTAGTATGAGACAATTGCTGCACATTGCAGTCAGCTATATCGATATTAGAATGTCATATTAATAAAAGCTGGATGACTTGTGTTACCAAATGGCATGCAAATTATTTTAAAATATATTGTATGGTGGAGAAAATGCTGTATTACTGTTACTTGTAAGGAATTTAGCTCTGGGAAATATGAATAATCAATAATAACTTGTTATGATTAATTATGAATATTTGGGTCAGTTAATTGAATTATATTGACATGGCTAAATTAATATTACAATCAATTAATCAGTTCGTCCAATGAACTCTTTTGATTATTAATTTATTCTAAGAAAAGGGTATCTTCCACCGCCACAGAAGAATAATTATTTCTTAGCATGTGCAGCGCTTTGAGGCTGTAGCAAGATCAAGATCGTAAAAGAGACGTTGTTTGCAAGCAGTGAATAAGAACTAAATACATAAAGTGCACAAGTTTTATTAACTAAATCATAAACATAAATAAACTAAACAAACATACATAAATACATGTGTAGGGAAAAGGAGTGAGAGATGGAATGATGTAACGATGGAGAAGATCCATCTAACTATGAGAAGAACCAACAGCATTTAATTTTCACATTTCATTGAATTGAATACTTTGTAGTGGGAACAATTCTTGAAGTTGTGGAAAATTGAAGTTGTTGAGGGTTCCGGCAGTGGCAAGTGGAAGTTGTTTGAAAGTTATCTTTCTCCATGAGCACATGAGGTTTGGTCAAGGCCCTGCTGAGGCCACGTTGAGCACCCAGGAGAAGGGAGGAAGTGTTGTTGGTGGTTCCGTTTGTTGTTGGTTGAGAGAGTCTTCTCTCTCCATCCTGAATGTGAGTCCAGGGCTAGCAGTTTTCTGGATTGAAGAAAAGGCAGTCTGACTCCCTTTTGAGAGCATGAAAGCATGGCCTGCTTGGCCCTTGGGCCCCCGTGGAGGGGGAGGGGTTCACCAGTATCAGCAGCAGTGTGTTGCATCCGAATGAGAAAACTAAGAGAGAGAGGTCACATGTGGACTGTCTCTAATAAGGCCTGAGATAGATCCAACCCCTAAGGGTTGACTGACCAATAAGAAAGGTGACATGTCTGAGAGGGAAAGTGGCTCTTTGTTGATTTATGGTCTTTGTCTCCAGCGTGCTTAGACTGTTCATTCATGCTCAAATAGATATAACAAATCCATATTGCATTCTAAGAGAAGGTGATGTACATCAAAGTGTGAGTCATTAAATGAGGATTCATTAGGTAGGAGGCATGATACAGGTGAGGTTACATTGACCGTTAGCTGAAATAATAATCGTACACAAGACAGTAAATCATTTACACAATGCTATGATGCATGTTCATTTATAGATCAGTTAGTATATGATTAATGCAGAAAAGTCTGTTTTAAAGAGGGTTTCTGTCTTCCCATTGTCTCTCTCTTGTGCATGTGGCCAAAGGAATGTGGTTGTAAAAACCTCCTTATCAGCCCTGTAACATAACACTTTGTTTCTGCTCTTGTGTTCGTTTCATTTGGGATGTTAGTTTTGGAGTTTCATAAACCTTTGTATATAATGAATAATTAGTGTGTGTCTGATGGGTCCAGACCCTACAACTACAAATAAAGCTTTCTCTGATTGTGCTATGTTAGCCACTTTACTAAATAGTGTTGTCTCTGGGGCTGTTTACACGACACTGTTTTCAACTAAAACGTAAAACTTTTATGCGTTGTGGCTATTCATTTAAACGACGAGATTTTTGGGTGGCTGAAAACGCAAACATTTGAAAACGGGTTTCAAAGTGCAAGTTTTTGAAAACGGTCTCTGTGTAAACAACAAAAACGTGAATCTGTGAATACAGTCTATTGTAATTCATCACCATCTAATGGCCTGGCAGCAGAATACAGCATGTTTAATCTTTTTCGCTGATCCGTGTGAATAGGGATCGTTTTGACAATGGTGACAAAAACTCAAAGGAAAAACTTCTCAGTTTTAAGCATATCGTTGTCGTGTAAACGTACCCTCTGAAGCATGGTACTGTCACAATATAACCCTGTTTGGACTCAGTTGCACCATTTCCCGCCACTAGTTTGTCGTCATGGTTTCTAATTTCTAATCACTGTCAGCTGTGTTCTCGTTAATCACCTCGTTTGTCTGTGTATTTAAGTACTGTGTTTTCTTTTCAGTTCACCTTTGTCTGGTCTAGTTTGTGAATGGTTGTGTTTTGCTTGCTCTTCTTCATTTGAATTACCCTGTGGATACAATTAAATACTATGTGAACCTTCTTCATCGTCGTCTTTGTGCCTTCATATGCAGCTTAACCGTGACAGAAGACCGGACCAGTAAAGTGATATAGATTACGGTTTTGTTTTGTATTAGTGTTTTTTGTAGTTATTTTTTCCCCATCACCATGGACTCTTCCCCATTCCTGTTAATCTGCCTTGACCAGGGAAATCGCTCCCTCAAGGCACATGTGGCAGAATTCGTTGACCTTGCACATCAAACGAAATTCCCGGAATTTCACCAGCCCCATTCCAAATCCAGTGCCCAGCCAGGAACCTCCAGACAGCGAGGAACGGCAGCATGAGCCCACCGCAGACAGGCATGCACCATGAACTATTATTTTGATTTTGGAGAGGAGGATCTCCTACTCCCTTTAATCCCTCCCGAGCCTGTCTACACTATTTTGGATGAGATGGTCTGACTCCTTCACCTTCCTCCCTTGAATCCAACAGTAGCCTTCGAGCTTTCGGTTCCACTGGACTCCTTTGGACCATCGGCTCCGCCTGGCTCAGATATCGCCATCATTTCACTACAGACTTGTAGGCCGTTCGCTGCTCTCAGGCCCTCCACCAGTACGTCTCTATTTAGCTCCTCCTTCGCTCAAGCTGCGCCTCAGCACTCAGTTGCTCCAGCTCCACCTCAGCCCTTCGGTACCCTGTTTCCATATCAGGGGTCGTCACTGCAGCGCCGTTGCAGACTCAGGGACCATCAGCATCACTCTGCTCCTTCGGCTCTCTGTCTGTGCCTAGGGCTCCACCTCCATCAGCTCTGTTACCTTCACTCGTCCCCAGGTTGGTGTGGAGACCCTCACCACCTTGGCTCCTCCCTCCAGTAACATTGCCTGTGGCCTGGAGTGCCATCCAGCTGTTCCTGCTCAAGGCCATCCCCTGCTGGATCACACCACCATCTGCATCTCCCTGGACTGCCCTCTGTTTCAGGGAGCGTAATGTCAAAATATCACCCTGTTTGGACTCAGTTGCACTATTTCCTGCCAATAGTTTGTCGTCTACAGAAATAAAACCAGAAATAGAGGGTAACAGGCTTCATGATGCAAACAGAGTTCATTTCGCCTGTAGAAAACAGTGTAATTGATCAGCTGAAGTCAAAATATATAACATTGTTCTAGTGTTTTTGGATATTTTAATCCAAAAATCGTACATATTGTACCTTTTAAATGTTTAGAAAAAATATGTGATGACTGTCACAAATACAATTTAAAGAAATTATTTTTTGTACGAACCGGCTGAATGAATGATTCATTGACTCTATTTTTCTATTTATTTCCTTTCTATCACTACAGTAGATATCTGTGTATAGATTCAAACAGCAGCAGCGCAAAGATTTAAATTTTGAAAGCACATTAGTGTGATGGTATCTGTCACGCGTAGACACGAGATACATGACGCAGGAATTTTAACAAAGATACTTTAATAAACACAGAGAGTTTAATCGGGAGAATGCACAAAGAATAATCACATTCACCACACTAAATCACAACGAGAACTGACATAGGATTGAACAAATTAGGAAGTTCTTATACATAGAGAACTCAACTAGATACAGATGGGATTATTAAAGTGTTAATTAGGGATGTCAATTTTCACAAATTCCCATGATCGATCGTCGTTTAAATTAACGATCAATTAATCGATTAATCGTTAACATTACAGGGTCTGCAAATGCTGCTCAAAAAGCTATGTTACTCACCAAATTAATAAGAATGTTTTTTAATCTAAATAAAGGCTTAGTAGGATTGTAAAATGTTTTGATGTGATTGATAAATTAAATTAACTATTTAATATATAAATATAACGACAAATACAATGTGTCACCAACGCCGCCTCATATGCGTGCTTGTCAGAATGTGTGACTGTTGTGGAAGTGCTAGAACAACGCACTGAAAACGGCAACTAAACCCAATGAATTCACAACCATTTAATAAAATAGAGTTCTCATGTTATGTAACATGAAAGTCCCAAATTAACCATCGTTATTATTAGTCGTGCATTCTGCTTGAGCGGCGCGCGCTGAATGAATAACCGTTGAGCACTTTGTTAGCGTTTATTTAACTCAAAGAAACGCATCCTATTTGATATTAATCAGATATATACAAAATAAGCAGAATATTACAAAATTATATCTGCACAAAATGACGTGAATGCACAAGTGAACTTAAACTGAGTTACGTGCCATTCAGAATGACTCATATGTTGTGGTGGACGCGCTCAAAGTCTCTGACGAGCTCTTCCTGGCTGGAACAACGCGACATGGCATCTAAACCCAAATAATTCACAATGTTTTATTACAATAGTGTTCTCTTTATAATCTTGTGTAATATGACAGTCCCAATAGTCATTATTAGTCGTGCATTGTCGTTTGAGCTGAGCGCGCTAAAGATCACGTCGATTCTTAACCAAATCCAATATGAGACCAATCAGATATAGATAAGCGTACACAATTTAAACTATTACAACTTACATTTGCACAAAACAAAAGGCTGCGAATGCACACGCAAACTTATAGTCATGATGAAGGTGTAAAATAGTCCCAAACAACTCCGGTGTGTGTGTCATTCCGGTGTGTCATTCAGTGGGACTCAACACTTCACCACACCGGCGCGCTCGCTTACATGTTTCGCGGTTGAGCAGCACGCGCATGATCCTGCTTAATCGATGATCGATAAGTTTTATCGATTAAATGTATTATCGACAATTAATCGATCGTCGATTAATCGTTGACATCCCTAGTGTTAATAGATAGTGATTTGAAATAAATCATAAATCTGAAATAAATAAATCTTGCTTTCTTTTAAGGAACTTGGCAGCTCTACTATATACGAACAGGTTTTATCGTTACGCCAGTAGGCAGCGACAAGAAACTTTGAGTGTGTCATGGAATTATTCGCTCAAGCAATTAGTTCAAAAACAATGATTCATTCAGTAACAAAACAAGCAAGCTAGTCATTAATTCAAACAAATCATTCAAAGTTTTATTCTACATTATTTGGAACTATCTTCATTGACAAATTAAAAATAGACACATATTTCACTTGTAGGCCATAGTTTGTTTCATAAAACTCCGAACCCCAGTGAACATTTGACCTCAGTCATCCTCATGTCTAAATGGGAACAAAAACCAGCAGACCTTCCAGCATATAGTAGAAAGTTTGTAGAGGATGCCATATAGCAACAAAGGGAGGACCACATACTTTGGTAACACTTTATTTTAAGGTGCTTGTAATAAGCAGTAATTAAAAGGTTAATTAGACACTTATAAGACCTTATAAGATGCATATAAGATGCATATAAGCATTAACTAATGATAATAAATAAATTAAATTAAATAATAAATTTCTCAAGTATCAATACATTGCACTTTTAGAACAGCCAAATAAACATAAATGGTAACACAAACTCCCAGTCACTTAAAAATTGACCTTCTCAAGAGGGAGTAGTTTCCCTGATCTCTTCAGGGCCTGGACCTTTAATTAACCCTTATATGAAGTAGTTAATGCTTATATGCAACTTATATGCATCTTATAAGGTCTTATAAGTGTCTTATTAACTGTTAATTACTGCTTATTACAAGCACCTTAAAATAAAGTGTTACCCATACTTTTGTCCATCAATTGTATGAGTACGTAAACGGACTATCTGAGGGACTGTGGGTTGTGTGACTCTCACTGACAGTGGTAGGATCGGTATGTATTAGAATTCATTAGAATGTGGATGCAGGACATTGTTTGACCACCCAATATTGTAGCCTGTCTACATACTGATGAAAATTGCCAGACGCACGCAAGCGCGTGCGTGCGTGCGTGTGCATGAGGAGGTGAAATCTATAGCTGAGTGGGAGGTAGAAATCTGTAGCTCACTTGCACACAGCTTCATACCATCAACTCACCTTTATTTATATAGCTCTTTATACAATAAAGATTGTTTCAAAGCAGCTTTACAGTGATAACAGGAAAATGATGCATTTCTGCTGTTGTTCAGCTATAGTCAGTTCAGTGTTGATTCAGTTCCGTTATAAAAACCATCATCATCTAAAGCACATTTGGCTCAAAGGGGATCTGCCCATAGTATACAGTAGCATTTATTATAGATTAGCCTATTTATGATGACTCCTAGATTTCATATAATGGGTTTGTGAAAGTACCTAGTTTAGAAGAGAAGGTGGTGGACTGGCTTTGGTTTTGAGTGTACAGTAACTATATTTACAAGGGAAACTAAACCTTCAGATAAACACGATCAGCACATGCTTTGATGTTGAGTGTCCTTGGTGATCAGTGCCACTGCAGCATTAGACATCTGCCTAATTGATGCTGCATGTTTGATAGAGAATAGTGTTTTCATGGTAGTCTGCATGCTAGTCATTGTACAAACATGTACTGCACTGTACTGTATAATGTGTTGTCATGACTAATGTTTAGCCGAGTTTATACACTACCATTCAAAAATTTGGGGTCATTAAGATTTTTTCTTAAAATAATATTTTTATTTAGCAAGGATGAATTAAATCATTTAAAAGCGACAATTAAGACTTTCATGTTATTACAACAGATTTTTATTTCAGATAAAGTATGTTCTTTTGAACTGTATTCATCAAAGAATCCTGAAAAAAAAAATTCCACAAAAAAAATCACAGTTTCCACAAAAATATTAAGCAGCACAACTGTTTTCAACATTGATCATAATAAATGGCAACTTTTGAATAGTGTATATATTATCAATATACCTGTCTATCACTAGTCATGACATGTAAAATGCGTGTTTGTGGTATCCTGTCTGCATGTATGTTGTAAGATATGAAATTCTGCTCATTTGAAGGCCCTCCGTCTCCAGATATGGACGGAAATTATGGAGGGGGACTTCTGGATATGGTGAAAGGAGGTGCTGGAAAGTTCTTCAGCAACATCAAGGACAACCTCAAAGACACCATCAAAGACACCTCTACCAAGGTTATGAACCAGGTGGCCACGTAAGTCCTCATGGTTAATTTGTGTGTAGGTTAGGTTTTGTGTACCCACAAATCCCACAATCATCGGCATTGTCCTCAGAAAACACCTTGTTAAATATACCAAATAGTGTTGCTCAGTATAAAAACAATAAAAGTCAAAACAAATTTGAGTTTTGTGCATGTTTGCACCAGTGGCATAGCTCATTTACATGTCCGGCCCCCTCAGATATCTGATTGCTGAAAAAAAAAAATTAGGAGGCAAAATATTTTTTTAGTGATTGTGAATTAGTAGGCTACACTGCACAAACCAAAGTAATACCCACCGGATGGAGAAGGGTTTCATCTCAGTCTCCACAGTACATAAAATATTTATTTAATTTTATTTTATTTTTCGTGTTCGCATTTATGAGGAAAAAACAATGTTATGGACGTTTTTTAGTGGAAAACAAAAAAAAGCTCTGAAAGCGGCACTAAAAGATGCTTTAAAACTTTCACAGACACATCAAACAGAAAGCACAAAACCTTTCTTTAACCTGAATTTCGTTTTGTATTAATTGTATCTTAATTTTAATCAATGTTTCATCAACCAATTGCCTGGATTAAATATAGCAGACGATATATAAGAAACGGAGGCGCCGGCGCGTGAACTGGAGCGCGTCTCATAACTGAACAGAAACTCAGCATATAAGATAGTCTACTTGCCTCACATGTCTACTTTTAAACAGAACAATTCAAAACGAAAGAAAACAGACTACAGACTGCTCTGTGCTTATGTAATCCTTATGAAATGTGCATTTCTCTAATTCTCTCTGGCGCGTTCACCTACTGAAGATCGCATCTTCATCTTAGCCGACAAAGAAAACACTTGTTTATTAATGAACAATTAAAATACCTCATTGCTATATTTTACATATTCATAATCATTACTTTTGCCGGTTCTTTGTGACAGCTTTTAGGTGCTTTATTGGCAGCGCCACCCTTACATGTCAGAGTCGCCACCGCATCACCAGAATAGGCATGTATAGCCTATATAAAATTCTGGCTATATATATATGTTGCCCCCTCATTTAAAGACGGGACCCCCCCAAAAATAAAATTCTGGCTACGCCCCTGGTTTGCACATGTGTTTATGTGTAAGACTTCAAAGAAAACAGAGCCAAGGTCTTTCAATAGAGTGACCTACTTTTGTGTAACGAATGTTACTATTAATAGATCAAGATTTCTCAATCTAATGACTCTGTTTAGGTATGTGTGTGTTTGTATTGGCATAAGAATAGAATGGGCACTCACACAGTGATGGTGTTGGTTTTTTACAACACGGCATCTGGTCTCTCTGAGAATTGACATAAGTATTTAAGTGTTTTACCCTTATATACCTTCATAACCATCATCACTACCATCAACTGCATAACAGACCTGAGACAGAAAGCTGCTTGTTCAGCAGGAAACCCCTGTTTACTCTTTGTCATGGTTGTGTGTTTTGTGACCCAGCTGGTGTGCAGTTATCCAGAGGATACTCTGGTGATGCATGGGATAGCTGAGCTTCCAGAACTTCTGAACTATTCATGTGCGTTTATCACTCAGCTGAAAGGAAAACATTCAACACTAATGGGTAGACATAGCACGAAGTTCTTATGTAATGCAGCATTTTACCCCTGACTGACCCAGAAGCAGATCAGATCCAACTTATGGTGCTCTTAAGTCAGAGAGCATTATTAAACTCAGTAAAAATTAAATATAGGTAACCAATAATATTGCTATTAATAGTTTGTCTAATATATATTAAATCATAGGAAAAGGACCCAAGGTCTAGCTAGGACCAAGGAGCAGGACCGGAGCACAGAACGTTTTAATTATTTTTATTAGTGCAGAATGACTAATGTTTCGACGCCCATGCGTCTTCTTCAGAGTCAACCGCATGGGCGTCGAAATGTTAGTTGTTCTGTACTAATAAAAATAATTAAAACGTTCTTTGCTCCGGTCCTGCTCCTTGGTCCTAGCTAGACCTTGGGTCCCTTTTCTTAGATTTCTGTGTCCTGTTCCGTGAGCACCAACTAGGCTGAAGCGCAAGTGACCCCTTTCTAATATATTAAATCATGATTGGGACATGAAAATGTACTGCATATTAACCTTAATGAAAACCTACTTTCATTAAGTAAAAATTAATGAAAGAAAAACAAGTCTCTCTCCAACTCTGTGTGCTTTTCTCTTACACACACACTTATATTGATAATAATTAAACAAGCTGCTATTTCCACCACTGTGCAAAGGGTGAATGACACCCACACACACATACAGACCACTGCACAAACACTCACACACAGACACACTGTAAACTACTAGTGTATTTCATTCACCTCTTGCACAGAGGCTTAGAATAGTAGCTTGTTTAGATATGATCCCATTAGAAGGATTTCACGCTTCAGCAGATTACACAGGTGATTTGGGTGTTGTGTAATGTGGTCCTCTATGTCTAGAATACAGTTAGATGACTCAAAAACATGAATATACACTTCTGTTCAAAAGTTTGGGGTCAGTAAGATTGTTTTAATGTTTTTGAAAGAAGTCGCTTATGCTCAACAAGGCTGCATTTATTTGATCAAAAACACTGAAAAAAATGCACGGGTTACAAATGTAACCTAGATTCCCTAAGAAGGGGAACGACATGCTGTGTCTGGTAAGACGCTATGGGAAACGCCTCTGCATGACTGGTGTCTGAAGCATGTGTCTAAACAAGACAATTTTATTGGCTGGCGACAGCCTATGACGCCACTACCAGTGCGACCGTGAGTATAAAAGGGTGCCTGAGGAACACATCATCCCTTCGTCTGAAGGAGACGTGGCAGGCACCACGAAAGCATGGCAATGAGACACAGTGTGTCGTTCCCCCTCTCAGGAAAATTAGGTTTCATTTGAAACCTGAGACATTTTCTTTCGAATGTAACTCGCACTGTGTCTGGCAAGATGCTATGGGGAACAAGTACCCACTCCACCATGCTGAGGGGAATGCATGTCCTTTTGGTGGTGATTAAGCACGAAAAAAGCTGATTCTCCTGACCTTAGTGTCAGAACCAGATTCCCCAAAGGTACGCACCAGCAAGCTGTCAGTGCCTATGTTTACATGCACACCTTTTGTTTCGGTCAGAGTGAATTCATTCCGATTGATGAATCCGAAGGTAGTGCTTACATGAATGCTAAATAAATAGTTTGGGTTGATGTGCGCATGCACACTCGCAGTCCTTTCCAGTTTCAGTTTTCAAACCCTATCAAGTGTTTACGTGTTCTCTCGAATGGATTAGAAAAGGAATAAACCACCCCTTTCAAGCCGATTGAAATTTCATTCAGATCAAGCTCAGTCGAATCGATCAAGCTGTTTGAGGGTAATTCGATTACTAATGGATTATTTGGTTGCATGTAAACGTAGCAAGTAACATTATTCCCTTCGACCACTCTCCAAGCTACATACCCTGTACTAGGAAAGTCCTCGCAGGGCCAAGTGGTAGGGCTCGGCCCAAGGCTTGGAATTATTTACTTACTGAAAAATTCCTTTAAGGGAATATGGCCAGGCTTGCAAAGAGATCCTGGCCTGTCACTTCAGGGGGATTTGAAAGCATCAATCCCTAGGATCACCAGGGAGGCTGACCCCTGCCATTCTAGCCTGGTCAGCCTACAACCTGTCTGCCTACGCAGAACAGCACTTCCACAAAGGCCTCCAATGAGAGGGTATTGCAACAGGCAGTAACCACTTCACACCAGATTCCAGAGATGAAAGTCCTAGAAAGCAGAGACTCAGCATATCAAGCCTCCAAGCGAGGGGAGTAACTCTGCTCAGACCGAAAAGTGGTTCTTCAGGACTTGTAGAGCACTAAAGTAGCTTTGGGGGAGCAGAGTACTCTAAATGATGATCCTCTAGAATTAGAGGAGTACTGACTGGGTCACTGACTGTATGCTTATCAAGGAGGCCCACTGAAAGCAAGGCACTTTGCATACTGACCCTCTAAACGAGGGGAGTACCAAACTTAGCCTACAAATTTATCTCAAGGAGGCTCAGGGGAGCAGGGGAGGAGTCCTAGGGAGCAAAGAACTCTGCATAATGACCCTCTAAGTGGGCGGAGTACTAGCTAATACATTAGACTTGTCTTATTAAGGAGGCTTGCCTTACAACCAAGCTCAACCTAAGAGAGGTCAGCTGGAAAAAGGGTGCTCTGATGGGTGGAGGCCTCAACATGATGACTCTCTAGAACAAGGAGGCCTAACTTCGTACTATACTAGGGTCAGTCTTACCAAGGGGGCTCCTTGAGAATCATGCCACTGGACATTGTTATCCAGGCGGAGCTCAGGGATTACAAACCTCTGCAGGAAGGCTCTCCAAATAAGAGGAGGTAATACTAACTCACATTAAGGCTGCTTAACGAGGAGGCTCACAGGGAGCCCTGTCACTCGATATCGCCAATATTAGGAGAACAGGCCTTCAGCAAAGACAGCTAGGCCATTTGAATTCACTATCCCAGTGGTTAGCTCAAGGGAGTGGATCTTTCAACCGAATGACTCTCAATAGATGAGCGAAAGCCTAACAGCACTCTGTCTAAAAGCAGCCAATGCTAGTTTAAGAAAGAGCTCTAGATAGTGGAGGCATCAACTGGATAATTCTCTAGAATGAAAGGAGGCCTGACTATACTACTCTAAGGAAGACGTCCTATCAGGGGGCTTACTGAAAGCATTCCACTTGTAACATGATCTAGCAGTAGTGCTGACAAGTGAAAAAAAACTCATAGAATGACTCACCAGAGTGAGAGGAGGTCTAATCTCTCAATATCCTAAAAACACTTTCATCAAGGAGGCTCACAGAAAGCCTTGCCACTCTAAACCACTAACCCAGAGGGCTCAGAGTAGACAGGCTCAGTGAAAACAACCTCAGCAGGGTCGATCCACAGTCATGGAGGCTTATAAAAAGGAGCTCTAATGAGCGGGGGCCTCACCAAGACAATTCTCTAAAATGAGAGGAGGACTAGTTAATTTCAGTGCCTAATCATGCAGAGCACTAGAGAGCAGGGGTCTCAGCTGGAAGCTCTCAACAAAACGAGAGGAGACCTAGCAACACTCTTTGTCAAGGAGGTTCACTTAGAGCCAGTCCACCTGAAATTTACGGTAACAGTCCATAACAATAAAAATATAGTTTTGTCAAGAAGGCTCGACGAGAGCCATACAACTCGACTAATCGATCTGCCTATCACGTTAGCAGTCTGTTTAGTGGACTGGAGAGCAAGATTTGTGGTGCGGTGCAGCTCACCCACCTCATCAGGGGAAAGATGACCCGACACTGGTTTAGGTCCCTCAGCTGATTGGCTTGGTACGCTTGCAGCATTGCCATAGTGTGCACAGCCTGACCTGCTGCCGTGTATGCCCTGCCATTTAAGTGAGATGTCATTCTAAGATGGCAGGGTCAGAGCCTTCAGTGTTGATGTTTCCCCCTTTGAGAGATAGCTCATGCATCTCTTCAATAGGAGGCATCTATATGTATTCGCGCTCACGCATCCCCTTGGCATCGCATAGTTAGAATGCTGAAATTAATGGATGTGGGCTGAATACGGCTTCTTCCATGCTCTCTTGATCTCCATATGGAGATCGGGAAGAAAGGGATGGCTCACGGGTCCTTGAAATGGCTCATTATGTCAAGATAGAAATCGCTCTGTCTAATCTGCCTTGATGAACTCCCTCCTTCTCGCGTTCCATAACCTCCAACAACTCCTCATATAAGGGGTAGGCAGGCTGAGAAGGCTCCGTTATTTTTACCTCTTCGCCTTCATTAGCCATTTCCTGCTCATCTGGCTTGAAGCTAGAGCACTGCTCGCTGGATCAGAGGATGTAAGAGATAATACATCCTTCTCCAGCAGATTACTCTCGTCAGCCACAGAGGAGCGTGAAAGGGCCATAGTCCTTTCAAACTCCTCAGCAAGCTCCACCTGAGACCCCCACAATCTCAGTTTCCTTCTCACCTCAGCGACAGCAGGTCATGAGCCATGGGGTACAGGTGTGTGTCTTGGTTCCCTTGAGAAGAGGGTCAAATGAGTGTGGAGCTTTTTCAGAGGAAAACGCTCGCAGTGCACGCATACAGCCCCCTTAAGGACTGAGCGTGAGTTATCTAGCCAAAGCAAACACAAAGGTCTTGTGTATCATCTGGTGTCAGATAGCAAGGACACAGATCAACATTTTTCCTGAATGCTTTGCAACCGGCAATTTCCAAAGTGATGCAAACACTTACCAACATGCTTCAAAACAAATGGCTCCTTAAGATTAAGAAGAGAATGAAGTTTTCCTCAGGCGTCCTTTTATCCCTTACTAACGGTCGCACTGGTATTGACGTCATAGGCGGTTGCCGGCCAATACAATTGTCGCGTCTAGACACGTGCTTTCAGACACAAGTCAAGCTGAGGTATTCCCCATTCGTCTTGCCAGACACAGTGCGAGTACCCATTCAAAAGGAAACAGTAATATTGGGAAATATTCAGATAATTTAAGCTAAATAAAGCTTTGTAAATTTCCTACCGTAAATATATAAATGAAATATTTTTGTGCGTGGATGCAGCAAAATCGTGAACATAAATGGACAACTTTAAAGGTGATTTTCTCAATGTTTAGATTTTTTTGTACCCCTCAGATTCCAGATTTTCGAATAGTTGTATCTCGGCCAATTATTGTCCAATCCTAACAAACCATACATCAATGGAAAGCTTATTTCTTTCAGATGTATAAATCTCATTTTAAGAAAATTGACCCTTGTGACTGGTTTTGTGGTCCAGGGTCGCATATATTTTTTAATTTATTCCTGTGATGCAAAGCTGAATTTTTAGTATATACTGTAAGTACTGATGCATTTATCATTAACACAATTCTACTTTTTAATTGAACGTTTTAAATAAAATGGGTTATAACTTTACCATATTGTATTGATACATTTTTATTTTACCATTGTATTGATATACCATTTTTATTAAGGACATTTAATGAAAGAAAGAAAAAAAAAAAGAAAAAGAAATGTCAAAATTGGTATGAATATATGTTATGCTGTCGATATTGAGTTTATATGTGCTCTTGTGTACAATTTAGATATACAAAAGGAGAGTTGGACATTGCTTACATCACCACACGTATTATAGGTGAGTAAGCTGTGATAGTGAATGTTGACCATGTTCGTGTACCATGGTATTTGCATTTACTCCAAGGTATTTTTGTTCCTTTTTTAACTGTGGACATACGTGTCCTTGGTTTTAACTGTTATTATATAATTAGTCAGTCAGTTTAATGTATTTGCTTAATTCTCACTCACATGACTTTGGCCTATATGGACAGAAGGGATGTCCGGAGGGGATATTTGTTTTTAATGACCATACAAGTTGGATTATTAAACCATAAAATTTAAAGAAATTAATTTATATATTTTTAAATATTTTAAGAATGAAGCAATAACAAAACACTAAACAAGGTTAAGGTATTTAAATGATACAATGGCAGAAAAATGCAAAATACAGCTACAGGTTTTATTTTACTATGCAAAAGAATGCATAGAAAAACAAATAGCTCACACAGAAAAGAAAAGCATAAATCATACAACATAATCATCAGTTATTAATATTTCGTTGGTTCTCTCATGTTTTTGCATGTGTTAATTTCTTTTCATGATAGCCTGGCCAAAAATTATGTCCACACAATTTGGAATATTTCATTGCATTATCACAAATTAAACAATTGACTCCAAGTTCAATTATGAAATGTGCTATTCAAAAATCTTAAACAAATGTTTATTATTATTTGAATAACGGGTGAAGATGTCAATTTCCTAGGCTGGACATCATTTTTGGCCACTGTTGTAAGAGAGTTAGTCCGGTTTAAAAGCATATAAAAGTGTAGGACTGTATATCAGATTCTAATATTGTCATGTTTGTGTTTCAGCTATATGCACTAAATGCAATGTTTGTATTGGCCACACTAAACTGACTGGAAAGAAGTGTTATAATCCTTTCCTAATTGTCCTTTTACTCTGTCAGTGATGTCATATCCTGCTGAGACAGTGGAGATGGGCTACAGGAACCACACAGAGGATATCCGTTCCTTTCTGGACTCACGGCATGCCGACCACTACACTGTTTTCAACCTGTCACAGAGGAACTACCGAGGGGCTAAGTTCTCCAACAGAGTAAGTGCAATCAGCTGCATTTCCTGAATTACATACTTTCATTTCACATTCCAGATCACTTTACAAATTAAAGTGCCTGTGGGCTAAGTAGTAAGTAGTAAGTACTTGGAAACATTTCAATCTTGTCTTTGTTGCAGAAGAAGTCATAACTTCTTATTAAAATTTGTACGAAATGATGTGCTGATGTGGGAAATTTCAGACATAATTAAATTGCAACTTACAAAGACTGAAAATAATTTTACCTTTGTTAAACATTCCATCTGGATTTCATTTAGAAATAAATTTGCCTTTAGGTCTGAGAAAGTTTCTCTATCATTGCACGCTGAACTGTCAAAATGTGATCACAAACAACATCTGGGGCTTTCACCCTAAAAGTATATACATTTTTTAACATGCATAGGCTCATCTGGAGATAATTTCCACATGCATATTTCCATCAAAATATGTGATACTGCAGCACATTTAATAGTACAAGAAACTAGGAAAATATGTTAAATGCACATTTTGTCTGTGCCAATAAAAGAGAACACTGAAAAACGTCTCGGTTACGTATGGTAACCCTCGTTCCCTGAGTAGGGAACGGAGACGTCTCGTCGGAGGAGTTTCCAACGAATTGGGATCACGCTAGGGAGACCAATTGCCTTCGAGTGAATTAAATCGAGCCAATAAATATTGGCATGCGGGATTTGCATTCCGCGTCCCGCCTGTCAATGCGGGTATAAAGCGGAAGCGAGCGCACACACATTTGCTTTACGCTGAGGAGCCGGACGGTGTCCAGTCCTCCGCGAAGGTACAGCAAGCATGGTGACGGGACGAGACAACTCCGTTCCCTACTCAGGGAACGAGGGTTACCATACGTAACCGAGACGTTCCCTTTCGTATGGGAACTCCTACGTCTCGTCGGAGGAGTTTCCAACGAATTGGGATCCCAAATAAAACGCCATGGTGCTGGCCCCTTCCAGCGCCCAGCTGAGCTCCCCGTCAAGCAGTTTCTTAGTTTCTTTAGGGCGGGGGCTAGCTAGGAAAAAATCACACTGCTGTTCCGCAAGACCCGCTCAGTGGATTTGGATAACACTGGGGAAACGTGCCCATGTGGGAACGTTGCGGAGCCCCCGCCAGCCCGAAGGGAGGCACTGAATACACATATGAACTAGCCCGTAGGTAGTAGAACATATGGGAGTCCTCGAGGTAGTCCTAGCCCGTAGGGTGGGGAGCATACTCAGCAAGGACGACAGGGTGAGTCTGTCGAGGGGAAGACACGGAGCTAGCCCGTAGGGTAGCAGGAACGTGGAAAATGACCACGAGGAAGTCATCGTGAAGGTCACCCAGTCTACTAGCAACTTCTTAAGAGAGGTAATAGACCTAGCATCAGGCAGTCCGCCACGCCTGATGCCGAGGGGTGATGGAGGAGCTCAGAAGGTTAGCCGTTTGTTGGGGAACCAAGGAGCAAAAAGGCGCACGGATCCAGCTCATAAGGCGGAATGGCGCAGCAAGCCGAAAGAACCTATTCCCTCGCGCCACTGACCGTAGCGAGTAAACGGGAGGAAACCGGTTCAACACGTAAGCTATAAAACCTGGCAAACGTGTTAGGTGTCGCCCAGCCCGCAGCTCTGCAGATATCTGTCAGCGAGGCGCCTTGCATGTCCTGGGATTCATAAGCCCGGACGATAGCATCCACTAGCCAGTGGGCTAACCTCTGCTTGGAGACAGCCTTCCCCTTCTGCTGGCCTCCGTAACAGACGAAGAGCTGCTCTGAGGTCCCGAAGCTTTGCGTTCTGTCCACATAACAACGTAGAGTACGTACGGGACAGAGAAAAGCCAGGGCTGGGTCTGCCTCCTCCACCGGCAGCGCTTGCAGGTTCACTACCTGATCTACAAATGGAGTGGTAGGAACCTTGGGCACATATCTGAACCGGGGTCTCAGAACCACGTGAGAAAGGCCCGGTCCGAACTCTAGGCACGATTCGTCGTCCGAAAAAGCCTGCAGATTCCTGACCCTCTTGAAGGAAGCTAGAGCCAATAGAAGAGCAGTTTTTTTTTTTTTTTTTTGACAAAACTTTTAGCTCTATATCATTTAAGGGCTCAAATGGGGGCCTTTGAAGCGCTCTCAGCACCAGGGCTAAGTCCCAAGAGGGTACAGGGTGCAAATTTCGAGGGGGATTTAACCTTCTAGCACCCTTAAGGAATCTGACGATCAGCTCGTGCTTCCCTAACGACTTCCCGTCGACCACATATACTTTGAGGGTGGAGGGAGGCAGCCTTCGCTCCAACCCGTCTTGTAAAAAGGAAAGCACGACACTGATCGGGCAAGTTCGGGGGTCTTCCCGGCGGGAAGAGCACCAAACGACGAACAGGTTCCACTTCAACGCATAGAGGCGCCTCGTATAGGGGGCTCTAGCTGAAGCGATGGTATCTACCACAGCCTGTGGTAGGCCACCTAGAACCTCCGTGTCCCGTCCAGGGACCAGACATGAAGTCTCCACAGGTCTGGACGCGGGTGCCAAAGAGTGCCCCGTCTCTGAGAAAGCAGGTCCTTCCTCAGAGGAATGGGCCAAGGAGGTGCTGTTGCGAGGAGCATGAGTTCCGGGAACCAGGAACGGTTGGGCCAGTACGGCACAACTAGCAAGACCTGCTCCTCGTCCTCCCTGACTTTGCACAGTGTCTGTGCGAGAAGGCTCACTGGGGGAAACGCATACTTGCGTGGGCCCCGGGGCCAGCTGAGTGCCCGTGCATCCATACCGAGGGACCCTCCGGTCTGGGAATAAAACAACTGGCAATGGGTCGTGTCCGGAGAGGCAAACAGATCTATCTGAGCGGCTCCGAAGATTCGCCATATCAGCTGGACCGCCTGGGGATGGAGTCGCCATTCTCCCGGAAGGGGTGGTTGCCGTGAGAGCTCGTCTGCCACACGGTTGAGCGCACCCGCGATGTGAACAGCACGAAGCGACCTCAGAAACTTCTGACTCCATGGGAGGAGATGGCGGGCGAGTCGCGACATGCGGCGGGAGCGTAGACCACCTTGATGATTGATGTACGCAACGGCCGCAGTGCTGTCCGAACGGACCAGTACGTGCTTGTGACGAAGCAACCCTTTGAGGCGGCACAAGGCTAAGCGTACTGCTTGCAACTCTAGGCAGTTGATGTGCCAATGCAGCTGAGGCCCCGTCCATAGACCTGAGACTGCATGCCCGTTGTACGTGGCCCCCCATCCAATGGCTGAGGCGTCCGTCCTGGACACCTGGACTAGAGGCACTGCGGCCCGTAGAAACACAGGGTCCGACCAAGGGATGAAGGTTTGGCGACAGTGCCGGGCGACTTTGACCCGGAACGTGCCGCTCTGCCACGCCCATCTCGGGACTCGATCGTGAAGCCAGCGCTGAAGCGGTCTCATATGAAAAAGGCCGAGCGGCGTTACTGCGGCTGCGGCTGCCATATGCCCCAGGAGCCTCTGAAATTGCTTCAGTGGGACCGCTGACCTGCCTCGAACCTGAGGCAGTTGAGCACTGACTGGATGCGCTCCTCGGTGAGGGGCGCAGTCTGGTTGACCGAGTCCAGCTCCATACCGAGACAAGAGATTCTCTGCGCAGGGCAAAGTTTGCTCTTGTCCCGGTTGACCTGAAGCCCAAAACGGCTGAGGTGCCAGAGCACCAGGTCCCTGTGATCGCACAAAAGATCTCGCGAGTGAGCCATTATCAGCCAGTCGTCGAGATAGTTGCGAACGCCATGTTCTCTCATGGGAACAATGGCCGCCTCCACGACCTTCGTAAAGACGCGGGGCGACAGGGCCAGGCCGAAGGGTAGGACCTTGTACTGACATGCCCCACCCTCGAACGCAAACCGAAGAAACGGTCTGTGTCAAGGCAAAATCGAGACACGAAAAGACGCATCCTTCAGGTCGATCGCTGCAAACCAATCCTGGGGACGGATGCACTCGAAGATGCACTTCTGCATAAGCATTTTGAACGGGAGCTTGAAGGGCCCGATTCAAAACACTTAGATCCAGAATTGGTCGTAACCCACCGCCTTTCTTGGGTACAATGAAGTAAGGGCTGTAGAACCCAGACCTCATCTCGGCTGGAGGGACCGGCTCGATCACGCCCTTCGCTAGCAGGGCAACGATCTCTTTTCTCAAGACCGGGGCGTCGCCACTCTGCACTTGGGTGAATAGGACGCCCCTGAACCTGGGAGGCCGGCAGGCAAACTGAATTGCATAGCCGAACCGGATGGCGCGGATGAGCCAGCTGGACGGCCTCGGAGCGCTAGCCAGGCTTCGAGAGACCGTACCAACGAGCCCACCCGGACCACCGGCGTACCCGCGGAGGGGCAGCGAGGTGGAAGGCAGGGACCCGCCTCCGGAGGCATTACTGCGGCCGAAGGAGGGGTCTGGGTGTGTGGTGCAACACTTACCTGCTTCCACCGGGGGGCAAGCAGCAGGGAAGGCCCATCTTTCTCTGGGGCGTTCGATTGCTGACTGTCCCGAGGCGAAGGTAGGAGGGGAAACGAGGAGCGAGGCTGGGAGGCGTCGAGTCCTGGCTTCCACGCCTCCTTGCCCGGCGACAGATGAAAGTGACTAGGCCGTAGCGGCGACACTGGCATCTGAGCGCTTTGGCCAGCGACAGACGAGAGCGACGAGGCCGTAGCGGCGTCACTGCCATCTGAGCGCTGGGGCGAGGGGAATGAGAGCGGCGAGGCAACGTGGCGGCGCACACTGTCATTCTCACCCTCTAGGAGGGGAAACGAGGAGTGAGGCCCGGGGGCGTCAAGTCCTGGCTTCCGCGCCTCCTTGGCCAGTGACAGACGAGAGTGATGAGGCCGTAGCGGCGTCACTGCCATCTGAGCGCTGGAAGAGGGGGAAAGGAGTGGCGAGGCATGGGAGCGTCACTCACTGCAGTCCGCACCTCTTGTGACCCAGAGATGGAAGAAATCGCTCTATTGAAAATGTGGGTACCACTGGACTCTGGGAGCCAGCAGCGGAACAGGAACTGAATAAATTCTCCACCCGGCCCTCCTCCGGGGGTGGGAGAGGCGAGGACACCATCTCCCTGAGAGCAACTTCCTCCAACCCTGTGTCACCCGTCTCAGGGCTGCTGAGACAGGTGGCGCCGTCCTCCTGCGAAAGCTAGACGTCACCATAAAGCTGGCTGACATCTTTTTCACATGGGGCTGACACCCTTGGCGACAAACAGACCCAGGAGAAACCAGGAGTGGGTCGACTTTTTTCATATCGGGTCAGCTCCTGGTCTCCTCAACCTGCTTCTGAACTGTGGAGAGCCGCTGGGCACAGTCCCCAACAGTGTCGCCGAAAACGGCAAACCCTGTGAGACAGGAGCACCGAGAAAGCGAACTTTGGCGATGTCTCGTACCCCACAAGGCCTAGCCGTGGGATGCTTCTGGACCACCAGTGTGGACATCGTCTGACCGAGGGCCAGTGCTATAACTTGCACAGCTCAACCCCGACTCAGAACTACCCTTGTGTAGTCAAAGCCACCCCAGCCACTAAGGGTAGTGAGAGAGGAAAAAAACTTTCTGCAGATTTTGGCATGTCTGGCTTTCCACAGCACCAACATGCTTCCATACTGCTAAAAGCCTTTTCACACGCATCCGGGCAGGCACGGGGGCGGGGCAAGGCGATTACGCGTTGCACTGCGCCCCCAGAGTAGCCCAGGAAGTGTGGCTGTCAAGTCTGAATCCGATTCAGCACGAGCACACACCATTACAGCGGGAACTCAGCGTCATCATTTCCAGAGTGTAACAGCCCTCTCTCCGATGCAGCGATCGACATCTGATCCTCCCCTGGAGCCCTGAATGAAATAGCTGGTCCCTCATGAGAAGAACCAGAGATTCCACCCGAAAGCTGCCAGGCATGCAAAACAGTGAACGTGGCCATACCTGATGGCACACGGCACGCTGAGCGCTTAACCCCTCGAGAAAGGCAAGCGAACAACGTGCCGACGTGGTCATGCTCTCGTAAGAGAGCATAAACCACCCACAAACACAGTCTCAGCATGTTGGCGATGCGCTAGAGGAGTGAGAGTTCCGAGGAGGTGGTCTCGTCAGAGAACACTCACTGTAATCCTCTAATCACCAATGCTGTTAGCCAAAATAGCCCTCCACCGTTGGCCACCAGAAGAGGAACTAGATCGGGGAACAGTCAAAGGCGCACATCTAGAGCACCGAATGACGCGCGCTGGGTTGCCGTGACAACCCGCGCTGTCAGCCGGCAGCTCGACGGCACACGGCACGCTGGGCGGCTCAAGCCCTTACGAGAAAGGGGAGACGACCAACGCGCTGACGTGGTCAAGCTCTCACGAGAGAACATAAACCACCCACGAACGCAGTCTCATCATGCTTAAGCCCAGGCATGTGAAACAGTGATCGTGGCTGTCAAATGAGGACAGGAAACGACCGCATCCAGAAACACACGGGTGAAACGTCATCCTGAAAAGGACGCGATCTTCACCCGTGTTGCTCTTTTCACAGAAAACGCTCTCTTATTGTGCTGAAGCACACAGGGATAAACGCGGCAACACAGCGGGGAAACTGCAAGCCCGCTGTGCGCACTCAACCGAATACCAGCTGTGACAACAGCTCTTTGAAAAAATAGCAGATCGCATGAAGCAGCAGCTGGTACCCGGGAGATCGCGAAGATCGCTGAAGCGCCGTCACACCAACACAGAGAGGTCTCGGAGAAAACAGCAGACTCGTTGAGCGTGAAGATAAATTATTAATCTTGAAGCTCATCCACTCAGAGGACACAACCGTTCGGCTCCGAAGCTAAAAGCAAATGTGTGTGCGCTCGCTTCCGCTTTATACCCGCATTGACAGGCGGGACGCGGAATGCAAATCCCGCATGCCAATATTTATTGGCTCGTTTTAATTCACTCGAAGGCAATTGGTCTCTCTAGCGTGATCCCAATTCGTTGGAAACTCCTCCGACGAGACGTAGGAGTTCCCATACGAAAGGGAACATATTTTCCTATTTATTATTTTCCTCTTTGTCGATGTCCATGAAAAAATTTTAAACATCCATAAAACAAGATATATTAAACATAAGCAAAATTATATAAGATGTTAGTAGCTGTTGAACGACCTGAGATTTTTTGAAGTCGATAGTCATGTGATTAAAATCGAGTCAAAGTTGACTAATCGCTGATGTTGTCATTAATAAAAACACAAGAGATGGGAATGCTTTGCAGTATGCCACAATTTGCAATTTCTATGTAAAATAAAAATACACAGATGCTGACAGACAGCTCATAACATGTTGCAACTTGAAGGTAACAATGCAGCAATAATACTAATTTCCAAAAATTATTGATGCATATGTCAGCCTAACGTCTCGGGTTAAGACTGTAACCCTTGGTCCTTGAGAAGGGATCGAGATGCTGTGTCATAGGATTGGCGCTTTGGGAACGCCTCTGCATGATTGCGTCTGAAGCACGTGTGTGAAGTCAATCCAAACGGAACGTCACGGGTGGTTGATGTCATGACCAGGAAGCAGAGCCGGCCCGAGCCTTTTGGGGGCCCTAAGCAGAATTTGATTTGGGGGCCCCCTCCCACTACGCGGAGTCACCTGTGCTTGACGATTATTGACACAAATATCAGCCAACAATGATACATTATAAATTAATACAGTGAGGTTATGTATAAATACAAAATAAATACTTAATAAAAAATAGATAGCCTACTTAAATATTTCTTTTTTACTTTTACTTTACTCTTACTCTCTTTACTCTCTTTACTCTCTTTTTTTAACTTTTACTAACTCTTTGAAACTTCTTAAAACAAACTGTCTCAAAACATATCAAATAAATTATTTGCTAAAATAATGACAACTGAGAAATCAAAAACATAATAAGAGCAAGGGTTCAACAATGACAATTATTGTTGAAAACTGTAAAAATATTATTATTTCTCAACTGTCTCAATACAGTGTAACTGTCCACAAAGTCTTTTTTTTATTAGTATTATTGTAACAGACTTTGTTAGATTGCACATGACTCCAACAAAGTCTATTACTATAATACCGGTAATGATATACTGGCGCTCGTTGTATATGTGTGTGTATGCAATGTATTTTTCCCCTCTGGGCTTGCCGTAGATGGGAATGGTTCAATTGCTGCACAAAACATACCGTAAGTAATCATGCAAACATACTTTTATCTTGCTCCTTTTTTCTCCTCTGTCATTTTCTTCGTTCTATTTTCGGCACCAGAGGGATACGTCCTTTTTTGTGACATTGCTTAACATTACCGCGAGTCCGCGACTATGCGCAGTTGCGCACGAATTGTCTATGCACGCGCGAGGTGTCTAGATTATGCGCATGACTTAAACGCTGGCAGACACAGCAGCAGTTGTAGGGAGGTATATTGATCATGAAATCAGAATTTTCTTTTATTGTCTTTAATTATTCATTCATTCATATTAATTCATTTATTCATGTCACTTGTTTAAGTTATCTAAAAAAATATTTTTAGATTTTTCGACTCGATTGGGGGGGCCCCCTGGTGGCCAAGGGGCCCCAAGCAGCCGCTTAGTTCGCTTATGCCTCGGGCCGGCCCTGCCAGGAAGCATAAAAGCACATCTGGAATAACCAACGTTAGCTTCAAAGTAGCCGAACCAAGTCGATCACAGGGATGCAGGAAGTATGGCAGAGCGGTGCAGCATCTAGTTCCTCTCTCAAAGAACAAGGGTTATGCTCGTAACCCGAGACATTCCCTTTCGAGGGAACTCGCACTGCGTCATAGTATTGACACTTTGGGAACAATAATACCCAAACCGCCATGCTTACAAGTGCCTGTCTGTGTGAAAACTGCAACCACAACTAAGACAGGAGCACCTGCAAACCACAGTCCAAGTCCAAATCGTAAAACCTTAAGAATGTGAGGGGAGAGGACCAGCCTGCCGCATCAGATACATCTTACAGGGACACCCCCGTCAATAAGGCCTTAGAGGCCACCATACTCCTGGTTGAATGAACTCTGACAGCCAAAGGTGAAGGATGTCCTGAGACCCCATAAGCAAGAGAGATAGCCTGGACTGTCCTTTCTTATGTGATCTAAAGCAAACAAACATCAGATTAGTTTTCATCCATAGGGAAGCTCTGTGGACATAAGCATCCAGTGCTCTCACTGGGAACACAATGTTCAGCTTCTCATGGTCCTAATCTCTGAAAGGAGGAGAGCAAAAGGCTTATAAGATTATAGGCCGGGGCACATTGGTAGGCACCTCAGGGACATAGCCCGGTCTAGGGTATAAGAATGCCTTAACCATCCCCGGTGAAAACTCAAGGCAAAGGGCCTGTAGGTCTCATACTGTTTTAAGAGACATGATGCCTTGAAGGAACACTGTTTTCAGAGTCAGAAACTTTTGCGGAACAGTCTCAATAAGGTCGAAGGGAGCTGTGGATAGACCTTCTAGTACAATGGCCAGGTCCCAGGATGGTACTCTAGTGTTGCTTGCAGGCCTCAGCCTCAAGGCACCAAGGAGGAAACGTGTCACCAATGGGTTTCTCCCCAGGGATACACCAACCAAAGGGACATTGTAGGCAGCTATGGCTGCCACGTACACCTTTAGTGTGGAAGGGGATAACCCTGCTGAAAGACGTTCCTGCAGGAACTCCTGCTCTGTACCAACTGGGCAGTTAACTGGGTTTCACTGTCGAATTCTGCACCATGAAGTGAAAACCCTCCAAACCAACAGCTTCCATAACTCTGGGCGGGGGTGAAGGATTATGCCCCCCTGCCTGTTACAAAAGGTCCCTCCTGACCGGAATTCTCAGGTTGGCCAGAATGGCTCTACTAGTAGTAGACTCATCCCGTCCTGGCGGACTCTCTCCAGAACTCCCGGGAGCAGAGCGATCGGGCGAAAAGCATACAAACGTAGCATCGGCCATGTCTATTTAAGCGCAATATATTAGCAGCAAAAAATAACTCAATTTAGCATGTGGTGGAGGCTTATGTGCACTAGGGCTGTCACTTTTGTGAAAAAATCCTGTTCGATTTTTGAGACGTAAGTGTTCATTGAATCGATTGTAAAATCGATTTTCCATGTCTAAAGACGTTTCCATTTTCATCACCAAATATAGGCAAATCCACGGACACCTAACAGGCATTAGGACGAGCGTAATGAGGGTGCTTGAGACGCACAAGTCAGCAATATTTCTGATGATTTATTGGCGTGAAGTTTCAGCACAATGACAAACAGGAGCGCAACATTCAGGGATTGAGATTAACACCATCCGACTCGCCAAATGCGGGTAAAAATGAACTTTGGCGGGAAACGCTGTCAAATCACGAGCTGATCTGGCGTGTTTCTATGTTTACTCACTTTCTTTGCTGGGGAAGTTCGTGTAAGCCAAATCTGCGCGGATTTAGCGCAAATACGCAACTCGTGAGTCCTCATGATATATTAACCCTCTGGGGACCAGAAACGCGCCGGCGCGTTTTGCTCGTTTTTTTTCACATAGCAGAAAAATAGACTTAAAGTACTACCATCATTTCTGTTCATAAGAGTTAAGAAATATGAGAAAATAATCTGTTAAATGTCTACTTTTTTATGTGCCCACATACAATCGAAATAAAATATTGTGCTTTTGTAAAATAAAGAAAATAAACAGGGTGTGCGTTCTGCCTCTCGGTCACCGTGAACTTTTTTTCTGGAGCACGTCTCTAATCTTCAACACAACTCAGCTAATACTATTCACCCAGCCATAAGCAATATATCTTTTAAATCATTTGAGTTTGTACTTTTAAATGATCCGATTCAAAACTAAAATTATTATTCTCCGTTTATGTCATCTATATAAAAAGAGAGACGTGTCAGCCCGTCTCATTATTGTTCTCTCAGCTGATTATCTCTGGTAATGTGACACGCCCACGGAGAGCACGCGCTATTCAAACGCAAATATGTGAAGCAACACATTGAGACGCGTTAACGCCCATAAACTCTGAAAACACACTATATTTGTTAGTCAGATTAATCTACTGTCGTCTTGCGCGGCTATATGAGGAACAATCCTGGGACATTTACCACTGGGTTTATTTTCACTTCGAGGATGAACAGATTCAGCTGAGAAGTAAGTGTTTTTTGCAAGTGCTTTGTTCTAATCGCGATATAGAATAACGTAGTGTCTGTAAACGGAAAAATAGCATACTGTTAAATGTGAATCATGTTTGTGTGTGTGTGTGTGTGTGAATGAATGAATGAATGAATGAATGAACGCACACACAGATACGCACTGTTACAGACTAAATAACAGACAACATTTCGTTGACTCGTTTTGGATAAAGTTTTTACTCTAAAATAGACATCAAATAAGCTTTTTTTAGGAGTTTCTGCTCATATGTTAAATATATAGTATGTTTTGTCAATAAACTAATCAACTAAGATGTTATAGTGTTTGTTCAAGCTATATCAAAATAATGAATCCTCAACTTTGAAATATGTATGATCAAACTAAGACATTTATGGAGAAAGACAATTTTCTTTTCAAGATGTTTCCAACTCTAACTTTGGACTTTGAACTGAAATAAAACCATGTCTATATGGTGAAGGGTGTGTGATAGAAGTGTCCAGACGTATGCACCCTGTATTTTCCTTATATAAATCCAAACAATCTAAAAGCCATTCTTTTTTAAATCTCCTCATTCTTTGTGCAAGGCTCCTGTAATGATATGGCCTGATAGCACCTAATAGGGCCATTATGGGGAGGGTCTTTGTCTTTCTCAGGTGTGGAATGCCACACATATTAATGAGAGATCACGCCTCCTGCATAAAGCTTTCTCAAACAAAACACGTCATTAAAAATGTAAAAGACTTTATTGACTTATCTGAATAAGTAGTCAGGATGATTCTCACATTGTTTTGGAGCAAATATTCTAGGCTATGTGATACAATTTTCAAAAGTCTTGTGAAGAAATAATCAATATGTGTTTTGTGGTCTTATTTCAGCAACTTTCATTTTTATTTTTTTCAATAACCATGCATAAACATTATTCTATTAAAAATACAAACATGTACATACATGTTGCTCAGATCTCATGGTAGCCAAGTTTGTGCTATATAGAGTGAATTTACACCTTTGCCATTAACATGTTTATAAATAACTGAAAAAAGCACAAATGTCAGTGCATGTCAAAACATCCCAAGGGCCCCAAAAACACTCTGGTCCCCAGAGGGTTAAATACAGCGTATAGCGCAGAATCTGCGCATTTCTGGCTTCCTTGAACACACACACATACACACGTCACTAAGCAACAAATAACGGCGCGCTTGTTCACTTGCATTGAAGTAACAGCGAATATTAAAAAGCATTTGGTGAACAGAAAAGACATTGTTATTTTCCAACATCCTACATGTTCTGTGTCCTGTATTGATCTGTCCACCTAAAACACATTTTTGGTAAAAAAAAAAATAAAAAAAAATCAATTCCCTATTTTCGGCTGTTAAAATCAATTCCCTATTTTCGTTTTCGATACTTGTGTTGGTTGGTCCGATCGATTGTGCAATCGATTTTCGAACGTAAAGTGACAGCCCTAATGTGCACGCACTTTGGGTGTAAGCCCAAAATCTGAGGGAAAGATTCAATTTTTGCGCAATATGCTCAATCCCATGTCGAAATTCAAGCCCTGTAACACCAACAATATTCATGTGGAGCAAATGAAACAAGTGAATAAGGGAGGTAGGTTTGTGTCAACTCGCTGTGGGAGAGATGAGAGAGCGATAAAGCGCAGCCGGTATTGTGTATCTATTCTGCAGAGAATTAGTATTGGAAAGCGTTTCAGATATTTCAGTATCGATATGTATCTAAAAACTTATATTTTTGACAACACTACTTTTTAAAAGACTACTATGAAAAATGTAAATTTAACCCACCAAAGTGGCTAGAATGAGTGACTGCGTTACACACCATTGCTGAAATCCAAATGCATTTGGCGAGTCGGCAGGTGTTAATGTCAAGCCCTTTGTGGAAGTATGCATCCTTTAGATCTTCCTTTAGAAGTGTGCATCCTTTAGACTGCCTCAAAGTCAACATTTTGAATTGTGAATTTAAATTTTAACTTCCTGTTCCATTACCAGAGCCTGCTCTGGGTCTACCAATGTGAATAGAACTCTGTTAAATGGAGGCGGTCGAGACCCAAACTGGATTCTGTGGCCTGTTTAAGGAGCTTGACGGTTGGAGCTGCTCCTGCCCACCATTGACATAGTGTGCAGATATGCACCGGCCTGACCTTCTGCCATATACGCTTTACCCACCAAAGCCAAAGATGTTTTGAGTTGCTTGGTGGGCAGTGCCGGGGCCTTCAGGTATGATGCCATGCTAGGGGACAGAAATCTCATGAGCGTCTGTTCCACCTTGGGCATCACCCAATCAAGGTTATTATAGTTCCCTTTCGTCCTGGGAACTCCGACGTGTCGTCGGGGGAGTTCCCTGACGAATTGGGATCACGCTAGGGAGCCAATTGCCTTCGAGAGAATTAAAACGAGCCAATGAAAATTGGCATGCAAGGTTTGCATTCCGCGACCCGCCTACCAACGCGGGTATAAAAAGCGGAAGTAAATATTGCGCAATGCTTTTAGCTTCGGAGCCTCCAGTGTGTCTCTTTGAGCTGCTGTGTCCTTCGAGAAAGCTACATTTAAAAAAAAGGAGAAGAACGAGTCATCTTTGGAAGGAGAGAGAAGATCCTCTGTTGCTGGTGTGACGGCACTTCGAGTGACCATCGCTTCCCGCGGCTGGCTGGCTTTAAAAACAAAAGCTGTTTTAACGGCTGGTATTGGGTGGTGAGTGCAGCACTCGGGCTTGCAGTTTCCCCGTCTGTCTGCCGCGGTGGTTCCTCTGTGCCTCGGCACGTTAAAGAGTATTTTTTCTTCCCTTCTGAAAGAGCAACACGAGTGAAGATCGCGTCCTTTTCAGGATGACGTTTCACTTGTGTGTTTCTGGATGCGATCGTTTCCTGTCCTTATTTGACGGCCACGTTCATTGTTTCACATGCCTAATCAGTGTGTGAGACTATGTTCGTGGGTGGTTCGTGTTCTCTTAGGAGTGCATGACCACGTCGGCACGTTGTTCGCCTCCCCTTTCACGTAAAGGTTGGAGCAGCTCAGCGTGCCGTGTGCCGTCGAGCGCCGGCTGACAGCGCGGGTTGTCACGGCAACCCAGCGCGCGTCATTCGGCGCTCAAGATGCGTGGTCAAGATCAAGACTCGCGTGCCTCTATGAGGTGAGTCCCTTTGCTTATTTCCCGATCCAGTTTCTCTTCTGGTGCACCAGAGGAGGGCTGCTTTGGCGAATAACATTGGTGATCTGAGGGTTTCAGTGAGCACGAACCACTCACTCCTCTAGCGCATCGCAAACATGCTGAGATTGTGTTTGTGGGTGGTTTATGCTTTCTTATGAGAGCATGACCACGTCGGCACGTTGTTCGCCTGCCTGAGGGCTTGAGCGTCCAGCGTGCCGTGTGTCATCGAAGCGATGGTCACGTTCACTATCTTGCATGCCTGGTTGACGGCCACGATCACGGTTTCACATGCCTAATCAGTGTGTTGAGACTGCGTTCGTGGGTGGTTCATGTTCTCTTAGGAGTGCATGACCACGTCGGCACGTTGTCCGACTCCCCTTTCACGTAAAGGTTGGAGCAGCTCAGCGTGCCGTGTGCCGTCGAGGCTTTCGAATGGGTTTCTGGTCCTTCTCATGAGGGACCAGGCATTTCATTCGGGGCCCCAGGGAGGACAGATGTCGATCGCTACATCGGAGAGAGGGCGGTTATACTCTGAAAATGATGCTGAGTTCCTACTATAATGGTGTGTTCTCATGCTGAAGATTCAGACTTAGCGGCCACACTTTCCTGGGCTGTTCTAAAGTGCCTGGATGTGTGTGAAGAATTTTGTTAGTATGGAAGCATTTTTGGTGCCAATATGGCAAGCCAAACATACCTAAATCTGCAGAAGTTTTTCCTCTCTCACTACCACTGCACGTGCGTAGTTCTAACTCGGGGTTGAGCTGTGCTTAGTGACTGACCGTGATTAGTCACAGCACTGGCCCTCGGTTAGACGATGTCCACACTGGTGGTCCAGAAGCACCTCAAAACCAGCCCGCTCGGAGTTTGTTTTCCCCCAGCAAAGGGAAGGGAAACAACCCTGAGAGGAGCGACCCAGAGTATGTGACGTTCTGCTCTTTGGGAGTGCGTGTCATTACCACTCCTTCCCCCAGGGGAGGGCCGGGTGGAGAATTTCGTTTCTGTTCCGCCGCTGGTTATCCTGTAATCAGCGGTACCCAAAGTTTGAGCAGTCCACTTCCTCTGAGTCGTTCACGGGCCCCAGCGCTCAGATGGCAGTGAGGGCTGCGGCCTTGTCAGTCATCTCTCGCTGGGTGAGGGGAAACCAGGACTCGATGCCCCCGGGCCTCGTTCCTCGTTTCCCCTCACGGTCGAGACTGGCAGTATAATAAGACCAGTTTCCTCCGTCCGAGAGGGTCAGAATGGCAGTGCGTGCCGCCCCCGAGCTGCACCACTCCCGTTCCCCTCTCCCCAGCTTGCAGATAGCAGTGACGCAGCCCCGGCTGCGTCGCTCCGGTCTGCAGCTGGGCCCGGAGGCGCAGAGACCAGGACACGAGGAGTCAGGGCCTCGTTCTTTGTCTCTCCCCCTCCCTTCGCCACCGGGCAGCCCGCAGCAGAAAGCCTACGAGCTCTCTCTGCCGTCTGCCCCACGGTGGACCGCCCAGACCCCGCTTCCAGTGGCTACATTGCCACTGGAGCCGGGTCCCGGCCTTCCACCTCGCTGCCCCTCCGCGGGTACGCCGGTGGTTCGGGTGGGCTTATTGGCTCGGTACCTGGAAGCCTGGCTAGCGTTTCCGGGTCCGTCTCGATGGCTCATCCGCACCATTCGGTTCGGCTATGCAATTCAGTTTGCACGCCGGCCTCCCAGGTTCAGGGGCATCCACTTCACCCGTGTGCGGTCAGTGGATGCCCCTGTCCTGCGGAAAGAGATCGATGTCCTGCTGGCGAAGGACGCGATCGAGCCGGTCCCTCCTGCCGAGATGAGGTCCGGGTTTTACAGCCCCTACTTCATTGTACCCAAGAAAGGCGGTGGGTTACGGCCAATCCTGGATCTGCGAGTTTTGAATCGGGCCCTGCACAAACTCCCGTTCAAAATGTTCACGCAGAAGCGCATTTTCGAGTGCATCCGTCCCCAGGATTGGTCTGCAGCGATCGACCTGAAGGACGCGTACTTTCACGTCTCGATTTTTCCTCGTCACAGACCGTTTCTACGGTTTGCTTTCGAGGATCGAGCGTATCAGTACAAGGTCTTACTCTTCGGGCTGGCCCTATCGCCCCGCGTCTTCACGAAAGTCGCGGAGGCGGCCATTGTTCCCATGAGAGAACAAGGCGTTCGCATTCTCAACTATCTCGACGACTGGCTCATTCTGGCTCTCGCGAGATGTGTTGTGCGATCACAGGGACATGGTGCTACGGCACCTCAGCCGGTTGGGGCTTCAGGTCAACTGGGACAAGAGCTGCCTCATGCAGAGGATCTCTTATCTCGGTATGGAGTTGGACTTGGTCGCCAGACTGCGCGCCTCACAGAGGAGCGCGTCCAGTCAGTGCTCACCTGCCTCAGGTCTTTTCGAGGCAGGACAGCGGTTCCACTGAAACAATTTCAGAGGCTCCTGGGGCATATGGCAGCCGCAGTAATGATGCTCGGCCTGTTACATATGAGACCGCTCCAGCACTGGCTTCACGATTGAGTCCCGAGGTGGGCGTGGCAGAGCGGCACGTTCCGGGTCAAAGTAACCCCGCACTGTCGCCAAACCTTCTCCCCGTGGTCGGGTCCTGCGTTTCTACGGGCCGGAGTGCCCCTAGTCCAGGTTTCCAGGCATGCTGTGGTTTTCACAGATGCCTCTGCCATGGGGTGGGGGGCCACGTACAAAGGGCATGCAGTCTCGGGTCTGTGGACGGGGCCCCAGCTGCATTGGCATATCAACTGCCTAGAGTTGCAAGCAGTACGCTTGGCTTTGTGCCGCCTCAAGGGACAGCACTGCGACCGTTGCGTACATCAACCGACAAGGTGGTCTACGCTCCCGCCGCATGTCGCGACTCGCCTCCCACCTCCTCCTATGGAGTCAGAAGCATCTGAGGTCGCTTCGCGCCACTCATGTTCCATGGGGAGCTCAACCGTGTGGCAGACGAGCTTTCACGGTTCCCTCCCCTGCCAGGAGAATGGCGACTCCATCCCCAGGCGGTTCAGCTGATCTGGAGTGTTTTCGGAGTCGCACAGGTAGACCTGTTTGCCTCTCCGGACACGACCCATTGCCAGTGGTTTTACTCCCTGTCCGAGGGGACCCTCGGCAAGGACGCCCTGGCTCACAGCTGGCCCCGGGACCTGCGCAAGTATGCGTTCCCCCAGTGAGCCTTCTTGCACAGACTCTGTGCAAGGTCAGGGAGGACGAGGAGCAGGTCCTGTTAGTGGCGCCGTATTGGCCCACCAGGACTTGGTTCACGGAACTCATGCTTCTCACGACAGCCCCTCCTTGGCCGATTCCTCTGAGGAAGGACCTCCTTTCTCAGAGACGGGGCACTCTATGGCACCCGCGTCCAGACCTCTGGAAACTCCATGTCTGGTCCCTGGACGGGACGTGGAGGTTCTAGGTGATCTACCACAGGCAGTGGTAAACACCATCACTTCTGCTAGAGCCCCCTCTACGAGGCGCCTCTATGCGTTGAAGTGGAACCTATTCGTCGAATGGTGTTCCTCCCACCAGGAGGACCCCCGAACTTGCCCGATCAGAGTCGTGTTTTCCTTCCTACAAGATGGGTTGGAGCGAAGGCTGTCTCCCTCCACCCTCAAAGTGTATGTTGCCGCAATAGCCGCACATCACGATGTAGTAGAAGGTAAGTCCGTGGGAAGCACGACCTGATCATCAGATTCCTCAAGGGTGCTAGGAGGTTAAATCCACCTCGTGTTTTGCACTCTGTACCCTCTTGGGACCTAGCTCTGGTACTGAGAGCTCTTCAAAGTCCTCCCTTTGAGCCTTTGCTGACAGTGGAGCTGAATATCCTGTCCATTAAGACAGCGCTCCTGTTGGCATTGGCCTCTTTTAAGAGGGTCGGGGGTCTGCAGGCTTTTTCGGTCGACGAATCGTGCCTAGAGTTCGGGCCGGGCCTTTCTCGCGTGATATTGAGACCCCGGCCCGGATATGTGCCCAAGGTTCCTACCACTCCCTTCGTGGATCAGGTAGTGAACCTGCAAGCGCTGCCCCAGGAGGAGGCAGACCCAGCCCTAGCTTTTCTCTGTCCAGTCCGCGCCCTGCGGGTTTACACTGACAGAGCGCAAAGCTTCAGGACCTCAGATCAGCTCTTTGTCTGTTACGGAGGCCAGCAGAAGGGGAAGGCCGTCTCCAAGCAGAGGTTAGCTCACTGGTTAGTGGATGCTATCACCCTAGCGTATGAAGCTACGGGTGAGCCTTGTCCTCCCAGGTTGCGTGCTCACTCTACGAGAGGTGTTGCCGCCTCCTGGGCATTGGCTCAAGGCGCCTCGCTGACAGACATTTGTAGAGCTGCGGGCTGGGCGACACCGAACACGTTCGCTTGATTCTACAGCCTACGTGTGGAACCTGTTTCCTCCCGAGTACTCGCTACGGCCAGTGGTGCGAGGGAATAGGTTGTGTCGGCTTGCTGCGACACTCCGTGCCTCAGCCGGATACGTGCGTCTTTCGCTCCGTTGGCGCCCTACGTTGGTTAGCCTCGTGAGTTCCTCCATCACCCCTTCGGTGCCAGTCGTGGCGGACCGCCGGCGCCAGGTCTACTACCTCTTAGGGAGTTGTTGTGTAGACTGGGTGTTATGTCCAGTGGTCTCTTCGGTGACCCATTATGCCACGTGCAGTCCAGCCGTGTCTTCCCCTTGACAGACTCGTTCTGTCGTCCCTGTTGAGTACGCTCCCACTCCCCTTGGAGGGGACTACCTCAGGGACTGCCATATGTTTCACTATCCCCCTGGGCTAGTACATATGTGTATTCCAGGCCTTCTTCAGGCATCTGGCTTTTGGGCACGCTTTCCCAGTGTTATCCAATCCACTGTGTGGGTCTTGCGGAACAGCAGTGTGATTCCCTTGCTAGCTCCCGTAATTTGGAAGGGGCCAGCAACATGGCGTTTTGTTAGGGATCCCAATTGGTCAGGGAACTCCCCCGACGACACGTCGGAGTTCCCAGGACGAAAGGGAACGTCTCGGTTACGTATGTAACCCTCGTTCCCTGAGTACAGGGAACGGAGACGTGTCGTCCCCTCGCCATGTTGCTGTACCTTCGCGGGGGACTGGACACTGTTCGGCTCCTCAGCGAAAAGCATTGCGCAATATTTACTTCCGCTTTTTATACCCGCATTGGTAGGCGGGTCGCGGAATGCAAACCTTGCATGCCAATTTTCATTGGCTCGTTTTAATTCTCTCGAAGGCAATTGGCTCCCTAGCGTGATCCCAATTCGTCAGGGAACTCCCCCGACGACACGTCTCCGTTCCCTGTACTCAGGGAACGAGGGTTACATACGTAACCGAGACGTTTTGCATTTTTCATTAGTTTTTATTTTCATTTCGTTTTGACTTTTTGTTTTTAAATTCAGTTTAGTTTTAATTAGTTTTTAAAGTGGGTTTGCTAGTTTAGTTTATTTTTTATTTTTTGAAAATGCTTAGTTTTAGTTTAGTTTTTATTAGTTTTAGTGTTAGTTTTAGTCTTTTTTTGTAATTTGGGTTATTTGTCAGGGGCAAGATTCAAAAAGGTCTGAAAAAACTATTGTGTAATAATAACTCAACAAAAACATACAATTTTAGAAAATGTATTCAACAATAACACCAGTAGCTACATAAAATGTAGATATGGGCACAAATATGTAAACAGTCTACACAAGACTCCGCAGTAAGTGCAAAATGTGTAAGTGACTTATGCCAGGAAAAAAACTAAATAGCCAACAGACTACAGAAGACACACATGAACAGCATGTATTCAACACATTTTTGAGCCACACAAGACATTGCTGTCAGAGTGTCAGGAGCTCAATCTCTTTACCTCTTACAAAATCCACACATCTTCTATACAAAATTCACAGCTGTACAATTTTCACACCCTATACTAAATTTACCAATAGGGGAGCGCGGGGCACAACGTAACGCTGGGCCAGTTGTAACACACTTGTTTTAAATACTTCCACACATGCCAGCATGACGAAACTTTGTGTATTTACTAGTTGCCATTTCAACACTATATAGAGAAAAAATTGCGCCAAAATTCAGAAATCTTTGTAAGATATCACTGAACATTTATTTAACCATAGCAAAAGTACATTTCTTACTAATTGTTCATTTTTCATCTCTATTTTTTTATTTATAATGCCATTTTTTAAGTTAATATGAATGTTTATGGTCTAAATGAAAACTTTGTAATATACTTTTATTAAAAATTCTCATTATTATTTTAAGAAAACACAAATTTTACCTGGTCAAATACAGCTCTGTTTTCAGCACGCCGTTTCAGTGCATATGCCTTTAAATGATAATGAGGCACTCACTCCGCCCCTCTGTTCTGCGAGCGTTTTGACACAACGCACGTGGAGTGTTGCCTTGACAACAGTTGAGGGTATATTTTGGAGAAAGAATGGCAGCGAGAGTCTCTGAGGACACATCTGTGCAACCGTATCAGTTTGAAAAAGATGACGGCTGCAAAGAAGTTCGACAATTAAGGCTCGAACAGGACGTTTCTGAATGGTTGGTTAACGTAATGTCACTTTGATCTATTTTTGTATGCACTGCAGGGACGGTCGCTACGACGGATTTCCGTTAATTGCAGCGAGTCTATGACGGATATCCGTCAATTGCAGGGTTCCCGTCTGTCCTTATGTCTTAAATTAACTTTTCATAATTTTAAGGCCGTAAATAGGCTTTCATTTCGCAAACAGTGTGATAAATGTCTTAATTTTAGTTGGAATAGGTCTTAAATTAAGGAAAGATGATGCGTATTCACCCTGCTGAGGGGGGATGTGATAAAGCCTGGAGTGGAGCAAAAGCACGTTCCTCTCTCCACTCTAAGCATTCTGTAATCACTTTGCTCATGGTCCACTCCGGTTTTTCAATTCCCGCTCACGGAAAAACTGCTCCCTGGACCCTGTTCACTCAATCTTGTCAGGCGAGGCTACAGCTCGTTTGCTGCGGTCCCATGATAGAAAACAGAACGCGGGTCAATATTGGTCGTTTCTCAATACCAAGTACGCAAACTTCGGACTTGCGTCCTTGGTAGTTCGGACTTGCCAAGTTCGACTCAGGAGAACAAACTCCCGAGGACGAGAGGACGCTGCTAACAGCGCGTTCTTGATCGCGTCACTCAGCACGCGGCTACTCCGGTTATCAACTCTGCCTTTTTTCATCAACACCACTGTGCCCCTTTTCTTTTATAAATGAACATAATTATTATCATAAACATATAAATGGCCACACAAATGTGGTTCAGGCAACGCACATTGATTTATCATATAGTTATAACAACACGAAATATAGCTAAAACACAAACCTGCTTCTTTTTGTTTTCATTTTAAAAATATGAAACATTATTTATCATTAAAACTGACATTTAACAAACAGACAGGGTTGTATCGTTTTATTGTATTATGCGTACACATACAGTAAAGAGAATGCATAGTAATATAATATTTTATATATTTTAGAATATATAAAATTACACAACCATGTCTCTTTTTTGTTAAATGTCAGTTTTAGAGCTAATATCCCGTTCAAAAGTAGTAGCCTAATAGGTAGGCTATAATAAGCTATACAATGAGAAATAAAGCAAACAATTCAATTAAACATAAGTCAGCGCTGTAATAGGCTACAAAGTTAAAGTTAAATATAGCCTACATAATAAAGTTATAAAACTTCACTTTGCCCTCAGCCAAAACAATTTGCCATGGCACAAACTATATATTAATATAGTTTAGCATTGTTTGGTCTCATAAGATAAATAAAAACATGCACTGAAAAGTTATGTAGATGGTTGATTATTTGTCAAGATAAGTAATTGTTTTTCATAGATTAAAATAGCTTTTAAATTACTCAATATTAGATTGGTTTTAAACATCTTCCCTTAAAACGCTATTGGTCTCGACTATTTAAATAAAGTTACAGGAATATGACTTGGCCTGAAAAAAATTTCAGTCAGAAGAATTTTTTTCACTTTAATCCCTGGCACTGAAACACTGCTGTCAATCAACAATTGTGGGAGGGGCGTCCGACCGTGTGACGTCACGATTTGAACGGCTCGATTTGAGACGGGCACATATAAGGAGATTAAAACAAAAACACTGGATGGATTTTTATCATTATATGATGGTTGTGTACAGGCACTGGCAACACACATTTCAGGACAATCAACTTGTGAAAGTGCATGTACCATTATATGACCCCTTTAAATGCGTCCGAAAATGAACTGTAACTCAGTCACACAGCCACACAGGCATAAAGCTTGAATTCTCTTCTTTTAAATTAAAGGAGCCGTATGTAAGATTGTGGCCAAAACTGGTACTGCAATCACTTAAAAAATACCATAGAGCGCTGTATACCCTCCCCCTACCCCCTGACTCGAGGTTGCCAGATTAGCTGCAGGATTCAGCAGAAACGTAGGCTGCTTCCAATGGCAAGTGACGACGAGACGTACACAGTAAGTTTTTGGTGTGTTGAGGTGTTGAGCTGGGTGTTGAGGTGCTGGGCCCATAATAGCTGAAGAGATAAGCGTTTTTGATTTGATATTTAATTTGATTTTATTTCGTTATTTTTAACATATAAATACAATTACAATTTAAAAAAAAAGTCTGTGGAAAAATAAATGTATAATAGTAAAACAAAACAAAAAACATATAACCACAAAATAAAACTTCCTTATTTTTAAAGACGAAAAAAAAAAATCGATTTACAAGTGCTAAAGTTTTTGTCATAAGCGGGCTAACAAATAACCAACACATTTACCACAGTAATTATAACGCCGGACAAATTCAATTTCACCAATGGCTATCACAGGGTTGTTTTCAGTTTCATCATAAAATATTGTTAGAGTAACTAAACTTGATTAGCAATGTTCATACAGGTCAACTTGCAGCATGTGTAACTTAGTCCACGATATACGCGAAGAACGAATGACGAATCATTTTTTCTGAGGTAAAGTTAGGCTTCTGTCTCAATTACGCTTCAAATTGCCATAATGGGAGTGCTAATGTTGTTTTCCTCTGCGTCTCAGCATAAGGACAGAGAAACTGGCTCCTATAATACATTGCTAATGTAAGCATACGTCCATGTGAGCTTACGTTACGTTACTTTGCACGAACATGCATAACTTTGTTCGACTGTCATGAATATATGAAATGTCCATTGACATCAAGTACAAGTTAGCCAAGCATAGATGAATCTTACCTGTCCAGGAGAAAATTAGCAACGTTGGCGTCTGTGTTCAAATTCTTCTCCGTTTTCAGCCGTCTCCATCTTTCAAAAGCATCTCCAATGCAAATTCTGGTTCTATTTCTGACTTTGTCACGACGAATTTCTGAATCATAACGAGGTCTTTTTGATTTAGTAACGTTAGACATCTTTATCCGACTACAGTTAGGGTAGATTAGAGCAAAGCTGGCAACCCGGATCCCGAAACACTACTGACTTCGTGATTGGTGGATAGGTGGAGGGTGGCGCATCAGACCAAAACACAACATGACAACATCAACATCAGTTGAGGGCTGCAAGTCCACTTTTTAAATGACAATATCCTAGCCATACTACTGTTGTCAGTGATATAAGTATTTGAAATGAACATGATTTCGTAATGTCTAGTGACATATCAGGGCCTTTTTATGATTAATTGAAATAAATGTCTTACATACAGCTCCTTTAAGTAATTTATATAAAAAACAAATATTCTCAGTTTATGTAATTGTATGAAAAGAGAGAGAGATGTCAGTCGTTCTCATTTCAGCTCATTATAGCTCATTAAGTGCTAATGTGACCACACCCACGGAGAGCGCGCGCTATTCAAATGCAAATAATCTGAGACAAGATGCAAACGTGTCAACGCCCACATCAACTCGATAAAACGCATCAAGTTTAATCAGACTCATGTACTTTACGACGCTGTGAGGAATAATACTGTGCCGGTTTAGTTTCACTTCAAGGAGCAATGGATCCAGCTGAGGTGGATAGTAAGTTCTTTATTCTTATGTGCTTTGTCCTAATCGTGATATGCAATAGTGTCTGTAAACCGCAAAAAGACTGTTTAAATATGAATCGCGTGTCTGTGTGTGAATGAATGAACTGCATATATGCGTGCTGTTGTTTACTACAGAACAGCTTTCATCTGTGCAGTATAAGCAACATGTTAAACTGCAACATCATAAAAACGATGTTACAGACGAAATATGAATGTTTAGATAAGATTTCGATGATTAGTTTTGGATAGATTATAAAGTTTTTAGTGTAAAAAAGACTACTGTCACATCAAATAAGCTTTTGTTCACCAATCTCTGCTCATATGTTAAAGTGAACTAGTTGACTGGTCTGTGCAACCCCTGTAATTAAGACGTTTCAGTGAATGTGGCTTTAATAAAAAAAAAAGGTTTTTATCCCATTCCATCACAGATTGATTTTAATATTAAAGCTCAGAACATGGTTTAAAGAAGAATTCAATAGTGAGAAGTTGGCCAACAATTTATTTTTGTTTTGTCATTAAAAAGCATGCTCTCTGTTAAATGTCCTGGGAAATGTCAAAAATGAACACATGAACATCCCTTTTAAATCAGTCATGTACAATGTTTATACATTAGGTCCCAAATGTGTCATTAAACAGAGAGGAAGCTACATGATGATTCTGTTTATCACCCATAGCACTGATTGTTGTTAAAAGTAAATCATCATCATAATGGCCACTTTAATAATATAATGCTACGAATTAAGGAATGCAATTCCGGTTTTGTGTCAATAAAGGGGTACTTGAGCTTTATTGATGGGGCTCTGGGGAACATAAAAGATTTGGGAAACACTGATGTAGTGCGAGTTACTTATTCTATGAGACTCATTTCTGTCTAGAAATTATACTAGTGGCTGGAGTGACTCGTATGGCCTTCTTTCATTAAATATTAAACAGTGCTTTTCCTATGCAATTTAATAACTCCTAAGATCAACTGCATGACTCAACTATTTCTAGCTCATGACTTATTTGCTGTTAGAGTTATAATTATATATATATCATTTTGGGATCACTTGTTACATTCTTTTGATACTTTTTTTTCTAAATGACAAAAGTGCAGCAACGTTGATGTATTATTTATATTGAAGGTTTGTCTTAAATATAAATAATATATGTGATATATGATGATTCTGACGTTTCCTTCTTACTCAAATTCCTTGTTGTTGTAAGAATTGTTTTCTTGTATGTCTTTTTTAAAATATGTTATTTTATTTTATCCCTGATTATCCAAATCTTTATTCATTTGGATATTGTACTCTCTTTTTCATCTTCTTCTCTCTAACTTCTTCCTCTCATAATTGTCCTTCTCTTTTATCTGTAGGTTTCTGAATGCAATTGGTCTTCCAGGCAGGCCCCTAGTCTTCACAACTTATTTGCCGTTTGTAAGAATATGTACAACTGGCTCAAGCAAAACCCCAAGAATGTGTGTGTGATAACCTGTTCGGTAAGGAGGCATTTTAATGTCCATACCTATTGCCTGTTGTGGTTACTAAGCATTAGCAGCCATGACTGTTAAACCAGATACATTGTTTATATTTGAGTCGTGAACATTTCACATTGTCCAAAAAGGTCCAGAGTTTCTCAAGGCTAATTATAACATAAAAATCTGATGTTCAACAGTGTTTCCCTTACTGCACCTTTAATATATAATGTAATTGTAACATTCAACCAGGGAAAGAGTTAAGAATCTAATTCCAGCTTTATTCACACAAAAGAAAATCCATAACAGGTCATAAAAAACAGCTTTGCATACACAAAATCTTACAGTGAAGACTAAAACACTGGGCTATAAGTATAATAGAAAAGGAGAAACTTAACAAGAAAGATATGTATTATCCAAGGCTGGCCTAATGCATGTTTGCTTTTTTTAGGATGGCAGAGCTTCTTCGGGCGTGCTGGTCTGTGCCATGTTCTGTTTCTGCCACCTTTTTGCCAACCCGGTGCCAGCCATGCATCTTCTCAGCGCCAAGAGGCCTGGATCAGGCCTGTGGCCCTCCCATAGGAGGTACGACCAATCAGATCGCAGCTCTCTGATAAAAACTACTGAATAGTATAAATACTCAACAATAATTTTACAGTAGATGATGAATTAATAATATTGATATTTATGGCATACATTACCTTTGTCTTGAAATGACAATTTTTCTGCATGTTAGTTGTATACAGAGAGGATGAAATGTTTCACCAAAACATTTGTCCTAGATTAAACAAGGTATGACAGACTTATATGTGTCTATGTGTGTATTTATTCAGGTACATAGGTTATGTATGCAGTTTAGTCTCAGAGAAGCCCACCATACCCCACTCCAAACCGTTAGTCATTAAAGCCGTCACAATGAGTCCTGTTCCTTGCTTCAACAAACAGCGCAGTGGCTGTCGGCCATTTTGTGATGTACTTATTGGGGAGACCAAGATCTTTTCTACAGCTCAGGAGTATGAGAGAATGAGGTAAGCATGTTCATACAGATTCTCTGTTAATGGCTCATTTAAAATAGCTGAAATTACTTGTAATGAGTAGTAATATTGTCCTATCAAATATTTGAATCTCATTGTCACTTATCACAAAATCGTTTCAAATATGGTATGCAATATGTCAAGAGAACAGGTTTGATCAAAATCCACAATTTAAGAATTCAAAAACACAAATTCAAGAGTGTGAATTTAAATTGAATTGGCCACACCCCAAATGAAGTTGAATTGGAGATTAAATTAGAATGACAGTAAAAATAATTTACTGAATTGAAATTTAAACAAATCCCCATATCTTGCTTGTATGATGAACAATGTTTATGAAAAATAAAATGTATTATTAAAAAATACACTAACAACAGTTAGATGAACGTATGCAATCCAATTTTAATTGTACTTACTGAAAATCTATTTTGAATTACTATTTTTGTATCCTGTTTGCAACCTCAAATTCTAAAATGGAATTTTCTTTATTTTATTGTAAAGGGCATTTCTGAATTGCGTACAAGATCATTTATGTAGCACTTAAAAAATAATGATATTGTTTGTGTAATGCTGAAGTATAGCTTCATGTATGCTGCTCTCAGGGAACACAGGATTCAAGAGGGCAAAGTGGTCTTTCCTGTGGGAGTGAGTGCCCAAGGAGACGTGGTGATTTCAGTTTTTCACATGCGTTCCCATGCACTTCAGGCCAAGGTATGAGACCAATAACTAACTGTTACCCTTTTTAAATCTAAAGCTGCAGCAGAGAAAAAAAACTATAGAATGTTAGGGCTGGGCGGTATGGCGGTATATATCGTTACCGCGGTAGAAAATGTCAACCGTTACAGATTTTTTTATTCCGTGTATACCGCGACATGTAAATAAGTGGGAGTGGTTAACAACACACGTGCAGCATGCGTGCGAATTACATTTTATAAAGGGTTGTTGTTGACATGATATTTTTTGGGGGAAAGGCGGAGCAGTCACCTAGTCTAGGTGACCTAGAGCAGTGCAGCTACAGTTTAGAGGAGTGCACTTTGGCAACGGGGAAAGCATGAAGCTTACTTGACAACATATCAATATCGTAACGAATAGAAATAACCTTAAATAATGTATAGTTATCTGCATCTTTCGGTCTCTTATGTATAGTTACTTTTTAAATACGAAAATCGCATTCAGCATGACAAGCAAGCGGTTGCCGTGGTAATGAACAACCTGCTTGTTATAGCGAATGTATAATCCTGTATCTGAGGCAAAATTACTAAATATGCAGCGCGAGTTATATATTTCTTCTAACTCCAAACAATTGGCTACTGAACTAGCTGATAAAATCTTTCTTTGATTCAATACGTGATTACAACTTGACACTCAAATGAACCAATCGCATTTTACTGATGCAAAAGACGCACCCGTGCACGCACTGTAAACTATGGTAAAAAAAAAAATGACAGTTACAAGGTGTGTATAATTTTAACTATTTAGTCAACACTAACAGTAGCTGCTGTTCGGTTCATACTGCTCCTTATAGTCACTGCTGAACTTGAACTTCTCTTGATCAAAGCTCCAGGTGACAGGTTGCCAGATATCACAAAAAGCTAAACCAGCCCCTTAAAAAGACATGGCAAAAATGTACCGGGGAACACATTAAACATAACTAGTATTACTAATATCCTACAAAATTAAAAGGAAGTAACTAATTTATTATGAATAGAATAGTTCAATATAAAATATTCAGATATTATAAACTGATTGATGAAGTAAAGCAATAACATGAGATTGAAAAATTATTCAGCAACACTTTATTTAAAGTTTAATTGCACCTATGAGTTGTATTTAATATCAATCAGTTGAAGGAAGTTCATCTAAAAGTTGATGAGTGTGTTTTGTTTACTATATTTAGCTTTCAAAATAGTTTACCAAAGAAATAATTGACCAAATAAAAGAAAAAGAAATATCAAACAAGGTGAAGTACTTTTCATTTCTAAAGTATTTGGGTGTATTTATTATACAAAGCCCTTTTTGTCGATTTTTCGAGAATAACTACATGTATAAATAACTATATCGTGAAATATATTGTTACTGTGAAACAAAATTAGCCATACCGTGAAACAGAATTTTGGTCATACCGCCCAGCCCTAGTACAGTAGATATAGGCCTACATGTAACAGGGTTCCTACGCAGTTTGAAAAAGTATGGAATTTGATTTGAACTATTTCCTAGTCTAGATAAGTATGGAAAAAAAAGAAACCGAGTATGGAAAAATAATAGTGTTTCCAGACTATTCCCATATTCAGTTTTCTAAAATATAAAATTAAGAATTTGTAAAAATGTATCATATAAGCAGAGTGTCTTCATGGCAAAGGTTTAGTGAATGTTCAGTGATTGTTGAACACGAGTAATTGAATTCAAGGCGCACATTTTCATTACACATTTTCACTGTCTTTGCCATAAGCAAATCTCTTTTGAACTTAAATAAACGAATGTGCACGTGCCACTCAAACCAGCAAAATATAAAGGATGAAAACAATAATCTAAATCAGACTGCACTTTGCTGCTTGGTGATCGTGCAACATCAAACCACATTTACAGTATCAAACTGATCTGTCAGAGGTGAATATGTGTAGGTTATAAAGCGTTTTTGGTTACTTCTGATCATGTAAGCACATGTTATCACAAAAAAATAAATAAAAAAATAAAAATATGATAAAATATTTGTTGTATGAACCTTTTATGTTAAATATGGTCTGAAAATTCTACAGAGAGGTTTGGAAATTTGTGTCTGGAAATGTATGGAATTTTGAAATGGAAAATGTGTAGGAACCCTGATGTAAGCTTTCTGTTCTTGCTAGTTATCAGTGACTGAAAGGTTGCAACATCTTAAGCATTTGTCAGTGTTTAAATTTTGGGGTGTTTGCACTGCAGGTAACAAACACCCAGATATTCCAGATTCAGTTCCATACTGGTTTCATCGCCCCTGGCACAACAGTCTTAAAGTTTATGAAGTAAGTGTTTCTTTACTCTTCTTTCATAAGCATCACACTGTAACTGTCACTTCTTTAAATATAAACTTACTTAAAATATATGGGGTGACCAGTGACAGCACCCCAGCAAATATGTTTTCCCTTATACATCGTAGAAATGTAACCCTAGAATCTAAAAAAAACACAAAAAAAACAGAACATGCTGTTTAACTATTTGCAGCTCTGCAGTGAAGTATCTGTGTGTGTGTTTGTCCAGGACAGAGCTGGATGCCTGTGATTCTCCAGAGAAATACCCACAGCTGTTTCATGTGCTGTTAGACATTGAGGTTGAAAGCACAGAGAAACAGAAAGATCTCACCCCACCGTGGGAGCAGTTCCCCACCAAAGACCTGAGCCCCAATGTGCTGTTCTCCTGTCATCAAGAACACCAGGATGCACTTGGTGTTGCAGGTAACACACACAAATCCTATATATTACTAGAATGTATAATACTACACAACACAAAAAAGCTAAACAAATGGTTCTTAATTTTTTAATGAGTGCATTAAAAGTAGGTCTGGTTGATATTTTATTCACAATAAATTCATAATGAATTTGCTGACGATATAAATTTAAAGCACCATTGTGAATATCATAATGGTTTTAATGAAATTTCTCTGGCCATTTTTTGGCCATGTACCTTGTGACTCAAAATTATGACGTTAAAAAGTATAGTGTCTGATGATTGAAAAAGATCACCCTTTTACATAAAAAGTTCATAAAAGTGTAGGTATATTTTGAAAATCATATATAGACTGAAGTTTCTTATGCTCTCTAAGGCTGCATTTATTTGATCAAAAATGCAGTGAAAATAGTAATAATGTGAAAAATTGTTACAGTTTAAAATAACTGTTTTCTGTTTTATTATATATCTTCTTGTGATGGCAAAGTTGAATTTTCAGCAGCCATTACTCTAGTCTTCAATGTCACATGATCCTTCAGAGATCATTTTAATAATCTTATTTGGTGCTCAAGAAACATTTCTTATTATTAACTGTTGAAAACAGTAGTGCTGCTTTTATGGAAACACTGCCACATGTTTTTCAGGATTCTTTCATGAGTAGAAAGAACAGCATTTTGTTCAGCATTTGCATTTACTTATTTTATTTTATTAGCTATATCGCACAGCCCTAATTTTCTTCATCTTGAAGTAAAGATATGACTATCTCATATGATAGAGAGAGACACGGTGTCCCTGTGGAGTTTAATTGCCATTAAGAGTTCATTAGTTTGTCCCTCAGTGAGCCTTTTAAACAAGTCAACTCATCAGTCACTCGCTGCCATTATGTGAGTGTCTGTGCTCCATTAAACTAAACACCATCTGTTTAATGTACTGTACTTTATTTTCTGCTGAAAAGATGAAATGGAGGGCTTGGACTTGGAAGGTAAGATGTAGTGTAGGAGGCTTGTGGGAGTCAACAGTAAATAGTTAATTGATAGATTTGTAGTTGACTATTGAATTTAGACAATTTGATGGGTAGTTGAAAACTAGGCGATTTTAGTGGCTTTGAGAGGTACAATGAAATGTTATGCTTCTCACATAAAACTTAGAAAAAGGGCAGAGACACACCAAACCGACGCCATAGAATAACTAGTGCTGATGAAAGCCGACTGTGTTGTCGCCTCGCACCGGGGCAAAAATGCTGCACTTGAACTAGGGATGCACCGAATCCAGATTTGTGGGGTTCGGCCGAATACCGAATCCACTGGTTTAGATTCTGCCGAATCCCAAACCGAATCCTACTCTCATCCTCAGTCCATTAACAAAGTAAACACATTAATGAAGTAAACAATGTGTATTTTTCATTTTATTTTATTTTAACTGTAAAAAAAACGAACGAAAAAAAAAGAATACGCATTATTATGCATTTTAACAGCGGCGATGATGTGTATTGTTTAGAGTCCTTGCCACCATGAGACAAATTGGCATTGCAAATTGAACGTGTAGCTCGACTTGAATTGCCTTCTTTTGACTGAAAGTACTGCCAAACAACACTTTTTCTGCTCAAAAGTTCCATTTTCACTTTCTCACAGCCTACTGCATTCGAACGGTCCACCTTCTGTAACGAGTGGAAATAAGATGTGTCCCCTTTAAGAGCTGCGCGCTCCCTATTGAACTGTCTGCAGTCTGTATTGCATGTGCCGTGCGCCTCGAACACCCCATGTATGCGAGTTATTTCTGTTTGATGCTCATTTTTATCTTATTTTGTTAAGTAACGCTGTGGACGGTAGAACGTGTGACAGACAGTTACACGAGTTTGATTGGGGAATAAAGTACGAACTGTGAGATGCCAATCGCCTCCGTGAGTCTGTTTTCTTCCTGACACAACGCGTAACACTACAGGCTTGTTTGATGTCATAAACCGATCGGTCTGTACAGCGCCAGTTCAAGTCAAAGTACCGCGAGAGCATTTCAAAAGCATAAGGAGCCGTCTGCTCTCTATTCGCTCTGATGTCATACTGATGATATACTCTGATGTCATTCACCAATCGGTCTGTGCAGCGCCGGTTCAAGTTGAACAAGCCTAAGGTAAACACCTTCCCGTGATCAACGGCAGCGTGACATCGACGTAGCGCGCGTAGTGCAAGCCTAGGGTTCGGTGGGAAAAAATTCTAAGGTTCGGCAGAAACCGAACCCTGTTAAAAAGCCCAATATTCGGCCGAATCCGAAACCGAATCCTGGATTCGGTGCATCCCTAACTTGAACACACCGAGAGAACTACAGCTGACTGTCAGCTAGTAGGCTATGCGCGTTCTGCGCCTGCGTGTAAATGAGTCAACTGATATATCAACAGAAATATTCGTCTATATTTATCATTCAAAAAGGGAAACCGATGATGCAGGCTGCAGATACACAAACTGTAAACAAAGCATAAAGAGCACGATTAATATATTAAATGTAGTGTGTAGAATGAGTGACGGCCCGTCACTCATTCTACATCCCGAATCAGCCCCGAAAAACCTGACGGAGTCCAACTAAAGCCAATAGAGATGCACCGATTACAATTTTCTAGGCCGATCCCGATTCCGATTTTTCCTTGAGTTTGACCTGCCGATTCCGATTTTATTTTTTCAAACCACTTTACAGCACACACAAATATTTATTTTCTATCTTCTCTTTAATAGAACATTTTGCATAGAACATTTTTTGAACAGATAATCTCTATAAAATAGAACTATATAAATGACTCCTAGTGTGGGAAATTCACACACATCTAAAGTGCAGTGTTATGGAAGAACCATTTCCTTTTCACATCCAATATCCAATTAATTTTTTTTATATATTTAGCAAACTAAACTTCTGTATGAAAACAGGTAATGGCAATAAAATAACATATAAATAACAAATAAAAATTCAATAAATATAGCCTTGCAGTATAAAGATATTTATCTCTCTCTCACACACACACAGGCCTATTGCAATCACTTGTTGTATATCAATGGCAAGTTATATTTCTCAAGCAGTTCTTCTCTCATCTGACACGTCCAGCCAAGCTAAACAGGACAAGTGGAGCATGTGCAGGGAAACGATTAAATAATAATAAAAACAAGTTTAAATGGGTACATTTTCTATAAATATTTTTGAGTCTTCATTTTCTTTCTGACATAGCCTAGCCTACTTCAGTTCTTGTTAAAACACACCAGACATGCAAATTCTTTGCATTTTGGGCACTTTTTGGATGAAATCATATTTATTTTGTCCATCAAAAGTGTGCTTTCACTTAAATTGAGCGCAGCAAAAATAGATTCGGCGCCGAAACCCACGCTTCACTGTTGCTCACGCGACGCTCCTGCTCGACTCTCACGCGCTGCTCCGGCTCGCGGTGTGAATGCACTCATTGATTAACATGCACGCCGAACAAAAAGGTTTCCTACATGTGCACGTTCCGTGTGCACGTGTGATGCTGATGTTGCGCGTTGTTAATCATGCGTTGCCCGAGTGCATTTAACCGGCATAAAATCGGATTATGTCAGACTGACCGGCCGGTCGCCGATCATGGCCGATCACGTGAAAACCGGCCGATTCCGGTCACCAGCCGATCAATCGGTGCATCTCTAAAAGCCAACTGTGCGGAACACACAAAAAAACTAAGTCGGCCGACGCTCAAAAACGGCCCGACGTTGCCCGACGGCTGATCGTCGGCTTGGTGTGTCCTGGGCTTAACACACAAATCATATGGGCAAACTTGATTTTGTTCTTTGCATCTAATCATTTCTCTGGTCTGTCCCTTAGATCCTGCCCAGGGCCATGGGAGTTGCGGAGGCAGAGTGGGTCCTAATGAGGAGAGTGAACCCTCAGATGATGAGATGCTCTCCCTTTCTAGCCAGCAGAGCAACACAAGCAATGAGAAATCAAAAGCGCTTAAGAAGCCGGAGCCCCAGCCAGCAGCGGCCCCTTCTCCAGCAGCTGAGGAAGTAGATCTGCTGGGGCTGGACGGTGACGCAGCTAAGCTTCCTCCATCCTCCCCACAACCTCCGACCACCAGCACCACCACAGACCTGCTGGGGGACCTGTTTGGAGCTCCGCCCACACCACAGCCAGCCAGCGGCCCCACTTCTGCTCAGTCCACCCCGCGGAGATCCGCACCCTCCTCCTCACCCTGTCCATCACCTCGATCTGGAGGCAGTAAGTATGTTTTATGGCTTTTTAAAAAAGACCGTTGAACTGATTTAGCTGAGATGTTTGTCAGGAGTCAGTGAAGTGACGCAGCATCTTGGTTGATAGTGTGAAATTTGAAGGACTGAATTATTCATTTGAATGGCATTCATTTAGTTACAATATAATAAGACGCAGTGTCTAAGAGAACATTAATTTATTTAAAATTGCTGTAACATGGTACATGGCTTTTATAAAATGGCAGCAATGTAATAAAAACACCCAAATTTAATTAAAAGCTATTTTATTCATATTAGTATTTATTCATATTATTACACAATACTACTACTACTAATAATAATAATAATAATGAATTATTAAGTTAATAGCAGTTTTTCCATCATATATATTTATACTACCGTTCAAAAGTTTGGGGTCAGTAAGGTTTTTTTTTAAGAAAAAATAAATTAATGTTTTTTATTAAGGAAGGACGCATTAAATTGATCAAAAGTGTCAGGAAAGACATTTATAATGGTTCAAAAGAATTTTATTTTAAAAAAATGCTGTTCTTTTCTATTCATCAAAGAGAGCTGGAGTAATGGCTGCTAAAAATTCAGCTTTGCCTTCACAGGAATAAGTTACATTAATATATATTATTTAATATATATTAATTACAACTGATATATTGAAACAGAAACAGTTATTTTAAATTGTAATAATGTTTCACAATATTAATGTTTTTATTGTATTTTTTGAGCAAATAAATCAACATCTTACTGACCCCAAACTTTTGAATGGTAGCGTGTATGTTATTTTTATTTATTTATTAAAATTTGCAATAATTTCCTAACTAAACGTTGTTTATGGTTACAAAGCAACATGACAATTTCTTTCAATAATATACCATTTTACTGATGTAAGGTGTGCATATTTTGCCTATTTTTAAACAGCTTTGAACTTGTTTTATCCAATCAGATGTGAGAGTCAGAACTATATCTGTATAAATGTCCATTTCATCGAAAAATACTGAATCCTTTCTTTAATTCTTCAGCTTTTGACCCGTTCGGGTCTGGGCCCGCACCCGCCTCTAAGCCGCAGGACTTCATGGGGGCGTTCCTGGGTCCAGGTAATATGGGGCAGCAAGACCCCTTCCTGCATGCTGCACGATCTCCGTCTCCTACAATGCAGAACATGGGCATGGGTAAGGCATGCGCCTTTGCCTCTGAGTACTGCCAGTGTGTGGGCAACGTCACCATAACAACCAGCCAAGCTCTTTTGTGTTAAGTCCTCCAAAATATGATCAGCAGAATAGCCTTGCAAATGTATCTCTATAAAACAACTCGCTAGTAAATGTCTTATTTAAAGTGCTGATGTTTGATGTTTTGGAGAGAGTGGAATTATTATTGGCCCTTGAGCTTGAATATTTGTTTTAAGTACAATGTGTGTAGTCGATAGCAGCATGTGCTCTATGAAGGACAACTGAAACCCTGTATTATGTTTCTCGGAATATGCAAAGCAGATTTACACCAATACGGAATACAGCCACAAAATTTAACACTGTTTCCAATCAAAACCGCATTACCGTAACAAAAAAGCTGATATTTATTTGGAACTGCGTGGGGTGGGTGGTAACATCTATGTTACTTATGTAACCCCCGTTCCCTGAAGTTACGTCAAATGAGACTGACTGATAGAGAACTGGAAAAAGTAGCTCTGTATGATGCCAAATACTGTTGATTGCTAAGTTCTGTTACTCAGAGCCTTGCATTTCCTGAAAATGAGAGAAATATGGTACATTATAATATGTTAAAAATGTTTATTTAATCAAGCATCCATGGAAGATCATATCCCAGAATCTCATCCCATAACTTGTTTTAACTAATCTAAGAGCTTTTCTTAATCAGTTAGTTTAAAGCTAAGCTAGCAGGCTAAGCTATTAGGTTGCTTGAAAACACATAGGACGGGAAACGTTTAATTTTACTATTTTTAGCTACAGTAGCATAATTAATTTACATATTTTCAGTTTCTTTAGAATAAAGAAACCAAAGATTTTCTGCCATTTCTAATCAGGAATCAAATAGAGTACCCATAAAAATGATAGCTATTGAAATGTCTTTTTTATTGTATTAAATTAGTCATTTTAACAGTGACAGGTTTTTGCTGCATTTCACATCGTTACAGTCAGACATCTTTCAAAAACATCAATCTTATCAATCTCAAACATATGAATGGTATTATTTTGCATTATGTATTATTTAACCTTAATTATTTAACCTATTTTTGTTTAAGATTTGTTGTAACTTTTTAATCTAACTCTAGGTTGTCATTTTCCTGTAATTAGTCAAAAATAGCAGGTTGCCATTCACATTTGTATTTTCCGTATGACTTTTTAGTATTTTGTATTGTAAATGAATATGTAAGTGATACATGGAGAGCCATCAAGTTAAATATGATCCCTTCACAGGTCGCAGTTCACCTGTGCCACCCGCTACTCCCTCTGTCAACATCCAACAGCCGAACTCTACGGGAGCATGGGAATGGAGCAAACCAGCACCTGAAGGTAAGTTTTGTTAGAACACAAGATGTGCCGAAGGGACACCTGGTGGCCTCCTCTGAAATTACACCTAAAAAAACAAAATGACTCACTACTGACTGACCTGCCATCTGGACTAGTTTGATGAGCTCATATAGCTCATAAATGTTAATCTCTTGTGAAACAAAATATGACTGACCTTTTTAAATCAATAGAGCTGGATGCAGCTTGCCCGATCTGGCCAGTAGTTCAGATTTGTATATATACTGTATATTCATTTGTTTGGACCAGTGAAAATAGTGACGGTGCAAGTACACATCTGACCTACTGTAATTGTACATGCACCCTAACCCTATTTTCAAAATATTACAAAAAATAGTTAGCCTGGATGCCAGCCCGAACCCCGCCCACAACATTTTTTGGTCGGGAAGTTCGGTCTGGACTCGATCCATTGAGGAGTAATTATGATCTGTTCAGAAATCGTCGGGCCAATCAAATTGCCAGGGCAGGCTTTATACGATGATGGACAGATGATCTCCATTTGTTAAAATCAGTCAAGTCGCGCTGCAACCGTGTTATAAAGTTGAGACAGGGCCGACAAATGCGAACAGATTTCATTGCTTTATTGTCGAGATCTAATCCTAAACAGAGAACTTGTTCGTATACATTCACCTTTTCTATTTCTCTCAAAAATGCTTTTCGTGTTTGCAAGTACTCCGCGAATCCTTAAATTCTTTTTACAACACCGGCAAAAATCGTTAACACTCATTATTTTACTACTTCTTCCAGCGTGCGTGCAGTTGAATTCTGTTGACAACTATGCTTCACTCAACATAAGTCACTTACTGCGTTGCTCTGATTGGTTGTAGGTCTATCCAATTGAGTGCAGAGTTTGTTTGTTTTTTCCTGGTTCGGTTAAGACACGCCTCATAATCAAAGCCCTATGGAGCAGTATCAGACTCACACTCTGACTAGAATACGAGTATGACGAAGTCAGGCTAAAAAATAGTTGTTATTATACTTTTCTCACAAAAAAATACATTTTATTTAAAATCAAATGTTGCGTTTTGTTTATATATACAAAATTGGAAATCATACAGTTATTATTATTATTATTACACAGAATAATAGTTATACAGGAAACTTTAGGACATCCATAAATACAGAGAATTTTTTTCTGATGCTATCAAGACATCATCGCAGATCATTCTTGCAAGTTTGACAAAAAAAACCCCCGAATGTTAGCCAGTTTACTTACCTTAATTAAACTAGTTTAAAATGTTGACAGAAGCAAATTTTACAACTAAATGTTACAGGAAACTAGATCATTTAAATAATCGCTATTCAGTGAAGAACACTAAATTATAAATTCTGATTTGTTGTATCAGGTAAAGGTTTGGGGATGGGAAGTAAGTCTGCCAGCACTAGTCCAACCAGCTCAGTTCATGGTACTCCCACCCACCAGGCAAAACCCAACACTCTGGACCCTTTTGCAGATCTAGGTAACCTAGGAGCCAGTCTGGGAGGAGGTAATTGGAATAAAGTTATTTTTAATGATCCCTATATGTTAATAAATTCATCATGGATTAAATTTCAAAATCTGTGTGTTCATTCCAAGGTGGTTCGGGATTCTCCAGCAAACCCACCACACCTACTGGTACAGGAGGAGCATTTCCGCCCATGGGCTCCCCTCAGCGTCCTGCTCCCTCTCCTCAGCACACTGCCTCTGGAGGCTGGCATCCTAGCACAGGCTTTCCCTCATGGCAGCCTGGAGGTGGAGCTCAATGGCAGCCGCCGGCCCAGGGTGCACAACACCAGACCCCACCTAAAGCACCAGGACCCTCTATGCCCCACACTTCACCACAGAACAGACCCAACTACAACATCAGCTTCTCCAGCATGGGTGGAGCATCGCCAGGAGCCACTGGACCAAAAGCACAGCCTAACATGGGTGAGTAACTGGACACAAACTGCCTTGTGATTCGTCATAGAATCTGGTCCAAAGGTAAAATAAAACACACACAAAAAACTACAACCAGTTGTTTTAAATACTACTTTTGCGATTGGCTAAATGTTTAATTTAACAGCGAAATTTTATTTTTACTAAATTAAAAACTTTATGTGAGTTTTAGATGGTGGCAAAGGTAATCTAAATATAAAAAGAGGAAATAAGCTTGTTCAAATAAATATCTAATGATACAGATGAATTATAAAATCTCTAATATTCCTGAATGACCGATATGGTACAGATATTGTGCATCTCGAAATATTTACTTTACTACAACAACAAAGAATAATATAAATGGCAAGTCTTTCCTTAATAATTATTTCCTGTTTCTTCCAGGAACCAGACCAAAGGTTTCTGCTGCTAACTTTGATGACCTACTCTCAGGCCAGGGCTTTGCTGGCTCAAAGGATAAGAAAGGGCCAAAAACAATAGCAGAAATGAGAAAAGAGGAGATGGCAAAAGAAATGGACCCAGAGAGACTCAAGGTAAAAAATAAAACACACACAGTGATTCATCAGTCATTGTCAAAAATGTTTGCTGTTTAGTTTGTGATAATGATCAACTGACTGTACATTGTCCCTTACATATTCCTATTTTTAAAGACTTTCAAATCTGAATCAGATTATTATTTTGTAATATAATGGTGCTATACATGGATTTCTCGGCAACGTCATCACTGCTTGCGCACGCAACCGGGGCTGTCCAGTAGATGCTGCACTGCTAACATTGGCTATTACATTACTAGCCTAACATGATAATTCATACATATATCACAGTATAACACGGCAAAATTAAAGACAGACTAACAGATCCAACTAAAATCACGTTTTATTGGGTCAGCAGTTATATACAAACAATACAAACAATAAGGAAAGCTTCAATACTTAAGGTTGTTGCAGTAGCGGACCAGCTCACCAGTCTGGCTTTCTGCCTCTGGTATGTGCACACACCCTGTTATGTTTGTAAACAGGAAACCTGTGTATTTGTGTCAGATTCTGGAGTGGATTGAGGGGAAGGAGAGGAACATCAGAGCGTTACTGTCCACCATGCATACGGTGCTTTGGGAGGGGGAGAACCGCTGGAAACCTGTAGGCATGGCTGACCTTGTCACACCAGAGCAGGTGAAGAAGGTCTACCGTAAAGCTGTACTGGTAGTACACCCTGACAAGGTAAGAGACGTATTTATTCAGTTTACGTTAAAGCACTTAAAAAGAAAGTATGAAATCTTAAAAGCACAGCTGCAAAATACAGTAGCATTCAAAAGTTTGGGGTCTATAAGTTTTTTTTTGTTTTTTTGATGTTTTAGAAAGTCTATTTTGCTTATCAAGGCTGCATTTATTTGATCAAAAATGCAGTAAAACAGTCCAATCTGTTGAGTATTATTATAATTTAAAAGAACTGTTTTCTATTTGAATATATTTAAAAATGTAAAGCTGAATTTTCAGCATCATTACTCCAGTCTTCACATGATCCTTCAGAAATCATTCTAATATGCTGATTTGCTGCTCAAGAAACAATTCTTATTGCTATCAAGGTTGAAAACGGTTGTGCTGCTTAATAATTTTATGAAAACCTTGATCTTTGACTACAAAAGAACAGCATTTATTTGAAATAGAAATCTTTTTATTTTTATCTTTTTAACATTGTAAATGTCTTCACTTCACTTTTGATCAATTTAACGCATTCTTAATTAATAAATGTATTTATTTATTTTCAAATCTTACTGACCCCAAACTTTTAAATGGTAGTGTACCTTTCTATTTAAATACCAAGGTCAGAGAGAAGGTGGTCATGAAAAATCTGCTTTGACGGGTAAAATACATTAACCCTCTGGGGGTCTAAGGTGTTTTTGGGGTCCTTGAGATGTTCTGACATGCTGTGACATTTGTGCTTTTTTCAGTTGCTTATAAACATATTAATGGCACAGGTGAAATTACACTATATTTAGCACAAACAGGGCTACCATAATATGTGAGCAACATATATGTACATGTTTGTATTTTTGAGAGAATATTGTTTATGCGTGGTTATTGAAAAAACTAAAAATGAAAGTTTCTGAAATAAGCCTACAAAACACATAATACATATGTGTCCACATTACTTTTGACTAATGGATGTTGTTGCCTAGAGTTTTTTCTTCAAAATGATCTGAAAAACATCCTGCCTAATCATTCACATAAAACTGTGAATTGGGTTTTATTGTGAAAAACCTTTTTTTGTTTGCCAAGGCAATATGCGAATGGGCGTGAACAGTCCAAACCCCATCATGAATAATTAGGTGATTCTCACCTGACCCGCATATTAATGAGCCTTTCAGTCAGGTGTCACACAAGGAAAAATTGAAAGGACAACATACATATATATATATATATATATATATATATATATATATATTAGAGATGCACCGATTGATCGGCTGGTGACCGGAATCGGCCGGTTTTCACGTGATCGGCCATGATCGGCGACCGGCCGGTCAGTCTGACATAATCCGATTTTATGCCGGTCAAATGCACTCGGGCGCCGCATGATTAACATCGCGCAACATCAGCATCACACATGCACGCAGAACGCACACATGTAGGAAACCTCGTGAATTATGGCCGTTTCACACCGCAAGCGGGAGCAGCGCGTTTTTTGTTTGTTCGGCGTGCATGTTAATCAATGAGTGCATTCACACCGCGAGCCGGAGCAGCGCGTGAGCGTCGAGCAGGAGCGTCGCGTGAGCAACAGTGAAGCGCGGGTTTCGGCGCCGAATCTATTTTTGCTGCGCTCAATTTAAGTGAAAGCACACTTTTGATGGACAAAATAAATATGATTTCATCCAAAAAGTGCCCAAAATGCAAAGAATTTGCATGTCTGGTGTGTTTTAACAAGAACTGAAGTAGGCTAGGCTATGTCAGAAAGAAAATGAAGACTCAAAAATATTTATAGAAAATTTACCCATTTAAACTTGTTTTTATTATTATTTAATCGTTTCCCTGCACATGCTCCACTTGTCCTGTTTAGCTAGGCTGGACATGTGTCAGATGAGAGAAGAACTGCTTGAGAAATATAACTTGCCATTGATGTACAAGTGATTGCAATAGGCCTGTGTGTGTGTGTGTGTGTGTGTGTGAGAGCGAGAGAGAGAGATAAATATCTTTATACTGCAAGGCTATATTTATTGAAATTTTATTTGTTATTTATATATTATTTTATTGCCATTACCTGTTTTCATACAGAAGTTTAGTTTGCTAAATATATCAATTTTTTTTATTGGATATTGGATGTGAAAAGGAAATGGTTCTTCCATAACACTGCACTTTAGATGTGTGAGAATTTTCCACACTAGGAGTCATTTATATAGTTCTATTTTATAGCGATTATCTGTTCAAAAAATGTTCTATGCAAAATGTTCTATTAAAGAGAAGATAGAAAATAAATATTTGTGTGTGCTGTAAAGTGGTTTGAAAAAATAAAATCGGAATCGGCTAAAATCGGTATCGGCAGGTCAAACTCAAGGAAAAATCGGAATCGGGATCGGCCTAGAAAATTGTAATCGGTGCATCTCTAATATATATATATATATATATATATATATATATATATATATATATATATAATCAAAATATAAATGAAAGTCAAAAACCCATTTTTAGTCATACCTGGAAACAAATCCTGGTCAAATAGGTTATATGGGTCATTGTATAGAATTGGTTCAAAGTTAGAGTTGGAGACATCTTGAAAAGAATTTTTTTTTTCCATATAAAGTATTATTTTTAAAGTAGGCCAAAACATTTTATCAAACATTTAAAAAAAATAAGGATTCATTATTTTGATATGTGCATTGCATTAGCTTGCATTGGATAACAGTTGATTAGTTTATTTTTGACAAAATATAGCCTAGTATATATTTAACATATGAGCAGAAACTGTCTAACTAAAGCTTATTTGATGTCTATTTTATAGTACCAACTTTCTAATCTATTTCGTCTGTAACAGTGCGCATCTGTGCGTTCGTTCGTTCACACACCCGATTCATATTTAAACAGTCTTTTTGGTTTTACAGATACTATTCTATATCGCGATTAGAACAAATCTCAGTATGTAGGAGCGAGAGTGAATGACGCGCGCGTCTGTGAATTCGTCCATTCATTCGCACACAGACACGCATTTAATATTTAAACAGTCTTTGTGCAGTTTACAGACACTATTCAATAACGCGATTAGAACAAAGCACTTAAGAATAAATGACTTACTACATCAGCTGAATCCGTGCTCCTCGAAATGAAACAGGTAACTGAGTTAACTTTTCCAGGAATTATTCCTCACTGCGCAGCAAGACGAGATAAAGGTTAGGGCGTTCTGATGTGGGCGTTTTCATGGCTTGCCTCAACATTAACGTTTGAAGTATGATGGGGGAGTATGATATGACCCCCTTAAAATATCTAGTTACAGCATTTTAAAGACAAAATGTCTCGGTTTTCTCTCTCTTCCCATCTGCAGGCTACTGGACAACCCTACGAACAATATGCCAAGATGATTTTTATGGAACTAAATGATGCCTGGTCAGAATTTGACAGCCAAGGACAGAAAGCACTGTACTGAGACTTGTATATGTTCAAAACCAGTCAGCAGTTCCTGCCCAGATTAGACGCCCTGCAACCCAAAAGTCCTTGAAAGTCTCCTTTGTTATCTCTCCCACCTCCAGGACCCTGCTTCATAGAGACGTCAGAGCTTATCTACAGTATGTAGTTGTGTGTATCTCTCTATCGTTCATGCACTAGGCCAACATAACTGCTGTATGAGAAGACTGCTGTTGGAAAAAGTAGCATTCAGCATTGTTAAAAAAAACAACAACTCTTATTTGTGTATTTCCCCGGACTTGCCTTCATAACATAGTTCAGACTTTGTCATTACACAGCTGTGAAATATGAACATAATCAGTCAACCAGGTCATCATAGAATGTTGGGTAAAATGTATTCAGGAGTCTTCGGGTGAGTTTATGATTTATTAAAGAGGTTTAGTGCTGAGGAATCAAATGAAAAAATATGTCAGAATTCTGCATGACAAGCCACACACTGTCGCGGCTTGCAAAACGTTGTTAAACAACACAAAGTTTGGTCCAAATCCTTCATAGAGAGTTAATTAGTAAAGTTTTGCATGCTACAGCAGTATGCAGGACCTTTTCTATTTCTTCCATTGCATTGACTGTGTCCTACTGTACACACCTGCTCGCGACTGCATATATTTGCGAGGGGTGTTTATTTATTTATTGGCTTTGCAAGACAACTATGAAATGTGTGAAAATAAAAGTGGGTCTCGGTAAAGTGAGCTAAGACTCTGTGGTTTCCCGGACAGTCAGGGGCTAGATGTTTAGAAAGATATGCTCAAATGAAAGAACACTCAGACAAAAACCTGCAAAAATTGAAAGATCTTGTGTGGTATAACATGTAACTTCTTTCAGAAGCTTAGAGACACTGTGCTGGGAGGCAAAAGCACAATAAATATGAGAGACTTTACAGGAAATGGGAGGTTTTCTCAAACTTGATCTGTGAAATGCAGTAGATTTAACTAGCAGTTTATTCTTATGTTGTTTTCTACTGAATATTGATCTGTCTGTATATGTTGCACTATAATAACATACTGTTTACAACATACATATGTCCAAGGAAAATCTTTATTCATGTAGTTATTCCATAGAAAAAATAAACTAGTCGTTTTGCAAGTACCTCCAAGTACATGGCTTGTTTCGAGCTATATCTGTACATTGAACGTTAAGGTTGTCTTTAACACAATTTATGTTAACCTGATATCTTTAACTGGTTAATAGTGCCCTAAAGAACAAGTCATACTTAGTACTTTTTGTCTTAGTACTAAATGTACAAAAATCCGCAGAAACAAAAAGTTTCTAATGGATTCATGCTTGATAATGAAACAAAGCCTTTTGACTGAGAAATGTGATTGATGGAAAGTGTTCAAATCCCATTGTTTTACCATAGGTGTCTTTTAAACCAACTGAACATATCATGTGGACCATTAATATTTTGACATATGAAATCATAAATGCCATTTAGCAACATAAGTGGATACATCTTTAAAATCCGGCTCTTTTAGCATATCTCGGTATCCTCATAATGTACTGCATGTTTGACTGTAAGTGGCAAGTGGTCCAGAAGAAGTTTCTAGAGTGTACAGCCACTAATCTGCCCTTTCTCTTCTCAGTATATTTGCACTTGAATGGCATTAGGTAAATCCAGAACACACTTACGTAACTTGCAGTACTTGCTGTACATCTCGTTCATGCTTTGCCTTCCTCTTTTCGCTATCATGCAGTGATATACTGAAGCTTTACCTGTTATTTGAAGCAGTCTTCTCTTACATTTTGCCATCAGTTACCTTCCTCTTGACACAATCTGGCACTAAAGACCTGAATGCACACAATGGACAAAGACAACAGATTAGCAGGAATTGAATAAAGATGGAACTTTCCCACCACCCTCTTGTGGACTGAGCCGTTTATCTTCAATCTTAGGACATAATGTTCGGAAGCTAACCTCTGTATACAATAGTGAATGTGTGGTGTTCAATAATGCTGTTTCTCTGTAAGAAAGTGGTATGGTTTGGATACAGCTCTGTGTTTGTTTGCTGTATCAGTATTATTGTGACATTAATTTGTTTTCTGTCTTTTTTCTGTTTTTATTTTCTCCATATGGAGCTGTACATATAATGTGCATTGCACAAATAAATGGGAAACAAAATGAGGTTAGTGTGATATCTTTTTTTTTTTTAAAGTGACATTTGAAAGGTAAAAGCTTGTTGTTGAAAGTACAGGGGAATTAAAGTGATAGTTCATCCAAATATGAAAAATTCTGTCATCATTTACTCACCCTCTTTGTCAAAAAAGAGTTTTTTACTATGAAAATCAATATGCTCCAATGTTGTTTGGTTACCAAGCTTCAAAATATCTTCTTTTGTGTGGTGAAGAAAGAAATGCATACAGGTTTGGCAGAATTTTCATTTTTGGGTGAACTATACCTTTAAGATTGCATAAGCATCATCATTCTAATGGGATCTGGAAAAAGTTTAACTTCAATTTATGCTTTTCATGCAAATACAATGACTAACTTTCAAAAGTCATGAACAAATAAAAAGTGGTATGTCATCACTCTTAAAAACCAGTGAGGAATGAATCATTACAAAACAGCTAAAAGTTTATGGTGCAAAACATTAGCAGTAAAGAATATAATGAAAGGACTGACTAATCCTGCTGAGTCATCAGATCCCCTTTCTTTGGCTGATTCATTCGGGTTGTCCCGCCCACATCTTTGCCATGGGAGGGTTTTTAATTACCACAATTTGTTGGGTAAGAATGAAACAAAAAAAAAAGGGAAAAGGATAAAGTTTGATGCTAAAGATTGCTGAGGGATCTGCTCTAAAGCAAAACACACTGGCTTTTACAAAGAAAGGGAGTCAAGATGTAATATTTGCTTGACACTATTGACTTCGTCCTTTAACGCAGATTGCTCTGTGCCCTATTAACCCATGGCAGCCTGACCTTTGACCCCTGGGAATCCCCTCAGCTTTGATTAGATATAGTGCCCACAAGATGGCAGCAAAACTATGATCATCTTCTATTTCCCAGAATCTTTAACTATCTATGCTACATCTTCATTTATAAATTAAACTAAATAAAATGCATTTAAAAAAAATAATAATGTTCAGACAATAAAATGTAATTTAGTTATGTGATATGACATCCCCTTTCACTAATAAAACTTACATTTTCCTTGTGCTTCACATTTTCGGGCAAAAAGGAAGTGATGGAAACATTAGCACATGTTCGGTCACATGGTGAGTTTATTTTAGACTAGAAAATGAATAGAATAGAATAGAATAGAATAATAGTACATCCAAATGTGCTATTTAGAGTTTTTAATTTTTAATGCATATTTTATAAAAAACAAAACTCAAAGACCGAAAAATCTATGCATCATGCTTAAAAAATAATCTTTGGGATACACATTTCCTGTGATTTGGAACTTGCAAGATTAAAAAAAAAAGTTTTTAATATTATTTTAAACTATGGCATTGTTTTACAACTTTCCAGACAGTGAAAATGCAAGTATGTGAAGTTTTAGCCAATTTGCAAAAGTTCAAAGGTCAGATGTAGAAATTAATTTTAATTTTAATTTTAATTATACATAAATATAAAATAATTATCTTTTTAGAAATGTAATTTCACATTTCAATGTGTGACAAACAAGCACTTTATGCACTCCAGGGTGTGATGGATATAACAGTGCAGCATATTTTACAGATATGTACCTTAGATCATAACGGTGAATGGCCCTGGTCATTATGTTAAAAAGTGGACTCATTCCTCCACTGAGTGTCCATAACAAAAAAGCTCTTGTTTGAGTACTGGTCCTTCTAACAAGGCAACTCTGAGTCATCCTCATCCTCAAGTGACTGTAATGGGGTGAAATTCTGCTCTATCAAGAACACTTCATTTTCTCTCTACCATGTTAATCTTTATAGAACCTGTCATCTGGTCTTCTCAGTACTTGAGGCACATTGATGGAATCTACTCAATTTTTTTGGTAAGATATTACCAATCCTTATCCCTATAACCCAGACCAAATGTGTTTCCTTATTGACTTCTGTAACATTTTGCCAGATGTTTTGATACTTTTCTAGGTAAAATATCGTCTCGAAAATTTTGCTTGCACATGCATACATCATATTGCGTGTCCATACCTTTAAAAGTATAGTTCACCAGAATTTTTTTTAAAATCCTGTACTCACCCTCCGTTTCAAACTTGTATGCATTTTTTTCTTACAACATTTCAGGCGGCTTTGTTAGACTCCGGAGTAATTCATTCTGTGTACAGTATGAAGTCATCAAACTCTAATTCTATGTTTCCTCCTAAAATAAAAGGTGCAAATAATGGCAGAGATGTTTTGCTGAGCTTTTATTGCCTGCTTTTCCAGTTCTAAGCAATCCTCTATGTGGGGTGCATCAGGTCATTTGATTCCCTATTGGCCGTTAATGTGAACAAAACATAACAGTGTTTGTACAGTTTCTAAAGTAACCAAAATGGCAGTTTCATCACCATGCACCTGCACTGTAACTCACCTGCGCTATCAAAATGACGTGTACTTGACATCCATGGATATTCATGTAAAGATATGGAGACATGCGTAGACAGGAATACGTTTTTGTAGTTGTCTGCGTCCTCCTTCACATCCAAATCTCAGTTGGCATTGCAGCTCCATTTACGTCAGTGGGCTGCGAGGATGAGGTTTTAACAAGGCCAGAGACGAGTCAGCCCAGAAAACTTTATGAGTGACAATAAAATAAAATGTGCTTAAAACAAAATGGAAAAAATGATTTTGTGGTCCAAGAGAAACATGAATACAGAACAAAAGCTGTCAGGATGGCAAAGAGGGACCTTCGTTTTTGACAGTAGCTTAAATAAATATTGTGAAAGTTTTGCCATATTGTGCAGATTAACATTCTGTTGGGTCTCTTTCTCTCACTCCTGCTGCTGCTCCCAAGGAATAAGTGAAAGTAATGCCCTAATTCTGAGCCAAGCCCCAAGGTTCAATTATAGCAGCCACATTAAAGGAGTAGTTCACTTTAAAATTAAAATTAGCCCATGATTTACTCACCCTCAAGCCATCCTAGGTGTATATGAATTTCTTCTTTCAGACGAATACAATCGGAGTTATATTAATAAACACCCTGACGCTTCCGAGCTTTATAATGGCAGTGGATTGCAACCATTGCAACCATCAGATTGAAGCTCAAGAAAAATATTCATATTTAATACGCCTTATTCAGCCAGCCATTCATGATTCCAGAACGAGGCTGTGAGGGGAAAAAGGAAATATCAACAACCAGACATGGCCGTGTGGACTAGAAATCTAACGTTTCTTCCTCATCTCACTATCAACGTAGTGGAGTCGTGGGTGGACAAAGTCTCAAAAATACCATCCTCCTGAAGGGATACAGCAATTGGATTGAGGGGTATATTCATGATGTTGAAGGTAAAATCTACTTTTTTCGGCTTTCTTGTGCGGTTAGCTTAGCGAGGTGACAGAGCTAATATTGCCGAACGGGCTAGTAAAATTATGCTGAAAGTATGTACCGATTGTATATGTGATGACAATATTAGCCACTTCAAAAACAGTTAACTATTATTTGATGTATGTGATACCTGTGGTTTACAGTGAAGAGAAACGAAGCAGGCTGTAATGTTAGGGCCCGGTCCTTTCGCTCGATGCGAAAGAACGAGGTACCTTACGATATGAATATAGATTATTGATATACAAGTATAAGTAAGTTAGTGGAATGTTTGGAACACACTCTTGTGTTCTTTGTAATCTATACGAATAGGATATATTAGCTCTTAGTTGTTATTTTAAAATATCATGTTGTAGCAACTAGCAATGTATTATTGTATAGCCAACAGGCTAATATGCAGAACGTCTCGATTACGTATGTACAGGGAACGGAGACGTGTCGTCGGGGAGTTCCCTGACGAATTGGGATCACGCTAGGGAGCCTATTGCCTTCGAGAGAATTAAAAACGAGCCAATGGACATTGGCATGCAAGATTTGCATTCTGCGACCCGCCTACCAGCGCGGGTATAAAAGGCGGAAGTAAACATTGCGCAATGCTTTTCGCTGAGGAGCCGAACAGTGTTCAGACCTCCGCGAAGGTACAACAACATGGCGAGGGGACGGCATGGCGAGGGGACGATACGTAACCGAGACGTTCCCTTTCGTCCTGGGAACTCCGACGTGTTGTCGGGGAGTTCCCTGACGAATTGGGATCCCTAACAAAACGCCATGGTGCTGGCCCCTTCCAGCGCCCAACTAAGCCACCCAAAGCAGTTTCACAAATTACGGGAGCTAGCAAGGGAGTCACACTGCTGTTCCGCAAGACCTGAAGCTTTGCGTTCTGTCAATGTAAACCCGCAGGGCGCGGACTGGACAGAGAAAAGCCAGGGCTGGGTCTGCCTCCTCCTGGGGCAGCGCTTGCAGGTCCACTACCTGATCCACGAAGGGAGTGGAAGGAACTTTGGGCACATATCCGAGCCGGGGTCTCAAGATCACACGAGAAAGGCCCGGCCCGAGCTCTAGGCATGATTCGACGACCGAAAAAGCCTGCAGATCCCCGACCCTCTTAAAAGAGGGCAATGCCAACAGGAGCGCTGTCTTAATGTACAGGATATTCAGCTCCACTGTCAGCAAAGGCTCAAAGGGAGGACTTTGAAGAGCTCCCAGTACCAGAGCTAGGTCCCAAGAGGGTACAGAGTGCAAAACACAAGGTGGATTTAACCTCCTAGCACATGCGTCGGGAGTGTAGACCACCTTGTCGGTTGATGTACGCAACGGTCACAGTGCTGTCCCCTTGAGGCGGCACAAAGCCAAGCGTACTGCTTGCAACTCTAAGCAGTTGATATGCCAATGCAGCTGGGGCTCCGTCCACAGACCCGAGACTGCATGCCCTTTGTACGTGGCCCCCTACCCCATGGCAGAGGCATCTGTGAAAACCACAGCATGCCTGGAAACCTGGACTAGGGGCACTCCGGCCCGTAGAAACCCAGGATCCGACCACGGGGAGAAGGTTTGGCGACAGTGCGGGGTTACTTTGACCCGGAACGTGCCGCTCTGCCACGCCCACCTCGGGACTCGATCGTGAAGCAAGTGCTGGAGCGGTCTCATATGTAACAGGCCGAGCGGCGTTACTGCGGCTGTGGCTGCCATATGCCCCAGGAGCCTCTGAAATTGTTTCAGTGGAACCGCCGTCCTGCCTCGAAAAGACCTGAGGCAGGTGAGCACTGACTGGACGCGCTCCTCCGTGAGGCGTGCAGTCTGGGCGACCGAGTCCAACTCCATACCGAGATAAGAGATCCTCTGCACGGGGCAGAGTTTGCTCTTGTCCCAGTTGACCTGAAGCCCCAACCGGCTGAGGTGCCGGAGCACCATGTCCCTGTGATCGCACAACACCTCCCGCGAGTGAGCTAGAATGAGCCAGTCGTCGAGATAGTTGAGAATGCGAACGCCTTGTTCTCTCATGGGAACAATGGCCGCCTCCTCGACTTTCGTGAAGACACGGGGCGTCCGGGCCAGCCCGAAGGGTAGGACCTTGTACTGATACGCTCGACCCTCGAAAGCAAACCGTAGAAACGGTCTGTGACGAGGAAGAATCGAGACGGGAAAGTACGCGTCCTTCAGGTCGACCGCTGCAAACCAATCCTGGGGACGGATGCACTCGAAAATGCGCTTCTGCGTGAGCATTTTGAACGGGAGTTTGTGCAGGGCCCGATTCAAAACACGCAGGTCCAGGATTGGCCGTAACCCACCGCCTTTCTTGGGTACAATGACGTAGGGGCTGTAAAACCCGGACCTCATCTCGGCAGGAGGGACCGGCTCGATCTCTTTCCGCAGGACAGGGGCATCCACTGACCGCACACGGGTGAAGTGGACGCCCCTGAACCTGGGAGGCCGGCGTGCAAACTGAATTGCATAGCCGAACCGAATGGTGCGGATGAGCCATCGGGACGGACCCGGAAGCGCTAGCCAGGCTTCCAGGTACCGTCCCAAAAGGCCCACCCGAACAACCGGAGGGGCAGCAAGGTGGAAGGCAGGGACCCGGCTCCAGTGGCAATGTAGCCACAGCGGTGTCTGGGCGAGCTCGCCAGTAACCTGCTTCCACCGTGGGGCAGACGGCAGAGAGAGCTTGTAGGCTTTCTGCTACGGGCTGCCCCGTGGCGAGGGGAGGGGAAGAGACGAGGCACGAGGCCCTGCCTCCTCGTGAGCTGGTCTCTGCCCCTCTGAGCCCAGCCGCCGACCGGAGCGACGCAACCGGGGGTAGCGTCGCTGCTATCCGCAGACTGGGAAGAGGGGAACGAGAGCGATGCTGCTCGGAGACAGCATCCACCATCATTCGGACCCTCTTGGGTGGAGGAGACTGAGTGCCCGTCAGTCTCGACCAAGGATGACCTGGAGGAGGAAGAGGAAACTGCTCTTTTATTGACTCTTTGGGTACCAAAACAGAACAAAAACAGAATGAAACAAAATATTCTCCTGCCGGCCCTCCCCCGGGGGAAGGAGGTGTGCAGGGGCACCCTCCTGAGCAGCTCCGGAATCCTCTACCAGGTCGCCCGTGTCAGGAACGCTTCCCTCCCTTCCTTTTACGGGAAGGGGCCGGGGGCGTCTGAGCGGGCTGGGCCGCCCTCTTGCGGCCAGACTTCCACACTCCAGGGTGGTAGGCTGCACTGGAGGAGGAACTGGCGTTTGAGGGCGACCTTGGCAACGGGAAGCAGCCGGAGCTTGTACAGCCACAGGAGACGGCCCCGCAGCAGGCCGCCTCCTATGCAGGACATGCCGTATATCCTCCGACTGCTTCTGGGCAGTGGAGAACTCCTGGGCCAAGTTCTCCACCGCTTTGCCGAAGAGGCCGCCCTGGGATACGGGGAAGTTGAGAAGTTTGTTCTTCTCCACTTCCCTCATATCTGCGAGGGTCAGCCAGAGGTGGCGCTCCTGGACCACCAAAGTGGACATCGCCCGACCCAGCGAACGTGCGGTGACTTTCGTCGCCCGGAGGGCGAAGTCCGTCGCGGTACACAGCTCCTGCAGCAAAGCTGGGTCGGGACCACCCGCCTGCAAGTCATGGAGTGCTTTAGCCTGATGGACTTGGAGCAACGCCATGGCATGCAGGGCGGAGGCGGCGTCTCCACACGCCATGTAGGCATCCCCGGTCAGACAAGAGGAAAACCCACAGGCGTGGGAGGGGAGTGAAGGGGCACCCCGCCACGAGGAAGCGGTCTTCGGACACAGTTGCATCGCGATAGACCGCTCCACTGGGGGGATTCCCTCGTACCCGTGCGCCGCCCCGCTGTCCAGAGTGGTAAGGAAGGAGGAGCGAGGTTGTCTCCGCCTGTACGCCAGAGGCGCCGACCAAGACTTCCTCAACTCCTCATGCACTTCCGGGAAGAAAGGGACCGGAGCGGGTCTTGGGGCAACAGCACGGCCCGCTCCAAGACACCAATGAATGTTCGGGACCCGGTGGAGGGTTCCACGCGAGCCCGACATTCGCGGCCGCCCGTTCGAGCATAGCGGCCATTTCCGGATCCGGCTCAGCCTGAACCACCACACCCGAAGGGGGCAGTCCCGCCGAGTCATCACCAGAAGATGACCGATCTTCCTCCGATGCCGCGATCGACATCTGATCCTCAGGTGGCGCCCCGAAGGAGACAACCGGAACCGCCCGAGGGGGCTCCAGCCGCCCCACCGGAAGCGCCGATGGCAACGTGCAGCTAGAGGCGTGAGGCGCCCGACAGTCTCTTTCACCAGTCGGAGCGTTCCTCACGGTGATCCTCATTCGTTCACCAACAGGAATCACCGAAGTAGCCGCCTGCCGAACTGAACCGGCAGACGAACTAGATCGAGGATTATCTGAAGGGACTCCCCCGTGTTTCAGGGTTCTCAGTCTCGAACGTAGCATCGCCAGAGTCATATTCCCGCAATGAGAACATGACTCATCCACCAACGCTGCCTCAGCGTGCGCAAAGCCCAGACACGTGAGGCAGTGTTTGTGGCCATCAGCCTGAGGGAGAAGTCGACCGCATCCAGAAACGCACGGGTGTGACGACATCCTGAAAAGGACGCGAACACACCTTGTTGCTCTTTTAGTTTGAAAAGAAAAGAAAAAAGAAAAAGAAAGAAGAAGAAGGAAATGCTCTGAAGCGCCGAGGCACCGAGGGACCAGCGCGGCAGACACTCGGTAGAAACTGCAAGCCCTCGTGCTGATCACTTTAAGCGCCGTCACACCAGCAGCCGTCAGAGACTCCTCTTCTTTCAGGTCGTCTTCTCTTCAAACCGGCAAGAACAGCAGTACACAGAACACTACTGAGAGGCTCCGAAGAAAAAAACATTGTGCAATGTTTACTTCCGCCTTTTATACCCGCGCTGGTAGGCGGGTCGCGGAATGCAATTCTTGTTTTGACGGCTGAATGACCGACATCCCGGTACACAACAGTACGCCATATAAACGCTCTATCCCTCACAGCCTCGTTCTGGAATCAAAATGGCAGCCGTCTGAATAAGGCGTATACCAAGGGGGTAATCCATCAGCCGGAAGTTGAAGCCTCGCAGGAGCCGCCATTGTAGCAGAACTTCACCTGCTGTTAGCATCCCATTGACTCCCATTCATTTTGGCGTCACTTTGACAGCGAATAACTTTACATCTGAGGTGTCCAAAGACTTAATTTGTCCATTATTTATTTCTAAAGAAACACGACAATGTATAAAATGCTCCATTACTTTGTATCTTACGTTACGGCCCTGTAGAAGCCGTTTTTGTAAAACTAGGCTAAAGATTGCGTCATAACCACGGGACTTTCTGTCGCACAATAGAGACATTACCGTATGGACAGGAGGAGAAGCTCGCGGCAATCTTTTACTGTCTATGAGGCAATCGGGGGGACATGAAGGTACAAAGTCAAGGTAGACGCCCATAAATAGAGAGTCCATAAAAGCAACGGGACAAAATATTTCAACAACGTTTTTGAGGAATTAGGTGATTCAGATTTGCCTTGGCACAGCTACTAGAAGATTTTCAACTGTCAGACTGTCGTCACGCTCAGTTTGAGCCTGCGCAGTCGCTCAGACATCAGACAGGAAGTGCAATAATCGGGCTTCAGTCTTCTCCGTTGAAATCAATGGGGTCGCTGTGTCCATTTCTTTTACTGTCTATGGCGTATAGTCTACAAAGTAAAATTCTAGCTTCCAGCCAAACGGCCATTCACAGTCTACTTGCAAAATGCGCAACCATGTGCGCAACTTATGACGTCGGAAGTAGCGTAGTGCGTCATGGCGTAGCGTAAATATCAGCAGTACGTCACATTACTCGCATAAGTTGCGCTTCACACTTAAGTCGTATCCATATGTTTGTTTGGCCGGAAGCTAGTTATTTTACTTTGTAAAGTTTTAAATATTAATATTTTTCTTACACAAACTCATCGTTTTGCTCCAGAAAGCCTTTATTAACCCCCCTGAGTGGAGCACATTTATGATGGATGGATGCAATTTTTGAGCTTCAATCTGATGGTTGCAATCCACTGCCATTATAAAGCTCGGAAGCGTCAGGGTGTTTATTAATATAACTCGTCTGAAAGAAGAAAGTCATATACACCCATGGCTTGAGGGTGAGTAAATCCTGGACTAATTTTCATTTTAAAGTGAACTACTCAGAGCCGAATGATGGAAATCTATGGAGGCCAAGAGTCCATTACCACATGGTTGTGTAGAAAGTATAAAACTTATACTGTTAAATAAATGTATTGTTTAGAATTCACACAAAATTGTTAATTTATCTGATGTAGCTGCCTGTTTGAAATGAGTGCTTTTCCAATTAATTGTTGTGATGTCATGAATCAACATAACTTCCGGTTCTGTCTCCTCCTTTTCCCTTTAGTATACTTGAATTGGAGAGGTATAGGTTTCTTTTGACTTTCTGATGATCTTATTTAATATTTATTTATTGTAATTATTGCTTTTATGTCTATATTTTCACTCCAATTCATGTGTATAATGTTATTTTACTTACCTGTGTGATTATTGTTTGTCATTTTACCCTTTTTGAGTTATACATCTTCTGCTAAATATATGAAAATGAGAGCACATGAAGTGTAAGTCATATTAATTTTATAGAAAATTAGGGTGATTCATTCTAAAGAGGCTGCTTATTTGTGTTTTGTATCAGGTATGTTTTCTCTGTTGCATTATTTCCTTGTCTAAAGTAATTTTTATTTACTCAATTTGTTTCTCAATTTGCTCCTTTTTGCCTTTTTACATTGTAATCGAATAATAAAGAAAACAAGGGTGATTCACTAGGCTGCTTATTTTTGTTTTGTGTCAGGGAGAGAAGGAATAAAAGATCCAGAGAATCTGCAGCCCCGTGTCTAATTCCACAAAGCTAATGTAGCCTACACAAGAATCAAGTGTTTTATAACCAGTGTCGCCGTTCACACATCGCACTTGGCATCGTGAGCCAGCGGTTACACTTGACTGTAAATCACATCAATGGTTTGGTCTAATTAATGAATTATACTTAAAATTCATACTTCATAAAATTATACTTGTTTTTGGACTATGAACTATTCATGACAACGTGAAGGAACTGGTAATATTGTGTCTAAAGGCAAGTTACTAAATATTAGCTTCGTGTTTGTTTAACTACTTATAAAAGCAATATAACATTCACAATCATGCCGTTTTCACAAACATCAGCAAGGCTGTGATTACCATGTGATTACCATCATGGCTGAATCTGATATTCGGGAATCTGTATTATGAATGGCAGAAAGAGTGACTTACTTTAAATTTAAGTAATAGCAACTCAAAACAGAAGAGCTAATGAAATAAAAGATGAAAGATCTTAGATATGCACTCTGGGTTCGCATAAAGAAAGGAGCTTTAAAGAGTAGGCCTACATGCAATGCATACAGTAAACGATATTTTCAAAGTCTTGAGAACAGACATGATTAATCAGAGAATTATTTATGAGCCAGAGTTTTGGTTTTGAATCCTAACTACCATCCACACAGAACTGTTGGTTCATTATGGTAAATTACATGACGACATTTATCGAAACACAGTCTCTTTCGAGTCAGGCAGGCTTCACAAATGTAATTGATCCGTTCCTTGAAGTGTGATTTCAATTGTTGATCTCTGCACCTCCTTTAGAAGTTAGTATTGCCACTGTGACATTTCCTGAAGATGTGTTTTATCTAACCCAGTATAATGGTACATTTTTATTCATCTCACAATGTTCAGAATGAGAAAATAGTCCTCCAAGCTTACCGGAGGACAGGATCTCAACTTCTCTACTGGAAACCCAAGGACAGTCGTATGAGGATACATCAGCCCAGTATTGTTGTACATGTTGCAAAGAATAAAGTCAAGCACTAGAACTATATCAGTATGAAAAATGCACATCATAACTCAGAAGATATAAGTAGTTTATCTCTTCTTCACTTGTCCACGTCGACCAGATAATTAGTTTAGTCAATATTTAGGTTTTATTTTGTGGTTAAATGCTCCTGTGAATGTTTACATAATATGAACTTTTAAATACATATTTTAACCCATAAATATATAAGGAAATATATAATATGATTTTTGATGCTGCAATTGGTCATAATTTTTAATCACCGTTTCTGCAACTCAGTTAAATAGACCTGCTGCGTGACAAATAAAATTGTAATAGAATGATGATTAGTTATGTCTGCATGTATGACGTAACAGATGATGTGTATGGAAGAGACAGTTGATGGAAGTGAAGTGTGTATGGCGCGGCTGCTGAACAGTCGTTAACGAGTTCATCGAAAGATTCAGTAAAAGTTTAAAGAACAGAATCAAGACTGGACATTGTATTATTTTGCACCATACAAGGGTTTACAACAAAAACAATGTAAAAAAGTCTTAATAGATCAAAAAAATTGCATAATAATTGTACAACTGAAATTTACAATAAAAAACAGTCGGTGTGGTTAACAGAACTTAATCGTAAAATACATGGTAGAAAATTTTAAAACACTACATTAACTGATAATGTTAATATACCATCCTACTGAAGTACTAAAATCTGTAATAAAGATACAATTTGGGCAATAAAAAAAAACAGGTGGTAATGAAGCCACATGAGTTCATCACACATAGCTTATCCACAAGCGGGTATAGTGTCAAGGTATTTGACTGATATGAAGCGCACGACAAAGAAATAAACTAAATAATTATAACTTCCAACACAAGAAACTGAAGAATAATGTGGAGAAACATAACTTTGTAACATAAACAACACAGGACAATGGACAGACTGAAACTGAGGGCTTAAATATACTTAGGGCAAACATAAGAGTTAATTATTGAGGGACAGGTGAACGAGATGAACCAATGAGACAAACGGGAAAACTGGGTCTAAGGAAAATAGCAACAGAACACATTGAGAACTTAGGGATACGTTTACACGACAACAATATGCTTTAAACAGAGAAGTTTTTCCTTTGACTTTTTCCGCGTACAGCATTGTCAAAACCATTCCCGATCTGCGAAGACTAAAAACACTGTATTCTGCTGCTAGGCCATTAGATGGCGATCAAACAAGATTGAACACATAATACGCATGTGCATGACATCATTTTTAGAGATTTGCATTTTTACACGGAGACCATTCACTTTGGAGCTGTATTCAAAAGTTTACGTTTTCAGGCACCCAAAATGCCATTGTTGTGTAAATGAACGGCCAAAACGCATAAAAGGTTTTACGTTTTTAGTTGAAACAGTCTTGTAAACAGCCCCTAAGACAAAACAAAACATAACCCTGATATTACCAAGGGGGTAATCCATCAGCCGGAAACTGAAGCTTCCCTTTGAGGCTGCCATTGTAGCAGACCATCACCTGCTGTTAGCATTTCATTGATCGTCACTTTGACAGCGAATAACTTTACATCTGAGGCGTCCAAAGACTCCATTTGTCCATGATTTATTTCTAAAGAAACACGACAATGTATAAAAGGCTCCATTACTTTGTATTTTACGTTATGGCCCTGTAGAAGCCGTTTTTGAAAAAAATTACGTCACATCTACGTCGTCAAGCTTAGTTTGAGCCTGCGCAGTTCGCTCAGCCATCAGGAAGTGTGCTTCTAATTAGCTTCACTTTTCTCCGTTGAAATCTATGGGGTCGCTGTTTTCATTTCTTTTACTGTGTATGGATATTATTCCCCCCTCCCGGATGGTGCGACCTTGCGCTAAAAGAGAGTCCAACCGCGGGAGGAGGTTGGAGTCCTGGAGTCATGACAGGTGACCAGGGTGATGAGGACAGGCTAGGTAGTGTCCAGAACGGTACCGGTATTCAGGGGGCCAGGGAGGCGCCGGCAGCTCAGGAGAATCGACCTCCGGAGCTTGGCTCGGCCACTATGGCCGGGGACGCATAACACCAGGGCAAACAAAGGATCTAACGAGCTAATTAATGAGAGACATGTGAATGAGATGAACCAATGAGACAAATGGCGCCCTCTATTGTCCAGCCGCCCCTGGTAATAAACATTAATTTAACAACATAAGATGTAACCCTACTGAACAACGGATTACAAAAAACTAAGAAGAAACAATTATTTAAATGAAAAACTTACTGCTAACCAATTAACTGTGTTGTTTTTTTTACCGTAGCATTTTTTACAGTCTTTTACTGCTAAAATTACAATAATTATGTTACAGTAGTGTACTGCTGTCACTGCTTGCCATTTCATGTCATTTACCCAAGTCTGCACATTATTTCACACAGTTTATATGAATGAAACTGATATTAAACGCTCTTTCAATGTGTTCCAGGAAACCTATCCTCTTTTACTGTTTATCAGGATACACATTGCAGCTGCTGCTGTGGAAACTACAGCTATAATAGTCAAAATAATAAATAGTTTGGAGGAGGTTTATGGGAAATGTTTAATCTTAACCAGAATAACAGGTGTAGGGATTTCACACAGTAGCTTTGATGGAGCCATTTATTTCGTCTGTCAAGAATAGAAAGCTTTAAAATTTAAGATGAGCATGTAGCTGTGAACAGCTGTGAACTGAAATGCTGTGAGATATTGTAAAAGAGATTGTTGAGATTTTTTATGTAGGTAATGCAATGCAATGTTTACCACCTTTAAAACAATTACATGGCGATTAGGACTCAAGGGAATCAAAGGAATCAATCTTGACTGTATGCAAACAAATAGCATTTTAGTTTAATAATAAGATTTTCCAACAGGAGCTTTGTATTTCCATGTATTTTTAGTGAACAATCCATTACTTTTTATTTGTTGCCTGGCAAATTCAGAATGAGTCTTTTGCCAAATCGCACACACGCACATATGCACGCGCACACATTGATTGGTGTGTATTTCTAGCACTCCCTCTCAAAATAGCTTTATGTTTGCCTGGAGACCCACGGGAAAGTAGAGATGGGGTCTACAAATTCACTGGAAGAAAACTTAGCTCTCTTACTTTTCACTAACATTCACTGATGTTTTCTCACTTTTCAAGAGCACAGGCTGCATACAAACAAAACAGGTGAGTTTCTTAACTTTCAGCAAATCAGTAGCATAGTTCTTGATTCTTGTTTATTCTTGAGTTTGCAAGTGTATCAGTAGCTGTATAACTGCTGTATTTGGTAAATGTATATCGTTGAAGCCTATAATCATATGTAAATGGTCAGCTGGTGAATTATATTTTGAGTTATTATTATATAGCTGTGATACCAGATGGAAAATGAATTTGAGGATTACATGTGATTTAGTTATGGCTTACAGATGCAACATGTGTACATGACTGTTCTATCTATCTATTCCTTGATCCCTTAGTAGCCTCAGTTCGCCAAATTGATTCCAACTGAAGCCTAGGTTCGGGTTATGTCATATATTTACTCAGATCTTGCACAATGAGAGCTGTAGATTGTTTTGTTGTCCTATAAGGACAGAAAGAGAGCCCCTGAGTGCACCTTCTCAGCTCCTGATCTAGTTGATTAAGCAGCCAGGTGGGGTTACCAACAGCAGCATCCCAAAAACATCACGTATTTGCAGTTAATGTTCAAAAATCCTTTCTCAAAACCCATTTGATATTTGATGGTGAAGTATCCTCAGGTTTTCTTAAACTATGATAACATAATGACTAAAAGCTATCTATAATCAGAATAGTAGCCAAAATAAATTGTGCAGGTACCAAAACTATGTGTATGAAATCTCCAACAAACTATTTTACGTTTTGGCAAATTGGTGGCTAAATTGTAGAAATTAGTTTGATCTCATTCAAAGTGTTTTGTACAATCTGTTTCCTCCCCACTGACAGTTGTAGTGTTAAATTTCATGCTTACTTTTACTTACAAATTTACAAATTTATATGAATACGGAAATGCCACCTCGTCGTAACATAGTTACGTTTTGGCATGAGATCAGGTTTAATGCTATAAGGAACCAGTGAAAGTTTGAACAGCACAAGGTTCATTCTTAAGGCGACAGAGTTTTCGGGATTCAAATTTTGATTTTATTTTTCAGTATGTTACAAGAATGGCTCATATGATTATCTTCACTGCATTAACACTAATGACAAGCACAAAAGCTGCGGAACGGCAGTTAGTGCGGGATCCAGGATTGTTTTGTTGATGGGTCATCCAACGGTTGTTCAGCAGTTCCAGGAATATGCATGCTGTCTTATTCTAATGATCAATTAGCATTAGTGAATCAGTGCGGTGTGGTCTCGTTCCATTTAAATGATAGTATAATCCAGTATGTGGCTATTTATGTGCCATTAGGGCCAAGCTATCAGGTCAGGTGGGTGGCAGGAGCTTGTGCCAAGACCCCTTCGAAACTCTGATTATTCTAATGTTGATACTTTACTTGCAAATAATTATTTTGTTGCTCTGCTGTCACTGGCTATAGCACTGGTGTGTTTATAATGTTGATTAATCAATGTGTCAATCACTTATGTGATGCCATATTATATTATATTATATTATATATTATATTAGATCTCTTATATGGTCAAATAAATGTTTACCACAGAGGCTCCCTGCATGCACAAGTGTAAAATACTAAAGATCCTGTAAACTCATTCTGTGAGTTATCGCACACACACCATCAATTGTTTAGTTTGGCTCTATAATCTGAGTGGGTTCATTAAAAAAAATGAGAGTGTTGCTGCACATGAATGAGTCTAATAGGTTCAGCATTCCCCAACCTGCTGGATGAATGGTGTTAAGACTCTGAAGGTAGATGGCATTATACAGTTCCCACATGCATTCCCTCATCACACATAATGAAAGATTATGTGGGTGAGTCTAACACCGTAATGTAGCTTTTATGGCCTATGCATGTATACATAACTTGCAATATGTTTTCTTTTTCATGTGCTATGTAAAGACATTAGAAGTTTGTGACATTTTCACATTATGTGATGTGACACAATCAATCATTCTTTATTGTGCGAACTGAGGGATTTGTCATACAGTAATATCAAGTAATATCAGCTTACACCATCCACTTCCACAATCAGTCTTTTCTTGTCCATGTTTGGATGTTTAACACACAGTACATGAGGGGTGGTACTAAGGACCAGTGAGATGTTACTGTGGGCGGAGCTATGTGGTGCAACGGTGTATAAATAGAAAAGAAAATGGCTGAGCTCAGAAGAGTATGTATGTTAAAGCTAAGTAGAAACTGTAAGTGTACACTACAATTCTTGACTTGTCCCTAGTATGCATATGCTGTTTAGTAATATAAATACTGGAAGTAGTGTGTTCATACGGAAAAATTCCAACAGAAAAAGTGGACTTCAAATACCTGGATGATGCACTTAATTAACTGAAAAAAACAATGGAATGTTGGCCACTTCCTGTCACAGCTTTCCTTATAGCGGAAGTTCTAAGTAACCAATAAGGTACGAGAGGCTGTGCTGTATCCGCTTCGCGTCGTGCCTAACAACGCCCTTTAGCCGTTACTTATTCACGAAACAGCACTTGCCTTAAAACCGTTTTATAAAACGGTTACCACACAATAAAATATTAAAGTAAAAAAAAATATGTATTAGTGCAACTTTCATGAAGTAAAATCACTAAAAGCCTTCCTTCCGCTAGAAAAAAAATAGTCCCTGACCGTGACTATAGTATCCAGCTGCAGACCCCCAGCACCACCAGTTTCAGAACCCCAGCGCCAGAACCGGAAGTAAGAGGCGGAGCTTACGTTCTAACACCAGCGCCAGGACCGGAAGTGAGGGGCGGAGCTTACGTTCTAAACCGAGTAACGCCACCTAACGTTTTGGAGCGTAATTTGCTTAGACACGAAACGGCATTATTACACACGAAACGTCATACTTTATACTTATTATAATGATACATTAAGGTATAGTGCAATAAGCATTTTAAAACATTGATTTTGTGTAATATAATTGTCAGCGCCGCTGCTCCCACCACGTGCATCACGCGCTGTGCGTAGGGCACCAAGTGCTGAGGGGGCACCAAAAATAGCCTAATGAAAAATCAATCATCAAACTTCTTGTTATAATCAGATTCAGCGCGTTCTTCATCTTTCATCTTTAATCGCAGCAGCGCCGAGCAGAGGACAGGGTGTGTGTGTGTGTGTGTGTGTTCTGAGCCTCATTGGTCTGTCACTCCTCGTCAATGTCAGAATATTTGAGATGACCAATCAAATCAAAGTAGGCGGGCTTTATGTTCACAGACGCTGAGCGAGAATTTTAACAGTGCAACTCGACGCTTCAGTGTACGGTCAAGTGCGAGATAAGATGTAAGTAGCTAAACTTCTCTTTATATATTTGACAGGTTTTTCTTAGGTCATAAATGTTAAACGAATGACAAAAAATAATTAGGCAAACTAATATAGTTTTGTCTAATTTCGCCAAAATAGGCCTATGTAACATGTAGCCTAGTGTAATAGTTTAGGCTACTGTCATTGTGAGGGGACAAGAAACATGAACAAAGCCGTTTTCATTATGTTAGGCACAGGGAAAAATTCGGCATTGTTTTAAAAGAAAGAATAAAAATGTACCGCAAAACTTCAAATAATAAAAACCGGATTAAATTTGAAAGGCGGGACATGTTTACTTCCATGCAATCCAGCTAAAATAGAGCTCCTGGCAGGATTTTGAAGGATCTCGTTAATTCAGAAAAACAGAGCAAAAACTTTTTTTTCCATGAAAAATTAACTCGTTAATTCAGAAAAACAGAGCAAAAACTTTTTTTTCCATGAAAAATTAACTCGTTAATTCAGAAAAACAGAGCAAAAACTTTTTTTTCCATGAAAAATTAACTCGTTCATTCAGAAAAACAGAGCAAAAACTTTTTTTTTCATGAAAAATTATCTCGTAATTCTGAGATAATTAACTCGTTAATTCAGAAAAACAGAGCAAAAATTTTTTCCCATGAAAAATTATCTCGTAATTCTGAGATAATTAACTCGTTAATTCAGAAAAACAGAGTCGATTTTTTTTCTCAAGTGAATGCAATACGCCGTAGAATAGAATGACTGCTGCGCATGACAAGGGGTCATGACATGTTTTTTTGTTTTGTTTTATTATGTTCCCTTATGTGCAATTATAGTATTACTATAGTTTTTTGTACAAAATATACTTTTTTTTTTAGTGATTTATGACCTTTTCCCACACTGTTTCTCCACCTCTGATTCAAACAGTCTGTTTTGGAGGTGTTTCCCCTTTAAGAGTTAGTGTTAACGCCCATTGTTATGATTGGCTAACGTCAGTGCTGCTTATGCATAAATTATTAACGTTAATCATTTTGTATCACGTAGGCTACACAATGCTCCGCCACGTGAAACTTCGGTCTTCCGATCTTTTACCATCGTGTCAATTCTCAATTGATTTTGATTCAGATGCGCGAGGGAGAGAGAGAGCAAGAGAGTTTGAAGGCGCGCGTGCGGCCGGGGCTCTCTCTCTCTCTCTTCGTTCTTTCAGCAACATGCGCCCTGTCACACTCATCTACATCACTCACCGAACAAATAAGGCTTTGGCGGGCTGCATATGCTGCAAATAAACTGCATCCAACTGCTTTCCCTGACGTCTGGATCGTTCGGCAGCATTTAAACATGTTGTTTGTCCACAGCAGGAACAGCACATCTGCGTGGCGTAAACAGACCCCCTCGCTGCACGTCAACGCATGCGATGATGTCAAATGAGGCGTAGTTGTCTTGCGCTGGAGGCGGTCATATGCAAACGACTGGTACGTCACTTCGTACCGTGACGTCACTAAGTTCAAAGGATCTAGAACGAGTTGTATTTAGAGCTTGATTAAATTAATGGTTCGTTTATAATGGGGAGGACGCACTGATCTATATAATGACTGGATAGCTCATGACGTTCTAAACTGCCACCAGGCAGTGAAGCCACTGGAAGTGTTCGAGCGGCCATCTTACGATTCCCTACCAGCAGAGGGCTCCAACGGCCGTTATGCAGAGATCGGTAGCTCCGACGGCACTTTTAAGATGACTCGCTGTGCATCAACAAGTGTAAAACGAAGATCACAAAAGGATCTTGAAAAACTGCTCACAGGTTGTACTTTAAGCCCATATATAGTAATTTATATGCACAATTGTCGCTATTTCCGTGTTGTTTAAAAAAAAATTATAGCCTGCTATGTTATTTCCTACATTCTTTCACAGACGTATTCAAGTTTAAACCCAATAAATGTATTATTCAATGCATTACTTTTTACAAATTTTATTAAATGCATTTATTTAATATTTTCATGTCAATCCGTGTTCAGTTTGACCACGAATCATGCGCTGTCACTTTAATTCAGCGCCTGCAGCACAAACAAACTCTGCACGCGCCGCACTTGGACCTGTTGACATGGGTATGGTAAAAAAATATGCACTGCAAACAGAGTAGGCCTATGTGTAAACCCCTTATTTACACTGCACACGTCTGCGGCGCATTCCTACCTTCACGCGGTGTCAACTCACACCAGGAGCATTTCCACGTGATTTGCTGATTTGTGGGCGCGATCAGCTCCGTAGCCGTGTGGCGCCGCAGACGTGTGCAGTGTAAATAAGGGGTAAATAAGAGGTGAAACAGGAATACAATAACCCATACAATTTGTATTATGCATTTCCTGGACATGTTCTTGCTAACTAATCAAATACTTGATCAGACTACTGATCTATCTGTAAAACACAATCAGAAAGAGCTAAATTTTAAGTTCACAATTCACATATACTTTAATTTTTAGTAAGCAGGAATAATTTCCGACTTTAAACAAATACCCATTTAAATGCTTAGGATGTTTGCGTTGTAAGACTGTTCAGGGAGACTTTAGATTTAAAGACGGTGTCTCGTTATGCAATGTTTTCTTAGTCAAATCATACAATTTCCTATTGATTCAATAGAACGCGTGAGCTCATCACAATATGGCGGCGCGGTGGCTTCACTGTTTATGACGTCATGAGCTATCCAGTCATTCTATATAGATCAGTGGGAGGACGTCTTAAGCTATTGTAGCCATGATCAGATGGTCAGATCTGCCATTTTCCTAAACTACTGGTTTGCATTATTTTAATTCAGAGACTATGACAAAAGTAGATGTCCTGGGACTGTTAATTAAGTTACTGAGTCACTCACAAAGCCCCTCTGTTTGTAGTTTGCCACACGAAACGGATGGTGCCTGGACTTGATTGAATTACTGACAATGATGCGCTCATGAGGTCCTTGTCTCTGATTAGTAAACAAAAAGAACTACTATGGCACATGTGACTCATCACCATTAAGCTAAAAGTCCAGTGACCCCCTCCTGGGGGTTTTTCGCTTACACACACAGAAGAGAATTGTGCAATAGGACAATTGGCAGTTGTCGCAGATATTAAACTCATCAAATTCGAAGCACACACACACCCAAGACACGGGACTGCAGATGACCAGGAGTTCATCCGGCCACCATCGTTCAATAAACTCTGAAGAACAATCACACACACACACACACATGCTTTAACGTACACTCATACACGAACTTTGAATATTAAAACTTAGCATATAAGCATGTCATATTTCTTGTGTGTTTCCCAGTTTATAGTCACTTTGTGTATGACGTGTTTTTGAAGGAATGAACTTGCTTTGAACGAACTAAATGCTTATAATATGCATATCTCTGTATTCCGATAATCTTCGTGTGACGTGTTTGATATGTCTGTAATTCCCTCAATCTAACGGAGCCGAATTCCGATAGCATAATGAAGTAAGGTGCATTATTTTACACATTTCATATTTCAGGAGCCGAACGGCTCAAATACCATCTCCTCATGACTCAAGCGGGCATTCCCCCACAAGACAAAGAAGAACTTTTCCCGCTCGAGACACTCTAAGATAATTGGTTCACGTACGTGAAGCAGAGTGAACCCCTCCTCTCCATAAAAGACTGACACAGAGCGCTTACGTGGCTAGAGAGTTTTTCCCCTGTGAGAGGTTTCCGGTTCCATGGCTCCTTAGGGAGCTTTCTCCGTTTTTCTTTAATCGTTCTTTATTTTTGTCTTCGGACCTTTTCTTACGTTTAGTTTCAGTGAAATGAACGTAATCGGCAACTTCAACTTTAAAGAGACTCTTTGAACCTTCAGCGACCACGTTCGCCCGGAAGAGCTGACAAAGCACGCACCCGCTCTTAAGGACACACACGCAAGACGCGGTTCTCCTCGGCGACACAAAGAGAACCATTGTGCAACTCTCACTCTCCTATCCCTGCATCGGTCCCCGGTTCATTTCTTCTCGCGAGGAAAATGAACCCAGCCCGACCTCAGCTGGCAAGCTTCACCTCCAAGGACATTCAAACATGCCGCGCTCACGCGCGCTGGACGAACCCGAACCTCGGCATCCACATGACCGAGAGAGACACACCCACCCATCCAAAAGAGCTTTACCGGTGCAAGTACCTGTTTTACTATGCTTTCAAGGGTTAAGATCTGTTGATTTTTGTTGTCTCAAAGGTTCTGTGTCTGTGATGAATTTTGCAAAACTCATGATCTTTCCAGGTCTGCTTTATTTCTCCCTCTCTGTCTAGCTCACATGATCTTTCGATCAGACCACTCTCTCTCTCTCTCTCTCTCTCTCTCTCTCTCAATCTCTCTCTCTCGTTGTTATTTGTTTGTTTCGTTAGTTTTACTGTTAATGTACATATATGGTTTTTAATGTAGAATTCTGTATCCGTAGTTTCAATTATTAAAACCATATTCTTGATTGCTTTCTGTCTAAGAGCTTATATTACAAGTCAATGAAATTATGATCTTATAGCCAGTGTTGTAATGTAACGGAGTACAAATACTTCGTTACTGTACTTAAGTAGAAATTTCACGTATCTGTACTTTACTTCGCTATTTAAATTTATGTCAACTTTTACTTTTACTCCACTACATTTCCTAGATAAAATGTATACTTTTACTCCGTTATATTTCCATGAAGAATCTTCGTTACTCGTTACTACAAAATAAAATCAGAAGAAATGTGTGCGACTGCAATAAGGGAGGTTTGGCGAATCACTGCTCCTAGATTGCATTACGCACGCTCTATTTCAGCGTAATGCTTGTTTGTTGCCAAAGGAGGAGGAAGCACAACTGAAACCGCCATGGAAGCACCTACTGGAGGACCGGGGGGAAACTCCTTTTCCTTGATTTACTGAAGCCTATGTGTAAAATGCATTTGCAGCTGCACAGCTAGCACATTGAGCGTCTAGCTCGCTCATCGGCTGTGCTGCGGCAACTGCATATCCAATGGCGCGGGCAGAGCCTGACAAGGGGGCATGGGCTTAGCCTATAATAGTCCCTTGAATTCGCCATTATAGCAGGTTTAACTATGGGTTTAACGACTGAAGCAACAACTCGCCAGGTTACTATAATGCGGCCGGCTACTCAATACTCGTTCCCTCTCTCTTTTCGAACGGCCACAATAAAGTTCACAATCAAAGTTCTAACCGCTTGCTTTAAAAAAAAAAAAAACTTTTTACTTTTACTTCAAATACTTAAGTACATTAAATATCAGAAAATTACTTTTGATACTTAAGTACATTATATATCAGATACTTTAAGACTTTTACTTAAGTAATATTCTAAAAGGTAACTTTCACTTCTACCAAAGTCTTTTTCTAGGACGATACTTGTACTTTTCCTCAAGTATTGCTTTCTAGTACTTTATACAACACTGCTTATAGCTACAAAGCTTTACAAGTTGTTACGATTTCAGTAACGTAAATTTTATAAGCACAAGAAAATTAATGTTCACGGCCGGAACATTGAGATTTCTTGGAGTTTATAAAAAGGGATAACTATGAAGGTAAAATGATGTCATAATGAATTGCATGCGCAGGGTAAGATTTGTGAAAGTGTGCATAAGATTGCAAGCGTAAATTAAATTTGCGTGTGCAAGAGAAGATTTGTAAGCGTGTAAATCGCATATCAAGTGTAAGAAAAAAATATTTGTAGCATTTTACTGTTATTGGTAAGTGTAATACATGTATTGTGAAACTGCAGCTTCATGCTAACGCAAAATAAATAGGATCTGTATTCTTCTGACTTCCATTTTTCCGCGCTTACACTTTTGGCACGGTTTTTGCGCACAAATGCGGCCAAAAGCATTGCAAGCCTGTGAACAGCTATTTGCAACCGAAAACAACAGTCAGGGACTGCAAAACAGATTGATCGCGTAAAATCAAACTTTGTGTAAATAAATCAACTGTTGCAAATGTCTAAATGACTTATTGTGTACATGCGGCAAAAAAGTTCCCGAAATAACCCGATTTGTACAGTTGCGTCTTTCTTTTACCCGCGCTTCCAATTTTGGCACGATTCTCTCACTGAATGAGTTTTCCAAGCGCGAAGAGGAGGGCGGGTCCACCTTCATTATGCAGCCAATCAGATGAGCTTCTCGCTGACACTCGATTTACTCTTATCTGATTGGTTCAATAAACACGTCAGTCTTCAGAACGCATATTTATCTTCATTTGGCTCATTCTCGTTACTTTTAATGCATACATACATGTTAAATAAATACATAAAGGGGTCTACACAGCATATGTGTTTATATATAGGGCTATACAGGAATCTAGTGGTTACACGATGGCATTGCAGGTGATAAATGGTGCATAATTTAGAGATGACCTTAAAATACATGTTAAAGGGAAAAATATATTATTATAACTAATTTTAGTAAAATAATAATAATAATTCTGGAATCGCCCACGATTAATTGACAGGTGAAATGATGCATGCAGTACAAAAAGGCCTACATTCAGCAACATCAACATTACAAACAAATCTGGCCTGCTGAGGAGGATGATGATGAGCAGGATCACAGTCTATGAGCAGGATACATGCACTGAATATACAGAAATTTTCTTTCTTAACACACCAGCTCTAAATTCAGTATTTACTCAAATAATCCACCTAATGGTGCACAGGTTATTAAACAATCTTGATTTATGTATTTATTTAACATGTATGTTTGCATTAAAAGTAACGAGAATGAGCCAAATGAAGATAAATATGCCTTCTGAAGACTGACGTGTTTATTGAACCAATCAGATAAGAGTAAATCGAGTGTCAGCGAGAAGCTCATCTGATTGGCTGCATAATGAAGGTGGACCCGCCCTCCTCTTCGCGCTTGGAAAACTCATTCAGTGAGAGAATCGTGCCAAAATTGGAAGCGCGGGTAAAAGAAAGACGCAACTGTACAAATCGGGTTATTTCGGGAACTTTTTTGCCGCATGTACACAATAAGTCATTTAGACATTTGCAACAGTTGATTTATTTACACAAAGTTTGATTTTACGCGATCAATCTGTTTTGCAGTCCCTGACTGTTGTTTTCGGTTGCAAATAGCTGTTCACAGGCTTGCAATGCTTTTGGCCGCATTTGTGCGCAAAAACCGTGCCAAAAGTGTAAGCGCGGAAAAATGGAAGTCAGAAGAATACAGATCCTATTTATTTTGCGTTAGCATGAAGCTGCAGTTTCACAATACATGTATTACACTTACCAATAACAGTAAAATGCTGGAAATATTTTTTTCTTACACTTGATTATTCTCTGCTCTCAAACGCTGGGGGCGTGTCCGCTGGCTGCGCTGAAACCACGCCCACTCGCGGGAAAGCTGTCGACGGCGATATTAGGTGATACTGCTTTCGGGACGGGAGGATGAACGCTATAGTCGTTTCGGCCCCGTTCACCAGTAACACAGCGGATTATCAGTGAATCCCAGTTGTCTCTGAGGAAAGTTTATAAAACGATCCTGTGTAAAATGATCACTACAGAGGCGGGTGTTGGCGGTGATCCTCAGCTCTTCATCAAGGTTGGCTCTACACAAAATTAATCCACCTCTTCTTGATGTGATCGCTTTTAGGAAATTTAAATAAAGACACCGATCTGTTTTGTACATGATCGCATCCAGGTAGTAGCCTACGCATTTCCGTGTTGAAGGCATAGATAGCTAGCAAACAGTAGGCTGTAGTAACTAATGGCGCTTTTCCACTACACAGTACCAGCTCGACTCGGCTCGGCTTGGCTCGCCTTTGTTTGGTTTTCCACTGTGTAAAAGTTGTACCTGTACTTGCTTTCGGGTACTTTTTTTTGTATCACCTCCGGCGAGGTTCTGAGTAGTGATGTGTCGTTCATTTTGAACGAATCTTTAATATGACTCGGGACTACCGAGTTGTCTCAGAGAGTGATTCGTTCATTTTGTGTTGACCGCGCATGCGCATTGCGCAACATATGGTTTCTGAATCTGAATCTGTACTGGAAATGATTAGTTCATCTCTCTCGAGTCTTCGGGTTCGGGACGGGTCCGAGTCTTTCGTTCTTCCTGTCAGTCCCATGCTGTCAGTACCGGAAAGAGAAATGATTAGTTCATATTTCGAGTCTCTAGTTCGGCCGGGTCCGAGTCTTTCGTTCTTCCTGTCAGTCCCATAGAGGCTATGCTGTCAGTACCGGAAAGAGAAATGATTAGTTCATATTTCGAGTCTCGAGTTCGGGTTCGGCCGGGTCCGAGTCTTTCGTTCTTCCTGTCAGTCCCATAGAGACTAGCTGTCTGTACCGGAAAGAGTAATGATTAGTTCATTTTCTGAGTCTTCGGGTTTGAGTCCTTCGTTCTTTTGTCTCGTGACTTGTCACTAATTCACAACCTTTTTACAAACAAGCACATAGTTAATGTATAATATAATAGTAGTTAATTAATCTATAATATATAATAAAACACACCACAGATGCACAAGAAACATTTAGAAAAGAGACGAACTGGGACAATAATAAGATGGAACTTTTATTTTTCAGATAATGTTTATTTCACATATTTTGTATTTTAATTCCTAAATATAAAACAATATACAATTCAGACGCAGTCAATAATACGAATCTAATGTTGTATTTGATGCGAAATACTAGCCGTCACGTGACAAAAGAACGAAAGACTCAAACCCGAAGACTCGAAGAAAATGAACTAATCATTTCTCTTTCCGGTACTGACAGCATAGTCTCTATGGGACTGACAGGAAGAACGAGAGACTCGGACCCGGCCGAACCCGAACTCGAAAGATGAACTAATCATTACTCTTTCCGGCCCTGCTGTATCACACACGGCACGGCCCAGCAGACAGCACAGATCAGAGTCAGACACTGACGAGTCGACAACGTCTCGAGACACGAAAGGAGGAGAACAAACCTGATAAATATAAAGTTGCAAAGGAAAGAACGTCTCGGATCAGGAGGTGAGGTGAACTAACAGAATCAGACTGCAATAGCCTGAACTTAAGACCCAACAACTAATCAATTAATACAAATTTCGGTTTATTATAATTTGGCTTTGGCTGCATTACCCTATAGTTTATTTTTATTATTTTTTACAAATTTAATCAACATTTTCATAAGTACTAGATGTGTTGGGATATAACATGCCATTTTAATTATATTATGCTGAAATGAACGAAATGACTCGAAAAAAGATTCGTTCATTTTGCTGAACGAGACTCAAAGATCCGAGTCAGTAAAATGATCCGAACTTCCCACTACTAGTTCTGAGCGAGCTAAGGCGAGCTAAGGCGAGCTAAGGTGATACTAAAATGTCACGTAAAAAACAATGCTGACTGCTGATTGGTCAGAGTGAATCGTCACCATTCACTGCGTCATCATTACACGCGCCAGATGGAGTATCCAGAATAACCCCGCCATTTTTAAATAGTTTGGCCAGAGTTACTAAACTTACTACTATTATTATGGCAACTCGGAAGAATACGCCGTGGTCAAACGAGGAGGTGCAGACTTTCCTTTGTTTGGTTGCCGAAGAGAGCATCCAGCGAGAGCTTGATAGGGCAACGAGGAACGAAAGGCGTCGCTATGACGACCGGGTACTATTTGTGGCGGTACTGTCTGCAATGGAAAACGGAGCGAAAAGCGAGCTGAGTCGAGCCGAGCTGAGGCGAGCCGAGTCGAGTCGAGCTGGTACTGGTAATGGAAAAGCGCCATAATAGTACTGACAGTAACTCGCATTTGAGCGGCGAAAGCGAATGGGGTCGGGAGAGATCAGCCTCAGTGGCCTCAGTGTGTCATCAAGTAGGGGCGTGTCCACGAGCTCATGGGCTCCAGTGCGTCATCGAGCCCTGTTTTAGCCCCGCCCAAAAAATCCGTAAAATAGCAATCGGTCTTTGTCAGGTGACGTCACACTCGTGATACACGAAGTGCATTATAGGCGCGGCCGCCATTTGTAAGGTATCGATGCTGGGGTATTCTATTGTTGGAGAATTGTTGTTTTTTTTCATTCTTTTTTCAAACTAAACCATCCTTAACATGACACTATCATCATCATCAATACAGCAAACCTATCTTTTCTGCTACTAACTTTACAGGATTTACTTACATTCCTACCGAAGGATACAGTAACTTGGTGAAATGTCCACGGGCTTTAAGAGATTTATAGATTTCAAATTGTTCACTGGTAACGTTATATGCGCTTATACCATAAACAAGATAGTTGACAATGCCCAAGTATGAGGATGAGAAAGCAATGCGGGATCAGCACTCCAACTTACTGCAGTCAGCTGAGCTCATATATAGATCTACGTTCTGAATGGATGACAATTTCTCCAAATAACGGTACCTGCCATATTTGTCGAGTTTATTGCGGTACGGCATTTTCTCAGTTTTCTTGTGCTTCTCCAGTTTTGCGAGTTATTTACTTGTTATCTCTACTCTCGTAATCTCTTCAATGTTCACAGTCAGTAGCGATACCTCAAAAATGGCGCCGCGGTGACGTCACACACAACAAACCCACGTGTCTGACAAAGACCGATGGTGAAAAACTGTTTAACGGTCTAACTCCGCATTTCAGTACTTCACAGTTCACAGTCTTTGTAATATGTTTTAGCAATACATTTGTAACATTTATAATGTGTTTAGAATTTTTTTTGTAGAAGTGCCTTTACAGGGACTTTAAATATTTTTAAATACTTGCAAAAATAACCATGCTTTTGTCATTGTCAATACCGGTAATTCCGCCCCTCCCTCACTTCCGGTTCTGACGCTGGGGTTCTGAAACTGGTGGTGCTGCGGGTCTGCAGCTGGATATATGTGTTGTAAATAAAATCAAATACAAACGGGGCAAAAAAAAAAAAGTTTTTAAACATTTTGAGTCCCCCCTCCCTTGCCTCACAGTGCTTTGGTCCACTGCCTCCGCCCCTTTTACCTCACCACCGAGGCCCAGGGTTGCCAGATTGGGCGGTTTCCCGCCCAATTGGGCGGTTTTGCAATCTATTTTGCGGGCAAAAATGGGTTTGGGCGGGTGGATACAAATTGGGCTGGTTTCGGATCAGTTCGGCGGGTTTTTGTAGCCAAAACACGGCACTTCAGATCCTTCTTTAGGCGACCCTCTGTTCAGCAGGTAGTAACCTCACTCACTCACTCACTCACTCACTCACATACACACTACAGCTCTGGCTGACGTGCCCTCTAAACTCACAATAGTCCCTCCCACTACCTTCGGTGTACTTTTGCGTCCATTCCTTATTCCTTTTTTTTAACTAAAAACATGCTTTCTTCTTTATTCGGTTTTGGACTGGTGAAACAATATTCACATACAGACTTATTTTCCTTTTATACAATGCTTAGATATTTAATTGAAAATCAAATAAGTGACATAAAACTTTTTTCCGTTTTACGAAATTTTATTTCTCAATTTTATTTGCGTTTAGATAATTAGAACATTTAGATAATTGCCTACTGAGCCCGGGAAGTCACCTGTGAAAAAACAAACAAAAACAAAAGAAACAAAACGTTTTTGCAATTCGTCTCCTCAGTTTATAAGCCGGATTTGTTCCTGGAAGGAAAAAGCTCAGTAGCTCAATATAGCCTATAATATAAGCAATAAAAGACTAGCCTAAAACAAAAACAATTCAAACACTTTAAATGTTAGGTTATATAAAAATAAAACACTAATACATTATTTTATGATAAACATATTACTGTCTTAAGTGAACTCATTTATAGTTATAAACGCAAATAATAATTGTCATTATTATTAGACTACAGTTTGGATAGAATACTGTCACATGCCTGTCCTGTCTTGTGTTGCACTTGGGTGTTTGTTGTTTGATACCATGTGTTCTCTTGTCATTGTATACCCCGCCCATCTTGTTATCTCATTATTGGTTCATTTGCCCCACCTGTCTGTTCGTTAGCCCCTTTGTTTGCCTCTCTATTTAATCTCCTTGTGTTCTCAGTACTGTGCTGGTTCGTTGTCCATGTTACCCTGGTTCATGTTAATCGTGTTTTAGTGTATCTTGTATCCTGCCTGTTTTCCCCCACGAGGGAGTTTTTGTTCTTGTTTTATGTGTTATTATTTTCTTAATAAATACCCATTGTTTGCACTTGAGTCCTCACACCTTTTTCCCAACTCGTTCCGTGACAGAACGAACCAGCCATCTGAGGATTCAGCACAATGGGTGAGGAGGATTCTGATTGTTGGGATTATGACGCTTGCATGGATGACGATGACTTGGATTGCCCGGACTATAGTATTGCTACATTTGGATCGACACAATTCTCGACGATCTGTTGTGACGGAAGGACTTCGCCAAGACCTATTTCCAGCGGTAGGGTTTCGAACTTCTCTTCCCCAGCCATTGAGCGGGAGAGGACCAGTTTTCAGGGGACCCGCCTGGTAATTTTTCGTGGGACTCGTGGAGGTCGCAGCGGAGGAGGGGGTCGAGAGGAATTCCAACACCATTTCTCACTCAGGCCACTCTTCGACCCTGGGTTGGTGCAATCCAGTCCAGAGTTTCATCCGGCGCCGTGTCCATCCAGCCCAGAGCACACACTTCACCAGCGGAGACGGCGGAGGAGGAGGAAGACCCCTAGCCTCTCCAAAGATCCGGAAGCCGTGTCCCAGCAGCCCGCCGCTTCTCTGGAGGCTGATTCGGAGTCTGTTCACGTCCCGTCTGCCCAGCAAGAGACCGTTCACGTCCCATCGGCCCAGCGAGAGACGGTTCACGTCCCGTCTGCCCAGCGAGAGACCGTTCACGTCCCGTCGGCCCAGCGAGAGACTGTTCACGTCCCGTCTGCCCAGCGAGAGACTGTTCCCGTCCCGTCTGCCCAGCGAGAGACCGTTCACGTCCCGTCTGCCCAGCGAGAGACCGTTCACGTCCCGTCTGCCCAGCGAGAGACTGTCCCCGTCCCGTCTGCACAGCGAGAGACTGTCCCTGTTTCCTCTGCCTTTCTGAACTGGGAATACCTGGAGCGTCTGGCTCGGATATTGAATATGCCAGTCTCAGCCGTTCCTGAGCCGGTGCTCGTTCCTGAGCCGGAGGCAGAGCCAGTGCTCGTTCCAGAGCCGGAGGCAGAGCCAGTGCCTGTTTCTGAGCCGGAGGTCATGCGAGAGACCGTTCACGTCCCGTCTGCCCAGCGAGAGACCGTTCACGTCCCGTCGGCCCAGCGAGAGACTGTTCACGTCCCGTCTGCCCAGCGAGAGACTGTTCCCGTCCCGTCTGCCCAGCGAGTGACTGTTCCCGTCCCGTCTGCCCAGCGAGAGACTGTTCACGTCCCGTCTGCCCAGCGAGAGACTGTCTCCGTTCCGTCTGCACAGCGAGAGACTGTACCTGTTTCCTCTGCCTTTCTGAACTGGGAATACCTGGAGCGTCTGGCTCGGATATTGAATATGCCAGTCTCAGCCGTTCCTGAGCCGGAGCCGGTGCCCGTTCCTGAGCTGGTGCCCGTTCCTGAGCCGGAGCCGGAGCCGGTGCCCCTTCCTGAGCCGGAGCCGGTGCTCGTTCCAGAGCCGGTAGCAGAGCCAGTGCCTGTTCCAGAACTGGAGCACATGTCGGTCTCGGACCCAGTATTTGTTTCTGTGTTTGTGTCCGTCTTTGTGACTGTTTTTGTTCTAGTGTCTGTTCCCGAGCCGGTGCCTGCTGCTGCTCCCGAGCCGGTGCCCGCTGCTGCTCCCGAGCCGGTGCCCGCTGCTGCTCCCGAGCCGGTGCCCGCTGCTGCTCCCGAGCCGGTGCCCGCTGCTGCTCCCGAGCCGGTGCCCGCTGCTGCTCCCGAGCCGGTGCCCGCTGCTGCTCCCGAGCCGGTGCCCGCTGCTGCTCCCGAGCCGGTGCCCGCTGCTGCTCCCGAGCCGGTGCCCGCTGCTGCTCCCCCGCCCTGGCCGCCCGCTGCTGCTCCCCCGCCCTGGCCGCCCGCTGCTGCTCCCCACCGCCCTGGCCGCCCGAAGGGTCCTCACCGCCCTGGCCGCCCGAAGGGTCCTCACCGCCCTGGCCGCCCGAAGGGTCCTCACCGCCCTGGCCGCCCGAAGGGTCCTCACCGCCCTGGCCGCCCGAAGGGTCCTCACCGCCCTGGCCGCCCGAAGGGTCCTCACCGCCCTGGCCGCCCGAAGGGTCCTCACCGCCCTGGCCGCCCGAAGGGTCCTCACCGCCCTGGCCGCCCGAAGGGTCCTCACCGCCCTGGCCGCCCGAAGGGTCCTCACCGCCCTGGCCGCCCGAAGGGTCCTCACCGCCCTGGCCACCTGATGGACTTTGTGTTTCGCCCGGGTCTCCCAGGACTAAGAGATTTGTTCCTCCCGTCCCGCCCTGGTTTACTCCTCCCGTCCCGCCCTGGTTTGCTCCTCCCGTCCCGCCTGATGGAGCGTCTGGTAGCCGCTCCGTAGGGAGGGGGTAATGTCACATGCCTGTCCTGTCTTGTGTTGCACTTGGGTGTTTGTTGTTTGATACCATGTGTTCTCTTGTCATTGTATACCCCGCCCATCTTGTTATCTCATTATTGGTTCATTTGCCCCACCTGTCTGTTCGTTAGCCCCTTTGTTTGCCTCTCTATTTAATCTCCTTGTGTTCTCAGTACTGTGCTGGTTCGTTGTCCATGTTACCCTGGTTCATGTTAATCGTGTTTTAGTGTATCTTGTATCCTGCCTGTTTTCCCCCACGAGGGAGTTTTTGTTCTTGTTTTATGTGTTATTATTTTCTTAATAAATACCCATTGTTTGCACTTGAGTCCTCACACCTTTTTCCCAACTCGTTCCGTGACAAATACGCTTTTATCCAAAAAAGGAACAAAGCAATTTGTCAAATGTCAGTCATAATAGCCTACTGGTTATAATACATAATACAGGGCTAAGATTATTACAAATTAACACAAGTTTTGACGCATTTCCAAGCAAGGGTTTGTGCGGAGTGTGGAGCGCGCTTGCTACACGGCACGAGGCGCGGGCGCGAACGCTTGCGTTTTTCTATCTACAGTGTAAAACAACTTAAAATAGTACTCTATAATTTCTGGTCATAGAAAATACTAGTTTATTAATAAACAATTAAAATGCCTCGTTACATTTCAGAAACATTTATTAATAGCCTAGAAATCATATATAGCCTTAGAAGTTTGGCCTTAGAAAACCATTTTGTCCGTATTAGCCTAATTTGTGAATATTTTAAATGTTTAATAAAGGGGCAAAAAGTCATAAACAGAAATCTGAAAATACGTCAATATATATAGGCTATATATATTTTTTGCGCAGCGTTAACGTTATAGGCCTACAGTTCAAATTCAAATTGTGGTGTTCAACTTTGCGTTTTAAAAATACAACAACCGTTCATTTTTAATTTCTTACGGGTTAAAAAAGGAAAAACAAATGGACGCAAAAGTACACCGACCAATGGGTCATTTTAAAGCAGCACTCAGTAGGAATTTCGTTTTTGTCAAACGGCGACCCCTAGAGTCGCTGTGGAGTACTTGTACTGTCGTGAATAGCACTCACGCAGAGATGGCTCGCACTCACGGCCGGATCCCCTCCCCCTGTACACCGGTACCTGTTCAGTAGGATTGACGCTGTAACGAGTGGAAATAAGGTATGGCCCCTTTAAGAGCTGCGCGCGCCCAACACCACATGTATACGGCGCCGGGTTATTTCTGTTTGATGCTTATTTTATCAGAATTTTATCCGATCTGTTTTTTGCCGTAAAGCAATTCGTTACCTCGCGAGACCTGATATCACACGATACTTCCTTAAGCCTTGTTTATACTCGAGGCGTCCGCACGAGCGCGAGTCTCCGCTGACTGCGCGCGCACCTCTCCAAACGGACGAGGCGTTTATCCACCTGTTTCCGGGGGGGGGCGCTACTGTAAAAAATAAAGTGGGTGCAACTTCCGGTCAGGCGGCGGAAGTAGCATACCAATGGTATTTTGTGTGCTATTTAGCGAAGAGGCTAGGTGTTTTTCAGATAATATTTTACTATTTAAAATAAGTCGCCTTATTTTAACCTATTTTAACCTTATTTAAACCTTTATGAGAGATGTCGTTACGGAGCTCAGGGACAACATGTGCTGTTCGCGGTTGTACATAGGCCTATAACCGGACTAAACTAATTCAGTGGCAAATTGTATTATCCAACAATCTTGGACTAAAGATTTTAAGTGAAGGCTACTGTGAAGCAACATATTCAGAACATGAATGACACACAGTAAACATTTCATAGTATATCTAATATATAATATAGGCTATATATATATTTCTCAGGTCTGTAAGGCAAGTAGACGCTGAGTTTCGGTTCATTTATGAAACGAGCTGCAGTTCAGGCGCCAGCGCCTCCGTGTCTTGATTATTGTCTGCTATATTTACCGCTACTTATTATTTATTAAATCCAGGTAAATTGTTGATGAAACATTGATTGAAATTAAGATACAATTAATACAAAACGAAATTAACTTTAAATAAAGGCTCAGTGCTTTCAAAAAGTTAAAGTTTTTTTTTGTGTCACCCTCGTGTATTTCCCTCATATTAAATACAAAATGCATGTGCTATATATTTCTAATGTCTGGACTCCTTTATTGATATGATATGATATATGTATATAAACCGAGGTTTCAATAGCCTAAATGCATTTTCGGAGAATTTATATTTTGACTGCAAATGTCACGTCCATAATGCTGGAATCGCCCAATTTTAAATAATTTATCCTCAACTAGTTTTGTGGTGTAGGTCTACAAATTTTATAATGTTAACTTCAAATAATACAAATAGTAAAGATATGGTAGCTATATTGGATCTGGACGGGAAGGATATCTCTGGGAGTGGGAAGGGCGTATCGTGATTCTGCCTTCCCTGACCGCGACACAGGTCCGTGGATCTGAGTATCGCGATTTCGGTTTTATTTAACATGATTCTTTTTTATTACTATTTAGGAACAAACAAGGGTCTCTGTTTAAAAAACGCCGACTCGGACCGGCAGTCCAGAGCACCGCAGCGCATATCTTCAAGTTTAGCCATAACCGAATGTCCAGTTTAACTGCCACAAGTTGATCTTGTAATAAAGAACTTATCGTGGAAAAACACGCTGTATTTTTGTATTTTCATTGCATTTGTAATTGATAAAAAGTTAAACAAATTAAATAATACATTTTAGTATAAATATTAATGATTAATCGATAGTCGAATGAATGAATGAGTGTCACGTTTCGCTTGTTTACTTCGAACCGGAAGACGCACCCACTTTTGACGCAAGGCCTCATGGGACGTAGGAAACTTGTGGATACTTGACGCGCTCGCCGTTGTGCTATTCTGTGAAACGACAGGGGGCGACTCCGAGTAATTCTCCTCTAAAACACCAGGAATCAGCAGTGAAGAAGTAGTTTGCCGTTTATTAGTAGTTTATTAATTGCTGATTCATATAAAAAGAGTAATAAATGCAGTAGGTTTATTGTACGTTCACTGCATGTAAACTAGTTAAACAACTGAAGCCTTATTGAAGAGTGTTTAAACCTTAATTTCATCAGCAGGGCTTACTTCTGCTATTGTAGGCTTATTTTTTTTTAAATATAGGCAGTTCAGACAAGTGCAAACTGGGTGCTTAATGCAAGTGTGTTCCTATTCACAAAATGAGAGGCTTTTATGGTCGCCCATCAATGCAAATGTCTCTGTTTATAGAAGGATCATAAACATGGTGGTACAGACGTACCAGTTCGGCCAGATTCGGCTCGAAGTCGTTCATCTTCGCCGCGCGCGATGTTACAAAAAGTGCCGTGCACACCGCCAGGCGAAATGGGGTCTTGCGCACCCAACGCGCACGACCGCCCACACCGCAATGACGTCATTTTTGCCGCGCGCAGCTCGCGCTCTTGCGGACGCGTCGAGTATAAACAAGGCTTAAAGGGGCTTTCACACAGGACGCGGAATGCGCTGCGCTGCGCTTGGCCGCTGGGTTCAGCGTTGCCCTTCAGATACAACGCGATTTGCGCTGCGCTATGCCATATATATATATATACACACACACATATATAACATCGAAATCAACACACGAATCATGAGCTCAGTTCTTTTTTAGAATAAAACATTTATTCAAACATTAAAGCTGACACAAAGGAACAAATTATATATATATTAAAACACACCTGACATGCCAACTTGAATGGAGATATGTCTCCATGACACCGCTTTTCTGCCGATGTCCCTATACGACCTCAAACTTGTATCATAGAGCTCAGGAAATTCCGATACACACAGTACTAGCCGTTCATCCATTTTGATTTCCGTGTTTGTTTGGATGTCCCGTTTCTATTGGCCGCGCTGATAATCGTCACAGAGCACAGCGGCAAAAGTTAAACTATTTTGAACTTTGACCGCGGCGTGCGCGCGAGCAAGTCAATGGTGCGCACCGCTGCGCTTAACGTCTTCGCGCGGCGCAAGCCATTGAAATGAATGGGTTTCATAGCGCAGCGCAGCGCTTTCCGCGTCCTGTGTGAAAGGCCCATGAGGCCAGCGGCCCGCCGGCCCAAAGTTGCAAGGGTGGTTTTGCGGCTCACAGGCACCAGGGGGGTGCGAGACGACCACCATTCAACACGAAATCAGTAATATAAACATTATAATGACTCCAAAGCTGTTCGGTTAAGGTAAAAAAAGTTACTTAGTTCACCTTTAAAGCTTGTTTATGATTTCAATGTGTATAAACGAGAAAACAAACCAAAAAATAATAATTGGGCGTTTTTTTGTGCATTCTCGCGGTTTTTGACGAGGTTTTGGGCTGGAAAACGTTGCTGGCATCTGGCAACCCTGCCGAGCACCGACACACGCACATTCTGGTGGCGGGAGAGATGAACTATGTTTTTGAGTAGTTGTGGAAGTGGAACTGCAGTAAGTCAAAAGTCAATGTTATTTTATTCACTTTAAACATCGGATGAAGTGATTATTTTCTCTTTAACATAGATAATGCTGCGTCATTAATAAATCATGTAAAAAAACAAATATTGTGTACTAATGTCCTTTTGTCACTGATGTGGTCTGCTATGTTAGCGATTAGAACGTTTAAGGTTACCCTTGTTTAATACAGTCTGCGTTTACCTAGCTTGTTTAATACAGTATATCCACACACACACACCCAGAGTGTACGCATACACGTGATGTAACGTTAGTCTTGTAGATTAGACAAGTCCGGGTGCGCATTTAGATTTTAACGATTTCACTGTGATTTAGTCGGTTTATATCATTTAATATAGTTAATCTAATATAATATCACACGAAGAGTGCAGTTTGTCTCCAGATATCAGCATGATAACAAATGTGATTTTGATTTTATACAAGTTTAATAAACAAGAAGTTAATATTAAGTGATGTACATTTTAGACACCATATTACCAACGAAAATTGTAAAACTAATTGAAAACTAAGCCACAGCACTGAGAAACACACCGAGGTGTTTCCTTATTGAATGAATCAGCTTTTTAAACAATCAGTTGAATGAATCTCAATGACTCACTCATTATCAGTGACTTACTGCCTCCTATTGGCGGTTTTAATTTCACATTTAAAGTATCTTTTCATGTTATCATTTCAAATATAAATATTTAACATTTTATTTTTAAAACGTCATAATATTATTTATGTCTGTGTAAAAACATCTAAATGCTACTTTAACCCTCATTTATCTTTGGGGTCAATCAATCGACTTTTTTTTCGTAGTAAATAAAACATGGTTCCCGTCATCTCAGTTGCATTAAATTGTGTCACTTTTTCTACATTATATATCTATACACACAATATGCACTGGGCTTGATTCAGTTGTTCTAAAGGTATGTAAAAAAAAAAAATCAATTGTATTTTGGTGGCTTGATGAATGAAAAAGCTCACTAAATTGACCAAAAAATTCTTCAAAACCATACATTTTTTGTAAATAAGTTGTTTATTTACAAAACAATGTATGGTTTTGAAGATTTTTTTTTGGTCAATTTAGTCAGCTTTTTCATTAAACCAGAAAGAAACTCTGAGAAGAAGGATAATGGAACGGTCTCCATGCTACACTAATAATAGTAGTAAGGCTTTCCTCGGTGTACACGTATCCTTGCAAGTACAATTTTGCCTGTATTATTGGTGTCCCCTTCAAAAATTGCTCTTAATAATTGTTATGTTTATTGTCCCCCCCAACATTTTGATAAAATTTTCGCCCCTGGGTGCGGCGCGCTGCACTGCTACAGCAAACACTGACCAAGTATTTGAAGGTTGAGCATGCAAACCCAATTGGCTACTGATACAGCAGGAACCAATCAGCTGTGGTCTAAAGAGAATTATATTATTGCAAGCGTTTGAGTTAAGGACCCATTAGCCTTTATCCTGCGCCATCTAGAGTTTTATTACAGAACTTTGTATTTATGCCAGAACAAGAGAAATGTGCTGTTTTTTTACAGTTATAAACTGTAACCTCTAAGTAAATCATTAAGACAGATTGCCCAAACTTTGTTTTTTTGATGTGTTCTCAAGCTAAACTATGTCAGTATTAAGAAGGTTGGGCTTCTGTTTTCTGTTTTGAGAAAAGGCTCTGGTTAAACACATCTGGGAAACTTTGTATGAAGGACATGATGTACATTACTGCTCAGTTTTATGCCAGCAAAATGTCAGTTATGAAATCCACATGTTTTTTTTTCCGGGTAACCAGGCCACCCTGATGACACCAGACTCTTAGTGTTGCAATAGATTATTTAGAAGACAGGAAACCATAAAAAAAAAAAAAAACTTGATGTGGTAAACGTGACGTTTTAGTCACACCCTAATGAATACCTGTTTGTTAAAGTGACCTGTTTGTCTGCTGCCATTCGCTCACTGAGGAAGGTTTGTTTATGTCACTATTTTTGATTACTTTTCTGTCCTGACGTTCTTTGGCTGTGGGCGAAAGAAGCTGCGGTGGATCAAACCTGTTTGTTCTTGAGTCCTTGTCCTCAGTCTTTATTACTTCAGTACATCTGAATGTCTCAGAGACAACACAATAAAGCGGACTGACGCATTATGTGTGGTATTATGAGTATAGATGGTAGCTGGGGGAACAGAGGTGGAGATGGAAATTGGGAAGGTCAGTGGGTTCGCGCTAAGGTCAAATGGGGACATCGCTCTTCCTGGAGAAGCAGCTGATTTAGCATGTTTGAAGTTCACATATAAAGTTCTCACAGGGCAAAATTTTCTGTTTTAAATATATTAATGTACAATTTATTAATTTAAATAATTTAATAAAATATTTTGTATATTAAATGTTGCCTAATCATTTAACTGAAAAGTGACAAATTGTATAATGGGAACCATGCATATAGGGGAATCATGTTTTCCCTGTGCAAAAGCTTTTTTTGTTGCCAAATCTTTACGGTATGTGCCTATAGAGAAATGTAATTTAAGATATAAATCTACACAAGTCAAGTGTGACAACTAGCCCCAGGCTTTTACAGAGCATGTTATGTGTCATATACTAAAACATGCTAACGGACTCTAAAAGCTAGCAAAAAAGCTCATACCATGTGAGATGGTTTCATTTGTTTTTGTAAGAAAGGGGAAGGAAGTGAATGGAAATGTCATTTGCTGTGTGCCCTGTTATAAAAACAAGTAGCAGAATCACCTCCTCAGCAGTTTTAAGTTTTAACTTTCACTTTCTCTGAAATGTGGCATATAAAACACTGTTAAATTTGCTCACTTTTGGGAAATGAACATCTTTGGCTGAAGTTAGCCAGCTGCATGGCGTATACACTTGTCAACCATGTGACATGACTTAAGGAGTCGGACTTTATAATTTTTTCAGACTACAACTAATCCTGTACTACTGTGCTGATTATTTGCTCACACATATTAAATGCAAAACATATGAAAGTTTAATTTGAAGTCATTGAACTTGCAGATCACCACAAAATCATAACAAAAACTTAAGAGAAAGAATCCAGAGCTCAAATGTTTTGTGCAAACCCATGTGCAGAGTGGGACTCTAGACTATCCTTAACCTTTTATGACGTAAACTGTGCGATTAACCTTTAGGCTTGAGGTAATTTCCTTTCACTGAGAAGACAGCATTATTTATTCTGTCTCCCATGGTACTTAAACCAAATCTAGTTATTGATCTGTTGACATGCATTTCGTTTTCCTATCTGCAGGCAGAAAAAAGTCTGGTTTGCATAATTTTATAGAACAGCCATGATGGAGGCTTAAACCAACATAGAAGATTTCAGAAAAGAAAATCGTGGCAGCAGATAGCTGAATTTTTTTCCAAATAAAGGGATTATGCAAATCAGAAATGGTGTAAATGCGCCTGTCCTGAACTTTTATGGCAAAAGGTGCAATCTTTATAGAAAAGAGGTGTGTTTGCCCTGAAAGTCATGACGTCACAGTGGTATTCCAGTATATTTATCTCATGATTAAACTGGATTGCGTATGTTGTAGACACATTTTTTAGACATATTTCAGAGTTTTGCGCTGAAATATAGTGGCACAACTGTTTAATGAAATCTCCCCACAGTAATTTAGCATCTCAACGTGACTAGTCACAATCCTCACACAGATATTCATTCATACTGAACCCTTCAAGCAACATGGCATGAGCTCAATAACAATAAGGTGGGAAAATATGGACCTTTCACAGACAGAAAAAGGGTCTCTATGATTTCAGGAGAAAATACTGTAAAAAATTGCCCATGATTTCCACCTTTGCAGACATGAAGGGAAGAAATTATCGCTTATTACGTAGTTACCTGTCTTTTGGCAGAAGTTGTTTTTCCAATGTGGCCTATGGTACACCAATTGCAATGGTAGACCCCCTAGAGAAACCCGGTGTTAAGTGCCTTGCTCGAGGACATAATAACATGGTAAAAGTGCTACTAACAGGTTTTGCATTAGCAGCCTGGATCATTAAAACTTATGCTAGCAGCACCACTTCTCTCTAATTTACATAATTGGAATGTAGACTTGTCTTGTGCCTATGCTATTTATTCCCTGTTAGGAGTTTGCCTTCAGTATTGGATTATCAGTTCATGCCAAATATACAGTTCATCAGTCATTTTCCAAAAATCTCCCTTAGTTTCAGGTGAAAGAACATCCCACATACCAGTCCTGCTCCTGGAGGACCAGTGTTTTGCAAAGTTTAGCTCCAACACCAATTAAATACACCTGAACCAGCTAATCCAGGTCTTACTAGGCATTCTAGAAAGGGATTCACCTATACCAGTATCAGTATCGGGCCCTATGTGCTTGTGTACTCATACTCATTACAATTTTCTGATACCAACAACCGATACCATGCAGCGTGTACAGTACAGTGCTTGTGACTAAACGCAGACAACAGAGCAAACAGAGAGCAGAATGGATCTATCAGAGAAGGATGTTTATGAAGTAAATGTATCGAATTAATGTTATACAAATTAAATATTTAGCTGGTGTGCGCATCACTTTTTCACAGACACTGTGGAAATGTTAGTTCGGTCGGATATGTCAATAGCACGTAAAGAAAAACGGGGCACATATTACTAACGTTAACTGATGGTAAAGAGAGAGAGCGCACTTCTGTTGCATGCTCTTGATTGCTGAATGTTCACTCAGAACACATGCATCCTTTGGATAAAAACCAAATGAGCCACTGTGCCACCCAACAGACAACGAATTCTCTTTCACATCTTTGCGAATTCACATAAAATTATGTAAAAACACCCGGCTTTGGAAGTATCTTAGTAAACATAGTTGGTTATGTCATAAGTGAACGTAAACACTTGAGAAATAAAACGCATTTGTAACAGTACATTGGATCCGTGCATTTGGTTTAAAAGAGAAAAAAAAAAAGGAAAAAAAATTGGTCTTAAAGAGACAGCAGCTCAATAAACCTGCTGCTGTGTTTTATTGTTAATCAAATAATAAAGGACAAATAAATCACTCACTGCTCTGACTGAATGACTTTAGTAACTTTAATAAAGATGAATCTATATTGAATTTATTTTTAGTAATTTTCTTTTTAGTTTTGTATTTATTTGTGCTTTTTGTAACTGGATTATTTGTTCTTATTTTATTACAGACTGTTTACTTGTCTTTAATAATGTTGCATTTTAAATATATATAAATTCAAAACCAAAAGTATATGAATCATATTCATTGGTTTAATTTGTTTAGCAAATATATTTCCTTCAGTTATTCATGCTTACATGTGCCTGTTAAAATGTATAGTTACTTTCACTGTTCATCCTATTGCTTTATCATATTTTAATAGGCCTAATTATATATATTTAAAATTTATATATAAAAATTACAAATGTAAGGTAGTGGTATCGGCGAGTACCAAAAATGAAAGTATCGATATCGGCCTAGTTCTGGAAAAAGTGGTATCTGTGCATCACTAGAAACTTCCAGGCAGGTGTGTTGAGGCAAGTGAGATAAACTCTGCAGGACAATGGCCTTCCAGGACCGGGTTTGGACAACCTTGCTACGATGGCCCAAAAAAGTATTTAGACAATTAAAATGCCACACTTAAAATGTACAATTGTCATTGTATTACGGAATAAAATATCAAACCAAGAGATATTTATTTTAAAGAAAGGTAAGTAAAAAGGCATTTTAAATTATAAAACAAACCAATATACGGTTCAAAATTAAGGCAAAAATTATTTGAACACATTTTAGTTGTCAAGTAGCAATCCAGCCATACTGCATCCACCATGTTGGCATTGTCACGTGACCTACATCGCCACTTTAGTTGCTTCCTTGCCATTTGTGTCTCCTCTCCCTTGTAACAGTCTTCCAGCCTGTTACTATTTCTCTGACAGGCTGCAATTTCATTCTTCACAAATAGGGGGCGATATAATGATGCTGGGTTTAGATAGTTAGTTGACCAGTAAAAGAACAGAGTATGGCTACCTCTCAGGTATACCAACATGCCTTGCTGGCTGTGTTTTGGAAAAGTCCTTGTTGGGAAATGTTTGGTTTCCTGCTTAACTGTAAGTAATTTAAGATTATGCGTGGACTACCGTGGCTTAAATGCAAAAACCTATCTGGATGCTGCTACCCCATACCTCAAATTCAGGATATTCTGGAATCAGTACATGGATCGACGGTGTTTATTACACTTGACCTAAAGTCTGGCTATTGGAAAATGGAAATGGAATCAGAGAGTATACAGAAGACAGACTTTGTTACATCTGCAGGTCTCTTTGAATTTTTGCGGTTTGCCTCAAAAATGCCGCTGCTTCCTTCCAGAGGGTGATGGAGCATGTTCTCCGGGACCTGAAAGGAAAATGTTGTCGTGTACATTGATGATGTAGTAGTTTACTCAGAAAATTAAGAAAAGTACTTACAACATCTCAATCAAGTGTTTAGCTGTCTCTATAATGCAGGCTTCATTCTGAATCTTAAGAAATGCAACTTTTTTTTCAGAGATCCCTTACTTTCTTAGGCCATCTCATATCTGGAAAAGGAGTCAAGACTGATCCGTCCAAGGTGTCAGCAGTATGTGAGTTTCCTCTGTTCCTCAATCTCTCAAGGACGTACAATGGTTTTTTAGGACTGTCGGGATGGTATCGTCGATTTATACCCAAATTTTCAGAGAAGGCTGCTCTGCTACATGACCTAAAACAAAAGAAACATAGTCCTGGACGGATGATTGCCAAAAAGCTTTTGATACCATCAAGCGGGACCTAACCAATGCACCGGTGTTAGTTCCACCTGACTTTTCCAAGCTATTCAAAGTACAGACGGATGCTAGTGTGGCTGGCTTATTTACTAAATGGTTTAAAATTCATGTTAATGTTTATGACCCTCCCTAAAATCATATTTATAAGAAGCATGTGCAGTTATAGCCTGATGGGATGTCCAGTGGATGCGCACTTCAGAGTCTCGGCATAAGTATGTCATCTGTACTTTTCGCCTATGCTGTTTTATAAATACTGAAAATTCAGGCATCAAATACTAATCATTTCACATACTACTTTCCAACTTTTAATTAAACTTTAAAAAAACTTTTTTTCTATAATATATATAATTTATCTATTTTTGTAGTTATCACTTGATATTTTGTTATCAAAAAACAAAATTTCTTCATTTTTAAGTATGGCTTAAGTGTCCAAATTCAGAAATAATTTAAGACCATACACAGAAGCTTAAACTAGCTTGAGTGTGTGTGTTGATTTGTGGTGATCAGGCAGATGCTGCTGTATGAGTCAGCTCATTAGAGGGGGTTAATTGAAATGGTGACTTAGGGCTCAAATATGTGTCAGTTTGTCTGGGACCAACAGCTTCGTACTCAGAATTAAACATCTAAATCTGTTACTGACCTTTTCAAGGCTTGTAGATCATGCACTGCATTGACAAGGAAGTGAGGTGAAGTTCAAAGGGTTTAAATTGGTTTCACAGATAATGTGTCCTGTTTTGGTGAAAATTAATATCTATAGCCAACACTGAAAATAGAACATTTATAGCATTAAAAAACAAGATGTACAGTATGATTTCTCAGATTGGCTTCATTATCATTATTATATTCCACTATTATCCTCCTGCTATCAATTTGTCTTCCTTGCTCTTCAGTCTTGATATTGTGATATAATAACACCACAAATTTTACTGTACTGTTTCCATCAGAAGACTCAATGTAATATTGCTGACATTTTGTTCACCACGGTATGTAGTTGATGTTTGCAACCTCATTACGGTAGATATGCTTCTCATTAGTTACCCCATACATCTTACAGTCCTCCTGACAATATCTCAATCCTGATTGTGAATGGTGGCTGGTCATTGGGTGCAAAAGGAAAGATTGTCGAATTGTAAATCTCCTTTTGTCTTCAGCATGCCGTAAAATTCGCCCTTACCCATTGCTTCATTTCTTCCCTAGAAGGAACAAATCTCTGTCAGAGCCTATTGTGTTTAAAATGGTTTGGCTTTAACGGCCAACTATATGTCTGAGCTACACATGCACCTCTGTTTTGGAATAAGGGAGCATTTGACCTCCTTTATTTCCAAAAACATCTGTGAGAAAACATCTGAATATTTAATTAGTGCACATGCAAGTTCTTTTGGGATCATGACATAGTGAGTGCATGAGGTTGACGTGCATGATCTCAAGTGAGTGCATGAGGTTATCCTTCCTGATGGTGAGAGATCCACATCCTATTCCTAACTAAAGGAATTTGACATCATCCACATCTTAACTAAAGGAATCTGAGCAGTGCAGCCTCAGTCTTTTAAGCCACATCAGGCCCATTATCACTCAGCGCTCAACTGTTGTCTTCGCGCTCCAGAATTTTGATAACTGAATTTTTGCGCAACGCGCACGATTAGGCTACAATTTAAAGTGGCTTATAGCCTATCCATTGTACACACAAAATGCTGTAAAATTAAACGAATAAATGGGCCTAATAATATAAATAAAAATTATATAAACAAAAATGTAAAAAAATATAGGCCTACAAACATTTTAAAAGTAAATGAACTATTAGGCCAACATTTTGATAACTAATCTTTTGCACAGCGCGCACGATTAAAATTAAAATATGCTTTGGTCTATATCAATTGTATAAAATGCTGTAAAATTAAACGAATCAATATGGGCCTAATTATATAAATAAAAATATACAGGCTATAGGCCTACTGTAGGCTACATCAACGTTTTAAAAGTATGCTAAATGAACTATAGGCCAAAATTCGTATAACTGAACTTTTGCGCAGTGCACGTGGATTAGGCTACAATTTAAATGGCTTATGTTGTCAAACTAAAAAAAAAAAGAGAAAAAAAAAGAAAGAAAATGCTCACATGCTCTGCACCGGAACGAACAGGAGTGAAGCGCGCGTGCATGTGAAGACTGTGCGTGAGCCACGAGATACACTGTAACCGCGCCATCGATCGCAGGCGGCAAGGAGCACTTTGATCACTTGATTTAAAAAACAACGTATTTCGGGGCTAGATCGCTTCTTTTATTTAACAAACGAACGAAATGAATGGTCTGCCAGTTGGATATGTTGTATTTATTTCTACTGGTAGCTATCCGTGCCGCCAGAGGTTTTAAAAAGTGGTGGGGACAATATCGACCCTGGCAAAAAGTGGTGGGGACATGTCCCACCCGTCCCACCCGTCCCACCCGCAAATTACGCCACTGGGAAGTAGGCTAGTATAGAGGGTATGCGCATGACGTCACCGTCGGCCGGAGTGAATGCGGTCACGCCCACAAGTGGCAAAAAGACTGAGCGGCAGCATTTGTTTTCAGCGTGAATGCCGTGAAAATCACACAAAACACATCTAAAACGGGAAAGAGCTTTGCGATTGACTGTACAACTAGATTTGACCAGAAATCTGAGGTACTGTATATTTTTACAGACTGCAAAAAGCTACAGAACAGACTATATTCTGCATAATTGGATGTTTTTAAATAAACACTGACAAAAAACTATACAAGTTTTAGGGCTGGACGATATGATGATATACAGTATAACATTAATGTAAGTGATCACTCGGATTTAGACCTATCTATATTGTATTTATATAAAACGTTTACAGGCAAATTTTCTTCATTTATTTCCCCGGCGTCGAAATCAGGCACATATAAATGTCAGGAAACACGATTCCTGGCTGCATGTCAATATCCATGGATCACTGGATCTTTGATAAGTTGTAAGGAACACTATATCGAGTCCAACTTTTAGTTTAAACTGATAATAGTTTGTTTTACTCGCGTTAACGCAGTTTCCCCTATTAACTCCAGTCACGCAGCAGCTCTTCTGCCACTCAGTCCCGCTGAGGGGGGCGTGTTCCGGCGGGGAAGTGACGTTAATGCATTCCCTCTATAGGTCATTCAAACTTTTCGCATACTGTTTTAGTAAAAATACTACTCTTTAATGTAGCCTACTACTTTTCACCAATACAGAAGTGAAGTACATTCAGGTGCAGGGCTTAAGTTGGTTAAAAATAATCAGAAAAAAATGTCTTAGAAAAGTGTTTCTGAAAAAGGTTTAGCAGGAGTTTTTAATAATAAAAAAGTATTTATTTTTGCAGTTAACACTTGATTTGATAACTGCTTTTGCCTCATTCAGTGCTTTGATATGACAGATGCTATATATATGAGCTAAAACGGACATACCGTAATCACATGATTCTTTAGACTCTTGGCATTTCTAAGACTTAGAAGTTAGTAATTTCTAGGAAAAATATTTTTTTTCAGATTGTCAATTGAATGCGCACTTCAGAATCTCAGCGGAAGTAGGATAGGTCATTGTGCTGTTTTATAAATATTGCTAATTCAGACCTACTACTTTTCACAGTATGGTATGCATATTCAGACAAGACTTAATATGGTTAAAATATTTGTGAAAATGGGTCAGAAAATTATTAGTTCAGAGATTTTTATGTTTGCAGTTACTTCTTGGTTTAATAACTGATTCTGCCACTTTTTCAGTGCTTTGATTTGACAGATGCAATATGTGCTAAAATGAACGTAAACACATGATGCGTTCCTCTAGCCATTTCAAAAACTTAATAGTTTGTAATTTCTAGGAAAAATGCATATTATGGTTCTTTAATTGGTTTATATTTTTTGATGCTTTTACATAATAACAATCAGTGCAACAGTTGCTGTGCAGCCATAATGCAGTATTAGAGGCCATGTGACTCATTTGAAATATCTCCCTTGCTCCCAGGCTCTAATGATTTAACCACAACTCATGCTATGCATGACTAGTCTCATTTTTCTAGGCCAGACCTGAGCAGAAGGAGAGCGTCAGCCCCTCTGCAGTCAAAGAACACCTACACTACACTGAGATTCATACAAACCATTTGCAGCCCACATGCAAACATTTACCCACACAAACATCTGTTCTGCTGTCACCATTTACTGCGGCAACACCAGTAATGTTGGAGAGCCTGCGGGGAGAACAACATGAATCTTTTGAATGTTTTAAAACGAACAAGCATCTTATTGCATCTAATCACTGAACTGAGTCAATGAACTGAGAACCAACTCTTTTTGACATGTTAGATTCATAATGAACTGAATGTGCTGAAGCTTATAGTTAGAGCATGTGAAGTGAACTGGGGATTTGACTGATGCATTAGGCAAAAATAGCTGACGACTTCACTGTCCGACAGTTTTATCAACCAATATGAAACATGAGAGATAATAGTTTTAATACTTGTTTAATGTGAATGTGTTACATCCACCTGCTGGAGTGCCCCATGATCTCCATCAGAGGGCACTGCCTCGACTCCTTTATCTCACCATGAACTACATTTCCCATAACCCATTGCCTGGACTCGGTTTGATTACTTCCACCTGTGTGTTGTTTGCTTGTCAATGTTGCCTATAAGATCTGGGGTGCGTTTCCCAAAAGCATCGTTAGCGTCGCAAGTTCCGTCGTTACCAATAGAGTTCAATGGAAATTGCGATCATAGTTGGATTACGATGCTTTCGGGAAACGAACTCCTGGTTGTTTCTCAAACGGAAGGCTGCATCCTACGAAGGCTGCATTTCTCGGCTGCCACGTCATCAAATGTTGCTAAAGCCTTCATTTTGCGTCCTTCATTCTGCCTGTTTTGAAGTATGCATCGGATGTATTTTTTTTGGCCCAATATTACCCACAATCCTTTGCACACATCCCAATTCACGAAAATAAACTGACGGAGAACGAGTCGGTACTGAGGTTGTCTTTGTTTATTATGAAATGTAAGTCAAAAATAATGTTTTTGGACATGAAAGTGTAGATGTTATCTTTGGTTTTGCTGTAAATGAATCATTAATACTGAACTGACAATACTAATTCACTGTATTTCATTAATAAAAAGCCAGTTAATATAAAGATTTGTACCAAGTATTTTTTCTAAATGAAGTTTTAAAAATTTTCGTGCCGTGACTGTGGGGACGGGAACATGTGTGACGTAGCCAACTAGACTGTCTCATTTAGCGTTTAATTGCTGAGGATTCTACAAGCCTCAGAAGGACTGAACAATAGGCAGGACGCGTCCCGGTAGGATGTAGCCTTCTGTTTGAGAAACACCCTTCCACTCACACCTTGTGAAGTCTTGTTGATATTGCAACTGCATTTCTGAGTTTGGTTTCCTGGGGCCCGTTTCAGAAAGGAGGTTAAGTGAAAACTCTGAGTATGTTAACCCTGAAATGAGGGAAACTCTGGCTTTTCCGTTTCAGAATGGGAGGTATGTCAAACCTGAGAAAGCAGAGAAAGTCAAGCCCGTTTCTGAAAGAGAGGTAACTTATACTCAGAGTCAGTTACCATGGTAACTTACTCTGTGAACCTCGGGAGCTGGTTTTCTTCAGTAAACCTAGAGTTTATTTCGGTCTCCTCCCCTTTTTTAAAGAGGAAGCGGTGTTTAACCACCTCATTCATTCTTTCAGTACATTTATTCATTGCTGTTTTTACTGCTGTTTTTCCCCCCCCAATTTTTTTAATAGGATGAAGTCTAAATAACTCCTTAACTGGCAACTGAAAGTAGAGATGTTCCGATACCCTTTTTCCCTTCCCGATACCGATTCCGATACCGAGTACTGATCCGATACCTGGGTGTGTACATTGTACAGTATCTATACAGCTGCAATTCATACTAGCACTGTATGAATTGATAGAATTATTTTATGGCGTGTTTCAGACTTATCCCTTAATTAAACATGAACAAATACATACAGTGAACTAGAGTATTTTTATTATCTGACATACACTTCACAGCAATATATTATTTATCTTTCTTAAGTTGTAAGAGCCAATTTAATATTTCAATAATTTGTATATTAGTATTGTTTATTTGGAGTGTTGATTGTGCGAGCACTAACTAGAGGTATCATATTTGTTATCTTTCTTTGAATTTTGATATTTCCTGTATTTTCTGAAGTATAGTTTCTGTTCTGTTTCTTTAATGGTTACGCCCACTGGTTGGCGGAAGATTGAACTTGAAGGAGTTTTGTGCACAGAAGAAAAAGGAGAAACAGTTTTCTTACCGTTGGGTCGGTCATTTATGGATAAAACTCGTGTTTAAACGTTTAAGGTAACACAAGTTAAAGGTTTAACAAGTGAAATCATAGGCTACAGGAGCCAGCAGGATTTTGTATATTTTTGTAATTTTATGTTTGATTAAACTCGCACTTGATAGGCTACGGATTGTTGACTGACTTTTGTGACGAGTAAGAACATTTTTTCCTGCTAACACCAGTGAAGTGAACCTAGGACTTTGCATTTACATTTAAGTAAGAAAACTTCTCTTTTTCGTCTGAAAGGAGCAATATTTTTGATTTAACGATAAGATTATCGAGTGATTCACGCATCACCAGAAACCATAACGTCACTTGGATTCTAACGGACCATCGCGGGATTAGCGTCAGAGATTCTCTGTTGGCATTTGTGATTACAGGCACTAACGTATTTAACTGATGGGACTATTGGATATTATTGGACTTTGGATTATTGAACTTTGCTGCGTCATGGAACAGCCATGTTTGCGTCTCCACTCAGTATCGCAAGAGGGCGATCTCATCTGCTTTTGTGATGAATGCAATGCGCGCTTTGAACACGAACATTGATTACTATGGAAACAGAGGAATTGAACGTGACCTCTAAAAGAGTGCCGAAGATGACTGTTAAAGCACGAGAGGAACGGCTTAATCAGTTGTTGGGAACTAGAAGAGCCAAGTTGGGACATTTAACAAGGCAAATGAGAGAAATTGAAACTTTGCTTGAGGACTCTGGTAATGTTGAAACTGTGAATGAATGCATAAATGGTGAGTTTACACAGTCCTTGCATTCCAAGACATTAATAATGCAGTCAGAGAACTTATGTCAGATGATGAGGCATATTTAGATCAGTTACACTGGTTCGAACCAAAGTCTCAAGCTGTTAAGCACTTTGTAGACAAAGTTAAAGACTGGATTGATAGAGTAAAACTCCAATCCAGAGAGGCAGAGCAATTTGATGCAGACGTTGAATGTACTGACAGTGCTTCAATGGTTATTCCTTCTTCACAACTGCCTCTCGTTCCAAAAAAATCTGGTAGTCAGGTGGCCTCAGGTGTTTCATCTACAGCTTCTTCTAGACTGAAAATTGAAACTGAAAGGGCAGAGCTGTTGGCACGAGCTAACGCGTTGAAGCAGAAACAAGAGCTTGAGAGAGAGGAAACTGAGCTAAAGGCGAAGAAGAAAAATTTAGAGCTCCAAACTGCTATTGCTGCGGCTGAAGCCAAACTTCAGGTTTTGTCCATGTATGAACCAGTAGTGTTTCTGATGCATCTGGTAGTGCAGCAAGGGCAGCCACAACTGCAGAAACCCTTAAAACTACATCCAATAAAGTAGTACGGCCAAAAACATTTTTTCATGAACTAGCACCTGACATTGATGCAGTTCCAAGAGTCAGTGATGTACAACATGATTTTCCTAAATCACAACCACCAAGGTCAGACGTGAGAATTCCTTCACAGGTTGATTCAGGAAGCTTGTTCAACATCATGCAACGTCAAAATGACATCGCTGAGATTTTCGTAAAACAGCAGTCTTTATCTACTCTTCCGCCTATGGACATTCCAGTTTTTAGTGGAGACCCGCTTGATTTCACATTCTTTATTCGAGCCTTTGAACATGGAGTAGAGAATAAGACAACAAATAACAAAGACAGATTGTACTTCCTAGAGCAGTTCACTAATGGCGCTTTTCCACTACACAGTACCAGCTCGCCTCGGCTCGGCTCGACTCGACTCGACTCGCCTTTGTTTGCTTTTCCACTGTGTAAAAGTTGTACCTGTACCTGCTTTCGGGTACTTTTTATCGTACCACCTCCGGCGAGGTTCTAAACGAGCTACGGCGATACTATAATGTGACGTGAAAACAATGCCGACTGCTGATTGGTCACAGAGAATCTGCGTCATCATTGCACGCGGCAGATGGAGTATCCAGAATAAATAACCCCGCCATTTTTAAATAGTTTGGCCAGAGTTACTAAACTTACTACTATTATTATGGCAACTCGGAAGAATACGCCGTGGTCAAACGAGGAGGTGCAGACTTTCCTTTGTTTGGTTGCCGAAGAGAGGATCCAGCGAGAGCTTGATGGGGCAACGAGGAACGAAAGGCGTCGCTATGACGACCGGGTACTATTTGTGGCGGTACTTTCTGCAATGGAAAACGGAGCGAAAAGCGAGCCGAGTCGAGGCGAGCCAAGGCGAGTCGAGTCGAGTCGAGCTGGTACTGGTAATGGAAAAGCGCCATAAGGGGCAACCAAAGGTTCTGGTACGCAGTTGTCAACACATGCTTTCTGAAAGGGGCTACAAAGAAGCTAAGAGACCACTCTACCAACATTTTGGCAATGAGTATACAATCGCCACCGCCTATACAGAAAAAGCACTGAACTGGCCAGATGTAAAGTCTGAGGATAACAAAGCCTTAAAGGAGTTTGCTCTTTTCCTTACTGGTTGTCGCAACTCTATTGACAGTGTGGAATATGTTGAAGAGATTGATAGTCCATGTAACATGCGTGCGATTGTATCAAAGCTTCCTTTCAAATTGAGAGAAAAGTGGAGAGCAGTTGCCTGTGAGCTTCAAGAAAGGACTGGCTTGAGAGCAAGATTCTCTGACTTGGTTAGTTTTGTAGACAAGCAGGCAAAGATTGTTTCGCATCCACTGTTTGGCAACATTCAGGATAGCAACATGGCAAAAGACAATATTAAATTCAAAGCAAACAGATCAAGTAACTTACAAGTGAGAGAAAGGAAAACCACATTTGCAACAAGTGTGACACCTTTTCCAGAACCTAAAAAACAGAGATCAAAGGAACAATATGTAGCAAAAGCAAGGCATGGAACCCTCTGCTTATGCTGTAATAAAGACCATGGATTGGACGTTTGCAGCATCCTGAAGCATAAGCCACACAAAGAAAAACTTGACTTTCTAAAATCTAAAGGCTTGTGCTATGGTTGCTTATTACCAGGTCACATGAGTAAAGGTTGTGTGCAAAGACTTGCTTGTCAAAAATGCTCATTAAAGCATCCAACCATCCTTCATTTCCCAGAAAAGAGTGCTTCCAGAATCTCAAGATAGAGACAGCCCCTCAACTGTCACCGAGTCAGGTACCATACCAACAAGCGAAACTTGTGGCTGTACGGGGGCTGGTCATTTGGTGTGCTCTTTAGCCATAGTACCAGTTAGAGTTAAGTCCAAAAAAAGCAATCAAGAAGTTTTGACTTATGCCTTCTTGGACCCAGGAAGTTCTCCGACATTTTGCACAGAACAGCTAATGAAGGAATTAAAACTAACTGGCAGGAAAACAAACATTCTGCTGCGTACTATGGGACAGGAAAGGTCTGTTAGCACACATGTTTTTAATGAACTGGAAATAAGCGGACTGAATGAGAATAATTTTGTGGATCTCCCTCAGGTGTTCTCACAAAAAGAGATTTCAGTCAAAGGAGAAAACATTCCGCAACAAAAGGATGTTAAGAAATGGAAATATCTTGAAGAGGTGCATCTTCCTCAGATCGATGCAGGTATTGGCTTACTAATAGGAACAAATGTACCCAAGATTCTTGAGCCATGGAAAATCATCAACAGCAGAGGAGATGGGCCTTATGCTGTCAAGACCATCCTGGGCTGGATTGTAAATGGACCTTTGGAGAGAGAGAACATCCAGACTAACAGAAATACAGGATGGCCACAGGTGATGGCAAACAGGATTTCAGTGGTAAGCCTGGAGAACCTAATCCAACAGCAAATGAGTTATGATTTTCCTGAATGTGAACAAGCTGAATATTTGGAAATGTCCATGGAGGATAAACAGTTTATGGAGTCTGTATCTCAGTCCATACAGCTTGTTGATGGACATTACTGCATTGACCTTCCTTTGAAAAAAAAGGATGTAATGTTTCCCAACAATTATGTTGTTGCTTCTCTGCGCTCTCAATTTCTGAAAAGAAAATTCAAAGGAAATTCAGCTTTCTACATGGACTATAGTAGTTTCATGGAGGACATGTTACTCAAAGGTCATGCTGAGAAAATCCCTGCAAGTGAAATTGAAGGAAACCCTGGCAGAATCTGGTACATCCCACACCACGGGGTGTATCACCCACAAAAACACAAACTTCAAGTGGTGTTTGACTGCGCAGCTACCTACCAAGGAAAATCACTCAACTCAAAACTTGATGTTTCATCAGGTCAGGGTTCCTGCTAAAGATAAAGACCTGTTAAAGGTGAACTAAGTAACTTTTTTACCTTAACCGAACAGCTTTGGAGTCATTGTAATGTTTATATAACTGATTTTGTGTTGAATTGTGGTCGTCTCGCACCCCCCTGGTGCCTGTGAGCCGCAAAACCACCCTTGCAACTTTGGGCCGGCGGGCCGCCGGCATCAGTGTTAGGAAGTATCGTGTGATATCAGGTCTCGCGAGGTAACGAATTGCTTTACGGCAAAAAACAGATCTGATAAAATTCAGATAAAATGAGCATCAAACAGAAATAACAGTATACATGTGGTGTTGGGCGCGCGCAGCTCTTAAAGGGGCCATACCTTATTTCCACTCGTTACAGCGTCCATCCTACTGAACAGGTACCGGTGTACAGGGGGAGGGGATCCGGCTGTGAGTGCGAGCCATCTCTGCGTGAGTGCTATTCACGACAGTACAAGTACTCCACAGCGACTCTAGGGGTTGCCGTTTGACAAAAACGGAATTCCTACTGAGTGCTGCTTTAAGATTCCTTTGGTGGCCTAAAGGGGGCACTGCACAGGAAGTGGAGGAATACAGAATGACTGTTCACTTATTTGGTGCTACATCCTCCCCAAGTTGTGCAATCTACGCTCTACAAAGTTGTGCAAAGGACAACAGTGCACAGCACAGTTCAGAGGTAATGCAGACAGTTCTTAGGAATTTTGATGTGGATGACTGTTTGACATCTGTGGCTACTGAACAGCAGGGTATTGCTCTAATGCATGAATTAAAGGAGATGTGTGCATCAGGAGGGTTTAATTTGACCAAGTGGATGTCCAACAGTCGCACTGTACTTGCATCCATAAGTGAGGAGAGCAAAGCTAAGACGGTGAAGGACTTGGATCTGGAGAAAGACAAGTTACCATTGGAAAGAGCGCTAGGGGTTCAGTGGTGTGTAGAAACAGACACTTTGCAGTTCAAAGTAACCCTACAAGAAAAGCCTCTTACAAGGAGAGGTATCTTGTCCATGGTCAGCTCCATTTATGATCCCCTTGGAATACTTTCTCCAGCCATTCTTCCTGCAAAACAAATACTGCAGGAGCTTTGTAGAACAAAACATGAATGGGATGAGAGTATTCCAGAAACTCTCGGACATCAGTGGAATATGTGGATGGCTACTCTTCAGAACTTAAATAACTTTCAGGTTGAAAGATGCATAAAGCCACTAAACTTTGGTGTTGAAAGATGCATAAAGCCACTAAACTTTGGTGAAGTCACTTCAGCGCAGCTGCATCATTTTGCAGATGCCAGTGAGCTGGGTTTTGGCACAGTCTCATACTTGCTCATGGAAAACCACAGAGGTAACCAACATTGTGCATTTGTTATGGGTAAAGCAAGGGTTGCTCCGGTAAAATCAGTTACCGTGCCACGTCTTGAGCTAACTGCAGCTACAATGGCTGCTAGAATGGACAATATGCTGAAATCTGAATTGGACTTGATTCTTCGGGAGTCTGTATTTTGGACAGACAGCACTTCAGTCCTGAAATATCTCAACAATGAAAGCACAAGGTTCCGTACATTTGTGGCTAACAGGGTAACTGCAATCAGAGAGCTATCAAAGGTGTCGCAATGGAGGTATGTGAATTCTTCTTCCAACCCAGCTGACATTGCCTTAAGAGGACTTACTGTAAATGCTTTCCTTAAAGCAAACTCATGGCTCACAGGTCCATCCTTTCTGACAAAGCCAGAATCAGAGTGGCCAAAAATGCCAAGTCACCCTCTTAAGTTATCTGTCAATGATCTGGAAGTTAAGGAAGTCTGTGTCAATGCAGTGTGTGCAGATAATTCTGACTATACTTCTCAGTTCTTTTCACACTACTCAGATTGGTACCGTTTGAAAAGATCCATTGCATGGTTCCTCAAATTCAAAAGCATTCTTAAGGCACTGATGGGAAAAAGAAATGAGCTGTGCCACGGTCTAAAAGACAATCTAGCAGTGAATCCTGAACTTGATGAAGAAATGAAAACCTTCAAATCTTCACTGTCAGGGGTAACATTGACTGTAAATGACATTGATAAAGCTGAGAAAGAGATCATTCGCTACAGCCAAACAGTCATGTTTCCAGAGGAAATCAAAGCCCTCCAGCAAGGTAAAGCTGTAAAATGCAGTAGCGCTCTCTACAGGTTGTCACCAGTTTTGCAAGACAAAATCCTAAGGGTAGGTGGCAGACTAAGCAGATCATCTATGCCTGAGGAGTCCAAGCATCCTGCTATTTTAGCAAAGGACCATCCTGTTTCACATCTGGTCTTAAGATCAATTCATGTAGATGTAGGTTATAGCGGCCGTAATCACATGTTGTCAAAGTTACGAGAAAATACTGGATTCCAAAAGCACAAACGGCCATAAGAAAAATCCTATCTCAATGCACAGTTTGTAAACGCCAGCGCGGCACTACAGGCAAACAATTCATGGCTGACCTTCCCCGTGACAGACTTTTGCCAGATGAACCCCCATTCACAAATGTAGGCATTGATTATTTTGGCCCATTTTAAATCAAAAGAGGAAGGACATTGATTAAAAGATATGGGGTAATCTTTACTTGCCTGACGTTAAGAGCTGTTCACATTGAGATTGCTAGCTCTTTGGATACTGACTCGTGCATTCATGCACTAAGGAGATTTGTTTCTAGAAGGGGTCAGGTTCAAACAATCAGGTCTGACAATGGGACAAATTTCACTGGGGCAGAAAGGGAGCTGCGAAAGGCCATACAAAGTTTGAAAAATGACAGGATTCAAACCACATTGCTTGCAAAGGGTGTACAGTGGATTTTCAATCCCCCAACTGCATCCCACCATGGAGGAGTTTGGGAACGTCAAATACGGACTGTCAGAAAAATTCTCAACTCCATTGTAAAACAGCAGTCTCTTGATGAAGAAAGTCTTCAAACGCTCTTATGTGAGGTGGAAGCAATAATCAATAGTCGTCCCATCACTAAGGTGTCCAATGACCCAAACGACTTGGAGGCCCTCACTCCAAATCATTTGCTGCTGTTGAAAGTAAAGCCGTCCGTGTCTCCTGGGGTTTTTGACAAAGCAGACCTGTATTCCAGACGTAGGTGGCGCCAAGTTCAGTATATGGCTGACCTATTTTGGAAGCGCTGGGTCAAAGGGTACTTACCAGACCTGCAAGAAAGACAAAAATGGCAAAGCCTAATGAAAAATCTCAAGCCTGGGGACATTGTATTGGTTGCTGACGATTCTGCACCGCGGAACTCTTGGGTAATGGGACGTGTGCTACAAACATTCACAGACAACAAGGGTCTTGTGCGGCAGGCCCAAGTGAAAACCAACACAAATACTCTTTTACGCCCTGTTACTAAGCTTTGTTTACTTTTAGAGGCAGATTTATAGTCTCTTATGCGTAATCCTAATTGAAGGATCTGTTATGGGTTTATCGCCTAAAGTCGGCTAACATCTTATTGAAAAAAAAAAAATTCTGAGATTCAGTTGAGACTATATGGTCTCTTTAATTTATGTAATTTGTTGGCATCTTTGGTATAAATAGGTTGGTAATTGTTTTGTGGAACACAAAGACATTTAGGGGCTGGTGTGTAAGAGCCAATTTAATATTTCAATAATTTGTATATTAGCATTGTTTGTTTGGAGTGTTGATTGTGCAAGCACTAACTGAAGGTATCATATTTGTTATCTTTCTTTGAATTTTGATATTTCCTGTATTCCTGTATAAGTATAGTTTCTGTTCTGTTTCTTTAATGGTTACGCCCACTGGTGGGCGGAAGATTGAACTTGAAGGAGTTTTGTGCACAGAAGAAAAAGGAGAAACAGTTTTCTTACCGTTGGGTCGGTCATTTATGGATAAAACTCGTGTTTAAACGTTTAAGGTAACACAAGTTAAAGGTTTAACAAGTGAAATCATAGGCTACAGGAGCCAACAGGATTTTGTATATGTTTTGTAATTTTATGTTTGATTAAACTCGCACTTGATAGGCTACGGATTGTTGACTGACTTTTGTGACGAGTAAGAACATTTTTTCCTGCTAACACCAGTGAAGTGAACCTAGGACTTTGCATTTACATAAGCGAAAAAGAACTTAAAATGCAACCACACATCTAATACTGTAAACTGAAAAAGGTATTTTATTTTTACTATATAACTGCATAAAAAAAGTGCAACAAACAAATCTAGGATTCTGAAAAATGATATATGAATAATATAAGAAAATAATCTCTTTATAATTTAAAGTCCATAAACAATTTTGTTAAATGGCATTTCAGTTTTGACCGCGGCTGGTCATCCAGAACAATAAACTCAATACATGTTGTCGGTTATATTTATCGTTCGTTGGCTGTCTTTTGAAAACTTTTCTCTTTGTTTGAATGAAGCTTTCAGAGAGTGTTGATTCTGGCGCGGCTCATTCTTCTCTGCCCTTGCCTTTGTGTAATCGTGTTCTGCGGGGTGACGCGTCTTCAAATGCTTTAAGTTACTCGTGTTGAAGTTGCTAATCCCCCTGGCAAGGGAAATATTAAGTTGTATGTTGTGTATACTTTGTATACTGTTGTTTACGTTTGAGCAATAAAAAAAATAAATAAAAAAAAGTGTTGAAGTTGCTAATACTTGTTCCACCCCTCGAAATTGCAGTATGGCATACGAGACATGTCGCCGTTTTCCTGGCTGGTTGGTCCAGTCTGAAATACTGCTAAACAGCGGACATACTGCTATCGCGTGCGCGCGTTTTCTTCTTCGCTGCTCTAAACAGTGGTTGCTTGTGGCAACAGCACAACTTCCTGTGTCGCCACAAGCAACCACTGTTTAGAGCAGCAAAGAAGAATTGATCTCCGATTTGCAGCGTTATGCAAAGCTAGCGTGCATAACTAGATATTGTTTAACAAAAGGGTATCGGATCGGTACATGGGTAGAAGTACTCGCCGTTAGCGATGCCAGCATTTTTATTGGTATCGGCGGCATTTCCGATACTAGTATCGGAATCGGAACAACTCTAACTGAAAATACAGTAGATTAGAGTTACATCATGTCATTCTAAGCAAATTCTACAGAATTAAACTGTGGCATTTACAGAAAAACTGTTTATTCATCCCCATCGTCCTGTGAAGATGAGCATTTGATTGAGTAAACTTTATAATACTATTTCTCATAATTTTTGGTGTATTGTGTTATTGTGTACTTACAACTGCCTGGGGTTCAGTTGGGACAGGAGGCTCCAAAAGACAGATATTACCATCAGAATCTGTTGGGAACAACACAAAAACACAACCCAAAGTAAAATAAATGGAAATATAAAAAATAGCCTATATAAAAAATAACACATACCTCTTAAATTTTATGAAGGCCCTTGAATCTTGGGGAGTGACTGGCTCTGATGAAGTCCCTCCAGGAATTCCCTCAGCCATGGCCTTCCAGCATTCAGGCTCAGGGCCATCTCCATCTCCTCTCCTTCCCCTCTGCATCTCCATCTCCTCTGCATCTCCATCTCCATCTCCTCTCCTTCTCCTCTGCATCTCCATCTCCATCTCCTTTCTATCTCCTCTGCATCTCCATCTCCTCTGCATTTGTGGAGGTGGTGGTGCAGGTCCTCCCCCCATTTTGCGAGCCTCTGCCTTCTTTCTGTTGGCTGAGTAGTAGTCAAATGAAAATGAACATTTAATTTTGTGAAAACAGAATTAGACCTATGTCAAAAATGCTGCTGCACTGCTATATACTGGATGCTATTTAGTTATTTAATATATCAAATGTTTGTAAAGTCAGGTAGCCTACACCCATGATATGCTCAAGCCTTACCTGATTGAATTGTTTTTATAATTCATTTTCAGCTGCTGCCACGTTCTTTTAATGCCTGCAGGATTGCACCTGAAAATTAAAATCAGGTTGAATAACATAGGCTACTGTTCTTCCAGTTTCACCATAATATTATAACAGTTGGGTAAGTTACTCTAAAATAATTATTAATACTAACTAGAAATCACATCTTCAGCAGTGTAATTAGATTAATGTAATAATTTCTATCTCTAGAATGTATTGGTCTACTTATTACTAATTACTAAATCCCATATAATAATAATAATAATTTATTACATTTATATAGCGCTTTTCTAGGCACTCAAAGCGCTTCACATGGAAGGGGGAATCTCCTCAACCACCACCAATGTGCAGCATCCACTTGGATGATGCGAAGGCAGCCATAGTGCGCCAGAACGCCCACCACACACCAGCTTACTGGTGGAGAGGAGACAGAGTGATGAAGCCAATCAGTGTATATATATATGGGGGTGATTAGGAGGCCATGATGGACAGAGGCCACTGGGCAAATTTGGCCAGGATGCCGGGGTTACACCCCTACTCTTTCGAAAGACATCCTGGGATTTTTAATGACCACAGAGAGTCAGGACCTCGGTTTAACGTCTCATCTGAAGGACGGTGCTCTTTGACAGTATAGTGTCCCCGTCACTATACTGGGGCGTTAGGACCCACACAGACCACAGGGTGAGCGCCCCCTGCTGGCCTCACTAACACCTCTTCCAGCAGCAACCTGTTTTTCTCAGAAGGTCTCCCATCCAGGCTCAGCCCTGCTTAGCTTCAGTTGGGCAACCAGTCTTGGGCTACAGGGTGATATGGCTGCTGGCAACCTCAACCACTTGAACAATACAAGGAGAGACAAGAAACTGCACTTTTAATGCTTTCAAATGAACAATATACAATTCCATGAATTATTCTTGAATTGACCAAAGTGTGTAGAGGGAGAAGGTAACATTAAAAATATACCTTTTAAAAATGTATGTTAAATCCACTATTGTTTTAAACAGAATTGTTCTATAGTCTATGCAGTATTTAATGCAATTACATTAGATTTTACTTTAATTCAATTAAAGGGATTACTCTTAGTTCTTCTGTAATTTACAGTATTTAGATTACTTGGTAATTAATTACACCCAACACTGTATAACAGTAATTAAAATGTAAACTTAAGCATTGACTCGAGCAACTATTTTCTCCCAAGCTAAAACAGTTCTGCTGGTGAGAAATATGCAGACCTCTTTTTGTCTGGCGCTGTTGCCATGGTGACTCATAATATCTGCGCTCCATTGATAATGGCTTTTTATAGTTGTGGTGCACGCGCTTAACTCAGAGTCAGTCAATTCAGAGTTGATTGAACGAACTCATTTCAGCTGTTCTGTAACCGAAAACTAGTTTCCCATCTCAGGGTAAGTCAACTCAGAGTTCAAGTTTTAACTCAGAGTTGGTTGAACCTCCTTATTGAAACGGGCCCCTGTTCTTTGGTTTTGATCTTCTGCCTGTTACCTGGATTGCCTTGTTTGCCTACCTGTTTCTTGGACTTTGGAAATGGATTATTCTGACTACTGTGTGTTTTTGACCTATTGCCTGTTCTTGGCTATTATGGATTACCTTGAAATAAAGCTGCGTTTAGATCTTTCACCAAGTCTTAGAGCAGTTTGGTAACAGAATGCATCATATGTATAAAAAACCCCATATAAAACAAAAATATTTACTGGTAATTTTCTGCCAGGACATTATCTAGTAATTTTACGGAAATTCCCATTAACCCTTAAAACACAACCTAATGCAATGCTTATTTCAAAATACAGGCAAAACACCTGTAAAAAAAACAATATTTATAATTATTATTTATATTTATACACATTAATCACATTGTGCTCTATTTTTACAGATTTTTACAGTGATATAGCCTATATATAAATATGGTTGGCCAAAATATAAATATTATTTTCCACAGTTGTAAATCCAATTCATGCCTATGTTTGTTATGGATATATAATGGATTTTAAGGTTTTTATTTTAAGGTTTTGATAAACACGGTCACCATCCAAGCCTCCTGCTGACTGTCTCCATCCTGCTGTGAACATCTAAGGAGATGGTGTTCCTGGTCCATATCACACCATGAGAGGGGCCACATAGTGCATGTTTAAATGTTTATTGTGAGCACTGGGCTTGCTGTAGCAGCATTATGTGTATGGGCCTGGAAAAAGCTGATAAAAATTGATAAACATTCAAGCCTCTGAGCATCATTGATAACTTCTATGTGGCTTTGGTGTTGGTATCTGCATTCACATATGCGACTCAAATTTTTGCGAGTATTTTGTGTAGCCTTACCGAAAATCGCTTGTGGGTTCAACATCATCCAGGTCTAATAGATGTCACAGCAGAGATGAATAATCGCCTTTACGTTGTTATAATATTTAGGTTTAATAATAAAACATGATGAAATATATATTGTGAAGGCAAGTGATTGGTCAAGTAAAAATAAATAAATAGCCTAGATTGTAATAAGTGAGAGATGGATTAAGTATTATGTAAATGTTTTCCACACTGAAAATCAGATGTGAAGTAAATTTAATTTGTCCAGTTTGGCAAATCAGAGAAGCATGTCACGTGAGTGCCTCCTCGTGCTCATTTTAGATGATGACAGCATGTTGAGATCATGCGGATGACGTTATGTTGCTAAACTGCAACAGCGCAAGTGATAGTCATACAGTAGGCTAAGACATTCGTTTTAACCAATTATTACTCTGTTGAAACAGTTACAATAGTGTATTATATTATACATATAATGTGTAAAAAATACCACATTATTGATTGAAGTGTGATCAATTTCAACTTTAACTATTTCTGTTCTTATGTCGGAAGCGTTTAGGATTGAAAATTAAGAAATTAACATAAGCATGGGAAGTCAGTAAGCCTACCCGAATATGAATTTCACTGGAATAGAATAGAATAGAGGTATTCATATATTCCCTCAAGGAAGGTGTGTACATAAAAATGTTGCAGACTTTCTTTTCCTTGACAAAAATGAAACAATGAAGATGGTTATGGTGTGACGCAATAGGCTCCGTAGATGTTGCCCCTCCCTCCGCCGGGAAACTCACAGAACATCGGATTCGGCAGTGGTGCTCGAGTTCAGGATGCCGAGCTCTGGAAACATTCAGAAAGTAACACGCCTCTCCTGGTCTGCATAACCGACTACAGACCTTCTTTATTACAGGAGGAAGAGTTTACCTCTGCATCTGAAGCTCATTTTTTTGTGTGGAGTAGGACACGTAAGACTTTGATAAGATAGTTGGATCAAATCTGGGGACAGGCAGAAGTGCGATTCAGGTGAGACATTCTTCACATATTTCACACTGTGTGTTAAAGCGGATGATCTCAGGCAGCAGTTATAACGGTAAAACTGATCGATCACTTCTAAGTCACTTCATCTCCCTTGTCATCTTTTAATCATAAAACCACGATGACGTTTTCATTCATTTCCTATTTGTTTAATCAGCTTTTATAATTCAGTAACCTGTTTTGTGCGCGCGCTTATCCAAACATTATGCTACACTAGATTTGTTCCTCCAGTGAGTAGCCTAGATTTGTTCCTAATGTGTTTTTATCTACACAGACACGACTCATGTTGTGGTGTTGCTTAGAAGTTGAATATCAGAGGCAGTAGCCTACTTTTCTTGGGGTTTCCTCCATTCTGTGTCGGGAGCAACCTCGGTGTTTCTGTGTCCATGATGTCAATCGACGTCCAATTCGAATAGTTCTTTGAGTTGGAAGCCTACTTTTAGTGAATCGATTGAACCGGATTACAAATCGGCTATGCTTAACCTTAGGCTGAACAAGTGTTATATTTAGATATTTAATTACCTCGATTGTTTGTTTTGAAAGTGGAAGCATAAATAAATCAGTCTGAGCAGTTTGTGAGTCAACAACTCACTGAACGGATTTATTGAACTGGGAATCATCTCTTTCAGACATGTTCGATTCATTTGAGTTACAGCATGTGGACTGAACTGATGGTGCAAAAGTTTGTATGACAGTTTTATCACTATCTTTTTAATGTAAATTCATTATTACAAGCGAATTTTACACATTATACTTAGACTCTTTGTTTTTTATAAAATGGTATAGAAATTACAGTAGCCTAAACAGGTTAAACCCCCCCCCCCCCCCCCCCCCCTCTTGGTTGAGGTACAAGGTTGTTAGTAAATTCTTATTTTTTTCATGGAATCTTGCTATTTGCAGTGTTTATTATAAATGATTTATCTGTGCACACCATTTTTTTTTAAAAACTCAGAATCTTAATAACTTCCCCTACCTTGCAGCCACCTCTAGTCTCTTCTCTGATGATGTGTTTTTCGGGGTGAGGGTGGGACAACCTGAGATCACAGCAATAGCAAACCACAATGATCCAACAACCCAATTAATTCCTGACAGACAAAATAAAGTCCTGGCCTATAGTAAGGTGCAGAGGAGTTGTGTGTGACATGGAATCCTGTGTAAACACGATGGTTGTTGTACGTCTAGACTAAATATGAGCAGGCATTTAATCATCTCACAAAACAGATTCAGTATTTTATGTATTTAATCTGACTTTATTTACCAACGTGTTTGTTGCTGACCTTTGACGATCCAATTCAACCATACTAATAAACAAAAGTGACTTTAGTTAAACATCACATTTGCATTTAATTTTTTTGTTTTTATTGCTGAAGTAAGAGGGTGCTTCTCATTTCTTATTTGTGCATCCTCGTTTCCTTTCCTCGCGTCTCAGCTCCACCCCCTGTAGGATGCGAGGGAAGGCTGCAAGGAAAGAAAATGAGGATGGAGGAATCGAAGGAAATCTTATTTGTATATTGGAATATTCTTGATCACTCAAATGTCACTTCAAAGCGTCATCAGCTGCACTCAAAGGATCTGACCTTATGTTGTTAAAGTTTGGTTATTTAAGAAATAATTAAATAATAAAGATAAAGCAAGATTCCCTATTGATAAATGTGTGATGTATGATTTAATTAAACTGCAAAGGTAAAGCATAAATTCAAAATTATTGTGACAGATGTGAAGGGGGAGAAGAATTTTTACGTGCATCAGGTTTCTCGACAAGAAAGACTTTCCTCGCACATACTGTAGCTCCTCTCGAAGCTTCCTCACTCCTCGTTCCTCTCCTCCTCGCGGTGCATTTAGAGAATGGAGACGCCTTCAAGATGGCTGAATTCGATCGGTTTCCGGGTCACGGGCTGGAGGACGGAGGAGTGAGGAAACGAGGAAGTATCAATTTGAGTATTGAGAAGCACCCAGAGTGTTGATCTTTCTTCTCCTGTAATCCAGAATAGTAGCACAGCGGAAAGGTTTGTTTGAGCTGTGCCCTCTACTGTACAGGCTTGAATTTTCATTTCATTTCACTTTTAGTGTAAAAAAGCCTTTCATCCATTTCAGTCGTATCCGTATGGTGATTCACTATCCATGAATTTTCTTGCCGATGATTTCTCTTCAGGGATAGGTCGCCAGGTCTTTCCCAAACCCTTCCCAATACATGGCTTGGGACTCTCATGCACACAACTGCATTCACACTTACGGACAATTTACTCTCCAATTCACCAATACCACATGTTTTCGCATGGTGGGGTAACCCACACAGACACAGGGAGAACATGCAAACTCCTCACAGACAGGCCTTCTAGCTCGACCGGGACTCAAACCACTGAAAAAGCCTTTACATTTGCCAAAAATATAACTTTTTTTTGTTGTTATTACAAACAAACAAGCAATTCCAGCCCAGGTGAGAAAAAGTAATGCAGAAGTAACTTAACACATTCCATTCCATAAAAAGTAACTTACTCAATTAGTTACTTTTTTAGGGAGTAACGCAATATTGTAACATTACTTTTAAAAGTGCATTTCCCCTATACTGCTGATTTTCAAAAAATGTTTTGCTTCAAATCAAAGTTTGTAACCACCTTGTAGCTCGTTGGTTTGGTTCATGGCTTTTATAACTCTTTCATGAAGACTTTTTTTTAAAAATCCCTATTGAAAAAATACTTCTAGAACCAAGGCCGCTATAGAAGAAGAAGCCTTTTGTATTTTTTTTAACCGGTTCTTTGAAAGGAACCATTCGAAAGAATCAATGTTTCGGACTTTGCGTTGCATGACAGTTCAGAAAATCAGAATACGTAGGATACCAATTGCTTATCAACTTTGATGGGTTGATCAATTTCTGATCCTCTAAAAGGCATTGTAATTAAAATGGTTAAAGATCTTTGGACTAGTAACTGAAAGGTTGTAGGTTCAAACCACTTAACAGCTTTAATTATCACGATTGTGTCACCTGAAGTTGGTCATTTGGGGGTAAACATCTATTGGTTTGATCTTTTTGCCCAGTTCTGCAGCATTTAAATTGATAATCACATGTGGGTTCAATTGAAGGTACACTTCCAGAACATGTAGACTCTGTTTTGAGTGGCTGCACTATATCACCATTTTCCCTCATTGCAATAATCAAACCATTTCTGATATGTTTGTTTCTATCAGCTTCAAGACGATAGTTTTCTTTCTCATGTCTCTAGCTTTAAATATGCAACTTTGCTTAAAAGCATAAAAGTGACCAGCTGTATATAAACTTATACAAATAGATGGTCGGAATTGTGACATTAAACATTTGGATTGGAATTGCGTGCTTTTGTCATGTTTTAACCGTTTGAGGTAGGCTAATAATGTTAGCATCCTCTCAGCCTCGACAGAAAACACTGCTGTTCTCTACTAATGCAGAATCAAGTCAAGTCAACAAATGAATTACTTTATAATAATATGAAAACATGTACGGTAGTATATTGTATAGCACACAATTTTATTGTCCGTTTTAAATCCGCATCTGAAGTGTCCCGCTCCGTGCAGCGTGCGGGACAAATAGCGTGTGTGTATATATAGGGCTGGGTATCGATTCCGATGTCCCGTTTCGATTCCGATTCACAAGATCTTAATTCGATTTGATTCTCTATTTTCGATTTGTTATTGTTTTGTTGTTTGTGCAGCCGTGCGAGTTCTCTTGCGCTTCAATGCTTAAATTGGCAAGGCTTGAAAACGTGTGCAAATGATAAACTTTCGTGTCCATGCAGCACTGGTACTCTGGACGCTGACAGTGTCCTTCAACTGTCCAGAACGTCTTTCAAGCTGAAAGGCAATCTTGCATCCACCATGTTCAGCACCGAATGAATGTCAGGGTCCCCGCTGTAACGGCGCACGAATAAGAGAATGACATCTAGTGGAGAAGACTAATAATAAGATTAACGTCAATCAGATATTATGTTCATTGTTTGCAGGAATACATATGGGGAAAATATCATTTCATGGCTTTTGAGAATCGATATCGAATCGACCACATAAAAAAATAAAATAAAATAAAAATCGATATCGAATTGACCACATTTTAAAAAACGATGAATCAAAAAATCATTTTTTTTTTGCCCAGCCCTCAAAACAAACACCTTGAGGCTTCACTGGTAGTTTTTATTTCGCCTATGGAGGCCGCTTTTGTTCTGTATAATGACAGCAGCCCCATCTCAGCCGCTCTAGCAAGGGACGCAACCCAGAAAAACTATCGATATGTATTTTTGGTATGGCAAAAGCGATCAATCGGTCGACCTCTATTTAAGATGTTCCAGCATTTGACCTGAGTTAATATTTGTTTAGGTGAGCATAATTTGGTTTTATGTCGTTGACACAAAATTAAACATCATCAGAGTTGTTTTGATATTTGATAGGGAACTTTATATGAATATATTATGTTATCACAAGAGCCTTCATGGAAAAAGGCTTTACGTAAATGGCCACTTGGCTTATCTCCCTCCATATTCATGTCTGATCTGTTTTTATGTCAGATTAACTTTTGGTTCAGCAGCAACTCCAGGTGGCTCTAACAGATGGTGTGGAAAACATTGCATTATGGGGTCTGTAGTGTTATATTTGCTGAATGAAAGTCAAGTAACGAAACATTGGTATTGACATTTTTTATACATTGACTTTCAATTGTGTACTGGCCGGAACATCATTGCATAATTGTGGCAAAACAGGTTTCTGATTTCACAATATTGCTTAGAATAAAATGCCAGGAAATGCTTAAACATGGGGGTTGCTGTCGTTAACATGTTTGCGCAGGCATTCAATCAAAACAATGTTGTTTGGCTTTGTTAATTTATCTTAGAATTTAAAAATACATCCACTGGCTGAGAAAACGGGATTCAGGGAAGCATGTCGTGCTCGTCATTGATTTGAACAAAAAAGGTGACTTGCCTCATCAGAGAGAGTATGCCAGTGAATCGAAACAAATATGGTTAGAGCAGAGTGATTCAGTCTGAAACTGGTGTCATATTACTGCGTGGCAAAAACTTTTTGGCTGCTCTATTTTCCACTAAGTGACTCAGGAATGAAGTCTGTGTCCCTTAAGAGAGTCAAACTATGCCTACGCTTTTCTTCTTCAGTGTTTTCATGTTAATTGAATTTGTCTGTCTAAGAATTTTCCCACACAGAGGTTTATGTCACCATTCCTCTCTTATTCTCTCTCATTGCAGGCTCCATCACTCCACCAAGAAGAGAAATGAAGCTCATGATTAAGTGAAATGATGCAAGTATCTCTAATTAGATTTTATAAGGCTTGGAGTATAGCATTGAGGCATATGACTATTACTTGTCATTGATTACTCATTTCTTAATGGTTAATGAATTGTTAATGAGAGGGAATTTGCATTTCTGTAATTTGGTTGAGTTGTTTTGGAGTATGTAAAACTAGCCATGTGATATTGCACACATTTCATGCAAAGAGTTTGATGACACATTCTTCTAATGGTCTTTCTTAACATTTTCCAATGTAGCTTGATGGGGAGAGGCGTGCTAATTGCTTTTAAGCAATCTGACTTGCGATTTTCTACTGAAAATAGAAAATAAAACCTCATAGACTTTAGAGCTGAACTGTATATCGGCACCACATTTCTTATTGGCTGATATTTTATCGTAACAGTCAATATTGTGAATGTTTAATATTGTGGTGTATAAATGTGCATGTTAATTTACCTTTGTCCTCAACCACAGCTAAACAAAAAAAAAAAATCAGTAATTTAATTACACTGTTTAATGTAATCTTTAGCAAATTTTTCATACTATACATAATGTTACGATGCTTTAATTTACTTGAAGCATTTAAAATGATTGATTTTAGTGTTTTATTTTAGACAAAACAGTATCAATTTAATATCGGCCATAACATTAAAATAATTATCGCCTTATCGGTGTCAGTAAGAACTGTTATAATGGTGCATCCCTAATAGACTACCATTGTGTCAGGTTTGTGTGCAGGTAGCTGAAGACGAGGACACGGTAGCTACAGTTTAGGAGATTTATTTTACAAACTTAAACTTCCATAAACATACAAGAACAAAATAAACTCCAGGACTTCAGGGTAAACAACCATACACGGACGACGACCAACAAACACTGAGGGAAAACACAGGGCTTAAATGAACTGGGCCTAATGGAAAGATTAACTGAATACAGGTGAAGGGAATAGCTAATTAGACACAGCGGGAAAACTAACAGGACTGTACCAAAATCACAAAGACAGGGGAAACCAAGATTACAAAACAGAACTCAAACACATTGAAACATGACACATTGAAGGTGGGACCAGAGTCATATATTTGTTAAACTAACACTATTAAAATATTTTTCGTTAATTGAAATAAAGATGGAATTAAATTTAAAATAAATATTATTTTGAGAAACTTAAACTCAAAAAACTTGCATGAGAATTAAAAATGTTGCTTTAGCAACTGATTGTAATGTTGAAGTACTAAAATGATTAAACCCAAATAAATATAAATGAAAACTACAGTAAATAGAAATTTTATGAAAAATGACAAAAGCAAATAACAAAATTACTAAAACTTAAAATAAAATGAAAATATGAAAATAAAAGCTAATTCAAATAACCTACTGTAACATTGTGATACTTACGTTTCAATAGGTACTACTCACATTTTAATTATAAAATGTTCAAATCTATGTAATTTTGTTGGAAGCTTTGTAATAAAACAACAACAGAAATCATTTGAATTAGGCAGCATTGGAATGGGACTTTCGTGTAGTGAGTCAACTAAACACTGTCACACTGTTTGAGCTTAAATGAGCACCACCGTTTTTTTAAATAGGGCTTATTCACCATCTTTCCTACATTTAGATAGGTGGGCAAATGCATTTTTGTCTCAGTGCATGCATTGTTTTAGTTTGGCAGCGCCACCACTAGCTTAGCTTAGCATAATGAATGGAATCCTTTGTTGCCAGCTAGCATTTTGTGAGTAAAAGTGATAACCCCCTCCCCCCCAAAAACGTATTACTTCTTGTGGCCTGTGTATTCACAACGAGTACAAATAGCAATGCAGATTAATACTAGGTGATTTCCTAGGGCAGAGATATCACGGAACACCTGAAATCCCCCAACTTCAGTCAACATACCGGCGTGAATAGTAGCTGGCTATTTTTCCTACAGTAGACATAGTGAATGGCGATGAACATGGCAGATTTTGTGAGAGACGAAGAGGGTGACTTCTCAGACAGTCAAGATCCAGAACCATACCTCCATGAACCAGAGTTTTCAGAAGAGGAGCTGCGTTCTTTGGAAATAGAATGACAGGGGGAGGAGGTTGCGATCGCTCAACAGCCTGAGGATGTGAGGATGAGAGCCAACACAAACTGGTGGTGTGAATGTATGTCCTTTGCTTGTTCTCACAACCTTTTGCTATGCAGGCAATTACCATGTTTGCTGTAACTTCTCAAACTTCTCAAACGGCAGTGGCTCAGTGGTTCATGTAGGTTGTCTACAAACCGGAAGGTTGGTGGTTCAATCCCCGGTTCCACCTGGCCAAGTGTCGAGGTGTCCATGAGCAAGACACCTAACCCCAGCTGCTCCCGACCTGCCTTGCATGGCAGACACCGCTGTTGGTGTATGAATGAGTGAATGTGAGGTGTGTGGTGGCCATTGGGTCTGTGAAAGCGCTATATAAATGCAGTCCATTTACCATTTACTCGGTGCAGGTCACGCCGGTATGTTGACGGAAGTTGGGGGATTTCAGTTGTTGAGTGATATCTCTGCGCCCAAGTAGCACCTGTGCCCCAATATAGTCCCAAGTCAATATCTGTCTAGGAAATCGCTTAGTCTTAATCTGCATTGCTATTTGTACTCGCTGTGAAGACGCAGGCCACAAGAAGTAATTAGTCTTTTTTTATTTTTATTTTTTTATCACTTTTACTCATGACATGGCAGCTGGCAACAAATGATTCCATTCATTACGCTAAGCTAAGCTAGCGGCGGCGGCGCTGCCAAACTAAGACAATGCATGCACTGAGACAAAAATGAGTTTGCCCACCTATCTAAATATAGGAAATACGGTGAATAAGCCCTATTTAAAAAAAAAAACAGTGGAGTGTTCCTTTAAAGATTTGACCATTCCAGCATGGAAGAAGATAGTGAGTCATATCCCTACTGAACCATTTTACAGATGTCCTCTCTTTCCCACAGGTTTTTGTTTATCACGCTTATGCTTCTAGCGAATTTCATTACCGTTTCACAAGGTGAGTCGTTGATGCATTTACTGTAACTACTTTGCTAAAATGATGCTTCCTGTTTTCATTTAAATTCTCTGTGTTATCCTGACCCGCTATCTAGGGTCTTCACATTGTTTTCCATTTCCCATTTGCTGTCGAGGCAAAGACCTACAAAACATGCTGGACACCCACCAGCTGTCAACAGTCCCTCTGTCCACCTCAGAGATGCATTAGTGTGGGTTATGCTTGAGCGCACAGAGTGCAGGAGGCTGATGAATGGACGGAGAGATAGGAAAAGACAGAGAGATAGTGAGAGAGAGAGAGAGATAGATTGAAAGTAAGGGCTGGAGGAGGGTGGTGATAACACCCACATCATGAATCAGACTATAAACCTTTAACGCCCCCCCAGGGGCCTCACGTATAGACAGATGTACAGATGAGAAAGGGCCACAGGCCTTCAAAAACAGTAGTGCAAATGGTAACTGAAGGTGAAGTGTATTGTCGTTTAATTTTGTTGTTTTCTGCTAAATGAATGAATGTAAATGGATAGGGATGCACGATATATCAGTGCCATATTGATTATCGGATGATGTTGGAATTTTATTAGTTAATAACATAACATTATGCCATCTGGAGGGCAAAACAAGGCTTTCCTCAATTGCCTGCGTTTTTACCAGGTTTGTATTAAGTGTTAATGTAGTAAGACAGTGATATTAAAAGACCAAATTCAGTATACACCTTATTAATGATGCATACTATGTACAGGCAGGCAAATAAATCCATAATATAAATGCAACACACAGTTTCTTGTTTAGAATTTACCATAGAAATCTTCATAAAGAAAACAGCTAACCATTTAGAGCGTTGCGTTCATATTCGGGGCTCATCTGCTTGCTTGTATAATGTATCATAAATAAGCTGTACACTGAAGATCTTTTTATATAATGTATTAAGGCATTTTAAATACTGTAATACGCGTTTATTACATTAAGCGTTTTAGATCATCCCTCTGTATTAGGGAAATACTGCAGCAGGTGCTGAATATAATTCTCAAGACCAAAATTTGCATTTTGCAATAAACTTGTCCACATATTTTAGTTTTTCTTCATTTGAGTGGTGATCTAAATATTTGTGGCTGAAAACAGATGGAAAATTGAGAGGCCTGTGCTGCAGTTCTATGCATGTTTTGCCCTTCGAGGTCTCTTGGGCTGTTTACACCTGGCCACTTCATGCGTTTTCTGTGATCGGATAGCTAGCCGATCGTGAAAAGACCAGGTGCCCTCCGAAACGCATTTGAATCCGATCGCTCAAACCACATCAGGAGGAGGTCTGGGCCACATTCCTGACGAAAGTGTAAAGTAAATGCATCTGGTTGTTGAAACCACATACTGCATGTTAATTTTACTATTCCCAAAAATCCTAAAAAATAAACATGTGAGAGTGTGTTATAGGCTATATGTAATGTTATAGCTAGATACGACGGCGCTACTGCATCACACATTACCGCAGATAAGAAGCTGAAGCTGATTCATCAAGCCAACGAGCAAACTATCGCAAATCAAAGTAAAAGTAAGTCGCAGAAGCAACACACAATCATCATCATTAAAAGTAAAGAAACGAAATGATCTTACCAGTGCTGGTGCCGCTCTCTCTTATTGCGGTCTTTGGTTTTGATTTTAGCTGATGACCAATAAAATGCAGCTCATAGGGCCTATCCGTTTGCCTTCGGTGACGTGCACTAAAAAAAAAACATTTATGTGACCAGGTGTAAATGGAACCGTTTTGATAAATCAGCTATCCGATCTGAGAAAACGCATTAAGTGGCCAGGTGTATACAGCCCATTTGTTAGTCATGTGACTGAAAACTGAATAACACAGTAACTCAACTGATGGCATTATTTGGGATATCGGTCTTACCGACCAATGACAGATGGGGGAGTGTTCGGGAAACTAGTTTGAGAATAGTCATTATTTTTGCAGTTCCGTGTGATGCAGAAAGTTAACACACTACATTTAATATATTAATCGTGCTCTTTATTAAGACAAAAAAAAAACTTGAAGATGTTAAGATTTTCTTAAAATAAGTGTAAGTACACACACTCAAGATAAAAAAAAGACTATCTTTGTCTGGAAATATATGATAGCTCGCTTATGTTGCAGTTCTGCACAAGTTGTGTCGTCCTTGAGCAGCTTTCAGATGAATGTTCAATTCTGAGCACTTCTAAGAATTGAATCTGTCTATAGATAAGATGTTTTTTCTTATAAATGGCATTGGTCTGCCGTTTGTTTGTTTTTCCCCACTGCTTGATTGTTCAATTTGAACAGTATTGACTCACGTTGAGATCCTTGTGTTTCAGGTCTTGCTGCTCTGAGTCCTTCAGATGGCAGGGGTGGTGTTTATGAAAACCTGAAGTGGACGTCTCTGCTATGTTGTGAGCTGCCCTTTGCTCAGACAGTTGACAGTGGTCTTTCAGAACAGCAACCTGCAGAACCGTGTCAGCTGCTAAATGCTACAAAACCAGAATCCTCTAGTAATCCACTCACCCTTTCTGGTAAATTCATCATGTCTGATATTACAGTCATTGTTTTTATTAATTTATAGCTATAATGTTAACACTGGGATTTTAGGAATAAAGAAAGATTACATAAAAGTAGTTTTTTTTGTCCATGTTTGCAAAAATGTTGGAGTAGCAATAATATTTGTTGATAGTCACAGTATTGTCGATCATCTGATTAAGCTGATAATATGTAATTGTCTTTTTATTGGTAATATGTAATTGTCTTTTTATTGGAGAAGAGCTATAAAATTCAATTGATTTTTGTTTCACGATTAAATGTCTTTATCAGCGTTCTGTCAGCATATGTAATATGCGTTTGTTTGTTTACGTTTTGACGTCAGTACCAGAGAAAGGTTCAATACATTGAATTTCCTTTAAATGTTTTCTTGCTCTGTCAGGAAAGATAAAAAAGTAAACATTTTATAATAAGTTGATTTTAGATAGTTATCAGAATTTTGTTCTACATTCACTAACTTTCAAAAGTTTGGAGTGATTAAATAGTTTTTTTTTTTAAATAAATAAATTATTTTGTTTAACAAGGATGCATTAAATGGGTCAAAAGTGACAGTAAAGACTTTCACAGTACATTGTTACAAACAATTATATTAAATGCTGTTCTTTTGAACTTTAATCCTGAAAAAAGTATCCTGGTTTCCTTCTAAAATATTAAGCAGCACAACTGTTTTCTTAGATAATAATAATACAAGTTTCTTGAGCACCAAATCAGCATGTTAGAATAATTTACTGTTTTTACTGTATTTTTCATCAAATAAATGTAGCCTGAGGGAGCAAGTGACTTCGAAATCTAAAATCTTACAACCCCGAACTTTTGAACGGTAGTGTTCAAAATAAACGATAGACAATATGTGAGTTAGTCTTGCCATTTTAATTTCTCAAAAAAGCTGTTTAGTTTATATTTGCATGAGATGACCTTGTCCATTAAGTGAAGAAGTCTTAGCTACAGCTATGAACCAGAGAGACCCCTCCAGACAAGTAGATGGGTGCCAATACACATGCTAATCAATTCTCATTACTGTCTCTTCTGTGCAGTTGTTGGCCTCAGGACAAAGTCTACAAATAAATGTATATTTAAATGGAAATAAGTTAGGGTTTACAATCCTATTAAAGTGTGAAGTAGCTTTTCAAAAATAGAAAAGGAATCAATACAAATACTCAGATGTAGATGCTTAATTTTCATTAAAAAAAAAATTTCATAACATTTTAAAGCATTCATAAAACTCAGTTTAAAAAGAAAAATAATCCCCAGATACTTTTATTGGACTCCTGCAAAAGTGCAAGTATAAAACTCTTAACTAGACTATAAAAAATTTATATTTATTCATTTGATGTTTCAATGCACCGTGTTTAATATCTTTCATGTTATTTGCACACCATTTAATGAGCCTGTGATATGACATGAATAATTTGCAGATGTTCTTTCTAGAGGCTTCTAATTGCGATAGGCTGTGATGAAAGAAGCTAACAAGGGAATGCAATCTCTTTTCAGGAAACTGTTTGGACATCCTGTGCTGGCTTGAAGGTGAATGGACAAATTTGATTTGTAATGCAAAGAGCCACAGAGCAGCAGCCGCTGCCAGTCTGTTCACTGTTAGTCCTCAACAATTAGTGTGAGTCCTCTGTTTTCATTCTGCTCTCCACAGACTACTGATTGGCTGAATGGCTGCTGGTGTATTGCTGCTCCCACAAATGAAGCGTGTATGTGGGGAGATTATGCAGATGATGTATAATACATCTCTAGACTATACTATTAATGGTCAACTTTTTAATTTTCATTATCATTTAAATCTTTTTTCCCTGTATAGATAATCTGACTTATTACTGATTATTTCCCCTGTGAACAATATTATCCTGTTTTGATCCCAAACGTAGGACACCTATGATGAATCGACTGTTAGTTATGTTGTCTAAGAGTGCCTAGGAGTCTTATTGTAGTGTTGTGGGTAAAAAATAATCCTTAATGATTGGTTACCTTTTTTGTTTTTCATTTTAGTCTACAGATGGATATACTTTCAGACAAAAACCATCCTGCTCAGTGTGCCGGGGAAGATACTGCCACATGCTCAGTTTCTCTTCATGGCAAAGATGCAACTGTCTTGTTGACCCTCAGTATATCTGTGAATGGGACTACTGCACTGTCACCGAAGATGCAAATCAGCACATATCATCTAAGTAAGAATTTTTATTTTTATTTATAGTTATTTTAAGATTTTCTTTTAAAGTATCATCCATCCATCCATACATACATACATACATACATCCATACATACATACATACATACATACATACTACATCCATCCATCCAACCATACATACATATTTCCTTCTTTTTTATGCATGTTTACTTTGGAAGCTGTAAAGTTACTAGTACTGCTGAGTTTCCTTTTGGCAAAATGCACTGCAGATTCAGGTATTTCATATTTCTACATGTAGGTCTTAAATATGGTCTCATATCACAAAACTTTATTGGGGACAACTGCTAAATTCCTTTTATTTTATTTGATAACTCAAGTAGAAATGGGCAACCATTTCAATTACAGTTTATTATTATTGTAAGTGATTATTATTTATTTACTAACCAAAGTAAAATGTTATGGTAATCTGACATAAGTGATCATACAGTCAATCATTATTTTTTTAGTTTTGAAAATATATTCTGAAGTAAAATTAATCTTCACAGTCATCTGTAAATGCGTGATTATAGCCTAATTGTTACTATGAAACATATGTTAAAAGCATGAGTTCATGGAGACCGATGCCAGGGCAACAGGTGTTTTTTTAGGGTGTGTTTGTTCTTTGGGCCGAAGAATACACATCTCTCTCAAGTGGTTTTCCAGGCATTGACTGTAATGGCATGGTTAAATGACTTAGAGGTCCAAACCTTTAATAAATCTCTTTTTTTGTGGTCTTTTTTAAAGAAATTAAATAATTAAAGTATTAAAAGCGATTTTGCACTTGAACAAATATTGTCCTTTTGTCGAATATTCTCATAAGAGCAGTTACATCCTAAATGAACTTAAAGAGTTGTGAGAAAATGAGATGTGCTTCAGATCCGCGTCATGTGCAGAAGTGGCAGATTTTAAAGTGACAGCAGCCTAATAAACCTTTTGCTGTGATGTCTCTCATTAATGTTAATTAAAGAACAAAGGTAACAGAAAATTCTAGCTTTAATAAGGATTAATCTATATTTAATTTATAATTTATGTTTATGTATAATTTATAATTTATGTTACAACTCTAATGTTTTTAATCACGATTAATTACAGAAAACAACTTGTATACATAAATGAAAAATAAATATACATATATGAACGGCTATATATAGACTGTAGCCTGTTCTTAGAACTTGCTTTAAAGGTTCACATTATATACAGTATAATACTTTCTTAAGTATTTAACAACAGAAAGTGCACAGTTCACTTCATGACACTGTTTTTTATATTTAACACTGCAAAGCTGTTTGCTTTAAAGCATTCTATTGTATAAAGTGCTATATAAATAAACACAATGTGACTTGACTGGAGTATCGAATTGCAGAGCTGGTGCAAACATATCCATATTGCTATCTTAACTGCTTTTTTCTCACTGCTGTTATTTTTGTTGCATGTTTATTTTGTCATTTAGAGGAAAGCGTGCAGCACATATTTACATATTCATTTAACCGCTAATCTCAGCAGCGCGGATGACGTCGGGATGTTATTTGAGCTCTTATTCAGTGTGTTTCCTTATTATTGGATTTTGGCATGGTTTATATTGCAAACAACATGACTCTTGTCAATCTTCTTAGTGCCTTTATTATAGTGGAAGCCAAAATGAGTCCACACTTCTGCTCTGTACTCTGCGGTGGGAGCTGGTATAATTATTTTGTCTTCCGTTGGTGGCAACTATTGAGCTGGGTAGGGTTTGCTAATGCTAACGTTAGCAGCGCATCCTTGTGCTTCTCCCTGTTACAGTTTATGTTTAGATATAACAACAATGGCATATAGAGGTTCCACTGCCACGAATCTTGAATATAAACAAATATATATATCAATACAGATTTTTAGGAATCGCCAAAAATAATATCGCAATATTCACGTGTATCAATATTTTCTTATACCCCTAAGCCAAAAATATTTACCAGCAGCTGTCAAATTCCAGAAAGGAAAATAAAATAAACAAAACTATAAAAACATCACTTTCACTGAAATTTAAGTCGTTATTCACCGAAAGTCTTGCTTGACGGACATGGTCACCATTTAATTTCCTTGTATGGATTTGACATTCTGCAAAATAACTGTGTTCCATGTAGCAAAGAAAGTACCAACATGAAGGCGAGTAAATGATGACAGAATTGTCTTTTAATTTGCTGAATTTCCCTTTAAAATAAAAATAATTGAAATATACGTAGTGTCTTTGTTAAACAATCTTGTTGTACCTGTACAATAATAATACATTATGTCCAAAGTTAATTTTTTTGGGTGAACGATTCTTTTAAGGTTCAATATAACAAGTTGTCCTGACATTTTCACTTCCTTACTTTCTTTGAAGTACATTGGACGTGTGCTGGAAAGAAGTAAATGAGAAAAATCATTAAATGAATAATAAGTCCAATCAATGTAAGCCTATTTGTATTAAATGCAACAGCAGAAGCCATTTACTTTATAATATGTTAGTGTCAGTGAGGCGGTGTTTTTAGAAGATAATGCCTGTTAATAAAGACTGCCTCAACTGATTGCTATTAATGGTATTGCCATTATTGAAATAAAGAAAATTGCTTAACCCCTACCCCACTTTTTTTTTTATTTACAAAGCAGTGGCTGCTGAGGCCATCTTGTTCTAGACAGACTTAAATGGTGTCTGCAGAACAAAATAATATTTGAATTTGAACAACTACATGTATGTTTTTAACTAAACAATACTAGCAAAAGGAAAACCATGGATTTGTTCTTAGTTTTGCTCTCATACTCTCTTAAAGAAATTCAGAAGTTCATCCAAAAATGAACATTTGCTACTAAAAATCATCTTTAGTGTTCCACTGGATGGCCTGAGGTTTGAGTAAATTAACAGCAAATTTTCATTTTTGGGTGAACTACTCCTTAAATGTTGATCACATCCTCTCTTGATGTCTCTTAATGGTTCACATTCGGCCAGGCCTTTATTGATGAATGAATTTTAATTTCACGTGGGATTGGTTTCCATTTGCTGAAGATGTTTTGCTGAAGATGATGCCAGTCTTCGAAAAATGGGGATTCCCCTTCGAAACTGTGGAGTGCAACAATGTTAAACTGGTGATATTTGCCTAATTAACACCCTCCACCACTTTTTCTCAAAAGGCAATGTGTGGATTCCCCACCCTCAGACAACGGTCGAAGACACTCTCAAAAACAAAATCGCATAAGGATGATTAAAAAATAAAATTATGATACATCATGAGACTGCGTTCTATCTTTAGGATGTCTAGACAGAGAACGGTTGTTGGCCTTACAGGCTTTACTAGCTGTTGTTTTGAAGTAACATGAAGTCAATTATTCATCAGTATTACTTATATTTAATGGACATGATGGTTGATCACGATCACCCATAACAACTGTAAAAATAAAATGATATTTATATATAAAATAATTTATTTTCTTTGCAAATAATAACAATTTTATATATTGTGAATTTCTGCCTTTCACAGGAAGACCAGACCCACCTTTCAATCTGCATTACAATGTGACAAATGAAGGCAAAGTCATTTTCAGATGGAGTGGCACACAACCTGACAGTGATGCCATAAACTATGAGATCCGATACTCTTCCAATTCCTCGCTTCAGCAGTGGGAGGTAATTAGACTCATTTGTTGGTCTAATGAATATGTTGTAATGGCATTACAAAGTAATGTTTGTGAGAACTATGTAAAAATATATATTGCGCACAACGCATAAATAAAACTTTAGTTTTATTTATTTATTTTGAACTAAAATCAATATTTCATGTAATATGGCAAAGCAATTTGACCTTCACAGTGTGAATGGATCTGTATGAACTGTGGCTCTTTTAGGTGGTGAAGGTCAGAGGTTTTTCATGGGTGCCTCTGAATGAGCTCAGTTCTGGGATCAGATACATAGTCCAAGTGCGCTGCCAAAACTACTTAAACTACTGGAGTGAATGGAGCCAACCTTTCTATTTCACACTAGATGGTAAGGATCTGTAGTACAGAAGAACTCTACATACTACTTCCCTTCATGCTGTATGTTTATACATTCGAGTAATAAATTCATTTAGGTCTGTAATCAAAGACCCCCTCCCTTTTAGTGACTCATCAGGTATAGGCAATCAGTAAATGTATGCAAATACTGACATTTGGGAAAGAGTACTTAAAATTGCTGCCTGATATTCTCAACAACAGAGTGCACAGGTTGAGACATTTACCCTTACATTAGCGGCGTTTAGTGTACGTCTGACTTCATGCAAAAATGCTTTTGCTGTTCCAGTTATATGTATCTTTCAGAGAGATCAATTGTCTTCTCTAAGGCTCCATGTTAAGAGTTTAATGTTTGATAATTACATTCATATCTACTCTTTGCTACTCTGAATCTGAATAGTACTTTGGCTTGTTGCATCTCTTTGGCATCTAATTCACTGTCACATTTCAGAATTAATTACCATGGTAAACAATGTTCAATGTTTTATAAAAGCATTAATATGCCATTTTCTTAGCAAACTGAGGTCAGGCATTGCATTTGCCAAGGTATAGGGTATTTGCATACTTATTACTATTAAAGCAGATGTAGACTAAGGCTTGTGCACTATTGAAATGTACATATTTTAATCATGAAAACTCTCGAAATAGTTTTAGCATGTAATTGAACATGGCAATGTTAATGTATTTGGTCTTGGCGGACTAGATCTACTACATGTATGGACTTGATACTGCTAATAGTTACACAGACGGACTGCTGTGAGCATGGAAGTTATGCTGCTGCATGAATAGACATACAAAACCACAGATCTAGGCAGGTGGAGCTATGGGAGGTGGAAGGTTTCAGTGGAACTGTTATAGGACTAGCCTGCAGCAAACACTGAACCAGACTATTTAAATGTTAAGCAAGCAATGTCATTGGCTGCAGCAGGATCAGCAGAGGCCAATCAGCTTGTGTCATGCGGTTGTGATGTGATAGATCGCATGTAAAGGATCTATTAGCCTGCACCTCTAGAGTTTCATGACTGAACTAGATATATAAACCGAATTAAATGTCAAAATGGTGTTAACAAGGTTGGATGTGTGCATGTCTGTCCCCAGTTTAAAATAGTTGCAATATACTTTTATTCATTCACTTGTCGCCAACTGGTTGCGTAACAAGAGTTTTAAGGAGCATAAAATGCATCTCAACTCCTGTGAGTTTTTGAACGTGGTCAGAGCGTGGCTTAAACGTGTGCACACACACCTGTACACACAAGCACACCTTACCGTAGAATGACTCAGTATTATGAAATAAGCTTTTTTTTGTAACCTGAATGAAGCAACTTGAGATGAACTGTTAAGATATAAACACTCCCCCATGGTAGAATAGTGTTTAAATTTTCTGCTTAGCCAAATTCTGACACTAATCAGGTTGGTGTTTGTCTTATCTTGCTATTAAAAACCCACACCACATCGGTGCCCATAAATAATATTAGATTAGTTATAACAATTGAGTGCTGTATCCAGTCTGAGGTACTGCTGCCAACTAATGCTGCACTTAGAGCTGTCTGCATATTAGATAATGTTTCTACCGTTTCAGCTTGATTTAACCTCATGATACAGCCATGAAAGACTGGATTCTGTCTCTGTTTTCCTCCTTGGACATGTTTTTTTCTGATATGTCAGTTGGGTTGCATATTTTCAGAATCCATGCTGTGCAAGTCACCATGGCAACTAAGCTTCAGGTTGTTGACTAGCATTACAATAAAACAGCTTTCTCATTTCTGCAAGGGACCAAGATGGGAAGGGGGGGAAATAAGAATCAATACAAGGCTGAATCTCGTAACACCTGTCAGGAACATGTCCAGGTTATTTTTCCATCTCAAAATCAAAAGAAACATTTGGTAACACTTTCAATGAAGCCTGTATTTATAATGCATTATTAGGGAATTCTTAATGCATTATAATAAATGCATAATGCCTTACAAACAACCTTATAATATGACAGTTGTACAACAGTTACAATACATTTTAATACTTACCTATAGAGCACAATGCATTATAACACCAGATGAAGCATGCATTTATAATGTATCATAAGAGTGAAAATTAAACCAGACATGTTTTTTATATGCCACATGTTTTCTAAAGTTTGGTTTATTGAATTGTATGTGTAATGCTCAAAACACTCACTATCTGCTTTTTTCACACACTTTTTCTGCTCCTCAAAGTCAGTTACATCCCTGCTGAAGTCTTCACGACGCCCGGTTCAGAGGTAACGGTTCATGCCGTCTTCCACAACCGCAGCTGGAATGCGAGTAAGGCTGTGTGGATGCTAAACGGGCAACAGAAGATTCCGGAAAGCCAGTACAGGGTGATCAACGATCAGGTTAGCGCAGTCACTATAAAGGTAGATGAACCCGGGTTTGATGTTCTGATGTGCTGCCAACCGTGGGGAGAGAGGTTCAAATGCAGCATCGCCTATGCCAAAATATACACAGAAGGTGGGCTATAAATTATGGAGGACATCTTTAACCAGACAGTTAATCCAATTTTACTTGTTTGAAAAGCTAGATAATTTAAAATGGGCTCTTTTCTTCAGGGAGGTTTAATGCGGATATTACCTGCGAGAGCAAGAATTCAATGGTGGACACCATGAGGTGTGAGTGGAATAAAAGTGTTTGGGCACAGGTCAGACTCCTTTACAGGTATGAACACATTCATAGCTCATCCGTTTTCTATTCCCGTCAGATTGTTTGCTGCACAGATGCTAAAAATCGTACATTTTTGTTATAGACAATATACCTCAATATGTGAAACCATAGCAAAGACGCAGGGCAGTGAAGAAGCTGAAGAAAACATGTCTTTGGTAAAGGAGTGCCCATCTGGACCAGGAGACCACAGAGAATGCACTTTAAGCGACCTTAGCTTGTTCTTTTGCTACAAAATCTGGTTGGAAGTGGAAGGAGGGCGTGGCAAAGTCAGATCACTTCCTGTCTATATTTTACCCATTGACTATGGTGAGTTCCAAAGATTTCCAGCAGCATTATGATCCAATCTCCAAAGTTATAAGTATTCTGTTGGCTTTAAATTACAGACTGAATTGCTGTCTGACAAATGAAACTGGAATCTTTCACAGAAAATTAATAATATTAATATAATATTATATATTAGTTTTAATTAAATAGAAGTGTATTTTGCAATGTAAATATAATTAAATTGATCTATCTATCTATCTATCTATCTATCTATCTATCTTTCACAGAAAATTAATTATATCAATATAATATTATATATTAGTTTTAATTAAATATAAGTGTATTTTAAAATCTATCTATCTATCTATCTATCTATCTATCTATCTATCTATCTATCTATATATATACAACCGTAACAGTGTTTGGAGTCGGTAAGTCTCGTATGGTCACCCAAGCTGAATTTATTTGAACAAAAATACAGTAAAATAGAACATTTTTACAGTGAAATTTAATCCTGTTATGGCAAAGCTGAATTTTAAGCTTCTTTATTCCAGTGTTCAGTGTCACGTGATCCTTCAGAAATCATTCTAATATGCTGATTTGGTGATTCTGTAACATTTCTTCTTACACAGTTGAAAATGGTTGTTCTGCTTAATGCTTTTGTGGAAACCATCATATGTTTTTTTTTCAGGATTCTTTGATGAATAGGAAGAACAGCATTTATTTAAAATATATACTATATTTTTTACTTTTTTTAATGTCTTTGCTGTCACTTTTAATTAGTTTAAGGCATCCTATTCTTGCCACTGTATTTACGTTTCAAACTGAGATGAATAACAATTTCCCTCTGTGTTTTTCAAAGTGAAACCATCTCCTCCCTCAGTCCTTGAAGCGATCACTTTGCCAAACAAAACCTTGAGCGTAAAGTGGAAACCTCCCCATTTACCTGCATACGACATGCAGTATGAGCTGCGCTGCGTGCCTTTGCGTGGGATGGCAAATGTGCAATGGGAGGTAGGAAGACGTATTTGGAAGATGGGGTCTCAGGTGGACAATGAAACCAGACAGCTGAAGAAAATATATTTTAGCTAATGCTTCATGCATAGTGCTCCATCACAGGGGGAAGGCAATGAAATACTGTGGTCTGATCTGTTTATCTGTAATTGAGATGTTTCGGATTGAAATAAGCTAAACTGATCCTAAATGAATAAATCAAAGTTAAACGTTCCTCTTCTTATGCCCACTAAATTCTTAGAACTTTATTTTCAAATGATCCTTTTTAGATTTCAAAAGGAAGATGGTTATGTACTCAGGGATAATGTCTTCAATTTTCTGTGGCATTTACAGGTCATCAGTTCTCTATTGGAACCACAGGCAGAGATTCCGCTTGAAGATTCCTGTGTTAAGTTTAAAGTAGAAGTTCGCTGTAAAAGACTGAATGGCTCTGGATACTGGAGTGACTGGAGCAGGAGTCACACTTCCATTGTTTACAACAGGAAAGGTAAAGTTATCAATATAGTTCTGCTACTATTATATATGTTATACAGAAGCCTTAATTTTCTCCTAATCTCAACATAGCAACAGGTATTAATTGCTCACCATTTCTCTGGTCATTCGCAGACCATTTATCTGTCAAACATCATTCTATAACCATGCAGACATCCTTTGAGCTGGCTGGCAGTGAAATTGACCATATGTTCTTCAAGTGACTAGTGTCGACGATAGTGTCATACTCCTTCTCAAATGTCTGAACTAGTCTCGGGTCAAAGAAATAGCTTTTGTTACCTACAGATCAAGAAAACTTTTTTGTTATGTAGAGATCACAAGGAAATTACGATTTAAGGAAAACAACTTTTGTTATGTGGAGATCACAAGAAAATTGTCATCATCTTGAAAAAACTTTTGTTGTCTGTTGTAGTCAATGTATGCTATTTTCCTGTGAGATGCATTTTTGTTGCATAGTAAAATAATACCTTTAGTTGTAGTTTGCCTTTTTTGCCAAATATTTTTTTAGATAAATAATACCATAACCAAATTTAGTTTGTTGTTCTTCCCTCATATTTAATATATTTTAAAAATATGAAACATTTTCCTTATATTTCCATGGTTTAATCGAACTTGTAGGGTCATTAAAAACAAATATTCCCTCGGACATCGCTTTTGGCCACTATTGTATAACAAAAAATATATGGAAAGGAAATTTGATTAACTTTTGTTGAAATCATTACATTGTTTTACCAATATGTATGACAAGAGCATAAAAGAAGATCAAACTGGAACTGGTGAAAAGAATGTGCAGCTGAAGGCTGCTAGCTCTAAGGCAAGATTTAAAAAGATGAAAACAATTAAAAAGATAAATCAGAAGAAATCATTCTTTCATTTTGGCCTTGGTAGCCCATGTGATTCTTAACTTATTCTGAACACACACCTGCTTTATAATAGCCATTTGTATGTACATGAGTCATGAGCACTTTTGTAATTTGTGAGAACTTCACATGAATGAAGTATAAGTGATGTTTACAAGGATGTATTCAGAGGGCTGATGACAATTTAGAATTTTATTTTATTGTTTTATTTAGTTGTTAGAAACCCTGAATAGAAGTTACTCATTGGTTTAATTTGTTAGTGTGATTGTAATCATTTAAATGGCTCTGCATATATTAATTGGCTTTGTCTTCATATTGAGAATGTTCTGAACTGAACAGAGTTACGTCAGAAAATCCATTTGGGTTCATGGAAATTGCACCACACATTACCCACCTAAACTGCAATGCAACTGCTGAGGTGAAGATCAATATGTTCTTACAACACCATTTGTCAGCTCTTCACATAACCTTTCTAAAATCTTTACGTTGGTGCAGAGGTGTGTGCTAGTGCCAGAACTCATGCTGAGACATTTTCAAAAGAAACTATTGGTAGCAGAGTGTCGTCAACATTTCAGGGTATAATCACAGTCATTCTTGTCTGGTACAGTAAGTATGGGGTTGTAGGAATTTGCCACACCTTCTTTCTTAGATATAAGAATACTTAACTGGAGGTTTGTAGTCAGAAGGTATGCTAGTGACAGATAATAGAGAAATATTTCATATGATAAGCTTTCTAGTAAAATTACAAAAAATGTGGCAGTCATAGCCTTGAAGACAGCACTCCGACATACAGTATGGTGAGAGAGATTCATGACTCATTGTCCTCTCCTATCCAATTATTTCCTGTCTTTCTGGGCTTGTCCTTTCCAAATACTGTAAAGGCAAAGAGTCCAAAAAAGAACTTGCTTACTGAATGAAAAATGCTTACTGTGTAATTTAGAAAAATGTGTAATTTTGTAAAGTTGTTTAGTCCTTTTTTTGAAGGTTAATTTAAGTTTATTATGCTTATATTAATATTTATTTTATAATGTATAACATTTATTTAAGAACAATCCAACTACATAAAGGAACCAACAACTTCTATTTAGGTTTGGGAAGGTGGTTAAATAAGAGTTTTTTTGTGACCATTTCTCATTTCCATCTTTTTCCACTGGTTTATAATTAAAAAAATTATTTGAAATTACATTTTTGAGTTATGCCTATGTACACTACAGTCCAAAAGTTTGGGATCAGTACGATTTTTTTGAAAATGTTTTTATAGTTTTTTTTTTTTTCATTTTACAGATTTCTATTTTAAATGAATGCTGTTCGTTGTACTTTCTATTCATCAGAGAATTCTAAAAATATGTATCTCGATTTCCATACAAATATTAAGCAGCACAACTATTTTCAACATTAATATTTGAATGATTTTTTGAAGTAACACGTGGCATTGAAGACTGGAGTAATGTTAATCCATCACAGGAATAAATTCTATTATATATATATATATATATATATATATATATATATATATATATATATATATATATATATATATATATATATATATATATATATATATTACATACGGTATATAATATATTATGTTTTTTTTTATATATTAAATATATTATAATGTTGTTATATTAAATTGTTGTATATTTACCATATTCCTGTTTTTACTGTATTTTTGGTCAAATAAATGCATCTTTGGTGAGCATAAGAGACTTTAATTTAAAAAAAAAAAAAACCTTTTGATCCCAACCTATACCATTTGCCTCTAATTCATCCATAGTTTCCCCATCCCCTCTTTTTTTTTCACTAATAAATAGAGCAAAAGACCAAAAATGAGACATGGTCTATTGAAAAGACCACACTCTATTTCAGCTTTAAAATACCTTTTTGAACGTTAGATATAGTGTCCTGGAAATAATCATAACTGTATAGCCTTGTCATTTCAGCACCAGAAATGGGACCAGACTTCTGGCGTGTTCTACAAGAGGATCTTGTTAGGAATGTGACAAATGTCACACTGATCTTTAAGGTTGGTAAAGATTGACGTGATCGACTTTCTTTAACAGCCAAATGATTGTGATATAAAAAAAGTCTGTTTTTTTTTGTCAATTTTAGCAGCCTGTCCTAGCAGGAGATCCATATAGTTGTGTGGAGGATCTCGTGATTGAACACCAGGCCTCAGGTGGAGCCGTGTGGTCAAAAGAAACAACCTTGGCTCAGTTTCACTCGTTCCAGTGGAGGAAGGAAGTGCACACAGTCACTGTAATGTCTCGCAACGCTTTGGGGATCTCTACACGGAATAGCAACGTGACGCTGTTACATAAACCCAAACGTGAGCTGACATGCTTCATACCCTTCCTATAACATCACACAAAATTCTTTCATATTCAGTCTAATGCATTTCCAATGTTTGATGCGCAAGGAGTTTTGTTTGCCTTCAAACTAAATATTTGTCTATGTATGTGCCTAATGATGGTGTTTTAATTCACCCGGCCCTACATTTTCAAAGTAACTGTTTTGATAGAAGCTTAATGCTGTTTTGTTGGTGAAAGTGTTATTGGGGAAGAAGATTTGGATTAGTTATTACATATATACAATGAAAGATAATAGGATTCTCTGATATTTTCTTCCTGCTTGTTATTATGTTCCCGCACATAGAAATAAAAAAGTGTCCCCTATTATTTGAATTAATAATGTCCTTCTTTCCTTTTTTAGGACGATGTGTACGTTCGTTCAGCGCAGTTGCAAATGCGAGCTGTGTGCATCTCTCCTGGAGCCTGTTACCTGACCAGCCGGTGCCTCAGTCATTTGTCATCGAATGGTTAGACCTAAACAAAGACCCTAAACAGGACGGATCTCTAACTGAGAGGCTACAGTGGGTCAGAGTTCAGTCCGCATCGAGGGATCTCTCTCTTTGCCGTATGTTATTTTTGTTGATATTTTCAGGGTTCCCACACTTTTTGAAAATACGAAACTGCGCTACTGATTGGGGGGGGAAGAGGGACAGACATGGAGGCAGCCCTGCATGATGAACCAGTGAGAAGCGTGGAGCAAGGGATAGTTCACCAAAAAATGAAAATTTAGTGATAATTTACTCACCCTCAAGTTATTCCAAACATTTATGTGTTTCTTTCTTCTGTTGAACACAAAAGAAGATATTTTGAAGAAAGTTGGTAATCAAACAGTTGACAGTTGCCATTGACTTCCATAGTATGAAAAAAAAAATACAATGGAATTGAATGGCTACCATCAACAGTCCGGTTACCAACATTCTTTAAAATATCTTCTTTTGTGTTCAACAGAAGCATGAAGTTGAAATGTTTTCAATAATGATTCATAAAAAAGGAAAACAAACCAGTGTGAAATAAATGTTAAAAGCAGGAATAAGAAAGCTACAAACTGCATCTCTCGGTCAAACTCGCTCTCTCTCGTACAGATTCGCTCTCTCTCCTCATTGATTTTTTAAAAAGGTCATATGACCTTTAAATTTGATTTTAGTTGTCAGTATATGCCTTAACATTACTGCAGTAATGATAGACACAGGTGCAATAGGTTTTTGATACTGTCTAAATTGGTAGTAACAAATCCACCTTTATTGTCTTTATTGTGCTTGATATAAAATAAAAGGTGCTGTAAAAAGTCCTTGAATCTGGTATTCATGAAAGAGTAAACTCTGTGTTATAACATAACATTCTCTAACATTTCTACAGATTTTCATATCAAAACAAGACACAAATAAAACAGAGTTTATTCTTAGCAGTATAAATGATCTTTGACAGAATAATTTGTTTTTGTACAGGTCGTTTTTATGGCTCAGAGAATTTCACATTGTATCCAGTGTTTGTGGACGGTGAGGGGGAGCCGGTTCGATACACAGGTGGGTTATATAGCTGTGACAAACAATGCATTGACGTCATCATTTGATCAATTAACCAACTGAAGCCATTTTCTTTTACACACATTTGGTGTTTGGTAAGTGGTCCCTGGTTGACATACATTATAGTATTATCTAAAATATTAATTTATTGACTGACAACTGTGTTCACATTATACAAATAGCTGTCTGAAAAAACAAAAAAATGTTCATCTAAAGAAAAAATATGAAAATTATATTGATTTGATTGTAAGTTGTTTGTTGTTTTGTCTTCCAGCTACTAGGGGCAACCCTGCAGCGTACATACTGCTATTGATCATTGTGTTCCTGTCAGTGGTGCTGTTTGTCACACTCATGATGTCACAAAACCAGTAAGACCTACAACTATCTTCTCATGGTCAAGATAAAGATAGCTACCATAGGTTTTGTCTGCGACCCCTAGAGTATCCAGTGAGATACTGCAGGGGTCTGACAAATATATCTGATATACTGAGTTTGTGAAACGATTAAAATAATTTAGGGCTGTCGATTTAACGTTAATTTAATTAGTTATAGAAAAATAACGCAAATAAAATTATTTAACGTGTTTAACTCCCCACCCCAGAAATATGTAGTAGGCCATCTTTCATACAGTTGATTGGTGATGAACATAAGAAGGAGGGAAAAAACTCTGCTGGATTTAGCCTATATAATTCAGTTAGAATGCCCCTAAAATTCAAGATATCAGGGCAAAAATACCCCTGTATGAGTTTTTGTCTTATATTTATATAATATGATAGAGTTAACCAATGTCGAGTAACAAGTGCAATATTACGAGTGTTGTTTTTGTGCCAAATAAGTGCAAATGTGATATTGATTTTATACAACAGTCCAATAAATTAAGAAGTTAATGTTGTTATATTTTAGACACAATATTGTCTGTTTTTGCTCAATTTTACCAATGAAAATATTACCTGTAAAGCCAGAGCAGAACTGTTGTGCGTCTCCGAGCAACACAGCGGTGTTTCCTTTCTGAATGAATCTGCGTTTTTGAGCTAATCGGTCTGGTGAACCAATGACTCAATGGCCCATTTATAAAGAGAGACCTTTACTTAGAAATGTCATTTACTTTACTAGAAATAGTTCACTTAAAAATCAAAATTCTGCCATCATTTACTCACCCTCAATTGTTTCAAACCTGTATGAGTTTCTTTCTTCTGCTGAACACAAAAGAAGATATTTTGAAGAATGTCGGTAACCAGACAGTTAATGGACCCCATTGACTTCCATAGTAGGAAAAAACAACAACTTTGTAAGTCAATGGGGTACATCAACCGTCTGGTTACCGACATTCTTCAGCAGAAGAAATTCATACAGGTTTGAAACAACTTGAGGGTAAGTAAATTATGACATCATTTTCATTTGTAAGTGAACTATTCCTTTAATTCCTGAACGAATCGAATGAATGAATAACTCAACGACTTACTCATGTAGACATTTACCGCCACCTACTGGCAGTTTAAATGTCTTATTTAGAGTATCACTTAATTACATTTTTTTTTTTTAAATCATATTTTGGGAATAGTTTGCCCAAAAATGAAAATTTTGTTTATTTACATTACTCACCCTCATGTCGTTTCAAACCTGTATGACCTAGTATGTCTTTCCTTTGCGAGTGTTCATAACCAAACTGTTTTGGTCTGTAAATGTATCTAAATATCAATTCAGATGCAGTCATGGCCGTTGTAGCCCTAAGGTTTATGTTTAATAAATTCTATGTTGAATCAAATAAAAATTTTCTTTCTAAAACTAATCTTTGTAATGTCAATTTGATGCTTTTCTCATTTAACACAACAATGATTTTAAATGACCTTTTAGAGGTAATTTTTCAGCCAAATTTGATGTTCGATTAATTTGGATAATTAAACAATTTATTTGCATTACTTTTTTTATCGAATTAATTACATGATGTGCTAATTAATTAATCTAAAAAATGTAATCGCTGGACAGCCCTAAGACAATCATTAAATCAAAATTAACTTATAAATATTAAAAAGCTTAAAGGTTAGATAAATGTTTTGTTCACATTAAAATGAATTTAAGGTTAAATTATAATGTGTAATAATTATATATGACTCAATAATAAGTATTTAATTGCTTTGGAATGCAACTATCATGACAAAGTATGTACCGTTACTGTAAATGCATGAATATGCATGCCATGTTATTATAGCCTTGGAGCTTTAATGGAACATTCAGTTTGTGATCTGCTGCTCTATTCACCAATGGATAATGGATAAATAAGACTAAAAAAACTGGCCTGAAAGAAAAATCTGTCAAATCAGATTATAAACCTAGGTTACCTGTATTCTAGCAGAACACATTCAAAAGATTTAATGTTTTTGTTGGAAGATACAGTGTATATTGATTTTGTAAGACAAGTTTGAATTTGATTTGTATGGGATTTTGTTTGGTTGTATTGAATGTCAGATTTACAATACATAACTGGGTTTACAGAGTGAATAAGGAATGTAATGTACATAAATTGCTGTCGTGGTCATTCTTAGCAATGGTGTAGTTTGCTTGAGGGTAAATATTTCACAGATAATTACCAAAGTAACTGATACAATCATATTGCTGCTCATCTGTTTAGACTTGTTCCCCAAAGGATACTATTGTGACTATGTGTACCACAAAAAGGGGCATGCCTATTAAAGGAGAACTCCGGCGCAAAATGAACCTTTGGTCTAATAAAACATTGGTACCTAGTCAACCGTTCTCTGCGATTTGTTTTCATGATAATCGAATGTAAAGAGTTTTATCTCTAAAAACTGTTTAGCGTATAACGCTAGTAATGGGGGCATTTAATAAGTAACACGAAGTGGTACACGAAGTGGACTGTCTTTATAAAATATCTTCTTATTAAACGGTCTGTACACTTACAAAGTTCTCAATGCTTCGTTTTGCATGTAGGGACCCTCATTATGTTACTGTGTTCGTGTGGGGCTATTTTGAGCCTTGTTAGTGGTATTAACTAGATTTATTTTTACTTATTAAATGCCCCCATTACTAGCGTTATACGCTAAACAGTTTTTAGAGATAAAACTCTTTACATTCGATTATCATGAAAACAAATCTCAGAGAACGGTTGACTAGGTACCAATGTTTTATTAGACCAAAGGTTCATTTTGCGCCGGAGTTCTCCTTTAAGCCCGTTTAAGGAGTGGCAGAAGTGCTTATTTTCTTATGTTTGTGTACAAAATATATTTTGTGCATATATATACACACATACATTCACATTACAGTTTAAAAAAATTTTCGGCCTTTAAAATTTTTAAATGTTTTCGGAAGAAGGCTACATTTGTTTGATCAAAAATTCAGTAATATAATCCTATAATCCATCATATTACAGGATGAGAAAACTCATGTGGAAGGATGTTCCAAATCCCAACAACTGCTCCTGGGCCAAAGGAATGGACTTCAGGCAGGTCAGTGTGACCAACTGTCACATAAACAAATTAGCATCCAGTGACAGAAGATTAGACCATTTCAGGTTGAAATTTCTGCCTTTCTATTAAGGGCTAAAAATAATATTATATTTTAAATATACAAATTAGAGATGGATCTGAATGGCTTAATTAAGCAGAGTAGACAGTTGTTTTTTTTCATCACACAGAGAACCATTGTTTGTGTTGGACCATTGTTTAATTAATAAATGAAAACACAAGCGATTTTCTTTTATTAAATTGACACTGGAATGTTACATACATATTTCAGGCATGTAATGTAATGTAAACATAACACCCCCATTCAATTCAATTTTATTTAATTCTCTCCCCTCTCACTTCTAGCTTCTTGATTGTAATATTTGAAACATGCTTTTTCTGTAAAGCTGTTTTGAATGATATGTAATGAAAAAAAAAAACACTATACAAATAAATGTGAATTGAACCAAATTGAGTAGAAAATACAGATCCGTATAAATTCTGAAAAATCACATCCCTGTTTTTTTTTTTTTAAATTATGCTGCAGGTAAAGCTGATAGGAGAAACTTTTAACACATTCAAAATACATAAGTTATCACATTTCCACAACACTTCTGTTTCTTGCTCCTTGCAGATTGACACAATGGAGAACCTGTTCCCTCACTCAGAAGGTCTCACTGCCTGTCCGCTGCTGCTGGTCTCTGAGAGCATCTGTGAGGTGGAAATCGAGAAATCCCCTCCCCTCATGCTTGAACATGAAAAAGAAAATGAAGTACTCATTTATAACTCTGGAGAACAGGAAACCACAGACTCCTCTGAACCTTTATCACTGGAGGCTTCCACTGCCGCTGCTACCCCAGAAACATCAGGCCAGTCCTCAGTGACATACTCGACCGTTCTCCTCTCCGATCAGCCTGCTCTCCTTCGAAAGCAGCAGGAGAGTCTGAGCAGCTCCAGCGACGAAGGCAACTTCTCTGCCAACAACTCAGACATTTCTGGCTCCTTCCCTGGAGGACTCTGGGACATGTGCTCGGACAGCAGCAATCCTCGCCATTCCAGCTCCTACAACTCCGTGGAAGAGTTCTCGGAAACATCGGAACAAGATTATGAAGCATCGGAAAGCACTGGTGTGGCCAAAGACCTCTACTACCTCAAAATGAATGAGGAGGAGAAGCAGGAAGAAGAGGATATTGAGGAAGCACAGGATGGACAGGATAGGAATGAGATAGTTATGAGTGTGGACGCCAGGCCTCTTCTGGAAGGCAAAAATTCCACAGCCGTCGATTCCAATAATGTATCTCATAGCATTCCACTTTATCTGCCTCAGTTTCGAACCGACTGCATTAATCCACCCTGAAATAATGAGAACAGCACCACCTGGTGGTAATGTGGGATAATTTTATTCCTCACTGGATGGAAGTCCATTAAATGCCTCAGTGGCTTTCCAACAGGGCTGCAGGATTTGGGGGGGGAAAAAAGTACATTTTTAATTTCAAATTTTTTTTCTGATTGAATTTGTGACTTCTGTTTAAAAAGTTTTATTATTTTTTTAAAGCTCCAGGCTGAACAATTTGAGGGAAAAACAATCGATTTACGAATTTTGTGATTATACAGTATGATTATAAAATACAGCATTACTATAAAATGATGCATATTATTATCATTTTTTATTAAGATTATTAGTATTACTAAAAGAAAAATACTAAGCAAAATAAAAATATTACTATTGTAATATTTCAACGTAAAATAAAAATAATTTAAGAAAAAAATATAATAATAATATTTTTATTTTATAGTATAACAGTAAAATTACATTAATAATATGAATGGCTGTCTTAATTTCTTCATTTTCACAAATTAAACCATCAACTACTGGGAAAACTGCACAGAGCCCTTAAAGTGTCTCTTTTGTTGACAACAGCCAGCTTCTCGTTACAACTTTGGGAAGATGCTTTTACACAAGTTTTTACGCAACGCATAATTAAGTAGATACAGAGCAAATGCAGAGATGAGTTTGTGTGGAGCAGCATTTACTGAAAGACACTGAAAACACCAGATCATGAGCTGTGTGTGTGTAAAAGAACACACTGTGGCGCTTCACTCTGAAACATGCAGCGCATATATTTATTTAATTAAATTGCAGCCTTTGAGATATGATAGTTGGACTAAGCCATATTGCGATTTTGGTTTTATTTCCATTAATCGTGCAGCCCGATTTTCTACCCTCAACCTGTATCCAACAATATCTACCCTCCATTCCATGTCCTAATTTCGTCTATCTTGAGTAAAACAACCAAAACATTATCACGTTTCACCTCCTACCAACACGTTTCACCTACGTACTGAGTGTTTTAGTTGACTCTTTTATGATCGGTTTGACTCACCTCTAATATAATATACATTTGAAGGTTTACAGCCAGATTTCCCAAGCTCTGCTGATAAGGGCATCCAAGCACAGTTTAAACTCTGAATGTCTCTGATGGGTTGATGATCAGCCTGTCATTGCAGCAACTCGCTGCTTTCAACCTTCATCAACATGGAACATTTCATACGTGTTTGAAGGCTGAAGTAAAATCTTATAAAGACCACACTAACTGGAATAAAGTGCTAGTAGGAAGGACTTTATTTACTCTTTCAGTGTGGTGGTCACAGTCGCAGTCACGCTTTAGTGGCTGTTTGTGCTTCATCAAGTCCAGCTTATAAGTGAAGAGACTTTTTAAGACGCGTCCATCTAAATATCAGCTTTGTGAAGAAATAGCTTCTCATGTCTGCTTTTACATTGGGCTTATTCATTCAATATGAATGTATATTTTGTCAGTGAGGTCTGTGTTCTTTGGAAACTCAAATATTTTGAGTCTACAAAATGTCCTCTATTTTCAGTGTATGGTCATTTTTGATGAAATGAGGGTTGAATGTAACTCAGCGAATAAAACTGGTTAAATACATGTCAGTCAGTAAGAATGTGTGTACAGTACACATGTATTTCTTGTCTATTTTTCTGGTCAGAATAAACCAGTTATTGCAGTTATGGGCAAATGTAATTTGTTTACTTCTATTTAATTAGTTACAACATGGCTACATATTTTAAGAAATAAAGCTTTTATCCATCTATCTGTTTACATAAGCTATGCCTGCTGCCTTTAACATTGAATGTGTTTGCCTTGAGAAAACCATTAGATAAAATGACTGATTTCAAGGCATAAATTTCATTTAAGGAAATAACATGGAAAAATCCAAGTAAAGAGGATCACCATTATAGAATTTCTACTATGCGAGTTTCTGCTTAACGTGCATACATGTAGCAAGTTCCCTTTCGAAGGGAACTCAACAATACGTCATCGACGTTATGGGGAACGCCTCAGGCGTGACAAGTGTCTGAAATCACTATCAAATCACGTCAATCACATTGACCGGCGACAGCCCGTGAATCATTAACGTGAATGATTAACGTGCGACCTAGAAGTATATAGGGGCGCCTTGCAAACATGACAAATCATCTCATCGTCTTCAGGGACTGTTTTGTCTGTTACTGCTTTGAAAATCAGGTTATTATGAAATGCTTTCAGGAGTGCGCAGACCCGTGCTGAGGCCCGGTGACACACACGAACTGTGCATTTTTCTGTCTGGGAAGGAAGCGCGCACAGGCAGTTCTCGAGGGAACTGCCTGTACAATTGTGATCGCTCCGCTCTCGCAGATGAAGCGCGCCGATCGCCTTGAGAGGGGTGTAATCCTCTCAGACGATGCGGCGGCTGACGAGGGTAAGATGCGATTGGATGAAGTTTAAAAAAAAAAAAAAAAAAAAAAAAAAAAAGGGGGAAAACTTAGTCCGGCAGCGAGCGCTCTCCCGGACAAACAGGAGATGGCTGATGAGGGTGGTAATAATAGGATATTTCCTGTATCATCTCAGCCACCCTGCCCCATGTATGCTGAGCTGGTTGGTTTTATGATACGCGCCGCAGGCAGGCTGCAGCTGCCGTGGCTGCTCGTTGGGGGAGAAATCGCTCGCGATGAGAGCGGTTTTTCCCCGGTCATAGAACCACCAGCTCGGGTGAGCCTTTTATTTCCTCCTGATCTCATACTGAGATCGAGAGGACATGGAAGAACCCATACTCTGCCTGTATCCACCAACATCAGCGGGCTAGTCTCACTGATGTTGAGAGGATAGGAGAGCGTGGGTATGCGTCGATGGCAAAACAATCGACACTGAGAGCTCAAACCCTGCCAGTTTATGGCAGAGCATACACGTCAGCGGGTCAGGCCGGTGGTAGCCTGCACGTCATGACGGTGTTGCAGGTACACAGGCAGATCTGCTGGGGGATCTCGACCAGGAGGTGGGGCCCCTGAGGTGGTTACTGAGCTGCGCTGCAAATGAAAAAAATAAATAAATAAATATATATATATATATAGCTCTCCGGGCCACCAATCAGACTGCTGCCGCAATCTGCCGGTCGATGGCGTTGAACCTGGCCGACGTCGGGAAGAAAGAGAAAGGCTTTCTCCTCGATTCGCTGGTTTCGCCCTCTGAGTTTTTCGGCACCTCCGTGTTGACGGTGGTTGGAAAGTTCAGAGAGGCGAAGGCGCGCTCAGCTGTACCCAGCTCTTCAAAAGAACGACTCCCCAGGCGCTTCCTACATCAGGCCTGAGGCTGGGCTCATGGTTAGAACAATGTTCTGATGGCCCGCCTCGGCTTGGTTAGTGAGAGTGCCCCTTTCAGGTATGTAAAGGTGGTAGACCCCATGTTCATGAAGAACTGTCTGGTGAGTCTTCACTTTGCACGCCGCAGGTGAGCTGCTGGTCTTTCAAAGAGTATTTTTTGTGATTAAAAAATATTATGTTCTCTTTACAGACCTCGTTCCCTGTATAGTTATGGGGCCATGTCAAGGTAAAAAGGTAAGAGAACTTTTTTGGATTATCAGGGCCCTGAAGTTGCCCGTTAGGTGGCCAGAACGATAACTGTTAGCCTTCGGGCTATTAGCCACCTCAGGGTAAAGTAGTTGGTCTCTCTCTGATAGAATGTTTTACTTAAGATGTATCTGAAGCTCTAGTGCCAGTCAACAATCTATGTCCGGCCCATGGGACCGTTTTGACTTTTCTGAGTATTTCGCCCCTTGAGCTCTGTTAAGTTTTCATTAGGTTGAGCGTTTCTGCAGCCCTTTATATGGAATAATACAGACTATATTCTTTAGTAGGCTGTGGCTCCTCCGAGCCCTCAGATAGATCTATGCTTGCAGGCTGGCCTTCACCAGGGCCGCCTCTGTAGCTGGCCTAGGCTGTGCCAGGGATATTAGAGGCGTTCTGCTGAAATTAGCATTTCTTCCTCTGACTCTTCACTTTGTGAATGTATGTTTCTGCATCCCTGTATAACAGCCTCCTCCCATGGGAGTCGTTAGGCCATGGCCCGCCCCCTTCTCTGCATTCTGGGGGGACTAAGAGTAATGCAGCTTGGTGCAGAGGTTGGTTTATAAGGACGTGGTAGGCCTCAATCAGGCCTCCGTGGTATTTCTGTCTTTTTTGAGCAGGGTTCGGTCGTCTTTCGCTTTACTAGAAGACGGGGGTTTGTCTGCCCGACCCTGCCGTGCAGAACTGGCATACGGATTAGGCCGCCAGTATAGGCTTTATTTACCTCGCTGAGCTACTGCTCGAGTGCTGGGTTGTAGGTGGTGGCTTCTAGGAAGTCCCCACTTCCTTAAGTTGGGCACAGATACATTTGTCACCCCTAGAGCCGCTGGCAGGCCCGCACCCTGGTAACCTCAGGGTGAAGTGTGAGTATTCCCCTGTGATACAGGGTAGGTCTGAGCACTTCACTCCCAGTTCTGTATTTTCCTACCTCGCACCGCTATGGCTCGGGTCGAGTACGAAGTAAGCCTTCACTTCTTCCTCTGTCGAAGTTCGCTCCCCTGAAGCCAGAGCATTGCCCTGAGCTGATGCCCATGCATAGATGGTAGGCCCCTGACTTCTGGGGCCTCCGTTTAGGCAGAGTGGCGTATGTTGTACTCCCCTTGTTTTAAGGGTGCTAGCTCTCTCGCTGAATACACTGCCGTGGGCAATGTGATTAGGCACCAGGATGCTGTAGGCGCTGTTTAAACAGCTTATCTGCCAACGAAGGCTGTGCCATCAGGTAGTAGGCCTCAGCAGGCCTCCTTGTATGGGCAGCCCCCAATAGGGCGCTGTAGGCCACTTCTCGAGAGAAATGGTTGGCCTTGGTGGTTCGGGCAGTTGACTCACTGGTGGGTAGTAGGCCTTAAACAGGCCTCCTCGGGGGTGAGTCCCAACATTGTGGGACATACTTTATAGCCGCTACAGGTAGCTAGCCATACTAGGCCTCCTGTGGGTGGGCCCAATAGTTACATTGGTGCAGTATGGTTCCTAACAGTCTTCCTTTGTAGCAGAATTGACTTGCTATCAGCTAGTAGGCCCAACCAGGCCTCCCTGATAGGCGAGTCCCCAGCCGGCTGGCCTTAGCAGGCCGCCTTGGAACTGTCACCCATCTACATTGGCTGTCAGGTAGTAGGCCGCACCAGGCCTCCCTGGAGACGAGCCCAAGGACTGACAACCGAACAGCTGTGATTATCAGGTAGCAGGCCTCCCTGAAGGTGAGCTCCCCACATACTGTGGTTGTAAGGTAGCAGGCCTCACCGGGCCTCCCTGAAGGTGAGCTCCCCACATACTGTGGTCGTAAGGTAGCAGGCCTCACCAGGCCTCCCTGAAGGTGAGCTCCCACATACTGTGGTTATCAGGTAGTAGGCCACTCTGGGCCTCCCTGAAGGTGGAGCACCCCACATACTGTGGTTATCAGGTAGTAGGCCTCACGGGCCTCCCTGAAGATGGAGCACCCCACATACTGTGGTTATCAGGTAGTAGGCCTCACGGGCCTCCCTGAAGGCGAATTCCCACTTACGTTGGCTATCAGGTAGTAGGCCTCTCCGGGCCTCCCTGTAACGTTTCCCTAATGGTGCTGGGTTTATGAAGCTAGTGGCCTCTTGCTATCAGTTTCAGCTAGCCTTAATAGGCAGCTGCTGAAGGCGAGCTTGCGCCCTGGCTCGCTAAAGTGTTTATTCTCTGCTATTGGTTCCCTCCCGGAACTTGTCCTGCCTACAGCCTGGTTTGCCTACCAGGCAGACCTTGTGCTCCCCTCACTGAGGGTCTCTAGGAGCATGCGGCTTCCTGAGTCTGGTCAGACGGTCGTAGGCCTCTCGAGAGGCCTCCCAGTTAGATCAGCCCTTAGGCCTTCACAGGCCTCCTCAGTGTTTTGAAACACAGACACTGGGTTGATCCGTGGATCGAGTAGAGAAACTCCCCTCGCTAACAAGGGTCATAAAGCACTATGCTGAGTCATACTCTCCGGGATATCCCGTCTCTGAGATCCGGGCCGAGTGGTTCACTGCCAGCTTCGCAGTCCCTCGGGTTGGATGCCTTACTTAAGGCTTTTGTCCAGAGGCTCTGTCTTCAGACAGACAGGATTTGGCCAGACTAGTGTCTACGTTCTGACGCCAGGTCAGGCCGTCCTGGTGGCACTTCGGGGTGAGTACGTTCCCCTGAATAGTGACTGGTTGGGGTTCCTTCGGGTTCCCTAGCCACATTCCTTAGAAGGGACCCCCTTCTAATTGAAGTGGTGGTCCTAGACCTTTGAGCAGGCCCAGGTAGGCCTTTCATTTAACTATGTTAATGGAAGTTTTCCTGTGAGGCTTTTTGCTTAGGCTATGACCGCAGAGGATGCCGTCACTGACAGCCCAGTGTGACCTGAGGGTGAGTGGTTCTAGCATTTCATTTGAATTTGCTGGTTCGGACAGTTGTCACTGCCCTTGGGCATGCACTCCCCCCAGCATGGCGGCGTGGGTATTTCGTTCCCCATAACGTCGATGACGTATTGTTGAGTTCCCTTCGAAAGGGAACGTCTCAGGTTACGACTGTAACCTTTGTTCCCTGAGAACAGGGAACGAGACAATACGTCTCCCTGCCATGCCTCGGGGCTTGCCTACCGTACAGTCCCTTCAGACGATAAGGTGATTTGTCATGTTTGCAAGGCGCCCCTATATACTTCCAGGTCGCACGTTAATCATTCACCTTAATGATTCACGGGCTGTCGCCGGTCAATGTGATTGACGTGATTTGATAATGATTTCAGACACCTGTCACGCCTGAGGCGTTCCCCATAACGTCGATGACGTATTGTCTCGTTCTCAGGGAACAAAGGTTACAGTCGTAACCTGAGACGATTTTCTGCCTGTTGTTGCGGAATATTGACTTTTGTGAAAACAACGGAAAATAGTGAATGGGAATCCATCTCTGCACCTCAGTAAATTAATTTACTAAAAGGTAGGGTAGGCAATAAACACTTCTTGTTATTCTGGTTGATTTTCTCTTCACGTCCTGATAGCAAACAATTATAGAATTGGTCTAAATGCCGTTAACTCTGTGCTCGAGCCGACCCTTGGGTTCGATCCTCCTCCAAGGACAGTATAGTATCCTGGAATAACCACTAGGTGTCGTCTGTGTATTACAAGTGTTGTGTTCTTACCTGGGAAGTTAGTTGAAAGATGTCCCATGTGGGAGGCATGCTGAATCTGAAATCGCCCCCTAAACCCTCATTCACAATTCCCATACTGTTCAGTGTTCACTTTAAGGAGTGAATGAAACCGAGTGAGCAAATGCAGATAGCCGTTGAGCGTACATCGGTTGTACACTTAATTGCAGTGCAATGTGGGATTGAATAAGTGGATTAAATAACGTCCACTATGGTTTCGGACACCACTACATGGCTGTCCCCTCAAATAACGCCCTATTTGAGGGTATATGGGGTGATTTGGAATTCAGCCATTGGAATTCACTATTTCCTGAAACCATATTGTCGCAAATTGGTTGTTTCACCACGTTGGTTAATGATGTCATGCACGTGGTGGAGTAATGACTTATTTTAATGAATCTGTTTGAGATCTAATTAATGCTAAATGTTTTGCTATAAATTATGGACATAGCATCTGAAGGCTATTTCTCATTTTTCTCAGTTGTTTGCTTTATTTCCAGATTAAATCATAAGGCTTGTTTGAGATGAGCAAAATCTGCGCAGAACCGATCACCGGTGATCAGCGCGAGATGCATGCCGGTTAGAAATGTGTCCGAGTGCGGTCCGCCTTGCTCTGATGTCATGCCGACGTATGTCAAAAAACTCTCGCGACCGCAAGGCGCACGTGTCGGATTCTGCAGTCGCGCGCAGTTGCTCTCCACCGACTGCGCTGATCAAAAGCATGATGGGAAACGACTTGCTGACGACACAGCTTAATGGTCGTTGGTTTAAGCAACCGTGATGTATTGTTCTTCTTTAAAATGTTTTTCTTTTAAAACTCTGATATCATGTTTTATGTGTAGCAATAAATTATGTGTGGACATTCCCAAACTCTCTGACAGTGTGATCTATGTGATGTAATTTTATTTTATTTTTTTAATAAAAACACATGTCTGTATTAAAGAGAAAATTATTGATAAACACGTAGGCCTATTTAAAATGGAATTAAATAAGTACTTTGGGTGTCTTGTTCATTATATTTATTTTCATATAAAAGCAACAAAACTTAAATTACATCCAGTTTATTAGCAAGACCATGCACAAGCGTGAATCCCGCGATATCCACCTTTGATCTCACAGGTGTCTGATCCACTGCGAGAAGAGAGATCTGTCGGGCTTTCCTGCGCTTTTTTCACTCCTCCCCTCACTGCAGCCGCATACTCTCGACTACATTTCAGGCGAGGCAAGGCGCATCTCAAACAAGCCTAACGACTCGTTCTTACGTAGGCTACTAGAGCACGTTCGCACATGCGCACTGTTCAAAAAGGACGCTTTAAATCTCTTGACAAACTAAAAGACGTAAATTACATTTGTATGTATTCTAAATAAAAGATACAGATTGTACTGAATGTCAGCTTACTTATTTGGCTCAGGAAAAGGATGTATAGACCTTATTCGAGTAGCATCTGCCTGCAAAAATGGAGGCTGCATTTTCAGGACCCCACTTCTAGGACCGCATTTCTAGGACCCTACGTTTTAGTGACAACGCCACGGACCAGCGAAGATGGATGACATTTAGAGTGTGAGTATCAAATGCGAATCAATTTTTATTTGTTTAACTTTAAAAACAATTGTGATGCATTTCATTGGGAAGTTAACGTTGCCAACGTGCTGGTGATTTGCTAAAGTCTTGAATGCATAGCCATCATATATTAGCCTAATGCTGGAAAATGAATTGTTAGCACGTTCATTTAACGGAACTGTTGCATAAGCCTGTGTTGACTTATTTACAGCACAATAAACTGTAGCATGTTCGTTCTGAAAGCTTGTTAATTACTCATTGTTTTTCCATTTTAACCCTCTGGGCTTCTTCGTAAATGGGTTACACTTAGCTTCCTCCCGGTCAAAAACGGATGAAGCCTTAAAATTGAACTTTACTACTTCCCAGGATAACCATTCAAATATATTTTTGTTCTATAATATTTTCTGATTATTTTTTAGAAATTTTTTATGATACTTTGCATTAATTATATAATTTTTATGAGCTATTTTTTCCATTAGAATTAATATACATATTTTTATTTTATATATATATTTTTTTTTTTCTTCAATAAATACAACATTTCACATCAAAATAGTGTCAGCTTAAAGGTATTGTAGGTAGGAATTTTATAAACACTTTTTTCCAAATTTGTTTAAACTTTCTGTATATATCAATGCATAATTAAAATGTAAGTACTCTGATAAAAAGAGTATAAAAATCGAGTGACTCTAGACCGTTTAATCTGCACTAAACACAGCTCATTATTTACATTCGGGACGAAACACAGAATTGGCTTAGGCGACTGTCACTCTCTCGCAACCATGGCAACCACCCTTTTGCCACACAGGACCTGCCCACTTGCGCGCGCATCCGTTTGATTTGAGGAATTCAAGAGGCACGGAACCTAGGAATAGCAAAACAATGGCAGAGATTAGAAAGACCAACCAAAATTCACATATGCAGTTCGCGAAGGCAAACCAGGACAAAAAAAGGAAGACAGTAACGTTACTAGAAAAGGAAATGAACAAAAAGTCTTTGGATAAACAACAAAATAAAACGCATGTCAATATCGGCGTGGCTTTCCAGCGATGGCGAGAACTGAGAGACCTCAAGGGGCTGAAAAGTGACGCCTGGATGGCTATATTTCTGCTGGACAGGTAAATCTTTCTTTTTGTACTTTGATCATACATATTTTTTTCTTTATGTTTTCATGAAGCATGTGTCATTAGCACACGTAGCTGCCTAATATAGCTAACATAACATTACTTAGCGAGCCGTACTAGAAATGATAAATAATATATATGCCTAGCTCAAGATGATAGCTATAGTGTTGAATTGTGCATAATTTTGCTTTAGATAACTAAATACATGTTTAACAGATAGTAGGCCGATCCGCATCCAGGAACTTTTCTTAGAATTATATTTACCCTCTGTCTAACTCTTTTACCATGTTCACCTGGAAGTTTACCTGCACGTTTTTTCGCCTTTGTTTTGTTTTTAAACAAAAAATCCCTCGACCCCGGATCTGTCCTCGACCTGACGATGCGGTACTTGTCTCCGGAGTGTAGTCCTCATCAGAGCCAACAATGCTTTCATCATGGAAACTCTTACATGCAGAACACCATATATGTTATGAATGTTACACGAAATTCATCTTCATCAGTCATCACAGTGTAAATAATGGCAAACGTGTATCATGCAACCTGTTTTTAGCTTTGCCTTATAGATAACTAGCTCGTTAGCGAATCAATAAATATATATTTTTAACTTTACCAATATCAATATGCTGATAGTGAGTACTAAAATACATCTTATTTGTTTATCTTCATAATGATAAAGTTAGATTTTTTTATTACATGTGATTCTGACATGATGTCACTACATGCACTGCGCTCCTTCCTCTCCGCTCGTCTCAGGTAAATAATGCGTCTTCAGCTCAGCGGTCGGAGTCGCGCGTTCATGTGTTTTGGAGGCGTGGCTTTGGAAGGAGCCCAGAAGGGAGGGGGTGGAGTGAATGGAAATAATGAGCTGTCTTTAAAACAGTCGTGAGAGGTCTACAGACACTCGATTTTTATACTTTCTTTTTTAGAGTACTTACATTTTAATTATGCATTGATATATACAGAAAGTTTAAACAAATTTGGAAAGTTTTTTTTTATACAATTCCTACCTACAATTCCTTTAATAAAAAAAAATTTAAGTAGAAGAGCGCCACCTAGCGGCTTTAAAAATAGTTACATGTGTGCAATGTCCTGTACCAGCCTGTAGGCTGCCTATAGCTTCCTATATAAATACATAGAAAGGCTTTTTGATTCTTTTTGTTGGTTTAGACATGATTTCTCAATCTTATTCGTTTTTTTTTTATTTTAATATACATTTAGATATTCTAAAAGACTAATTATTTTTTTTTTTTTAACAAATTTTTTAAGATAAGTATTAGGTTTTGCGTTATGATTACAATCAAACTATAGCATTTGGTTAGAAAGGGAACACAATGCAAACATTTTTGTTACTCAGTATTTTTAATTTAACAAAAAAAGGGATGGTTAGTGATAATTCAAAACACTTCATACAGACATTTTGCAATAAATTGGTATTTTTATTAATTTTAATTCAATAAGTAAATAACTTCAGAATGGAACAGCAATTGTGATGAACGTAAATAAACAAAATAAATAACAGCAAACAATCATTTACTAGGTTAAAAAATAAAATGTTAATAATAATAACAATAATAAACATTATTTTAACTATATACATACAAACTGTAATTATTTTATTTATTGTTGAATATGGAATAGATATCAGAAACTCATTCTAAAATAAAAACAAACAATAATCATCAAACAGTAAATTGATTTTTTTTAAAAGTACGATAATAATAATAATACAGATTATTTGAACTATAAACATACAAACTGTCTGCTAATTGTTTCACTTATGACTGCAGATGCAACAGATAGTGACAGTGTGTTTCTGGAAGTGTGCCAGTTAATCTCTCTCTCTCTGTCTCTGTCTCTGTCTCTGTCTCTGTGTGGGTGTGAGTGCGCATTTGAGCATTTTTATTTTTCATATTCTACAAATTTGCTGTTGCAGTCTTGCCAGTTTATCTGTGTTTGTGTGTGTGGGGTGATCTTATTTTCGGCACAGTTGCTGATCTGTAGCTTGTACCAACAAAAGTTTCTCTGAGTTTTCCTATTTTTTCGTATTTCCCATTAATTTCCTATGTCGGTCATTTTTGACCGGGAGGAAGCTAAGTGTGACTTTTTTTTTTTTTTACGACCCTTTAACAAATCAGAATCATCTCCTTGATTTTTTTGTGTGTTCATATAGGTAATACATGAAAAGTCACCAAGTTTCAGCCCGATCCGATCAAGCAAAAAAATTTAACATTTCAAAACGTAACAGTTTTCGGTCACTTTTGACCGAAGAAGCCCAGAGGGTTAATCAGTTAAAATAGTCGTAATGTTTTCACTGTCACGTGCTCACAGTCAACCTGTTTAACGTTACCCACAATGCATGTTACGTGTACGTCTCCATTTTGACATGGTTTTGTAAAGTTGGTTGAGACATATGACATTTTAATAGTAATAGGGTTAGGCCATATCAGAGAGGCCATTATAATAATTGACTGTTAAAATCGAACGTGTTAGATTGTGTCATTTACTGTATACAGTACTCTATATGAAGTGCTATCAAGGACACAGCTCAGGGTAGGCAATAATATGACAAAAGATAAATAAATAAATTGGTTAAGTACTATGCTTAGGCCTAATTTATGTCTATTTATTTATATGAAATTAACTTAATGTTTTTCAACAAACACAGAACAATCCAAACAATTGCGAAAAGAGGGGCGAGCATCCAGGTGGTAGGTAGTGCTGCTGCATACATCACAATGTGTGCTTTAAATCTGATATATATATATATATATATATATATATATGGTCAGGAAAAGTATATGGTCAGGAAAAGTCGTGTCAATAATGTTATTTCTATTCAGATTTCTTGCATCTCTCTCTATTTTTTTTCTCTCAGTTCAGATGGGCTTTATTGACATGAGTGTTTCTAGAACCTTTTTTTCCCACAACAAAATATTTTTTTTTCAAATCTTTGAACAGTATGCAATAATTGTATTATGAACATTAATTGGTATGAAGATTGATATCATTATTTTTATCATTATCATTACTCTGTGGTAACTAAGATCTTTTAAATATGAATTTTAAAATTGGAGAGTAGAACATGTTCAACTAAATGTTCCTTATTTAATTCACTTCTCTTTCTCTCTTAGGAGTCAGTGATGATGTTGTCCTTGTGTTTGTCCATCCATCGAAGTTCTGTCTATGTGGTTCACGTCATGATCAAATTTGTTTTTGTGTGTGTTCAAGTTCAGGTGTTATATATTATTTTGTAAAATATTTTGTGTGTCCAAGTTCAGGGGTGTATTCCAGAAAGCAGGTTATGTGACTTACCCGGGTAAGTTTAGGAGTAAGTAAGCGGATAACCTCTGCTTTCGGTTCCAAAAACGGAGGTAACTTTCAGGTTATGTAAGTAACCATAGCAACTGACTCTCTGAGGATAACCTGCTCCGGGGCAGGTTATGTTGCAGGGTTAGTTTGTTTCAGAGAGGTTTCCGAGCATGGCGTGCCCTTTTGATGAGGATCCTGTGGACGTAGAGGCACAGATTATACGAGGGTTTTTCCGCCGTGAGAGGGTGATAAGACCACGTATCGATGTATTTTCTTATCCTAACGAATATTTGCAGGAGCGCTATCGTTTTTCTAGGGAGTCGTTAATTTATTTAACAAACCTACTAAAACCACACATCTCAAACGTGACAAACCGCGGGTCAGCGCTTAGCGCCGAACAAATTCTTTGTATTGCTCTGCGCCTTTTCGCTACGGGGAGTTTTCTCTACAATGTGGGCGATGCAGAGCATGTGGGAAAGGCAACAGTGTGTAGAGCCGTGCGTACAGTATGCATGGCACTGTTTCTACACACTTTTGTACAGTTCCCTGGCCATAAACCTGTGCGCTTTATTAAAGAAGAATTCTACAGGGTTGCAGGTTTTCTCTTAGAAATTCTGTCATCTACTTCAATTAAATTACATTTCTTAATAGGTTTATTTTGACTGCACACACATAAAGGCTACACATACTTCTTAAATTTGTAATTAATCTTAATTTCAGGGTTCCCAAATGTGATTGGGTGCATTGATGGCACCCACATTCCTATTAAAGCTCCATCTATCAATGAGGGAGACTGTTAATAGGAAGTCTGTGCATAGCATCAACGTACAGGTAGCTATATTTTGGCTCCTTAATATTGGTGTTACAAATAGGCCTAATAAACTTATTGTTCTCCACAGATAATATGTGATGCAACCCACCTCATCACTAATGTTGAGGCAAAATGGCCTGGGTCTGTACATGACGCCCGAATATTTAGAGAGTCATCTCTGTGCAACAAATTTCAACAGGGTACGTTTTGTTAGACAAATGCTTGTAGTCTTTATTACATTTACAAAACACCTCTAACATTACAGGACACTTTTATGGTTACTTGCTGGGGGACAGAGGATACCCTTGCCTCCCCTATATGATGACACCCTACCCTGATCCTGAGCCCCGACCACAGACACGCTTCAACCTGTCTCACAGCAGAACACGGGCCAAGGTGGAGATGACCATAGGCATTCTGAAGGCGAGGTTTCAGTGTCTGCGTGGGCTCAGGGTCACTCCAAATAGGGCATGTGACATCACAGTTGCTTGTGTGGTACTTCACAACATTGCCACAATAAGAGGAGAGAGGCATCCCCCCTGTCCTGATGAAGATGACCTAGAACAACACCCAATGAATCTGGCAGACCACAGAGATGGCAGAAGGCTTAGAGACATGATTTGTCAAAATTACTTTATTTAATGTGTTCTATTTCTTTATATCCTGAAATAAAGAGACATGACAGATTTGTATTTATTACTTTATACACACACAAAAAGAAATAACAGATTCATGTTCACATATGATTCTCACCTTAAGGCGATGCTCCAGTAGTTCTATTTCAAGTTTGTCCTTTTTAATGGCCAGCCTTTTCTCCTCTATCTGAAGCTGTATAAGGTCCATGTCCATGTCAGTTTTTTTAATTAGTCTTAATAGATGGACCTTATACAGCTCCTTTGCAGACAACTAGGAAGGCAAAGTAAATAAGATGGTTAAAGAAGAAAATCTGCCACATAGTAACATTGTGTAAATATTAATAAGGACAACCAGGGACAAGTTCTTACACTGCTAAGATTATGTGTAGAGGTAGATGGACCATCATCTGCATCCCAGCTAGATTCTGTCACAGGACAAATTACACATTTTTCACTCCATCTAAAAAGCTATGCATTGTCCAGTATATGCATCATACCTCTGTGGGTCTCCCAGCACTTTCTAATTCTGTCACAGCAGATGTGGTCTCTTCATCATCATCATCCTAGAGTGGAAATATGCAAGGTTACTTTGTCTGGCATACAAAGTGAAAGATCTAAAAGCAACTGGTTCTTAAAATGTATCACTAACAATTGTGACAGACTGTGTGGTTTCAGGAGGATCCAATAATACAATGCGTCCATCAGCAACTGCAAGAAAAAAAAGATACTCAATGTGTAAATTACTAAAGTATGACAGACACTGAATAAAGGCATTAGGAACATGCAAGAATAAAAAAACAGATTACTGTATACAGCATATGCTATAAAATAGAATATGTATGCATAATGCACAAGTGAAACAATGACTGCATTTGGGAAGCATTTAGCCTTCTTCCTAATGACAAGAGTTAATGATCGTTTTGTCCAAACGTATGACTAAATAATCATAAGTACTAATATGGTATACCTACATTGTACCAAGTCACTTGAGTTGTTGTGGGAGGTAGCTAAGTCTGACGAAGTGCCCTCTGGAATACCATCGACCACGGGGCGACCTTTATTAAGGGAAAGAGCCAACTCCTCAGATGGGGTGAGAGGAGGTGGAGGTGGACCCCCGCCAGTTAGACGGGCCTCAGCCTTCTTTCTATTAGCTATATAGGAAGAATACTGTAAAAGTAACTTAAGACATTGATCTTACAACAGTTAAAATAAAATATGACCTTTTTGGAGAATGTTTTTGTGTTTCATTTTGACTTGGGAAAGAGTTCTTTTGGCTCCAGAAGGATTACACCTTATAAAACAAGAGGCCTTTCTTGTCAATATACATTGCACTGTATTCTTAAGAAACTGATGTAGAGAAAAGTAAATGCTTGTCGAGTCATGCCACATGCTCAAAAAGACAATTGTTCAACTTTGCAAATTAACAAAAGAAAGGCAAGCATATTTAAAATGTAATAAAAAAAATGTACGCATTTACTCTGTCAGTTATTTTTTGCCAAGCCAATTGTCTTTCCCTTGCATATGCAGCTGTATTGCTTTTTTTCATTATAATGGGCTTGAACTCCTCATAAGCCAACATTAAAACTTCTAACTCTGCTTCGGAGAAGTAGGCGGCACGCAACTTTTCACCCTTAGTTTCCATGGTGACTCCTGAATTCGGCGTTCCATTGAAAATGCCTTTATATGTTCGCCGTGCACGCGCATTAACTCGAGGTTATTAGCAGTAGGTTGATTAAACTAACTCGACACAGGTGTTTTGGAACCGACATACCCCGAGTAAGCAGGTTATGGGTTAATCAACCCAGAGTTCAGGGTTAATCTGATGGTAAATTAACCCAGCTTTCTGGAATACACCCCAGGTGTTATATATTATTTTGTAAAATACACAATCTTAAATCTACCCCCAGAGTCATCCTTGTCTTCCCTCTGTACTTGAAAATGTGGTCCATCTAGTGACTGAAAAGACTATAACATGATTCCTTGTTTATTTTACTTGAGTTATTATAGTATGCTACTTAGACCCAATAATTTCTCAATATTCCTAGGAACCTGGTTTAATTGCAATAAAGAAAGTAGTATTTGGGTGTAATAAAACTTGAAAAAAAAAACTGTAATGTAGTTAAAACTGGGTGGAAATACTGCCTTGGTGGCACTTTTTTCGGTCTTCCAAAACTAGGGTCCTGGAAATGCGTTCCTGGGACTGCGGTTCTCCGGCTCGGTAGGTGGCGCTGTCACAAAAAACTAGGGTCCTAGAAATGCGGTCCTAGAAGTGGGGTCCTGAAAATGCAGCCTCCGGGACTGCAGACAGATAATATTGCCTTATTCGCAAACACTGGAAGTAGCTAACCGCGGCCATATTGTTGACATGACATCTGTCCTGCTGCCCCCAGCCGCGCGCAGATTTGAGTTGAGGGGAGCAGTAGGGCTTCATCTCGTCGGTATCAAGAGCAGATAAGCTTGATTGGTGTGGACCCACATCAAATATACCCAATAGCATTAAGTAAAGATCCGTCCTTATTGCCAGCCGTAACTTATCCGGATATGTATAACTATCTCGTTCATACAGTCTCCGTATACAAACTACAATTTACCTCAACAGCAACATATGAACGACACTCGTCTCATTCGTGGAGGTGGAAAAACAAGTTCTTTGTGACATGCAAGATTTGTTGTATTAAAATGTAAATGCAAAAGAAAAGGCATGAGAGTCGGTTGTTTTTGTCAATTTTAAGTTTTAATTTAAAATGTTTGCGATTTTAATGTAAGTACATGGTTACAAATTTGACCACTTGCTTTAGCATCTTAATATATATAAGTAATGTATGGAATAATTGGCTTACGTTGTTAAAATAGTGAGTATGTGTTAAAATTAAAATAGTGAGTACCGGGGTGTTTGTGGTACAGCTGCGGATTAGTTACGCACTGCAAACGCAGCATATAAAGCATTATAGCGCGTCCTGCTATTGTATACCGTATACGCACCGCACACGCATTGCACACGGATTATGTGTGAAACCTGTGATAAAATGATGGGAACAGACTTTCCTGTGGGGAGTTGGCTGAAAGTTAGCCTATTTATCCTAGCTAGCCTCTCCAGCGTTGGCTCAAATCTGTCTCTTTCCCTTCACGTTTTCTGACAGTCGGTAACTTATATCCAGAGGTGTCAAAAGTATTCACATTCGTTACTCAAGTAGAAGTATAGATACTAGGGTTTAAAAAGACTTCTGTAGAAGTTGAAGTATCAACTCAAGCTTTTTACTCAAGTAAAAGTAACTGGTTTCAAAACTACTTAAAGTATAAAAGTAAAAGTAATGCAAGGGAAAAAAATGCCATTAAGGACAAAAGCTTAGAGCCACAGGGGCCGATGGTGCACTACCACCTCCTTAAAAAACATTTTTCTAAAGGCCATCACTATAACGTTATATGAAAATGTTAATGTTGAAAAATTTGGGATGCACTACCTGTTTCAGCCGCATATATGCCCATAGAAAATGAATTTCAGCCCAATTTTAAAGAACCATATGTGTGTACTACTGAGCATTAACATGTGTTTCATGGAGCGGAAGATATGATGACTAGTTGCCTATCAGTATTGTAATTTGTGCAAAAAGTCAAACTTCAGAGGCATGTGTGATGCCCCAATTGTTGGTTCGTCACAATTGATGAACGTGGTATTGTCACTGTATATAAAAAAAAATACATTGAGTGGATGGTGGTTCTGCCAGACCAGTGGAGGGCGCTATGTGAGTGCAGTGTGTTGCGAAGTGTCTGCTGCGTTGCTCGTCATAACCCAGCAAGACCGGAGCTGATCACACGCATATGGTTGTCCTGTGTTTATTACACCATTCCACAGGTTAGTTGATTGTTTTAAATGTCAATCTTTATGGATGTTTGAAGAATACATGTTAGTGCATATTAATGGTTGCAAATTGATTTGTTTAGATAAAGTTTTACATAGTTAATCACACAATGAAATCGCGATTACCACCCGCAATTGGATAGTATGTATGCTGCATTACAGAGTTAATTAAAGGTAAACATGTTTAAATGTCATTATATCAGTTAATAATAATGTGTATTTTACTTTAAAAATGCATGTGAGTGGTCTAAAATGGGAAAAATACACAGGAATGCCTTGTTTGAATATGTGTTTTCATTGAACACTGAACAACATTGTGATTATGCAAATGAGAAATACAGTGATTGGCTGATGGACAGATCTTCGTGAAAACATTGTGTAATTGCAAGAAAGAGACTGAAACAGTGAAATTTTGCATAAACAATTTATTGTGACAATGTATATTGTTTTGGACATTTGTGTTTGTTCTAATGTGAACATTTTGAAGTAAAGATATAACCCAGCAAGACCGGAGCTGATCACACGCATATGGTTGTCCAGTGTTTATTCCACCATTCCACAGATTGCTGGGAACGCTTAACTGTCAGCTGATACGGAGATCCTGTACCCGCTACACATGTCATCTCGGAATGGTTTATACTTCTCTTTAAAGGCGTGGGTTTGATTTTGAGATTGGTGGGGACTGAGGACATTCACAGAAGCGGAGGAATCAGGAAATTAATAGGATAATGTATTAAGGTTTTTAGTCTATATTGACCTTAACAATACGTTAATTCATTCATTCTGTAATGTTACAGGTAACTAATAAAGACAAGGAGGCAGTTTAACAGAGACTTAACCTTTCTCCGTTCATAGTGCAATGCAATTGTGCAATACTGTCTTACTCTTGTTCCTTGCTTTTTGAAGAAGCCAAACACGTCTGCATCTTTCATTAAAAGGATATAGTTCACTCAAAAATGAAAATCATTTAAATCAAACCAGTTTCTTTCTTCTGCTGAACACAAATGAAGATATTTTGGAAGAATGTCGAGAACCAAAAAGCTGATTGTAGCCATTGACTTTCATTGTAGGAAAAAAATACTATGGAAGCCAATGGCTACCATCAGCTGTTTGGTTATCGACATTCTTCAAAATATCTTCTATTGTGTTCAGCAGAAGAAAGAATCTGGTTTGAAACAACTTGAGAGTGAGTAAATGATGACAGAATTTTCATTTTTAAATAAGTGAACTATCCCTTTAACAGAAATTAACTGTTGGTATAAATGTTCTGCATCAATACTGTCAAGTTTTTCCTGTTGGACTCGACAATACTGTCAAGTGTCACTTGTGTTCATTGAGACATGTTTTCAGGGTCCTAAGTGCTGAAACTTCTTTCAGTCCCGCTGATGAGACTGGGATGACAAGGTTTCAACTTGATCAAACAGGCCATTTCAACAGACCAAGCAATGTTATTTTTTCATGTTTTATGGGGATTTTCCGTAGACATAATGATTTTTATACTGTACAAACTGTGTATTCTACCCCTCTACACTAACCCTATCACAGATAACTCTCTGCATTTTAAAAAAACTTAGTCTGATTTATAAGCTGTTTAAAAAAAAAAAAAAAAATCCAGACAAAAGGATTTCGGATATTGCCATCTTTATGGGGATATTTTGATTCTATAATGTAGGGTTTCTCTCTCTCTCTCTCTCTCTCTCTCTCTCTCTCTCTCTCTCTCTCTCTCTCTCTCTCTCTCTCTCTCTCTCTCTCTCTCTCTCTCTCTCTCTCTCTCTCTCTCTCTCTCTCTCTCTCTCTCTCTCTCTCTCTCTCTCTCTCTCTCACACACACACACACACTCTCGATTATGTTTGCCACTTATCCCGCGATTGTCAGTTCTATCATTTAAAAACGGCTGTCCCCAAATCATTATTTGACGCGATTTTCCACGTATTCTTGAGCAGAAAACTGTTGATTTCTCCCTCACTTACCGCATCTAGGTTTCCTAATTCCTTCGGATGAGTTTTGCCGCTTCGCACAACCAAATGTAACAGCAAGGCAAGTTTATTTATATAGCACATTTCATACACAATGGTAATTCAAAGTGCTTTACATAGAAGAAATAAAAATAAAAAATAAAAATAAAAAGAAATAACAATAATTAAAACAGTTTAGAATAAAGAAATTAAAAGCCTCTCACAAGTTAGAAAGAAAACAAAGCCAATCAGTTTAGCGATGTTCAGGAGGCGGGACTCAGATCTATTAAACGTTTGTGTAATTGGTCATTTTTCGAACGATGACAAACCGAAATGAAAACAAGCTGAAATGAAATAGGAGTAACGAGGCTATTTTTAAAATGTAAGGAGTAGAAAGTACAGATAATTGCGTGAAAATGTAAGGAGTAGAAGTAAAAAGTCGGCTGAAAAATAATTACTCAAGTAAAGTATAGATACCCAAAATTTCTACTTACTTGACACCTCTGCTTATATTGCATAAAAACGAACTCCGGGGTTCTTATTGCTGTTGTTAGAACAGCCGTGTATTACACAACACACCATCACGCTGTTTAAAAAAAAAATACAGTGATAATACCATGGATAATACCAACGCTGCCTCGCTTGTCAATTGACAGACTGACAGTTGCGTTGTTTCTATGTCAACAATATGGCCGCCGCAAACATTGATGACGCAGATCGAATAACATCTATTGACTCCACATGCCATGCAAACAATAAAGTATATGTGTAGCGGCCCTTCAGCTTTTCAGAAAACAGGCAGAGAGTTTTTGACGGGTGTCTTCAATTTATTATACTAAGATGCAAAATAAACTTCATTGCTGAAGTATTCGTTGTCTCATTTCTTTGTTGCAAATGTTCTCCATGAATCACGACACTGTTTACACATTTGCACCATAACAATCGCACCACAGCACGATGGCACCGTAAAACTACAAAGAAAACAAAAAAAAACAATAAACAAACATTCACTACACATTTACATTGTTCAAATAAATCAACAAATCGTACCAAAGAAATACATGAAAAACAAACTAAACATACCTCGCTCTGCTTGCCAAAGGGATACTAAGCTTAAAGCTTGAAATGTTTTCTAGAGCTTGTTAGCTCGAGAACAAACATAAAATACTCTAGCTCAATTTCCTTTCCATTATATCCGATATGTATATTTCGCCATCTAGTGGTGACGCCAAGCAAAACAAATTAAAGGGGAAGGCCATTACACTCCCACCAATCATGTTGTTATAAATTAACACAAAACAACAACAAAACAAATCACACATGATTTCAAACTTCAATGACCCTTTTCAACACATAACACAAATCAAAATACAAAAAAAACCTTTAAACCTTGTGTTTAACCTAATTATCTAATGCATGAGTCACCTTTATCAATGAATCACTCGTTCTCGAGTAGAACCACCAATTTTTGAATTGGTCGCTCAATGATTGAAGGTTTAGAGTGATGCCCTAACTTAGTCTTTAGTTTTCGTTCTCCTGTTTGAACTTTAACTCGTCGGACTAAACCATCACTCCCTTGAATGACCTCAACTACTCTACCTAACTGCCACTGGTTCCTTGGCAGCATGTCCTCTTTGATGATGACTATGTCATTAACTTTGAGATTACGTCGAGGTACGTGCCACTTCTGACGTATGGAAATATTCAGGAGATACTCCCTTTTCCAACGACTCCAGAACTGTTCAATTAAGTACTGGACTCTACGCCACCTTTTTGTAGCATACATGTCTTCTTTCAGAAAGTTCCCAGGAGGAGGAAGAACGATCTTCGATTTCATTAGGATAAGATGGTTTGGTGTTCCAGTGACTCGGGGTCATTTATTCCATCTACAGTTAATGGTCGACTGTTAACAATAGCCATCGCTTCATAAAACAATGTTCTTAGAGAAGAGTCATTAAGTCTGCCTGGACACAGAGAAAGCGTGGCATTCAGCACATTTCGCACAGTCCTGATTTGGCGTTCCCAGACACCACCAGAGTGACTAGCCGAAGCAGCATTAAAGACACTCACACTGATTTTCCGTAAGAAATGCCTCCAGTGTCTTGGAGTCACATTCTTTAAGAGCTTCTCTGAGTTCATTTCGAGCTCCTACAAAATTTGTTCCACAATCACAATAAAGTTGACGAACAGCTCCGCGGAGACTTAGGAAACATCTTAGAGCATTAATGAACATGTCTGTTGACAAATCTTCCAACATTTCGATATGGACGGCACGAGAAGAAAGGCAAGTAAAGAGAAGACCATATCTTTTATATTCCTTTCTACCCTTCTTTATGATAAACGGGCCAAAACAGTCCATACCAGAGAAGCAGAAAGGGGGAGAGGCTTCAATCCGTTCTTTAGGAAGCTCAGCCATTTGCTGCTCCTCTACTGGCCGTCTTAGCTTCCTACATTGTACACATTTGTAAATCAATTTAGCTACTGATCTACTGCCACCAATAATCCAAAACCCATTTGCTCGGAGTTCCATGAGTGTTTGATACCTCCCTTGATGACAAATTTTGGCATGATAATATGTCAAAATAAGTTTGGTGACATGGCTGTCTTTTGGCAAAATCACTGGATGTTTGAACTCTTCACCAAGAGATGACTGTTTCAACCTTCCTCCGACACGAAGAAGACCGCCTTTCAAAACTGGGTCGAAATGATAAAGCGCACTTGATTTCGGAAGAACTTTCCCTCCTTGAAGTGCTCTTATCTCTTGAGAAAAAACCTGTTGTTGAACAAGCTTGATAACAACCTCAGATGCCTTTTCTTGTTCTTCCACAGTTACAATGCCATTGAGATATTTCTGTCTTGAGGCCAGCTTTTTTATTCTAGCAATCACCTTAATGAGAGTTCTCCAGGAAGAAATGTGACTAAATCGTTCTAAAAAATCAGAATTAACACCACCCTTAGTCACAAATGCTTGAATTAATCTGACTTCAGGATCTCCCACGAGTAGATTATTTGAGGAGTTAGGTGGAGGACACACTTCTCGTTCCCATAAAAATTTGGGTGCTGACATCCAGTTTGTTGAAGGTATGTCTGAAACAAGAAGACCTCTAGAAACGTGATCAGCGGGATTTTCAGATGTGTTGACATAATAGCACTGGTTTGTATTTGTGATTTCCCTGATTAGCTGCACACGATTTGCAACAAACACGTGAAACCTTCTGGCTTCGTTGTTAACATATGCTAATACAACCTGCGAGTCAGTCCAAAAGAACTCTTGATCAATCTTCAATTCCAGTTCAGCCAACATAACACTCATTCTGGCTGAAACTACCGCAGCAGACACTTCCAGTCTCGGAATGCTTTTAATCTTTGTGGGTGCAACTCGAGCTTTGGCCATTACGAGACTACAGTGTACTTCATCTTTGTCATTCTTGAACCGAAGATATGAACATGCGCCATACCCCAGGTTGCTTGCATCAGAGAAATGGTGCAGTTCTCTCCAGACAATGTTACCAAAAGATGTTGGATAATAGCATCTTTGAATGCTAAAATCTTTTAGGTCCTGAAAACTACTTCTCCATTCCTCCCACCGTAGGAATAAATCGTCAGGAAGACAATCGTCCCATCCAATATTCCTACGGCATAACTCCTGTAAAATGCACTTTCCTTTCAACAGAAAAGGAGCAACAAACCCAATAGGGTCGAACAAGGAAGCAACAATTGACAAAATACCCCGACGTGTTACAGGCTGGTCTTTCAGTTTGATGTCAAAACTGAATGTGTCATCCTTTGTAGACCACTGAATACTAAGAACGCTTCCTGTTATTTCAGGAGTTAGATTAAGAGGTTTAGTAGTTACTGCCCACTCTGAGGAATTCACACAATGAAGAACTTCATTCTCATTTGAATTAAACTTGTGAAGGCGTAACCCTCCATGTTTGCACAGGGTTTGAGCTTGGACAATCAACTCCTTCGCTTCCTGGATCAATGGAACAGAAATCAAGCCGTCATCAACATAAAAATTCTTCTTTACAAATGACGAGGCTGTGGGATACTCAGATTTATACTGCTCTGCAAGGTATTTAAGGCCAAAGTTAGCACACCCAGGAGATGAAGCAGCACCGAAAAGGTGTACAGTCATTCTGTATTCCTGGGGTTCTCTTTCCAAATCTCCATTTTCCCACCATAGGAATCTCAAGTAGTTTCTGTTATCAGGAGGAACATGAAATTGATGGAACATCTTTTCGATATCACATGTCACGGCGACAACTTCCTTCCTAAACCGACAAAGTACTCCCACCAAAGAATTGATCAAGTCTGGACCAGTGAGAAGAGTATCATTAAGAGAAATGCCACAAAATTTTGCAGAGCAGTCAAATACCACCCTCAACTTGTCTGGCTTATGAGGGTGGTAAACGCCATGATGGGGTATGTACCACACTGTTTCTCCTTTAGATGTAACAGGAGCGATCTCTGCATCTCCTTTACTGAACATTTCTTCCATGAAGGCCTTATAATTGTCACAATACTGTTGGTTTGACTTCAGCTTCTTCTTTAGGTGCTGCAAACGTACCATAGCAAGCTTCTTATTATTTGGTAGTGAAGGAGGAATGATGCTCTTAAAAGGAAGGGGCAGTTGAAAATGTCCATCTTCTTTATGTTTGATATTATCACTAAGGCGACGTATAAAACGGACGTCTTCCTGGGACACATATTTGTCCTCATAACCCTTCTCATTGAAGTCTAACTCCAACACCTTTAAGACATCATTAGCTGAGGGAACCAACAATTCTTTCACTGAGACTCGATGAATGAAACTTTGACTTCCTTGTCTGTCCAGATGAGGATTACAAAGGCCAATGATACTCCAACCCAGCTCTGTTTTCTGTGCAAAAGGCTCATTTTCAGTGCCAATAATAGCCTCTAAGGGAGCCAATGCTAAAGGACAATCATATCCGATCAATAATCCTATATCACAGCTCTGAAGGGGTGGCAACTCATTGGCAATGTGCTTAAGTCAAGTCAAGTCAAGTCATCTTCATTTATATAGCGCTTTTAACAATGGATTGTTTCAAAGCAGCTTTACAGAGATAAACATATAATTTAAGGTAACAGATTGTTTTGGCATTATAGCGGTTCTTGAATAATGTTATTTCCAGCTAAAGTTAACTTTGATTGATTCACCTCCGTCGAAATGATCAGACTTTTAAACGCGAACCTGTGATTAACGCTGACGGCGTTCACATGCTCATTCAGAATTGATTCTATAGTTATGTGCTTTTTAAAATATGTGCGCAGGTTTATAATTCATACAACCCAGCCTAAACAAACTACTTTTCTTGCCTATAAATTTTGATACAGAATTTTGTTTTATTTTATCACTTCGGGGTACGCGAGCCGGAATTCACAACGCTTTATCTGTAGAGTGGGAAAGGGATCCTCCATAGGGAGAGGATAGTGGACACTTCAGCACTGCATTGTCATCGGGTCCAGGCGGATCTCCTTCGTCAGATCTGGACACGGCCTGGATCCGTCAGGCTGCGGGAAAACCTCGGGATAAACAAAGACACTAATATTAGCGTAGATGCCATTCTTCGTATGATGTAGCGAGTACATCAAGATTAAAGGGAAGTGTTCCCAGTTCCGGTTGACCTAATCTATGCAGCCTAACATTGAATTTATAGAAGTCTATAGTGTGTTATGTGTATGCTAGGTCAAAGAGATGTGTTTTTAGTCTAGCTTTGAACTGACAGAGTGTGTCTGCTTCCCGGACAATGGTAGGAAGACTGTTCCAAAGTTTTGGTGCTAAATAGGAAAAGGATCTACCGCCTGCAGTCGATTTAGATATTCTAGGTATTATCAACTGGCCGGAATTTTGAGATCGCAATAGACGTGAAGGACTATAATACGTTAAGAGCTCGCTCAAGTACTGCGGAGCTAAACCATTTAGTGCTTTGTAGGTAATCAACAATATTTAAAAATTTATACGATGTTTAATAGGGAGCCAATGCAGTGTTGACAGAACCGGGCTAATATGGTCATATTTCCTGGTTCTTAAGATGAGGCCATTGCGACGCAGTCTTTCTCGTTGGAATATAAGCTTTGTCCACAGGAATAAAGTCACAAGAATAGGCTTGCTGTATTTTAATGCATCTCCCACCTTGGAGTCCTCGAACTCTCAGGCCACTAACCTTATTACTTGTAGTGACTGTATCTGTGGTCGTCATAGTACTAAGTCTCAGCTTCACTGCTTGACTGCTTACTTGGAGCTCATCAAGAAAATCGTTCAAGATAAATGTCGAATCACTCGGTGTGTCAAGTAAAGCATAAGTAAGGATCTCATTTTGTGGCTTCTCCACTGTTGAAATAAAAACAGGAACAATACTAGATGTATCAGAAGCACGTTGTGTTACTGTATGCGACATAACATTTTGAACTTCTTGACTTGTGTGCACTTCTGTAGGAGTAAACCCCGTTCTTGATACCTTTACAGGCTCTTTGATTCTATCTTCGTGCAAGCAAGTTGGATGCCGAAAGCTACATGTGTCACAAATATGCCGTCTTTTGCAGTCTCTGGAAATATGCCCCCTTCTCAGACATCCAAAACAGAGGTGATTCTCACGAATAAAGAACCTTTTGTCATCCATGGGCTTTTCTGCAAAAATAGGACATTTAGCGATACTATGCGTTTTACTCTCACAGACTCTCGAATCCTATCCTTGTTGAATCTTTAACTTGAGCATTTGTGTTAAAAGCTTTGGCTCTTTTGGGAAAACTCTCATCTAAAACCTTGGAACTCATTAGAAGTGGAGAAGTGAACGGATTACAAGCTATTTTAGACTCCTTCTGCAAGAACTCTGCAAATCGTTTTAAGCTTGGATAATCACCAGTCATGTCTAATTCTTCAACCACAATTTTACTCCATTTACGTACGATCCACTCGGGTAATTTCTTGAGTAGTTTATAGTTTTCCTCACAGTCGTTCAAAATAGCCAACCCTTTGACATGTGGAATAGCTTCAACACAGCCTTGTAGGAAATCAGTGAATTCTCGCAAAGAAAGTGAGTCGTTTACTCCCACCTTAGGCCATCTCATGAGTTTTTCTCGAAAGGCTCTCTGAACAATGAAAGGATTTCCATACCTCTCCTCAAGGACATTCCAAGTGCCCTGATATGCATCGTCAGAATTTCTATAAAAGAAACCTTCCACAGCTTTCCGAGCTTCTCCAGCAAGATAGGTTTTTAAGTAGAACATCTTCTCGCTTGCTCAAATTAATTTACGATCAACAAGTGCTGTGAAGGACATTTTCCAATCAATGAACTTTAGAGGATCACCAGTGAAAGTTGTTGGCTCTGGGGCAGGTAATCGACTTATGCTTAGAGAGTTTGGCAACACTTGAGCAAGATTTTCAGTCTCTTGAGTTGTCTTTACCTCTTGAAATACTTGTCGAGGATGGAATGACTCTACCTGAGGATTCAGCTGGGAATGTTCAGCCTCTCTCCATACAGACTGCATTGCATTACCTCTCCCTGGAGGGAATGACTCTACCTGAGGATTCAGCTGGGGATGTTCAGCCTCTCTCCATACAGACTGCATTGCATTACCTCTCCCTGGAGGGAATGACTCTACCTGAGGATTCAGCTGGGGATGTTCAGCCTCTCTCCATACAGACTGCATTGCATTACCTCTCCCATCCTCCTCTTCAAGATTACTCCCACAATTGTTGTAGGCCTTTACTCGAGCTGCGGCTACCTTGACTTCTTTATCTGCTTGTAGCATCTGCAGCCTTGTCCTTTCTTCTTCTAGTCTTCGACGCATCTCTGATTCTTTCTGTTTCATCTCTGCTAGCATTCTTGCAGCTTCCATTCATTCTCCATATCAAGTAATCTGGCCTGCTGATTGTGGATTTCTTGCATAGTCTTCGCTTGCTCTACTTTAGCTGCGAGTTCTGCCTCTGCATCGGCTCGTTTACTGGAAGCTTTGGAAGAGATCTTTGATGTTATTAGGCTTTCTGAGGTTTGTGATGATCCTGAGAGAATGGTATCGGTATTGGTGCAACCAAAAACAGATGCATACTCGTCTTTATTTAATATTTGCCTTACCCTCTCTTTCACGACTTCCTTTTTATGGATCTGCTCAACAGTTTCTATTCGTTTGCTCACCAAATCAGAAATTTCTGCAGTCAGTGTGGCACAAACATCTACTCTTTTAACAATCTCTTTAGTTGTTGTTTGATTACGCAATAAAGGAGCATAATGCTGGGTGACTACATCATGTCTAGTTTGAATGTCCCTTAAAATTTGTTCAAGCTCTTCATATGTGCATAAAGCTTTCAATGTAGACCTAGTTTCCTTTGCTGTCTGCTTCCAGGAGTCATACGCTTTGTTAAAACCTTTCTCTTGCTTCCTTGCCTCCTGTTTATGCATCTCTATGCCTTTCTCTGTCCGATTTCTTTTTCGAGAACTTGATCTTGATCTAACCTGTTGCATTTCTGTAGCAATATTTAAATCCTTATCAGAAACTAACATTTGACTTGCTTGAGATGCCATTTGCTCAAATATGTCTTCCATTTTGTCTGTCTATAAACTTAAGGCAGCAATGTAAATTACTCATTTCAGACATCTATAATTTAGACAGTCAAATAATCAGCAATGATAATGTCAAATTGTATATGCTAAACAATTTTTCCTTCTTTTTTCTTCTCACATGTTACACTTGTTTTTAACATATACCATAAATATAAAACCCAGCAATATCCTATGGCAGTAGCTACCTTATAAACGAATACTCACATCAATAACTTCAACTTCAACATCAATCAAGATTACACAACTCATTCAAACATCATGTCTTGAAACTTCAGTCCTTTGTAAAATTCAAAATATTTATAAGTTACATCTAAAGTGTCTTTAATTGTAAAAGTCAACTCACGCAGTCCAGGAAGCTGTATGCAGTCTTGTTTCATTTAACGTTCTGTTACAGAAAGTTTACCTTTCCATCTGCGACAATAACGTTGATAAGCAATCATCATCCAAACTTTCATGAAAGAGTCGCACTCCAAGTTGACTGTGATTTTACAATCCCGGTGAAGGATCCGTCTCTTGCTGACGTGACGCGACTCAATCAGCTCTTTAGGTGCAAAGTCCAACTGCCCCACTCATGCCATCTCGTGTAGCAGCGAGTTTTACTGTAGCGGCCCTTCAGCTTTTCAGAAAACAGGCAGAGAGTTTTTGACGGGTGTCTTCAATTTATTATACTAAGATGCAAAATAAACTTCATTGCTGAAGTATTCGTTGTCTCATTTCTTTGTTGCAAATGTTCTCCATGAATCACGACACTGTTTACACATTTGCACCATAACAATCGCACCACAGCACGTTGGCACCATAAAACTACAAAGAAAACAAAAAAAACAATAAACAAACATTCACTACACATTTACATTGTTCAAATAAATCAACAAATCGTACCAAAGAAATACATGCAAAACAAACTAAACATACCTCGCTCTGCTTGCCAAAGGGATACTAAGCTTAAAGCTTGAAATGTTTTCTCGAGTTTGTCTGCTTGTTAGCTCGAGAACAAACATAAAATACTCTAGCTCAATTTCCTTTCCCTTATATCCGATATGTATATTTCGCCATCTAGTGGTGACGCCAAGCAAAACAAATTAAAGGGGAAGGCCATTACAATATGCTTCTAACCACAGGTCGAGAGCTGTCGTTCCAAACAGACAACTTTGCCATGCTGTTTGCACTATGGTTTCGGGAAACACTGGCTTGTTGAACTATGCTGATAATGACAGAACGTGCGCCCATAGTTGGCTAACTATGCTTTTGGGAAACGCACCCCTGGCTGATCTGCACGTTCATGTGTTTTGAAGGAGGCGTGGCTTTGGAGACGCTCTGAAGGGAGGGTGGGATTAAATGCTTTCAAAGCTAGCTTGCTATTGCTAGCCGCTCCGAAATCGCCTACCCTACCTTTAATTTACACGCGCTCCATCGCACGTTACAGCAAACGTGCCCCTTCAATATGGGTGAAAAAGAAGAGAAATATCGAATCCGTATATATATATATATTTTTTTTTTATTTGGTCACTGATACAATTATTTAAGGGGAATTCTACATGTAAATGCACGTTTGTGTTAATTGTAACGTTTTTAAGTGTTTTGTTATCCATGTGTATTTCATCTTGATTGTAATAAATAAATAAAATATAAATAAACAAATAAAATTAAATTTAATAAAATTATTATTCTAATTATTATTCTAAGTTAAGTAAAATTCTCTTTTTAAAATCTGCAGGATGCAGGACAAACCACACTACACAGCTGTAAGCCGTACTTGGTATATCCATATGATTCGTAGCACTTGGTATATTCATGTTGATTTGGCTGCGTTGGTTCCCCTGTGAACAGAGAGAAATTTCACTGCTTCTAGGTGGCCAACAGATGGCACTGTAACACTGTTATTTGGCATCACACACCTGCCAGCGCATTACTCATGCAGATCAGTCCTTCTTGTATTATACAGTGTGTGCGTGCGTGTGTGTGTGCGTGCGTGCGTGTGTGTGTGTGTGTGTGTGTGTGTGTGTGTGTATGTATATGTATGTGATAATGATAATGTGAGCACAGATAATGAAAAACTAACAACCTTCTTTGGTTTATAACTGCATTAGAGCAGCAAATGTTTCTGACCAAGGGACCCCCACCTAAGACAGGACAATAACTTAAATAAAATGAAAAAAAATATAAACAGTATAGATCACATTATCTATTTCAAAACATATTGAATTTTTTTATGTAAATTTCTAAATGTTGCATGGCAGCCTATGACCTCCTGTAACTCCATGGATGATGCACAAGGAGCTGCTTACATGCTTCACATTGCTTTTATGCAACAATTAATATTATTTATTGTAATGTCTTTAGCTTCCCCAAAATTAAAAGTGTCTATTTCCCAATCATATCTTTGAGACGGAAAACAGACTCAATCCAATAATGGTTTAATCAACAGGTCTGAGTGCACTCCTCATCTCTGATACTTCGACACCGCTCCGTAATCTACTTAAGACAGCTTTAAAGATCTCATTAGAGACAGGTCAATTGGTCATGCACTCACTCATTCTTATATCCTGCTTATCCTGCTCAACTAACAGACACATCTGCTTTAAAGAATCCCTCTGCAGCTCAACATAAAATCTGATCCTTTGAAAGAAGTCTCTTGCTCACCTAGGCTGCATTTATTTGATCAAAAATAGGCTACTGGAAAAACAGTAGTATTGTGCAATATTATTACAAAACAATTTAAAATAACTGTTTTCTGTTTTAATATATTTTAAAATGTTATTTATTCCTGTGACGGCAAAGCTGAATTTTGACCAGTCTTAATTGCCACAGGATCCTTCAGAAATCATTCTGATTTGGTGATTATTAATATTTCTGTTGAAACCATGTTACATTTTTTCAGGATTCTCTGAAAAATCAAAAGTTCAAAAGAAAAGAATTCATTTAAAATATAATTTTAGATTTTTTTTTGTAACAAAGTATTTGGTGTTACTTCTACTTACTTCTAGTATTTGGTGCTACTACTCTTCACTGAGTAATAAAACATCATTTGAATTGATAAAGAGAGCCAACATTAATTAATTGGCTGATTAATTAACTTGCAAATCATGTTGTTGACATTTTTAAAACTTCTTGTGTAGACAATGATGACCTAGCTGATGTTGTGAGTTCTTATATTCACTTTTGTGAAGAGTCTGTGATACCTAGGAAAAATGTAAGAATCTACTCAAATAATAAGCCTTGGGTGACAAAATCATTGAAATATGTTTTAAATGAGAAGAAAAGTTTTTTTTACCAAGGAACAGATTTGGAAAAGAGGCAGGTTAATAAGGAAGTAAAACGAGAAATTAGGAGGGCAAAAATGAAATATAAGGAATCAATGGAGGAGAAGTTTATTAAGGGAAATATTCAGTCAGCATGGAAAGAAATAAAAGTAATGGCTGGTGCAAAAAATAAAGAATCAACTGGAATTAGTTTGACTGAGTCTAGGATAGAAAAGGGAGAGATAGCAGATGAATTTAATGATTTTTTTAGGCGATTCGATACACACGATTTTAATAAAATGACTAGGGATTTTTATTCTGGTTTGAAAACAGAGGAATATCTGCAAATTGATAAAGCTTCTGTTTTGAGGGTTTTACAGACCACCCAACAAAATAAAAGCCCTGGGCCTGATAAAGTCAGGAGAGTTTTGAAGAGCTGTGCTTATCAGCTCTGTGATATTAGTCATTTCATTTTTCAGAACTCATTGAAATTACAGAGAGTACCCTCAGTGTGGAAAAAATCAGTTATTGTACCGATTCCTAAAAAAAACAATGCCAAACAAATGAATGATTTTAGACCAATTTCTTTAACATCATTATTAATGAAGTGTTTTGAGAGAATTGTTAAATTTTGGCTCGTAGAGCATACTAGTCAGCTGATTGACCCGCTACAATTTGCCTATAGGAGAAATAGGAGTGTGGAGGATGCCACTCTGACACTCTTAAATTATATATATAAACATGTGGATATTGGTAAGCATCATGCTCGTTTATTATTTATAGATTTTTCTTCAGCGTTTAATACTATTCAACCAATTATTTTAGCTGAACGTTTGCTTTCTGAATTTAACGTCCCTAAGTGTTTGGTGGCCTGGATTTTAGATTTTCTGACCAGAAGATCTCCAATAGTACGGGTGAATGGAGAACATTCCGGGGAACTGCATTCTTCAGTGGGCTGTCCCCAGGGTTGTATTCTTTCACCTTTATTATTTATTTTATATACAGATAGGTGCAGAAGTCAATATCCAGACAGACATAATTAAATATGCTGATGATACAGTGGTGCTGAGTCTGTTAAAGCAAGGTGACACAGAGCATGGGCCCATCTTGAAATATTTTTTGGATTGGTGTGAGAGTTCTCATTTACAAGTTAACGTACTCAAAACTAAGGATATGACTATAGAATTTTATAATTCAAGTCAAGTCAAGTCAAATATATTTATATAGCACTTTTCACAATACAGATTGTATCAAAGCTGCTTCACAGTATCAATCAAAACAACTTAACAATGTTTGTTTATTACTGGAAAAAAAGACATCCAAGTTTGGTAGAGCTGATCAATGGTATGATTGGTTAATTAATTTGAATATCCCCAACTGAGCAAGCCAAAGGCAACAGTGGCAAGGAACCGAAAAACTCCATCCAGTGACCTAAAGGTGTCCTAACACACCATCAGATGACCCAATGGAGAAAAAAAAAACCTTGGGAGAACCCAGGCTCAGTCGGGGGCCAGTTCTCCTCTGGCGTTTATGAAACTAGAGGCCGAATTTACAGTAACTGTAAGAACTCCATAATTCTGTCGGAACTCCATCTAAAGTAGTTATTGCGGGTAAAGAGGTTGAGAAGGTCAGTTCATATAAGTATTTGGGTACATTAATTGATGATAAACTTAGGTGGGTGGAAAACACAAATCTTATTATATCGAAAGCACAAAAACGGTTATATTTACTGAGGAAGCTTAAGTCCTTTGAAGTGGATAAATCCATATGGATAATGTTTTATAGATCTTTCATTGAAAGTGTTTTAACCTTTGCTATGATCTGTTGGTTTTATGGATTAAATGTTAAAAGTAGATCCCAGCTTCAGCACATTATTAATTTAGGGTAAAAAATTACAGGATCTGTACAGTTGGGTTTGTCTGCTTTGTGTGAGAAAAATGTTCTTAGAAAGTCTTTGACTATCCTAGTGTCAGGATACAGGCTCGGAGACAGAGGTAAGTGAATAAACAAAGCTTTATTTTAGTGCATCAATTTCAATGGTGAGTTCTTTCAAAGTTCAGAGGTGAATACGATGAGGATTACTATGCAGGAAGGATTCCAGGTGAGCAGATCCTCTTCAGTTTTTCCAATGTCAAACTAACACAGTTCAGTGATACTTGTCTTTTCTCTTTCAGATACATCCACCAGCAAGCGTGACTCAGGAGGAACACAAGGAACCAGGAAACTTGGATTCAGAAGCAGATACTGGGAACATCAGAACATGGACACAGAGGTTAGTACATTTCAGGTGAGTATACGTTACTTGACGGGTACAGGATGAGTAAGAGACTAGAGACAATGGTAAGCGTCTGTTCCTGTTGGAGGCTTGACCATGACTGAGGCTGTGGTGAGTGTTTATATGCAGAGGTTGATGGGGCTGTTGATTGTGAACAGGTGCAGGTGATTGGTAATCCGGAGAGAGTGATTGCAGGTGCGCCAAAGAGGATTCTGGGAAATGTAGTGCAAAGATAGACGGTGACCCGTGACAGAACCCCCCCCTCTCCGAAGGCGCGTCCTCGCGCCGTATAACATCCAAAATGGTGGGAGGGTGGGCGCCCTGGAGGCTGACGAGGGCATGGTGATGCAGGGACGGGAAGCCTCCAGGGCGGAGCTGGTAGCTTGGGGAACCGGGGTGGAACCGGCTGTGGACGTGGCCATGGCGGAGCGGGCTGTGGGCGTGGCCAGGGCGGTGCAGGCTGTGGGCGTTGCCACGGCGGAGCTGTCGGACCCTCGGGCATCCAGGGCGGAGCTGGATGTGGGCGTGGCCACGGCGGAGCTGTCGGACCCTCGGGCGTCCAGGGCGGAGCTGGATGTGGGCGTGGCCACAGCGGAGCTGTCGGACCCTCGGACGTCCAGGGCGGTGATGACCCTTCGGACGGCCACGGTGGTGAAGACCCTTCAGGCGGCCACAGTGGTGAAGACCCTTCAGGCGGCCACAGTGGTGAAGACCCTTCAGGCGGCCACAGTGGTGAAGACCCTTCAGGCGGCCACAGTGGTGAAGACCCTTCGGGTGGGCGCCCCCCCCAAAATTTTAATGGGAAAATTGACAGGAAAGGGGGAATCCGGCAGCAAAGAGGGTCTTGGGCTGGGCAGGACCAGCAGTGAAGAGGACTTTGAACTAAGCAGGATCAGCGGCAAAGGAAACTCTGGGCTGGACAGGACTGGCGCAGGATCGGTGGGCTCTGGCGCAGGATCGGTGGGCAGGCGACGGGCTCAGGCTCTGGCGGGCAGGCGCGACGGGCTCAGGCTCTGGCGGGCAGGCGCGACGGGCTCAGGCTCTGGCGGGCAGGCGCGACGGGCTCAGGCTCTGGCGGGCAGGCGCGACGGGCTCAGGCTCTGGCGGGCAGGCGCGACGGGCTCAGGCTCTGGCGGGCAGGCGCGACGGGCTCAGGCTCTGGCGGGCAGGCGCGACGGGCTCAGGCTCTGGCGGGCAGGCGCGACGGGCTCAGGCTCTGGCGGGCAGGCGCGACGGGCTCAGGCTCTGGCGGGCAGGCGCGACGGGCTCAGGCTCTGGCGGGCAGGCGCGACGGGCTCAGGCTCTGGCGGGCAGGCGCGACGGGCTCAGGCTCTGGCGGGCAGGCGCGACGGGCTCAGGCTCTGGCGGGCAGGCGACGGGCTCAGGCTCTGGCGGGCAGGCGACGGGCTCAGGCTCTGGCGGGCAGGCGACGGGCTCAGGCTCTGGCGGGCAGGCGACGGGCTCAGGCTCTGGCGGGCAGGCGACGGGCTCAGGCTCTGGCGGGCAGGCGACGGGCTCAGGCTCTGGCGGGCAGGCGACGGGCTCAGGCTCTGGCGGGCAGGCGACGGGCTCAGGCTCTGGCGGGCAGGCGACGGGCTCAGGCTCTGGCGGGCAGGCGACGGGCTCAGGCTCTGGCGGGCAGGCGACGGGCTCAGGCTCTGGCGGGCAGGCGACGGGCTCAGGCTCTGGCGGGCAGGCGACGGGCTCAGGCTCTGGCGGGCAGGCGACGGGCTCAGGCTCTGGCGGGCAGGCGACGGGCTCAGGCTCTGGCGGGCAGGCGACGGGCTCAGGCTCTGGCGGGCAGGCGACGGGCTCAGGCTCTGGCGGGCAGGCGACGGGCTCAGGCTCTGGCGGGCAGGCGACGGGCTCAGGCTCTGGCGGGCAGGCGACGGGCTCGGATTGGCTGGACGGAACCAGCGGTGCAGGCTTGGCTGGGCTGGACGGAACCAGCGGTGAGGGCTTGGCTGGGCGGAACCAGCGGTGCGGGCTTGGCTGGGCTGGACGGAAGCAGCGGTGAGGGCTTGGCTGGGCTGGACGGAACCAGCGGCGAAGGAAACTCTGGGCTGGAGGTGGAAGTAAGACCTGGGACTGAAGACCGGAGTGGGAAAACTGATTTTAATAACGCTGATCGCACGGATTGGAGCGCCGGATCCGCCAGTTTTGCCCCCAAGTCCCTACTGTTAGAAACCAGCTTGCGGGCTCGGGGCCACACGAGAGTCTCAGGCTGAACAGCAGGGAAGCGAGGAACCCCTGGGGCTGGTTCTGTGCTGGAACGAAACTCTGGCTGGACGGTCTCTGGCTGGACGGTCTCTGGCTCTGCAGGCGTGACATGAAGATCTGGGCTGGGTCAGACCAGCGGCGAGGGCTCTGGGCTAGACGGGAACGGTGGCGGATGGAGCCCTGGACTGGACATCACCAACCCAGGGTTGAAAAGAGGCCAGAATGTAGAGTGGTGTCGGGCTTCTACTCGACCACCTCCTCTACTGCGGCCTCCACGGGTCCCGCGAAATATGGCCAACCGGGTCCCCGCAAATGGGTGTCCTCTCTCCCGCTCGGTCATCTTCGGTTTCCTTTCTTCTTTTTGTAAAGGTCAAGCCTTTTGTCAGGATACAGGCTCGGAGACAGAGGTAAGTGAATAAACACAAAGCTTTATTTTAGTGCATCAATTTCAATGGTGAGTTCTTTCAAAGTTCAGAGGTGAATACGATGAGGATTACTATGCAGGAAGGATTCCAGGTGAGCAGATCCTCTTCAGTTTTTCCAATGTCAAACTAACACAGTTCAGTGATACTTGTCTTTTCTCTTTCAGATACATCCACCAGCAAGCGTGACTCAGGAGGAACACAAGGAACCAGGAAACTTGGATTCAGAAGCAGATACTGGGAACATCAGAACATGGACACAGAGGTTAGTACATTTCAGGTGAGTATACGTTACTTGACGGGTACAGGATGAGTAAGAGACTAGAGACAATGGTAAGCGTCTGTTCCTGTTGGAGGCTTGACCATGACTGAGGCTGTGGTGAGTGTTTATATGCAGAGGTTGATGGGGCTGTTGATTGTGAACAGGTGCAGGTGATTGGTAATCCGGAGAGAGTGATTGCAGGTGCGCCAAAGAGGATTCTGGGAAATATAGTGCAAAGATAGACGGTGACCCGTGACACCTAGAGGATACATCCCACATTTTGTTTTTAGAATTTGAATTGCTTCCCTCAGGAAAGCGATATAGAGTGCCCAAGTGGAGGACCGTTAAAGCTTCTAGGTCTTTTGTTTCAAACGCAGTTATGACTGTAAATACTTATTTAAAACAAAGATAAAGGTACCGTGAATTTTAAATAGTAGCTATGAAGAATTACTATAAATGCCCGGGTTTTGGGATGTTTTATTGTTATCTGTTTGTTTGTGGGGTTTGTGAGGTTGTATTACTTGTATGTTTGTGAGGTTGAAGCTACTTAAATTGCCCTGTAAAGGGACAAATAAAGATTTTTACTACTACTACTACTACTACTATTACTGTGTGATAAAGTGTTTCTGTTGACAGGTATTCATAACTTCTGACAGATACATTAGTATATGAAAGTGTTTGACACTTGCAGTGGTTTAATTACGACACATTGAACAGTATCTGTAACCAAAACACAGCACGTTTAATCTTAATATGTGAAGCAAATGCTGCACTTGTATGGTGTCCTCATGTCATCTGAGAGAAAATATTACATTTTGTTTTTATAGGTCTTTTGTTCAGAAGCTATTAGATCAAATGTATTTTGTCTAAAGATGTTTGAACTGTTGGTGACGCCCAGAGGGGTTTGTGAAACTGGCACCGTGACCAGGGATATTGCGATCCACCCTAGTCTGCATAAGCATTTTCACAGCTGCCAGACTCCAGTCAGAACACATAGAATAAAAAGAAATACAACAGATATGGTGCTTGGCCCCTAAACATAACCTTATGTCTGAAGATTTGGAAGCAATGCATGCTTGTTACAGCCCAATCAAACTATTGAGAAGATTTTATTACATAAGATGATTGTGTTCCTTGAGGCAATGTACAACGAGAAAATGCTGTAATAATCTTAGAGATTTATGTCATATCTATTTCAGTTCTCCCTAAGAGTTGGAAGACTGATTATATTTGATTTAATGGCACTGGATGTATAAATAGGTTTCAAACGGAAACAAAAAGTTTCTTCCATGTATAACCCTGTGCTCACCTTTTCTCATTACCACTAGAGGTAAATGTTCCTCTGTGACTTGGGAATAATCTTCAGCTCAACCTTTATGGGCATTTTCTCCAAAGCTTTCACAAAGCCAGATCAAATATGAGACACTAAACAGCTCAGTAGAAAATCTGTGCAGGGTAGAGAGGACTAAATGGGTTGAAATGGAATAAGATTGTGCTGTGCTTGTTCAGGTACCAGTGAGTGCTGCTAAGTGGCTCTTTCATCCAGTGAACAGTCCAAAAATTGGACTCCTGCTGGAATCGGCATTTCATATGAGATATTCCATTAGGTTGCATCTGATGGACCTCACTTAGACTTTCACTTTGAGAGCCTCTGATGCAATGTAGTGATTTTTAGCCATAGTCAGGCAGAAGAAATCATTATCTTCTGAAGTATAAACACTAGTATCCAAACAGATATCGTAAAGTTTATTGTAAATGGGAAAGGATAGAGAGAAAAAAGTATAACGTTGATTTTTGAATGTGTGTGCCTGTATGAGAGCTGCTTTCTTCTGTACAGCGAAATGTTCAGGGAACAGATGGGATCAGTGATTTGAATGTAGCGGAACAGAAATAGAAGGAAGAAAAAGCATGGAACTTATCAGACGGTTTACTGATCAGTCAAGGATATTTTCCTGGGGGCTTGGAAACACGTTACATAACATGATGTATAGAAACATGTTAGTCCTCCTCAGCTTACAGTAATTGAATGGCAGGAAGAAAGTCACTTATAGTTTACATAAAAATAAATAGCATAGAAAAGCAAAAACTCATGAACGTTTCCCATAATACCGCAATCTGTTTTCACTCCCAAGGCATCAAAAACGTTTAGCGTCACTATTGATGAACTATAGGAACTCCATTGCTTTCAATGAGGGCTTGGTAATTTTATCGTCATGAAATTATATAATGGGTATAGTTTTTTTACAATGACATATGATGGGGTATAATTTTCAATTTAAACAGCAACAATAATTTTATATACATTACAATATGTAGACTTGTTTAAGCACCTAACCCCTACCCATGAACCTAACCCTAACAATTTGTCAATATATAAAACAATATAAAACCCATCAAGTAGATGCAATGTCATAATTTATTAAAAAATAACAAATCGTCCAAGTCTTCCAAGGCTAAACGATTACTTTGTATGAGGAAAAACCCCAAAAGCGATAGCTGTCTCCATCAACCATAATGCTCAAATCACAGACACATTCAAGCTAAATAGCCGCCTACCAATGACTCTAGTCTGTCTCGGAACCTGTTGCACAATGCTAAAGTTCGGATTTTAAATGAGGTATGATTGTGTTAATGGAGCAGGATCATTTTCAGCACTGTTCCTCACATAAAGATGTTGTAGCCTATGGCTTAAGAAGACATGGAATGCAAGTCGTTTGTAACACTTGAAGGCTATATTATTCTGACTGGAAAACACAATAGCCCCAGGACGTATATACATATATATGTGACCTGATGGATCTTTGACCAGATCTAGGATTAAAGGTTCTTGACTACGCCACCTGGTGGCTCTCACACCAAGATATACTTTGCACCTTAACTGCCAAAAACCTAATCTAAGGCAAGCAGGTTCGTAGAAATACACCAAAGATAAAATAGACCGAGACGTGTTTTCAGTAGAAAAAAAACAATAACTTTATTCTACAATGGTATAAAAAGAGCCACACCGTCGTACTAGAGGAACAGTACTAAAGCGAGAGACCAGACCTGGTGTTGGCTGTTACAAGGGGCAATACGTTTAACAATTTAACTGGAAAATACTGATTCACGGTCAAGGCAGGTTACCTGTCCGGGACACGCGTGACGTTCACCGCCCGTGCTCTGGAATCTGGTGCCCACGATCACATGCATTCACACACACACACGCACAACCACTACAAGCCAATAGAGTGCCGAAGTGATGACGTCACTTTGTAGGACAACTCGGAAGCTAGCGGAGCATGGGTTCCCTCGATCGAAAAGCTATGCATTTTCCCCATAGACTTTTGGAAAATCGCAAAAAATAAGATCTGTGTTTAACAAAGAGTTGTGACCCTTACACGTTTTGTCTATCAAGATCATCTTTACAAGTTAATCCAATACATTTTGAAGCCTATATAAAGTTTTTAAAAAACACAAGCAGACACAATAAAGTTTAAAAAACCACAAGCAGGTTATAACTGTGTGTTCTATGTGATAGATCAAAACGTGAAAATATTTAGAGGCTTTGTTCACCACAGACCTTATTTCAGGCGATTTAGCAAAAACCCATTCAAAAATCCCATAGACTTTAGAGCGAGGGAACCGGGAGTGCTAAAATGCTAACTCACTTCCGCGTTTTGGCCTACAGAGTGACGTCGAAACTTCGGCACTCTATGACTCAATCAATATTGTGAAGTGCAGCTTACCACTACAATACGTGGTGCAATGCGCGAGGACGGAACCAGGACCCTCTCTTGTGAGCAGTTACTCTAGTAGTCTGAAAAAAAGGAATAAAAGGACGAGAAAGTTATCACTAGCAGCAGGGCCGGATTAAGAGTTCAGAGGCCCCTGGGCACAATGTCTTGTAGGCCCCTTCTTAGGCAGGCCAAATGTATAATTTGTCCAAGGACATTTTAATATGGCATTTACAGTTTTACTGACTTAAAAGGAACTTTGTTGTACTATGCTGGAGTAAAGTTCATAAATGGTCGTTCTTTCCTATAGGAATTAGTTTGGGTGTACATCTGTGCCTCTAGGGGGGTTCGGGGGCATGCTCCCCCGCAAGACAATTTTGAACATTTTAAGGTTAAATGCATCAATCTCGTGCTCTTTGAGAGATCAAAATTAAGAGCTTCGACCCATGAACTTCTCCTTGAACAAAGAAAAAGCATTGATTTGTACCAGGACAATAAAGAGGGCTCAAACATCTTTTTAGTTATGAGAGTCCCAGTCTACATTACATTATCAATGGTGTTTTAGGATGCCAAACAAGTATTATAATAATGTAATAATGATTTATATAATTATTCCTATGACGTAAAATCCATATAGCCTATAAATGTACTATATAAATGAAAATGAATATTTCAAAAGTATATTTTAGCCTACATTAAACTATAATATAGGAAAATAAAAAAACACTTTTGTCCTAATTTCTTCACTTGCAAGAAATAAACCCTTGAGCTTTTATTTAGGAGACAACACCAGATAACCATGCTGATCGTGTGAGCAAAGTGCACACTTCTCTTTAAATCACCCAGCACAAACAGGATGCCTATTCTTAAAGTCTTGTGCTGTTTTATAAAGGCACAAAGCCATATCATGGTTTCGATTTTAGTTTGTTGGCAAAATATAACGCTAGAGACCTTTATGTTAGGTTATAAATTTTACATCTCATGTGTTGTGTTGGGAAAAGGGAGAAGAGAGAGTTCGGCAAAAGGCGGATTCGAACTCGGGTCGAGCGCATCAAAATGAGCTTTCAAGCTCTTCACGCCCTATGACCTACACCACTATAGCAATTCCGTGACGGCCGTCTTTTTGCTAAAAACACAGGCACTTAGTGCAAACATACGTTCCGTTATCAAAAATGTAAAAAAAAAAAAAAAAAATTCTTCCTCTCGCTTGGGCCACAAGTGCGCATGGCGAACTTGCAATGAATACATTTTATCAGACCGGCCCTCGCGGCCTCGAAACACTACCGGCCCACCGGGGAAACTCCCGACTCTCCCGATTGCCACTCCGCCCCTGCTGCCCAGGGCCCCTTAGATGTCGTGGGCCCCTGGGCAAGTGCCCAGTTGCCCTAATGGTTAATCCGGCCCTGACTAGCAGAGTAGATAAAGAATGCAAAACTATACACTACTAGAACAGCCAATAGCAAATAACCACAATAAAGAAAAGAAAAGATATATATAAAACTCAATTTAGGCAAGGCAAAGCAGCAGGAACAATCTGCCTCAATGTTGACAAACAAACTGACACAGTGGAAAACAGCCCTTTGCGCCAGTCTTCATAATCCTTCTTGATGTTGCTGCTTAATTGCGGTACAGCTACCCGGCGGGTGCTTTTGCCCAAGACCTTCGGTAATACACAGCACGATTACCCGGAAACGTCTTGCAATCAGTCAAACACCTTCGTTGCACAGGAGAACACATACCCGTAACAGACTGAAAATGTATCTGAACACCTGAGAATCTCTAAGCCAAACAGTGCAGACTGTTTTATAGAAACTGGCCAAGACGCAAATGAGTTGTTTAGCCACTCACGGCTAGCGGAGTGACGTCAGGGGGCTACCATAGCTGCAGATGGACAAACTTCAAACAGACAGCGACTACTCTGCCGGTTATACATATATTTATATATATATATACATATACGTATATACACATATATATATATGTCATGGCTCGAGGAGGATGAACGCCAGATGACCGGCCATTCCCACCCCTGACTCACGTACCACCGCGAGGAGCCAACACCACAGAGGACACAGAGGCAACAGCAATTTAGGAAAACACAGGATCTTGATTGAATAAATTATGCTAAAACAGACTCCGGCAGGCCGAGAGAAGGTGAGGATTCAACAGTATAGCTGGCTCTCTTCTCAGGGCTCAGGCAGACAGAGAGCAAAGGCGAGGATTCAATAGTATGGCTGGCTCTCTTCTCAGGGCTCAGGCAGGCAGAGAGCAAAGGTGAGGATTCAACAGTATAACTGGCTCTCTTCACAGGATTCGGATGAACGGAGAGGAGTAAGGATTCTACAGCGGAGCTGGCTCTCTTCTCAGGGCTCAAGCAGACAGACAGCACAGGTGAGGATTCAACAGTATAGCTGGCTCTCTTCACAGGATTCGGATGGACAGAGAGGAGTAAGGAATCAACAGTGAAGCTGGCTCTCTTCTCAGGGCCCAGGCAGACAGAGAGGAAAGGTGAGGATTCAACAGTATAACTGGCTCTCTTCACAGGATTCGGATGGACAGAGGGGAGTAAGGAATCAACAGCAGAGCTGGCTCTCTTCTCAGGGCCCAGGCAGACAGAGAGACTAGATGAAGATTCAACAGTATAGTTGGCTCTCTCCTCAGGGCTCAGGCAGACAGAGAGAAAAGGTGAGGATTCAACAGTATAACCGACTCTACTCACAGGATTCGGATGGACAGAAAGGAGTAAGGAATCAGCAGCGAAGCTGGCTCTCTTCTCAGGGCTCAGGCAGACAGAGAGACAAGATAAAGATTCAACAGTATAACTGATACTTCACAATCCCACGTAGAGATTAAAGAGGAGAAAAGGAGAGTTTCACCACTAGATGGCTTCCTCCATCGGCCTCAATCCGATGAGATGCGGACGATATCTCCACAGCCAGGACCGCTTCCCCAATGTCACTGCATTATACTTCCACTCGTGTTCCACTGTAACCCACACAAATCCACACACGTGATTATATTAATAAACAACACTGCAAAGTCTCGTCACTCACAAACTAGGGCGTAGACAGGTGATCTAGTCCACTGCACGTCACTACAATCTCTTTGACTTCTTCCGATGAGCGTGGGACCTTCAAACTTCCTCCAAAAAGACAGTGTTACACATCACGAAGTCTCATCACATCCTCCAAAAGATTTCTCATATCACAATCCAAACATCAACAGCCCTTATCTCTCATCCACCATGGTTCTCCTCTCCACATCTCCAGATTCGCCCGAGCACCCGCAACCTCTCCCTCTGCTTTTTTTCTTAGTTGAAGAAGAGATATCCTTTAATCCTTTTATCCTTCCCAACTGACAATGTGTCCCAATCGCTATCACGTTCGTCCTCTCCTGCACCTGTTTTGAATCTTTTACTAATAATCCTCCGTCTCTGCCCGGAGTTTCCGGGAACTGGAGTCTTCCGGGTCCCACACCGGAAATCCCTCCCCTCAGAAACCCGTTCCGCCTGCCTTCGTCACCCCGGTGACACCCCCCCCCCTGCCATTCGGGACTAGTCCCTAGGTCCGGGGAACTTCGGCCCACTCGCCGTATCGCTGGGGTGGTCTCTCCTGGTTGTCCCTTTGGGAACGTCGGGGTGGTGATAAGGGAGCTGCTCTTGCCGCCTCGACTTCGGGGCTTCTTGGGACCACGGCCCATCCCACCGGTGGGCCTGCTGGGGTCATAGACCGTTCAGGGGCCTCTTCCATCGAGGCCAGATCATTTGGGCAAGGACGAAGCAAATTCCGGTGGAGTACCCGCTCAGGCCTAGCCTTCCTTCAGGGCGAACAGTATACACAGGTAGATCAGGCTTTTGGTTGGGTTCCACCACATACGGTACAGTGTCCCAACGGTCACTGAGTTTGCCCTTTCCCGGGCGTCGATTGTCTGGCACCAACACTCGCTCTCTGGGCAGTAGAGGGGCTTCTCGAGCTGTCCGATCAAACAACCGTTTATTTTTGGCCGCTGCTGCGCTCAGATGGTCCGTAACCCGCCGGTAGGCGTGATGGAGCTGCCGATTATGACGACCCACCCACTCCGTCGTACTCTGAACTCCCTCCGTAGGCTTGGTCCCCAGCAACAGATCAACCGGTAAGCGCATGTGTCTCCCAAACATCAAGAATGCCGGGGCATAGCCTGTGGTGCTGTGCACACTGTTGTCATAGGCTTGTACTAGGGCAGGGAGGCATTCCTCCCACTGATTCTGTTGGTCGGCTTCCAAGGTCCCGAGTAACCTTAACAGGGTCTGGTTGAACCTCTCGCACCCCCCGTTACCTTGGGGGTGATACGAGGTAGTGCGAGTCTTTCGACACCCATAAAGGCAGCTCAGTTCTTGTAGGACCCTGGATTCAAAGTTTGGGCCCTGATCAGAGTGAAGAGTCTCGGGACACCCGAAGGGCTGGATAATAGCTCGCCAGAGTGCACCTGCAGTGGTAACAGCTGTTTGGTCTAAAGTAGGAATAGCCCATGCGTACTTGGTAAATAGATCAGTTGCCACCAAGATGTTCTGGTACCGATCTGTGGGCCGACCCAGCATTAGGAAATCCATCCCCACAATGTGCAGAGGCGCTCTAGGGCACATAGGAACCAATGGGGCTCTTGCTTCTTTCCTGGTCTTAACAAGTACACACCTAGGGCAGCTCTGCACGAACACCCCGACCGTTGCTTCCATCCCAGTTCAGTGAAAATACCTCCTTAACAGGGATAATGTCCTTTCCTGTCCTTGATGTCCTATATGCGTGTGGTAAGCTTCCAGCAAGGCCAAATGCTGTTCTTTTGGCACCACCACCTGGTATACCACCTCCTGGGTTAGCGGCTCTTGGACAGAACGACAAATCACCCCCTCTCTCAAGCTGAATTTCTTCCACTGCCCCATAAGTTTCCTTACTGCCACGGTTTGAGTCCGCCTCTCCTCTACCCCAGGCCTGGAACCCTGTTGCAGGTAAGCATGCACCCTCGCCAGATCAATATCTCTCTGCTGTAGTTCTTTCCACCGGCCTGGGTCCCACCCCCAGCCAGTGGGTACTCCATCCAACCGAATTCCGGGGGCTTCCACCACCCCCACCAACAATCCTTCCTCCGGTTCAGAATTAGGGGATTCCGTTTGCTCACTCTCTTTAGTCACAGGGAGTCGGGACAGTGCATCCGCATTAGTGTGTTCTCTACCCGGTCGATATTGAAGCTGGTAATCGTAATTAGCCAGCTGGGCCACCCAACGCTGCTCCACCGCTCCCAATCTGGCTGTCTGTAGATGGACCAAAGGGTTGTTATCGGTCACCACCATCACCTCCCCATAAGTAATCTTTGAATTTTTCCGTCATTGCCCACTTCACCGCCAGAAGTTCGATTTTGAAAGAACTGTAGTTGGAGGCATTCCGCTCGGCTGGATGGAGACTCCGGCTGGCATAAGCAATGACTCTCTCGACTCCCTGTTGTCGTTGTGCGAGTACAGCTCCCAACCCTGCATTACTTGCATCAGTATATAGAATGAATGGCTGAGTAAAATCGGCATACGCCAGGATCGGCGCCTGCAGGAGTTCCCGCTTGAGTTCTTGGAACGCCGATTCGCACGCCGAGTCCCAGTTCACGGAGGGAGATCCCCGGGGTCGGTAGCGCCCGTTACCTTCGAGAAGCCGATTCAGGGGCTTGGCAATATCTGAAAAACCCTTGATGAAACGTTGGTAGTATCCTACAAAACCCAGGAAGGACCTTACTTGCCGGACAGTTTTTGGCGTCTTCCAGCCCTGGACGGCAGACACTTTCTCCGGGTCAGGGGACACCCCTGCAGCGCTGACCCGATGGCCCAGAAACTGCACCTCCCTCCTAAATAGCTGGCATTTCTCCGGCCGTAACTTCAGTCCATATTTTTCCATTGCCTGGAACACACGTTCCAGGTGGAGTAGATGGGAGGCGAAGTCTGGCGAGAATACTATGACGTCATCGAGGTAGACCAAGGTCGAATCAACTAACTGTCCCCCCAAGCACCGCTGCATTAGCCTCTGGAAAGTCGCAGGGGCATTGCACAGACCAAACGGCATCCGCTCCCACTCAAAGAGCCCAAATGGAGTGGTGAAGGCAGTCTTCTCTCTATCCCTCTATTCCACCCGCACCTGCCAGTACCCACTGGCCAGATCTAACGTTGAGTACCAAGCGGCCTGAGTCAGACTACTGAGGGAATCCTCAATGCGCGGTGAGGGGAATGCGTCCTTCTTCGTCACGTCATTCAACTTCCGATGGTCAACACAAAATCTCCAGGCACCGGTCTTTTTCCGCACCAGCACAATTGGGGCCGCCCAAGGGCTACTACTCTCCCGTATGATTCCTCCATCCAGCATCCCCTTCCGCAGGGTGCGAACCTCCGAATAAAGCGTTGGGGGCACCGGACGATACTGCTCCCTGCTTGGTATCGCATTGCCTGTAGGAATCTGATGTTTAACAATCCCCGTACACCCATAGTCCTCATCGTGAGTAGAGAATACATGTTGCCATTTCGTCAGGAAGTCTCGGAGTTGGAGTTGCTGCTCCTCTTCCAAGCCCTCTCCTTTTAAAGAATCTCCTGCCAAATGATCCGGTATTCCGCCTCTCTGGGGGTCATTTCTCGGCTCTACCGGTCTAACAGCCACTTCCACTACCACAGAGCTCACTTGGCGGAAACAAACGTCTCTCACTTCCCTCACCTGATGGGAACACACTGCGGTAACTCGGACCAGGCGTTGATGGCGGCGAAGGACGACAGGATACGGATTAACGTTCCGTACCCGCACCGAGACCCGACCCCTTTGGACCACAGCCAGCCCTCAGGCCAATCCGATGGACTTGCAATCCCAATGTGGTTCGAGGAGGACCCAGTCATCCGTGCCATAAGACCCTGTAGGCAGCCTGGCCCAAACCACTGCCTCACTTTGCGCCGGAACTGTCAGGCCGTACCGGCAAATTACTCGTCCAATGCTTTCGCGATCCTCCTCGCGATTAGCTGCCTGAATCCTACGGCATTCGGTCAGAATACGCTCCCATTCCTGTCGCTCTGGAACTGGGGGGGGGGGGGGGGGTCTGGGCCGGCTGGTTCCGAAACAGCTCTTCCCAACATTCCGAAATGACGTTCATGCCGAGCAACGCTCGATGCGAACTCTAACGATAACAACTCCTTTTTGTCGTACAGGGACCCCTTGAACCGGTATAAGGAATATCCAGCCGATTTGCTCCTCTCAGTATGAGTTGCGAGGCCTCCGCCCCCTGAAGTCGTAGGTCCTTAAAGAGTTCTCTGGACAGGCTCTCGGAGAATAACGTGACTTGCGAACCGGTATCAACTAAACATTCAATCTCCACCCCATTAACCTGGATCTTCACGGTAGGGCAATGTCCGACCCAGTCGTCTCGGGGGATAGGCATAGAAAGGGGGTCACTTAAGGGGGTCCTGGCCACTTGACCCACAGTGGCCGGCGCAACTAAAAACCCCCCTGGGAACTGCGTTGGGAGCCACACTGACGGCTATAATGTCCCGATTCCCCACAACTGTTACAAATGGGCCTGCCCTGGTCATCCCACTGAAATCTCAGATTAGCTGGTCGTCCAGGACGCCGTCCGGGCTCTCGACTCCCCTTGGAATAGGATCGGTCCCGACCACCGAGCTGTCCCCGGCGCAGTTCTTCTAGAAGGGTCTTAGACAGTTCAACCATCTGCCCTTTAACGTCCTCCAACAGCTCCACCCGCAGCTTCTGTTTCCAATCCACGGTTGGAGAAGTGGAGGCACCACCAACAGCCATGCACACCGGTGGGTCGGCTGCCTCGCCCTGATCCATCTCCAATGCCAAGGCCTCCCGTCGGAGGTCCTCAAAAGTCAATGCTGGGTCTCGGCGGAGCTGGAGCTTTATACTCTGCCGAATAGGTCCGTCTCGGAGCCCCAAAACAAACTGATCTCACAATAATGAATCTCCATCCCCCAGACCATGATCTGGTTGGCCTTTCAATCGAACGAACTGCTCACGCAGCTTCAACGCATAGGCCCGTAAGGCTTGCCTAGGACCTTGTCGAAAATTGAAAAACTGAGCCCGGAGGGCGGCCACAGGGACAGTATCCCCATACAGTTCTGCCAAAAAGTCAAAAATGGCATTGGCAGTGGGTCGTGCAGGGCTGGGTGCAGCCAGGACTTCCCTCTTCGCTTCTCCCTCCAGGGATCCCAGCACAAACTGTGTCTTCTGTCCATCACTCAGCCCCTGGAGGCCAGCCAGATACCCGAGTCACGTACCACCGCGAGGAGCCAACACCACAGAGGACACAGAGGCAACAGCAAAAACACAGGATCTTTATTGAATAAATTATGCTAAAACAGACTCCGGCATGCCGAGAGAAGGTGAGGATTCAACAGTATAACTGGCTCTCTTCTCAGGGCTCAGGCAGGCAGAGAGCAAAGGTGAGGATTCAACAGTATAACTGGCTCTCTTCACAGGATTCGGATGGACGGAGAGGAGTAAGGAATCAACAGCGAAGCTGGCTCTCTTCTCAGGGCTCAGGCAGACAGAGAGAAAAGGTGAGGATTCAACAGTATAACTGGCTCTACTCACAGGATTCAGATGAACGGAGAGGAGTAAGGAATCAACAGCGAAGCTGGCTCTCTTCTCAGGGCTCAGGCAGACAGAGAGAAAAGGTGAGGATTCCACAGTATAGCCGGCTCTACTCACAGGATTCGGATGGACGGAGAGGAGTAAGGAATCAACAGCGAAGCTGGATCTCTTCTCAGGGCTCAGGCAGACAGAGAGACAAGATGAAGATTCAACAGTATAGTTGGCTCTCTCCTCAGGGCTCAGGCAGACAGAGAGAAAAGGTGAGGATTCAACAGTATAACCGGCTCTACTCACAGGATTCGGATGGACAGAAAGGAGTAAGGAATCAGCAGAGAAGCTGGCTCTCTTCTCAGGGCTCAGGCAGACAGAGAGACAAGATGAAGATTCAACAGTATAACTGATACTTCACAATCCCACGTAGAAATTAAAGAGGAGAAAAGGAGAGTTTCACCACTAGATGGCTTCCTCCATCGGCCTCAATCCGATGAGATGCGGACGATATCTCCACAGCCAGGACCGCTTCCCGAATGTCACTGCATTATACTTCCACTCGTGTTCCACTGTAACCCACACAAATCCACACACGTGATTATATTAATGAACAACACTGCAAAGTCTCGTCACTCACAAACTAGGGCGTAGACAGGGGATCTAGTCCACTGCACGTCACTACAATCTCTTTGACTTCTTCCGATGAGCGTGGGACCTTCAAACTTCCTCCAAAAAGACAGTGTTACACATCATATCCTCCAAAAGATTTCTCATATCACAATCCAAACATCCACAGCACTTATCTCTCATCCACCACGGTTCTCCTCTCCACATCTCCAGATTCGCCCGAGCACCCGCAACCTCTCCCTCTGCTTTTTTTCTTAGTTGAAGAAGAGATATCCTTTAATCCTTTTATCCTTCCCAACTGACAACGTGTCCCAATCGCTATCACGTTCGTCCTCTCCCGCACCTGTTTCGAATCTTTTACTAAAAATACGGAACTGGAGTCTTCCGGGAAATCCCTCCCCTCAGAAACCCGGCCGTGATTAAAGGTATCGCCTGCCTTCGTCACCCTGGTGACATATATGTGTATGTGTATAATATATATATATATATATATATATATATATTATATATACTGCAAAAACTGAATTACAGGCCTACTTTACATATATATATGTAGGCAGGCTACAGTATATACAGTATATTTCAGTTTTTTTTATCTGTGACTACTTTTATCTGTTTTATGTATCTTTTATGAGATGTATATTGTTGAGAAGTGGTCAGATAGGGTCAGGGTGGCGTTAGGAGCTCAAAAATATCTGGTAAATTGTATACAAATCATTTCTCCTAATACAAATGCATGCAAATAATTAAATGTATCTTGATCTGAGGCAATTTCCAGTTTTCCAGTTAGTTGATATAGTGATGCCTATATAGTGATGCACAAGGGACTTGATTTGACTATTGTCAGGGTTGTTGCAGGATACTGAAGACGAGGGAACAGAATTTCAATGTAGCTGGTTTATTCACAAACTCAGGATACATGAAAACACAGGAAAACAACCATACATCGACGACGACCAACAAACACTGAGGGAAAACACAGGGCTAAATGAACAGGGACTAATGGGATAATTAACAGAACACAGGTGAAGGGAATTACTAATCAGACAGAGCGGGAAAACTAACAGGACTGAACCAAAATCACAATGACAGGGGGAAACAAGATCCCAAAACTGAACTAAACACACTGAAAACGTGACAGAACCTCCCCCTCCCTGAAGGCGCGTCCTCGCGCCGTATAACATCCAAAGGGGTGGGAGGGTGGGCGCCCTGGAGGCTGACGAGGGCATGGTGGTGCAGGGACAGGAAGCCTCCAGGGCGGAGCTGGTAGCTCGGGGAACCGGGGTAACCGGGGTGGAACGGGCTGTGGGCGTGGCCACGGCGGAGCTGTCGGACCCTCGGGCGTCCAGGGCGGAGCTGTCGGACCCTCGGACGTCAAGGGCGGAGCTGACGGACCCTCGGGCGTCCAGGGCAGAGCTGATGGACCCTCGGGCGTCCAGGGCGGAGCTGTCGGACCCTCGGGCGTCCAGGGCGGAGCAGGATGCGCAGGCGGCCATGGCGGAGAATCCCCTTCGGGCAGCCATGGCGGAGAATCCCCTTCGGGCGGCCATGGCGGAGAATCCCCTTCGGGCGGCCATGGCGGAGAATCCCCTTCGGGCGGCCATGGCGGAGAATCCCCTTCGGGCGGCCATGGCGGAGAATCCCCTTCGGGCGGCCATGGCGGAGAATCCCCTTCGGGCGGCCATGGCGGAGAATCCCCTTCGGGCGGCCATGGCGGAGAATCCCCTTCGGGCGGCCATGGCGGAGACACACCTTCAGGTGGCCTCGGCGGCGAAGACCCCTCAGGTGGCCACGGTGGCATATGCCTAGCAGGAGTTCCAGGGATCCCCAACTGAGCCGGAGAGACCCCAAGCCGAGGCGACACCACAGGTCTGGAGGGCCAAGGCGGATCTGCAGGCTCATGGGACTGAGGCGGAGCAGGGGCTATGGAAGCCCGTGGCGTAACCAGTGCGAAGGAGGACAACTGAGGAGCAGGAGGGAAGATGGAGCCCGGTGGAGCAGAAGGGATGCAGGGCAGAGGCGCAGCCGGCAGCACGGAGTCCCGAGGTGGAACCAGGGTGACAGCTGACCAATGCGAGGAAGAAAGGAGGAGTGAGCCTGGTGGAGCTATAGGGCTGACAAGACCCGGCGGAGGTGAGGGCACAATGAGTCGAAGAGAAGCTGCAGGGTCAGAGGACCAAGGTGGAGTCAGAGGTTCAGGGGATTGAGGCGAGGACAGGGGATCCACTGACCAGGACGATGCTGAGGCCTGGAGCCCCGGAGGCGGCTCCACAGCAACACTGGCGGGTAGCTGTGGATGGGCAGCAGGGTCAACAGGGCTCAGTAGAGGCAAAACAGTAGAGCATGAAGACACCAACTGCGGAGGTGGGAGAGGGAGGCTGGGTGGGATCAGCGATGAGGGCTTTGAGCTAAGCAGGACCAGCGGCAAAGGAAGCTCTGGGCAGGACAGGACTGGCACGGGATCAGTGGGCTCTGGTGCATCTGGCGCAGGATCAGTGGGCTCTGGCGCAGGATCAGTGGGCTCTGGCGCAGGATCAGTGGGCTCTGGCGCAGGATCAGTGGGCTCTGGCGCAGGATCAGTGGGCTCTGGCGCAGGATCAGTGGGCTCTGGCGCAGGATCAGTGGGCTCTGGCGCAGGATCAGTGGGCTCTGGCGCAGGATCAGTGGGCTCTGGCGCAGGATCAGTGGGCTCTGGCGCAGGATCAGTGGGCTCTGGCGCAGGATCAGTGGGCTCTGGCGCAGGATCAGTGGGCTCTGGCGCAGGATCAGTGGGCTCTGGCGCAGGATCAACGGGCTCTGGCGCAGGATCAACGGGCTCTGGCGCAGGATCAACGGGCTCTGGCGCAGGATCAACGGGCTCTGGCACAGGATCAACTTTGCTGGACGGGACCAGCGGCGAAGGTCCTGAGCTGGGCAGGATCAGTGGCGAAGAAGGCTTTGAACTGGACGGGACCAGCGGCGAAGAAGACTTTGAGCTGGGCGGGACCAGCGGCGAAGGAAGCTCAAGGCTGGATGGGACCAGCGGCGAAGGAAGCTCAGGGCTGGACGGGACCAGCGGCGAAGGACGCTCAGGGCTGGACGGGACCAGCGGCGAAGGAAGCTCAGGGCTGGGCGGGACCAGCGGCGAAGGAAGCTCAGGGCTGGACGGGACCAGCGGCGAAGGAAGCTCTGGGCTGGACGGGACCAGCGGCGAAGGAAGCTCAGGGCTGGACGGGACCAGCGGCGAAGGAAGCTCAGGGCTGGACTTATTGGCCATACTCGATGAATGTGCTGCCCACACACACAGAAGAGCTGTAGACACCACAATTAGTACTGTGTCTTCATGAGCTGGCTCAAGTGCGGCGTGCTCAGTCTCTGGCGGGTAGGTGATGGGCTCCGGCTCTGGTGGGCAGGCGATGGGCTCAGGCTCTGGTGGGCAGGCGATGGGCTCAGGCTCTGGTGGGCAGGCGATGGGCTCAGGGCATTTCGGACTTGGAACTGGCTGGAGTGGGAGATCGTCCACGAGATAGTTGGATCCACACGCCCACAGTGTGTGATCCACAAATTCCAGGAAGGACATATTTAGGTCACTTACAAGTAGTATCTGGGCTAGTGGGTCCTTTAATCCACCCCAGAAACTTTGCGTTAATTCTTCTTCCTCCAACGACATGTCATCATACAGCTCCAGGTAAAGCCCTGCATACTCCTCAAGAGAGCGTTCATTTTGAAAGAGGATAGGTGTTTTAATGGGGTTCACCTCTTTGTTTTTCCTCCTTCGGCCCATTTTCAGTTTTTAGGGTTGGTCGTTCTGTCAGGGTTGTTGCAGGATACTGAAGACGAGGGAACAGAATTTCAATGTAGCTGGTTTATTCACAAACTCAGGATACATGAAAACACAGGAACTCAGGAAAACAACCATACATCGACGACGACCAACAAACACTGAGGGAAAACACAGGGCTAAATGAACAGGGACTAATGGGATAATTAACAGAACACAGGTGAAGGGAATTACTAATCAGACAGAGCGGGAAAACTAACAGGACTGAACCAAAATCACAATGACAGGGGGAAACAAGATCCCAAAACTGAACTAAACACACTGAAAACGTGACAACTATACAGTTTTTGAAGAAATGTTTTTTTTTTCAGAGTTTTGAGAATGGTTTGCATACCATTGTGTTCCCATAATCCCTTCAGTTATCCTGGCTCTGGTGCATATACCCCTATATATATATACAGTGTGTGTGTGTGTGTGTGTGTGTGTGTGTGTGTGTGTGTGTGTGTGTGTGTGTGTTTGCGTAAAAGCTTGATATGTGTGGTTTTGTATTAATCTTTAATATTTTAAAAGAGCATGAAAAAAGTGAATCATGTTCACTGAATAATACATGAAGCTGGTTTGTCCCCTTCAGGTAGGTATGGATGAATTCTTCCTCTGAGATACTTCAAAGGTGTTGCACAGTCTAATTCATATGATCTACTATCATGTGGCAATGTCCTCCAAGAGCTTAAGAGATGCTGTTGCCACTGCAGAGGTACCATACCATATTTTGACATTTGTCATTCAGACATGCTTAACTATTCAAACTTCTATTTTATTTTTGTCTTTAAATTTATAGATTATAAAGTTATATCAGTTATGTCAATCCTCAAACTTTTTGTGTCATCTACAATTTATTATTATTATTATTTTCTTTTAGTGAAGGCCAAATATGGTAAAACATACTCAGATTTTAATATTTAATATTTAACATATTCACATTTAATCCATCCAAGTGCACACACATTAGGAGCAGAGCAAAAAAAAAAGATACACTTTCAGCTGAAGTAAATATTTCCCAGATTTTATTTTTATCTCTTCATTTGGGTTTGTTTATCACAGTATAAAAGCCAATCATTTAATTTTGGAACAAACATGTTGCCCTTATAAAATTATGCTTACTATTTTTATCATATTAGTTTCTATAAACTATATATAGCTGCCTTCATATTTGAAAAATGGGGGTTCCTTTGAAAGTGATCATTATATTCTGGGCCTTTAGCATCAAACAGTTTGAAACCCCTTGGTCTAAATACCTGAAATTTCTAGTATTAGACAGAGTCTACTTTCTGTATTTGCCACTGGAATTGAATTGAATTGCCAGAATCCTTTGAAGAGTCTGTAACAGGACTTCTATTCATATTCATTAAATTCAGCCACTGAGGAGAATAATATCTGAGCGATATTATTGAATGACCGTGTTTGGGCAGCCAAATGACTTATTAACGATGACCGGCCGCACCGCACAGTCAACATGACATCATGACTTTTGCGTAAACAGACACGCCACTTTTAAGTCAAGTGGCGTGTTATCTATACGCATTTTGAGATATCCGCGTGTATGCGTGTATGTCTACGCCATTAATGTCCAAGTGATTCCGCGTATATGTACACGCCATTAAATTTCCGAGCGAAACGAAGCAAAATGTAGATCTACATCTGGGGAGCGATATTTTTTTTTCCCTAGGATGGTAGGGGAAGACTCATAAATGCTATTAACCCCAGTGACGGGTAGGTTTAGGGACGGGGTGGAGGTAGGTCATATATTTATATATACAGTAATAACGTTAAGTCAACTGCGTTCATAAACACGCTGAAAAGCGATTGTGCGTGTTGATAGCACGCCAAAAATGGAAATACGAATTGGCGTGTCATACACACGCAATTTTATGAGATCAGTCTGGCACAGTGGTTAGCTCAAATGCAAGAAGAAATAATAGACGAAATAAAAGGAGGGTGAGCTGAGAAGGTGGAAAGGAAATGAAGAGAACGACAAGAACAGCAAAATGGCTTATTAACAAAAGAAGAATAGGTGATTCCAGGGTGTGTGTGGAGGGGGGAAAAAGCTTAGCAAGTAGAGGACAGGAACGTGTGAGGATTTAAGGAGGGCAAGAGGAGAATTTCCAACGAGGAGAAGGAGACAGAGTGAACGAATGAAGATAAGTGGTATAAAGGAAGCAGAGAAGCAGGAGATACGGTTGAGACGTTTTAGTGTGTGGATGTGAGGAGGAGAGTCATATTGGAAAGACAAGAGTGGGAATTGACAGAGATAGAGCAATGTAATGGAATGTGTTTCATAAAGGAATATGATAGTAAGATGTGAATGGAATCAGAATCTGATATAATCTTGTAGAAAGAAAGGAATAAGAGAGAGAGATGTGTAAATAGATTCAGGAGGAATGGTTGGCCTTGATAGTGACAAACTATCTGCTCAGAAGTACCCACAGCACAGTTCAGTTCCTGTGTTTTAGCTCCTGTTTTCTTTGTTTCTATTTTCATCTGGTTAGTTTCCATAGATACCCTTGTTTTTTATCATGTCAACTAATCACCTACACCTGCCCTTCATTTAGCCCCTTGTCATCTTATAAAACCCCTCAGTTATCTATTGTTCTTCGTTTTGTGCTGGTGTTTTTTTGTGTTGGTTCCTTGTGTTCATTAAATGTGATTTCATCGTTCATCGGCATCAAGCCTCTTTAATCTGGATTATCAAGTCAGGCCATTATGTGACAGTAGTACTATATTATATTATATTATCATATATTATCAATTAAATATTGATATAGAACATGACGCCCTTGCTCCAACTTATTTTCATGTTGTATTTATGAATTCTTAATTTGTGCGTGCTTTTACACACTTTACTTTGAGCCATGATAGGGATGGTAAACGGTTGGATTTACCTCTAATTTCCTAAATATAATTCCGACATGTCAAAGACACACACATGGCTGGCAGCTGATAGAGCTGGTGGGGGGTTGGGGTAGGGGGTGGATTGGGTTGCTGGGTGCATCCCACGCTAATAAAAATTATGTTTACCAAACGATGTTAATTACCCTTGTCCTGATGTGTGATCCTCTTCTCTCTCAGTTCTATTAATTACCTTAATCAACAAGCTGAGACACCTCCAGCTACACAGTTTTTAAAACAGGAAGTGGGAAATAGCAATTTTCTATGTTATTTCCATGTTAATAAATATTATCCTCTCTCACTTTTTCTTCACATGTGCTCATAAGATGATTATTCATTATTAACCGCAGTGGCATGTCAGGATATATTACATAAGTGCTCTCTTCTGACAGGGAAACACCATATTCGAAGGGCTTTTTATCTTTTGGCAGGCTGAGCGAGGCTGGAGATTTCCTAGCCTAAAATATCCTTATAAATGACAGAATGTCATAAAATGTGTAACGGAGGGGAATATGCCTTCATCTGAATCAGAATTTTATAGTCATTATACTTGTTTATACGGTTGAATATTTCAGGAAAAAAATGTAATTGTGCATTAAATGAACTATTTTAAAGGGATAGTTTACCCAAAAAGGAAAATTAGCCCATGATTTACTCACCCTCAAGTCATCCTAGGTGTATATGACATTCTTCTTTCAGACGAATACAATCAGAGTTATATAAAAAAATATCCTGGATCGTCTAAGCTTTATAATGGCAGTGAATGGTTGTTTCTGTTTTGAAGTCCATAAAAGTGCATCTATCCATCATAAAAGTGCTCCACACGGGGTTTAATAAAGGCCTTCTGAAGCAAAGTGATGCGTATGTGTAAGAAAAATATTCATATTTACCACGTTACAAAGTCCAATTCTAGCTTCCAGCCAAACGGCCATACACAGTCTACTTGCGCCTAATGCGCAACTTACGCAACTTATGACGTCAGAAGTAGCGTAGTGCGTCATGGGGTAGCATAAATATCAGCAGTACGTCCCATTACTCGCATAAGTTGTTCTTAGACTTATGTCGAATCCATTTGTTCATTTGGCCGGAAGCTAGTTATTTTACTTTATAAAGTTTTAAACAGAGCAAGTGGCAGCAGATCAAGCATCAATCATCACATCCCTATATATAATAAATAGATCCATCAAAACAAAACAGTAAAAAATTGTCATACTAAGATTGGAATCTGAGCATTTATTTAGTGACTGCTTAAAACCACCTAAACTTCAAATCATCTTTAAATTTCCTGGCAATCTGTTCCACAAGCTTGTTGCTACAAACAAAAAGGACTCTTTACTTAAATTACTCTTAACTCTAGAAGGTACAAAATCAGTAGAGCTGCCCCTGGTGGAGTAGCTGTGAACATCTCCCACTCCATTACAATAATTGATCAAATATTTGGGGACAGCATCATGCACAGTCCTATGTACCATGCACAGGTGAATCTGAGAAACTCGATCTTCTAATTTTAACCACCCTATAGTCTCAAGATAAGAATTAGCAAAATGAGATTTCATTTGGGTTCAAAATATGCCTTATAACCTTATTTTGAGCAATCTAAAGCCTGTTTCAGGTGGTTTAAGACACCATTGTACCAAGAGCAACATGCGTAGTCAAAATAAGTAACATCTAAAAGTAACATAATCTAAATCTAAAAGTAGCATAAAGCTCATAACATAAAGCTCATAAAGTGGCTAAGCTCATATCTCTCAGACAGGCAACAATTGGAGTACCACAAGGATCTGTTCTTGGTCCGCTGTTGTTTTTGATATACGTGTTACGCAACGTGGTAGTGGAAATTGTCACGGTTCATGAATTCCTTGTCTCTTTCTAGTCTTGTGTCTTTGTTGTTATGTGTGTGTGGGCGTGGTCCGGATCATCAGCGCTGATCAGTGGTAGACAGCTTCTATTCTATATATAAAATAAATAAATAAAAATAAATAAAAAAAACTGCACTAAAATTAAACTGAGAGGGGTTATAGCACTTACGTATTGTTGTCCTACTGTTAGTTTAACTGCTTCTATTGTTCTCATTTGTAAGTCGCTTTGGATAAAAGCGTCTGCTAAATGAATAAATGTAAATGTAAATGTAAATGTAACAGCTGATCATCATTAGCGGCACCAGCTGCAGCCACTCATCTTGGCTACATATACTCGCAATTTTCTCCCTCTCATTGTCAGATCGTTGTGAAGTCTGTTCGTGCTGTGTCTTGTTCCCGGTCCTGTTTGGTCCTCCTTGTTCTTCAGTCTGACGTGTCCGTGAGTTGGTGTCCCCGTTGATGTCCCAGTGTGTGCTTAACTTCGTGTCTGGATTACTGCTTCCAGTTCCACTCATCATCTGACCATCACTTCACCACCACCATCTGTGTTGCCCATCGAGGTCCCCGCGCCACTCGTCTGCCTGTGTTTTGTGTTTATACCTGACTGTTTACCGTCATTAAAGACCATTTACTTGCAACCTTGCTTCCTAGTCTGTATCGTGACAGAACGATCTGACCCCATGATGGAAGCAGCAAGCGGTCCATCGATCTCTCTGGATGAGTTCATTCAGAACAGTATTACCAGAATGGATTCCCAGGAGAAAAGCCTCAACAACACGGGTCGAGCGGTGCAGGCGCTTGTGGCGCAGGTGTCCGAGCTCACCCAGCAATTTCAACATCTGCGGGTCCCCACTGCGCCACCCACACCGCTAGTTCCTCCCACACCACAGGAATCTCAGTTCCAGTCAGAACCTCGCCTGCCAGTTTCTGAATCTTATTCCGGGGAACCCAACAACTGCAGAATCTTTTTGACACGGTGCTCCATGCACTTTTCCTTGCAACCAAGAACTTTCAGCAATGAACAATCAGAGGCAGCGTTCGTTTTGACTTTGCTTTCCGGTAAAGCAGCGTAATGGGGAACAGCGGTGTGGGAGAACCAGGATCCATGCTGCGCCTCGTTCCAGGCACTCTCTTCCGAGATGAGGCGAGTATTCGACAGAGCTGTAGCTGGAAGAGAGGCGGCCAGAATACTCGCCGACCTGCGCCAGGGCGACCGTTCCGTATCTGACTATTCCATCGAGTTCTGGACCCTGGCGGCAGAGTGCCAATGGAACGAGGAGGTGCAGTGGGACATGTTCCTGCATGGGCTGGCTGACCGTATCCAGAAAGAGATCTATATCCTGGACCTTCCGACCACTCTAAATGGGCTGATCGAGTTGAGAGTGGATGCGCGTCTAACCAGAGTGGAGCGACGAATTCTTCCTAACAGATCGTCGGAAGGAGCCGAGAGTCCACGGTCCAGCGGCGGAGACATGGTCAGCCCCGTCTACGATCACGAACCCATGCAGGTGGAGAGAGCTCGGCTTTCCCGGGAGAAGAAGGAAAGGCGGAGGTCCCAGGGGCTCTGCCTCTACTGTGGAGGGGCAGGCCATTACCTCAACGCCTGTCCAGTAAAAGGGCAAGCCCGATAGTAACTATGAGACTACTATCGGGTGGGATCTCAGCTGAGAAGACCTCATCATCATCTACGCTCCTCCCGGTGAGACTAAGATGGGCAACTCACACCCACGACTGGCAAGCTTTGCTGGACTCCAGGGCGGAGGGTAATTTTATGGACCGTTCATTCGCTCACAAGCTTCAAATTCCTACTAGGTCACACGCACACAAGATTTCAGTCCACGCCCTCAACAGTCAAGAACTTCCCACAATTTCTCTCACTACCGGTCCAGTTACTCTCATCACCTCAGGCAATCATGTGGAGACCCTTTCATTTCTCCTCATGGATTCTCCCCTTGCCCCTGTTGTTCTTGGCCACCCTTGGTCAACTCAGCACAACCGCAAAGTAGACTGGCGCTTAAAAACCATTTCCACATGGAGCAATCAATGTCATGAGTCTTGTCTTGTGTCTGCTTGTCCGTCTGTACCTGTGTCTGTGTTTCAGGAAGAGGCAGTGGATTTGTCTAACGTGCCCGCAGAGTACCATGACCTGAAGGAATTGTTTAGTAAGTCTCGTGCTGCTTCTCTCCCTCCGCATCGTTCTGCGACCTTGTATTGATTACCCGGGGCTGAACAGCATCACGTTAAAGAATACTTATCCTTTGCCGTTGATGTCTTCAGCTTTCGAGAGGTTGCAGGGAGCGTCGATCTTCACGAAATTGGACTTATGTAACGCATATCATTTGGTTCGCATAAGAAAGGGGGATGAATGGAAGACTGCTTTTAACACCCCCAGGGGGCACTTTGAATATTTGGTCATGCCGTTTGGGTTGTCCAACTCCCCAGCGGTCTTCCAGGCTCTCGTTAATGACGTGCTTCGAGAAATGGTAGATCAGTTCACATATGTCTACCTGGATGACATATTGATTTTTTCTTCTTCTCTCCAGGAACATGTGCAGCACGTCAGACTTGTGCTTCAGAGGTTGCTAGAGAATGGGCTTTTTGCCAAGGCGGAGAAATGCGCTTTTCATACACAGTCTGTTCCTTTCCTAGGGTACATCATTTCGTCTGAGGGAGTACGTATGGATCCTGAGAAGGTTAAGGCTGTGGTGGAATGGCCAAGTCCAGATTCCCGTAAGGCCCTACAGAGGTTTCTGGGGTTCGCCAATTTCTACCGGCGTTTTATACGCAACTTCAGCAAACTAGTCGCGCCTCTGACGGCCTTGACCTCCTCCAGAACTACATCCAGGTGGTCAGACACAGCCGAGGCTGTGCTTGCCAAACCGAAGGGTCGCTTTGTTTCAGCCCCTATTCTGATAGCCCCTGATCCTTCACGTCAGTTCGTGATGGAGGTCGATGCGTCAGTGGTGGCAGTAGGGGCAGTGCTATCCCAACGTTCTTCCACAGACGACAAGATGCATCCCTGCGCGTTTTTGTCCCATCGTCTATCACCTGCCGAACGTAACTATGACATTGGTAACAGAGAGTTGTTGGCGGTCAAGTTAGCGTTGGAGGAATGGCGTCACTGGTTAGAAGGGTCGGGGGTACCTTTTATTGTTTGGACCGATCACAAGAACCTGGAATATATCAGAACCGCCAAAAGACTAAACTCCTGGCAGGCTCGGTGGGCACTTTTTTTCTGTCGTTTTGATTTTGCTCTCTCGTACCGCCCGGGTTCCAAAAATATCAAACCCGATTCTGTCACGGTTCATGAATTCCTTGTCTCTTTCTAGTCTCGTGTCTTTGTTGTTATGTGTGTGTGGGCGTGGTCCGGATCATCACCGCTGATCAGTGGTAACAGCTGATCATCATTAGCGGTACCAGCTGCAGCCACTCATCTTGGCTACATATACTCAGTTTTCTCCCTCTCATTGTCAGATCGTTGTGAAGTCTGTTCGTGCTGTGTCTTGTTCCCGTTCCTGTTTGGTCCTCCTTGTTCTTCAGTCTGACGTGTCCGTGAGTTGGTTTCCCCGTTGATGTCCCAGTGTGTGCTTAACTTCGTGTCTGGATTACTGCTTCTACTTCCACTCATCATCTGACCATCACTTCACCACCACCATCCGTGTTGCCCATCGAGGTCCCTGCGCCACTCGTCTGCCTCTGTGTTTTGTGTTTATACCTGACTGTTTACCATCATTAAAGACCTTTTACTTGCAACCTTGCTTCCTAGTCTGTATCGTGACAAAAATAGCACAAAGACGAAGGAGGATGATAATAATGGTCTTTAATGACAAAACTCAGTAACCAGGAGAAAACCACACTTAACATTAATGAGAACGGTCAAAGACTTAGGGAGAATACACAGAGCAAACAAAGGAACTTAATTAGATAATGAACAGGACACAGGTGAAAGAAATGACTAATCAAACAGATTGGGGAAAACTAGGTCACAGGGAAACACGACACAGAGCATATATGTAACACTACGTGCTTCCGCTGGGTCAGATCATCCGACATCATGGTCTTAATTTCCACAGTTATGCTGATGATACACAAATATATCTTTCTGCTCAGCCCAATTCTGTTTTTCCTCCACCCTCCATTTTATCCTGCCTATTTGATCTCAAAGCATGGATGGCTCAAAACTTCTTAAAACTGAATACTGAAAAAACTGAAATTCTGTTAGTTGGCCCTAAATCTCCTTTCTCCTACCAACATGAATTCTCCATTCATATTGATGGAGTCATAGTTTATCCTTCACCTACTCTAGGCAATCTTGGGGTACTATTTGATCCCAAATTATGTCTTAACCCCACATCCATCAGCTTGTTAAGTCCTGTTTTTTTTCATCTCCGTAATATCGTCCGTATACGACCTTCATTAAATCTCAAAGATGCTGAAACTGTTGTCCATGCTTTTATAACCTCACGTCTGGACTATTGTAACTCTTTGTTCTACGGCCTACCAACTAAAACCATCAATCGCCTTCAACTAGTTCAAAACGCAGCTGCTCGTGGCCTTACAGAACAAAAAATCAGCTCACATCACTCCCATTCTACAGCAGTTGCATTGATTCCCTGTCATCTAACGGATTCACTTTAAAATACTTGTCCTCGTTTTCAAGGCTTGTCATGATTTAGCACCTTGTTACTGTCACGTGTGGGTTTTGTATCTTGTTCTTGTCTGTCATGTGTTCCCCTGTCTTTTCATGTTCAACTGTTCCCCGTTTTGTTGATTAGTCTCCCTAGGTGTTTCTGATTAGCCACGCCCCCTTGTTACCTTGTTTAGCTTGTTTGTCTGTGTATTTATACCTCTGTTCTCCAGTTGTTGTTTGTCGGTCGTTGTTTGCTGTAGATGTTCCTTGTTCCTGTCGATGTCATTTTGTTCATTTAATTAAAGTGCTGGCAATTGGATTCACTTTCTGCTTTATTCCTGGCCCCGTCGTAACAGAACGACCGACCAACATGAATCCAGCAGCACAGATTATGCGTCTCCGTCAAGGAGACAGGTCCCTAGGGGAGTATATTTTGGACTTTATTAAACTGGCACATGTTTCATCTTTTGATGAGGTGTGCCTGATGGTATTCTTCCGAGGAGGAGCCACTCTACTCCTTTATGGCACTCCATCACCCTAGCTGTAGTCTGAAGGAATATATGATCCAGGCTCTTTTGCTGACCGATTCTCTGTCCGCCGATGCCGAGCTTGCGCTCCACGTCAGCCCTGCCCTGGCGAGCCTGCGAGACTATTCACGTCACTTCCTCCGAGCCAGTGTCTACGGACAAGATGGCCAATTCATAGACTGTTCACGTCACTTCTACCGATCCAGAGACTGTTCACGTCACTCCTACCAATCCAGGGACTGTTCACCTCACTTCTGCCGATCCAGAGACTGTTCACGTCACTTCTGCCTATCCAGAGACTGTTCACGTCACTTTTGCCGATCCAGAGACTGTTCAGGTCACTTGTGCTGATCCAGAGACTGTTCACGTCATCTCTGCCCAGTCAGAGAATGTTCACGTCTCGTCTGCCTAACCAGAGACTGTTCACGCCACTTCTGCCGATCCAGAGACTGTTCACGCCACTTCTGCCGATCCAGAGACTGTTCACGTCACTTCTGCCGATCCAGAGACTGTTCACGTCACTTCTGCCGATCCAGAGACTGTTCACGTCACTTCTGCCGATCCAGAGACTGTTCACGTCACGTCTGCTGATCCAGAGACGGTTCACGCCACTTCTGCCCAGCCAGAGCCAGAGTCAGTTCCCGTTCCCGAGCCAGAGCCAGAGTCAGTTCCCGTTCCCGAGCCAGAGTCAGTTCCCGTTCCCGAGCTAGAGCCAGAGTCAGTTCCCGTTCCCGAGCCAGAGTCAGTTCCCGTTCCCGAGCCAGAGCCAGAGTCAGTTCCCTTTCCCGAGCCAGAGCCAGAGTCAGTTCCCGTTCCCGAGCCAGAGCCAGAGCCTGAGTCAGTTCCCGTTCCCGAGCCAGAGTCAGTTCCAGAGCCAGTTCTCGTTCCAGAGCCAGAGCCAGTTCCAGAGCCAGAGTCAGTTCCCGTTCCAGAGCCAGAGTCAGTTCCCGTTCCCGAGCCAGAGTCAGTTCCCGTTCCCGAGCCAGAGTCAGAGCCAGTTCCCGTTCCAGAGCCAGAGTCAGTTCCCGTTCCAGAGCCAGAGTCAGTTCCCGTTCCAGAGCCAGAGTCAGTTCCCGTTCCAGAGCCAGAGTCAGTTCCCGTTCCAGAGCCAGAGTCAGTTCCCGTTCCAGAGCCAGAGTCAGTTCCCTTTCCCGAGCCAGAGCCAGAGTCAGTTCCCGTTCCAGAGCCAGAGTCAGAGTCAGTTCCCGTTCCCGAGCCAGAGCCAGAGTCAGTTCCCGTTCCCGTTCCCGAGCCAGAGCCTGAGTCAGTTCCCGTTCCCGAGCCAGAGCCAGAGTCAGTTCCAGAGCCAGTTCCCGTTCCAGAGATAGAGCCAGAGTCAGTTCCCGTTCCAGAGCCAGAGCCAGTTCCCGTTCCAGAGCCAGAGCCAGTTCCAGAGCCAGTTCCAGAGCCAGTTCCAGAGCCAGTTCCAGAGCCAGAGCCAGAGCCAGAGCCAGAGCCAGTTCCCGAGCCAGAGCCAGTTCCCGTTCCCGAGCGAGAGCCAGTTCCCGAGCCAGAGCCAGTTCCCGTTCCCGAGCCAGAGCCAGTTCCCGTTCCAGAGCCAGAGCCAGAGTCAGTTCCCGTTCCAGAGCCAGAGTCAGTTCCCGTTCCAGAGCCAGAGTCAGTTCCCGTTCCAGAGCCAGAGTCAGTTCCCGTTCCAGAGCCAGAGTCAGTTCCCGTTCCAGAGCCAGAGCCAGAGTCAGTTCCCGTTCCAGAGCCAGAGTCAGTTCCCGTTCCAGAGCCAGAGTCAGTTCCCGTTCCAGAGCCAGAGCCAGAGTCAGTTCCCGTTCCAGAGCCAGAGTCAGTTCCCGTTCCAGAGCCAGAGTCAGTTCCCGAGCCGGTGTGTGTGTTGTCTGTTCCCGAGCCGGTGTGTGTGTTGTCTGTTCCCGAGCCGGTGTGTGTGTGTTGTCTGTTCCCGAGCCAGTGTGTGTGTGGCTATGTCACGTATGGGTTTTGTATCTTGTTGTTGTCTGTCATGTGTTCCCCTGTCTTTTCATGTTCAACTGTTCCCCGTTTTGTTGATTAGTCTCCCCAGGTGTTTCTGATTAGCCACGCCCCCTTGTTAAGCTTGTTTGTCTGTGTATTTATACCTCTGTTCTCCAGTTGTTGTTTGTCGGTCGTTGTTTGCTGTAGATGTTCCTTGTTCCTGTCGATGTCATTTTGTTCATTTAATTAAAGTGCTGGCAATTGGATTCACTTTCTGCTTTATTCCTGGCCCCGTCGTAACAGTTACCTTTCAGAATTAATACACCCATATGTCCCTGCCCGTATGCTGAGATCAAGTTCTGAAAACTTGCTCGCAGTGCCTAAGTTTAAACTTTCTACTGTTAGTGGTATAGGGGATTCAGAATTTCAGCTCCTAAGCTTTAGAACAAACTCCTACAACACCTCCATGCTGTCTCCTCCCTCCAGACCTTTAAAACTGATCTCAAGACTCACTTATTTACACTACGCTATATGTTAACTAATTGTAAACTTTAAATTTCAGATCCATGCATGCCTTACTTTAGTTTCCTTTTGTACGTAATATGATCGTTGTCTGTCTTCCTATTCATGTTGTTATCCTGGTTGTATATTTGTAACTGTCAATATTATGTAAAGTGTCCTTGGGTTATTGAAAGGCGCTATATAGATTAAACTTATTATTATTATTATAAATATACAGCTGTAAAAATGGAAATGTTTTGACAAAAAAATTTAACTTTAACTTAATTTCCCTGGAAATTTCTTTTTTTCTGTTCTGTTAAGGGTTAAATAACATTTTTGAACAGTTGTTTGGATGTTTCCATTGAACACCTTTCCATTGAAATCAGTTACAAGTAAGTAAAAGTTTGGGAAGACCGTATCTGGATTCTCCCAATGTGGCAGCTAAACATGAGAGATTCTTTATTACTTTTAGGTTGACCTTCTTTATTTTTTCATGGATGCGTTTTTCTTTCAAATCACATATTTAGAATCAAAGAGAGTGGGATTATTCATTCAGGTGCATAAATAAGCAAGTATAGCGTTTACTATTATGCCCTGTTTGCCTGTAATTCAGCAGTTCAAAATGAATGCTCTTTAAGCACTGCCTGGTGCACATTTGAATATGTAAATGATAGTAGGACTAAACGGAGACTGTTGCACAGTGATGTAAGAGTGATGAGTCATGCCTCAGGGTCGAATGAGCAGTTGTTGCGGTGACGGCCTCTGATTTGGGTGGGAGGCTGCACTGTGGCTGCTCACGCCTCTTCCATTAGATGAGTAGCACCCCACTGGGTGAATAGTACTGATGCTCAGTAGGACTGTTACAGCGAATGCCACGTAGCTGTACTGAAGTATACATGATACAGTCATCGCCGGTAATGTAGTCCTCAGAGTTAAAATCCAAAACATGAGAAAGTGTAATAAAAAGACACTGAAGGTCACCTAACGACATTAGGCAAGTGTGTGTTGGTCATTTGTTTTGGGGAACAAATGCCAATGATCCCCACAAGAAAACAACTTAAAGGTGAACTAAGTAACTTTTTTACCTTAACCGAACAGCTTTGGAGTCATTGTAATGTTTATATTACTGATTTCGTGTTGAATGGTGGTCGTCTCGCACCCCCCTTGTGCCTGTGAGCCGCAAAACCACCTTTGCAACTTTGGGCCGGCAGGCCGCTAGCTATAAGAAAAAGGTAACGCTAGATATTGAATTCTTCAAGTTTTCGTAATGGCTGATGTAAAAAAAGAAGAAGAAAGCTCGGAAATCTTTGTCAGTGGACCAAAGAAAGAGGAAACGGGAGACTGACCGAGCGAGAAGTCAGACTAGAGTTAAAGGTGAACTATGCAGGTTTTTTACCTCAACCGAACAGCTTCGGAGTCATTGGAATGGTTATATTACTCTTTTCGGGTTGAATGGTGGTCGTTTCGCACCCCCCTATTGCATGTGAGCGGAAAAAACACACAACTTTGAGCCGGCGAGCCGCCGGCCGCAGCATCATGGAGTGTCGCATGATATCAGGTCTCGCGATGTAACGAATTGCTTTACGGCAAAAAAGATCTGATAAAATTCTGATAAAATAAGCATCAAACAGAAATAACCCGGCGCACATACAATACAGACTGCCGACAGTTAAACAGGGCGTGCGCAGCTCTTAAAGGGGCCACACCTTATTTCAACTCGTTACAGCTTCCATCTTACTGAACAGGTACCGGTGTACAGGGGGAGGGGATCAGGCCGTGAGTGCAGAGCCATCTCTGCGTGAGTGCTATTTACGACAGTACAAGTACTTCACAGCAACTCTAGGGGTCGCTGTTTGAGAAAAACGGAATTCCTGCTTAGTGCACCTTTAAAGGGGAACCCAGCAAACAAATTTAGGTTCTGGGAACGTTAGTTTTTGGTTCCCAGAACGTTCCTAGAACTTTCCCTTAAGGTTAGGGGAACGTTCCCGGAACGTTTTCCTTAGGTTATAAAAATGGAACTTAAAAATAACCTACATGGAACGTTCCTATAACGTTCTTGTTTGGTTCCCAAAAAATAACCTCACCATTCGGGAACGTTAGGGGAACGTTCTGTGTTTGCTGGGAAATTCAAACAAAAATGAAAATTGTGTCATCATTTACTTACATTAATGTTATTCCAAACTAATGCGACTTTCTTCTGTGGAACACAAAATAAGATATTTTGAATGCTTTTGTCAATACAATGAGGTCCAGAACATCAATAGACCCTGCTGACAAATGGATAAAACAAACACAAAAGACATTAATTTTTTTTTTATGTGTGTGTTCCACATACAAGTTTGGAACGACATGTCGTGAGTAAACAACGATATTAATTTGTCAATTAAATAACTCTCTACTAAAAACACAAAATACTGTCTTAATGAAAATCTAAAAAAAGAAGAAAATTTTCTGTCGGATAAAAAAAGCAACAGAACACTAAATGCAAAGTCTTTAAAGTTGGCTTGAAACGGAAATTGCGATAGCCTTTTCTTCTCTATTGTGATTCATGCTGTCTTCACATGCAATCTGAATTATAAATATGAGTTTCCTAGTTAAAAATTGGACATGAACGGTCTCTCAAGTCATATTTACCACTGGAAAGCTCTGGGATAATTTTGATACCCAAGTTACTAAGTTGAGCGGGCCATACACCTTAACGTGGTGGAGGGGAGAACGATTGCAGCTGTGACTGCTATTCTTTATTATTTTTTTTCCACAACAGTTACATCACCTTGTCTTGTCGTTAAAGTAGTGCATATTTACATGTATGACTAACCATTTGACGTGTATTGTTTTATTCACAGCAAAAATAGCCTGCATTTGATCAAAATCCAGAATCGTCAGCAAGCTGACAATCTCAATAGAGCGGTGAATGTTATATATGATTGTCAAGGAATGGGACGCTAAATATAATTTTTTGGTAACGCTTTAGATTACAGCCCGGAAAGTACTGTGTAATTAAGAGGAATTTACAGTGTAACTTTCTGTAATTATTGTGTACCTATAAAGTACTTACATGTAAGTATGAGGGAACAATATGTAAAATTTGGGGAATAAAGGGGTAACAACCAGGAGAAATAAAAAAAAATATTTATACTGTAAGTATTATAGAACTAAGGGGTACTTATTCTACTATTATGATACAACAATCTTACATTTGGGAACAATTAAGCGAGAACATACACTGCGTACCTTTTTGTAATAATTGTGTACCAAGGCAATACATACTGTATAGGCTTTTTAAAAATGACAGGGTACATATCTATGCATTTATAAAAAAAATATATATATACATTTTTTTTGATAGCAAAAGTGCAAATGTTTAAGTTTTGGCTAACATGTTTCAAGGCAAGAAAAGCTAAGACTATTGCAATTTTTTTTAAATATACTGGGAAATAAATCCGGTTTCAACTACATGGAACAAGAGGGTAACAAGCACCACTTTAATTTACAGCCCGCAATGTCACACTTACCCTGTAACTACATGGAACAAGAGGGTAACAAGCACCACTTTAATTTACAGCCCGCAATGTCACACTTGCCCTGTAACTACATGGAACAAGAGGGTAACAAGCACCACTTTAATTTACAGCCCGCAATGTCACACTTACCCTGTAACTACATGGAACAAGAGGGTAACACGCACCACTTTAATTTACAGCCCGCAATGTCACACTTACCCAGTAACTACATGGAACAAGAGGGTAACAAGCACCACTACATGAAACAAGAGTATCTTTCCCAATATTTAAGCAAAAGTTGCAATAGTTTTAGTTTTCAGTGCACTTTTGTTAAAAAGATTACTTTATAAATGCATAGATATGTACCCTGTCATTTTTTAAAAAGCCTATACAGTATGTAGCCTACTGGTTCACCATTATTTCAAAAAGGTATGTTCTTGCTAAATTGCTCCCAAATGTAAGATTATTATATCATAATAGTAGAATAAGCACCCTTTAGTTCTTTAATACTTACAGTATTAATAATTGTTTAATTCTCCTGGTTGTTACACCTTTATTCCCCAAACTTAAAATATTGTTCCCTTATACTTATATTGTAAGTACGTTATAGGTACACTATAATTACCGAACGTTACACTGTAAAATCGCTTTAATTACTCAGTACTTTCCGGACTGTAATCTAAAGCGTTACCAAGTTTTTTATAAGATTTTCCAAATAAATAGGCAAGAATAAACCTGTCCTCCGTGATTCTTATTCTTTTCGACAACAAAGCACTTGAATGTGACGAGCAGGAAAGCCGGAAATTTTTGATAGCACACGAAGGCAGCATAATATCCGAATGAAACAGCTTCTCAAACAAGAAGAAATGTAGGGCAGGACTTGATTTTGTCCATCAGGAATTTGATTGTTGTGGTTTGCTATTGCTGCGATCTTATTTGAATGACGGGTTGTCCCGCCTTTGCTCCAATAATCAGGTCATCCAACGAGATGACGCTGCAAGAAGGAGGGAAAGTTGTTTTGATTAAAGGTTACAAGGGCAAATTAATTAAAAAAAAAAAATTAAGATGCGCATGGATAAATCATTCATAATAAAATGTCCACTCACTGGACATTTTATTTTTCAAACTTCTGCAATACTCATAACAACCAGTGTAATAAAATGTTGTCACGTTACCCTTCATCTGTTTTGAATAAAGCGAAATGCTCCTTTAGCTCCACTCACTGGACACTTCGCGTTATGAAAATGCAAGAAGCAACGTAATCTTTTTTTGCAGAAAAGTCGCTGTGGACATGTTTTTTCAGTGAGACTGGGTTGGACAAAACTTTGTTTGGGGACATCCTCATTTGTAAAAAGGTTTAAAAGTAAAGTAAAACAAAGTTGTTGTTTTTTAAATGGTGGGTTAGGGTTATGTATTTGTGGTAGCCTACTTAGGTATGTTGAGGAAGTAGCTGTAGCCTACAAAAACGAGAAGTCTATGAAATCTCCCCATTTAACCAATGTGCCAGTGTTTCAGAACAGTTTTTGTCACTTCTAGACAGAAATTTTGTTTTCTGAAAAAGTATTTTCCTTTTTTTACTTTTCAGAAAGTTTCAAGAATATTTAAGTATTTTCCTGTGACCCTTGTTCTTCTGCATTTACAGTGAATTCTGTAAACACGTAAAAACATATCTTGATTTCTAATCTAAACATTAAACAAGGCCTCTGTGGGGGTCATTAATCGCTAGACTAATTGCTGGGTGGTTACTAATGAGAAGAAGGTGCTGGTGTTACAGTGTGTGTAATTGTGTCCTCAGGGATCTTGATATCCTCCTGCTGTGTCTAGAGTTAAAGTGGTGTGTCTGAGAAATCGAATGCTGTCTTATTTGTCAAGCTCTATCTGTCTACAGTGTAAGTGTGCCACAGGGCGAGAAGAGTTAGGAATATATGTTCTAATCCAAAACTATTTAAAGTGGACAAGATGTTTAGATGGACAATACACAAACACAACACTCTCTCTCTCTCATTTACCATTTCAGTCGTATCCGACTCTTGGTGATTCTATGGCCATCTCTTGCCTTACGCGAGAGACTGTCCATGAAGTCTTGGCAATGGGATTTCCGGGGGTAGGTTGCCAGGCCTGTCTCCAACCTTTCCCATTACATGGCTTGGGACTCACAGACAGACACAGGCATTTACACTTATGGCCAATCCACATAACCTGCATGTCTTTGGACTGAGTGGGGGAAACTGGAGCACCCGGAGGAAACCTATCCTGACACGGTGAGAACATGCAAACTCCATACAAAAAGGACTCCTTGCTCAGCTAGCCCTCGAACCGGGGACCTTCTTGCTGTGTATACCAACTAAGCCACTGTGCCTCAAACAAAATATAAAGCATTTTTCTCATTACCACTAAAATAGATGGTTTAGTAAAATGTTGGCCGTAAATGGTAAAGGCTTGACCATATTAAACATCTGTGTACGGGTTTTGTCATGAGTTTTGAATTAACGTGTGCATGACAGAGAGAGAGAGAGAGAGAGAGAGAGAGAGAGAGAGAGAGAGAGAGAGAGAGAGAGAGAGAGAGAGAGAGAGAGAGAGAGAGAGAGAGAGAGAGAGAGAGAGAGAGAGAGAGTGCACATGTGAAAAAGCTCCTGTCATTCTGACACAGGATAGCAGATGGTCTTGTTTCTTAATCATGGTCATGGTGCTTAAGCACTAAATCCTCACTGGAACAATACAACTAGCTTTAGACTTTGCCTGACCACCTCAAACACCCCCTTTTACTGGCACATACTGTACACTGGTCTTGTCCCAATTCCCTTATTGGGCACACTAGCCTCATCTTCTTCAGCCGTTATTAGGGATTTTTAGCCATTAGTAGTCTGAGAATCTAATCAATGCTTCATTATCAAGTAGAGTAACTCCAAAGCCGATTATGAAAAGAATCAGTGAGAAAAATGTCATTAAGGTTCATAAATATGTTTTAACCATGCACCTTGCAACGACTGAGTGCTTTTAACATCTGGAAGATTCCTAAGTGTTTTGTCTGCCAAATTAAACCTTAATGAATGAAATTGTAATGCATAACCTTGCATAATTGTACTAGACTCATAATCAGGTGGATCATTCAGCTGTTCATTCATTTCATCATCAGTATTAAATAGTGTCCAGACTATGTTTTTCATCTGTCTTCAGCTGCATATTTTAGAAATTCAAATCCATCTAATAATCTGACATTTCATGTTGTGTATAGATGAATGTTCTTATTAGACGTGCATTTACATAGACATTCTTATTAGACATCATCATAGAACAAAAGTTAAACAAGTAACAGCGAAGATTAGTATAATCAATTTTGCCTTTGTAAAAATGTAAAGACACTTGAGCAGTGTGGCAATGAGGATCCCCAGTTTGTGCCTTTCAAAATGACAAGTATCTTTTCAGTATTTTTTTGACAAGCTATTGTAGTATTTTATGATTTCCAGTGCAGTTGGAATGATCAAACCTTTTCTCACTGTGTGTGTGCTGTATAACTGACACAGCCTCTTCATATCACGTGGTGCATTATTCTCTTTTTGCCCACTGTGTGTGAGAGCATATTAAACATAGTCCACTTCTGCAAAATTGATTTATACAAGCCTTTGGAAAAACTGTGTCAGCACTGCTCGTCACCTGATTTTATAGCATGAACCGGGGATAGTTGTCAAATGGGGAAATTAGTCACAAGGTCTGTTTCAGAAACTACTTTTTTTTTTTTAAAACACTGGTTTTAAATCAGTCAGTTTAAAAAAAATCTTCAATATCTTTTATTTTTCTTCTAGCTGCACAGTAACAAGTGAACATAATTACACACCCTGGCATACATTCAGGGGTGATCTGTATAATGAAGGTGGATTTTTAACCAAATCTGAACAATACTCTCAAGACACGTATTTTAAGTTGTCACATTAAGGCTTATGCCCCGTTTCACAGACAAGGCTTAAGTCTAGCCCCAGACTAAAATGCAAAAGCAACTTGCACTGACAAATCTTAAAATATATAAGTGTCACTGTTTTGTCTCAAGATGCATACCAGTAATTTTTTCTAAGGCATGTTTATAAAAGCTATTAATGTTCTAATTGAACTAAGGCTAACCATGGCTTAATCTAAACCCTTTCTGTGAAACCATGCAGGCCATAATTTAATATAACATAATGTAATGTTGGAACGAATGTGTAATACAATTCTTCATAAATATAATTGGTTCTACTTTATTTTAAGGTGTCTGTTACATCACGTGGTAGTGGAAATAGCATGAAGACGAAGGAAGATGATAATGATCTATAATGACAAAACTCAGGAACCAGGAGAAAACCACACTAAACATTAATGAGAACGGACTGAGGGAGAACACAGGGTATAAATACACAGAGCAAACAAAAGGAACTTAATTAGATAATTAACAGGACACAGGTGAAGGAGATGACTAATTAGACAGACAGGTGAAAACTGGGTCACAGGACTAAACCAAAAACACAATGAAACAAGGGAGACAGACCATATGTGTAACAATGGCATTGGTGTAATTCTCTATTTAAGTACTGAGTAATATTATTAAGCAACTACGTACTTACTATAGGGGTTAGGAGGATTTGGTTGAGTGTTAGTTGCATGTAATTATGCATAATTTACTGTTATTACTAGTAAGTACATGTAACATTATGTAACAAGGACACTGTCAAATAAAGTGTTACCATATAATTCAATAATAATGTTTTTGTTAGACAACTTTTTCTTTGCTTTTTAATACATTTTGTTTTTCATAATTGTGTTAAAACTAATCATTTTTCTGTATTATTCTCTTTGATGGTAGGTTCCCAATGTGATGATAAATCCTCATTTGAGACATGATGTCACCCAAGGTCAATGCGTTATAACTGTTTCTATTTTCCTAAGCAATAAGGGTAAATGTTCAAGAAAGAGTTTTTTGTTGTTGTTGTTGCTGCAGCCAAGGCTTAAATGTATGCACCTATAATAAAACTGACTTTCAGAAACACCCTTAAAAAAATCATTAACTGTCGTAAAAAGTGACCCTATCTCCAGTCTCAACCATGGCTGTGTAAATTACTCATGCAGGAATGGGCAAATGTTCTATTTGAACCAATGCCTGGAGACGAACATACAATAAATGCAATAGATTGAGCATTCAAATTCATCCCCCCATCGAGTGACTTAATCACACGCATCCCACGTCTCAGTGTTTATAAGCGCTCTCGTATTAGAGATCCTCCTCTGCTTTTGACAGGCACACAGTGAATGCTCAGCCCCTAGAACGAAAGAGCAAGCCGGTGCGCGTGAAAACCGCCTGCATCTCGCCAAAGCGAGACAAAAACCGAATACATTACCAGCATCTTTTTCATTTTATTATTGTAGTTGGAGTGCTCGTTTCTGTACCGACCCCGTGTACCAGTTCAGACTGTCTGAGACTGACAGTGTTGAAGGACAGAAGCGGAGCGGGTTTCGATACCGGGACAGAAGATGCTGGTTCTTCTTCGTTGACGGTTCTGGTCCAACCCATGGGTTATACACACAAAAACACAACGGCACATCACTCGTGTAATAGATCACGAGTTTAAAACGGGATCCTTTTGTGCCTCTTTTTTCTCCCACGTGCAATAAAGTGGATCCGTATTTGAGGTGAGCATGTTATTTTCAGATGCTTGTTCCTGCTTTTGTTCTGTGCATTACACTGTTGCCTTTATTTGTGATATTGAAGTGTTAGGCTATATTTTGAAAACGGAGTGTGTGTTTTCATCTCCGGATTCTCAGTTGGGATGCTGAGGGCTGTTCATCCGGATTATTCAGTGACCTCTGATTAAGTTGCTCTGAGATTTGATACCAACGCTCATAACAGCATTTATATAAAAATTAGGTTTCCATAGATGATACAGGTAGGCTACTTTTTGAGTATGTTCTTATAAATGTAACCTATATGCTGTCTCCGGTTGTACAGCAGCACATTGTATAGTCGTTTGTAACCAAGTGTTAGTTCGGAATCAAAAGAGTTAATTCATAGAATGTAAAGGCAGCCAGCGATAAGGCGGGGAATAAAAAAAAAGAAAAAGAACTCCACAGCTTAAAAAAAAAATGTTTCAAGAACGGGTTGCTAACGTTCCCAAACGTTATTTCTGAATGGTCAAAAATCTTTTTTTATTTATATATATATTTCAAAAACGTTTTTTTCTTGGTTAGGCTTATGTGGACGTTAGAGAAAACATTAAGGGAATATTTTCTGTATTTCATCATTTTGCAAGTATTATGGGAACGCTGCTTTTGAATGGTCTCTGAACCATCTGAAAAAAAGTAGTAAGTAGTAATTAGTACAAAAGCAATATTGCTCATGTGGCAAACCATTATAAAGCCCTAAAAAAACGTCTCGGTTACGGATATAACCCTCGTTCCCTGAGTAGGGAACGGAGACGTTCCGTCGGATGATGACGAATGGGGGTTTCGCTTAGAAAGCCTATCGACTTCGAGTATACAAAAACGAACCAATGGCAAAGAAATGCCATGGGTCTGCAGAATTAGAAAATACACATATGACCCGAGGGATGCATATGGGGAATCACTGGGGTGTCCAGCCGCAGGTGGAATATTTCAACCCCAGGGGTGGCAAGGTGGCTTGCCAAGGGAAAGACACATGCTCAGAGAGGCTTACAGTGGAAATATACATGTGGGGGTAGCTCAGAGGAGGCACCATCCACACGGGAGGCACCTAGCCGACGCGCAGGAAACAGACACTGGCACCGACGTCAGAAGTGCTGGAGGAACTCAGGGCTTTCGGGGAAGCTCACCTGAGGAGAATATCGCACGTATCCAGTCCGTGGAGAGGAATGGCGAGCAAGCGAAGACACCTGAGCGGGTCCGGTACTAGCTGGTTGAAGCGAGTACATGAGAGGACACTGGCTCCACTCGGAGATTGTAGAATCTGGCGAATATGTTGGGTGTCGCCCAGCCTGCAGCTCTGCAGATGTCTGTTAGCGAGGCGCCATGCGCTAGAGCCCAAGAGGACGCCACACTCCGGGTGGAGTGGGCAGTCACACCAAGGGGGCACGGTCGACCTTGCTGTTGGTAAGCCAAAGCAATGGCGTCCACTATCCAGTGAGACAACCTTTGCTTGGAGAGAGCCTTTCCCTTCAGTCTCCCACCATAACAGACAAAGAGCTGGTATGAGGTCCTGAAACACTGCGTTCTGTCTACATAGATGCGGAGAGCACGTACTGGACAGAGCAGTGCCAAGGCTGGGTCTGCCTCCTCCTGGGGCAGCGCTTGCAGGTTCACCACCTGGTCCCGAAAGGGAGTGGTAGGAACCTTGGGCACATATCCAGGCCGGGGTCTCAGGATCACGTGAGAGTAAGCCGGCCCGAACTCCAGGCACGCTTCGTCAACGGAGAATGCGTGCAGGCCCCCTACCCTCTTAATGGAGGCCAATGCAGTCAGAAGCGCTGTCTTCATTGACAGGAAGTTAAGCTCGACCGACTGCAAAGGCTCAAAGGGAGCACTCTGCAGGGCAGTTAGCACCACTGCGAGGTCCCAAGAGGGTACGAGAGAAGGGCGAGGAGGATTCAGTCTCCTCGCTCCTCTCAGGAACCTGACGATCAGGTCGTGCTTCCCTACCGACTTACCTTCTATAAGATCATGCTGTGCGGCAATAGCGGCGACATAGACCTTGAGGGTGGAGGGAGACAGCCTTCGCTCCAACCCATCTTGAAGAAAGGAAAGCACGACACTGATCGAACATCTCCGAGGGTCTTCTCGGTGAGAAGAACACCAGCTGACGAAGAGGTTCCACTTCAACGCGTAGACGTGTCTCGTGGACGATGCTCTAGCGGAAGTGATGGTAGCCACCACTGCTGGTGGTAGGGTACTCAAACCTGCCTCGTCCCGTCCAGGAGCCACACGTGGAGGTTCCAAAGATCGGGACGAGGGTGCCATAGGGTGCCCCGTCCCTGAGAAAGGAGGTCCTTCCTCAGGGGAATCGGCCAAGGAGGTGCTGTCGCGAGGAGTACAAGTTCGGAGAACCAGGTCCTGGCGGGCCAGTATGGCACGACCAAAATGACCTGCTCCTCGTCCTCCCTGACCTTGCGCAGGGTCTGCGCAAGAAGGCTCACTGGGGGAAACGCATATTTGCGGCCCCACGGCCAGCTGTGCGCCAGTGCATCCGTGCCAAGCGTGCCCTCGGTCAGGGAATAAAACTGGGCGCAATGGGTCGAGTCGTGAGAGGCAAACAGATCTATCTGTGCGTCCCCGAACTGGTCCCAAATCAGCTGAACCGACTGGGGATGGAGTCGTCAATCTCCCGGGAGGGGCTGAAGCCGTGAGAGCTCGTCGGCTGCACAGTTCAGAGTTCCGGAGATATAAATGGCACCAAGCGACCTCAGATGCTTCTGACTCCATAAGAGGAGGTGGCGGGCGAGTTGCGACATACGGCGGGAGCGCAGACGACCTTGACGGTTGATGTACGCTACAGTCGCGGTATTGTCTGAACGGACTAGTACATGCTGGCCCCTGAGCACGGCTCGGAAGCGGCGCAAGGCGAGCTGTACAGCCAGCAACTCGAGGCAATTGACGTGCCATAGGCGCTGGGGTCCTATCCAGGAGCCCGCGGCAGCACGTCCATTGCACATGGCTCCCCAGCCCGTGTTGGAGGCATATGTCGTTACAACAACATGCCGCGAAGCTCGTTCCAGAGGCACTCCGGCCCGTAGAAAACTGAGGTTCGCCACGGGGTGAAGGTTGACGGCAAGTCGTGCTGCCATGCCCACCTCGCGAAGCCAAAGCTGAAGCGGTCTCATATGAAGCAATCCGAGCGGCGTTGTCGCGGCTGCAGATGCCATATGCCCCAGGAGCCTCTGAAAAAGTTTCAGTGGAACCGCACTCTTGCCCTCGAACTGTCTCAGGCAAGTCAGCAGTGACTGCGCGCGCGCGCACTCACTCGTAAGCTGTGCGGACATGGCGACCGAGTCGATGTTCATACCGAGAAAAGAGATCCTCTGCATGGGGCAAAGTTACTCTTCTCCCAGTTGACCCGAAGGCCCAGACGGGCTAAGTGCCGGAGCACTAAGTCCCTGTGTTTGCAAACCTGGTCTCGAGAGTGAGCTAGGATCAGCCAGTCGTCGAGATAGTCCAGGATGCGAACCCCGTGTTCCCGAAGGGGAACAAGGGCTGCCTCGACGACCTTCGTGAAGACGCGAGGAGACAGGGCTAGCCCGAATGGGAGAACCGCGTACTGACATGCCTGCCCCTCGAAAGCAAACTGTAGGAACGGTCTGTGTCGAGGCGGAATGGAGTCATGAAAGTAGGCGTCCTACAGGTCGATCGCTGCAAACCAATCCTGGGGCCGCACACATTTAAAATGCGTTTGGCAGTGAGCATCTTGAACGGCATCCTGTGAAGGGAGCGGTTCAGCACGCGCAGGTCCAGGATTGGCTGAAACCCACCTGTTTTCTTCGGGACAATGAAGTACGGGCTGTAGAAGCCAGACCTCATTTCGGCTGGAGGGACAGTCTCGATCACACCCTTCGCCAGCAGGGTAGCAACCTCCGCTCTCATGATAGGGGCATTGCCACCAACCATAGTGGAGCGGACTCCCCTGAGCGGGGAGGAGACCACGCGAAGTGTATCGCGTAGCCGAGCCTGATCGTTCATACGACCCAGCGGGACAGTTTGGGAAGCTCTAGCCAGGCTCCCAAGAACTGTACCAGCGGGGTCACGCGAACCACAGACTTCACGTCGGTGGGGCAGCGAGGCGGTATGACTGGCCCGGACGTGGACGGCATAGCGGCCCGGAGTGGGGGCACAGTCATAGACCGCGTCCTGACAGAGGAGACCAGGGAAGGACGAACGTTCCACGGGGGTCTACTCTGCCAGGGGTCTGGCGACAGAGGAGGATGAGAGCTGCACGGTCCGGGGACGGCGCGCACTGTCATCCGGCTCTGGGACAGAGGAGGACGAGGGGTGCACGGCCCGGGGGCGGCGCACCGTGTCGTCCGAGAACTCTGTGCTCAGAAACGGGAGAGTCAGTTCTTTCTGAATAAGGATTCTTCCCCGGCCCTCCACCAGGGAAAGCAGTGGCCCTGCTACCAGCTCCTAGAAAGAACTGAGTCCCATCTCTGAGAAGCCCATCTCAAGAGTGCCGCTTAACCCGGCGTATAGCGGGGGGCGGGGCTGGAGATGGCTGTGGCGTCCCCCTGCAGGAGGGCGCCTTCAGCGGTGGGCAGACTGAGGGATCAGCTCGGACGGCGGGGCCGTCGGGGCAGAATAAGCCTCAGTCTGCTCGTGGGCGGTTGAGAACTGTTGGGCAAAGCCCTCAACCGCACCGCCGAAGAGGCCGACCTGGGATATGGGGCTGTCAAGCAAATGGGTCCGCCCGACATCCTGCACATCGGACAGGTTCAGCCACAGAATGGTGTACATCACCTGACCCAGGGAGCGTACGGCCACTTTCGTCGCTCGGAGAGCAAGGTCAGTGGCGGCGCACAGCTCATTGAAGAGCCCTGGGTCAGTCCCGCCCTCGTGCATGTCCGTGAGCATCTGGGTCTGGTAGACCAGCAGAATGGCCATGGCATGCAGTGAGGCGGCTGCCTGTCCTGTAGCGGTATAGGAATTCGCCACAAGTGTAGACGAAAAACTACAGGCTTAGGACGGGTGCTTAGGATCGCGCCGAGAGGAAGCACTCTGAGGACACAGTAGCATCGCAACAGAGCGTTCAACCGGGGGACCCCAGTGTACCCATGGGCAGCGGCCCCGTCGAGGGAAGGAAGGGCGGAGGAGATCAACGAGAGATCGCTGGAAGACATGGGGTTCTTCGAGGATTTCGACATCTCCTGATGCACATCCGGGAAAAAAGGTATTGGAGTGGACGCTGACAGGAGTCAGCGGCCACACCCAAAAACCAATCGCCCGGGAAAGCATGGCCGTCATCTCAGGATCTGACTCGACAAATGCCATATGCACACCCGAAAGTGGCAGCACTGTCAAATCTTCACTTCCTGAAGATTCTTGCCCGCCCTGTGATGCTGCGATGGACAACAGATCCGATTCTGGAGCGTCAAGGGAAACCCGCGGGGCATCCGAAAATAGACCCGGGGAATCACCTGAACACTCGCGGGTTGCGTCACTGAAGAGGGGGGCTTGGTCCACGGACAAACAGTCGGCGGATTTGTTCCACACACACACCCTCAGGTCACCCTGGCCACCAGCCGAAGTAGCACCTCACGTGGAGAGTGTTAGATCGGGGTGTGGATGAGGGGACTCTCTCTCTAACGAGATCATTGAGTCTCGACCGTAATGACGCGATGATCACGTTCCCGTCATCCACAAACGCTGCTCTAGCGCAGAGTATGTGAGCGGAGTGGAGCGGCAACAATTTCCCCTCCGCGCTCCAAGCATTTAATAATCACTCCGCTCCAGCTCCGCTCCGGGTTCACCATTTACCGCTCCCGCTCCACTCCTCGCTCACTGATATCAGAAACACCGCTCCGTCTTCGCTCCCCGAGGAAATTGCGAATGAAGTATTTAAGTATGCTTTGAAATCTCACAAAATTTCTCCTCATCATATTATATAGGCATATTAAATAAAAATAAATAAAAAACAACATTAGGAGAATAGTTTCAATGTGGTTTATTGGATAGTGTGCAAACTTTTCCTATGCCATGCTATGCTTATTACATGGTTATCAGCATTAAAAGTTAAATATCATTGCTGCTTTTTGCAGAGCACATTTTGTTTGGAAAGAGGAAAATAACTACGTTTTCATCAGTTATTTTATCTACGGGTCGCTACATTTCTTACAGATTTCTGCTCATTCGAAATCAAATAGTCTACCGACAGCACTGTAAGATTACATTTGTTTGAATGCAATGCATTAGTGGGAAAGCGATTGCGTGTGTGAATAAGTGTTCCCTGTTTAAAATGTGCTTTCACCCGATCCGGCCTGGTCTCATGAAAGTGCGTATCTATAGCACAAATTTTATTTCTTGTACCATTTACAAAAATAGTTTTTGCTTGCATAGCCTATGATAAGCAGTTTTCGCGTGCATATGATACACACTTTATAGCGTGCACGCACTTCACATCCCTAATCCTAACCAAGGGGTTTAGTGTGTTTCATTTGCACGCAAAAACTATTTTTTGGCGTATAAATGGCACGAGAAATAAAATTCGTGCTATAGATACGCACTTTCATGAGATCGTGTTGCCCGATCATATTCAGTAGGCTTGAGAACCTCCCGCAGTCACTTTAGTCCATCGGCGTCATCATAACCTTCACATTTTTTTTCTGATTTGAGTTATCCATCTGTATCATGTTAGCGTAATGTGTTTAACGTGTGAATCCTTACTAAAAATGCAGTTCTATAATGAGCCGTTGGCATGAATTATGGAGCGGTAGTGGAGCGCTCTCGGAGCGAGTGAAAACCACGACGCTCCGACTTTTAAAAAATCCGCTCCGGGCTCCATTCAAAATCACATCGCTCCACTCCTCGCTCCGCTCCCACTCCACTCCGCTCACATACTCTGCTCTAGCGTGATGAAGCCCAAGCACGCAGAGCAGAGAATGTGCCCATCAAAATCGGAAATGAGTCGACCGCAACCAGAAATGCAAGGGCGAGCCGTCTTTAAAAAGACGTGCCGCGTGCGAGCTCTTTTGTGAGAGGAGGAAAAAACTCTGCGATGTTGAAGCGAGCAGGGAGAAACACACCCATTGGCAGATCACTGCACAGATCAGCAGACAATGTGAACTCGCTGCAGATCGCCGTCACACCAACACCGGAGAGAGTGGCTCGTCTCGTAGAGTGAAGTCAGAAATGACTGTGGAGTGAAGAGATACTCTTGGCTCCGAAGCGAAAACATACTGCTTTGCTGCGCGCTTCCTCTCTTTATACCCACGAGGTGGGGCGGAGTTGCGCCATGCAAATTCTGCAGACCCATGGCATTTCTTTGCCATTGGCTCGTTTTTGTATACTCGAAGTCGATAGGCTTTCTAAGCGAAACCCCCATTCGTCGTCATCCGACGGAACTCGGAGTGACAACGAAAGGGAACTGTTTTTTAAAATCTTTTCAGAGTGATTTATAGCATACTTTATTATTAACTATAGGCTATGCAAGTAAAGTAAAAGGACATATTTGAGCTAAGTTGAAGTTTGTGACAGTAAATTGCACAATAAATATAAAATGCATGTTTTTAAAATTTATTTCCTCAATTAATCTGATGCACCAGAAATGTTTGTCAGGTTTAATCTGTTGCAAGCACCCAGTTTCAATTTGTACTTGCTTTCAGTTTGACTTATCCATGCACAATGATATCTCCACACAACCATATTATATTTCCATGTTTTTTCTGTAGTAAATTATTGTGTGGTTTCTTATTATGACCCCATTAGACTTTTTGTGTTTTCAATACTTCTCCTTTCCCCCTTCAGTCCTGTCACATGTGTCACACATTATCTGCAGCATGCTTGTCAATATAACTTTTTTTCAACACAGCGAGTAGGAAGATCTGTGTTGCTGACATGTAAGATATTTGCATATTTTCTGCTCATATGTAAAAAAGAGCACTTCGGTTTAGCAGTATTACTTACAGTAATCTCTCAAACAGAATTGTATCCGAATTAGCAAACAAGTCTGATAAACTATTATCATAGCATCTCTATATGGTGTTCCACTGGGAGCTGTTATAGGCCCAATTTAGTTCTCAGTGTAGATTCTTTTACCAGCTTAAGTTCCTTCTGTAGTCAATCTTGTTGAAATAATAACATTTCAATTAAATTATTATCACTGTTCACATAAGTCAGAGGCTCCTTATTAATATGACACATATATTTTCTAGGCCCATATCAGGCATAACTATAGCAAATAATTTTTTCTAGAATAACAGAAAAATTTAAGATCAATTTAGGTGATGCTTACACATACAAACATATCAGTTAATCAAATTACATCACAGTTTTTAACCATTTTTGATGGCTCTTATTATACACATTGCTCTGAGTAAAAAAAAAGAAAAAAAGACTATTGTCTTATTTTATGTCCGAAATATACCACATACTAGAAACCATTGATGCATTAAATATCTCACAAAACTCCAGAGAAGGAGAATGTTTATGAGAAAGATCCTATGTGAATTTGTTTGGCCTCCTAATGCTACTTGGCTTTTCTCCTATTCTGAGGCTTACCTCATAATTACTTGCCCTGTTCAGGCAAGCATGTTTGCTGTGATCATCTCATGGACAATCAATCATACCTTGGTTGAACAGATGGACCCTCAGTGACACAGGATAAATGGTTTGCCTGATAAATTTCATACAAGAATAACACATGCAATGCTTGACTTGCAAGAAAGTCTGTATTTTAAAGTGTGAGTGTGGGGAATTGCTCTCCACTGTGTTGTGAGCTTGTGCATCTATGTTATGAGGTATTTGTAACAGGCTAGTTTGCTTTCCTGAGCAGATATCATAGGTCTTTTCTTGATGTTTGTACTGTGTGCTATGATTTCTCATGTATAATTGTTGGTGCAGAACCTCAGCTACACAGTATCATCTGTTAGACCGTATGGCAGTTGTTATCAATCTCCCTGATTGTTTGTTCACTTTGGCTAATGAAAACCATACATTTCAGTATTTCAGTCCATTCATTGTTTAAAAAATTATCTAGAATACTGAATAAACCTCTCTATTCTCCAAATATGGAAGGGATTAAAGACAGACACAGTTTCATGCTTCAGAAATTCTTTTTCTTGGTCAAAAATACAAATATAAAGGAAGAGTATTCTGAGGGTGGCCAAAAGTCAGGTATATGGTGACCTCCAATGTTCAAGACAGAAGCGATGGGTTGATCCAGAAGAGTAGGGCCAGGTGGTCATTGTTTAAGTGGCTTCCCAGTTAAGTTTAGCTATTTTGGACCTCAAGGACAAGCTCTTTATGCGCAGTCAGAACTGGTGTGAATTGGCATTCCTTGTGCCCGACAGGCTGATCAGACTTGTCAATTCAGGACACCTTCCACCAATGGGCCAGAACTGGTGCAGAGATTGAGGTGGAGGGGTTTAGGCACTGGTGATAAGATGCAAAAAGCAGCAGGTGCGTCTCATTGCACTCTGCCAGCAGCTCTCATGCACCTCCTCATTGCCACGCACTCCTATTGTGAGCCTGGCCGGGCCAGTGAGAGGAGGGTCAGTGTGACATTAATTATAGCGTTTGATTCTGTGTTCTGTTTGAATATGCATGAAGATGGATATAAAGAGTGCCCTCAAATTTCACAGGACTTGGAGCCACCAGTATCTCTATATTCACATTTAACACAGGGAAGTGATATTAAGGCTGCATCTAACATAAATTGTTAACATCCATTAGTTTAAAACAATGAGAGTCTGATGAAATTATTAGTTAATTTAATTTATTAATCTCCTTCCTCTTAAAACTTATCTGCCTTAGCTTCAGGTTTGTGATTAATTGCAGATATTTATAATTTTCAAACTGGCTGTAACCTTAAAGGGGTCATGACATGGGTACACTAATTTTCCATTAAAACATTACCATTAATGCATCCTGCAAGTTTCATAGCTTAAAATGTCTTCATCAGTACAAAAAAGAGGATTTAAATAAACAAGATCCAAAAATGGCACATTTAAATGTGTTTTTTTTGTTAAGACGGGCAAATACATTTGCACATGACTGCCTCTAGTGCAAGACATTGATGAATATTTTTACATCATCGCACCATAGGCCCCTCCCACTGCCATTCAGTCGCTAAACAGCTGACACCTGCTCGCGAATCTTGAGTGTCTTGTCAAAATGCAAATATAACTCATTATTATCATTGACACTGTTTACACTGGATACAAACAGTAGAAAGATGCTTGTCAATTTCTTATCTACTGCATCCATGCACTTGAGCTGATGCTGACAACAGAACAATTGAGAGAATAAAAGAACTTTTGCTTTGATGCAGGGGTTGATACTTTGTTCAATGCAATGACGTAAGCCAGTCATAATAGTTGCATTTACTAACAAGTCTTAAGGGTGATAGTCATAATGAGGGTTGAAAATAATAATTTGTGCTAATATATGCATTTCTTTGTAAAAAAAAACGTTATTAACATTGTAAGTGAACCTCAAGAGACATATTAAAATAATTATGATAAAAAACATGTCATGACTCCTTTAATGAGGCAATTATGCTCAGTCGTTTCTGAAAACATTCACAGATGCAGTCTTAATATCACTATCTTAGGCTTATTACCGAAGCTATTGCTTTTCGTATGTTATTCTCCTTTCTTTTTAGTATTTTTTTTTTTACTTCGTGACCACAAAGTTAATAATTATGAAACTTTGCATGTCTGTCATTTCTGTAGCACAGGTTTTAAATTTGAAAAACGCACAGAATTTTAAATTTCCTGCTATTGAAGAATGAACTTGCTGACAGTATGTCCATGTTCTGCTTTTTTCGTTTATTAGTAACATGCTAAAATTTGTTGTCGTGAACTGAACGTTTTTGCTGAAATGACTGAAAGGGTAAACGATGACAGAGAAATACAAAATTAATGTTTCAGTCAATGACTTTCGAGTGCAAACAGCCTGACAAGCCTCTAGGAAGGAATAGCACATGACCTGCTGATGTTGTGCAAACTTTCATGGTTGTGGTTGCAAGGTTTTAGCAAATTGAAATGGGTATGACAACATTTTTTGTGCTGCTTATTTGTATAACAATGACAAAACAGACATTTCCTCTCGCGCTTCACAATGACTTTTCTAAATACATACAGTCACAGTAACATACTTTCTTTTCTGCATGTTCTCTGTACATTGAAGCTTTTTGCATACAAAAATACTTTTTTTCTAGATGTGCCGAACCAAGAGTTGTGTCTTTTGCATGAGACCTTGGTAACAGCATATTAGCCATGATAAATTTGTCAGCATTGGCCCCAGTCCATTCAGTTTTATGTAACACAGTTCATTAAATCTATAAAAGGCTGAGTTTTATTAACTTTTGATGAGATAAGTAGATGCATTTTGTCAACTGTGAATTTTCCCCTGTTTCAGTGGCATTTCATAAGTCTACTCTAGACAGAATGATTGGATCATTCTTCAGGTCAAGATTAATCTATTTTATTTGCCCACTGAAGCTCTTATGCAATCCTATCTTTAGGGCAAAATGCAACTCATTTAATATATAGTTTTGACTAGTAATATTATAAATGCAGGACTTTAATAGCTCAATAGTATAAGTGATGATTGCATATGGTATAGATATGGCATAGAAGCAAAATTCATCATAGTTGGGTAAAATTATATAGCGGTGAATGAGAGAATACATACATTTTTTTGTGCATGTTATGATACATACATTTAAATTCAACAACAGTGTTTTCACAACTTTCAAAAACAGAAAATAAATAGAGAGAGGTTGATAATGGCAGTCAGAAGAGAGAGAGAGAGAGAGATGTCAACTTCACCGTCACTCCCACAGACGCTGTATTAGAACACAGGCTGATTAGAAACACCCTCACAGCAGTGTTAACTATTATTTTGTAATTTGATGCAACGGTAATATAATACTAATTATCGTGTTATAAATGAACATAAAAAAAAAAAATATATATATATATATATAAAACTTTGCAGGATTTACGATGATGATGACCGTTAAAATGCGTCATCACAGTCTGTGAATAGGGTCCACATTTTAAATGATTTAATTAAATATATTTTTATAGCTTTTAATGAACCACCATAAATCATCCCTCTATAGGCTCAAATTACAAACTCTATAATAATAATGTGGTTCGTTGCTATCGATTAAAATGGTTTTCAGTTTGAGAGTCACTGAGCTTAGTGTTTGTGTTGAATACATGACATTCATATCCGATCAATTGACAGATTTCTTTTGTAGGAGCACAGTGCACAGTGCCAGTTTGACCTGATTCAACATGGCATTAACAGTGACAGTGATTTGAAAAGCTGCTGTTGAGATGATTTGTGGTTATCACAGCTTTAGATCCCATGGAGAGTCAGATTATCTATTTAGATTTTAATGCATGGAAGTATTTTAACAAGCAAAAAAATCTGTAGTCACTATGGTTTTGCAGCCTCTGAATTAGGGCACCAATTATTCAGATTAAAAATGAAAATAAAATCCTGGGTTCGCGCTTTGGCTTAAATCATCTTTGTTAGAAAATTATAAATGCACGAAGCAGAGATGTGCAGAATTGAGCTAAATCCTAGAAAATTTCATCCGTGGCCCCGAGAATATTATGAAACTGAAATGACCAAGGTGGATGTTAAAGAAAAAATTCACAGTCAAATGGTAGCAGGGATTGGTTTCTAAAACATGATTTGTTTACAATGAAGGTCTGTAGTTAAATCAGTCAGGTCTGTAGGAGACAGCAGGATTAAAATAAACAGTATATTCAATTAAAGCTTCAGATCCTTTATGTGGACAATTAACTGAATCCAAAATCCATCCACTTAGCTTTTTAATCATAGAAAATGGAGGAGGGCGCATAGTGTGGTGTATTGCGGCTGTGTCATGTTTTACTCTGTGGTGACTTATAGACTCATTGTGTGTGTGTGTGTGTGTGGAGAGAGGAAACCTGTTTTTTCCACAGGGTGTCTGGAAGGAGCTAATACATCATGATGAGGATGGCCAAGCTGCTCCATTTGATGCCTGCATGTGTGGCCTTTGAGAATTTATATATGGTTTCATTTCTGCTATTATAACCTTTAATAGATTATAGAATGGGAAAGCTGCTCCTAGATGGTTTATTTGGGAATTGTGATTGTGCAGATTTTATAAAAGTAATATTTCCCTTAGTTATACATGGGCTCTGGATGGCCACAGGCACTGAGTATATTGTATACTAAATAAATAAATAAACACACACACACACACACACACACACACACACACACACACACACACACACACGCACACACACACACTAACATTCAAAAGATTGGGATTGATAAGATTTTAAGCCTATTATGTGCAATTAATGCTGCATTTATTTGATCAAAAATACAGTAACAAATTATTATTACAATTTAAAAGAATTATTTTCTATTTTAATATTTAAAATGTCATTTTTACTCCAGTCTTCAGTGTCACATGATCCTTCAGAAATCATTCTAATATGCTGATTTGCTGCTCAAGAAACATTTTGAAAACAATGTTGTGCTGCTTAAGATTTTTGTGGAAACCGTGATGCATTTTTCCCCAGGATTCTTTGATGAATATAGAAAGTTCAAAAGAGCAACGTTTATTTGAAATAGAAATCTCTATCTTTTTTTTATAAAACATTATACATACTGTCACATTTGATCAATTAAATACACCCTTGCTGAATAAAAGAATGAGTTTTTGTCATACTGACCCCAAGCTTTTGAACAATATATACACTTTTGTTTATTATAAGATACATAAAAATATATATGCTCAATTTACAAAGGATACTTAAATAGCACTTTATTTTACAGTCCTGTTCCCCATATACACACTATGTACGTATTACAGTAATTACAATATGGGTAATAACTAGGTAATAACCCTGAACCCCTAAACCTAACCTTAACCCCTGTAGTTACCGTATATTACCCAGTATTTTCTTAGGTACACTGTAAGTACATGTACTGTAAAATAAAGGGTAACCCTTAGATATTTTAGGCCTCATATTTCTAGCACCTCTTTGAGATACAAACCTGAACAAAAGTAAATTGCTGTTTTAATGTACAACCTAATAGAGCTGGTTATCGTATAAGAGTGTGAACACTATACTGTATATGTCTCTATGCAATTTTGTCTAGGATAATAAAAATGTGCCAACTATGCAGTACAAACCAAACCTAAACTGACAAACTAAGTCTGCATTTAATGCCATCCACTAAAATTTGTAGCAAAAACAGTTAAACCCTTTGTGACCCTCATGCTTATTCTCTTGTGACAGCATATTTGATCTGAACGCTGGCTGAACTAGGATTTGTTACACAGTCTTCCTTTTTTATGAATACGTATAGTGCTGATGGCTGTTGTGAGAATGGTTTTTCATTTAAATGTCTTTGTTTAAGTGTTTGAATGTGTGTCTGAACCCAAAGCATATGTTCCTGTGAGACTGTGCCCAAAATCAAGCCAATGCTGCTCAGGTTCTGCTGAGCCAGATGTTGAATGCTTCTCTGCCAGCCAATTCACTATATCACAATGTCAATTGCTGGGAAGAGCTAACAGCTTGGCATGCTGTTCCCAGGTGTACCTAGTGTAATTTGGAGCTGTCTATGGAAATCGTGCCCCAGTTTGAATATTTCATATTGTTGTCAGGCTATTGTTTTGGGTTTGTCATAAAGTGATGTGAATGTGTGTGTGTGTGTTTGTGTTTTAAAGATTTTCAATCCAAAAACTTGGTCGATAGAGAGACAGAGCAGGATACCCTCTTGCATCTTGTGTTATAGCTATATGAGCAATATCACAAGAAATATCACTCTATATCAACACGGCTGCCAGAACTGACGCTACGGTTAATTTAAGTTGCATCTTATAAGGTGTTGTTAAAAGTAAAAACAACATCCTTGTTTACAAGGTATTGAAGGTATATTGAAAGGCTCCGTTAGTGATTGTGATTTTGATTTCAGTGAAAGTTACATTATTACTCCATTAGATGGCAGAAAAGACTATCTTTATGAGTGAGTCAGTAGCAAAGGATTTTATAATGAAAAGGACTGAAACAAGGTTGCAAACAAGAAAGTTGTTTTTACTTTTAACAACACCTTATAAGTAGCCTGGTTAAAACCAGACCATTCTCAGTTGTAACTGAGTTAGGGTCTGGCAAAGCTTCATAGACAAATCATTTCCAAATGGGCGTCACCAACGGACGTAGCTCAAACGCCTCTGGGTGCAATTGGATAAACCTAAAACCAATCAGAGCGATGAAGGAGATGACGTATGCAGAGCGACGTTCGTCTGTAATCGAAAAACTTGAATAAACAAGCAGACATTGATTAGCTACTTGCTCAACGTTTATTTAAAATTAACAGCAATACAACTAGAAGTGAATGTGCTTTCCATTAAATAAATCACACACAGTAAACAACACCTTAACAAAAAAAAACTTTGCAATGAACTTTGCAATTTAGACGTGCAAACTGGGTGCCGGTGCGGTGAGACGTACATGCTCGGGCAGATTCGGCTTGAAGTCGGTCATCCTCGGACGCGACGCCGCGCGCGCTGTTACAAAAAAAGTCGTGCACACAGCCAAGCGAAATGGGGTCTTGCCGGTCTTGTGCACCGAACGCGTCATTTTTGCCGCGCGCATTTTTGACGCGTCGAGTATAAACAATGCGTGTCAGCGCGCGCTCTGAACGGTAAAGGGGCAGAGATTTCAGACCTCCGATTATTAAGGAGATCTCCAAGATTTCTCTTCTTGGGAGGAGGGGTGCACAGACCTCTCCCGAATCATCTCCAGCAGTAGCAGCCTCCGAAGCACCACTAACTCCGCCTCCGTTTCCTTCGTAAGCTGATATTAGTATTTAAACATTCTCTATGATAAAAAATGTTTGTGAAAAAAATATTTTAATAACATGGTTTTGGCGATTATAGAGTTCTAATGACGGTGTTCAACTATAACCGTCACACCCCTAGTTCCACGGCGGCATCCATCTTCGTAAATGTACAAAATCTGCTTCACCGTCGCTGTGCTGTCGTCATTGTGTAAAGCCCGCCCCAACGTTTCTGATTGGTGCCGCGATTTCGACGGATTAGAAATGGGCTTGAATGAGCTCTTTGCCAGACTAACTTGCAGAGCAAATCTAAATTTGCCGGAAGTTGTCTGGGTTTTCCCAGGCTACCTTAAGATGCAACTTAAATTAAGCGTAGCGTCAGTTCTGGCAGGTCACGTTAGTCAAACTTGCATCAGCTGACTCTCAGCTGATCCACGTCTACCTATAGGCATACGACGCCTATCACTGTATACATAAGCTCCTTCAGTATTATCAACAGCTATCGCGTTTCTCAGGAGCTAATTACCCTCCTCCATCCCCAGCTCCTCCTCTCGTGCAGTCAGGATTTGGCCTTCTGAGTGCCCTTTGAATCAGAATAAATTCTCGAATTATGTTGTACTTAAAATCTTGAATTAATGATATCTGCAATACATTCATGTTGGTTCTGCTCTGTTAGGGGGGTTATTGCTGCTCTCCCTGCTCTTATCCATGCTAGGCCATACCATACCGCCAATCCTAACTGTATGCAATTGCCAATTGTATTTGATGATAGTGATCCTGACAGAACCATATCAACATAAGACCAGTGGCAAATTCCTGAAGGACTGGCCAAGATCAAGGTGTTGTCATTGGGTAGGCCTGCATGAGTGTTGAGCGGCGGCTGATGGTGTGAGCTCACATATCCGAAAATAGGCGCTGGTTATATAAGACGCATATTTGAGGTCTAAATAACTACATTCTTGCCTAAAAAACTATTCTGTGACACATTCAACAGTAGTATTTGTAAAAATGTGGATGGATTTGCTTGTCAGCCATTACACTTGCTCTGAGAAATGCCATTACACTTGCTCAAGCGGAGTGATACAAACGGTGAAACAGTTCCCGTGGTGATACTGGTAGAATATCGCATGGCTGGAAAAGGCTCTCAGCCAATCAAATTTGAGAACCAAAAAAAAATGTTGTATAAAATATAATGTGATATTATAATTTGGTAAAACTTTATTTTAGGGTTCAATTCTCACTATATATAATAACTAGTTGCTTATTAGTATGTTGTATATTACTAGGATATTAGCTGTTTATTAGTCCTTGTAAAAAACATATTAATGCCCTAGCATGCATGACCATATTCTACATCCCTTATTCCTAACCCAGTACCTAAACTTAAACGCTACAAAAACTAACTTACTAACTATTAACAAGCAGTAAATTAGGAGTTTATTGAGGCAAAAGTTGTAGTAAATTGTAAATATGTGTTCCCTATACTAAAGTGTTACCAATAATTTTACACAGATCAGTAATTATTATTGATGTACAGAGTCATATACTTGTACATTACATTACAATTTGACTTGATATTGGCTGGACAATAAAACTGTTAAACTTAAGCTGTGGTTGAAGTTAACTTGATGTTATATGATTTTTTTTTTTTCTTCACAAAAGGAATTATGGGCTGACAACTTTTAGTACCGCTTGCAGACCCCTGTTGAAGACCCCTGGTATGATGGAACAAGAATTGTTGTATCCAATTTATTATTTTTTTCTTCATACTGTCAGATATGCCAACTTGCACCATCTGGTATTCACCAGTACATGAGATGAAACGTCGGTAAGTTTAATAGAAAACAGGATTAGAAAAGCACATGTGATGAAAGGGGCAGAAATACTTGGATTTGAAGGAGCAGTAGGGAGGCAGTAAAATGGATGGATGATAGACAATTCCACTTGGGAGGATTCTCAGAAAACACCTTGTAATTAGTTGGAAAGCACACTGTAGTTTCAAAGCACCTTGTCCTCTTCCCAGCCACCGGTGACTTCAAATTGCTGGAGGAGCTGGCTCAAAGGTAATGATCTCAGAATATTTGTTGCGGAACAAGCACTGCTCTAGGGACCTTCTGTTTGCCGTGTCTCTGCTTTTACGTTTCTCCATGCACTTTCTCAGTAAATAATGAGAGAATGTGACGGATGGAAACGGAGAGTGGGAGGATAAGAGAGGGAAATTGGGCTTGAGACAATGGAAGCATGTGAAAGAGATTACATGAAATGGCTGGACAAAAAGATAACTGGTTGCGTTTTTCAAAGAAACGTAAGAAGACAGAAGTGACAGAAGTTGGGAGAGAATGAAAAAGAGAATCAAATCACTGACAGAAAGGCTTCCACAGTGGCGTATAAACCCCAGAAATGGTCTCCTGTGGGATGATGTCTAGCTATTTTCTTTCCATTACACACAGAGGCAGCAGAATGCATGTCTGTGGTCTCTAAGAACATTCATCAGTCTTCTTTCTTTGTGCTATATTTGGTACAAAGCAAAATGTGTTTATGCATTTATATATAATTTCACTTAGCTGATTGCTCACTAAAACCCTCTCAGATCGTGTTTCTAAGTTTAAATGTGACATGACATGAACTGGTGAGTGAGTTGTTTACTTACTTTTTAATTAGTCTTTCCATTAATACCATTATTTGTTTATCCAGACTGATTCACAGATGCGGAATGTGCACACAAAAACGAGGGACAGGATTTATCGCATGAACAGCCAATCATAATGCGATGGTGGCATTGCCTCTTCTCACATGACTTTTCTCCATTCATTCTTAGTTACCAAAAACATTATTTTAAGCTCCATTTTAGATACATAGATATATACATAAATATATTGAGATATAAATATATAAAAAGGTTTTTTTCTTTAGTCTCTCATCTGTAAGGGATAATTATGAATTAATGCCTTATTCTTCTATACATCTTCATCTTAATAATCCTCGTTGTTTTTTTAGAACCAATTTAACACAGTTGAATCCTCTAAAACTCTTCCATGAATCTTCAGTTTGTGTTGATTTATTATCGGCACTGACCAGCTAAGCGTCATTATTGAATGGGAAAAGTTTACATAGACAACTTTGGCGAGGTGACATTATTTTCGCTAATTGACAGCAGAGCACAGATGGCGTCGATAGAGCTTGACTTGTGTTTAACACTTTATGTTCCTTTAAGATATTTTAGGTCTAAATTGGGATTTATTTCCATGGTATTTATTTCAGCATAAATCTGAGAGAAACCATTCGGTCACACCATATGCTCATAATGATGTTCATTTTAAAATTCTGGACATTTAAATAACCGTGCCCTGTCAACCACCCACAAACACATGCTATGTGCGTGCACACACAAAGAAAAGTATTTATAATAAATGCTTTTGACTTCGTGTTATCTTTCTTTGGAATGATTCTTTTTTGGAATGAGATTAAAACAGCATGCCATAATACTTCAATTCAGCTTGGCAGCTCATAAAAGCTAACTAAAGCTTTGTTGGTAACACTTTAGATTACGGAAAATATATGAACTAACTCCTATTAACTAGGAGTTTTCCCTCAATAAACCCCTAATTACTGCTTATTGGTAGTTAGTGAGGTAGTGGTTATGTTTAGGTATGAGGTAGGGTTAAGGGATCCGTCATGCAGAATAAGTCCTTAATATGTGCTTGTAAGTGTAAGTGTAATATGTAAGTACTAATAAACAGCCTATGCTAGTAATATGCATGCTAATAAGCAACTAGTGAAAAGTGTTCCCTAATCTAAACTGTGTTACCACTCTGTCACTTTGATATCAGCCGTCCGTTCAGCTGCATCCGCTGAACGTTTACTTCAGAATCAGAATCAGAATGAGCTTTACTGGCAATTATGCTTACACATACAAGGAATTTGATGAAAATATTTGTATGTACAGGTTTGTTATAGAATGTAAGGAAATGTGAATAAGAGGTATGGCATACTATATGAGTATAAATAGTGTACAGTGCTCTTACGATCAGACAGCAACAGTTCAAAAAGGAAGTGGCCTGGATGTCAGGGGTCCAGAGTGATTTTACCAGCTCTTTTACTCACTCTGGATGAGTACAGTTCTTGGAGAGTGGGAAGGGGGTGTAGCGATGATTCTCCCAGCAGTCTGGACTATCCTCTGTAGTCTTCTGAGGTCTGATTTGGTGGCTGAGCCGAATCAGCCAGTAACAGTGTGGAGGACAGACTCTATGACTGCAGAGTAGAACTTTCTCAGCTGATGAAGGAAAAACAACCTCTGCTGGGCCTTTTTCCACAATGGAGCCTATATGAGTGTCCCATTTCAAGTCCTGAGAGATGGTAGTGCTCCGGATCCTGAATGACTCCACTGTTGCCACAGTGTTGTTCATTATGGTGAGTGGGGGAGTGCTGGGGGGTTTCTCCTAAAGTCCACAATTATCTCCACTGTTTTGAGCGTGTTAAGCTCCAGGTTGTTGTGACTGCACCAGACAGACAGCTCTTTAACCTCTTGTCTGAAAGCAGACTTGTCACTGTCCTGGATGAGGTCGATGAATGTGCTGTTGTCTGCAAACTTCAGTAGCTTGACAGAGGGGTCTTTTGCAGTGCAGTCGTTGGTGTTGAGGGAGAAGAGCAGTGGGGAGAGCACACATCTCTGGGGGTGCCAGTGCTGATTGTACAAGTTGGCCGTGAATTTTCCCAATCTCACTAGCTCTTCCCTAGCTGTCTGAAAGCTGGTGATCCATTGACAGATGGAGATAGGAACCGAGAACTGGCTTAGTTTGGTCTGGAGGAATGTTGGGATGATGGTGTTGAAAGCCAAGCTTAAGTCCACAAACAGGATCCTCACATAAGTCAAGTCAAGTCAAGTCATCTTCATTTATATAGCGCTTTTAACAATGGATTGTTTCAAAGCAGCTTTACAGAGATAAACATATAATTTAAGGTAACAGAGATTTTTTTGGCTTTATAGCGGTTCTTGAATAATGTTATTTCCAGCTAAAGTTAATTTTGATTGATTCACCTCCGTCGAAATGATCAGACTTTAAACGCGAACCTGTGATTAACGCTGACGGCGTTCACATGCGCATTAAGAATTGATTCTATAGTTATGTGCTTTTGAAAATATGTGCGCAGGTTTGTAATTCCATACAACCCAGCCTAAACAAACTACTTGTCTTGCCTATAAATTTTGATACAGAATTTTGTTTTATTTTATCACTTCGGGGTACGCGAGCCGGATTTTCAACAACGCTTTATCTGTAGAGTGGGGAAGGGATCCTCCATAGGGAGAGGATAGTTGACACTTCAGCACTGCATTGTCATCGGGTCCAGGCGGATCTCCTTCGTCAGATCTGGATACAGCCTAGATCCGTTAGGCTGCGGGAAAACCTCGGGATAAACAAAGACACTAATATTAGCGTAGATGCCATTCTTCTTATGATGTAACAAGTACATCAAGATTTAAGGGAAGTGTTCCCAGTTCCGGCTGACCTAATCTATGCAGCCTAACATTGAATTATCGAAGTCTATAATGTATTATGTGTATGCTAGGTCAAAGAGATGTGTTTTTAGTCTAGCTTTGAACTGACAGAGTGTGTCTGCTTCCCGGACAATGGTAGGAAGACTGTTCCAAAGTTTTGGTGCTAAATAGGAAAAGGATCTACCGCCAGCAGTCAATTTAGATATTCTAGGTAATATCAACTGGCCGGAATTTTGAGATTGCAATAGACGTGAAGGACTATAATGCATTAAGAGCTCGCTCAAGTACTGCGGAGCTAAACCATTTAGTGCTTTGTAAGTAATCAACAATATTTAAAAATGTATACGATGTTTAATAGGGAGCCAATGCAGTGTTGACAGAACCGGGCTAATATGGTCATATTTCCTGGTTCTGGTAAGAACTCGAGCTGCTGCGTTTTGAACTAGCTGTAGTTTATTTATTAAGCGTGCAGGACAACCACCCAGTAGAGCATTACAATAATCTACCCTTGAGGTCATGAACGCATGAACTAATTGTTCCGCATTTCCCAATGAGAGCATATGGCGTTATTAAATATATTTTTAAGATGGAAAAATGCAGTTTTACAGATACTAGACACGTGGCTTTCAAAAGAAAGGTTGGTATCAAAGAGCACACCCAGGTTCCTAACCGACGACGAAGACTTGACAGAGCAGCCATCAAGTGTTAGACAGTATTCTAGGTTATTACGTGTGGAAGTTTTTTGTCCAATAATTAGAATATCTGTCTTTTCAGAATTTAGTAGTAGGAAATTACTAGTCATCCAATTTTTTATATCAGCTATGCATTCCGTTAATTTTGTGAATTGGTAAGTTTCGTTGGGTTTTGAAGAAATATACAGCTGAGTATCATCGGCATAACAGTGAAAGCTAACTCCATGTTTCCTAATGATATCTCCTAATGGTAGCATGTACAGAGTGAACAGCAACGGTCCTAGTACTGAGCCTTATGGTACGCCATACTGAACTTGTGATCGATAAGACATCTCTTCATTTACTGCTACAAACTGATAACGGTCAGTTAAGTATGATTTAAACCATGCTAGTGCAATTCCACTAATGCCAACATAGTTTTCTAGTCTATTTAAAAGAATGTTGTGGTCAATGGTGTCAAATGCAGCACTAAGATCGAGTAACACTAATAGAGAGATACAACCACGATCGGATGATAAGAGCAAATCATTTGTGACTCTAATGAGAGCAGTCTCAGTACTATGGTACGGTCTAAATCCGGACTGAAAATCCTCGCAGATATCATTTCTTTCTAGAAAGGAACATAGTTGTGAAGAAACTGCTTTTTCTAATATCTTTGACAGAAAAGGAGATCGGCTAATTGACTAATTCTGTAGGATCAAGTTGTGGTTTTTTAACAAGCGGTTTTATCATAGCCAGTTTAAAGGTTTTTGGTACGTATCCTAGAGACAAAGATGAATTAATGATATTAAGAAGAGGATCTATGACCTCTGGAAACATCACTTTCAGTAGCTTAGTCGGTTTAGGATCTAACATACAAGTTGTCGATTTAGATGAATTAACGAGTTTGCAGAATTCTTCCTCTCCTATAGCAACAAATGAATCAAAATTTTCCTCAGGGAGACTACAATGCACTCCCTGATGCGATACTGTGGTAGATAGTTGCATAGATATAATTTTGTCCCTGATATTATCAATCTTATAAGTGAAGAAGTTCATTAAGTCATTACTGCTGTTGCTTGGACACTTCTGAGCTTGAAGCTTTCTTTTTCGTTAGTTTAGCCACTGTTTCAAATAAATACCTTGAATTATGTTTATTTTCTTCTAATAGGGTTGAAAAATAAGCAGATCTAGCAGCTTTTAAAGCTTCTCTGTAATCAATCGAGCTCTCTTTCCACGAAATCCAAAATACCTCTAGTTTAGTTTTCTTCCAGTTGCGCTCCATTTTTCTGGCTGCTCTCTTAATGGCCTGAGTGTGCTCGCTGTACCACGGTGTTGGACTATTTTCTTTAATCTTCTTAAAGCGCAACGGAGCAACTGCGTCTAAAGTGCTGTAAAAGAGAGTGTTAAACGTTTCTGTTGCAATACCAAGTTCTTCTAAGCTATCCGGGATGCTGAGATGATGAAACTGATTAGGAAGATTATTGATAAAGCAATCTTTAGTGGCAGAAGTTATATGTCTAGCGTATTTATAACACGGAGTCGGCTTTGCAGCCTTGGCTAAATGTAAATTACATGAGACTAGATAATGATCTGAGATGTCATCGCTCTGCTGCAGAATTTCAACGACATCAACATCTATTCCATGTGATAATATTAGATCTAGAGTATGATTACGACAGAAAGTCCGCAAATTCTTTGATAAAATCTTTATGGTGCCCTGGTGGCCTGTATACAGTAGCCAGCATATTTCTCAAATGTGATTTATCGTTTACACTATATATTTTTACATTAAGCACCAATACTTCAAAAGAAGTATATTTAAAACTAGATTTCTTAGTGGTTTTGAAAATATTACTATAAATTACAGCAACACCTCCCCCTTTGCCTTTCAGACGAGGTTCATGTTTATAACAGTAGTCTTGTGGGGTTGACTCATTTAAAGTAATGTAATCGTTTGGTTTTAGCTAGGTTTCTGTCAAACACAGCATATCAAGATTATAATCTGAAATCATATCATTAACTATGAGAGATTTTGAAGTAAGGGATCGAATATTCAGCAACCCAAGCTTTATCATTTGCTCATCTGTATTATATCTGTTTTTTTATTTGTTGAACATCAATTAAATTTTTAACCTGACGTTTTTTGGATTTCCAAATTTGGGGAACAGACACAGTCTCTATATGTCTCTACATGATGATATCTAGGTGAAAGAGGCTCTATAAGTCCCAAGTCTAATGAAATGTTACAGGATGTGTAGTCCCATGTTGACCGCATCATCCACAGAGCTATTTGCCCAATTAGCCAACTGCAGTGGGTCCAGAAAGAGTCCAGTGATGTCCTTCAGATGGGCCAGCACCAGTCTTTCAAATGACTTCATGACAACAGACTTTAAAGCAACGGGTCTGTAGTCATTCCAACACTATCTCACGATCAATTCGTACGAGTGATTAAAAGGTGGCTAATTCGTACGAATTCGTACGATTTGTCTAAACCCACGTGATGGGTAGGTTTAGGGACGGCGTCAGGGGTAGGTCATTCGTACGAATTCATACGAATTTGGTAACTCGTAAAATTCGTACGAATTGCCGCGAGATCAGGTTGGTCATTCAGTACTGTGATTTTGGGTTTCTTTGGGATGGGGATGATGGTGGAGCATTTGAAGCAGGAAGGGACTTTGCATAGCTCCAGTGATCTGTTGAAGGTCTTTGAGAAGATAGGGGCCAGCTGGTCAGGGCAGGATTTCAGACAGGCTGGTGAAACGCCGTCTGGGCCTGCTGCTTTCAATAGTTGTTTTCGGGGGTTCTGTAAGTTCTGTAAAGCTACAGAACTTGTTTGACTCATCAATATTTTGTAAGTTTGATGTGTTCATTAAGGTTTATTAAGGGAAGAAAAATAGGGATAGCTCACAGCTGAAGTTATTGTAGAGGCCAGACAGACTCACGGAGGCGATTGGCATCTCACAACTCGCACTTTATTCCCAATCGAACTCGTATAACTGTCTGTCACACGTTCTACCGTCCACATCGTTTCTTAAAGGGTTAGTTCACCCAAAAATGAAAATTAAGTCATGAATTACTCACCCCCATGCTGTACCAACCCCGTAAGGCCTTCGTTCTTCTTCGGAACACAAATGAAGATATTTATGATTAAATCTGAGAGGTTGATCACTCCTCCATAGGCTGCCTAAGGGAATGACACTTGACGGCCCAGAAAGTCATTAAAGAAAATGTTTAAATATTCCATGTCGCAACAGTGGCTCAACTATAAGTTCATCAAGCGACGAGAATACTTTTTGTGCGGAAAAACAAACAAAAATAACGACTTTATTCGACTATTCCTTTTCTTCCTTGTAGGCCTGAAACGAGACTTCAAGAGATTTCCACGACGCATGCGTGAGAATTGCGATCTCCTTCAACTACTTCAGTTAAGTACTCGCGCGTGCGTCGTGGAAATCTCTTGAAGTCTCGTTTCAGGCCTACAAGGAAGAAAAGTAATAGTCGAATAAAGTCGTTATTTTTGTTTGTTTTTTTGCACAAAAAGTATTCTCGTCGCTTGATAAACTTATAGTTGAGCCACTGTTGCGACATGGAATATTTAAACATTTTCTTTAATGACTTTCTGGGCCGTCAAGTGTCATTCCCTTAGGGAGCCTATGGAGGAGTGATCAACCTCTCAGATTTAATCATTTGTGTTCCGAAGACGAACGAAGGCCTTACGTGGTTGGTACAGCATGGGGGTGAGTAATTAATGACTTAATTTTCATTTTTGGGTGAACTAACCCTTTAATGGTCATGAACAACTTTTTTTCGCTATTTGCAAAGATTAATATAAAGATTAATAAAACTTTACACTCACTTCTTTTGGAGGTGCAGCAGGGACACAAATAGTTGGTACCGATTCTTTTTTCAGGAGCAGCTTCTTAGCAAAACCCGCTTTATACTGATCCTCGTTTATAAAGCAGTCTGGTAAGAAGTGATTCGCAAATCGCGAAAACATGAAAGCATTGACGTTGCTCGTGGGGAATATTCCCTTAGAAAACAAAACTCAGCCACTGCGTCTTCAGCGGTTCGGATTTAGGAACATCAAAATGACTGTGTTTGTTATTACACCCAAGAACAGAACACCACAATCGCTTAGACGCCATTCTGCTCCAGCGTATCAACAATAGCGGACTATGATGACAGCTCGCTCTGGGCTGGTCTGTGTTGAAACACTGCTGTCAATCAACAATCGTGGGAGGGGCGTCCGATTTAGTGACGTCACAAAATCGAACGGCTCAATTTGAGGCAGGGGAAAACATATAAGGAGATTAAAACAAAAACACTGGAGGGATTTTTATCATAATATGATGGTTGTGTACAGGCACTGCCAACACACATCTCAGTACAATCAACTTGTAAAAGTGCATGTACCATTATATGACCCCTTTAAAACAATTTTCAGCTCAAAACTTACTTTCAGACACCAGTGTGTATGAAATAACTTACTATTGTGTTCTAATCACAGAATGAGGTACAAATTGTCACGACACACACACGGGAAACAGGGGTTAGATCCAATCGCAGTATTTTAATGGGGTAATCCGTACTCACAACAGTCCAGGCAAGGGTCAAAAATCCAATAAGGCAATCCAGAAACAAACAAGAACCAGGCAGATACATGAACGGAAGTGTGGGGACAAAAACAAGGACTCCGTAACAAACACTAACACAGACAGGGCATATATACACACAGAACTAACAAGGTGACGGGAAACAGCTGAGTGCAATAATCAGATAAGTGGCAGAACAGAATGCTGGGAATTGTAGTCAATAGTGAAGGACACCGTGATAACGAGGACCTCTAGTGATAACCCAGGGAAACACAACCAGACACTGTGACACAAATATATTCATATGCAATCCTAAAGGCTACGTATGCTAACCATTGCGATAATAAATGCACATTATGGAAAATACCTGAAACTGCATAAAGAATCTAGACAAATCATATTTGATTATAATTGTGTATTTATTTGGTTTCATGTTTCATCTGTCTCTTTCTTGAGCCTTTGTTGATACCAGACTAGGTGTTAATAAATGCATGGAGAGAAGAACAGGTGTGGGGTTCTGACCTTCCCTCCACACATGAAAATACAACCATGGAAGCAAGATATGGAAAAGACAAACTCTTTAAATAGATTATTTTCTCAATGTCCAAAATGCTCTATATTTATATTTTTGTTTAGGAGCATACATACTTCTAAGTTACAATATTTAGTTAAATTGGTCACCAAAATAAACAAACCTTGTACAATATGTTGATGGACAGCAGCACTCAATGACTTCTGTCAGACTATTGTAATGATAAAAGTACTGATAAAAGTATTCATAAAAAACATGCTATCTTTTCCTATGACTGAAAGGCTTGTCAATATAGTTTTGTCTTTTCCCGCATCGACTACTGCAATGCACTTCTTGCTGGGGTTCCTAAAACCACACTCAACAAATTGCAGTGTGTGCACAATTCTGCTGCTAGGATCTTGACTGGTGTCAGGAGAAATGAACACATCACTCCAACATTGAAGTCCTTGCACTGGCTCCCAGTCAGGTTCCGCATTGATTTTAAAATCCTTATGCTTACATTTAAAGTATAAGGTACCTCAGTATCTGTCTGCGCTTTTAACTTTATATAATCCTAAGTGCCATTTGCACTCCTCTAAAGCTGGTTTACTTACTGTTCCATGTAAAACACGTTTGCGATCTGTAGGGGACAGGGCTTTCTCATGCTCCTACTCTTAAATTAGAGATGATGCACAAAATTTAAGCCTTTTTAAATCTAATCTAAAAAAAATGTTTTGGGGGTTAACATTTTCTTTATGGGTTGAACTATTTTGTATTCCAGAGTGGGTTTTTGTTGTTGTTGTTTTGTACGCTGTGTATTTCTATCTATGTATTTTTTTTTCATTGTATTCTTTTTATTGTGTAAAGTGCCTTGAGAAGCTGCTTTAAAGGCGCTATATAAAATAAAGTGTTTTTATTATTATCATTATTATTACTCAGAAAAAGGCTATGTGTTTTTCTATTTTTATTTGATGTGTTCTGGTCAGTCAGCAATCATTTTTAGTGTTCAGGATGATATGAGCAATTTTTACACAATTATTTCAATGTTTGTTTGACCTTTTATCTGCTGCAACAAATATATAAGTAGCTGCTAATGACAGATGAAATATGCAGAGAAATTCAGAGATGCAATTAAATACAGCCCTAAAGGCATTACTTGCATGACTAGATGTCAATAAACAAGTTGGTGTCATTTGGGGGAAGAGACTACATCAGCTTTGCACATACTGTTGAACTTTAGCCTCTGGATGTTTAATCTTAGGATAAGAGTGTTCTCTATTGACTGTGCTCAAAGTCATTTTTCTTAATTCCTGGTTTTCCACTAAGTAATCTGCACTTCAGATTCTTGACACTTCTCAGTGCACCATGGGAGGGATATTCAAGTTCTTTATCAATAACCCTTAGAGACCAAGTTGTGTAGTGATTAAAAGTTATTCTTAAATTAAAATATATAAATAAATAAAAAAATATTAATTAACAGTTTAGTAAGTAAGTAAGTAACGTTTATTTATAGAGCGCTTTTCATAGATAAAATCACAAAGTGCTTTACAAAGTGCAACCGCAATAATAAAACAGTATACAATCAGTAAAAATTTGATGGGTAGCCAGTGTAGGGAGGACAAATTGGGTGTGATGTGTGTCCTTCTGCCAGATCTTGTTAAAAGCCTTGCCACAGCATTTTAAACCATTTGAAGAAGATTTAGAGTAGTCAAGTCAAGTCAAATATATATATATAGCGCTTTTCACAATACAGATTGTATCAAAGCTGCTTCACAGTATCAATCAAAACAACTTAACAATGTTTGTTTATTACTGGAAAAAAAGACATCCAAGTTTGGTAGAGCTGATCAATGGTAATGGCAGTCCAAAGACATTGACTGGTCAAACCAGACACCTAGATTTCTGATGCTCGACTGGACAGAGGAGCTCAGAGAACCAAGGATGGATGGTATTTTGTTGGAAGTGGAAGTGGACCTAGGACAGAGCCCTGGGGAACACCATTCAAGAATGGAGTGGCTTCAGACAGTATACCATTTACATATACAGAAAAAGTTCTGTCACTCAAGTAAGAGGAAGACCACTTTAAAACAGACCCAACGATGCTAAACTCTTTTTCTAATCTATTCAACAGTATTTTGCGGTCCACTGTATCGAAAGCTGATGATAAATCCAATAGAACCAATACTGAGTAACTTCCAGAGTCAGCAGCCATCTGTACTTCAATAGACACTTTGAGGAGAGCAGTCTCAGTAGAGTGCATCCTTCTAAAACCAGACTGATACTTATCCAAAAGTTCATTGTTACTTAGAAAAGCTGTCAGCTGCTCAGCTACTACCTTCTCCATGACTTTTGAGAGAAAAGCCCGTTTTGATTTTGGCCTATATTGGTCCAAATTGGGCTTTTTTAAAATGGGGCTGATCACTGCCTGTTTATAAAAGTTTGGGACGGATCAATCACTTTAAAGAACAAGGAAGTTGGTAATATATCCAACGGGCATAAGGATGGCTTCATCGTTTTAAGTACGACCATGACATCATCTAATGAGACAGCAGAAAAGCTAGCCCAGGAGCAATTTGGAGTAGCTACAACAGTGATGCTCTCATCAGATGATTTTACACTTGCTCTGATCTTATTCACCTTATTTACGAAGTATTTAAAAAAATTGTTGCTGTCATCAATGGTGAAAACAGGCACCAGTGGAGTTGAGGGTGAAACAATATTCTAATAATGTTTACACAAACATTAAATGTATCATAACATGAAGTTTGTTGCATTGTACAACTCTAAATATGCTTTTTCAGTTTTTACCATAGGTCAGTGAGGTGTAGAAATGTCCAAGGATCAGGAAACCAGAGAGTGTTTGAGGGCTAGTGAGATTTCAGCCTACTAGCTTACTGAAAGAACCATTACAAATATCAAAGCTGCTTTAGGCCTTTGCCTAAATATACATTTTCAGTTTACTTTACAGCAGGGTCAGAAAATCTGTAAAGAATATTTGAGTGTTTAAAGCCTTCCAGCTACCTGGGAAATCTTCTCAGGAATGAGAAAGCATTTGTATTTGTATATTTCAACTGGAAGATGTTTAGATGGACATTGAATTGGTCGCCACGTCTGCTATACTGTGTTTCTGTTTTAAAGTTTTCATGTCATTGTTTACTGTTTGAAACTGACTGGACTTTGTAATGGTCTTCAAGGTACATCACCTGACCTGATTCAAGTTTGACTGCATTCAACAACATCCTGCATTCATGCTTATACAATTCATTCTATCAACATAGTTGTAAATGCTGTAAGTTCAATACTCAGAATGTTTTCCTTTTTAAAATTCATTATGAAGGCCATGCTTCACGGCTTCCAAATAATACAATACAGGTAAAAAATTCTTAATTTTGAAGTAAAAAAAAGAGTAAAGCAGAAAAAGATAATAGGAACAGTATAAGTCGAGTTTTGTACATGCAATGATCATATTTATTAGAAAAGAGAATATAGGCAAGATCACTTCTTTTTTTGATCTGATACCACCTCTACTAAATGACCAAGTTATACAATTTCTAAGGTAATTATAGCCATTTATTATTACATATATACTTGCTTTTTATATTAACAACATTTACAGAACATGATAAACCATTTAATAACTTTTAAATGGAACATCACTAAATGTGCATCATTCTCTATCACAATTTCTGGCAAACATGATTATTTCTGTAAACATGAGTGCTGTCTGTCTGTGACTACTTGCACTTTTTAGCATTTCTGCTTGTGTTCAGATGAATGAAAGGAAAATAAGTTCATATCTTCCATACTTAACGCTGTTTATTTTCACTTTGAAGTTTATTATACACAATATTCAGGTTAAATAAATATATAATAAAAACGATAATAACAAATGTCAAATATTCAGTCCTTCAACAGTATTGGTAACTAACCTAATTACACATTAGCTTAACTACCAGTCTTCACTCTATTTTGAGCTAAAAATAGGAGGTTAGTATCTAGAATAATAATAAAGGTGTCAGCTGGGCATGGAGAAAAAGCACAGCTGAATAGAAGAAGAAAATTGATACACACACCAATTTAATTTAGAGATATTGTTATAAAATTAGGATTTTGTAAAAAAAAAGTTAAAAAGGAGTTCAGTCCTGTTCAGAGCTGTGACAGAAAATTTCTAAAAAACCCTCCAAACAAATCGTGTAGGCTAGTATTTATGTTACTAAAACGTGTATGTGAAATATTATGACTAGGGATGTCCATTTTCAGTTTTCAGGAATATTAATTATCAATTTCCATTCAAATTAATGATCGTTAAAGTTTTTATGTTAAAATACGTTCTCACACTCTCTTAAACCAGTTTATTGTTCATTGTCTACTATTCCATTCATGGGTTTGTCTCCCTCAATAGTATAAACATTGAGCCTCCTCAGGCACCATCAAAACACTGAGAGCGGCCCGCTCAGATCCGTCAATCTCTTTCCAACTGGGCATGGCTACTGTAGCAGGATGAGCCAGAGGGTGTTTAGCCGGTGTGGGACAATGGCTGATGTGTTACATGAGAAAACACATTCAGCTTCGGTTATAGAAGTGCAAACCAAAATTTGCTGCATTTAGACCTTTTATTAAACAAGTCATGAACACATGGCATTATGATGCAACGCGCTACAATGGATGCTTCAATACCATACAACATCACGATGCATCCGTTAAGAGAGACAAATGTATTAGTTAGTTTATAATGTTTACCGGTATTTTGATGTGTCCAGTGTAGACCGTCTATCGTGGCGCGTCATGTCAAAAATGCGTTTGGTGCAGAAACGTTATTATAAGCAAGATGCCCGCGTTCGCTCTGGACAGAGTGTTTGCTTACAACACAGCTAAAAGTATTCCTAATATGTTGGACCTTTTATTAAAAGTAGCCTGCTTTTACCTGTTGAGACATGCAGACAAGAGCTGTGCTTGTGATATTTGAGTTGGGAGAGGCGGAATGGGTGAAAGGGCATGTAAGGGGCATTTGAAATGTTGTTCGAAAATATGCTTTATTCTTGTAATTTTGCAAGGTGCCATTAGTGTCATAGAAGTTTAATACATCACCTTTATCTTGGTTAAAGAAGTTACTGCTGGAATGCATGTGTGCTAGACTGATGTTGCGCCAATTTTCCGCAGTTCCCGTCTGTCATGAGTGCAGTGGTGTCTGTTAACAGACACTGGAGGCACACAAATAGTGCTCTTCACATGAAGTGTCTATTAAAGTCTATTAAAGGTAGGGTAGGCAATTAGCAAAGAGGCTAGCAATAGCAAATTAGCTTTGAAAGCATGAGATCCCACTCTCCCTTCAAAGCGTCTCGAAAGCCTCACTTCCTCCAAAACACATGAATGCACACAGCAGATTCTGCAAAGTGTTACGAGAGACAGCGCTAAATTACCTCATGTCTCAAAGCACATAACATTACAATAATCATTTTTGATTATTTGAAGTTTTTTGATTGTAATAGATAGCGTGGGTGCTTGGGTGCGGCCGCCCCAGGGCCCCGTGCCAATTAGGGGCCCCTCAAACGCCGGCGATCTTGCATCACTGGACAGGAACGGGGCCCTCGCCAGCAATGATGCCGGTAACGCGTTACTCTAATCTGAAGACTTTTTTCAGTAACGAGTAATCTAACACGTTACTATTTCCAAACCAGTAATAAGATTAAAATTACTTATCCAAGTTACTGTGCGTTACTATTTTTGTCATTTTCTTTAGTAGAAATGATGGCTGATATGCAATATGAAACGAAATGTGTGTGAGAAGGCAGAATCGCGACACACCCCTTCCAACTCCCAGAGTTATCCTTCCCGTCCAGATCCAATGCTACCACATCTTTAAATTACTATTAGTATTATTTGAAGTTAACATTGTAAAATACGAAGACCTACACCACAAAACTAGTTGAGGATAAATTCTTTAAAATTGGGCAATTCCAGCGTTATGGACGTGACATTTGAGATAAAAAACTTGAAATGTAAATTCTCAGAAAAACCATTTAATACCAATATATTGAAACTTCTGTTTATCCATACTCCCTTAAAGGGATAGTTCACCTCTGGGAAGATGAATGTGTATTTAATATTGGTCATTTATATAGTAGAATGTGAAATTATTTTTGAAATTGAAGCATTCTAAACTGAGAAAAGGCAGAAAATGTATTTTTACTCATATGGCTGTAAGACAACAACTCCCAGAATGCACTTGCTTTGCTTCCCTTACGAGGCCACTCCCAAACCACGCCTACCGGTTACAGGCGGCAGAATCTGAAAAATGGATACAACTAGGCTTGCTTTGATACATTGTGAGTTATTTGATAAATTTCCATCGAAATGGTGCTAAATTGCGTTGTGCCAGGATGTACTAGCCTAATGTATATAACACAACTTAGACTTTCACATTAAAAATATGATGCAAGGCAGGACCATGTCAAGAGAGTAGCTTAGTAGCTCTGCATATGAACTGTTTTCCTCCAATTGAAATCACTATTTCTCTAAGCTAATACATTATCTAGGCTAATCCATACTCTAGTAACACTAAAGGTTTATAAAAGAACCACAACCAATGTGAGTTATAACTTTTAATTAAAAAAATAATTAATATTAACACTTTTACACTCAAAGCTCTGCGGATTCAGCGATCTCGTCCAGAAGAAAATGGCATCGCTGAGATTCGCGACAGCAATAATACTCTATATCTGTTTCCATAGGCGCACAACGAGAGCTCTGACACCGCCAGTCCGCCCCAGCTCGAGTCTGGCCGGGCTCAGGTCTCACTCCGGCCGCCTCTTGTTCCTCCATCTCTCACAACTGTTTATCGCTGTATTGCGGCTCATACAGGTAGCCGCGAGCATCAGATTAACTTCAAAACTACCTTCCACCACCGTAATTAGCCTACTATACAAACTTTCTACACAGACCAAGAGGCAAGAGCCTGTTAGCTTAGCTTCTACAGAAAGATGGCTGACACTATCTTTACATTTTGTGAGTGAGATCCCACCCCATATGAGTGGGAAAAACATCTGGAACACTGGCTGTAGTCTTTAGCCTCTGGCACAAAATTTTTTTCCATACTAAAAATTATTTTTTTCTCTCATATGAGGGGGGTGGGTGGGGGGGGGGGGGGGGGGGGTATGGTGGGGGTTAGCATGGTAGTTCGAAAATACTACTGGTTTTCTACTGGAACAAAGCTTAATGCTAAATCCTGAAGTATCCCTTTAACAAAGGAGTCCAGACATTAGAGAAATATCAGTCTACACATGTGTTGTATATTTAATAGTAGGGAAATACACATCCGTACACGGACGTGACTCAAAAAAACTTTTAGGTGGCAAAAGTACAAAAAGTAATACTACCCACCGGATGAAGAAGGGTTGGCTCTCCACAGAACATAAAATATTAATTTTGTCTTATTTTTCGTGTTTGCATTTATGAGGGAAAAACAATGTTACGTGACAGTTCCCCCTTACGGATGTGAGAGACTGCTTTAAAACTTTCACAGAGACATCAAACATAAAGCACAAAGCCTTTCATTGAAGCGAATTTCATTTTGTATTAATTGTATCTTAATTTCAATCAATGTTTCATCAACCAATTGCCTGTATTTAATAAATAAGAAGTAAATATAGCAGACAATAGATAATCACGACACGGAGGCGCCGGGGCGTGAACTGGAGCTCGTCTTGTGAGTCATAAATGAACCGAGACACAGCGTATAAGGTAGGCCTACTTGCCTCACACACCTGAGAAATATATCTATAGAAAGCTCGAAATGTGTACTTGTACAGAACAATTCAAAACGAAAGAAAACAGACTGTTCTCTGAAAAGAACGAGATAGTCTTTATGTTTTATTTAACATATAAGCTTACTTGGCTCAACAAGTGACACGTTATTACATATGCATTCATCAGATATTTTAAGATTTTTTTTTTATGGTTTTAATTTTAAAATGACAGAGGTAGCAGAGGGCCCCATGATGAATCTCCTGTACTGAGAGTCTAGCTCCGCCCCTGGCCGTGATCCAAGAGACTATTGAGAGTGAGGAGTCACGTGCCGATTTGGGCGGGGTTTGAGCCGGTCGGCCATGACGGAAGGAGACGCTATCGGTTGCCAGGGGCAATGCCTTCAGAACTTCACAGAGGCGCGACTAAAGGCGCGACTAAACATTCCAGAAATAGCTAAAGAGAGACAGCGCAGCTTAGTTTTTGTTTACATTTAACATTTTAGCGATACGCCGCAGTTTCTTTGGAATATATGGAGAAGAAGGAAGAGAAATGAAAGGGGTTCTATCGGGAGAGACTAAATAACAATGCTAGCCAGCTTTATTTAGAGAAACTGCTTGTCAATAAACTGACAGCAGCAACAGCGAGCAAAGCATGATTTCCAAAGCAACACATTTCAGCACAGTTCGCCTTTTATTTAACACAAGCGAACGAAATTAATACTGTTATTCAACTAGAGTAGTTTAATTTGTTATAGATATATCTGTACCGCGAAATGTTTTAAAAAGACGCTTTTTTAATGACGTACGATTCGCATTGACAGGGGAATGTCCGATCTGTCCGCTTAACGTTGCACGGCAGGTGCAAATGCACGTATCTGATTCATATCAGATTTATTTCCACATATGAATGAGGCCTGAAACATCAAGTATGACTGAACTCTCGCAGTTTAACGTTACAGGTTTGGGGGTTTCTAAGTCTTGCACCCAGCCGCAGCAGAATTGTTCATAAGCTTCTAATGACTTAAAGCTTCTGAACTCTTGCATTGTGTAGGCAGTAACGTTAGGCACTGATACCATAAACCAGGTAATTGACTATGTCAGGGTATGTGAAAGGTGGTAGTGCTTTGGGTCTTTCGTCCATTCTGTAGCAGGTCGTACGGGTCCATGTTGTTGATGTCAAGTAGTTTCTCTAAATAGCGCTGCTTGGTGTTGTTGTCTCTCCCGATAGAGCCCCTTTCCTTTTGCTTCCCCCTTCTTCATTTATTCCCAAGAAACTCTGCCTTATCGCAAAAATGCAAACAAATATCAAGCTGCTCTCTTTCTCTGTCACTATTTCTCTCGGTCTCATGGTCGAAGTAACCATGACAATGGATAGGGTATCCTTCCAAGATGGCGAATCCTTACCACAATGCAACGCGGAGTGATACGCGTGACGTCACATTCTCATTCTCAATACACAGTGAGTTTTTAAAAGCTTAGCTTAAATGTATGCTATACACAAATAGTGCCCATAAAAGACTGTTGAGAACGTATTTTCAATTAAAAACGGAGTGGAAAGCTTGTACCCGGAAATGGTATTAGTTACATCACTGCAGATTTCTCCCTCTGCTCATCTGAACACGAGCAAAGATGCTTATAGACACACAGACAGCGCTGACCTCTAACATCTCACTCACAGTGCTTATTCTAACAGAGAAGAGCTTATTAGAAATGACAGAGAGGCAGAATAACATTGTCACCATAAATAAGGCTGAAGTACTTGTTGCCATGTTATACTTTAGACATTTGATCACAGTGTTTGAGGTGCCCATAATTTTACTTGCAGATACATTTTTTCAATCAAGGCAAGGGTGCGCGTTTTACATTATACAGAACATGCAGCGTGCAAGGTGTAGTGCGCACACTAACGTTGGATGAATATAGACGGTTTTCGCCACCTGCTTGTATGATTACTGAACGCAGTTGTGCTGTAATTTAATCAATAATCTGTAAACCTAATAGATTAAATCATTAATCCAGATTAATTGATCAACAATTAATCATTAACATCCATAATTTGCTTTATATGATATAGCTATAACTAGTTAAATACTGTAAGAGTTGCGTCGCACAGTAAAGAACTTATCTGAAGCAGCAGAGAGGAGCAGCAACTGGCTGTGGTTGAGACGGAAATATTCTGGCTGGCTGTGTGCAGGCCGCCACGCTACGGTTTCGTAGAATTCTTGAAAAACTTGAAGAGTCTGTTGGTTTATTTGTATAGTTTGCATAGTAATTACAGTTATTACGTTCCTGTGTATATTGCGTGAATGAGTGTTGGTGTTTGGGCAGATATTGTGTTTTGCGGTAGGTAGTATGCCATACGGAACCGTTGCCACTGAAACTACTTTAACGGAAGACAGTGGGGCTCGACAGCCTTAGTCAAACGGGTTGGCGCATATGGTTGGTTTGCGGAGAGATTGTGGTTAGGTCACATGTGAACTACGAAGAAGGAGCAACCTCAGCAGCAGGAGGGATGTAAAGGTCAGTAAACTGGGCTGAGTTGAGTGGGGGACGGAGGGGGGTGACTCTGGGACGCCAGAGTCACTGTCGAGCCCTCTTGAGGTGTCGTGGGCTAGTCGACGAAACACTGAGGACGGAAGGTGCCCACTTGAAGACCCTAGAGATGTCGCCTACTTGGCTCAATCCAGACGGTTGTCGTGCTGGTCCACTGGGGAGACCACACTGTAGTTGCAGCCGTTGTGTGTGCTGACGCGCCAAGTACACTGCAGCCGTTAACGCCGGACAGAAGGAGATTCACACCACCATATGGAAAGAAGTGTAAATGGATGGAGAAGCATGGGTTACTGTAAAGCTACGTCTTAGTTTGTGCTCATCTTGGCGAAAGCCGAGTACAAATCAGCATGAAGTTTTAACATCTACTCTCGTGTAATGGAAATCATGTGCCCTTCAGGTGAAGTCAGAAATATTGCAGTTATGAGTTCTGAGCACGTGATTGATCAAATGAAGTTGTATTTAAGTGGGAAACTGTATATAATGTATAAGTTATCTTGTTGTGATGTTGGTAGGGGAGTGTCGATTTTAAACATTGCAAACAATTTTAATTTTATATGCTGCATTTCAATCATTTTAATGGTTTGATGTAGGAAAAATTTGTAAAGTTATTCATTCGAACTCAGTTACGGATTACCATGATATTGTGTTGGGCTAACAGTGTCATGCTAACCAGCCAAACCTTGATCCCATTGCAAAAGCTCAGAATATTCCTTTGAAGAACAAAAAAGGTTTGATTGTATTTTTATTTTTTAACCCTCTGGGGTCCTTCATTTAACAGTCACACTCGGGACCTTCGGGTCCAAATGGGCCGAAAGGGCGGGATTCATATTTATAAAAAAAAAATCATACTTTTTTTTTTTTACTTGTTATTTATAATATTTTTTCTTTTCTTTTTTGGTGTTTTGAGATAATTTTATGATTTATAATTAATATTTATACAATAATTATGACCCATTTTTTCCCATTGAACATAATAGAAATTTTTTTTTAATATATATTTTTTTAAAAAATTTTATCAAAGCTGTATTACATTTTAGAGTGAAGCCTAGGCCTCATGAAAGCAATTTTTGAAAAAAAAAATAGATGCCATCTAGTGGACACACTGAGCATTTTTATCACGCAATAGCACATTTTTACCACTAGTGGATTTACAGCTCTCTGTAGAAAGGCTTGGGGATTCTAGTGATTTTTGCAAATATATGCCAATTTTTTTTCAGGTTGTTGATTTTAAAATATAATAACAGATTCTCAAAGACTATTTTTGTCTTGTTTTTTGTTTGTTTGGTTGGTTTAAATGGTAATTTGAAGTGCCAGTTTTACTTTATAATACAGATTATTATAAATATATAATACAGTGAGTGTGTGTGTGTGTGTGTGTGTGTGTGTGTGTGTCTGTTTTGCACTCTTGATGTTTTAGAGATTCACCCCTTCACCGTTGAGTCATTTTTTCTGCATTCTGGCTGATTTGTATGCACAAAAAACTGTTTTCATATTTTTGACAATTTCCCATTCATTTCCAATGGGGGTCATTTAGACCCGAAGGTCCTGAGTGTGACTATTTTTTTTTTTTACAACCACTTAGAGTATTCAAATAGACTATTCTATTTGAATAGTCTGTGTTTTCATATTGAATAGTCTGTGTTTTCATATTTTTGCCATTTTCACATTCATTTCCTATGCGGGTCCATTTGGACCAGAAGGTCCTGAGTGTGACTATTTTTTTTTTACAACCACTTAGACTATTCAAATCCTGTCCCCAATTTTTTTGGGTGTTCACATACCTAATACCATAAAAGTCACCAAGTTTCGTAACATTCCGATGAAGCTGTGATTTTTAAAAATTCAAAACAGATGTATATGTAATCTGAATTTATTAGTGTGTATGTGTATAAAAGTGTGTTTGTGTGTGTGTGTGTGTGTGTGTGTGGATGTGTCTGTTTTGCACTCTTGATGTTTTATAGATTCACCCCTTCACTGTTGTGTGCTTTTTTTCTGAATCGTGGCTGATTTGTAGATTGTACGCACAAAAGAACTCTGTATTTTCACATTTTTGCCAATTTCCCATTCATTTCCTATGCGGGTCCATTTGGACCCGAAGGTCCTGAGTGTGACTATTTTTTTTACACCCACTTAGACTATTCACATCCTGTCCCCAATTTTTTTGGGTGTTCATATACCAAATACCAACAAAGTCACCAAATTTCGGACCATTCCGAAAAAGCTGTGATTTTAAAAAAAATTTTATTTGAAATTTTCCGGACCATTTGGGCCGAACAACCCCAGAAAGCATGTGTCTAACTAATCAAAACCTAAGCCTGATGCAGTTAAGTAAATTCTTGGTATTGGTTCCTCCGATAGCTGTTGGGAACAGCTGTACTTTGAACTCCAGTTTGGAGAAGCAAAATAAGTGTTTATTCACCATGTCCCACCTGAGAGCAGAATGCCAGTGTGACTGGTATCTGGTGGTGACATTACGTCAGCTGGGAATCCGTTGCACGCAACAGATCAGATAGAGCAAACAGGACATTTTCCATGGTACCTTCATATGCATTGATTCCTACGTTCTTCTGACGTCCGGGAACTTGTTTCTGTCGTATAGGGAAGATTTTCAAGAGAACAGACCCACTGGGTGCAATAAGTCGTTCATTCATTATTTAACAGATCTGATGATGACACCTTAGAAATTAGATAAGCTGTATGATATGCTCAGGGACTGCTTTAACAAACTTATTTCCACCTGAGTCCTGGAGCCCTTGTTTGTGTGTTTAACAAGTGCTGTAACATTGCTGTTGCTCGGTAATTGATGTTTGTGCCTCCTTCTGTGTACAGGTATTGAGTTTGCAGAGTACTAAGTGAGAAACAATGACAGCTGGTGCTTGAAAAAAATTGCCTTTCTAATCTGTCACTTATTTTTTTAAAGTCTTAACTTTTCTATATGAATACCGGTATGTTTTGCCCATATATCAGTACATCATCTGTTCCTTGCTGTTGCTTGTTTGTTCTTGTTCTTTGATATGGTGTTGGCACACCGCTCACACTGTGATGTAAAAGCATTCGCCACAAGCATAGCTTTCAGAGTTTCTGAGTTTCAGGCTTCCTTTGAGGAATGTTATCTGGGCTCGGTTAAAGCAAACTGTGGTCCATGGCTGACCATCAACCACACTTTAAAAAATAAATAAGCAGCAAAACAAAATAGCAACTTTGACCAAAAGAGTATTTCTAATCAAGAAGTTGGGAGGCTTCAACAACCTGATTAAACTGCTTGGAGGAATGTAATGGCATTGTGAATAGCTTAATAAAACTACTATTTTCAATTTCAGCAAATAATATTCTCATTTGACTCTCTTTGAAAGAACTAAAAGTGCACCAAAAGTAGAAAAGAAATACGGTATTGTGCAAATGATGCTGTAAATAAGGATATAAAAAAAGGAAAAAAGTCAAATTTATCATTGAACTTCTAATCGCTAAATCAAAATAATATTTGGTGCCTTCAAAGCACACTTTCAAGGTAATTTGCAGGTAGGTTGTTGAGCTTAGCATTTTGGAAACATTCCCAAGCTTCATCTATGATTTTTTTCCTCACTTGCTTCAGTCTCTTAGTGTAATTCCAGGCTGACTCGATGAGGTTGAGATCAGGGCTCTGTGTGAGTCATACCATCTGTTGCAGTACTTGTTCTACAAAACTCTCCCTGGATTATGACAATATTTGGAAAAGAAAGGTTTGGAATGGATTTGGTTATTTCCTACTGAAACACTAAAGCAGAATTCTTTTAATTAACCATCTAATATTCACAAGCTGTGTGGTTCTGGTGTGGCAACCGGAGCCTGACTGGAGAGTACCATCATGGATCAGTGTGGATTGTAATATCTATCTATCTATCTATCTATCTATCTATCTATCTATCTATCTATCTATCTATCTATCTATCTATCTATCTATCTATCTATCTATCTATCTATCTATCTATCTATCTATCTATCTATCTATCTATCTATCTATCTATCTATCTATCTATCTATCTATCTATCTATCTATCTATCTATCTATCCTCTTAGTTATAAAGCTCAACAGAAATGCTGATAATCCCTGATACATGTAAACCATTTCCCCTCTTCCACTCTTGCTTATTGCTTTACTGAAGAAATCCCCTGCTACAGGCACAGGTTATTAAGGAAACCTAAATTGCCTCAGGGGAGAGCAGCTCAGTGACAAGGAGGTCATTTTCATTGAGATTATATCATTAGGACAGATTAAACACTAAAGACCCTTTATCCAACCGTAATCTGTTTGTTTTGATGCTCAAATGGGTGTGCGTGACTCTGAATAAACATTGTCATGGGAATATTCCCTATGATACAAAATACACAAATCTACAAGGAAGTATAGCATAGCAACAAAAAAGTTTGTAGCTTTACCTGGATACAAGGATTTCAAAACACCATGGATTGCCAGAAAAAAAGTCAGTCTCTTGCTCAAAATCCTTAGTTCATCTCTCAAAAGTAAATATCTGTGTCAATGAACATGTCAGTGCCATCAGAATGACAAGTCCTTGTGTCATTGTGTACGGATAAGACAGTCAAATTGCTTAGTCATGTTGTCAATATAACAGTGTACTCTGGAGGGATGTTCTTTTTTAAACTATGGCTAAAGTTTTGATGACAATTATTGTGTTACACCTTAGTGTATGTGGGAGTTTGATTGCAAGAGACTGGACAAGATTCATATTTACACTTTTACTGTTTGTACTGTGATTTATTGACAAACCATGTCATTGCGATACAGAAAGGAGAAGACAGCACTGCCTAGCACAAAGAAAAAAAAAGAGAAAAAAATGTGAACAGGACAGATTTAGAAAAAAGTCTAATGGAAATGTATATAAATATGCTTGACATTCAACCATTTTGCATGTAAGGACTTATGCTATGAACTAATGCCTAATGGGGGGTGAGACTATTCAACAGAGACCTGTTATAATACATTTTGATCAACATGACATAAGCAATTGATAATGTAGGAAACAGCAGAGAATTGTACGTAATCAACATGGATGTACCAAAGCATTTGCAACTTGTTCAAAGAAATGAGAAACTGCTTTTTTGATGTGCACAAGTGACACAATGATGTGAAGATTGAACAGTTTTGAGAATTTCAATTCTTATCTGAGAAATGTACCAAAGCAACTGAGAAAAACTGTATTGCAAATTGACTGTCGTTCTTTCTACTTTGAGTAAAGATAAAGGATGGAGCTAGATTTGTTTTACAAATGTTTATGTTACATCAGTCATTCAAGTTAGTGCTCTGCTTACATATGCACCGTTAATGATACAGTTCCCACATGTGTACCAAAATAAATTAGAAATATACACATCGGTTTGTTGGTGGACATACTCTTGTTAATGCTGATGCTGAGGAATTACAGTTGCACCTTAAACTGAGTAGTGTATCACTATGACTGGGCCATCTGGCCAATCAGAGCAGAGTAGGTTCACTGAAAGCAGGGATTTAGAGAGACTGATTCATCCGTCAAGTCTTTTGAGAATCCTTGAAAAATGTGGTGATGTGAAATGTATATTATGAGAAAATGTAACTTTTTTTTTTGTTTACCTGTGATGCATGTAAACCTGTTGTAGGAGACATCCAAAACAAAATTAGGAGCCTTTAAAATATCATAATAGGGGCACTTTAACCCTCATCTGGTCTGGGAGGTAAATTTAGAATTCCTCAATGATCTTTCACACAAAGATTGGCCAACTGATAATGACTCACAAAAATGTCATTTAGAAACAGCTCCAGCTTGGCAATGTCCCAAATTGAATATTTTGTTTAAATTAAATCCTGCTGGAATTTGATGGTTTTAATTTTATGAGTAGTAGGTACCTCCACAAAACAACAAATCGAGCACAGTATGATGCCAAACTCAACTGATGTACCAGATGACAGGGTTTATTTAATGCTCTATGATGCAAAACATTGTTCTTCAGGTTGGCTTATATTGTTTAAATGTGTTTTATAATGTTATAATGGTAACAATAAATACTTGAACATTGTCTCCTAGAGACAAGTTTTCTTTCAGTGTTGTCACTAGTTCTGCTGCATGCAAATGGACTGTAACTAATTGTGTTTAACCACTGAAACACTCTCTTAGAATATGTATTTTTGCTTGAAGGGGCATTATACTTGCTGTCTGTCAGATGTCAAAACATCTGGCAAAAGAAGAGCTTTAGTCACAGTAATTATTATCAGGATGTCAGAGCCTTTCACAGAAGAACAACAAAACGACAGCAGTGGGACCAGATTGTGCTGTTGCCCAGAGGACGTCTCAAATATTATAACCCTTTTATGTTATTGTCTAATGAGAATAGACTCGTCAGTGCATGTAATGCTTTTTAAAACTCAATGTTGTAGCAAATTGAGTAACCAAGCAAAGAGCATAACAACAAACTTGACTTTTAGGTCGAAGAAAAACGAAATCTTATTTAGTATTCCATTCAAATTATTTGTAAAGTGCTTCTAAATATGCTTATTATTCTAAAGCAGCTTTACAAAAAATAGTGGCAAGGAAAAACTCCCTTGGATGTTTGAGAAGACGATAAATAAATAAATAAATGCAAATTATGTAATGTAGCCACATAGTAAATGAAAATAATTAATAGTTTGTTGCTTAATTAAATATAAATACAATGATTAAAACTATAGGAATCCATGCAAAATGCATTTATTTTTATTAAACCAGAGAACAAACAATTTGAGTTCAAGGTCTATGGGGGACAATGTGAAGGAAAACAGGATTTGAGATCCACATATGCTGACAAATTCATGCTGCATCTGTACAAGGCTTTGTAATTAGTAGGGGGGCGTATATTGATTTAATGGGGATGGTAATTTAGCTGGCAGTGACTCACACAATTTCTTTTGTGTGCTGGTGATTGTGCGGATTGCAGCAGCTACAGTATTATATTAGAACACATTTATCATTCATTTACTCTTTGAATGGGGAGAGGTGAATAGGTAAATAGGTAATTAGGCCCTCAGCCTGTGAAGTGTCTGTGGAGCTGATGTTTTTTTCTGATGCCCCAGTGAATGTGCATCCATTCTTTAAATGGATAGGTTTGTCAAACTCCTGTGACTTTTATGTCAAGAGTTTCTGATAACAGTCTAGTTGAAATGTAGACTGTAGACCACTTTAGACCTTCAAGATATTTATATCATGAAATATGTCTCCCTTAAATGTGATTTAATTTCTTGTAATTAAGATTTATTTCATCTCAAATTTTATTTTGTTTCTTTGTAAAAGTGATTTTGTCTCATAATTACACCTTAATTTCTCATTTTAAATTTCACTTTGTGATTTTCTATTTCACAATGTGATTTTTTACGCTGAGGCTGAAATGTGTTTCCATAGTTGTGTGAAGTATTCTTTTTTATATAAACTAATAATCAATACTAAATAGCCTACTAATCAAACACTATATACTTTCCAATACTAATCAAAATTGGAAAACAATAACAAATTTCAGCAACACAATGAAATATTGATTAATGTAGAATTGGTGGGTGACGTTTAAAAAAAACTGCCTGTAATATTCTTGGAAAATGTCTCGGTTACGACTGTAACCTTTGTTCCCTGAAAAGGTAACGAGATGCTGTGTCGCCTAGCCATACTTCCGGCGGGCCTGTGATCGACTTGCTTCAGCCTATCAAAAGCTGACATTGTATGGTTTGGGTGCGCTTTATAGCTTCCTGGTCATGACGTCCCGTCACAACATTGGCCTGATTTCACGCGTGCTTCAGGACGCAATCTGTTAAGTGAGCTCTTACTTACCGTTAGACCCAACAGGGCATTTGCATCCTTCTCTGGTTAATGTCAGTATGACCAGGCGGCTGAAAGCACATAAAACAGAAAAGGTAAGAAAGCAGAGGTCAAATCAATAGAAAGTGGTTATGGAGTCTTTTCAGGCTTTCAGCTGTTGAGAGACAGCTGCCAAATTTCAAATTCCCTGCGGGCTGGACTGTCCGTCGTATTCAGTGGCTGAGGATTGAGCTTGGCACAGAAGTGGCTGACGGATTGACAAGAGAACTTAAAGGGCACCTATTATGCAAAATTGACTTTTACGTGGCGTTTGAACATAAATGTGTGTTAGCAGCAGTGGAAAGAGTACTGAAAAAACAGACTCCAGTAAAATTACATTACATTCCAAAAAATGTGAGTCCAGAGTCTAAGTAGTGTCCAAAAAAACGACTCGAGTAAGAGTAAAAAAGTAGCTTATTTAAAAGTACTCATGAGTAGTGAGTAGTGAGTACTGAGCTGCTGATTCTACCCCCTTATACTGTAATAAACACTTTGCACTACAATTAATAAAAGAAAAAAAACATGGTACATACTGTTATTCACATTATCTTTTGTTTTTTGTCAGAAAGATTGAAGAATATATATCATCCATCTTTTTAAAATGCATCAGAACAGCACACCAGTAGCCTACACCATCACTATTTAAATATTGTTTGAAAATTTTTTTTTTTAAATGAGGCGTAAGGCCACTGAGCCTGAGCATGCTATTGTTGCACATAAAATCTCAATGTTTGGAACAGTGCAAATAATTCAAAAACGTTTATAAACTCATAAGATATTTCAGCACCACACACAATGGGTTAAATAGAGAAATAAAAAAATATCCAATTTCTCCCCAAAACGGTACCAGTTTTTGTGTTTTGATAAAGAAATGAGAATCACTAATATAATCAGTTTACCTCACCTAATGCACTGAAAAAGGCTAAGATATAAGCTAACACTAATTACACTGTAATTCCATGCCATTAAATGTGTTACAATTTAAAATTAAATGCACATTGTTCTAGAAGGGTGGCATTATACACATCATCCCTTACATTTTACACAGCTATATTTACTCAAATTGTAATGCTAAGGATATAATTTGTAAGGAAAATTGTGCATTATATCCGGGGAAACTTTACAAAAGAAACAAACACACAAACAAACGTACTCGGTTACTAACGTAACCTCAGTTCTCTCTAGAAGAGGGAACGAGTACTGCGTAATATCTTACGCTAGGGGAAAACCTCTTTTCCTCGAGATATTGAAGCCAAAAAATTATCCTTAATTTTGAATTATTGCAAAACGCGTTGCAGCAGCATACAGACATAAGCAGGCGGCTCAGCGTGCCTATTGGCTGTCCTGCGGCAACTGCAGCAGCCTATCGAGCCTACCCTTTGGTGACGGTCCAATGGGGGCGCTTCGCGCCCATTTTGTCACTTTCACGCCCAAAGGGGCGTGGTCTAGCCCTATAAGGATAGCTCGATGGGCTGATCTCACTGGTTTTTCATCACCGAAGCGAACCAGCGCGTAGCAGGCACGGCAAGATACGCAGTACTCGTTCCCTCTTCTAGAGAGAACTGAGGTTACGTTAGTAACCGAGTACGTTCTCTTACGAGAGGTTCTCTCGTACTGCGTAATATCTTACGCTAGGGGAACACTATGCAAAACGCCGTGCGTGCGGGGATCCCACACCAAGGTCCCAAGGGCAGGCGCCCTGGGCTCATATAGTGCATAATCACCATGAACTCACAGAGAGTCTGAGAAGAGAGGCTAGAAGCATCATTCTAAATAATTTAGCCATAAGAAGGGCTATTTATTATAATAGTGCTACACACAGTTAGGGTGAAGAGAACTTATAACCCAAGTGTTTCATATCCGATGTCCGAATCGGCTCGAATGGGGCTCCTTTCAGGGCTTCTAGCACCATGGAAAGGTCCCACATGGGGATAGATGGGGTTCTGGGAGGATTCATCCTCTTAGCTCCTCTTAGGAAACTAATGACCAGATCATCTTTCCACAGTGACAGGCCAGACACAGGTTTCGTAAACGTAGACTTTGAGCGTGGATGGGGACCTGCCCTTATCCAGTAGCTCTTGAAGGAAGGAAAGTACTTCCGTTACCCCGCTCGGGTTTTGCACCAGTTAACAAACACTGACGACTTGGAGGCATAGAGGCGTCTGGTAGACGGTGCTCTGGCCTGCGTGATGGTGTTTAGCACTCCCTCGGGGAGGTTTGTGGGTACCCGTGTATGGCCCATGCGTGCAGGGCCCACCGTTCCGGGTGAGGATGCCAAATTGAGCCCCCGGCCTGAGAGAGGAGGTCTTTCCTCGTCGGAATCGGCCATGGCAAGGCAAGGCAAGGCAAGTTTATTTATATAGCACATTTCATACACAATGGTAATTCAAAGTGCTTCACATAGGAGGAAATAATTAAAACAGTTTAGAATAAAAAATAAAATAAAGTACAGTAAAAACAGTCGGACGAACATTGGCACAGTGCTCATTCAGTAAATGCATAGCTAAACAGATGTGTTTTGAGTCTGGATTTGAATGTGACTACTGTAGGAGCACATCTGATCTCCTCTGGAAGCTGGTTCCAGCTGCGGCTGGCATAATAGCTAAAAGCAGACTCTCCTTGCTTAGAGTGAACCCTTGGTATTTCTAACTGATGTGATCCTAATGATCTGAGTGATCTGTTGGGTTTATATTCAGTGAGCATATCTGCAATATATTGAGGTCCTAGCCCATTGAATGACTTATATACCAGTAATAATACTTTAAAATCAATCCTAAATGTAACTGGGAGCCAGTGTAAAGACCTGAGGACTGGTGTGATATGTTCATATTTTCTGGTTCTGCTCAGAATCCTGGCAGCAGCGTTCTGTATGAGCTGCAACTGTCTTATGGTCTTTTTAGGAAGGCCAGTGAGGAGTCCATTACAATAATCCACCCTGCTGGTGATGAAAGCATGCACAAGTTTCTCTAAGTCTTGACTGGAAACAAAGCATCTAATTCTTGCAATATTTTTCAAATGATAGTATGCTGATTTAGTTATTGCTTTGACATGACTCTCGAAACTGAGGTCTGACTCTAGAGACACACCAAGATTCCTGACTTGATTTTTAGTTGTTAGACCCCTAGCGTCAAGGTATGCATTTACCTTGAGAACTTCATCTTTGTTTCCAAACGCAATGACTTCAGTTTTGTCTTTGTTTAACTGAAGAAAGTTTTGGCACATCCAACCGTTTACTTCATCAATGCATTGGCACAAGGAGTCAATGGGGCTGTAGTCGTTAGGCGATAGGGCTAAGTAGAGCTGTGTGTCGTCTGCATAGCTGTGGTAAGAGATTCGGTTCTTTCTCATTATTTGGCTCATTGGGAGCATATACAGGTTGAATAGGAGTGGTGCAAGAATTGAGCCTTGAGGGACTCCGCATGTCATGGGAGTCCACTCAGACTTATGGTCTCCTATACTCACATAATAACCTCTCCCTTCTAAGTATGACCTGAACCATTTTAGGACTATCCCAGAAAGCCCCACCCAGTTTTCCAGCCTGTCAAGAAGTATGTTGTGATCGACAGTGTCAAATGCAGCACTGAGGTCGAGTAGTACCAGCACTGATAATTTGCCTGTATCAGTATTTAAGCGAATATCGTTTATTATCTTTATGAGAGCTGTCTCTGTGCTGTGATGCGATCGGAAACCAGATTGAAAATTGTCAAAGTATCCATTCAAGCTTAGGAATTTGTTCAGCTGATTGAAGACAACTTTTTCAATGATCTTGCCTATGAAAGGAAGATTTGAGATCGGTCTATAATTGCTTAAGATGGTCTTATCCAGATTGCTCTTTTTCAGGAGGGGCTTGACAACTGCAGTTTTCAGGGAGTTTGGAAAACTCCCAGAAAGAAGTGAGGCATTTACCACTTCTAGGAGATCTGCTTCTAAGCTGTTTAACACACTTTTGAAAAAAGATGTGGGAAGTGTGTCAAGGGCGCAGGTTGATGTTTTAAGGTGCTGTACGGTTTCTTCCAAAATTTTGCCATCAATTTCTTCGAAAACAGACATAGTAACTACTTTCTCAGGTAGTGGTCTGAACTGTCTGACCCCAGTGCGGCTCAATGATGTGCTGATCACCTTTCTGATATTATTGATTTTCTCAGAGAAGAAAGAAGCAAACTCACTGCACTTGATGTCTGAGAGCATTTCACTGGGAATCTGGCTTGGGGGGTTTGTCAGTCTCTCTACAGTAGCAAAAAGAGTGCGTGTGTTGTTTAAGTTGCTGTTTATAATATTCGAGAAGAAAGTCTGTCTAGCTTTGCCTAGTTCCATATTAAAAGCATGGATGCTGTCTTTGTAGATGTTATAATGGACTACAAGTTTTGTCTTCCGCCACATGCGCTCTGCTTTTCTGCATTGTCTTTTCATGTTTTGCACAGCTGTTGAGTTTCTCCAAGGTGCTTTTTGTCTACCACTCTTCCTGACTTTCACAGGAGCAATATCATCAATTACACTTTTAATTTTTGAGTTAAAAGATTCAAGGAGAAAATCAACAGAGTCAGCAGATATGCTTGGTTTTAAAGATATAGCCTTCATAAATAGGACACTAGTGTTCTCATTTAAGCATCTCTTCTTGACAGACACAGATCTGGCTTCAATGGCAGGAGTGATCAGTATATCAAAGAAAATACAGAAATGATCAGACAGTGCTACATCCTTGATAACAATCGATGAGATGTTTAGACCCTTACTGATAAGTAAATCTAGAGTGTGTCCACGATTATGAGTGGGTCCATGTACATGCTGAGTCAGATCAAAAGTTTTGAAAACAGTTTTGATTTCTTTTGCCATATTGGTTTCTGCATTATCTATGTGAATGTTAAAATCTCCAGCAATGGCAAAACAGTCAAACTCAGAGGAAATTGTTGATAACAGTTCTGTAAATTCCTCAGCAAAAGGTGGAGAGTATTTTGGAGGCCTGTAAATAATGATAAGTAAAATACGTGGAGCACCTTTTAACACAATACCCAGATATTCGAAAGACGGGTAATTCCCAAATGATATTTGCTTACATTGATAGACATCTTTAAAAAGAGCAGCTACGCCCCCGCCTCTCTTTACCGCTCTGCAAACACTCATAAAAGTAAAGTTAGGAGGGGATGTTTCATTGAGGACTGTTGCACTGCAGCTGTCTTCTAGCCAAGTTTCATTTAGAAACATAAAGTCCAGGTTGTATGTGGTTATTAAGTCGTTGACTAGAAGTGATTTATTTTTAAGTGAGCGGATGTTTAAAAGTGCTAACTTAACAGTCTTACTTTTTGTCCCCACAGCGATCTTAGTTTGCCGTGTGATAGGCACCAGATTAGATGGGTTTGCTGTATGGCTTTTGAAGGCCTTAGATTTTCTATCATGTAATTGAACAGCAATAGAGAAAGATACAGGCACACTGGGTTCCCGCTTGTTTTGTAAACATTTAAGAAAGTTACTGTTATCATAGCGGGGACCGGACATATATCACTGAGAGTTGGTATCATGGGGCAGTGCTCGTCAGCTGCATCAGGACTGGGAACCATGCCTGGTTTGTCCAGAGTGGAGCCACGAGGAGCACGGAACATTTGGTTTCCCTGATTCGTTCCAACACCTGAGGCAGGAGCGAGACCGGGGGAAAAGCATAGAGCGGGCAGCTGGGCCAGATGTGGGCCAGCGCATCCTTGCTCTTTGAGAAGAATTTCGGGCAGTGAGCGTTCTCCTGGGACGCGAATAGGTCCACATCTGCTCTGCCGAACATCTTCCACAGCAGGAGGATAGTCTGCGGGTGCAGAGACCATTCCCCAGCTGGTATATTGTTTCTGGACAGTCTGTCTGGCCCTAGGTTCAGGAGGCCAGGCACATGTGCTGCTCTCAGCGAGCGCAGATTGTGCTGAGCCCAGACCAGAATGCGTTCTGTCAGTCTGAAAAGGTTTCGAGACCTGACGCCGCCCTGGCGATTTATGTAGGATACCACCGACATGTTGTCCGAGCGGACTAAGACGTGGTAGCCCTTATTTATTCGGGGACAGAAGCGCCTCAGCGCGTTGTCGACTGCCAACATTTCCAGACAGTTTATGTGAAGGAGCTTTTCTCGTTCTGACCATAGGCCGAAGAACGGTCTGCCTTCGTGCAGCGAAGAGCATGGTTGTGAGCATTTTGAACTGGCGTTTCATAAGCGCTTTGTTCAGCTGTCTTAGATCTAGAATGGGTCTGAGACCCCCGTCTTTTTTCGGTACCAGAAAATATCTGCTGTACAGGCCCCCTTCGCTCTGAGCTTGAGATAAAGGCTCTATTGCCCCTTTGCTCAATAATGTCGCTATTTCGGCTCGAAGCAGATGTGCTACTTCTGATTTTACCGAGGATTCGACGCGCGCCGTGCTGCGGCGAGGGCGTCGAGCGAACTGCAGCGAATAGCCTGTTTTTATAATCTTCAGCACCCAATTCGAGACCCCGGGAAGCTGTGCCCACGCGTTTGCGTGAATGGCTAGGGGTAGAATGGGTTTTGGGCTCTGATCGTAACATAGTGACGACACGGGAGCTTTTGTGCGCTGTAACGTGGGCACCGTGTTTACAGTGAGTGAGGCGGGGGGCGCGCCTAAAATGGCGGGCAGCCTGGTCGCGCTCGCTTTCATTATAGCAGTATGCTGTGTGAGAGTGAGCAGGGCGAGTCCCGTGGGGCTTAACATGTCTGTGAGTGAATGAGGGTGCAGCGAGGCGGGCACATTCATAGCACTGAAAACACCGTCTGCATGAGCTGACTGTAAATGTGTTAGTTTCGTTTTTACAGAAACCGTGCGACATGTATTGTGTAGTGTTAGTGGGCACTGGGGCGTGGGCACGTTCACTACACTTAATGCACAACCGACATGAGTCGATTTTATTTGTGCGAGCCCTGTATTGTGACGGGCTGTGCTTGGGTGTAGAAATGGGCACTGTATAGTGGGCATTTTTATTACACTCATAACACCTTCGGCCGAAGCCGGGACACCAGAAAAAACATTCTTTTTGTGAGATATCTGGGTCGCCGTGAAAACGGCGTTTGTGTGCAGGCAAGCGGGCCGTGTTACCGACTTGTTTACTGCTGAATACACTGAAACAGTCGCAATTCCTGGAACTGAACGAGCGAGAAGTTTTGGTGAAAATCCGGCCGCGGCGGGATTTGAACACCGTCGTTTTCCTAGGAGAGCTTCAAGGCCTGTGATGTCTTTTGCGCTTCTACGAACCTTTCCGCGAAATCCTTGATGGAAGATCCGAAGAGGCCTGTCGAGGAGATGGGCGCGTCGAGGAACACAGAGCGCTCCACTTTCGGCATCTCCGACAACGTCAGCCAAAGGTGTCTCTCGGCAACGACGAGAGAAGCCATAGTCCGCCCGATGGCCTGTGCTGCGGATTTAGCAGCGCGAAGAGCGAGGTCCGTGGCGCTGCGCAAATCCGGTATGCTGATCACTTCCGGGCCTTCCTCGTCCGTTTTTTTTAGAAGGTCGGCTTGAAGGATCTGCAGTATGGCCATGGAATGCAAGGCCGAGGCAGCCTGCCCAGCAGCGGTGTAGGCGCGGATGTGCATGGCTGATGTAGTTCGGCAGGCCTTAGATGGTAGCGCCAACTTAGCGCGCCGTCCAGCAGAGGGCGAGCAAAGGTGGATCGCTATGGCCTCTTCCACGGGGGGAAGCGAGAGGTATCCTCTGTCCTTCGCACCGTCCACCACGGAGAATGCAGCCGAGACAGAGGAACGCACTCGAGCAGAGAGAGGGGCGTTCCAGGATTTCGCGACTTCTTCGTGCAACTCAGGAAGAAAAGGCGCTGATCTGGAAGGCGGCGTGGCGCGGTCTGCTTGAAGAAAACACCCATCTAGTCGGTTACGCGCCGGCTGCGCGGGCGCTTCCCACTCGAGGCCGAGGCTCGCCACGGCCTGCGAGAGTAGACGCATTAGCTCCGACTCAATGCTAGCTCTCTTGCCAACTGACTCAGGAACAGTGGGGGGGAGGTCCGCAGAGCTCGCCTAGAGCTCGCCCAGTCCTCACAGTCCGATGCCAGAAGGGAACAGCTAGCCTCCTCATCCGATCCAGCTGGCTCGTCGTCCTCGATGACATATTCGGCGGTGGACGGCCGTCGAGCGTCCGGGAGAGAGCCGAGAGAAAGCGGCGAAGCTGGCGGGTGAACCGGCGAGCTGTCGCGGGCTTGAGGAGGCTCAGGGACCCGCTGAGTGCGGCGCTTTTTACGGCGCGGTACTGCAGCGGGCGGGGTTGCAGACTCGGAGAAGGAAGCCAGGCGAGTCCTCAGAGTCACCATCTGCAGTAGCTCGCAGTGAGGGCATCCGCCATCAGCGAGCGCGAGTGCTGCGTGATCCTCACCCAGGCAGGAAACGCAGATGACATGGCGGTCCCCGTCGCTGAGTTGGGCTCGGCACGAGCCACAGGATGATGGCATCTTTAAAAAGATGCAGCTCTTTTAGAAAAGGTGAGTCGCGGGGGCGAACACACAGTTAGCGAGCAGAGTGTAAAAGGATATGAACGCCGGATAGCGTAGCAGGAAACGGCGACTGAAGGCGGCGAAATGAGGCCAGCGGCTTCAGGTGACGGCTCGTCCTGCAGAAGGCTTTTTCCACGACGCGGCTTCTTCACTCAGGATCCAGCGATGCAGAGCTTCGCTGAAGAGATGAAAAATCAGTGAGATCAGCCCATCGAGCTATCCTTATAGGGCTAGACCACGGCCCTTTGGGCGCGAAAGTGACAAAATGGGCGCGAAGCGCCCCCATTGGACCGTCACCAAAGGGCCGCCCTCGATAGGCTGCTGCAGTTGCCGCAGGACAGCCAATAGGCACGCTGAGCCGCCTGCTTATGTCTGTATGCTGCTGAAACGCGTTTTGCAATAATTCAAAATTAAGGATAATTTTTTGGCGTCAATATCTCGAGGAAAAGAGGTTTTCCCCTAGCGTAAGATATTACGCAGTACGAGAGAACCTCTCGTAAGAGAACAAATGCACGTCTCTTTGCAGTCTCAGAGAAGCTGTTTTATCAGCAGCATCCACAACAACAAGAAATGTTTTTTTGCGCAAGTGCACTTGCTAAATGAAGGCAGATTGTATGAAATGGATGGATCAATCAAAAAATGTTGTCTATTGTACCTTAGCATATTAGAGGAAGACGCTGATATCTCGATTAAATTGATGCTTAAAGAATGCACTTCCACAATAACAGCAGCGGTTAAAGTTTTCTATGCAGAATTTAATTTGACGACAGTCATGAGACGGATTACTCGATCCAATCACGTTGATGGATAAAAATAACTTTTTTTTAAAAAGCATGTAACGAGTAATGACCACAAACGGAAGGAAAATAGCGGAGTAAAAGTACAAATACATCACTTAAAATGTAGCCTACTCAAGTAAAAATAAAATTACAAAATTTTTAAACTACTCAAAAAAGAAAAAATTCTGGGGAAAAAAAAAACTACTACTTAATTACAGTAATGTGAGTATTTATAATTCGTTACTTCACACCACTGGTTGGCAGTGCGTGTGTGTACATAACCACCCTATAATGATGAAAATCCACCCAGTGCTTTAAAAAAAAATCCACATAAATCAAGCACTGTCTCAGAACAAGCTGTTCTCAGATTCGGGGCAATGTGATGTACTTTTGCACAGGCCCCTCCCATGACTGTTGATTGACACTGCAGTATTAGCATATATCCGCCCTGAGTGAGCTGTACACAGTCCACCATTGTTTCGACACCGGAGCAGCTGTAGACAAGAATATCTCCTAAGCGATTGAGGTGTTTTGTTGTTGGATATAAGAATGAACATAGCAGTCTTCATTTACTCTCGTTGTTACTCGAGGATGGATCAGTACCAACTGTTTGTGATCCAGCTTACAGAGCGATAGGCCTAACGTTACTGATCACAGCAGTTACTTAATAAAGGGAGAGCGTGCACTTTCTGAAAAGGCATAAAGTCTGTATGTGTTTACTGTTAGTTGTAACGAGTGTTTTTGTGTAATTTGCAGTGTATGTTTATGATAATGAAAGGGAGAGAGAGAGAGTTTATGGATAAGACTTTAATGCGCACTTCTTATACTGTGTACTGTTTATTCTGCTCTTACAGTGATTTTCTGGAGTAAAACTGACACTTCATCTTTTGTATGATGTACAATAAACTTCATTGAACTCATCAGTATATTTTTGGCCATCATTCGGATGCAGTCCACTACAACCGGCTTGTACTAATAGTGGATAAAAGCAAGATAAAAAATAAGTTATAACCGTAATTAAACTACTATACCTGTTCTATTTCCATACAGCATATATTCTCTGGCTCCGACTCTGGGACGAAACAATGAACACCGCTACTGAGAGTTTCTGTTCTGATATTATTATTACGTGAGATGAGATTGTCCTGACACTGAAGCTCGAGCTCGTGAGGCTCCGCCCTCTTCTCCTCTGGGCCAGCTCATTTGCATACACACTAAAACAGTTTTTGAGCCCCAAAAAGTGACAATTTATACATGCTGTAAAAAATTATCTGTTGGGTATTTTGAGCTAAAACTTCACTCAGACACTCTGGGGACCTCAGAGACTTATTTTACATCTTGTGAAAAGAGGCATAATAGAGAGGACCTTGGCAGTGGCTGCGAGACGACTACACACACAAAATAACAAGATGTTCATTAAAGATTACTTGGGGGGGGAAAAGTGCTTCTTACGTTTATTTATTAATTCACTTTATTTATTAATTAATTTTTGACATGAAAACTCTCGTTTAAGTGTTTGGCATGGTAATGACAATGCTAATATGTTTGGTCTTGGTGGAGTAGATCTGCTATGCTGCTTCTGTTGATTATTGCTGCTGCTTTAGAGCAAGTACGGGACTTGCTACTGCCAATACATACACAACACACTACTGTGAGAAAGTAAGACATGCTGTTGCTGTACAATATTGCATGCATGAATTACCTGTAGCAGATCTTTACAGGTGGAACTGGGGAGGTGAAGGGTTTATAAAGGTACGCTGCAAACTACTAAAGCAAACACTGACCAAGTATTTGAAAGTTGAGCAGTGAGCTCATTGGCTGCTGATACAACAGGAACCAATCAGCTGTGCCCTATAGAGAACGATGTGCAAACAGATTAAGGCTAAGGACCTATCAGCCATAAATTATTTATTTATGGCCATTAAGATAATATTGTCAGGAAAGTATATGGAAAGAGAGAGGAATCGGACTGGCATATGATGACATAGGTCGGTCTTGAGCTGATTGTAAACTACTATAGAAATGGTGCTGAACAAACACACAAACACATAATAAATATAAATAATTCCATACTGTATATGTGTTTTGTTTCAGACAGGGTTGTTGCTTACATATAGTTTTTAATTTTCTTTTTCTTCAATAGACTGTTCCTTAAATTGATTTTTTAAAAGCACTTGGAATCTTTACGGTTGAGCAGCTCCAATTTACAGCAACATTGCATTGTCAATGTATTATTTTCTTTCTGGTTAATGTTGCTTGTTTAAATATCATATTCAAACTGGTTTGCAGTATTTAATTCATTCAGAGTCCCGCATTTGCTCAGCTATAAAAATCAGCCCATCTGTATGGTAATCCTCAATCAGCACACATAGAAGAGTAGGATCCTCTAATGATTCTTCTCTAAGCTCTGCCTTCCCTGGCTACTGTTGCTAACAAGCTTTATGTCAGGACTATGTTTATTTCAGTTGTCTTTTTGTTCCCATGTTTGTTTTTGGTGGTTCGGTTTAGTCCTGATTTGTTCCCTTAGTTACTGATTACGTTCACCTGTCAATCATTATATCTTCATGTGTAATTAAGGCCTCAGTTCATTGTCTGGTGTTGTCTTTATTTCATGTGGTTGAGTATTGTTTTCACCTGTGATCTGTGTCTGTCTTTGTGGCGTAATAAAGCATTTGTTTGGGTTTTCCTGCATTGTGTGGTTACTATGTGACACTTTACAGAACATTCCATAAGAATCAACTAGACATTTATGTGATCACACAATGATGTCCTCATAAAATTGTAGGAATTGACTGGAAGTTATTCATCAATGTGGGATGGAATTATTAGTTAATATGTATGGGATAGAATGAATGATTGCGAAGCATTTATATCTAGGTTATCATTTTTGTTTGAAAGAAACCGCACAACATAAATCAAACTTAAGGCATCAAAATATAGGTAACATCTTGTTACTATCGAATTAAAAGAGAACAGGCTCATTTGAAAGTGATTGCAAGTGATAACACTAACGTAACATTTCTACAACACGCTTTTATTTTAATTTTCGCTATTACAACATCATGCACAAGGGATGTAAAAACAGTTTCTGTACAGGGATCTTTTTGAGATCGTTTTTGCAAGTCAGTTTAGACAGGCTGAAAAAAAATTGAGTGTAAAAGCTGATGAAGAGGTTACTGCAAGGGTTTAAGAGATACTTGTCACTGTCAGACTGCAGACAAACTCTGCTGCTCTCTCTATCACTCACAGAAGAATAAAGAAAGACTCTCCATCTTAACTTTACACTTAGGCATCTCTCACGAGCAAGCAAGGTCATATGTCTTTTTTTTCCTCTATTTTCTTTTGTGTCTTTCCTGAGAGAGATGATTGTGTGTGTTTGTGTTGTTTTGTGCAGGAGTGTCAGTGGAGCAGGCCTGTGCAAGACAGGGAGAGGAAAACTTCACAGAAGATGAGGAAGAGCCGGAGCGTTCTAACTGTGTCACCTAATGAGGTTAGTACTGGGAATATATCACATATTTTTAAAAACAACTAATTGGTTGACTAATTTGTGTCAAACAGCTCTTTGGAATATTTGATCCTGATTGGTCATGTGCAGCATTGAGCGGTCAGATGTTTTAGAATTATTTAATTGGTTTTGTACAATGGATATTTTTGAGTAATTTTTTCCACACTTAGTTCCGGACCTCAATTTGATTGGCAGAACAGTGCTCAAAGAGTGATGACATTTAGTCAAAAGCATACGGAGCCGTCTGCTCTCTAATCGCACTCGCAGTACTTTGATATCATACACCGAACGGTCTGTGTAGTGCCGCTTCAAGTCGAACATGCGTTTTGTTCGTGCGTTCCAGAAAACTTTCAGTCTGTTCTCTTGGTGGTGATTTTTCATTGATACTTTATGCAGGTTACATCGTTTTACCATCAAGTCTTTATGAGTGTTAATAGTTGTGTTCTGATTAACATACTATACACTCACCTAAAGGATTATTAGGAAATACTGTGTACCAATACTGTGTTTGACCCCCTTTCGCCTTCAGAACTGCCTTAACTCTACGTGGCATTGATTCAACAAGGTGCTGAAAGCATTCTTTAGAAATATTGGCCCATATTGATAGGATAGCATCTTGCAGTTGATGGAGATTTGTGGGATGCACATCCAGGGCACGAAGCTCCCGTTCCACCACATCCCAAATATGCTCTATTGGGTTGAGATCTGGTGACTGTGGGGAGCCATTTTAGTACAGTGAACTCATTGTCATGTTCAAGAAACCAATTTGAAATGATTCGAGCTTTGTGACATGGTGCATTATCCTGCTGGAAGTAGCCATCAGAGGATGGGTACATGGTGCCCATAAAGGGATGGACATAATAATAATAATAATAAAAATAACTTTATTCTTATATAGCGCCTTTAAAGCAGCTTCTCAAGGCGCTTTACATAATAAAACAAGCAAAATTAAAATACAACACTCAGAGAAAAAAATAAAATAAACAAAGATAAAATACAATAATATAAAAGTCAAGTAAAAGCTAACCTAAAAAAAATGCGTTTTTAATAAAGATTTGAAATTACTTAAAGACTGTGCATCTCTGATATTTGGAGGGAGTGCATTCCAAAGCCTAGGAGCATAGGATGAGAAAGGCTATCCCCTACAGTACGCAACCGAGTCTGTGGGACTGCCAATAGACCAGCTTGTGAGGAGCGTAAATGACGCTTGGGTGTGTATAAAGTTAAAAGCGCAGACCGACACTGCGGTGCCAGACCATGCAGTGCCTTATATGTGAGCATAAGAATTTTACAGTCCACTCGGAACCTTACCGGGAGCCAGTGCAAAGATTTTCGCGGACTTTCTATCAGAATTAGTATTGGCTGCAGATAAAGTACTAATTGTTGGTGATTTTAATATACATGTAGATAATGAAAAAGATGCATTGGGATTGGCATTTAAAGACATTGTAAACTCAATTGGAGTTAGACAACACGTGTCAGGACCTACTCATTGTTGTAATCATACTCTAGATCTAATATTATCACATGGAATAGATGTTGATGCCGTTGAAATTCTGCAGCAGAGCGATGACATCTCAGATCATTATCTAGTCTCATGTAAATTACATTTAGCCAAGGCTGCAAAGCCGACTCCGTGTTATAAGTACGTTAGACCTATAACTTCTGCCACTAAAGATTGCTTTATCAATAATCTTCCTAATCAGTTTCATCATCTCAGCATCTCGGATAGCTTAGAAGAACTTGATATTGCAACAGAAACGTTTAACACTCTCTTTTCCAGCACTTTAGACGCAGTTGCTCCGTTGCGCTTAAAGAAGATTAAAGAAAATAGTCCAACGCCGTGGTACAACGAGCACACCCGGGCCCTTAAGAGAGCAGCCAGAAAAATGGAGCGCAACTGGAAGAAAACGTCTCGGTTACGTATGGTAACCCTCGTTCCCTGAGTAGGGAACGGAGACGTCTCGTCGGAGGAGTTTCCAACGAATTGGGATCACGCTAGGGAGACCAATTGCCTTCGAGTGAATTAAAACGAGCCAATGAATATTGGCATGCAGGACTTGCATTCCGCGCCCCGCCTGTCAGTGCGGGTATAAAGCGGAAGCGAGCGCATACACATTTGCTTTACGCTGAGGAGCCGAACGGAGTCCAGTCCTCCGCGAGGGTACAGCAAGCATGGCGACGGGACGAGACGTCTCCGTTCCCTACTCAGGGAACGAGGGTTACCATACGTAACCGAGACGTTCCCTTTCGTTAGGGAACTCCTACGTCTCGTCGGAGGAGTTTCCAACGAATTGGGATCCCTAATAAAACGCCATGGTGCTGGCCCCTTCCAGCGCCCAGCCTAGCTACCCGCCTAAGCAGTTTCTTAGTTTCTTTACGGCGGGAGCTAGCTAGGAAGAGTCACACTGCTGTTCCGCAAGACCCGCTCAGTGGACTTTGGATAACACTGGGGAAGCGTGCCCCGTAAGAGGGGACGCTGCGGAGCCCCTGCCCGCCCGAAGGGAGGCACTGGAATACACGTATGTACTAGCCCGTAGGGTAGTGAAACATACGGCAGTCCTTGAGGTAGTCCCAGCCCGTGGGGTGGGGGCGTACTCAGCAAGGACGACAGAACGGGTCTGTCGAGGGGAAGACACGGAGCTAGCCCGGAGGGTAGCTGGAACGTGGAAAAAATGGGTCACCGAAGGGACCACTGTCAAGGTCACCCAGTCTAATAACAACTCACACGAGAGGTAGTAGACCTGGTGCCGGGCGATCCGCCTCACCTGGCGCCGGAGGGGTGATGGAGGAACTCACGAGGTTAACCGTTTGTTGGGGAACCAACGGAGCGAAAAAGACGCACGTATCCGGCCCCTTGGGGCGGGAATGGCGTAGCAAGCCGACATACCTAGTTCCTCGCGCTACTGGCCGTAGCGAGTACACGGGAGGAAACCGGTACAACACGGAGGCTATAAAATCTAGCGAACGTGTTAGGTGTCGCCCAGCCCGCAGCTCGACAGATGTCTGTCAGCGAGGCGCCTTGAGCCAACGCCCAGGAAGTGGCAACACCTCTAGTAGAGTGAGCGCGCAAACTGGGAGGACAAGGCTCACCTAGAGACTCATACGCTCTGGTGATAGCATCCACTAACCAGTGGGCTAACCTCTGCTTGGAGACGGCCTTCCCCTTCTGCTGGCCTCCGTAACAGACAAAGAGCTGATCTGAGGTTCTGAAGCTTTGCGTTCTGTCGATATAAACCCGCAGAGCGCGGACGGGACAGAGAAAAGCTAGGGCTGGGTCTGCCTCCTCCAGGGGCAGCGCTTGCAGGTTCACTACCTGGTCCGCGAAGGGAGTGGTAGGAACCTTGGGCACATATCCAAGCCGGGGTCTCAATACAACGTGAGAAAAAGCCGGCCCGAACTCCAGGCACGATTCGTCGACCGAAAAGGCTTGTAGATCCCCGACCCTCTTGAAAGAAGTCAATGCTAACAGGAGCGCTGTCTTAATGGACAGGATATTCAGCTCTACTGTCAACAGAGGCTCAAAGGGAGGACTCTGAAGAGCTCTAAGTACCAGAGCTAGGTCCCAAGAGGGTACAGAGTGCAAAACACGAGGTGGATTCAACCTCCTAGCACCCTTAAGGAATCTGATGATCAGGTCGTGCTTTCCCAAAGACTTACCTTCTACTGCATCGTGATGTGCGGCTACTGCGGCGACATACACTTTGAGGGTGGAGGGAGACAGCCTTCGCTCCAACCCATCTTGCAGGAAGGAAAGCACGACTCTGACCGAGCAAGTTCGGGGGTCCTCCTGACGGGAGGAGCACCATTCGACGAACAGGTTCCACTTCAACGCATAGAGGCGCCTCGTAGAGGGGGCTCTAGCGGAAGTGATGGTGTCTATCACTGCCTGTGGTAGGCCACCTAGAACCTCCGCGTCCCGTCCAGGGACCAGACATGGAGTCTCCAGAGGTCTGGACGCGGGTGCCATAGAGTGCCCCGTCTCTGAGAAAGCAGGTCCTTCCTCAGAGGAATGGGCCAAGGAGGTGCTGTCGCGAGGAGTATAAGTTCTGGGAACCAGGTCCGGTTGGGCCAGTACGGCGCAACTAGCAAGACCTGCTCCTCGTCCTCCCTGACTTTGCACAGTGTCTGTGCAAGAAGGCTCACTGGGGGAAACGCATATTTGCGAAGGCCCCGGGGCCAGCTGTGCGCCAGTGCATCTGTACCGAGAGACCCTTCGGTCAGGGAATAAAACCACTGGCAATGGGTCGTGTCCGGAGAGGCAAACAGATCTATCTGAGCGGCTCCGAAGATTCCCCAAATCAGCTGGACCGCCTGGGGATGGAGTCGCCATTCTCCCGGAAGAGGCGGCTGCCGTGAGAGCTCGTCGGCTGCACAGTTGAGCACACCCGGGATGTGAATGGCCCGAAGCGACCTCAGATGCTTCTGACTCCATAGGAGGAGATGGCGGGCGAGTCGCGACATACGACGGGAGCGTAGACCACCTTGATGGTTGATGTACGCAACGGTCGCAGTGCTGTCCGTACGGACCAGTACATGCTTGTGCAGAAGGAGCCCTTTGAGGCGGCACAAGGCCAAGCGTACTGCTTGCAACTCTAGGCAGTTGATATGCCAATGCAGTTGAGGCCCCGTCCACAGACCTGAAACTGCATGCCCGTTGTACGTGGCCCCCCATCCGTTGGCAGAGGCATCTGTGAAAACCACAGCGTGCCTGGACACCTGGACTAAGGGCACTCCGGCCCGTAGAAACGCAGCGTCCGACCAAGGGCCGAAGGTTTGGCGACAGTGCGGGGTAATGTTGACCCGGAACGTGCCGCTCTGCCACGCCCATCTCGGGACTCGATCGTGAAGCCAGCGCTGAAGCGGTCTCATATGCAGCAGACCGAGCGGCGTTACCGCGGCTGCCATATGCCCCAGGAGCCTCTGAAATTGCTTCAGTGGAACCGCTGACCTGCCATGAAAAGACTTGAGGCAGTTGAGCACTGACTGGACGCGCTCCTCTGTGAGGCGCGCAGTCTGGCCGACCGAGTCCAACTCCATGCCGAGACAAGAGATCCTCTGCGTGGGGCAGAGCTTGCTCTTGTCCCGGTTGACCTGAAGTCCCAAACGGCTGAGGTGCCAGAGCACCATGTCCCTGTGTTCGCACAACACATCTCGCGAGTGAGCTATTATAAGCCAGTCGTCGAGATAGTTGAGGATGCGAACGCCATGTTCTCTCATGGGAACAATGGCCGCCTCCACGACTCTCGTGAAGACACGGGGCGACAGGGCCAGGCCGAAGGGTAGGACCTTGTACTGATATGCTCGACCCTCGAACGCAAACCGAAGAAAAGGTCTGTGTCGAGGAAGAATCGAGACATGAAAGTACGCGTCCTTCAGGTCGATCGCTGCAAACCAATCCCGGGGACGGATGCATTCGAAGATGCGCTTCTGCGTGAGCATCTTGAACGGGAGCTTGTGCAGGGCCCGATTCAAAACTCGCAGGTCCAGGATCGGCCGTAACCCCCCGGATTTCTTGGGTACGATGAAGTAAGGGCTGTAGAACCCAGACCTCATCTCGGCTGGAGGGACCGGCTCGAACGCGTCCTTCGCCAGCAGGGCGTCGATCTCTTTCCTCAAGACAGGGGCATCGACACTCCGCACCCGGGTGAAGTGGACGCCCCTGTACTTGGGAGACCGGCGGGCAAACTGAATTGCATAGCCGAGCCGGATGGTACGGATGAGCCAGCGGGACGGCCTCGGAAGCGCTAGCCAGGCTTCGAGAGACCGTACCAACGAGCCCACCCGGACCACCGGCGTACCCCCGGAGGGGCAGCGAGGTGGAAGACAGGGACCGGACTCCGGAGGCAATGCAGCGGCCGAGAGAGGGGTCTGAGTGTGCGGAGCAACACCAACCTGTTTCCACCGGGGAGCAGACAGCAGGGAAGGCCTGGAGGCGTTCGGCTGCTGGCTGACCCGAGGCGAAGGAAGGAGGGGAAACGAGGAGCGAGGCTCGGGGGCGTCGAGTCCTGGTTTCCGCACCTCCTTGCCAAGCGAGAGACGAGAGTGACGAGGCCGTGGCGGCGTCACTGACATCTGAGCGCTGGGGCGAGGGGAATGAGAGCGGCGAGGCAACGTGGCGGCGCACACTGTCATTCTCCTCTTGGACGGAGGAGACTGAACTTTGACTGCCAGTCCCGACCGTGAGGGGAAACGAGGAACGAGGCCCGGGGGCATCGAGTCCTGGTTTCCCCTCACCCAGCGAGAGACGAGAGTGACGAGGCCGTGGCGGCGTCACTGTCATCTGAGCGCTGGGGCCCGTGAACGACTCAGAGGAAGTGGACTGCTCAAACTTTGGGTACCGCTGATTACAGGATAACCAGCGGCGGAACAGAAACGAAATTCTCCACCCGGCCCTCCCCCGGGGGAAGGAGTGGTGATGACACGCACTCCCAAGAGCAGAACGTCACATACTCTGGGTCGCTCCTCTCAGGGTTGTTTCCCTTCCCTTTGCTGGGGAAAAAAAACAACTCCGAGCGGGCTGGTTTTGAGGTGCCTCTGGACCACCAGTGTGGACATCGTCTAACCGAGGGCCAGCGCTGTGACTAATCACGGTCAGTCACTAAGCACAGCTCAACCCCGAGTTAGAACTACGCACGTGCAGTGGTAGTGAGAGAGGAAAAACTTCTGCAGATTTAGGCATGTTTGGCTTGCCATATTGGCACCAAAATGCTTCCATACTGCCAAAATTCTTCACACACATCCAGGCACTTTAGAACAGCCCAGGAAAGTGTGGCTGCTAAGTCTGAATCTTCAGCATGAGCACACCCCACTATAGTAGGAACTCAACATCATTTTCAGAGTATAACAGCCCTCTCTCCGATGTAGCGATCGACATCTGTCCTCCCTGGGGCCCCGAATGAAATGCCTGGTCCCTCATGAGAAGGACCAGAAACCCATCCGAAAGCCTCAACGGCACACGGCACGCTGAACGGCTCCAGTCTCTACGAGAAAGGGGAGACGAACAACGTGCCGACGTGGTCATGCACTCCTGAGAGAACATGAACCACCCACGAACGCAGTCCCAACACACTGATTAGGCATGTGAAACCGTGATCGTGGCCGTCAACCAGGCATGCAAGATAGTGAACGTGGCCATCGCTTCGATGACACACGGCACGCTGGGCGCTCAAGCCTTCAGGCAGGCGAACAACGTGCCGACGTGGTCATGCTCTCATAAGAGAGCATAAACCACCCACGAACACAGTCTCAGCATGTTTGCGATGCGCTAGAGGAGTGAGTGGTTCGTGCTCACTGAAACCCTCAGATCACCAATGTTATTCGCCAAAGCAGCCCTCTTCTGGTGCACCAGAAGAGAAACTAGATCGGGAAATAAGCAAAGGGACTCACCTCATAGAGGCACGCGAGTCTTGATCTTGACCGCGCATCTTGAGTGCCGAATGACGCGCGCTGGGTTGCCGTGACAACCCGCGCTGTCAGCCGGCGCTCGACGGCACACGGCACGCTGAGCGCCTCAAGCCTTTACGAGAAAGGGGAGACGGACAACGTGCCGACGTGGTCATGCACTCCTGAGAGAACATGAACCACCCACGAACGTAGTCCCACACACTGATTAGGCATGTGAAACAATGAACGTGGCCGTCAAATAAGGACAGGAAACGATCGCATCCAGAAACACACGGATGAAACGTCATCCTGAAAAGGACGCGATCTTCACCCGTGTTGCTCTTTCACAGAAAAAACACTCTCTTAATTGTGCTGAAGCACACAGGGATAACCGCGGCAGCACAGCGGGGAAACTGCAAGCCCGCTGTGCGCACTCAACCGAATACCAGCTGTGACAACAGCTCTTTGAAAAAAGGCAGATCGCTTGAAGCAGCAGCTGGCACCCGGGAGATCGCGAAGATCGCTGAAGCGCCGTCACACCAACACAGAGAGGTCTTCCGAGAAACAGCAGACTCGTTGAGCGTGAAGACAAACACAATCTTGAAGCTCATCACTCAGAGGACACTACCGGTCGGCTCCGAAGGTAAAAGCAAATGTGTATGCGCTCGCTTCCGCTTTATACCCGCACTGACAGGCGGGGCGCGGAATGCAAGTCCTGCATGCCAATATTCATTGGCTCGTTTTAATTCACTCGAAGGCAATTGGTCTCCCTAGCGTGATCCCAATTCGTTGGAAACTCCTCCGACGAGACGTAGGAGTTCCCTAACGAAAGGGAACTAAACTAGAGGCATTTCGGATTTCGTGGAAAGAGAGCTCGATTGCTTACAGAGAGGCTTTAAAAGCTGCTAGATCTGCTTATTTTTCAACCCTATTAGAAGAAAATAAACATAATCCAAGGTATTTATTTGAAACAGTGGCTAAACTAATGAAAAATAAAGCTTCAAGCTCAGAAGTGTCCAAGCAACACAGCAGTGATGACTTTATGAACTTCTTCACTTATAAGATTGATAATATCAGGGACAAAATTATAACTATGCAACCGTCTACCACAGTATCGCATCAGGGAGTGCATTGTAGTCTCCCTGAGGAAAATTTTGATTCATTTGTTGCTATAGGAGAGGAAGAATTCTGCAAACTCGTTAATTCATCTAAATCGACAACTTGTATATTAGATCCTATACAGACTAAGCTACTGAAAGAGATGTTTCCAGAGGTCATATATCCTCTTCTTAATATCATTAATTCATCTTTGTCTCTAGGATACGTACCAAAAACCTTTAAACTGGCTATGATAAAACCGCTTGTTAAAAAACCACAACTTGATCCTACAGAATTAGTCAATTACAGGCCGATCTCGAACTGCCTTTTCTGTCAAAGATATTAGAAAAAGCAGTATCTTCACAACTATGTTCCTTTCTGGAAAGAAATGATATCTGCGAGGATTTTCAGTCCGGATTTAGACCGTACCATAGTACTGAGACTGCTCTCATTAGAGTCACAAATGATTTGCTCTTATCATCCGATCGTGGTTGTATCTCTCTATTAGTGTTACTCGATCTTAGTGCTGCATTTGACACCATTGACCACAACATTCTTTTAAATAGACTAGAAAACTATGTTGGCATTAGTGGAATTGCACTAGCATGGTTTAAATCATTCTTAACTGACCGTTATCAGTTTGCAGCAGTAAATGAAGAGATGACTTATCGATCACAAGTTCAGTATGGCATACCACAAGGCTCAGTACTAGGACCGTTGCTGTTCACTCTGTACATGCTACCATTAGGAGATATCATTAGGAAACATGGAGTTAGCTTTCACTGTTATGCCGATGATACTCAGCTGTATATTTCTTCAAAACCCAACGAAACTTACCAATTCACAAAATTAACAGAATGCATAGCTGATATAAAAAATTGGATAACTAGTAATTTCCTACTACTAAATTCTGAAAAGACAGAGATTCTAATTATTGGACAAAAAACTTCCACACGTAATAACCTAGAATACTGTCTAACACTTGATGGCTGCTCTGTCAAGTCTTCGTCGTCGGTTAGGAACCTGGGTGTGCTCTTTGATACCAACCTTTCTTTTGAAAGCCACGTGTCTAGTATCTGTAAAACTGCATTTTTCCATCTTAAAAATATATCTAAAATACGCCATATGCTCTCATTGGGAAATGCGGAACAATTAGTTAATGCGTTCATGACCTCAAGGGTAGATTATTGTAATGCTCTACTGGGTGGTTGCCCTGCACGCTTAATAAATAAACTACAGCTAGTTCAAAACGCCGCAGCTCGAGTTCTTACCAGAACCAGGAAATATGACCATATTAGCCCGGTTCTGTCAACACTGCATTGGCTCCCTATTAAACATCGTATAAATTTAAAAATATTGTTGATTACTTACAAAGCACTAAATGGTTTAGCTCCGCAGTACTTGAGCGAGCTCTTAACGCATTATAGTCCTTCACGTCTATTGCGATCTCAAAATTCCGGCCAGTTGATAATACCTAGAATATCTAAATCGACTGCTGGCGGTAGATCCTTTTCCTATTTAGCACCAAAACGTTGGAACAGTCTTCCTTGCATTGTCCGGGAAGCAGACACACTCTGTCAGTTCAAAGCCAGACTAAAAACACATCTCTTTGACCTAGCATACACATAATACATTATAGACTTCTATAATTCAATGTTAGGCTGCATAGATTAGGTCAGCCGGAACTGGGAACACTTCCCTTAAATCTTGATGTACTCGTTACATCATAAGAAGAAGAATGGCATCTACGCTAATATTAGTGTCTTTGTTTATCCCGAGATTTTCCCGCTGCCTGCCGAAACTAGGCCGTATCCAGATCTGACGAAGGAGATCCGCCTGGACCCGATGACAATGCAGTGCTGAAGTGTCAACTATCCTCTCCCTATGGAGGATCCCTTTCCCACTCTACAGATAAAGCGTTGTGAATTTCGGTTCGCGTACCCCGAAGTGATAAAATAAAACAAAATTCTGTATCAAAACTTATAGGCAAGACAAGTAGTTTGTTTAGGCATGGGTTGTATGGAATTACAAACCTGCGCACATATTTTCAAAAGCACATAACTATAGAACCAATTCTGAATGAGCATGTGAACGCCGTCAGCGTTAATCACAGGTTCGCGTTTAAAGTCTGATCATTTCGACGGAGGTGAATCAATCAAAATTAACTTTAGCTGGAAATGACATTATTCAAGAACCGCTATAAAGCCAAAACAATCTCTGTTAGCTTGAATTATATGTTTATCTCTGTAAAGCTGCTTTGAAACAATCCATTGTTAAAAGCGCTATATAAATGAAGATGACTTGACTTGACTTGACTTTAAAATTGGTGTAATATGCTCATTTCTTCTGATTCCAGTCAAGATCCTAGCAGCAGAATTTTGTACACATTGTAATTTGTTCAGTGTGGTTTTAGGAACCCCAGCAAGAAGTGCATTGCAGTAGTCAATGCGAGAAAAAACTAAAGTATTAATAAGCCTTTCAGTCATCGATAGGGATAACATAGAGCGGAGTCTGGCAATATTTCTGAGATGAAAAAAAGAGTTCTTAACAATGTAACACACATGAGAGTCAAAGGACAGACTAGAATCATATATAACTCCCATATTTTTTTACTTAGTCTGTGCCTCCAAATCAGAGCCATCTATGTTCTAAATTAGTGAACCAGCCTTACGAAGCTGATGAGGAGTGCCAATAAGCAAGAACTCAGTCTTATCACTATTATCAGGAAATTGAGACATCCATGTTTTTATCTCAGAAATACAATGTGTTAAAAAAGGAACATCCAGAATTTGACCAGGCTTAGAGTGAATATAAATCTACCTGAGCCTACATGGTCTGACATAGTCAGAAACAATGCTCAGGTAGGCCGTGGCATTTAAACGATGCCCAATTGGCACCAAGGGGTCTAAAGTGTGCCAAGAAAACATCCCCCACACCATTACACCACCACCACCAGCCTGCACAGTGGTAACAAGGCATATTCTGTTCTTATTCTGTTTACACCAAATTTTGACTCTAACATCTGAATGTCTCAACAGAAAACGAGACTCATCAGACCAGGCAACATTTTTCCAGTCTTCAACTGTCCAATTTTGGTGAGCTCTTGCAAATTGTAGCCTGGTCTAATGATTCTCGATTTCTGTTGAGACATTCAGATGGTAGAGTCAAAATTTGGTGTAAACAGAATGAGAACATGGATCCATCATGCCTTGTTACCACTGTGTGTGTTGTGGCTTCACAAATGCTTTGCTGCATACCTCGGTTGTAACGAGTGGTTATTTCAGTCAAAGTTACTCTTGTATCAGCTTGAATCAGTCGGCCCATTCTCCTCTGACCTCTAGCATCAACAAGGCATTTTCGCCCACAGGACTGCCGCATACTGGATGTTTTTCCCTTTTCACACCATTCTTTGTAAACCCTAGAAATGGTTGTGTGTGAAAATCCAAGTAACTGAGCAGATTGTGAAATACTCAGACCGGCCCGTCTGGCACCAACAACCATGCACGCTCAAAATTGCTTAAATCACCTCTTTTTCCTATTCTGACATTCAGTTTGGAGTTCAGGAGATTGTCTTGACCAGGACCACACCCCTAAATGCACATTGAAGCAACTGCCATGTGATTGGTTGATTAGATCATTTCATTAATGAGAAATTGAACAGGTGTTCCTAATAATCCTTTAGGTGACTGTATATTATACACTTAAGGTCACATTTACTGTAGTTGTTTGTCAGATTTTCAATAAAGGGACCTTCTGTCTCAAGGACAGGGGACGATACCCCATCCCATTCCCGCCCCGAGCTTTGGAACCTTCATGTTTGGGCCTTGAGGGGGACCAGCTAAGAGATGCTGGACTCCCAGCGGATGTGGTAAAGACTATTTTGAGTTCCAGGGCTCCCTCCACTAGAAGAATGTATGACCTTAAGTGGCGTGTTTTTGAAAGGTTGTGTACTACACATCTTGCAGACCCAGTTCACAGCCAGATTGTTTCAGTGCTGGAGTTTCATATGTCCTGCTTCCTAAAGTTCCATTTTCGACCATCCATCCGGTCATTCTTGAAGCCTTCTGTCCTCCGCCGTTCATTATGCCGGAGCAGGAGAAACTCCACTTATTGTGTCCAGTTAGTGCTCTTCAGATTTACGTCCACCATACTACCCAGTGGCATAAGTCAAAGCAGCTTTTCATTTGTCATGGGGGCCTTAACCGGGGGGCTCCAATACAGACAATGGGTGAGGGATACACTGTTAAGTGTCTCATTTTATTTGTATACACTCATAATAAAAACAAAATGTTGTGCTTTTTGCAAATAAATAAATAAAACAAACATGATGCTGGTTCTGCCCTCTCTCTTTCTCAGTGAAGTCTCTCTTTCTCAGTGAACTCAGTGAAACCAATGCGAGGTTAAGTTTCTCAAGTCTTGCTTTATCATTCCTTTCATCGAGTTTGGAAGATGAGGTGTGAGTAATAAGCTTAGGATTTACTTCAGAAGAATAAGAACGCAATCCAGCGGAGGCAAGTAATTTACTTACATTAGCTAACATGTTGTTATTATTACATAAACATTTACTAGTTAAACTATTGCCAGACTACAATATGTGAAATCGATGGAAACATGTTGAAATGAAATATAGACAGGTAGGCAACTTTTCAATGCTAAATAAATATACATGTACGACACAAGGATCAAGGATCCCATTTAGTGCTGCCACTAACGACTAATTTTCTAACGACTAATCTTTCGACTAATTTTTCGATTAGTCGACTAATCTAAACGACTAATTAAAAAAAATCAAGTGTTTATTTCGTTGTGTCCATTTTATTTTGAACTCAACTGAAGGGCCAAAACATAAAATGTCACCTGTTCAAAAACATTATGTATTAACAATCTAAGCATTAAGTATCTGCATTTCCATTAGGCTATACCATATTAGTCCTAATCTAATCCTCTAATAACAAACATGTATGTATTACTTAAATTAGCTCTTTGTTCTGCCTTAAAAAATGTACAGTAAGCTAATAATGATTAATTTATGTACATTTCTGAAAAGCATAACTGATAACATCACTCTGAATAGTAAAGTAGATGCAATGCATTTTCTGTGAAAAGCGCTATACGAATAAATTGGAATTGAATTGAAAGAGTCTGGACTAGCCCACTATGAGTCGCGCTGAAAGCAGGCAGGCACGCAGTTATGTAGCTCGCGTTTACACTTGCGTGCATGGCGGGCCCGTGCCGCGGTTCGCGTGAATGTGAAAGCAACACGGACTCGGGAGCGCTTGTTCAGGAAGTTAAGTAACCTGCCCATGCGTTTTAGCTGATTATGATGCATTTAGTTAAATAAAACACATGTAAGGGATGATAGTGTTGATGATTTACCTTGGATACCCGAGAGTTGAGTCTGCAGTGTATTCGCGCATTGCGCGTGCAATCAAGGCAACACATTTGGAAATCCACTGTCTCCTCAAAAGAGTCCGTTTGAAAAACACAATATACTATTGACCCGCGTTCTGTTTTCTATCATGCGCCGTGCACGTTTGCGATGGCATAAGATGCACGCAAACTCAACAGGGTTCGAAAGAATTGAGTGTGAAACCAGACCAACGCTGCGGAGGGCGCCGGGAACAATCGCGCTCGCGCTCGGACTCGGACCGCAGCAAACGAGCCCACTGTGAAAGCTCCGTCACCTGCCTCCGCAATTTTTCATATCAAAGCAGTGAAGGTGGGCGGGAACGTGAAGGAAAATGATAGCAGATAAACCAGCAGGGCGCGCACGGCACACAGACTGGTGTGTGGAGGTGAATTACAGTGAGCTGTTTGTGACGGGAGACCAAAAATAAATAGCGGTCAATAGTAAAACGACACGTCGACTAAAAAAATTGCCGTCGACTAATTTGCATGGTCGATTACGTCGACTAAGTCGACTAATCGCGGCAGCACTAATCCCATTCTGCATCTTCATTAGTTTACGATCTGTTTAACAGTCCTGTCTAATATGTTATTAGATAGAACTGTTATACAAAATAGGCAGTATATGAAAAAGTATTAATGTTTACCGTGTGGTTGATGTTGCTAGCTGAGCAGAAATACATAATCATGTTTTGCTTGGTCCCCTCAAAGTTGCGTTGGATTTTCTCTCGCGTAAAGGTAGAGATAGGTCCATCTATCACTGTGTTTCATGTTCGTAGAGTTAGTTTGTGGAGTAAAATATACACTGTAAAAATTTTTTTCCGTAAAATAACGGTAAAAAGTCTGGCAGCAAAGTTGCCAACCACTTACCGTCAAATTACAGTAAAAAAACTTAAATTATTTTACAGAAAAATGTTGTTTTTTAAAAATGGATATTTACCGTAAACATTTTCTGTATTTTTACAGTCAAACTGCTGTAGAAAGAAAAAAAAAATCTCATAAAAAAATGTCTGTTGAATGTTAAACGAATGTATACATCTGTATAAAAACTTACAAATATTGCAGAAATACCTTAAAATTACATACTTAAAACAAAGACTTCTGTATTATTTGGTATATTTTTAGGATAATCCAATCCATCTACAAGAACTCCTTGTCAAAGTAAAGACTTTTCTATGTAAAACACACAGAAAATGTTGTATAATTACCTTCAGATACCCTAATTTAAAGCCTAATACCAGTATATTGATCGATTTAAACTTTTATTTCATGTCATTATTAATCTATTTACAGTAAATTCCTGTTAAATATTGGTTTTATCCTGTACAAAAAAAAAACAAGATCTTGTGATAGTTTCAGAAACATATTTTTAACAGTTATTGCTTTATTAAAAAATTATTTGACAGTAATTACAGATACATCTCCAATAAATTTACATGCTTTGAACATTAATGTATGCAGGTTTACTTTATATAAACATTATTTGACAGTAATAACAAGCAACTCTCCAATATGTCTACATATTTGTACCATTTAAATACAGTGTGCTACTTTATATAAAGATTATTTGACAGTAAAAACAGGCAACTCTCCAATATTTCTACATGTTTACCATTTAAATAAGGGGTTTTACTTTATATAAACATTATTTGACAATAATTACAGGCAACTGTCATAGATCACTCATCAGTGTCTCGCTCTGGTCATCGAAGAACTCCCTCTCCTGAATATTGAACTACATATCCCATCTGTCCCGTTGTCTGTCTGAACCTCTCATCTAATCACCTGCACAGGTGCAGCCACTTCTCCCCTCTATGTAAGCTGCTCTTTCTCTATGCTCAGTGCGAGGTCTTGCATCTGCCACGTTAAAACTCTTCTGTGTATTCTACGTTCCCTGGATTTCCCTGGTTTCTCGACTCTAGCCTGTCTCCCTGGTCTCCGTGTGTCTGCTGCCTGCCCCGACCTCTGCCTGGTATCGTTTCTGAGTTTGGACTGCCCTTTTCCCCTGTTATTCACTGAGTTTGCTCTGTGTGCTTCTCTGTTAAATAAAATCACTGCAAATGGATCTGCACGACTCTGCCTCTTCCTCACAGAAGACCTCGCCCTGACAGGATCCAGCAGTCTTGCAACAACTAACTTCTGATGTCTCCAATCAAGCGTCTGTTCTGATCGTTCATCAACAACAGCTGGAGAAGCTAACCACACTTACCGAGGAGTTGGTGAAATCCATGCGGGCCCTCACGACACAAACCGCCGATCCTGTTCAACCCGCGGCACCCCCAGTTCAGCCATCAACCATCGTGAGTACTCCATCAAATAATCCACGTTTGTCTCATCCTGATAAGTATGATGGTTCAGCTGGAGCATGTAAAGGATTTCTGCTTCAATGCACACTGTTCATCAAACAACAACCCAGTCTTTTCCCTGATGACGACAGCCGCGTGTCTTTTATCTGTTCGCTTCTAACTGGAAGAGCTCTGGAATGGGTCACCGCGCTCTGGACGGGAGGTAATCTCACTTTTCCCTCCTACGATCATTTTCTCACCCAATTTAGAGAGGTTTTTGAGCACCCTGCCAGTGGGAAGGAACCGGGCGAGTTGCTTCTGTCGATACGTCAGGGAGGATCATCCGCGGCGGATTACTCTCTAACCTTCCGCACTCTCGCCGCGCAAACAAGCTGGGGCGACGATCCTTTGAAATTACTGTACCGTCAAGGTCTCAACCCCGATCTGCAAGGGGAACTGGCATGCCGGGATGAGGACAGAACCCTCAGTCAGCTGATAGAGGTAACCATTCGCCTGGATAATTTGATGCGAGCCCGACGAGCACCCCTTAAGCACCGAGTAACTGCACATCCCTCCGCGGGTCTGGAATCTGAACCTATGCAGATTGGTTTCACTCGTCTCACCCCCGAAGAGAGAGAGAGACTCCCAATCTGAAAATCCTGATCTCCAAGGGGTACCCGCTGTGTATCATGATCTCTCCCTGGCTTTCAGCGAGGACAAGGCATCCCAACTACCTCCTCACAGATCCAGTGACTGCGCCATTGATTTAATCCCAGGTGCCACCCTCCCGCGGGGAAGAGTATACCCTTTATCTCAGCCAGAGTCCGACGCCATGAGATCTTATATTGATGAGCAGCTCTCCAAGGGCTTTATCACTACCTCCACTTCTCCGGCTTCGACCGGTTTCTTTTTCGTGAAGAAGGACGGTGGGCTTCGACCCTGCATAGATTATCGCGGTCTCAACGAAATCACAGTCTAGTTTCGCTATCCTCTGCCCCTTGTTCCGGCCGCCCTGGAACAACTCCGCACCGCCAAATTCTTCACAAAGTTAGACTTGCGCAATGCGTACAATTTGATCCGTATAAGAAGAGGTGATGAGTGGAAAACCGCTTTCTCTACAACGACGGGGCACTATGAGTACCGGGTCATGCCGTTCGGCCTTTCCAACAGTCCGTCAGTGTTCCAGGCCTTTGTGAATGAGATTTTCCGCGACATGCTCAACCAGAAGGTAATCGTATACATCGATGACATCTTGATCTTCTCTGACACTCTTGAATCTCATGTACGGGATGTACGAGCAGTTCTCCAACGTCTCATCAAGAACCGTCTGTATGTCAAGGTGTAAAAATGTGAATTTCATCAAACTCAGATCACCTTTTTAGGGTACATCATCAGTGCGGAGGGAGTTACCATGGATGACAGCAAGGTCCGATCTGTAGTTAACTGGCCACAACCCACCACCGTTAAAGAGATGCAACGTTTTCTGGGCTTTGCTAATTTCTACAGGCGGTTCATCCGAAATTTCAGCATCACCGCAGCCCCACTCACATCTCTCCTAAGAGGAGGGGGACATCGGTTGAGATGGTCACCTGAGAGTTTATCTGCCTTCAATCAGCTAAAGGAGAAATTCACCACCGCTCCTATCCTTCACCATCCTGATTCCGAGCGTGAGTTCTTTGTGGAAGTGGACGCCTCCAGCACGGGCATCGGTGCCATTCTTTCTCAGCGGCATGGAGACCCTGCTAAGATGTTTCCCTGTGCCTATTATTCCCGAAAGCTCTCCTCTGCTGAACGAAATTACGACGTGGGCGACAGGGAACTTCTGGCCATGAAGGCAGCACTAGAAGAGTGGCGACACTGGCTAGAGGGAGCTCGTCTGCCGTTCACCGTGCTCACAGACCATCGTAATCTGGAATACATCAGATCAGCCAAACGTCTAAATTCCAGACAAGCCAGATGGTCCCTCTTTTTCTCCAGGTTTGATTTCAAGATAACCTACCGTCCTGGCTCTAAGAATGGTAAAGCAGACGCCCTGTCCGCCAGTTCGATAACTCACCTGTTCCTCCAACATCCGAGCCCATCCTGCCTTCGTCTCTCATTGTCGCCCCTGTTCAGTGGGACATAATGACCGAGATCTCCGCTGCTCTGAGGGAGAGTCCACCGCCTGTCGAGTGTCCTCCCAATCTCACCTTTGTACCACAATGCCTCCGCACCCGAGTCTTACAATGGGTACATAACATTCCCAGTTCTGGACACCCAGGGATTTCTGCGACCACACATCTAGTCTCCAACCGCTTTTGGTGGCCTTTGCTCCAGGCTGATGTGATTTCCTTCGTTCAGCAATGTTCCACATGTAATATCGTCAAATCCTCTCATCTGAAGCCAGCTGGTCTTCTTCAGCCCCTGCCCATACCACGGCGACCATGGTCCCACATCGCGGTCGACTTTGTTACTGATCTGCCTCCCAGCCAGGGTTACACTACCATTCTCTCAGTGGTCGACCGTTTCTCGAAGGCCTGCAGGTTTATTCCCTTGGTCGGGTTACCCACAGCGTTACAGACAGCTGAGGCCCTGCTACAACATGTTTTTCGCTTGTACGGTTTACCAGAGGACATCATCTCTGACAGAGGTCCCCAATTTACCTCCCGGGTTTGGCGGTCATTGTGTGAACAACTCAACATCAACGTCAGTTTGAATTCTGGCTATCATCCCCAGGCCAACGGACAGGTGGAGAGGTTGAATCAGGAGCTCACACGCTTTCTACGCACCTACTGCCACCAAAACCAGCAGGACTGGAGTTGCTTCCTCGTCTGGGCTGAGTACGCCCAGAATTCCCTGTGCAAGCCCTCGACTGGTCTTACTCCTTTCCAGTGTGTGTTAGGTTTCCAGCCTCCATTATTTCCCTGGTCAGGTGACCCCGTCGGAGCACTGGTTCTCGCTTCGGGAGCCGCTCGCAGGAGGGGGGCTCTGTCATAGATCACTCATCAGTGTCTCGCTCTGGTCATCGAAGAACTCCCTCTCCTGAATATTGAACTACATATCCCATCTGTCCCGTTGTCTGTCTGAACCTCTCATCTAATCACCTGCACAGGTGCAGCCACTTCTCCCCTCTATGTAAGCTGCTCTTTCTCTATGCTCAGTGCGAGGTCTTGCATCTGCCACGTTAAAACTCTTCTGTGTATTCTACGTTCCCTGGATTTCCCTGGTTTCTCGACTCTAGCCTGTCTCCCTGGTCTCCGTGTGTCTGCTGCCTGCCCCGACCTCTGCCTGGTATCGTTTCTGAGTTTGGACTGCCCTTTTCCCCTGTTATTTACTGAGTTTGCTCTGTGTGCTTCTCTGTTAAATAAAATCACTGCAAATGGATCTGCACGACTCTGCCTCTTCCTCACAGCAACTCTCCAATATTTCTACATATTTGTTACCTTCTATATACTTTTAACATCAATGTATGAGGTATACTTTATATAAACATTGCTTTATACTAATTAAAATCAACTTTCCAATATATCAACATGACATTTACTCAATATATGGGTTCACTTTATATACACATTAATAGACAGTAATTACAAGCATTTCTCCAATATATGTACATACATTTTCCATTACGGCATGGGGTTTACTTTAAAATGCACATAGGCTAAAATGCACATAGGCTTAAAACACGGTCAAGTCCTTTAGTCAAAAAGTTCTTTGTTCTTAGTTCAGAAGCTAAGTTCTTTCCAGTAACAAACAAAGTTAATATATAATCAGTATTAATATACAAATGTGAATGTGCATGCTAAAAAAGTTCATTTGGCAGATTGATATTCACCCACGTCCTTTCAAAATTCCAACGATGGCTATGATCCTCTGTAGTGGCTCTCACCAGGCATTGTCCTGAAAAATAGATAAGATGTATCATGCTTGTAAAAATCGCCAGAGCAGAGCCATTAGGTTGCCCCTTAACAATAATTGCAGTTTGGAGCTTGAATGAAAATTGAACTGTATGCGTTGCGACGTTCATCTGTTATAGGACAACTTAGTTTGAATAAACGAGCAGACACTGATTAGCTACTTGCTCTACTTTTATTTAAAATTAACAGCAAGACAACTAGAAGTGAATGTGCTTTCCATTAAATGAATCACACACAGTAAACAAATCCTTAAGGAAAAAAAAGAACTTTGTGTGATTAATTTAAAACAAAGCACGTTCATTGCACAGTAAACAAAACCTTAACAAAAAAAAACTTTGCAATGAAGTCGTTCATCCTCGGATGCGGCGGCGTGCGCACTGTTATAAAAAAACCCGTGCACACAGCCAAGCGAAATGGGGTCTTGCGCACCCAATGTGTAATTTTTGCAAGGTGCGCGTGGACCATAGACAGTAAAAGAAACGGTCGGTCTCACGGTTATATAATAACCTTCACACCCCTACTGTTACGTGTTTGCAAGAGGCAACAGTAACTTGTAAGATGTAACGTTAAGTTAACAGCTAACGTTATTAAATTAATGTTAGTCAACCAAAGGTATTTAACGTTAAATGTTATGATGGCTGATGCATGTTTCACATTCAGGGCTAACGTTAACCCTTTCACACGTAAGTTTAAAATATTCTAACTGACCCCCCAGCGTGAGTTTTTCCAAGGCGACCGTTATTTAGAACTTGTCACTTTAATGTTTCCATGGTGACGCGTCATTGCTTGTCAGGTGACACAGCGCAACCACAACACAGCGCTGAATGAATGAGGATCTGCTTTTATGTAATTTTTCCTTTTTTATTAAAATTATTCCCAAATGTATTAGCTATAGCATGAAACACTGAGATTCCGATTGTCAAATATGTGCAAGTGGATGGGTTTTGTTGTTTAAACATCTTTATAACGATCGTGTTAGTTGAGCTGTATGCACAATGGGCGGCGCCATTTTAGTTTGTTGTACAGTTCAGAGAATCGGATCTGTTGGATTAACAACAAGTCAATTCCTCCACTTTCCACGAAATACATGAAAGTAAGTGGCCGGTGAACTGGGAGAAGACTAGGGTAAAATGTAAAGCTACTTACACAATGTGTATCTGATATGAATAAAACGTGTCGTCTTATTTTATTATAATGGAAAGGATTATTATTGCCGCTTCCATGGACATCAGTGTGTATTTTACAAACTCAAAATCATTGTTTTGCTAGTAATTATGTGTATTTAAATGTCTGAAACCTAAAATAAACATTATGTGGTTGAAAACACTCAATAGTTGTGATATATGACAGCACTGAGTGCGTCCGTCTCTGGCTCAGCGCCAGCCAACGCGCGAAAGCTCGTTTGAATTTAGCAGTTGATCACGTGATGCACTGACCGTTCTAATCACACCGGTGTGATCGTACGCTCCAGGGACCAGTGTGTGATCGGTGTGATCGGTGTGATCGTACGCGTGAAAGGGTTAATAACGGTTTAACTTTATTAGAACCAGCATAATGTTGCATTTGCTAAAGCTAGACAGACTTTTATAAGGTTAATACATAATGTAACAAACGGCGAGTTTTAACGTTAGCCCTGCTGACTCGACATAATGTTAACTTGTAGGGGTGTGCAAAAAAATCGATTAACATTTGAATCGCGATTCAATCTTTATCGATTCATAGAATTCCAAAAATCGATTAATATATTTTTTTTAATGGCGTGCATGGGCGGAGTGGCAATCGGGTGAGTCGGGACTTTTACCGGTGGTCCGGTAGTGTTTCGAGGCTGCGAGGGCCGGTCTGATAAATAGTTACATTGCAAGTTCTTGCCGCCCGCTGGTCAAACTGTGCAGCCTCTCTGCTCAACCCGTAAATAAATGCATCGATCCGCAGATCTTATGTTTGAGTTCTGTAGATCTTTTGCCAAGCGTGTCAGAGGTTACGGGTTCTAAACCGCACTTGTATAGTTTTTTCTCTCTCTCATCAAAACCGAATATGTTCATCACGTTTGTGAGCATTTTATTTTGTGATTTCACCAGAGTCTCCACAACGGCGATAGATTGAAGCACGCATCCGAGTGAAGACTGCGCGAGCCACAGAGAACATTGTATCCATGACACTGATAGCAGCGGCAACGAGCGCGCAGCTTGATTTCAAAAACAACAGATCTCTTATTTAATAGCGAACTAAATGAATGCTCTGCTAGTTAACTGGAGATACCCGCAAATTACGCCTATGAACGACTTCACTGGATCTAAACAAATCAATATAACCATAGATGTTACCAGTAGTGGTGGCTTTTTTAAATCTATTTAAAATAATTTCGCAAGGGTTCTATGACATTAGTATATATTTTTAGGAAGTTCAATGTGCCCAGTCGAGTTCACATTTCAACAGTCAACCTGGTAGCTGAAGTAGTCCTTAAACCACATTTAGCATAATTGTTTGTTTGATCTGACTAGCACTTTAAAGCTAAATGTAAAAGTTTTTATTTAAGTTTTATTTTAAACTTGAATTAAATGTAAGCTGGCCAAAGCTTGGCACTTTGCACTTTTTAGTTGCAGAAGTTTTTATTTTTGTATGAAGACAAAATAATATCAAACTACATTTAATTTGTTGTGTTTTTTTCTTTCTTTTAAATTGAGTCTACTGCAATCAATCACATAGGAAAAAGTAAACTACATTTATATACTGCGAATCGTTTTTTTGAATCGAGAATCGTTTTTGAATCGAAAATCCATTTTGAATCAAATCTTGAGACATAAAATCGGTACCGAATCGGGACATTTTCTTAATCGTGCACCCCTATTAACTTGCATATTGAAATTGTAAAACGTATAAAAGCTGCCGCACTTAAGCACATTTGACATTGTATATATATATATATATATATATATTTTTTTTATGTATATGACATTTATTTAAATTGTAAAAATGTTATCTTTGAGTAATGTCATCTTTGAGACTGTTAGTTATTACATGATTAAAAATGTAAACATACACATAAAGCATGGCAATCCCGTCAGAAATGTGTATCATAGAAAGGGAAGCACACACACAAAAAATGCCAATTGGTACACCAAAATCAAATAACCCTTACCCCATCAAATAATTTTACCTGCATCTGAGGGTATTTCCCTTAATGGTTTCCAGTGATTAAAGAAAGGACTGATGCAGGTGACACAAATCTCCTTTCAGTGCGCCACTTCAGTAGAAGAAAGACATAAGGACAGAAAGTTACTCAGACTTTCCATCAGTAACAGTATGAAAATCACACTTAATACTGTAGGTTTTCGAACAGTACGTGGGTAAAATTGACTTACTGTAACTTAGTTGGTAAATGGGTGTTTCTGTTGGGTGTTCTCCCCCGATAAACATCTTATTCCAATGCTTGATATAAAATATAAAAAATAAAGTAAACAAATATCTTTTCAATATGTTATCAGTGTTTGAAGAGGTTATGTAAACATACTTCTAACGAATAAATTACGGTTTTATCACTTTACTCATTCCCACGCTTTTTTACCTCTCATGTTAACTTACCAACAACAAAACACAGCAATGTTAGATGGTACTAACACATTGAAATACATGCTAATATCGCTACGTTCATAGTGAGCAGTACAAAAACACACACAGAGATAACTTATTTATCTTATGAGGTTGCAGTAAGCCTATGACCGTTAAATTACCCGTGTCCCTAAACGTTAGACTGTTAAGGACTGAAAAATGTTTTCTTACCTGATATCGCCAACAGACCACGTACGACCCCTTCCTCTGTTCATATTCCAGCTTTTGTTCTTCATTGACATATCAACTAAAATTCGCTTAAAATGTAAGAATTCAGCAGGCGGATATAAAATAATCCTGGTCTTACCGAGTAATAATCAAACAGCAGCTGCTCACACCAACCGAGAGTAACGGACGTATTTTCAAATTTAAAATAGGCGCGCAGAGCCGCGCACATTCTCATTGGACAGTTTCCTGGAAAACAGACAGATTAACCAATCATGCTCAAAGTAAAACGGAGAAACAACCAATAACAATAGCAATAGTTTGCGCGAGTTAACATAGCTGTGTATTACGTTTTATTTGCAGTCTGTATTATTATTTAATTAATGCAATGTAAACTGTTAGGCAAGCAGATAAAATTTGCAAGCATACAAGATTGTAAATTCACACAAAATCACATAAGGCAAAAGGTTTCTGCTGCACTGCTCTGTTCAGGGTAAAACTATTATTGTTAATAATGATAATACTTATATTTTAACATATACATTGAAGAACTGTTATGAAAATCAGAAAAAATCATTAAATGCTAATGAATTATCATAATAATATGTTAAAAGGCAGATATTTATGTATGTTGTTGAAAACATTACGTTTCAACGTACAGATCTTGTAAAAAATTAAACGTTGATTTAGAAGTGTTTTTGTTAACCTTTTTCAACCATTTAGCATTAAACGTTGTTTCAACGACTGGCATTATTTCAATCATATTTCAACGTTGAAGGTCGGTCATGTGCCGGCTGGGTATATTAATCTACCTTTAATGAAAGCTGAATGCCGATATCATGGAAATGTTCCATACTTTATCCAGGCTCTCTACTGCTTCGCGCGAAGTTATGACGTATCCCCCTCCCAAAGTCAAACAATATCATTGGTCGAGATTGCCTCTGCCGTATGATTCGTCCAATGATTGTACAACATTCAATTATTTGAATCTGCGCGCACTTTATTGATATCTAAAGCACAGAGACTAGAAAAACAATTAGGATGTTTGTTTACACGTTTTGCAATGTTTCAACCATTTTAATGTCTTCAATTCCTTCACCCCCAGTTTACCCTCTATCAGTTTACCAAAGCTCAAGTTTATGCTACAAGAGCCTTGGTTGAACTCGAGCCCCAGAATAAATTCCTTGTCTTTCACACATTGCTCACCTATTGTAAATTAAAAATATATAGCACCCCATTGTAAAGCTTTATTCATAGTGTGGCGGTTTGTTCCCATCAACCGAGAAAATTGTGGAGTGGCCTAATGATTTCACTGCAGTGAGGGCCTTGAATTTTGTTGAATATAGATTGACTTTGTGTCTTAATGCCTCAACGTTTTTAAAGTGGATTTACAGCCTTTACTTCTAAATTGAATCACATATTTTCTTCTCAAATAAGCATATGAGATACTTGTCAATATAGTATATGGTCAGAAAATCACTGTCAGGGCAGCATTTCAAACAGACAAAAAGGACAATGTCACCCTTAAAAGCCAAGCCAAAAGAGGACATATCAGCACACAAGATTCAAGAGTCCTTTCACACCAACAGGCAGACAGGCATTAGGAGGTTAGTGTCCAGCATTCTTGAGCCTGGTTGTCTTGCGGAAAAACTGTCCCAAAGCATGATGATCCGAGACTTGAGGCTGCAGCACCAGACAGCAGCAGCTACAGTGCACGGGGTGGGGTCTGAAAATGTTGCCACTCAATTTTTTCTCTGCCACTTATAAAATTGTTACAGAACACTTCAGAATTGTAAACACTGAGTCAGTGGTACCTGACAGTAGAAACACTGGATATAAGATGCATAAACAATCACTGACTATTCTTGATTTAATTTTATATTAAACTTAAGCTGTGCAATTATTTCATGTACAATAACTGGATATTTAGTTACACTGTGCAACAATATCTTCTGCTGTATTCATCCATCTTTCAAGGCAATATTTTTAGATCTGTTTCTGTAGTATAACACACAGTAATTATTATGTTCAATTTTTATTTACAGCATATCTGCATGAAAGGTAGCCTACATAGCTGTTTTTTATTTTTATTTTATGTATATATTTTTTATCTATCACTCTTGTATCTGCACTTGTTGAATCTTAAGCTGATGTGGCCAGCAAAGTTTATCTTTGCTTCTGAAAAATATCTGCATTCGTGGCAGGGGACTTGGAAGTTTTACATTTACCCTGTATTTGATAGGTGTGAGGTGCTAACCTAACCCTAACCCTATACATTAATGGTAAAGTAATGTAGATATATTGGATAGTTGCTTTTATTTACTATAAAACAATGTTTATATAAAGTGAACTCCTTGAATTAAAAGTATGTAGATATATTGGATAGTTGTGTTAAATTACTATAAAAGTAAGTTTATTCAAAGTAAACCTATACATTAATGTGAAAAGTACGTGTTTTACATATAAAAATCTGTACTTTGACGGGGAGTTCTTGTGGATGTAATTGATAATGTTATGAAGACAGATTTATAGAAGACATTTACAGTATATATAAAACAGACATCAAATTCCATGATGTCTATGGAAGCTGCAATAATAATCTTTTCAATTATAATTTGATAAAGGGTTTTACTAATGGTTAAAATAACGTTAAAATAATGGTTGCCTTAAAAAAACTCTGCTAATACTGAGCAGGGTAGAATCAAGAACATCGTCACATGGTATCCAAGATCTCTCCTAAGGACCATAACCCTCCCAGTTGATAAGTATTCCAACTGGCTGCCTTGCCTTGAGTCGAGGATATAGTGTCCTGAATAGATGTGGTCTTCCAGTTCGATAGCAGGAGGAGGCACGTCAGCTGCGTCAGACCCTGTGGAGAAGGGAGAAGAGAAGGGTGTGAGGTTTTAAGAGAGACACATAGAAGGTAGGTGAAATTGTGTATTGTGAAGGTAAGTCAAGGTGGTAAGTGACTGGGTCGATCTGAAAAAAGGCACATGGATGGAGTTTTGGTGGGTCCCCCTGCCGCTGCGACAGCACACCTCCCACACCAGTTGGTCTGCCTCGTTCCGGGAGTTGATGAGGATAACGTGAATGTAGATGATCACGAAATGATGGAGGTGCTCCCGGAACACCTCATTCATGAAGGCCTAGAACACGGAGGGTGAGTTGGACTGCCTGTACCGCATGACCCGATATTCGTAGTGCCCTGATGGTGTTATGAAAACAGTCTTCCATTCATCCCCCCTCCATATCCGGACGAGTTTGTACGCACTACGTAGGTCCAACTTGGTTAAGATAGTACCGCCTTTCAGCATTTCCAGAGTTGCTGGGACCAGAGGAAGGGATATTTGTACATGACAGTTTGTTTGTTGAGGGATCCTTTTTGCTTCGAAGAAGAAGCTGGAAGCGGCTGGGGATGTAGAAGGGCAGATGTATCCCTGGCGAAGAGCCTCTTCTACATACTCCTCCATGGCCTTTTGTTCAGGAATGGATAACGAGCACACTCTTCCTTTAGGCATGGTGGCACCAGGCAGTAATTCGATTGTGCAGTCCTGTGGCTGTTGAGGTGGTAAAAGCATGGCTTGTTGTTTTCTGAACACATCCTGGATTCCCCAAATTTCACACGTTTCAATTTGCGCAATTTGAAGGGTAATGCTAGTTGCTAGTTGCTATTTTGTCATGTCAGGGGATCACATGCCGTATAGCTTGCAGCCAGTTATTATCTTGCTAGAGTTTCACCTTGCAGGCATGAGAGTTTGTCCTTGTATGCTTTCAGATGGAAGTCTTTGTAGTGGGCTGTGAAATTGGAAAAGAAGTCTCCCTAGTCTGTGCGTAGTTCAAACATGAGGTCAATAAGTACACTTCTGTTTCCACTTCACTGCACTGGGGACACAGCCTGCCATCTTTCTCTGTCTACTTTTCTCTCTTCTGCCCCTTTCTGCATGAATCTTTGGTACTTTTCATAGTTACTGTGTTTAAATATTATGCCAATTTGCACTCTTTGGCGATAGATAGCACTCCAATGTACTTTTTTGTGATGTTGCTTCTGTCCAATGTTTGAGGTTTAGGTTTTTCTCTGTTTGTGTTTTAATAATTTGTATTGGCCAATTTATTTTGGATTGCTAAGCCAAGTCTTGGACTAGCTAGCTGAAAGGGCTTCTGTCTTGTTTTAGCCATTGAAAGCTCAGAACTTTGCAATGGAGAGTTTTAGTCACTTTTTTAGGTGCTTATAGAAATTAATGAATGACTATTTTGATTGTTTATTATTAGTAGATTATTAGTAGATACAATCTTAATTCAGTTAAATTAATTATTTACAATTCTGTCTGCAGAATCTGATATCCTGTCAGTTCAGAAAGTGTGTTTTGTATTTATATACACTATAAGAAAAATATCTGTAGAAAAACAGAAAAAGTATTAGTAATTTTCTGCCAAGTTTGCGGACATTTCCTAATACAGAAAACAATGCAAAAATTCAAAATGCAGGTAAAACACCTTGTGAAAAAAAAAATACAGAAAATTAATTAATATCAACACAGATGCTGTGGATAAAAGTGTCTGCCAAATGCATGAATGTAAATTAGTCTCTGTTAGGTGTGTGTCCAATTTATTGAACTGGTGGTTCATGAGTAGCCCCCTGAACTCACATATATAGTGTGACGGGTCTCTACTATCTCTCTAGTCACTATTAATGATTTTCTTTATCTGATTTGGGATAATTGGACTAGCCATTCACAAAGGTACTGAACATAGTTAAGCTACTTACCTCATTATATTTGTTAGGATTACGTATAATTAGTTGTGAAAGTATGTCTTTACACTTGGGATTTGTATATAGACTAATGTTTATTGTAGACACATGCTCAAAAGTCAATTAAAAAAGGCAACAATACCAGTCTTCCAGTATACCAACTCAGTTCTGTACATGAGGACCGTCTGACTGACATTTGAGGCTTTCAAATCCCCAAATACTGAATAGATTCTTTCCTTCAAAGGAAGTCAGAGAGAGTCAAAAAGATATTTTGTTTGAGTGTCTGTGCTTTGGGTAATTTTAGTTTGAAGGAGAAAAGGTTCCCTTTAGAACACAGGGCTGGTTTATAACTCAGAGTGATGCTGCATTAGTCTAATGAATTAAAAAATAATGTGGTCTCGGGTGACTGCAGGCGCTGACAGCTGAGTGTTCCAAACACAGGGAATCTCAGGAGGTCACCTTGGTCATCCCTGGTCTGTCTGATTTCTCTGTCGTGCTCCTGTGCTCTCCCACAGAGTTCATTCGGGGACAAAACGCTATAATTTTTCACAAACAAAAATGAGTCACAAACAGGGCTAGGCCAATCGGCTGGATAACATCAACTTAGGAGGATGCTGTCCAATCACAAAATGATTTGTTTACCGTGAGCTAATATTTGGCTTGGTCAAATGCAGATTAGTTGTCCTTTGCCTGACATCATGAGCTCATAGAGAACATCTTAATTCTGCAATAAATCTTCATATTTGGCCTTTATAGGGGGATGAATCTGAACACTGTGAACACACACACACACACACACACACACGCACACACACTCTTGTTTACTAGAGTATTATCATGTCTTCTGAAGGCATACAATATCTTTGTGAGAAACATACCAAATTAAAATCTTTGTTAAAATCAAGTTTTTAATGTTGTTTATGTCTATGTGGTGTTTAAAAAAAAAAAAAACTTTCAAGCTTGCCTGTAGTAAATAATTTTATTCAATAAAACTCAAATTTGATAAAAAAAATACATATTTAACCCTCTGGGGACCAAAGGTTTTTTGGGGCCCTTGGGATGTTTTGACATGCACTGACATTTGTGCTTTTTTCAGTTATTTATAAACATGTTAATGGCAAAGGTGTAAATTCACTCTATATAGCACAAACTGGGCTACCATAATATGTTAGCAACATGCATGTACATGTTTGTATTTTTGAGAGAATATTATTTATGCGTGGTTATTGAAAAAACTAAAAATAAAAGTTTCTGAAATAAGGCCACAAAACACATATTGATTATTTCTTCACAAGACTTTTGAAAATTGTATCACATAGTCTAGAATATTTGCTCCAAAACTATGTGAGAAACATCCTGACTACTCATTCAGATAAGTCAATAAAGTATTTTAGAATGTGTATGACGTGTTTTGTTTGAGAAAGCTTTATGCGAGGAGGCTTGATCTCTCATTAGTATGTATCCATTTCACACCTGAGAAAGACAAAGACCCTCCCATAATGGCCCTATTAGGTGCTATCAGGCCATATCATTATGAATAGCCTTGCAGAAAGAATGAGGAGATTTAAAAAAGAATGGCTTTTAGATTGTTTGGATTTATTTACAACACACACACACACTGCTTAGAATAAGTGAACACACCCATGCTAAAGTTGACTAAAAAGAGGAATAAAAAATCGTAATGCCTTAATTAAAAAAATGAGGAAAACTCCAACCTTTAGGGACATGAATAATGTCCTTGAATTCTTTGTGAATGAAAAATGTATCACAAATAATTAAATGTTCTTCTTTAAAATACAGGGTGCATACGTCTGGACACATCTATCACACACCCTTCACCATATAGACAAGGTTTTATTTCAGTTCAAAGTTAGAGTTGGAAAAATCTTGAAAAGAAAATAGTCTTTTCCATAAATGTCTTAGTTTGATCATACATATTTCAAAGTTGAGGATTCATTATTTTGATTTAGCTTGGATTGGAACAAACACTAGACTATAACATCTTAGTTGATTAGTTTATTGACAAAACATACTATATATTTAACATATGAGCAGAAACTCCTAACAAAGCTTATTTGATGTCTATTTTAGAGTAAAAACTTTATACTCTATCCAAAACTAGTCAACAAAATGTCTTTTATTTAGTCTATAACAGTGCGTATCTGTGCGTTCATTCATTCATTCATTCATTCACACACACACACACACACACACACACACACACACACACACACACACACACACACACACACACACACACACACACACACAGAAACATGATTCACATTTAAACAGTATGCTATTTTTCCGTTTACAGACACTAACGTTATTCTATATCGCGATTAGAACAAAGCACAAGCATAAAACACTTACACACTTCTCAGCTGAATCTGTTGCTCCTCCTCGTGGTGAAAATAAACCAGCACTTGTTCTGAGGTAGGTAAATGTCCCAGGATTGTTCCTCATAGCCGCTCAAGATGACAGTAGATTAATCTGACTAAAAAATATAGTGTGTTTTCAGAGTTTATGGGCGTTAACGCGTCTCAATGTGGTGCTTCACGTATTTGCGTTTGAATAGCGCGTGCTCTCCGTGGGCGTGTCACATTGCCGGAGATAATGAGCTGAGAGAAAGATAATTAGAAAGGCTGACACGTCTCTCTTTTTATATAGATTACATAAACGAAGAATATTTATTTTAGTTTTGAATCGGATCATTTAAAAGTACAAACTCAAATGATTTAAAAGATATATTGCTCATGTCTGGGTGAATAGTATTTGCTGAGTTTTGTTGAAGATTAGAGACGTGCTCCAGGAAAAAAGTTCACGGTGACTGAGAGGCAGAACGCACACCCTGTTTATATTCTTTATTTTACAAAAGCACAATATTTTATTTCGATTGTATGTGGGTACATAAAAAAGTAGACATTTAACAGATTATTTTCTCATATTTCTTAACTCTATATGAACAGAAATGATGGTAGTACTTTAAGTCTATTGTTCTTCTATGTGAAAAAAACGAGCAAAACGCGCCGGCGCGTTTCTGGTCCCCAGAGGGTTAAAAGTTTTTTCCTTGAAAAACAAATGATCATGCATGCAATAACTTGAATGTAACTCTACACCCTTGCCTCATTATGCAAATAGCCCCGCCCCTACTCACCCACACCAGTTCAGAGCTCATTGATGATCACACATAATTTGTTACAAGGTAGTTTGTGATGTCAGAAACACCAGCGATTTCAAAACGCGTTTCTGAAACTGTCTTTGGTTCACTGCAGTTTTAAGTTTGAAAATTTCCACATGGTTTGTCTTACAGCATAATAAAAACACCACATAGACATTTAAACAATTATTAATAAAACATTAAAAGCTTGATTTTCACTACAGGGGGACTATATAATATACCTAGGTAAAGGCTACACAAAAGAAAGGGGTTCTACCTATTTAAAATGGTCTATTACAAATCACACAAGACTCTTCAGGTCATGAGAGAACCATCTGACTTATTTAATGCTGCTTAACTACACAGTGAAATGGAAAAAAAAAACCATCAAAAATAGCCATATGAATTAACAAAACATTGAAAAGAAACCAAAAGAAAACACCAAAAATTATACGTTGACAATCATAAGCAGCTTGTTTCACTCTCAGATGGACACAATAGTAGCATTCCAATATTACCCATTCCTTTAAATACTCCTCAATTCCATAGACAACATTACTTAGGCAATCACATAAAGCATGACTTATCTGTTGCATCCAAAAGATGCAGTCCAGAGATGCATGAAAGACCTAGGCCAAATCTCTGCTGAATTTGGTTCGAAAATAGCAGTAGAATAAATCCAATCCAAAAATGGCGCATGAAAAAAATCAGTATCCACTTTCATCCACAGTCCCTTCAGTCATTTTCTACAGACTCCAAACAAACCGTATATAAATACTCTTTCAATGTTTAACAATATGTCAAAACATCACATGTCAAACATAAAATACATTCACTTAACATTGTGTCCCGTGCAGTAGTGGAGGCCCTCAAACGGTTAAATCAACATCTCCCCATAGCACCTGTCCTCCCTACTTCTTTTCTGCCTCTTTTAAAGAAACCACATCCTAGCGAAAACATTCTAGCCGGTGACCCCTAGTGGCCGGGAGAAAATTACACCCTGTAAACTGTAATAGTGGAACTGTTACAGTGTTATATAGATATCATTCCACAAAGTGATGATGTCACTGACCATTACATGGTAACTTGCATATTAAGTACTGCTGTAATATGTCATGCTGCGCCACGTTATCGACCAGGTAGAACAATTCTTCCATCCACCATAGAGTCTTTCTCAAATAGCTTATCTGATCTGACTCAGCTGCTGCCTGAACCCAAACAAACAGATGAACTAGATGAACTAACTAGCACTATGAGCACCATTCTCTCTAGAACATTGGATACTGTTGCACCCATTAGATTAAAAAAGGTCAGAGAAAAAAGTATAGCACCATGGTACAATAATACTACGTATGTTTTAAAGAGAGAAACCCGTAATTTAGAGCGTAAATGGAAAAAAACTAATTTAGAGGTCTTTAGAATCGCGTGGAAAGACAGTATGTCACGTTATAAAAAGGCCCTTAAAACGGCCAGGGCTGAGCACCTCAGCAAATTAATAGAAAACAACCGAAATAATCCAAGGTTTTTATTTAATACCGTGGCTAGACTAACAAATAAACAGACGTCGTCTGAACAAAATACCTCGCTACAGTTTAGTAGTAATGATTTCATGAACTTCTTCACCGAGAAAATTGAAAGCATCAGAATCAAAATCGTAAACGTTCAATCTTTACTCGCGCCTTATAATTCAGCCGCAATTATCACCCCGCAAGAACAATTACAATGCTTTACAACCATAGAACAAAAAGAGTTAAATAAACTTATCACTTCATCTAAAACAACAACATGTTTATTAGATCCTATACCAACTGAACTACTGAAAGAAGTGTTACCTATAGTGGAAGAGCCTCTTCTCAATATTATTAACTCATCTTTATCTTTAGGTCATGTTCCAAGAACGTTCAAGCTGGCTGTTATAAAACCTCTTATTAAGAAACCACATTTAGATCCAAATAACCTAGCAAATTACAGACCCATTTCGAATCTTCCATTTATGTCAAAAATATTAGAAAAAGTTGTGTCCAGTCAACTCTTTCTTGCAAGAAAACGACATCTATGAAAAGTTTCAGTCTGGATTCAGGCCACATCACAGCACTGAAACTGCGCTTGTTAGAATCACAAATGATTTACTTTTAGCTTCGGACCAAGGCTGTATCTCAGTACTAGTTTTACTTGATCTTAGTGCTGCGTTCGACACTATAGATCACACAATACTCTTAGATCGACTACAAAATTACACTGGTGTTCAAGGACAAGCACTAAGCTGGTTCAGCATACTTATCTGACCGCTACCATTTCGTCTACTTAAATGGAGAAAAATCGATCATAACTTCGGCAAACTATGGTGTGCCGCAGGGATCTGTGTTAGGCCCTTTATTATTCTCAATATATATGCTGCCACTTGGTAATATTCTAAGGAAACATGGAATTAGTTTCCATTGTTATGCTGATGACACTCAAATATATATTTCATCACGGCCAGATGAATACGCTAAATTATCAAAATTGACAGATTGTGTTAAAGATATAAAAGATTGGATGACGCGTAATTTTCTTTTATTAAATCCAGACAAGACAGAGGTAATACTTATCGGTTGTAAAAACCGTCCACAAAACCTTTCACAGCACGACTTTAACATAGTAGGATGCCCTGTTACTTTATCCGCTCCAGTAAAAGACCTGGGTGTTACATTAGACTGCAACCTGTCTTTTGAAAAGCATATTTCATATGTTACAAAAACAGCCTTTTTCCACCTTAGAAACATTGCTAAGCTACGTAATATGCTATCAGTCTCTGATGCAGAAAAGTTAGTTCATGCATTCATGACCTCGAGACTAGATTACTGTAATGCTTTATTAGCTGGTTGTCCTGCATCTTCAATAAACAAGCTACAGTTAGTCCAAAATGCAGCCGCTAGAGTTCTTACTAGATCAAGAAAATATGATCATATAACACCGATTTTATCATCACTTCATTGGTTACCTATAAAGTTCCGTATTAATTACAAGGTATTGCTTTTGACTTATAAAGCTCTAAATGGTTTAGCTCCAATCTATTTAACGGATCTTCTATCGCCTTACAATCCATCACGCTCTTTAAGATCACTAAATTCGAGGCTTCTGGTCATTCCTAGGATATCCAGATCCACCAAAGGAGGGAGAGCATTTTCACATTTAGCTCCGAAGCTCTGGAATAGCCTTCCTGATATTGTTCGTTGCTCAGACTCGCTCTCCCAGTTTAAAACTAGACTGAAGACGCATCTATTTAGCCAGGCATTCATATAAATTTTTTATCTTACAGTTACTGTAAATTCGGCCTCTAGTTCATAAACGAGGAGAACTGGCCCCCGACTGAGCCTGGGTTCTCCCAAGGTTTTTTTTTTTCTCCATTGGGTCATCTGATGGTGTGTTAGGACACCTTTAGGTCACTGGATGGAGTTTTTCGGTTCCTTGCCACTGTTGCCTTTGGCTTGCTCAGTTGGGGATATTCAAATTAATTAACCAATCATACCATTGATCAGCTCTACCAAACTTGGATGTCTTTTTTTCCAGTAATAAACAAACATTGTTAAGTTGTTTTGATTGATACTGTGAAGCAGCTTTGATACAATCTGTATTGTGAAAAGCGCTATATAAATATATTTGACTTGACTTGACTTGACTTGACTTATAGACAAATGTCACAATGTCAACACCATTGCTGAGTATTTTCTCCTTTAACCCTCTGAGGTCTAAGGGTTGTTGGGGTCCTTGAGGTGTTCTGACATGCTCTGACATTTGTGCTTTTTTCAGTTATTTATAAACATGTTAATGGCAAAGGTGTAAATTCACTCAATATAGCACAAACTGGGCTACCGTAATTTCTGAGCAACAATTATGAAACATGTTTGTATTTTTGAGAGAATATTGCTTATGCATGTTTATTGAAAAAACTAAAACTTAAAGTGTCTGAAATAAGGCCACAAAACACATACTAAATATGTGTCCACAAGACTTTTGACTAATGAGTGTTGTTGCCTAGAATTTTTGCTTCAAAATGATCTGAAAATCATCCTGCCTAATCATTTACACAAAAACATACACTGATTTAAATTTTATTAGAGACCTTTTGTTTGGAAAGGCAATATGCGTGGAGGCGTGTTCACACCTGAGAAGACAAAGGCCGGATAATGTGCCGCATAATGAGCTGCATATTAATTAGCCCTTTCACACAGGTGTGTCACAGGATCCCAAAGAATGCAAGGACAAAAGAAATTATATATATAGCCTATACATAATTTACAATTAGAAATTGTAACCAATTACAAATAGATTACAATTACAACAACAATTACAATTTTAACAATATTTCAAGTGTATTTCTTTGTAAAAAGTATACATTTTATCATACGTATTAAAAAAAGTTAAGGATTCATTAGTTTGAATATTGGAACAACCACTATAATAACATCTTAGTTGATAATTCAATATACCTACTTTATTTTTGACAAAACATCATACTATAGTATATTTAACTATGAGCAGAAATTGGTGAACAAAAGCGTACCTATTTAATGTGACAGTAGTCTTTTTTTACAATTAAACTTTATAATCTATCCAAAACTAATCACAAAATCTTGTCTAAACATTCATATTTAGTCTGTAATATATTGTGTATGATATATTAGTATATACATGTGAATTTGCAGCTTGTTGCTTATACAGACATTTTATTTCAACATATTTCAGTCTATTTTTACTCATCTTAGTAGGCTATAGCAATATAGTTTTTATGTGTTCATGTAAACATAACGTTTACTAATGTAGGTGCGAGAGTGAATGAACAAGGCACAGACACGCGCTGCATAACTGTAGTAAACAAAGCGCGCGCGCCTATGCCGTTCACTCATCATTTAGCCTACACACAGACACGCATTCATATTTAAACAGTCTTTTTGCGGTTTACAGTCAGACACTATTCAATATTGCGATTAGAACAAAGCACTTAAGAATAAATGACTTACTACATCAGCTGGATCCGTTGCTCCTCGAAATGAAACTACCAGGACTTCTGGTACATTTTCCAGGGTTAGATAGTATTATTCCTCAAAGCGAAAGGATACGCTGTGTACACAGCTGTACAAGATACTTACTAAACACGATGTGTTTTATAATCCAGCTGGTGGGCGTTGGCATGTTTGAATGGCTTGTCTAAGATCATTTGCGTTTGAATCGCGCGCTCTCTGTGGGCGTGGCACATTAACGCGTAATTAGGTATAATGAGCTGGAAAGAAAAATACTGACATCTCTCTCTTTTCATACAGATTACATAAGCTGAGAATATTTGTTTTTTTTTTTATATAAATTAATTAATTTAAAAGAAGAGAGTTCAAGCTTCATTATGGAAAAACACTCGTGCCTGTATGACAAGTATTCGCGGAATTACAGTTAATTTTCGGACGCGTTTCAGAATGGACTTCACTGACAGAGAGAAGGCAGAACGCGCATCATGTTTGTTTTTCTTTATTTGGCGAAAAGCACAACACTTTGTTTTTATTGTGAGTATCCACAAAAAAAATAGACACTTATCAGGATCGAATGATGTACAACACTTAATATGTTAAAATTCATCAAAATCAACAGAGTATTTTGAGTTTCTTTTGCACTGATAAGAAAAAAGCGAGACTATCGCGCCGGCGCGATAGCCGACCTCAGAGGGTTAAAGCTGCAGTCCGCATTCTTTCCTCTCTGTCGCCATCTCTGTTCGAAATCTGCAATTGCAGTTATTCACGGAATTATCAACTTTACGTGAGTTGTACCTCACCATGGCACAGCGCGGATGAATCCAATGTTTGAGGAGAGTGTGTGTCAGGGTTCTGTCACTTCTCTCTAGTTTTATCTTAGTGGGTGACAGAGCTCTGACATTCCCGGTTTGTCACGTGCTTGTATTCTAGTTCTGTTTATTGTGACCACATGGCTTGTCATGTGTTCCCTTGTGCCATGTGCTCTCCTGTCTATTGTCTAGCCCCTCCCATCTTGTTATCTGATTATTGGTTAATTATTGGTCCACAGGTGTGGATACTGTCATTCAGAATCACAGATTATTCTTTTGGAAGTATGACCAACATAATAATTTTCACCGGAAAATGTCATCTGAACAAGTAAGTAACATCCACTTTTGTTCGGGGTTCTGACATTGCAGTAAATCGCGCTGATTAAATCTAACAATCGCTTATCATATCACATAAAACAGTGCAAATTATACTTTGTTCTCAAATTGTTAATGTTAACAACGTCAGCATTGCGTGACTACATTTAATGTCCTTCCGATATGTATCCTTGTTTTTGCATGGGTCCGGTTGCAGTCTCTTTTTTTCTGTAGCCACTCCGAAGTCCGAACGAAGTCTTTTGCATTTTACAACTGGTGAATCTCCAGTTGTCACTGGTGATTGTTGTTTGAACCTTTCTTGATCCACAATCAAATTGATAAGTTTAATTATATCAAGTGCTGTGAGAAAAAGCTATAAATCTCCACCTCCAACATCCTCACACCCAACATAGCCTACTAGCCGAGACTCCTTCTTTATGTGTACACATGTGACTCCCATAATGACGCAAAGACATGCTCAAATTTCCCGCGGAAATCCACCAATACCACTGGAATTAAAAACATTATTACAAGCTTAACGTTTTGAATCAAGCTAAGGCAAGCAGATAGTTTTGAACACTGGCTGGTTATGTATTTTCAAAAAAAATTATTTTGGATAATTTTTAACCCAAAAAAGCTACGGACTGCAGCTTTAAACTGCAGTAAAAAAAAGACAGTCTCAAAAACACGTTTGAAATCGTATGTGTTTCTTACGTCACAAACTACCTTGTAACCAATCACCTCAACGTGTGGGCGGGCTTTTGCATATCATTTATAATGCTGCGAAGCAGCAAGAAAAGCCAGTTTATCCCGGTATATTTTTCTGTTGATATGAAAAATTGGATGCATTTAGCAATATAGTGGGTGAATTATGTATATGATGTATATTATGATGTTATGATGAACTATATGCCTTTTTCCACTGATGTTCTAAGTTTTTCAACGCATTTCTAAGGATGCTGATTTTTAGAAGGCAGCTGTCTGGCTCGGAGATGGCGAACGGGAGCATGGTTTGTGTAACATTGTGCAGAGTTTACTGTAAAGTTGAGCGAGCTTGTGTGAGTGAGTGGAGGTGAGGCTAATTTGCATATTCATGGGACGATGTATATTAAATGAAGCTATAGGGTGTAGAGTTACATTCAATCTATTTTAAGGCTTGAATAAATACATTTTAAATATGTCATTTTGAAGATCCAAGATGAGTTTTAAAGGATGAAATTATTGACTACAGGGGGACTTTAACTGAAAATATTTCCTTTCAGAGAGCTGATTACACCACTACAACTGGATCAACTTGAATCATTCAGATTTATGAATAAATTAAAATGAATTAGGTTGATCGTGGCGGGTCAACTGATTCATTGAACAGATCTGACTCAAACGAATGATTTATTCACAAAACAAACATCGCTACATTGCTCATGAAAACACTTAAGGAGAGATAGACTGGATGTGAAGTTTTTCATTGAATAATGGGTTAAAGTCAGCATGAAATGGAAGTTGTGATAGTATTTTCTTCTCTACTTTTATGTATATCTGAGTGAAATGGTTTCTCGAATGAGAAAAAATGTTACATTTACATTTATTCATTTAGCTGACGCTTTTATCCAAAGCGACTTACAATTGCTATATATGTCAGAGGTCGCACGCCTCTGGAGCAACTAGGGGTTAAGTGTCTTGCTCAGGGACACATTGGTGTCTCACAGTGGATTCGAACCCGGGTCTCTCACACCAAAGGCGTGTGTCTTATCCACTGCGCCATCACCACCCGAAATGTTGGGTGGGATCAATTAAAAATCCATTTACTATTGCTGTGATCTAATCACTGCAATGTGGGTGACTGGGAAGGGTTATCATTAACTAAAACTATACAGACAAAAAGTAATTTAAAATATTAACAAAACTATAGTATCTTAAAGATACTAAAGGTGTGTTCACGGAATATGATATTCCAACTTGTAAAAACCATGCACGTCCTCGTAGAACATGTAATTGTAAACTCAGAATTTAAAGCTACACTTTTTTAGTTTATTCTTAGCTAAAAACACTTAGTTCTTTCAAAAATATATGTGCTCATTAATGTATATTTACTTCGTTCAAGTAATAAAGTATTCTCGTGAGTGTATAATATGCCATTGAAAATACATACGGGTGAGGGGTTCTAATGTCGGTCGCCATGTTGCCCCTCCATCTTGAAGTACATTAGCCAAATAGGGACATCAAGCTTCGCATTTCGCGTTTTAACACTCGATGGCACCGTGTCGAGGAGGTCGTACTGGAAGCCATGTTAATCTTGGACTTCATTGGCCACCGTAGGAGTTAAAATGAAATCGAAATTGAGAGGAACAGAAACTAATATTCACTGGATGGTCATATACCTTTTCACCGCTAGATGGGGGTAAAAATCACACACTGTAGCTTTAAGAGAGCTCTGACTTGTACCACGTGATCGCTTGAAAAGTCTCTGTAACATCTGTCTTTCTATAGTCACCTCTAGCCAGTCTTGTCAGAAACAACATGTTCAATGATTGGAGAACAGACCAAACCTTGAATAAATATCCATATATGTCTGTGCTGAAAGTTGAACTTTTTTGCTGTGTCCCTGTCAGAGTGTTTTTGAGTGTCAGCATGATTCATTCACCCAGGATGTGATAGGATAGCAAATTGTTCACAGAAATCAAAGTGAATATTGCATTTAAAGACAAAAAAAAAAAAAAAAAAAAAAAATGCACATGAAAGTCCCTGCTGAAGGAACTACATTAGGAGTTGTTTTTTTACAGTCTTTAAGAAAATGTAGGGTTCTACAGTATGTAGGTTTGTGGAGAGTAAGACATATATTTCTATTTGACCACGTATGGAGATTGACGGTAATGCATTTTCTATTAGGTTAGGGCATCATTTGGCCTCCACGTGCTCTGTTTTCAGATGAAACCTTCCCCTTGAATTGGTTCTAGTAAAGAGAGAGTGTGTAGGATGAGTGCTTTTTTGTCTTAGCATCTAGAGCTCTGAAGCTCTGACTCTTTAGATGAGAATTTTAGCAGATGCTGTCCACAATGTTCCTCTTCATAACATGGAGCTCTTTTCACTTATGAGTGTTTTTCTCATGGTCCCTGACAGATTATGCAGAAATACTCTTCTTCTTTTCTCAGCTGTACTGATGATATCAGTTGCTGGCAAGTTTCCTTTGCTTTCTAGCCAGTGTTGGTCTGCTATCAAACACCTTCAGCTGCCCACGTATCTTCCCATCACACTCACTATCACTGTGTTGGACAGCACAGTACACAACATTGTAGAGCGGGGTAATGTGAGACATCGGGTAATGTGAGACACCCCCTGTATCTAGTCAACGGAACACATTTGTGGTCATGTGACCATTATGTTTTCAAGCCCATCCAATTTCCCCTTGGCCATGAAGGAGAGGACCTCATGGTGCTGCGATAAACATGTTTTTTCACAAAAATATATTTTTTTGCACGTAAAAGTAAATTTTCTTGCTGTCAACTTAATCAACTGTTGTGCCAAAGCAAATTGATTCAGGTAGAACAACTTATATCATACATGTTGATGAACTATTAACATATAAAACCAAGTGATGATGCTAGCTGAAGAGTATCCTGAATTACTAAGAGAGATCGTTTTTTTCTAAAATGTGGCAGTGGGGTAAAGTGAGACAAATGCTGCGGGGTAAAGTGAGACACGAGGCACAAGTTAAGTTTAGTCTTAAACATATTTTAATGTAATATTACATTACATATGTTTTATTTTTTATGTTTTATTTTTCATAAACATTGTAGAAAAGCCATCATGCCAATGTAATACACCAGAAAGACAATCTGGGGCAAAACACCCCTCGAGGAGATGGAGAGTGCAGCCGCTGAGGTCAAGGAAGGAAAGAAGTCTATAAGAGCAGCTGCAAGGGATAGAAATATTGACAAGCCTGACAAGATATTGACAAGATATTGAGGAGGAGGAGCCCTGTTTTAAAAATGTGGAATATTGAAGTCAAAATTTTTAAAACGCAGTGCAGCTGCACAGCAGACACAGATGAACGGCTGGAGCGGTCATTGGATGTGCTGCGGCAACTGCACGAACCTATGGCGAGGCGGCTCAGACGCAAGAACCAATCAGGCTAATTCACGCCCGGGCGTGTCAGAGCCCTCCAGAATGGGTGTGGCCTAAGCTTTTATATTGGCCAGATCAGCCAAAGTTAAGTCGACTGAAGCGATCCCCTGATCAAAGCCACATACACTTTGAACGTGGAGGGGGTATGACCCGCGTCCACTCCAAATGCCCTTGTAAGAAGGCGAGTGATCTCAGTGATCTTTTTCAGCACCCTTTCCCGGAGACACCCGAGTATCCGTTGAGGGGCCATACATAAAGGGCCCACAAGTCGGGACAGGATGGCAGATTAATCGGTTTGCCTGCGTGAGGAGGTCTCTCCTCAGCGGCACCGCAGCTGTACCAGCACGGAGAACCATAACTGGGTCTTCCAGAGAGATATTATTAGTAGCACTGCACACTTGCTCTCCCTGATCCGTTCGATGACCTGTGGTAACATCGTGACCGGAGAGAATTCATACAGCGGGCGGCTCGGCCAATCATGGGCAAGCATAAGAAAAATACCCTGCTCTTGAGAAAAATATTCGGCAATGAGCGTTGTCTTCTGAGGCGAAGAGGTCGACCTCTGCCTCGCCGAAGATGCTCTATATTAGCTGAACCGTCTGTGGGTGAAGAGACCATTCCCCTGGGGGAACATTGTCTCTGGATAACATATCCGCACCCTGGTTCAGGATGCCTGGCATGTGCGCCGCCCTTAGGGAGCACAGGTTGTGCTGAGCCCATAAAATTAGGTTTTTGGCCATGGCGTGCAGGTTGCTTGACCTGAGAACGCCCTGGCGATTTGTTTCGGACACCACTGCCATGTTGTCCGTCCGGACCAGGACATGGTGGCCTTTTAAGTACAGGAGAAAGGCTTTCAGCGATAGAGCGACTGCTCTCATCTCTAGACAGTTTATAGGCGCTTCTCCAGGCTTGACCTTAGGCCAGAGACGGGCCTGCACTCGTATACACGTATACTCGAATACATTCTGATCATTTCCATTGCTAGGAAACATCCTGAATTAATGGGAAATGTGTAAATTTTACTGATATATCGTTTTAGCTCGCTTAAAGCTGCAGTAGGGAGTCTTGAGAAAACGTTGACTTAGCCTGAAAATTTGAACAAGCACAACTTCCAGGTCCCACCCCCTTGCTCTCTGCTGCGCTACAGCCCTCCCTCCACAGCTCGTCCTCCACAGCGGAGCCTGTCGTGAACGCGCAGGCTAGTAAACAGGGCCACCGATGACGGCGGATAAAAAGTTATATGGCACATTCACTAATAGGGACTAAACGTCAATAATATGCTTTACATTGACTATGGCCTCCCCATACTTTGACTACAAACTTGGTCCTCAAATCATTATGTGTTTTCCAATAGCCTACATGTAACTTTATAACGTTGCACTCTTTCTATAAGTTATAAATAGCTAGTAAGATAACGTTAATATAACGGTAACTAACGTTACAGCATGTAATTATTCTAGCGATATATAATGTTAGATAAGGCGTGCTAGTACATTATTTCAGCAACATGACAAGCCAGTGAATTAGCAGGTTTCAATTGTTGCTTAGCAGAGTGCGTGACATTTTATCTACATGTTAGTTTTGACACCGAGTCAATGGGCTCTGTGTAATTCTTTCTTTTTCGCTTGTTTATCGTCATCAGTCTTTTTCCTTTTACCTCTTTGTTTTATGAGCAGCTGTCACTGGAGAATTGGCAGTTTAGGTTGTTTCTCCGTCATAAGCACAGCTGCAGCACGCCGGCAATCTTGAGTTTGAACGACGGCTCGCGCTCCGGCGCTCGCGCTGTGCAAGAGAGGGGTGTGATCAGCGCGTACACGAGCGTGATTGACACAGCTAAGACATGCCTCCTGGCTCTCATTGGTTGTTTCTGACCGGGAGCGTGTATTTCTTGCAAATGGCAATAGAGGGTATGCGTATGACGTCACCGTTGGCCGGGGTGAATGCGGTCACGCCCACAAGTGGCAAAAAGACTGAGCGGCGGCATTTGTTTTCAGCGTGAATGCCGTGAAAAACACACAAAACACATCTAAAACTGGAAAGAGCTTTGCGATTGACTGTACAACTAGATTTGACCAGAAATCTGAGGTACTGTATATTTTTACAGACTGCAAAAAGCTACAGAACAGACTATATTCTGCATAATTGGATGTTTTTAAATAAACACTGACAAAAAACTATACAAGTTTTAGGGCTGGACGATATGATGATATACGGTCAGAGCCGATCCTCCCTATACGCACACTACGCAAGTTGCGTAGGGCCCCGGAAATAACTCAAGGCCCCGCCTCCCCCTCGTGTCAAAGCGCGTCAATCAAAGTTTACAACATCGATGAGATAACTAAGCGGAACTATCCTTCTGGTCACGAAAAGAGACTGAGAAAAACACCATGTGAGTGAATTGAAAGCGCGTATCTATACCACGAATTTAATTTCTTGTGCCATTTGTACGCCAAAAATAGTTTTTGCGTGCATGATACGCACTTTTTGGCGTATAATATGCACGCACTCCCTACCCAAGAAATTTACAGTGCGTAGCTTATGCACGCAAAAAAAAATGTTTGCCGTATAAATAGCACGAGAAATTAAATTCGTGGTATAGATACGCACTTTCATGAGATTACGTTTGATAATACAAAGGGCAACGGACAACGGTATTTGTTTATAAACTGCAGCTCGGAAAAGATAACCGCGTCGTGCGTTAACATGAGTTCATATGCGCGTGCAGGAAATGAAACGCGCACTTTCCAGTGAAACATATGGGGACCAGTTACCAGTACAATATGGGCGTGATGGCACTCCTCATTAGGCGCTCATACTTTTAAAACAAGACAATTGATTATCTAGTCTCCAAGTCAGTTTAGTTACAACTCTGCAATAAAGCAAGATGGAAAGCAATCTATTGACATTGACTATATTGCATTTAAAATGTTGATTGGCTGGACATACTGGTCAATATGGATGCACATCCCTCAGTAAATAATAACCATCAAGTATCAATTATTGCTTTTATCATTTAAAACACAGTGACATGCAATGGCAAGCCATTTTAGCTTTTATTAATTCACAGGATGCATTTTTGATATCAATAATTAAATTTGTACTATTTAAAATGTGAATTATTGATATTAATATAAAATATGTCTATTTCTGATATCAGGAATTACATTTTCATTAGTACTAACTAAACGAGGGAGGATTGTAGTGGGAGAACTGGGTGTCAGGTGTGACTGTGTGGCAATGGCAAATGGTTTACATGGCTCATGGGTCAGGTAGGGGCCCCTTAACAGATTTTTGCTTAGGGCCCCAGGGAGGTCAGGATCGGCTCTGTATACAGTATAACATTAATGTAAGTGATCACTCGGATTTAGACCTATCTATATTCTATTTATATAAAACGTTTACAGGCAAATTCTCTTAATTTATTTCCCGGGCGTCGAAATCAGGCACATATAAATGTCAGGAAACACGATTCCTGGCTGCATGTCAATATCCATGGATCACTGGATCTTTGATAAGTTGTAAGGAACACTATATCGAGTCCAACTTTTAGTTTAAACTGATAATAGTTTGTTTTACTCGCGTTTTCGCTGTTTCCCCTATTAACTCCAGCCACGCAGCAGCTCTTTTGCCACTCAGTCCGGCTGAGGGGGGCGTGTTCCGGCGGGGAAGTGACGTTAATGCATTCCCTCTATAGGACCACTGGGAGGAGCCAGAGGAGCTTGATTTTTACACAGATTATCTGTCTCATATTCTTCTGTCAGGACATAATGACAGTTTTAGCAAATACATGTTTTCAAAAGTTACCTACTGGAGCTTTAAAGGAGAGCAAATGTAAAAAATGTCTCACTTTACCCCACTCTCCCCTAATATGTCTTACATGCACAAAGCTGTATTAAACTTGTACTCAGTGTTGGGGAGTAGTTAACTACAAGTAGCGACGCTACTAACTTAACTACATTTTTCAGTAGCTTGGCAGTAGCTCAGTTGCTTTTTAAACAGTGTAGCTTTTCCGGTAGCTAACTACTTTTCGCAGCAAGTAGCGGTGTAGCGCGAGCAAAAGCTACATTGCGTGTTGTTGAGCCTGCGCGAGTCAGGGATATTCTTCTTCTTGTTAGATTACAAACTAATTTTTTTGCCATTTACCGCCACCTGTTGTTTAATCACGCATCTTGCGGCTAATGGTTCACTGACGTACAGAAGACCTCAAGCAAAAATTGAAGGACGCACGCACATACAGGTGATTAATGGCCATTTTAAACGTATTAATTATCCTGCTTTGTTGCTCTCTATGTTACATCAAATTTCTATTTCTGATTTAATTACATTGAACCGCCATGATCTGTCCGCCAGTTTGGTAATGAACATAAAAGACCACTAAAGTTTGCGTCATCGTGTTTGTCAGTTGAACAAAAAATGTAATCTTAGTTTTTTATCGCACGACAAAGGCTTTGATCTAATTAAATTGCTGTATAGATTTGTTGTGACTGGTTTCAGAGCGAACCGAACTGTGCTCACAAGCAGGTTGTGATTCAGGTTCTTCTTTCACAGTAAATTCTTTAAAATGTACAAATAGCTTCCCCAACACTGCTTGTACTGTATACTGGATATTGCATACGGAAGCTTGTTTCTGCCCCTTACAATTGATGTAAATGCGTAATTGTGAGTGTTATTTTTTTAATTGTATATATAAGGGGTGTTTCCTCTGAGGAGGAAAGGGATATAGTGCCTCCTTAAAACAATTGGATTAAAAAACAATCCACAGTACAAAAATAAAACAACGCAAATATTATGGAATATGGCATTAAAAGTGTATAAATTGATCCTGGTTCAGTTAATTATCTACAGTTGACAATGAAACTGAAACACTGGCCAATATGGGTGCATCTGAAAACTTAAAAATGCTGCCTTAAGGGGCTTTCACACAGGACGCGGAATGCGCTGCGCTGGCCGCTGGGTTCAGCGTTGCCCTTCAGATACAACGCGATTTGCGCTGCGCTATGCCATATATATATATATACACACACACATATATAACATCGAAATCAACACACGAATCATGAGCTCAGTTCTTTTTTAGAATAAAACATTTATTCAAACATTAAAGCTGACACAAAGGAACAAATTATATATATATTAAAACACACCTGACATGCCAACTTGAATGGAGATATGTCTCCATGACACCGCTTTTCTGCCGATGTCCCTATACGACCTCAAACTTGTATCATAGAGCTCAGGAAATTCCGATACACACAGTACTAGCCGTTCATCCATTTTGATTTCCGTGTTTGTTTGAATGTCCCGTTTCTATTGGCCGCGCTGATAATCGTCACAGAGCGCAGCGGCAAAAGTTAAACTATTTTGAACTTTGACCGCGGCGTGCGCGCGAGCAAGTCAATGGTGCGCACCGCTGCGCTTGCGCTTTGCTCGACGCAGCAACAAAACGTCTTCGCGCGGCGCAAGCCATTGAAATGAATGGGTTTCATTGCGCAGCGCAGCGCTTTCCGCGTCCTGTGTGAAAGGCCCATAAGGAGGACGCGCGGCATTTCAGGGTAGGAAGGCGTCAAGGCACGTCTGAATCCAGTGTTAGCTTCACTTCCGAGACACAACATAATTAGGAGACATATCAGAGTTTAAAAGCGGACAAATTGTTGGTCTTAATGCGCATGTGAACGCCGTCAGCGTTAATCACAAGTTCGCGTTTAAAGTCTTTTTAGAGAGAACGGCGTCGTCTTAGTGGCCCATTAATTTAATAACAAATGATCATTTCGACGGAGGTGAATCAATCAAAACTAACTGTAGCTGGAAATATCATTATTCAAGAACCGCTATAAAGCCAAAACAATCTCTATTACCTTAAATTATATGTTTATCTCTGTAAAGCTGCTTTGGAACAATCCATTGTTAAAAGCGCTATATAAATGAAGATGACTTGACTTGACTTGACAGGTCGTGTGTATGTTTGATTTTGTATGCTCCTTTTGAGGATGACTAAATTGAAAGAAGCATTTGCTTGCCATGATTTTGAAGTAGCCTACACACAAACTTACAGTCTGGTTAGGTAATGGGAAATTTATTTACAGCGACTACAGCATCAATCAATGCAAAGTAGGCCTATTTCTCATATCTCAGATCTGTGGGGGACTTTTATTTTTATTTTGTTTGTTTCTATTCCTTTTCCTTACAAAACGTACAATGGAAGTATCATAGTAAGATGTTGGTTTTAGGTGGTAGAACTTTGCTAACTTTGATAAATGCTTCAGTATGCATTTATCATGGATTTTCATGGCACTCCAAAATACCTAAAACAATACCACGTCCAAAAAACACAACAGTACCATATTACTTTTTTTTGGTTGTTTGTTTGTCAACAAACAAATCTCGCTATTAGTGAACAAAAACAATTTCTAAAGCTAGGTCTTCTAAACATTAGATCGCTCATAAGGCGGTTATTGTAAATGAAATGGTCACAGATAATAATTTCGATGTTCTGTGCCTTACTGAAACCTGGCTTAAACCAAATGATTATTTCGGTCTAAATGAGTCTACTCCGCCAGGATACTGTTATAAGCATGAGCCCCGTCTGATCGGTCGTGGTGGCGGTGTTGCAACAATCTATAGAGATATCCTTAATGTTACTCAGAAAACTCGTCATAGGTTTAATTCGTTTGAAGTACTTGTGCTAAATGTTACGCTCTTAGATGTAAGAAAAAAATCCCTATTATCTCTAGCATTGGCTACCATATATAGACCTCCAGGGCCTTACGCCGATTTCCTAAAAGAGTTTGCTGACTTTCTATCAGATCTTTTGGTCAACGTCGATAAAGCATTAATTGTTGGAGATTTTAACATACACGTAGATAATTTAAATGATGCGTTAGGGGCTGCGTTTACAGATTTATTAAACTCCTTCGGGGTCAAGCAAAACGTCACCGGACCAACTCATCGTCTTAATCATACACTCGATTTAATTATATAATATGGAACCGATCCAACCGATACAGATATCATTCCACAAAGTGATAATGTCAATGACCATTACATGGTAACTTGCATATTAAGTACTGCTGTAATATGTAATGCTGCGCCACGTTATCGACCAGGTAGAACAATTCTTCCATCCACCATAGATCATTTCTCAAATAGCTTATCTGATCTGTCTCAGCTGCTGCCTGAACCCAAACAAACAGATGAACTAGATGAACTAACTAGCACTATGAGCACCATTCTCTCTAGAACATTGGATATTGTTGCACCCATTAAATTAAAAAAGGTCAGAGAAAAAAGTATAGCACCATGGTACAATAATACTACGTATGTTTTAAAGAGAGAAACCCGTAATTTAGAGCGTAAATGGAAAAAAAACTAATTTAGAGGTCTTTAGAATCGCGTGGAAAGACAGTATGTCACGTTATAAAAAGGCCCTTAAAACGGCCAGGGCTGAGCACCTCAGCAAATTAATAGAAAACAACCGAAATAATCCAAGGTTTTTATTTAATACCGTGGCTAGACTAACAAATAAACAGACGTCGTCTGAACAAAATACCTCGTTACAGTTTAGTAGTAATGATTTCATGAACTTCTTCACCGAGAAAATTGAAAGCATCAGAATCAAAATCGTAAACGTTCAATCTTTACTCGCGCCTTATAATTCAGCCACAATTATCACCCCGCAAGAACAATTACAATGCTTTACAACCATAGAACAAAAAGAGTTAAATAAACTTATCACTTCATCTAAAACAACAATGTGTTTATTAGATCCTATACCAACTAAACTACTGAAAGAAGTGTTACCTATAGTGGAAGAGCCTCTTCTCAATATTATTAACTCATCTTTATCTTTAGGTCATGTTCCAAGAACGTTCAAGCTGGCTGTTATAAAACCTCTTATTAAGAAACCACATTTAGATCCAAATAACCTAGCAAATTACAGACCCATTTCGAATCTTCCATTTATGTCAAAAATATTAGAAAAAGTTGTGTCCAGTCAACTCGGCTCTTTCTTGCAAGAAAACGACATCTATGAAAAGTTTCAGTCTGGATTCAGGCCACATCACAGCACTGAAACTGCGCTTGTTAGAATCACAAATGATTTACTTTTAGCTTCGGACCAAGGCTGTATCTCAGTACTAGTTTTACTTGATCTTAGTGCTGCGTTCGACACTATAGATCACACAATACTCTTAGATCGACTACAAAATTACACTGGTGTTCAAGGACAAGCACTAAGCTGGTTCAGCATACTTATCTGACCGCTACCATTTCGTCTACTTAAATGGAGAAAAATCGATCATAACTTCGGCAAACTATGGAGTGCCGCAGGGATCTGTGTTAGGCCCTTTATTATTCTCAATATATATGCTGCCACTTGGTAATATTCTAAGGAAACATTGTTATGCTGATGACACTCAAATATATATTTCATCACGGCCAGATGAATACGCTAAATTATCCAAATTGACAGATTGTGTTAAAGATATAAAAGATTGGATGACGCGTAATTTTCTTTTATTAAATCCAGACAAGACAGAGGTAATACTTATCGGTTGTAAAAACCGTCCACAAAACCTTTCACAGCACGACTTTAACATAGTAGGATGCCCTGTTACTTTATCCGCTACAGTAAAAGACCTGGGTGTTACATTAGACTGCAACCTGTCTTTTGAAAAGCATATTTCATATGTTACAAAAACAGCCTTTTTCCACCTTAGAAACATTGCTAAGCTACGTAATATGCTATCAGTCTCTGATGCAGAAAAGTTAGTTTATGCATTCATGACCTCGAGACTAGATTACTGTAATGCTTTATTAGCTGGTTGTCCTGCATCTTCAATAAATAAGCTACAGTTAGTCCAAAATGCAGCCGCTAAAGTTCTTACTAGATAAAGAAAATATGATCATATAACACCGATTTTATCATCACTTCATTGGTTACCTATAAAGTTCCGTATTAATTACAAGGTATTGCTTTTAACTTATAAAGCTCTAAATGGTTTAGCTCCAGTCTATTTTACGGATCTTCTATCGCCTTACAATCCATCGCGCTCTTTAAGATCACTAAATTCGAGGCTTCTGGTCATTCCTAGGATATCCAGATCCACCGAAGGAGGCAGAGCATTTTCACATTTAGCTACGAAGCTCTGGAATAGCCTTCCTGATATTGTTCGTTGCTCAGACTCGCTCTCACAGATTAAAACTAGACTGAAGACGCATCTATTTAGCCAGGCATTCATATAAATTTTTTTATCTTACAGTTACTGTAAATTCGGCCTCTAGTTCATAAACGCCAGAGGAGAACTGGCCCCCGACTGAGCCTGGGTTCTCCCAAGGTTTTTTTTTTTCTCCATTGGGTCATCTGATGGTGTGTTAGGACACCTTTAGGTCACTGGATGGAGTTTTTCGGTTCCTTGCCACTGTTGCCTTTGGCTTGCTCAGTTGGGGATATTCAAATTAACCAATCATACCATTGATCAGCTCTACCAAACTTGGATGTCTTTTTTTTCCAGTAATAAACAAACATTAAGTTGTTTTGATTGATACTGTGAAGCAGCTTTGATACAATCTGTATTGTGAAAAGCGCTATATAAATATATTTGACTTGACTTGACTTGACTTGTTTGTGTTGTAACACGATTTAATATATTAGACTGAAGATTTATCTGACACGCCTTAACCAAATATGTGAAATATTAATTGCAGCTATTTTCTGTTTTATTTAGATTCTTTCCACATTTAGAACTCATATATTTGTAGAACATACTTCTATTAAATGTAATTTTATGTAGTCTTTACAAGAAAGATTTAAATTGAATGTTAAGTGAAAGGCAATGATTCCCTCTAGTGGTATGCTTTCACACGTCTGCTCAAGTTATTGCCATACCATTCAGTTCTGTATCTACTGAAAGGAGTTCCCATCTTTACCCTCTCCTTTCACTCTCTCTTTCTCCAGGACAGCATAGAGCCTCCGGACTGCAGACTAAGTGAATCTTTCACCTCTACTGGTTGCACGCTGGGGGTGGACCTGCACAGGAGGAGGCGCCGGTTCTCTGGGAACCTACAGTTGCCTCCTTTATCATGGCGGCAGATGGAGAGGTCACGCAGTCCGGATGACGAGTTCATGGCAAGACCAACTACCCTGCCCTTCATCGCACCCCCTCGCATTGACATCACACCTGTGGACTCTGAATGGTGAGTCCATCTCAATCAGCTCCTATCATTGCTCCAATTTCAATCTTGAAAATCATGTGTGTAAAATGTCTGATGGTAGGGAACTTTCTCCAATCCCGGTTTAAAACAGTGGTTCTGTCGCACTTTGAGCTTGACAGTTGAAATGTTTGGGAAACAATCATTAATTTTTTTGGCATAGATTATATAAGCTTTATATTATATAAGCCTATATAATATACACTAGCGTTCAAAAGTTTGGGATTAGTAAAACGTTTTTAGTCTTTTATGCTTACCAAAGCTGCAGTTATTTGACCAAAGATACAGTAAAAATCTGTAAAATATTAGTACAATTTGAAACAACCGTTTAATTTTTTTTAATTAAAATGTATTCTTGTGATGACAGCTGAATTTTTAGCATCATTACTCCAGTCTTCAGTGTCACATTATCCTTCGGAAATCATTATACTATGCTGATTTAGTGCTTAAGAAACATTTATTATTACTATTATTATTGTGCTGTTTAATATTTGTGTGGTACACATTTTTTTTAGCAATCTTTCATGAATAGAAAGCAATTTGATGCATCCTTGATGAATTAAAGGATGTATAAAAAAATCTTACTGACCCCAAACTTTATACAGTAGGCTATTGCACGTTACTTATATAAGCATTAAAAAAAGGTCATGTCAGGTGCCCTCGAACCCTATTAGCAGTACAAGTCGGGTTGGTGTAGAATTAACAACAATACAGTCTGCATAGCCCTTAGTGTCACTATTTAGTCATCTGGTTTTTTTTGTTTCATTTTCATGGACTTTTAATTTGCTTGTCATTACTTCCTGTTGTCTTTGTTCATATTTCCAATTCCCACCACTTGTTGGTTACCATGGGTATCCATTTAATCATCACAGCTGTTCGTATTTGAGTTTGTTATTATTGTATAGCCTACTTAAGTTCCTGTGTTTCCTCAGTTCATTGTCGGTGATTGTTTGGGTGTAGATGCGCTGTTAATTGCGTTGGATTATTTTCTCATTAAAACTCATTCGTTTTGAATTTCTTGACTCATCTTTGGAATTTAAAAAACTGTGACTCTTAGATGAAACCGATTGAAAAGAATGTATAAAAACTCATTTTTTTGTGTTTTGACAGTTTCCTTTGCTTTCTGGTCTGTAAATTATTCATAACCTTATAAAATATCTTGAGAGGAGTTGTGCTAGTTCTTATGACAGCTCTCAATATCAAAAGTTTAGAGTATATGAAGGCTTGTGCTGCATATACATTTACATATTTGTTGCCAGTCAATCACTGCATTGCCGTTGGACATTTTACAACATTGTTGGAATTTGCTGTAGATGTGTAGAAATGTCTGGAAAGCTGGTAAATAGTACACATATTGTACAGCGCATTGGATAATTAGAAATCTCCTTAAATGTCTTGTTTGGTCTTAACATCTGATTTATGCTTTACATATAGCCTAAAATTATGTAAATCTCAAACTGCTGCATGATGGGAGATGAACTATATCAATTTTGCTTGCAGCACACTGGTGATTTAAGCTGCAGCTGCTCAGTGTTGTTGCCATGAGGAGAGGGAAATCTGTCAAGTTGCAGTTGGCTACACAGCAACAGCTGGTTTATAATCATCAATCAATCATTCTTCAATCAATTTGTCTGGTAAAAAGACGTGATTTGACATCAAAGTTGCAATAGTCTGATCACCCCAAAGCAAATGCACTATGAGACCAAAAAACATTTGTGCTTTGATACTTATAGTACTTGATAGGTTTAGTCAAGTTTGTGGGGTTTCTGCCTAAAAAGATCTTTTTTTCTTTATGCATTGATGCATTTGATAAATGTTTACCATTAGATTACATTTATTACGTTTGTAGTTGTTATCGTTTGCCAGTGGAGGGCAGCATTGAGACTAAAATACATCATGCCACCTATTCTCAGATGTTTCTGTGTGACACCTCTGGTTTAGTAGTCCTCATAAACATTCATCAGTCTGCCCCCATCCAAAAACACTGCAGACCCATCAAATTAATCAATGTAGGCCATTTGGTTGCATGCCTCTTTCAAATGTATAGCAAATTGAGATTATTCTGGATGTTTGTCTCAGAATGTTTATTTAAAGGAATAGTTCACCTAGCAACACAAGAGGTGAATGATCTATAGGTGCATTTTCTTTTGAGGATATTTTCAGTGAATTGTTGATCATTCAGGATAACACAACATCTTACTGGATTATCATTAAAAAATTACTTACATTTCAGTCTGTCTGTCACACAAATATATTGTATGACAAGTTATACGGGTTATATATTTATGATACTTTAATGGTGCTTTTTGTTGTTGTTGTTGCCATTTTGGCTCGAGTCATCCTTATATGGGAAAGCTGGCCAGAATTTTTCTTTAAAAAAATTTTCTTTAAAAAATCTTATTTTGTGTTCCAAAGTAAGTTAAGTGAGTTTATAACAATATGAGAGTAAGTACAAAATTAGTTTTCAGTTTTCATCTGTTGGTGAACTGTTCTTTTAAAGTAAGATTTAAAGTGAGATTGTCACAGTCTAAATGGTTTAGGCAGTATTGATGGCACTGCAGCATATGTGAGCCACAAATATATATTAGTCCCTTTTTAACTTCTGTACAGGTTCATATGTCAGCATGAACCTGTGCAGAAGATGTGTAACCACACACACACACACACACACACACACACACACACACACACACACACACACACACACACACACCCTGGAAAGCATTCATTATTTTCCTGCTATCTCACACTCATGCATTTCTGAACTTGTTAGAGCTGTCTGTTTGATGTGTGTGTCAGGAGAAATGGGAGACAAGGTTTAGGGAAAGTGCTATATTTGGAGCACAATTATTTTTCTGCTGACGTGACTCCGATGCAGATTGATTTGGGCGCTCCCAGGTGGCTTGTGGGATAGCTTTATGGGCCAGGCATAAGCAATGATGCTGGAGGACAAGACACTACAGGGCACTGAGCTGTCTTCCGAGTGAATTCATCAGTGACTTCACCCACTTTCTCAGGATCGAGCACTCTTTTATGTGCGTGTGTTCATGAGAGAAGAGAAAAAAAAATCTGACATCGCGTCACATAGATTCATTCAGAAATGCAATTATTGAAGACTCCAGGGCAGATCTCCTCACGCTCTTATTCTGGGTCAGGTTGAGGTCTGTGCGTCCTAATCTGTCGCTTCCTGTACTATGAATGACTGGATGATGTAAGAACACGTCTGTCTTTGTAAAGTTTAGTCAATTGTCTTAAAGCAATATTTAATATACTGACCCTCATGTTGTGTGAAACCTGCATGACTTTGTTGTCAGAGGAACACAAAAGGAGAAGTTTAGCAGAATGTTGAAGCTACTCTTTTAATGACTATAAAAATGGTTACATTAATGTAAACACCTTTACAAGTATCATTCACCCCAAAATGAAATTTACTCTCTCACTGTCATTTTAAACCTGTATGATTTTTTTTCTTTCATTTTCTTCTTTGGAACACAATAGACTTTTTTTCCGAAAAATTCAGAAAAGAAATTCAGAAATTCGATTGAATTTTTTTTGAAAATTTCTCAGTGTTGTTGTTTTTTCCCCATACAATGAAATCAATGGCATATTGATATTTTATATTGGCCAATATGTTGATTATATGCTCTAAAACTTTTAAATATTACCAGTTAATAAATAACATTTAAAGAAATAATTGATCTTTATTGGTTCATCTCTAGACCTTTTTCTAAATATTTTTCTCTATGCTCCATAATAGAAGAATAACTTCATGAGTTTGAAAGACATGAGGGTCAGTAAATGATTAAAACATTCTGTGTACATTTGTGTCAGTGTTGTACCATATTTTGGGGAAAAATATGTACCCACTAGTGTACCCAGTTAGTCTGACAAAATCTCCTTTGGGGGCATCCTCATTGGTTAAAATGGTATAAAAATACATTTTACAAATATTTTATTTTATGGTTATAATTGAGGTTATAATATTTATAACTAGCTATAAATTAAAACAATAGAAGTCTATGGAATGTACCCATTTAGATAGCGAAGTAAAATGTGTGTCTATGATGTTCTTTCCCAGTCTGTTATGTTCTCATTTCGCAGTGGCCTTTCTTGCGAAAGATTAGAATCTTTAGATTAGAGTCTTTCTCAAAGGCTTTTTGATTTTGTCTGGTGTCTTTCTAAGCTTTTGGTGAAGGATTTTGAGACATCTCCTTTCATATTACACTTCACCTGAAAATGGTAGAGGAGCCATCAGACGAGAGTCAGGATGAAGGATGGCTGGGACTCACTCGCTCGCTCACTCACCTGCTGTATCATTAGAACTTGATCATACCACTGGTCATAGTCACACATATTGTGTGTGTGCAAATAATTTTGTTGGATTATCAAGTTTTTGACTTTCAAGCTCGATTTGTGCTTAGAGACCATGTAATGGAGGCAGGCTGGGGACTGAGTAGGCATACAGTAATCAGCTTCCCTCCAAATCAAACTGACCTGTATTTCCCACTATCAACTGCAATGTCTCCTGCTGTGAATTGGAGTAGGCTACTCATTCTAATCATTTAAATGAATTTACTAACAGCTCAGAGAGTCTGTCCCACATATCCATAAACTACAAGAACTGCAAATCAGTGCAACTTGCTGGCATGGCTATAGTGCAGTTACAAAAGCAGTAATTGAACTAGATTTACATTTCCTTTGCATTGCATTTTTTTTGCCTTGGCTCTGTGTAAATACAGAATTAGAGCTGCTGGTACAATAGGTATTTGTCTTTACAATTAGTAGGCTTCTGTGCTGTTTTTGCAGTGAACAAGCAGTATAACGTTTATAAAAACTAAACAGATGAGACTTTGTTAAATGTTTTGGGCTGAATTAAAGCTGCAGTCCGGCGTTTTTCCTCTTTGTCGCCATCTCTGTTCGAAATCTGCAATTGCAGTCATTCGCGGGATTATCAACTTTATGTGAGTTGTACTTCAACACCCTCGAATCGGCACAGCGCGGAAGAACACAATGTTTGAGGAGACTGTGAGGCTGCCAGTCACCGCGCCGGTGTGGATACTGTCATTCAGAATCACAGATTATTCTTTTTGGAAGTATGACCATTGACCAACATAAGAATTTTCACCGGAAAATGTCATCTGAACTAGTAAGAAACATCCACCTATGTTCTGGTTCTGACATTGCAGTAAATCACGCTGATTAAATCTAACAATCGCTTATAAGTTATCATATACCGCAAAACCGTGCAAATTATACTTTATTCTCAAATTGTTAAAGGGATAGTTCACTTTGAAATTAATTTTTGGTATGTTTTAGCTTACCTCAAGGGCATCCAAGATGTGGGTGTCTTTGTTTCCGCAGTAGTTTCAATTTTGATATTTTTAGGTCAAACCGTTTTTGTCTGTCAGTCATATAATGCAGGTCTATGGTCACCACCTCAAAGAGCATGCACAGAGAAGTTCAGATCAGTTCCCAGTTCAGATTTCATTCGTGTGAACATCATACACAGCACAAAAGTCCGCCACCATCAATTAATTAGAAGTAAAGGCAGAGATAGCAGCGTTATCTAGCTACTTCCTATGACAAGACCCCTGTTCCAAGATGGCGGCAGTTTTGACGCATGCTTAGAACCCCAAGGTGACGTCTAGTGTATATGTCTATGTTGTAACCACAGCCACGTCCAAGCGATCTGAGGGCGCGGGCGCTTCGGTCTTTTCCGGCAAGCGCCGGAAAGCACCGGAAGTGATCTCTCGCGGGTGTACGTCACTCATACAATTGTTTTATTTATTTATTTATTTTATTGTTTTCTTTTACGACGGTTTTAACATCCCGGATAAGCGCAAATTAGTACCATTTTAATTAGCCATCTTACCTACAATCTCTGTTCTGTGTAAACAATGAGTGACGTACACGCGCGAGAGATCTCCGGCGCTTGCGCAGACCGAAGCGCCCGCGCCCTCAGATCACTTGGACGTGGCTGTGGTTACAAGAGGTAAAAACGATAGATAAATACTGTTCGTTTTCTCACACAAACCGCTCGTTTCATGTCTTAGGCCATCAATGTGTACTTACATTTACGAGTCATTAAATCATGTTTAATTTGGTCTTCTCTGTGCATGCTCTTTGAGGTGGTGACCATAGACCTGCATTATATGACTGACAGACAAGAACGGTTTGACCTAAAAATATCAAAATTGAAACTACTGAGGAAACAAAGACACCCACATCTTGGATGCCCTTGAGGTAAGCTAAAACATACCAAAAGTCTGTTGTCACTGGTGATTGTCGTTTGAACCATTCTGGATCCGCCATCAAATTGATAAGTTTAATTATATCAAGTGCTGTGAGAAAAGGCTATAAATCTCCACCTCCAAAATCTTCACACGCAACATAGCCTACTAGCCGAGACTCCTTCTTTATGTGTACAGATGTGACGTAATGACGCAAAGACATGCTCGAATCTCCCGCGGAAATCCACCAGTACCACTGAAATTAAAAACATTATTACAAGCTTACCGCTTTGAATCGAGCTAAGGCAAGCAGATAGTTTTGAACACTGGCTGGTTATGTATTTTCTCAAATATGTATTTTGGATAATTTTTAACCCCCAAAAAGTTACGGACTGCAGCTTTAATAGCAGAAAATTGCATTTGAAATCACTAATTATAACCTGCACTCTAAAAGATGGTTTTTCAGTAGCTGTAAATAGATATATAATCTCTTTAGCTTGATACATTATTTACTTTTAAAGGCAGGAACCACAACTGATGCTCTCAGTGTTTGGGGTAAAGTAAATCTTACTTGTTCTTACAGATTCACAAAATACTTAGCAGCTCTGTGTAGGGTGAGAAATGTAGTGGGGAGATGTTGGAGTTTACGAGACAGCTTCTCACAAATTGTAATCCTGTGAAATGATTTTAAATTCACTCTGCAGGGGTTGTGTTTGCCCTAATTCTCATTCTGTCACTATATCACACTTTTCTCTCGTCTTAGCTTACTCGTAATGTTCCCATTGGTGGCTAGCATCTCTCATCCTTTTTACTATATGAACTAGCATTGTGAGCCATATGACTTCCCTCATTGCAGCAGTCAGCAGTAAGGAAATGTCTTTATGTAAGACCTTCAGTTATGTAAGACCTCTCCAGTAAGGCTCCATCAGTGAATAGGCTCACAAAGCAGAAAGGTCAGAGTGACTTGATCACATTCCTCTTCATTGAACTCGATGCTAAACTTGCATTACTGCACAAGGTTTGGAATGCACAGTAGTGCAAACCACTACAAAGGAATGTAGTAATAGTAGTTTAAAAGTTAGAGGTTCAAATCCTGGCAGCAGTGACTTATGAACTTTCACCATTTAGCAAGCAATTTCACAAGATGTTGATCCTGGGGGACTGTCTGTTGTGTAAGTGTCTGCTAAATGGAAGTCCTACCATCTGCAGGGTCCTCAAATGGTGTTTACAGATTTGCACTGTAGTTTGCACTATGGTGTTATCTCTCTAAATGGTACTTTATATGTCTAAACTGTAAATAGAATAAGAGCCCAGTTTCCCCTCAGTGGGAGCCAGTTTGTTTCCACATTGGTGAAGATCTTGAGGGAAATACAGAGCAGGTTAAACATTGACAGTCACCTTTACACTTCAAAGACTGCACTGAAGCCGTATTATGGCTGTGTTTACAGAACCAGAGCATAAAACAGTAAGTTTACCACACAGGCATATACTTTAAAGCTGAAAGTATACTCTCCTTGTCTGAGCTAGTTCTGCTCCGACCACTAGGTAGTGCATATGTGTCGTATGACCATTTGCACTCACGGTCTATAGAGTATACTTTGAAGGCCTGCGCTGCAAAAATAATGTATATCTGGGTCTTAAAGGGTTAGTTCACCCAAAAATGAGAATTAAGTCATTAATTACTCACCCCCATGCTGTACCAACCCCGTAAGGCCTTCGTTCGTCTTCGGAACACAAATGAAGATATTTATGATTAAATCTGAGAGGTTCATGACTGCTACATAGGCTCCCTAAGGGAATGAAACTTGACGGCCCAGAGAGTCATTAAAGAAAATGTTTAAATATTCCATGTCACAACAGTGGCTCAACTATAAGTTTATCAAGCGACGAGAATACTTTTTGTGCAAAAAAAACAAACAAAAATAATGACTTTATTCGACTATTCCTTTTCTTCCTTGTAGGCCTGAAACGAGACTTCAAGAGATTTCCACGACGCGCAGGCGCGAGAACTTAACTGAAGTAGTTGAAGTAGATCGCAATTCTCGTGCATGCGTCGTGGAAATCTCTTGAAGTCTCGTTTCAGGCCTACAAGGAAGAAAAGGAATAGTCGAATAAAGTCGTTATTTTTGTTTGTTTTTTTCGCACAAAAAGTATTCTCGTCGCTTGATAAACTTATAGTTGAGCTACTGTTGCGACATGGAATATTTAAACATTTTCTTTAATGACTCTCTGGGGCGTCAAGTTTCATTCCCTTAGGGAGCCTATGTAGCAGTCATCCACCTCTCAGATTTAATCATAAATATCTTCATTTGTGTTCCGAAGACCTTACGGGGTTGGTACAGCATGGGGGTGAGTAATTAATGACTTAATTTTCATTTTTGGGTGAACTAACCCTTTAACCCTGTGGGGTCTGAGGTGTTTTCTGGGCCCTGGAGGTGTTCTGACATGCGCTGACATTTGTGCTTATTTCTGTTACTTGTGACATTTTCATGGCTAAAGTCTGATTACACTGTATTTAGCACAAACTCTGCTACAATAATATGTCAGCAGTATGTAAAAGTTTGTAGTTTTGAGATAATGAAATTTATGTGTGGTTTGTGAAATAAAAAAATAAAAAAAACGGTCCCTGTGAAAAAAATGGAAAAAAAACACACGCTGTGAACATGCTGATATCAAGAGAAACTATAGGGCTGCACGATTTTGGGAATAGATTTTTAATTTTTTGGTTGAAATTGCGATTTAAAATGTACAAAATACACACACACACACACACACAAATATATATAAATAATAAACACCAGGTTTGTTGTGCCTTGTAGGCAGGACCGGCGGGTGCACTTCTGCCGCTCTAGGCGAAAAACAATTGTGCCGCCCCTCTATTTGCAACGTACCAGCAACACACAAAGACCAATATGCCATAGCCTACCTTCTTCTAACCCAGTGTTGGGGTGTAACGCAATACATGTAGCCTACCTACGTTACATAGCCTATTCAGAATACAAATTATGAGTAACTGCATTCCATTACAGAATTTAAAATTATTTACAATTTAATTTAGAATACAGTTACATTGTTGAAAGCAATGGATTAAGCTACATGACGATACTTCTGTTTCACGAGTTTATTCACTCTCTAAATAAATTAAGACAACTCCATGCATTTCACAGAAGCCCCAATATTAAAATGAAAAAATGCACGGTTTGCGTGATCAGTCACAATGGAGTGGGAAGAGGAGCAGCTAGAGCTAGATGGAGCTGGAACAACAGAGCCAGGGCAAGAATGTGTTTCTATCTTGGAAATTCAAACAGCATTTCACATTAAAGAAAGAGAAAGGACCTGGATTCCTGTATCTTCCCGTCCAGATCCACATCTTCAAATTAGGCCTACTATTAGTATTATTTTAAGTTAACATTAGCCTATAAAATACGTAGACAACATCACAAACCTAGTTGAAGATATATTCTTTAAAATCCCTTAACAAAGGAGTCCATACATTAGGAAAATATTTGTCTACACATGCGTTTTTTATTTAATATGAGGGAAATAATGCGTGACACAAAACAATCTTTAACTTTTAGGTGGCAAAATATTTTTTTTAGTAATTCTGTGAAATTACACTGCGCAAACCAAAGTAATACCACCGGATGAAGAAGAGTTGGCTCTCAGTCTCCACAGAACATAAAATATTCATTTTATGTTGCCTTTGGCTTGCTCAGTTGGGGATATTCAAATTAATTAACCAATCATACCATTGATCAGCTCTACCAAACTTGGATGTCTTTTTTTTCCAGTAATAAACAAACATTAAGTTGTTTTGATTGATACTGTGAAGCAGCTTTGATACAATCTGTATTGTGAAAAGCGCTATATAAATATATTTGACTTGACTTTATTTTTATTTTTCGTGTTCGCATTTATGAGGAAAAAATACGGACGTGCGCGCTCTGAAAGCGGCACTAAAAGTGTAATGTTTGCTCACTGGGTAAATCATATTTTACATATAATAACTGGAACAGACACGGACTCTTTGAACTGTGCTTTTCTTTATTGTTATTCTACCACTTTCCACACGTAGTCTCGTGAGAGTCGCGAGACTTGCCCGAGGGCTACGGTTTCCCTTTTTGGACATACAGTCAGGATGTTACATCTCCCTTCTTAAGAAACAAATGGCATTACCTAAACACACACAACATATTAATTCCGTGAACATAACAATTGTGATTAATGCATATATAAGCAGTCTGAGAAGTACAGTCTGTGGTCATCATTAGTGTCATTGCTGTAATGTAAACAAGTACGGGCAGCATTTAAATGACATAAGACGTGGATGTAGATAAGTCATTAGCTTTCTAGTTAGAAACAATGTTTAGATTTTTTGTATGATTCAAGTAACTTGAAGGTGAACTAGTTGTGAAAGGACAGAACAGGCAGTCAAACTGATTTCACAGTGTTTCCGAGGTATCGGGTAAGTAACACTTTTTTTTTTTTTTTGGGCAGTGAACCGCCTACACCCTTTACATTATAAGTCAAGGACTTGTCTTAGCCTGGAGATGCGGCCAAACCTTGTTGTGTAATTGGGCTTTTGGTTTGTTGGTTGCGGGTGGTCCGCAGGTTCAGGTTGTGGTGGCTGTGTGTTATTGGTGTGTGTTTCTGCATGCTGTGTGTCTTTAGTGTCTGGAGCATCTCTGCTTTCGCGGAGGTGCCAACGGTTGCGTCGTAGAGTTTGTCCATCTTCTGTCTGGATGTGGTAACTCCTATGTGTGTGTGCATGTTGTGTTACCGTTGCAGGTCTCCAGGAACCATCCTCCTGACGGAAGCGAATAGGTGTGCCAGCAGGTAGGTGAGACAATGGCTTGGTGCCTCTTTTGAAGTATGCTTGTTGGCGGTGTTGGCACGCCTTCTGTCTGTCTTGGATAGCTTTCTGAGGTGCTACCTGTGGGTGCAGATGCCTACTGGTCGCTGGGAGTATGGAACGTAGTCGTCGGCTCATCAGAAGCTGGGCCGGTGACTGGAGGTTGTCCACTGGAGTGTTCCTGTACTCCAGCAGAGCGAGGTAGGGGTCTGTGTTTCCGGCTTTTGCCTTGTCCAGGATGCGCTTTGCTGTCTGGACAGTCTTTTCAGCAAGGCCGTTGCTCTGTGGGTAGCGTGGATTTGTGGTGGTGTGGGTGAAGTTCCACGCGTTTGCGAAGCAGCGGAACTCTTCAGAGCTGTAGCATGGTCTGTTGTCGCTGATGACTGTCTCTGCGATGCCGTGACGGGCGAACGCGGACTTGAGTTTGGCGATTACTGCACGTGAGGTGCAGCTCGTGAGTTGCTCCATTTCAAAGAATCTACTGTAGTAGTCTACAATGGCGATGAGGTTTTAAGTGTTCCATGTGAAGAGGTCTGTGCCTACCACTTGCCATGGTCTCTCGGGTATGTCATGTGACCACAGGGGTTCTTTGTGGTTAGCATCACGTCGTACCTGGTATATACACTGTTCTACTCATTTCCTCCTTTCATTAGGCCATCCGTTCTGTGTGGCTTTTCTGAGTGTAGTGAGCTGTGCATCTTGTGCTGTTGCGTCCTTGATCTCCAGTAGCTTGCTGTCACTCACTGGAACAGTACTTATGAGTGTATGTACCTGTGCTTCCATGCTTTCCATAAGGCTGCTGTCTTGGTGCTCGATGGATTTCCGGGACAGGGTGTCGGCCACTGGGATGTCCTTTCCGGGCCGGTGGATGATGTGAATGTTATATTTCTGAAGCTGTAGAATCATCCTCTGTAGCCGCGGTGGTGCTGCGACCAGCGGTTTTCGGAGGATTGCTTCTAGAGATTTGTGGTCAGATTCTACAATCACACTCCGGCCATACATGTATTCGTGAAAATGCTTCCAGCCGAATAAAATTGCATACAGTTCCTTTTCTATTTGGGCGTAGTTCACTTCGGTGCTGTTGAGTGACTTGGAAGCATAGGCGATGGGTTTTCCGTCCTGGAGCATGACAGCGCCGAGGCCGCATTTTGAGGCATCCACTTGGAGTCTGAATTCTTTTTGTGGGTCAAAGTACACGAGCACAGGGTGATCTGTTATCCATTTTTTCCTCTGCGTGAATGCTTTTTTTTCATGGTTTTTGTCCCATAAAAATTCACTGTCCTGCTTCAGCAGTTGGCGTAGTGCTGGTGCGTTTATCTCGGAGAGGCGTGGTGCGAATCTGGCCAAATAGTTAATCATCCCGAGGATGGTTTCCAACTCCCCTCTGCTTGTGGGTGGCTGCATTTCTCGTATCGTTTTCACTTTCGCTGGGTCTGGCTTGACGCCTTCTCGCGAGAGCGTGTGACCGAAGTAGCTGACCTTTGATACACTTATTTGGCATTTGTCGGGATTTAGCTTTACCCCTCTTTCTCTTGTGCGCTTCAGCATGGCCCTGAGGTTGTTATCGCGTTCAAGCTTTGTCTTACCGAAGACGAGCATGTTGTCGACAATGGCAGCTACACCTGTGAGGCCTTCATATGTCTCGTCGACGCTTTTGGAATTCGTCTTGGGCTGAGTTGATTCCGAACGGCAGCCTCAGGAACCTGTATCTGCCGAAGGGGGTATTAAATGTTGTTAACAGTGAAGACGTTGTACTCAGCTTTATGGCCCAATAGCCTGATCTGGCGTAGAGGACGCTGAAGTACTGCGCTCCGGCGAGCTTTGTGGTGACATCTTCTAGATCGGCAAGGGGTAGTGGGGCCTTTTTTTGCATTGTTGAGGTCTCTGAGGTCCAGGCAGACTCTCAGCTTGCCAGTCTGGGGTTTTCGGACGACTACGAGGGTGTTAACCCATTCTGTGGGCTCTGTCACTTTGCAAATTACGTTGTTCTCTTCCATCTTGTCGAGCTATTTTTTTTCAGTCTGTCTCGCAGAGCGATCGGTACTCTTCGTGGTGGGTATACTACTGGTGTGGCCTGTGGGTCGACATGGAGGTTGCACTCCCCTGGAAACTCTCCTATGCCCTGGAAGACGTCTGTCTATTCTTTAAGGAGGCTGTCTGTGTCTGTACATGGTTTCGCTTCTTCCTCGGCCACAGCCAGTATTAGTTTGATTAACTTGAGGTCTAGACTAGCTCTCATCCCTAGGATGGGAGGTGCTTTGGTGTCTACTATGTAGAATTCGAGCACGATGGAGGTGTTTTTATACTTGCACTTTAGACGACAGGTGCCCTTCACTTTCAGGAACTCACCACCATAGCCGGAGATCTTTTGGGTGGTTGGTTTTATGGCAGTATCTCTAAACAGTCTTTCAAATGTGTGTACTGGAATTGCATTGGGCGCCAGTGTCGATTGTGAATTTAACTTTCTGGGTCCCGATTTCAATTTCAGCATAAGCTTGTTCGTTACATTTTTCTGTGTTTTCACTTGTAAGTCTAAATAAAAAGTTCTACCTGCTCATCTTCAGTGTCTTCATCCATGGTGTGAATCACTTTTCTTGTGTGTGTGTTTGTGTGTAGTTTTGACTTACAGACTTTTGCAAAGTGATTGAATTTTTTGCACTTCATGCATTGCTTTCCTTTTGCTGGACAGGCGCCTTCTTTGGTGGTATGCAGGCCGCCACATCTATCAGATTCTCTTTGAGCTGTGGCGGGCTCTCTCGGCCTGGCTTTGTAACTCGTGTGCGTTTGTCTGTGTTCCGGTCTCCGGGCTATGGCGTGTACCGGGTTGTTGTTGGGGTATTTGCTTTCCACCATCTCTTTGAGTTGGACTTGTGCTAGCTCATGTGATCGCGCGATGTCGATCGCTTGATCTAGCGTTAGCTCCGCGCCGTGGCTGAGCAACTTCTCCTGGACTCGCGGTGAATTTGTAGCGAAAACAATGCGGTCTCGAACCATCTCGTCACTGTTGGGGTATCCACAGTCCTTTACTAACAGCTTCAATTCCGTGACAAATTGTTCGAAAGTTTCCCCATCACCTTGCGTTTTCTTGTGGAAACGATATCTTGCGTATATTGGGTTAGACTTTGGTGTGAGATACGCGGTGTACTTATCGTAGTATGTTTGTAGTTTCTTCGCGTCTTCATCTGTTAGCGTCCATGTGTTGAAAATGTCGCGCCCTTTTTCCCCGATCCATAAGAGGAGATAGCTGCATTTGTCCTGTTCACGTTTTTCCCGTAGAGGTCCGGAGAATAATAGCTCCGCGTGCTGCTTGAAACGTCGCCACGCTTCTGGTAAGTTAGCTGACTCCCAATCCATCTTGGGTGCTGGGACGCCGAAACTATCCATGTTTCTGTCGGACGTGGGTGCTAGCCTCTACTCTGACACCATGTAATGTTTGCTCACTGGCTAAATCATATTTTACATATAATAACTGGAACAGACACGGACTCTTCGAACTGTGCGTTTCTTTATTGTTATTCTACCACTTTCCACACATAGTCTCGTGAGAGTCGCGAGACTTGCCCGAGGGCTACGGTGTCCCTTTTTGGACATACAGTCAGGATGTTACAAAAAGATGCTTTAAAGGATTGCCTCAGGATTCAATTCTGGGTCCCTTCCTTTTTCAATATGCACAACCTCACTGGTCACAATCATAGCTCCTCAGGTGACCAGTGTATTTTTATGATGACCTTGTTCCAATTTGAATGCAGTAGACCAACTTGTCATGGTTCTGCCTTCTTATCTGTGTATCTTCCTAGTGTTGTGGCAGGACCATGACAGACTCATGTTTTGTGTACAAGCGCATGGCCAATTGTCAAGGCCATGTGCTTGTGTTGTCTCGACCCCGCCCCCTTGTTATCCTGATTCAGTCTTTATTGCTTCACCCGTGTCACCTGTTATGTCTTGATTAGTCTCCTTATTTAATCCCCTTGTGTTTGCTGTCTTGTGTCGGTTCATTCTCAAACGTTACTTGTAGGGGTGTAACGATTAGTTTTAACAACGATTCGATTTGTATCACGATTCGTGGTTGTCGATACGATTCAAGGACGATATTGTTTCATTTAGAACGATACGATTCGAAACGATTCAGTGACTTGAAATCGATTCAGTAACTTTTTAGCCCAAAATTCAACCAGTGTGACTGAAATAAATACCTGGATACTGGACAGTGCGGGTAAAGTTTCCTAGATTCATGTTGTTTCTTGTAAGGGAATCAATCAGGTATCAATTAAATATAGATATAAACTAGGGCTGCACGATTTGGGGAAAATGTCATATTGCGATTATTGAGGTCAATGTTGCGATTGCGATATGCAAACGCGATATAATAAACAAATGATTTCATGAGTGAACTTGCTTGGTTCTCAAGGAAAATGCACACAATTAGTGATAATGCTGAAATGTGTAGGCTATTTCTCAACTCAAACTTGCAACAACAACTAAATGATTAATAACACCTATAATGATCAATAAGCCATTGATGTCTGGATAAAAATGTCTGGACATTCCTGTCTAAAAGGTAGGACATACAGACATTGAATTAAGTTCAACAGTCTGCACTACAAACATGATAAATTATAGAGTAATCCTTATTAAAGTTACAAAAGTTATTTAGTCAAGAGCATTGAGTGTTTTTCTCTGTTCCTTTTGTTCTTTGATTAACTTTAATGACAGAGATAATTAGTGGCTACTGTGTACTGTCCCTTTAAGACCAGGCGCTCCTGAGTCTGACAGAGACGCGGATCACACGCGCCTCATTCTCTCATGAGTCACAACTCTTTACGGCCATCGTAAGACTGCTCTTGTGTTAACACTCGACAAAAAGACATTTTGGCATAATTGTGTGTTATTGTTCGTTCAAGCGCGAAAGAGAACTGTATTCTGGCGTGCTGTCTTGTGCGCACGCACCATACTGGCGCGAGTCTTTCTCTGTGTGTGTGTGTGTCACAGTCAACGCGATCTTTTTTGTCTTGTCACGAATGAATGACTGAATCGAGTAACGTTTAACGCCTTTATCATTAAACGTGCTAAGAAAAAACATCCATATAAAGTCTGACCTGCTTAAATCCAATGCGTTATTTCCTAGTATCGATAAAATCGATTGATTACCTTTTAAAACGATGTTAGATCGATATATGTCGTCCGGAAGGCCAACTTGCTGAGCACAGATCGATGTAGTTGGATCATAGGAATATAAATCGATTCATCGATGTAGTCGATGAATCGTTACACCCCTAGTTACTTGTGAGTATCCTGTGAAAGTCTTGTCATTGAAAGTCATTGAAAGTCTAGTCATTGTTAGTATCTCTCGAAGTGTTGTTTGTTTTCTAGTATTTTGTCAGTGTCGTTGTCTAGTTAGTCACCATAGTCCTGTCTTGTTTTGCCCCCTCGTGGGCTTTGTTTTCCCCTTTTTGTCTTCAATAAATTGTGTTAAGAGCATTCAGTCTGCTTTTGGGTTCGTCAATCTGCATCCGCATAACAGAATGAACCGACCAGAACTGAACCCCAGTATGTCCTCCCTGCTTAAGCGACAGTCAGCTGACCAGGAATTATGGTGGCAGTCAGCTATCACCGACAGCAAGTTGGGCAAGCTTCCTTCCCCCCCCCCCCAAGGAGAGAGGTCTCTGAGGAGATATGCTCAGGCCGTGGAAGCAAGGAGGTTTTTCTTACCTGAGATCCTTGTCAACCGTTACCTCATCGCGGGTCTCAACGCTCCGCCTCCTCTGGCTGAACGGGAGAGGCTGGTCCACCGCCCGTTCCGGGACATGGTGGACTGTTTGTCTCGTAAGGAACCGCAGGGTCCCATCGTGTCGTCACCTCCTGCCTGTCTGCCGGTGATCCCGGAGGGTTGTATGTTAGGCGTCGTGACGCTTGGAGACCAGACTCGTCCCACTTCGACTCCCGAGGCATCATCTGCACCCGCTGATCTCCGTGACAAACGAGAGAGACGGCTGTCGTGGGAGTCGACTTCGGAGTCCTCTTCCGCTGAACTGCAGTCCCTGCTGTACAGCCTCAACTGGTCACAAGCCCGGCTACGGCCTCTGTTCCAGAGCCCGCTACTGCAAGCGCTGTTCCAGGATCTGCGGAAAGAGTTGCGGGCGATCTAGCCGCTAAATATGTTCTGCAAGCTGTTTCTGCTCATCAGGAGATGCCGGTCATCATTGCGGCCAAGGCCCTTTCTAATTACCTGTCCCGTCTTGCCACGATTCTTGAACCCCCTGTCTGTCCTGCCTTGTCCTCTGCATCCAAGCCTGTCCCTCTGAGCGCTGCACCCGAGCCGGTCGCCGTGAGCGCCGCACCCAGTCCTGCCCCGTCACCTGCCATGTCCCCCGTCAGAAGTCCCGTTACCTCATCCTCCATGTCCTCTGTGTCCCCTGTGTCTGAGTCTGTTGCTGCAGCATCCCCGACTGTTTCCCCGTTCGTCCCTGTCTCCACCAGCCCCCGGACTGTTTCCCCGTTTGTCCCTGTCGTCGCTAGTCCCCGGACTGTTCCCCCTGTCACCACGAAACCCCGGACTGTTTCGCCCAAGTCTCGTCCTCGTGTGTCTTCCTCCAGACCTGCCCTAAGTTCTTGTCCTCAGCCCTCATCCCATGGACCCAAGACCCCCAGTCCTCCCATCCACCCTGGACCACCCCCATGAACTCTGTTATTCCTCCACCTCCCCTGCCATGTTTGATGTTTCTTATGTTTCACCCGGACCCTATGATTGTGTATTCTTGTATGCCTTTGATGTTTTTTGTTATGTTTTGCTGGTTCTTGTCCCTATCTCAGTCGGTCTTGTCTCATGCTTGATGTTTTTTGTCATGCTTTGTTGGTTCATGTCTATGTCCTAGTCGGTCTTGTTTTGTGGTCTCTCTGAGGAGCGTCTGGCATCCGCTCCTTAGGGAGGGGATTCTGTCATGGTTCTGCCTTCTTATCTGTGTACCTTCCTAGTGTTGTGGCAGGACCATGACAGACTCATGTTTTGTGTACAAGCGCATGGCCAATTGTCAAGGCCATGTGCTTGTGTTGTCTCGTCTCTTAACCCCGCCCCCTTGTTATCCTGATTCAGTCTTTATTGCTTCACCCGTGTCACCTGTTATGTCTTGATTAGTCTCCTTATTTAATCCCCTTGTGTTTGCTGTCTTGTGTCGGTTCATTGTCAAACGTTACTTGTGAGTATCCTGTGAAAGTCCTATCATTGAAAGTCTAGTCATTGTTAGTATCTCTCGAAGTGTTGTTTGTTTTCTAGTATTTTGTCAGTGTCGTTGTCTAGTTAGTCACCATAGTCCTGTCTTGTTTTGCCCCCTTGTGGGCTTTGTTTTCCCCTTTTTGTCTTCAATAAATTGTGTTAAGAGCATTCAGTCTGCTTTTGGGTTCGTCAATCTGCATCCACATAACACAACTAGTTTCAGTAACCCTAAATGATACACACACAGTCCATACTGATACTTATAGCCATACAGATCTCAGTTGCTTTCTAATATCTCTCCACAACAATCTGCAGAATTTTACCCCTTTTAGTTTCAACCCAGATCTTTACTTGCTTAACTGGGGAATTTAATCTATCATAGGTCTTCTGTGTTGAAAGATCTGTCAAAACATCTCATAAAATATAAGATTTTACCATCTGTTCCAACTTTTTTGTTTATCCTCTCTTTCTTTCTTCCTTCCTTCCTTCCTTCCTTCCTTCCTTCCTTCCTTCCTTCCTTCCTTCCTTCCTTCCTTCCTTCCTTCCTTCCTTCCTTCCTTCCTTCCTTCCTTCCTTCCTTCCTTCCTTCCTTCCTTCCTTCCTTCCTTCCTTCCTTCCTTCCTTCCTTCCTTCCTTCCTTCCTTCCTTCGTCTCCATGGTGCAGTCCTGGCTGCCGGCGGGTGTTGACTGGCAGGTTGATAGCTGGCTAACATACTTCCATTCTTTCGCATGTCTCTATTAGAGCCGGAGATAATCCCACTGTGCTGCTGTCACACAGGGCGAGCGATATGCCGTTTCACGTTTAAATGTGCTTTGAAGGGCATTTAACAATTCACCTTCAGAAATTGCATCACGGTTTTGCGATTTGTTTCAGTAGGTGTTTATTGATGTATAGGTGATTAGGTATCTAGGTCACATGTAACATGAAACATCCAATTGCATGTAACATGAAATGTTATTTAAAGAAAGGTTTTGCGTCGATTTTCCTGGGTGGTTGATAAAATTAAGCTAAATATGTATTGAGGACATTCACACATTATTACGGTTTCGGTCTTTTTGTCTGTTTTATACTCCCTGATTTGTTTTCTTTCCACCTGTATGTTCCATTTAAATCATTTTCTCTTTCCAATTCACTCACATTATTTTCTCTTCAAACTAGCCACTTTAGCATCTAAACCCTCATTTAACTCAGAGCTATATTTATTTCCCCAGACACTGCTAATCCTGGGCTTAAATTGCTTTTTAAATATTTTTTTCTTTTATCAGTGTCTTGAACGCTACTGAGCTGTGAAAGGGCAGAAGCCCTCATCAGAATTCAGCCAGAGACACCCATCAAACTAACCACAGCTCAGCCAATCAGCTGCGAGGAGGGGGCGGAGCTTTTACCGTCACTATGCATATTTTCTTAGGGCTTTTTTTTTTTTTAAATCCAAGGATCTTAAAGCTATTCTGCTTGTTTTAAAAGCAGACAGCACCTGGGGTAGCAGAGTAAAGTGCTCTCAGTCGGTTCCTTCCTCTGGGTCTCCTCTCCACATCATGAGAAGCTCTGCCTGGTAATTCCTGAAGAGAGGAGCCACTGATGGGAGAGAAGACCTGCTCTTGCCCACTGTTGAATAATTTAAGACGGAGTTTCCTGGAGCTGAGTGAAGTAAGTGCGAGTCTGAGGAAACAGAGTAGGAGGAGTGAGTGGGAGAAAGAAATACATCTAAATAAATGAAAGAAAAATATCTAAAGAGTCAGTTATGCCAGTGTAGGAAAGACAGAGAGGGCTCTTTTTTCTCTCTTTGCCTAAAAGGAGAAAGACAGAGAGAGGTGTGGTTAAAGAAAGAGAGAGAGGGAGAGAGAGAGAGATTTTTCTTCTTCTCACAGGAAGGAGGTGTGACTGCACTGACGGGGACTGCTCTCAGTGTGTCAGTGGAACTGAACGAGAGAGGATTATTCTACTGCATTGCCGAAAGCCTAAGCTGACAGAGGAAGCTAGAGAATAGAGCAGCTCAAGCGCAGACATTTATTCCTGTCTGACACACAAAACATCAGCCTGCATGGCATAACCTCTAGTTGACAGAGAAACGGAGGGAATAGTTGGTAGTGTGACTCAGAAAGGGCGAAATAGGGCTGTTTCCATCCTCAGCATCACCATGTCCTCTAATGAGTTGAGTGCTCCGGAATCGGACCCCTGCATTCGTACCTTTAAGGAGCACATGCATTTGGAGCTGGAGCCTCCGAGACTGGGTACTGGCAACAAGCGCATCACCTCCCCCAAAATATCTCCCCGCAGCTCCCCGCGCCTCTTCCGCAAGCTTATGGTCAACAAGGGCGGCCGCCACAGGCGCCGATTCACCGTCGCACACACCTGGTAAGCGTGTCTGGGGTATGAAGGTTAAAGAGTGACGGGTCGTGAGAGGAAGTGTGAATGGGAGGGTTTTAGTATTATGTTGTTTTGAGGTTTTTTATGAATGACAGTGAATTAGTTTGGGTAAATGTTATTATGGGTCAGTGGAGTGTGATGTCACTGCAGGTATGATATTGTATTGCTTTGATCAAAAATAGATCTTAATGACAAAAGAAACTAGTGAATGATGTTGGATGTATCAACTGCAAACCAGAGAAGCTGAAACAGGGTAATTCTGTCAATGTGACATGACATATTGTGATGCTCTCTTTGGTCTCTCTAAGTGGAACCGTTGCAGTCTCCTTTCAGGAATGAGTTAAGACTGTTAACCCTTTCTCTGCAAACTACTATACAGATTTTGAGGCAATTTATGTTAACATTTTATAGGCTTATTTCACTGTTGGCAATGTCAACAACATAGCCTAAACATGGTCAAACCCGAAGTATTTAAAATTATGTGCATTTCTTAGTCATATTTACTGTATATTTTCCATAACATATACATATGTAGACAATGTATAATGTGTATATGTGTAATGTTGAATTATTTTTTATAATGTTTTTTATATGTAGCATCAAACTAGATTTAAGTATGTTTATGTACATAATGTAATGTAATATTACTACTATTAACTATATTTTTTAGTATATTTTTTCTACTAAGCGATTGATGTTGATACAAAATAAACTCCCCTCAAAATAAAATCTTAATTATTTGATACGTTAATTTAGAAAATTAGTTGCTATTCTCATTGTTTCCCATAAAATGTGGCCGCTCAAAGCATCGGCTTTAAAAGAGGGTATTACGTCACTCAAAATAATAACATAGCAAGAGTCATATCCACTCTTATCACTTACTGTAACAAAATGAAAGCTTTGTGTCGTGAGATGCTTCCTGTCCATTGAAGAGATTGGATCAGTGCTAGGATGTGGGCAGGATATGATGTGACATGGAAGGTTTTTATCCTTTAGTAAATAGAACATTTGTCATCCTGTCTAGACTCTTGCTATGGTTATGTTATAAAACAATGGAACTGAGACCATTTTTATGAGAGCCACAGAAAAATAGAGGCCGCATGAATGAAGTTTTATGTTCTAGAATGCAAGGTTTTGTTTGCGAGTTTTTCGTTATATTTGCGATGTATGTGGATTGGGCCATGCTTTGCACTTGTTTTATTGTTTAGAATTTAAAGCCGTAAGATGTGTTGTTCTTGGAATAGAGCCTTGGATATTCGCCACACATATGCCTCTATGGTAACTGTTTCACATTCATTCTGTCAAAATGCGTCCCTTCTTCTGCTTAGTTAGCTAGGCAGTGTGTGTTTAATGTTTAATGTGTTAGGTACAATACACACTATGACTGGATTACACCGTGAAACATGTCACACAACCACCAGCACCTATGCATTACTCATCCAGACAGCCATTAGACACAGACAGAAGAGTGTTTAATAGGGGGAGTTTAATGGTGCAGACTGCAATAACTTCAGTGATTTGTACAATTATAGTGTCTGAGACTTTTAGCGCCAATCTGCTGCGCACGTTGTCAATGGAAGCGCAGGCTTTGGACTTCAACCATTCATAAATTTAACCACAAATGGAACCAGAGTGATCAGAAATGTCGTATCTGGTCTCTAAAGGAATGCTCCTAGAGCCTTGAGTTATGGTTGTCATCAATTCTACCTGTCTTAATCTGACAGATTCAAACTTGAGTATAGAGAAGTGGTTCTCATGAACATTTCAAATGCAACCTGAATGTCCTCAGATTATCGGATCTAAACTTTTGCAACTCATCGAACGCCTTATCGCAGTTTTGCATTGCGTAACCAGTGGTTTCACATTTTGTGCAACAGAGTGTCCACGTTATTGTGAGTGGAGGCTTGTGTCAGTTCTTTTTCTGGTTTGGTCGTTGCTGTGTTAGGTAACACACACCGGGAATGGAGGGAGGGGGCAGGATTGTCTTGAGGGAGTGAGGTGGTGCATGAACATGGAATGGAGGTGGAGAAAAGACAAGTGCAGTGGTGTGGAAAATGCTGATGAGAGCCTCATCCCTTCATGATAAATGACGTTCAAGGAGAAAATGGAAGGATAGTCTCTGATTAACCTTAGGTGTTTTTGTGTTCATATTAGCCTCTCTATCATTTACAGATATGTTTAAAAGTGACAGAAATTATTGGAAGATGTTGCAGGTCAGACTCAAACCCACTCAATGTCTTTAGTATGTGTCATAACTGCTGTGCCATGTCTCTGCCACAAAATTGATTTTTTAAAATGTTTTGACCTTGAATTAAGAAAGGAATATAATACCATATCCTAGGTGTGATGAACAATGAGCGCTTTCAATATTTTTCATGCTAACCTAAGTTTCTGTCCCAATCAGCTGCGACAAGTGACATGACATTTTGTTTGAGCGCTTTATTTTGTTTTTTTGATCTGCTGGGTTGCCCCACCCACAATTAAATCGTCTCGGGTTACAAATGCAACCACTGTTCCCGGAGAAGTGAAACAAGACACTGCGTCCTAGGACGCTTGGGGGACTGCCTCCAGCGTGACCAGTTTCTGAAGCAAGTGTCTAAACACGACAATAACACTGGCCGGCGACAGCCTATGACGTCACTACCAGTGTGACCAGAGTATAAAAGGGCGCCTGTAAAACACGTCAACAACTTCTTTTGTCTGAAGGAGATGTTGGCAGACATACCTGAAGCATGGCAACGAGACGCAGTGTCTTGTTCCCCTTTTCAGGGAACCATGGTTACATTCATTACCCGAGACGATCCCTTTCAAATGGGAACTCGCACTGCGTCCTAGGGCGGCTTTGGGGAACAAATACCCACTCTGCCATGCTGAAGGAATGCATGCCGTAACAGCTGACATAAAGTCAATAGCCGCGTTTCCACTGCTGGGCCAGGGCCGAGCCGTGCTAGTGCGTGCCAGGGCCAGTCGCGTTTCCACTGTCACTTCCGGGGCTTGATCGGGGCTTCCTCAGGGCCAACGGCCAGGATTTCTGGCCCGTCGAATACCTTGGGCCAAAGCGGGCCAGCTCGGGCTAGACGCATGCTCAAGGTAAAAGGCGGAGTTTATCGGTGTTATGGAACGTTATGATCTGAAGCAAGATGCACATTTCACTTTTTTATATCACGCAAAATAATCGCTGCAAAGCTCTTCTGAGCATTTGGGCAGAAGAAAGGGTACAACGTCAATTTGACGGCGTGTGAAGAAACGAGGAAGTTATTAATACATCGATGCTGAACTTTCTAAGCTAAGCATGCGGCGATCAACGCTTCAAGTTCAGAAAAAAATAGAAAAGTTGCGGGCGCAGTATTGTTCAAGGCGATTAAAACGCACAACGGACAAAGCGGAGCTCAGAAAAGGATTTTTCGATGGTTCGACTTGATGGACGTGTGTTGGGTCACCGTCCCTCTGTTAGTGACAACTCGCGAGACAATCGGGACACTATTGCAGCCACGGCCGGTGAGTTAATATACATGCTATCTTCCTAACTTAAAAAATAAATAAATTCATAATATCCGCTGAAATGGGTTGGGTTGTATAAATGACATTTGATCCAGAAAGGCGTGTTAGGGGCGGGCAGTGCTGCGGGGCTACTGGCCCGGCAGTGGAAACGCAAGCCCGGTGCTTAAGGCCTGAGACCACTGGCTCGGCTCTGCTCGGCTCGCTGTTAGCCCTAGCCCGGCAGTGGAAACGCGGCTAATGACTCCACCGAGCTAGGTCCAGAGTCACAGTTCCCCATCCTAGATGGTATGCACCAGCGGCTGTTGTGACTCTATTGCCTATGGCCTAAAACCCAGGCTACATACCTCGCGGACAGAGCTCAGAGCCTGGTATTTTTGCGAAAAACTTCAAGGGAATATGGCCAAGGATAAGGAATATCCTGCATGTCACTTCAAGGGACACTATACCCCTGATGAGTGAAGGTCTCAGTAAAACCGCTCACAAATGAGAGGAGACCTAGCAACTCTTAAAAATATCATCAAGGAGAGCCAATGACTTGATAGTAGCTCTAAGAACGGAGGCCTCAGCAAGACAACTCAGCTAACTAAGCTCTACGCTCAAAGATCACCTCACCAAGGAGGCTCACAGATAGCCACACAACTTGAACGTTTTGTTATGCGGAGTTGTGGGGAGTGGAGGTCTTAGCATGACAACTCTCTAAATCAAGAGGAAAGCTAACAACGCTCCCTAAGGGTGGTTCCGCCAAGGAGGCTCACAGAGAACCATACGACCCGGCGTAGAATGGAGGCCTCAGCAATTTTTAACAATTTTTGACTACATTGTTTTAAAGTAAAGAAAGAGAAGTTTAAAAAGTTTGAAAGGTAAAAAGCATTATAAACACAGTTTTATGGAATTAAATTCAAATTCCACCTCATGAACTGAAAAGGAGCCAATTCTTTAATTCTGAATTGTGCCCAACTCTGCTGATTGTTATCTCAACATGACATCATGACTTTTGCGTAAACATACACGCCACTTTCAAGTGAAGTGGCGTGTTATCTATACGCATTTTGAGCTATCCGCGTGTATCAGCGTGTATGCGTGTATGTCTACGCCATTAATGTCCAAGTTATTCCGCGTATATGTACACGCCATTAAATGTCCGAGCGAAACGAAGCAAAATGTAGATCTACATCTGGGGAGCGATTTTTTTTTTTTTTTTTTTTTTTTTTTTTTTTTTTTTTTTTTTTTTTTTTTTTTTTTTCCTTGGATGGTAGGGGAAGACTCATAAATGCTATTAACCCCAGTGACGGGTAGGTTTAGGGACGGGGTTGAGGTAGGTCATATATTTATATATACAGTAATAACGTTAAGTCAACTGCGTTCATAAACACGCAGAAAAGCGATTATGCGTGTTGATAGCACGCCAAAAATGGAAATACGAATTGGCGTGTCATACACATGCAATTTTATGAGATCAGTCTGGTTATCTAGCAGTTTTACTTTGTGAACAGACAAATTACTTGTTGCATAAGGACACAGTGAAAGAATATTATGAATTTAGTGAAGGTTAGACAATTTTCTTCAGGTTTTGAATATAAATATGAAGGTTATCAAATGCACATTTAAAAAAATGGAGGAACGTGCAAGGCAGATGTTACTAAATCTATAACGATAACATTCCCTCAGCTGTATCTAAAAAGAGAAAAATCAACATCCTTCCTTTTTTTCATACCAATTTGCTTTCTTCTTCATCTAATGAGATATTCTTTCATTCTGCCTCCCCAGGGCCTAATATTTGGATCTGCTCCCTCTCTCTGTGGGAGACATTATACTGCATTAGCATACATAAACATCCGAATAATCTTTAAAAAGTTTGGTACGCTCTATTAAAAGTTAAGCAAACAACTCCTTTCCGTTACTGTGGCTTTGGTGCGAAACCAAGTGTGAAAGACTTTTATTCAAATAGAATGTTTGGCAAACGCAAATGTCTCAGCATCACTTCAAACTTGGGGCAGTGTTTGCACGAGAAAATCTGATTATAAACCTACGGTTTTATTTAAAGATTCTTTATTTGGACTGACTCATTGACTTGCATTTTTAAATGGGCTAATTATGTTGGCGTGTCTTGTATTTTTTTGTTTTGTAAACTGGCCCTCATGTCCCCAGTCAGTTTGAAAGTGCTTACTTACTCTGTGTTGTGCAGCATGTAAGTGTTTATGCTCCTCTGCCTTGGATTCATCAGGCCACTGGACTGGAATGGTTGACATTCAGAAGAGTGAGAGAAGAAGAGAGATTCGTGCATGCATAAAAGTGCACTCATACACGTGCGGATCCTCTTACATATTTGCTTTCTTTAATGTGACAGGCCTGAATCAGATGCCATGGGGTCACATCTCAGCTCTTGTCACGTATCAAGAGTTTGACCCTTTTTTGTGAATTCAGTGTTGGCTTGATATGGAAGCACAATGTGAGCAATATTCAGATTTAACTCATTTTGGCGGGCCTTGTACATTTAATCTTTTTGTACTGTAATGCAGTGTTGTTTGAATTCCATAACTTGTACAAAATGAATATGTGTTATTTTAAGGATGTTCAGAAATGCAATCTGCAAAGAAAATACTGCTGTTTTCACTTCATGGCTAATTGAAGTTTGTACTGTCTATTTTCCTCCATTGATGTCACTTCCTGGATGATGATGTTAAAGGGGTCATGACATGAGAAACCAAATTTGCCTTGATCTTTTGGTATTTAAGAGGTCTTTGTACCATTAAAACCTCCTGCAAGTTTCATAGCTTAAGACGTCCTCCCCATTATAAACGAACCATTTATTTAATCAAGCTCTAAATACAGCTCGTTCTAGATCCTCTGAACTTAGTGACGTCACGGTATGAAGTGACGTACCAGTCGTTTGCATATGACCGCAAGACAACTGCGCCTCATTTGACATCATCGCATGCGTTGACGTGCAGCGAGGGGGTCTGTTTACAAGATGACTGCGGTGCCACGCAGATTTGCTGTTCCTGGCTGTGGACAAACATGTTTGAATGCTGCCGAACGATCCAGACGTCAGGGAAAGCAGTTGGATGCCGTTTATTTGCAGCATATTGTCACGGTTTATGAATCGGCTCTCTCACGCTGATGTGTCTGCGTGAGTGTATTGTGTGGGTGTGGTTACTCATTGTGCTGATTAGTGTCACCAGCTGTCATCCATTCCAGTTCCCTTTATATACCCAGCAATTCTCTCCCTTGTTGTCAGATCGTTGTGGTTGTTCCCCGGTGTGTTTCCTGTGCTCGTGCTTCATCTGCTGTTCCTCGTCTGCTGTTCCTCGTCTGCTGTTCCTCGTCTGGATGTTCGTCAGTTCGTCGTGTCATCTGGATGTTCACTTTCCCTGGGATTCACTCGAGCACGTCATCACCTGTTTACCACCGGATCGCCATCTCGTCCCTGCTTCACTGTCCATCTGAGTGTTGTCCCCGACTTGTGCCTGCTTCATTGTTTCAGTCTGAATTATCCATTAAACTGAGTTTTACTTGCATACTGCATCCTGCTGTTATTTCCTCACAGAACGATCTGACCAACCATGGATGCAGCAAGTTCATCACAGCTCAACGATTTCATCGCTCACAGTATTTCACGTATGGACCAACAAGCAGAGAGCATCTCGGGCACAGGTCGTGCGGTGCAAGCACTCGTGAAGCAGGTGTCCGAGCTCACCCAACAGGTACAACTTTTACAGACTCCCACTGCGCCCCCCACACCGCCCGTTCCCCCACCACCGATGCCTGCAGCAGTTGAGAGACCAGAGCCACGCCTACCCACACCAGAGGGATATTCCGGTGAACCGGAGTATTGCAGAACATTCCTCACAAGATGTTCTATGCATTTTGCCTTACAGCCACGCACTTTCCAGAGCGAACAGGCCAAAGTAGCCTTCGTGCTAACCCTGCTGTCAGGGAAAGCAGCACTTTGGGGAACGGCGGTGTGGGAGAACGGAGACGACTGCTGCACCTCGTTCCAGGCACTCTCCGAGGAGATGAAGAGGGTTTTCGACCGTGCAGTGGCGGGTAAGGAGGCGGCCAGATTACTCGCCGAACTGCGACAGGGAGAAGGCTCGGTGGCGGACTACTCCATTCGGTTCCGCACCCTGGCCGCAGAGTGCCGTTGGAACGAGGAGGCGCAGTGGGATATGTTCCTGCATGGGTTGGCTGACCGCGTTCAGAAGGAAATATACGCGATGGACTTACCAGAGACACTGAACGGACTGGTGGAACTTGCGCTGAGAGTGGACTCTCGCCTGAATCGTGTGACCAGACTGACGCGCCCCAGCCGTTCCCAGTCCAGCCCGGAAGACAACCAGCCCGGTGGCGCGAGCGCGGTCAGCCCCGCATTCGACCACGAACCCATGCAGGTGGGGAGAGCTCGGCTTTCCCGGGAGGAGAGGGAGAGGCGGAGATCCCAGGGACTCTGTCTCTACTGTGGCCGGGCAGGTCACTTCATCCACTCCTGCCCGGTAAAAAAGCAAGCCCGGTAGTAAGTATGAGGCTACTATCGGGTGGGATCTCCACCGAGAAGACCTCATCACCATCATCAACCCTCCTCCCGGTAAGACTGAGATGGCGACAGTCGACGCACTGCACCAACGCACTACTGGATTCGGGAGCGGAGGGTAATTTCATGGACTTCAAACTTGCACTTAAGCTTCAGATTCCCGTCACTCCTCTCTCGCACCAGATTACAGTCAACGCACTCAATGGTCAAGAACTTCCCCTAATTACACATGCTACTGAAGACATTACCCTAATCACTTCTGGAAATCACACAGAACTCATTTCATTTTTTCTCATGGACTCACCACTTGCACCAGTGGTTTTGGGACACCCGTGGCTTTCCAGGCACAACCCCCGGATCGATTGGTGCACTAACACTGTTTCCACATGGAGTAACCACTGTCATGAGTCTTGTTTAGTGTCTGCCTGTCCTTCTGTGTCTGGTTCTATGTTTCAGAGTGAGGCAGCGGATTTGTCTAACGTGCCCGCGGAGTACCAAGACCTGAAGGAGGTGTTCAGTAAGTCTCGCGCTGCTTCTCTTCCTCCGCATCGTTCCTATGACTGTGCGATAGATCTACTGCCAGGTAAATCTCCGCCTAAGGGCAAACTTTACTCTCTTTCTGTTCCCGAGAGGGAGGCCATGGAGAAATATATTTCTGATTCTCTGGCCTCTGGGTTCATCCAACCTTCCTCTTCTCCTGCGGGGGCGGGGTTCTTTTTCGTTGGGAAGAAGGATGGTTCTCTGCGACCTTGCATTGATTACCGAGAGCTGAATAACATCACGGTAAAGAACTCTTACCCTTTGCCGTTGATGTCTTCAGCTTTCGAGAGGTTGCAGGGAGCATCCATTTTCACGAAACTGGACTTACGTAATGCATATCATTTGGTTCGCATCAGGAAGGGGGATGAATGGAAAACCGCTTTTAATACCCCTAGGGGGCACTTCGAATATTTGGTTATGCCGTTCGGGCTTTCCAACTCCCCAGCGGTTTTTCAAGCACTCATGAATGACGTGTTGAGAGACATGGTAGATCAGTTCATATATGTTTACCTGGATGACATATTGATTTTTTCTTCGTCTCTCCAGGAACACGTTCAACACGTCAGGCGAGTGCTCTAGAGGTTATTAGAGAATGGGCTTTTTGTCAAGGCGGAGAAATGCTCGTTTCATGCACAGTCTGTTCCCTTCTTAGGGTACATCATCTCTTCTGAGGGAGTGCGCATGGATCCTGACAAGGTTAAGGCTGTGGTAGATTGGCCAAGTCCAGATTCCCGTAAGGCCCTACAGCGGTTTCTGGGATTCGCCAATTTTTACCGACGTTTCATTCGTAATTTCAGCCAACTAGTCGCACCTCTGACTGCCTTAACCTCCCCCCGAACGACGTTCAGGTGGTCGAACACTACCGAGGCAGTGTTCAACAACCTCAAAAGTCGCTTCGTTTCGGCTCCCATTCTTGTCACCCCTGATCCCACACGTCAGTTCGTGGTGGAGGTCGACGCGTCAGAGGTGGGAGTAGGAGCAGTGCTTTCACAACGCGCTTCCTCAGACGACAAGATGCATCCCTGCGCGTTTCTTTCTCATCGACTATCGTCTGCCGAACGTAATTATGACATTGGTAATAGAGAGTTGTTGGCAGTTAAACTAGCGTTGGAGGAGTGGCGTCATTGGTTAGAGGGTTCGGGGGTTCCCTTTATCGTTTGGACCGACCATAAGAATCTTGAATATATCAGATCTGCTAAGAGACTCAACTCCAGGCAGGCTCGGTGGGCTCTTTTTTTCGGTCGTTTTGATTTTGTTCTCTCGTACCGCCCCGGGTCCAAAAACATCAAACCCGACTCTTTATCTCGTATTTTTGATCCATCCGAACGCCCGGTGACTCCCGAGTGTATTTTACCTGAGAAAGTTGTCATCTCCACTCTGGTATGGGAGGTCGAGTCGAAGGTCAAGACAGCCTTAGAAGGGGTAACGCCTCCGCCTGGTTGTCCACCGAGCCGATTATTTGTTCCGGAGGGGTTACGGTCCGACGTTATTAGATGGGGTCATTGCTCCAACGTGGCTTGTCATCCAGGAGTGACTCGCACCAGGTTTCTAGTTAAACAACGATTTTGGTGGCCATTGATGGCTCGCGACATTCACGATTTTGTTTTGGCTTGCTCAGTCTGTGCCACTAGTAAGACATCTAACCAACCCCCAGACGGGTTACTTCGACCGCTGTCTGTCCCTTCGAGACCCTGGTCCCACATCGCTCTAGATTTTGTCACCGCCCTCCCGCCTTCCAATGGCATGACGGTTGTTTTAACCGTAGTGGACCGGTTCTCGAAGGCGGCACATTTCATTCCCTTGCCCAAATTACCTTCAGCCAAGGAGACAGCGGTCACTGTCATTGATCACGTTTTTCGGTTACATGGCCTCCCGATGGACGTGGTCTCTGACAGGGGTTCCCAATTCGTATCCAGATTTTGGCAGGAATTTTGTAAATTGCTGGGGGCCACGGTCAGTCTGTCCTCGGGCTATCATCCCCAGAGTAATGGCCAGTCTGAGCGAGCCAATCAGGACCTCGAGAGAATGTTGCGATGTTTGGTTGCCAAGAATCCGTCGTCCTGGAGCCAACAGCTTTCTATGGTGGAGTACGCCCACAATTCATTGCCATTGTCATCCACGGGCCTCTCGCCATTTAAGTGTAGTTTAGGTTACCAGCCACCAATTTTTCCGAGTCTGGAATCCGAGGTCGCGGTCCCCTCCGCTCACGCATTCGTCCAGAGGTGCCACCGTACTTGGACTAGAGCCCGTGAGACTCTACTCCAAGCAGGGAGGCGCATGAAGGCCAAGGCCGATCGCCACCGGTCAAAGCCTCCCGTTTACGTCGTGGGTCAAAAAGTGTGGCTTTCTACCAAGAATATTCCTCTCCGCTCCGTGTCTAACAAGTTAGCTCCTAAATTTATTGGCCCGTTTCCTGTCACCAAGATTATTAGTCCGGTGACAGTCCGACTCAAACTCCCTCCTGCGTACAGGAGAATTCACCCCGCCTTCCATGTGTCTAAAATCATACCCGTGTTTCATTCTCACATTAATCCGCCTGCCCCGGTTCCTCCCCCCGCCGCGACTCGTAGATGGGGAACCCACATATTCGGTTAACCGCATTCTGGACTCGAGACGGAGGGGACGAGGATTTCAGTACTTGGTGGACTGGGAGGGTTACGGTCCGGAGGAGAGAAGTTGGGTACCGGCTAGAGACATCCTGGATCACTCCCTTATCGATGATTACAATCGACAGGTAAGGGAGTCTGAGAACGCCAGGAGGCGTTCTTAGGAGGAGGGGTACTGTCACGGTTTATGAATCGGCTCTCTCACGCTGATGTGTCTGCGTGAGTGTATTGTGTGGGTGTGGTTACTCATTGTGCTGATTAGTGTCACCAGCTGTCATCCATTCCAGTTCCCTTTATATACCCAGCAATTCTCTCCCTTGTTGTCAGATCGTTGTGGTTGTTCCCCGGTGTGTTTCCTGTGCTCGTGCTTCGTCTGCTGTTCCTCGTCTGCTGTTCCTCATCTGCTGTTCCTCGTCTGGATGTTCGTCAGTTCGTCGTGTCATCTGGATGTTCACTTTCCCTGGGATTCACTCGAGCACGTCATCACCTGTTTACCACCGGATCGCCATCTCGTCCCTGCTTCACTGTCCATCTGAGTGTTGTCCCCGACTTGTGCCTGCTTCATTGTTTCAGTCTGAATTATCCATTAAACTGAGTTTTACTTGCATACTGCATCCTGCTGTTATTTCCTCACACATATGCAGCCCGCCAAAGCCTTATTTGTTCGGTGAGTGATGTAGATGAGTGTGACAGGGTGCATGTTACAGAAAGAGAAAGAGATAGAGATAGAGATAGAGATATCCGGCCGCGCGCGCGCCTTCAAACTGTCTTGCTCTCCCTCTCTCTCTCCCTCGCGCATATGAATCAAAATCAATTGAGAATTGAAACGATGGTAAAAGATCGGAAGACCGAAGTTTCACGTGGCGGAGCATTGTGTAGCCTACATGTGATACAAAATGATTAACGTTAATAATTTATGTATAAGCAGCACTGACGTTAGCCAATCATAACAATGGGCGTTAACACTGAACTCTTAAAGGGGAAACACCTCCAAAACAGACTGTTTGAATCAGAGGGGGAGAAACAGGGTGGGAAAAGGTCATAAATCACTACATTTAAAAAAAAAATTGTACAAAAAACTGTAGTAATACTATAATTGCACATAAGGGAACATAATAAAACAAAACAAAAAACCATGTCATGACCCCTTTAAGCAGTAGAGGTTGACCAATAAATATTTTTTACTGATTAATTGGCATCGATAGTTGCTTCGAGGAACTGTCGGTTATCTGTAAAAATCAACAACAAAAATCTCCATTTTCAAAAATACACTTTATGAAGTTGTTAAGCGCAAATGAAACATTTTCTAAAACATGAGCACGGTATAACATTCATGTGAAGGCACACAAGTTATACAAAGCCATTTTCTCTCTCTCTCTCTCTCTCTCTCTCTCTCTCTCTCTCTCTCTCTCTCTCTCTCTCTCTCTCTCCCATTTCTTCTACATTATTTATATATTTCATATGATACTAAAATAACAATAATAAAAGCATCAATGTGTCAGTAGTGATGAAGCATGGCCATTTCTATGTATTTTAGTTTATTATAATACTGTTAAAAATATTCTCTTGGTTAAGTCATTTGTTAATTTTCTAATAAAGATCAGCACTATTTTATATGATATAATCGGTCGACCTCTATTAAGCAACTGGTATTTGTCAGTTTAGGGGATATTGCAAAAGTTGTAAGCTGCAGTCTGTCTAGATTGGACTCATTTCACTTCCATTCAAACGCATGCAAATCACATTTATTAAAAACAGAAGTGCAAAGTCATATCCTGTTGTCCATATTATTGTGTCTTAATAAACTGTGAGCTTTACGAGTAAATGCATAGCACTAGCACCATGCTAGTTTAATGTTTTGTACAATATATTAGGCATAGGGGACATGAACATGTAGATATACGATGCAAGGCATGTTGACTGCTTGTTATCAGCACAAGGGACGAGGGTGGTGTGGTCTTTTATCAAGGTGCTGAGTAACAGGCTAAAAAAAAGTAACATACTGCCATACTCTTGTTAGACACATACGAGGCCAAATGCCAATTGCTTTTTGAACCAATCTGACAGTTTACCAGTTGCATGAGGCCTCCTCAGGTTAGATACAATTAAGAGCACAAGTAGAACAGACATGTGGTTCAGGCATCTCTTCCTCTGATACGATTGAACTTGCAAGATTTGGGTTAAGAGGTCAAGATAACTTGCTGATAAACAAATTTACCAGCAGCTTTACCAGAGCTGATTCATTGCTGCAGATGCATTTAGATTGAACTAGTGATTTCTGTTCTCACACTTTATTGCCATCATTAATACTAACGCAGACATACAAACACATATGCCCTTTGTTAGCCTGTCAGTACATTTAATTAAAGGTCTAAAAAGGTGATACAATGTGTGTGTTATACTCTATGCTTGTGATCTCATCAGCCTCATGATTCATAGTAACAAGATAAAGATTACATGTTAATTAGAGGTACTTTATTTTACAGTTTCCTTGGTACATGTTACATAGTTACTATTGTAATAACTATAAATTATGCATAATTACATGCAACTACCACTAAACCAAACCCTAATCCTTCCCTAACACTATAGTAAGTGTACTATAGTAATGTAGTAGTTAATTAATACTACTCAGTACTTAAATGTATAATTGCACTGCAACAATGACACCTTAAAAATAAAGTGTAACCTGAAATTCTTTTAGCAATTTTTAGATTGTAATTTCACCTTTTGAACTCCACTGTATTAATTGTCAAAGACTACAATGTTGTGGCAACATTGTAAGAATAACTATACTGACTTGCCGGTTGTTGTTAATGCACCGGCTCTCAGACATTTTCAGGCTGTTAGAGTCACTTTTTGCCAGCGAGTTAATCAGTCTCCAGGGCTGAAGTATCTGGAACACAGTTGGTCTCCTGGAAGCAGATTCACTCAGCTGGATTTATGGCTGCAGTCTCATCTACTCCATAATTATTACTCTATCTTTCACAAGACTCCTGGTCAAGGCCCACATACTTAATAAAGTGAACACTAAAGGGACTACAGTTGCAGTTTAGGGTGTGAGAAGCTAAGTTTCACAATTGATGCCATCAAACTGACCAAATCCTTAAAAACAGCTGTAAATTGACCTGAGAAAATTCTCTCTCTCGCTTCTCTCTTTACAAAGTGGAGTCTTATATGAAGTCGTTTCAAAGGGTTGCAACTATTTACACACACACGCACACACACACACACCACACCACTTTATTAGGTACACCTTGCCAGTACCTGGTTGCACTCTTTGGACCCACGGTTGCCTTTAGAACGGCATTAATTCTTCGTGACACAGATTCAACAAGGTGCTGGAAACATTCCTCTGAGATTTTGGTCCATTTTGACATGATGGCATCACACAGTTGCTGCAGATTTGTCTGTTGCACATCCATGATGCAAATCTCTCTTTCTACCACATCCCAAATGTGCTCAATTGGGTTGAGATCTGGTGACTGTGGAGAGCATTTGAGTATAGTGGACTCATTGTCATGGTCAACGAATTTGAGCTTTGTGACATGTTTTTATCCTGCCGAAAGTAGCCATCAGAAGATGGTACGCTGTAGTCATAAAGGGATGGACATGCAGCAACAATACTCTGGTACGATGTGGCATTGTAAACAATGCTTAATTGGTACTAAGGAGCCCAAAGTGTGCCAAGAATATATCCCCCACACCATTACAGCCTGAACCGTTGATACAAGGCAGGATGGATCCATACTTTCATGTTGTTTATGCCAAATTCTGACCCTACCATCTAAATGTTGGAGCAGAAATCTAGACTTCTCAGACTAGGCATATTTTTTTAAGTCTTCAATGTCTACATACCTAAATGCATTGAGTTGCTGCCGTGTGATTGGCTGATTAGATGTTGATGTTAATGAGCAGTTGAACAGGTGGACAGAACACTATTTTTAAGAAATTTTCAATGACAAAATATATGACTGGAAAAATAGTATTTTATTAGACTGAAAGTCACAAAATGCAAAACAATGAAGGTGCATTCTTATAATTTTCTAATCATTTTGTAATGAATGCAACTTCAGTTCTACAATCCGAATGATCATACGATATGAATGATCACATCCAGTAAAAGACAGAACAATATGCAAGCACTGTAAAAGCTTTTGCCACATACTCAACACTGTCATGCTGATATCGCAAGACAGATTTTCACCTTGACGAGAAATATCGTTTTGTTTTAATATCACGAGATGTAGCTGCAAGACCTTTTGACATTCTTAGTGTAAGAAACTTTTGATTTTTTTAATTATTTGAAATGTAAAACTAAAGAATTTAAAGTATACAATAACAGTAATTTACAATCATATGCCTCATTGTTACTTTTTGCAATGCATGGAGGCTTTAAAACTGCATTAAACATTCATGATTATCAGAGTGCTTAAAATGATATGTTCAAATGAGTGATATTGCTAGCCTCCATCCCTCCACCCTTTTATTTTGCTGTCTGCTAAATCTATAATCAATCAACGTGTCTCAGACTGAAAGTAAACACTTGTGACATTTGTTTTTTTGGTCCCAAAACTGTGATTAGGATATCAAAGTGGGCTCAGCGAGCTGGACAGCAAGAGGCTGTGAAATAAAGAGCTTTGCAGGAAGAGCTAATTTAATGACTGACGTTAATAATGCTGATGTCATGCATGCCCTGAAATGATAATCTTTCAGTGGCTACATGGATTGTATGAGATTAAAGCAAATATATAATATTTTGATGCTAGGATTACGGTGTCCATTATGTTGCAAACTATTTTTTTTTATATTATAAATTTTTTTTTTTGGCAACAGTAAATGCCATATATTTCATGTAAAATAGTGTGTATATAATATATATATATATATATATATATATATATATATATATATATATATATATATTATTTATTTATTTAAAAGTTTGGAATAATTAAGATTTTTTTCAATGTTTTTAAAAGAATCATCTTATGCTCACCAAAGATGCATTTTTTTTATCATTTTTTGTTTTATTTGAACATTGATTTGATTTCTGAAATATCAAGTGAGTGACACTGGACTGGATTAATGGCTGCTGAAAATTCAACTTTGCCATCAAATAAATAAATTACATGTTTTACTGTATTTTTGATCAAATAGTTCAGTTAAGTTAATTTTTTTTATTTCTGTGTCATGCCAAACATTTGGCCCATCCCACATGGGATTACAAGACACCACAAACTTAATTTACAAACATCTTCCGGTCGCATATACAAATCATTCGGAGAAATACATGAGTACAAATAAATACGTACACACACACAAACACACACACACACACACACACACACACACACACACACACACACACAGCATATACAAACAAATCCTCATCTACAAATCATCTCGATAAAGAGCTTTTTTCCTCTTCTCCCAGGCTTTCTCAAGATAGTTGGCTAATTTATATGTTTCATATGTGAACAGCCATCTCAATCTTTGAGCATCATCCATATTTACCAAATCAATCTCTGGTTTTATCTTACAAAACAAAAAATCACGCTGTTCACAATAAAATGGACAGTAGAAAACAAAATGGAACTCATTTTCTATATCATTCAAACAACACAAGGGACAGATTCGTTTTTCAGGGAGCAGCTGATCAAATAAATACAGCCTTTGTGAGCGTAAGAGACTTCTTTAAAAATAATTAAAAAGTCTTAATTTCATACCAGGCTCATTGGGAAAACTTACCTTTGTACATTTGATATGTTTGTACGTTCATAAATTGATATGTTGGATTATACACGTTTCATGATACTTTAACTAAAAAGTTGTCAAATGAGTGGTGCTAAAAGTGTGATCAGATTTATCTGGCAATATTTTATTATGTTGGCTGTTGTAAGTACCATGGCAGTTCAGAATATCTGGTGAGTGGTGCTAAGAGGTCAATGCCCTAAACCCTAAACATACCCGATAGTGTTAACAAAAGCAAATGTGGGATAAAAACACATTGAAAAACCATGACATTTTGGCTTGCTTCGACAAGTCTTTGAGCTCTTTTATCATGGGTCGCGTTTCAAGCGCTCCGTATTATAAGTGCAATGCAATTTGAGCCACTGAGCAAGTCTGCTATGCCAGAAAAGCTACACATAAGGAGCTAGTTATGTGATGCAAACATGAGAATGTATTAGTTTACAAATGATGCACTATGCTAATAATTTTGAGGTCATAACATAGTATTGTGCAAGGAACCACACGTGTGAAAAGAAATAAAAATTGTTGGTTTCACTGGCTCAAGTGTTCAATTCAGCTGGAGACTTTAGTGTTTTGTATGCATTGGTATGTTTTAGAGGCACATTTTTTTCAATGAGCCTGTTGATTCATTTTGTTATAAAACATGATGAGATTGCACAAGAAATATCAACTCTGAATGTTGTTGTCTTGAAAAATACAGCTTATTGACTGACCTGACTTCCTTTACCATGACAGCAACCCCGTGGAGAGTTGCCCTCGCAATGTATTTTGGGACCATTGCAGCTTCTGCCATTGCAGTGGTTTTGTCATGAATAAACCAAAAGCCAAATGCACTCACTGCTCTTAGTGTCTCCGTTGTTTGAGTGTGTTATGTTGAAAAGCTTTAACGGACTTGCCCTACATGTGTGTTTATGTACCAGCGGGACACATTAACTAATGGTCTGCTCTAATTTAAAGCATACTTGAGACATCACGGCGCCGTTTACTCTTTCTATTCTGAAGTTCAAGCAAACACTTCTCTCTCTTTCTCTCTCTCCCTCCATTCATCAAGATCTCCCAGCCAGTAATTTATGACATTTATTATTGGACACCTTTATACACTTTTCTTATCTTCTCCACACAGAACTGTGCAAAAATGTTAGGATGAATCTTAGGAATGAATGTTAATAGCTTTCTCCAGGTATACACCATTGTACTTTTTTTGTCTAGCAAGAATGCATTACATTGATCAAAGGTGACAGTAAAGACTTTTACATTGTTACAAAAATATACTATTTCTAATAAATGCTGTTCTTTTGAACTTTCTATTTATCAAATAATCCTGAAAAGATCGTCAACTGTTATAACATTGATAATAAGAAATTTTACTTAAGTTGAGCACCATTGAGTGACACCGAAGACTGCTGAAAATTCAGCTTTGCCATAACAGGAATCACATTCCATTTTAAAATATACCTTAACTTTTGAATGGTAGTTTATAATAGACCTCCTTGGTTTTGCAATTAAAATATGACTTGTAAAGAGAGTGTATGTTGCATATTTTTTTGTCCTTGCATTTCTAGAATGGCAGGTGGACTTTGAGTCATTGGATCATCTGTAACACCAGATCAATTTGTCATCCTCTCCAGATTGCCGAACTGAATTCCAAGAGATTTATTAGGGGCTTTATCTGGTGTTTGATTCAAAAGCGGTCTCTAAATATGAGCATGCATCCTTTTATTGAATATATGTTCTCTTTTAATCACTAGAGTGATAGCACAGGGTCCGGTGCAGTTTTCCAGTGCCTCATTAGTGCCTGTGAGATCCAATTTATCTTCTTAAGAAAGTCCACCCACTTTCTCAAGAAACTTTTAGTGCTCATTAACAGCCTCTTCATTATGGAGTACCTACTGAACATATACACAAACCACAGGTGACCACTCTCCTACACACTGTACTCCCAAATCACAACTATAATTAGAGCAGGGAGCTGAATTTAGTTTTGTCGTTTAACTCACTTTCATTCTCTGTGCCCAGCACAGCGTAGACATGAAAAATTCTTGTGGGAAAATGTTTCTTCCTTTGTGAAACTGAAAGTTTAGATTTGTCCAGTAAACCCCATCTGATACTTGCTTAGAAGAGAACACTAGAAGAGCTTGTGCGGCTGAAATGTGTTGCTGTGGTAATTTCTTAATAAAAGTATTTTAAAGTTTTACACTAAGAGATTAATAGTACTTTTGGAAAATAGGATTAAAATTATGTAGTCAAAGGCCTGTCAGAAAGATTTTTTAATGTTTTTGAAAGAAGTCTCTTATGCTCACCAAGGCCACATTTAATGGATAATAAATACAGTAATATTGTGAAATATTATTACAATTTAAAGTAACTGTTTTATTGTATTTTAAATTTTATTCCTGTGATGACAAAGCTGAATTTCAGCAGTCATTACTCCAGTCTTCTAGCCTGACGTCGTCATACTCAGATTCTAGTCAGAATGTGACTAGAGAATGTTTCCAAACCAGGAAAGAAAATGCCTCTGCACTCAATTGGATCGACAAATGCCTTAATCGCGGTTCTCTGTTCCTCTTTTAAAATGAATGCGCTGTCGATATCTTCTATAACAAACGCGATGGCGGAATCTACACATCTCAAATCTCCAGCGGCAGCCATTATTTGCTGTAAACGAATTCAACAAGCGCTATGGTGGCGTGGATGATTACGTTACTGTTGATCATCTGTCCATCATCGTATAAAGCCCGCTCTGACAATTTGATTGGTCCGAACAGCTTTGGTTTGGGCATACTTGCTTCACAACGGATCCAGTCTCCAGACCGAACTTCCCACCCTCAAGTGTTCTGGGCGGGGCTAAGTTCGTCTGGCATCCAGGCTACCAGTCTTCGGTATCCAATGATCCTTCAGTAATAATTCTTAAATGCTGATTTGACACTCAAGAAAACGTACCAATTATTATTAATGTTGAATACAGTTTTTCTGCTTAATGTTTTTGTGTAAACCATGATACGTTTTTTTTTTTTTTTCAGGATACTTTGATGAATAGGAAGTTCAAAAGAACAGCATTTATTTTAATATTTAATTTATTTAGAATCGTTTGTAACATTAGAAATGTCTATACTGTCACTTTTTATGCATCCTGGCTAAATAAAAGTTTTTTTTTTTTTTTTTTTTTTTTTTTTTTAAGTCTTACCTCAAACTTTTAAATGTAGTGTACATTGAGCAGGTTGTCCCCTCATCGGTGGTGCCATATTTAAATCACATTTCATATAATACTACTACTAACAATAATAACAATAATAAAATACGTTCATCTAAGACACAAACATTGCAGATAGAGCGTTTCTAGTAATTTGATCACAATCAAATATGAGAGAGAGAGAGAGAGAGAGAGAGAGAGAACAAAAAACTGCAACAGTAAACAATCTTCATACACCCATGCCAGTTGTCATTATAGAATCCAAAATCACTAAAACAAAGAAAAGCCAACAAAACCCTGTACTTACTCAAGCAACCAGTTCTTTATTTACCCTTGCACTGCAAATAAGCAGACAGTCTCCAAAATGTGGTACTTCATTCTAAATGTTTTTTTTTTTAAAGACCTGTTAAGAGTGTTCCCTTTCGTAGTCACTCCGAGTTACGTCGGATGACGGAGAATGGGGGTTTCGCCTAGAAAGCCAGTCCTCTTCAAGTATTAAAAAACGAGCCAATGGCAAGGAAATGCCATGGGTCTGCGGAATTTGCATAGCGTATCCCCGCCTCACCACGTGGGTATAAAGGGAGGATGCGGACGCAAACGTGACGGCGGTATCCAGCGAGTTTCATATTGCCTGCGATCTGAGCAGTGGTCTGCCGGTCTGTGTGTCTCTCCCTGGTCGCTTCAACATCCCCAGAGTTTTTTCCTCTCACTAAAAGAGCGTGCACGCGGCACGTCTTTTTAAAGACGATCTGCCGTGTATTTCTGAGTGCGGTATTCTGATAGATTCAGCTGTTGGGCGCGAGCGCTGTTTGGCGTGTCTGGGCTTTTATCACGCTCAGACAGCGCTCGTGGGTGTGTCACGTTCTCTCAGTGGGAACGTGACCATCGCAATGTATACGGTCGAGACTCCGTGAGCTCAATAGAGTGAGAGTCCCCTTATCCACCACCCGATCTATTTTTCTCCACGTGAGATAATACTTCGGCTGGTGGCCAGGGTGACTAAGACGTCAGGTCTGGAACTAAACCGACGAAAAATCCTCGGTCCACACCCCGTCTTTCACGTTGCAACCCACGTGGTCTCGAGTGGGTTCTCATTCGGTCCACCAGCTGATGAAATCATGTTTATCGCCGCATCACAAGGTGAGCTGGAGTCCTCTGGAGATGGCTCGTCTGTGCTGCTGTCCTCGGATGTGCTAGCATAGCGAGCTTGATTCAGAATTCACAGCTATGCTTTCCCGGGCTGCCACGAGTATCGGGTTTGTGTGGAAAATTCTGCCATATCCCGAGCACTTGAGGCTGATGATTGGTTTTTGGGGGTGGCGAACCCAAATCCTTTCTACCCGGATGTGCATGAAGAGGCCATGAGATCGTGGAAGTCTCCTTTGACTTTTCGCGACTGCTCTGCGGCCTCTTCCGCCTTCTCTGCCCTCGTAGAGGCCGCAGTCTACGGTACACTGGGGTTCCCCCCTGTGGAGTGTTCAGTGGCAACACTTAGGTGTCCCCACAGCGCCTCCACCTGGCGTGGCAACCCTAAGCACCCGTCCAATGCCTGTAGGTTCTTGTCTACTCCGGTGGCGGGGACCTATAGAGCTGCGGGGCAGGCTGCCACCTCACGGTGTGTTATTGCCATCCTTCTGGGTGTTCAATGACATGCACGAGGGTAGGGCTGATTTAGGGCTCATCCTTGAGCTGCCTGCCGTCACCGACCTTGCTCTACGAGCGACGAAGGTGACCACACGCTCCCTGAGTCAGGTGATGTCCACATGTGTGGTCAGACATTTCTGGCTTAACCTGGTTGATGTGCGCGAGGCTGAGTGAACCAGTTTCCTCAACTTCCCCATATCCCAGGCTGGCCTCTTCGGCGACGCGGTCGAGAACTCTGCCCAACAGTTGAATGTGGAATTCCAAGTGGAATGTGGCTTTTTTTCTGACCCTGCGGCTTCTGCTGCCAATCAGCCGGCGGCTTAGACGCTTCAGTCCGCTTGCCGTCGAATGCGCCCTCCTGCGACTTCCGCCCCCTCCCGCCCGGCCCCAGCAGAACCAGGCCGGGCCGTGGAGGTGGTCGCAGGGAGGTGCCCCTGCCCGTACCAGCCCCGCTGTACGCCAGGCTATGCGGCGCTCCCGTTACGGGCAGCTCAGATATGGCTTGCAGTTCTTCAGGGAGTGGTTGCAGGCCCACTCCTTCCCCCGGTGGAGGGCTGGGGGAGAATCTTTTAAACAAAGAGCTGCATCCCATCTCTGAGCACACAGAGCCGGACGGCAGTGCGCGACGCCCCCGAGCCTCGCCACTCTCGTTCCCCTCTGTCTCTGAGGGTGCGGATGACAGTGCATGCCGTCTCCAGACCACACCACTCTCGTCCCCCTCTATCGCCAGACCCCTGGCAGAGCAGACCCCCGCGGAACGCTGGTCCTTCCCTGGTCTCCTCTGTCAGGACGCGGAGCATGACTGTGTACGCGCACAGGGTCGCTATGCCACCCTCGCCTGTGCCGGTCACTCCGCTCCGCTGCCCCTCCGGGGGGACGCCTGTGGCTCGGATGATTCCACTGGATCAGTTGTTGGTGGCTTGGTTAGAGCTCCCCAATCTGTCCCGTTGGGTCGCCCGAATGATCAGGCTCGGCTATGCGATTCAGTTCGCACGGTCTCCTCCCCGCTTCAGGGGAGTCCGCTTACTGTGGTCGGTGGCTATGCCCCGATCATGAGAGTGGAGGTTGCCACCCTGCTGGGGAAGGGTGCAATCGAGGCTGTCCCTCCAGCCGAGGTGGAGTCAGGATTTTACAGCCCGTACTTCATTGTCCCCAAGAAAACCGGTGGGTTACGGCTGATCCTGGACCTGCGCGTCCTGAACCGCACCCTTCACAGGCTGCCGTTCAAGATGCTTATGGCCAAACACATTTTCGAATGTATTCGGCCCCAGGATTGGTTTGCAGCGATAGACCTGAAGGACGCCTACTTCATGTCTCCATTTTACCTCGACACAGACCGTTTCTTCGGTTTGCTTTCGAGGAGCAGGCATACCAGTACGCGGTTCTCCAATTCGAGCTGGCTCTGTCACAGAGACCTAGTGCTCCGGCACCTAGCCCGTCTGGGCCTTCGGGTCAACTGGGAGAAGAGTAAACTTTGCCTCGTGCAGAGGACTTCTTTCTCGGTATGGAGATAGACTCGGTCGCCATGTCCGCGCAGCTTACGAGCGAGCGCGCACACTCACTGCTGACTTGTCTTCGACAGTTCGAGGGCAAGAGTGCGGTCCCACTGAAACTTTTTCAGAGGCTCCTGGGGCATATGGCATCCGCAGCCGCGATAACGCCACTCGGATTGCTTCATATGAGACCGCTTCAGCTGTGGCTTCGCGATCGAGTCCCGAGGTGGGCATGGCATCGCGGTACGCTCAGAGTTCTAATAACTCCGACCTGCCGTCAGACCTTCACCCCGTGGCGGAACCTCAGCCTTCTACGGGCCGGAGTTCCCCTAGAACGAGTTTCCAGGCATGTTGTTGTCTCCACAGATGCCTCTGCCACGGGCTGGGGCGCCATGTGCAATGGACATGCAGCCGTGGGCCCCTGGACAGGACCCCAGCGCCTCATGCATGTCAATTGCCTCGAGTTGCTGGCAGTACGCCTTGCCCTGCACCGCTTCCATGCGTTGCTCCAGGGTCAACACGTACTAGTCCGTTCAGACAATACCGCGACTTTAGCGTACATCAACCATCAAGGTGGTCTACGCTCCCGCCGTATGTCGCAACTCGCACGCCACCTCCTCTTATGGAGTCAGAAGCACCTGAGGTCCCTTCGTGCTATTTACATTCCTGGAGTGCGGAACCTTGCAGCCGACGAGCTGTCACGGCACCGACCTACCTCTGGCGAATGGCGACTCCATCCCCAGTCGGTCCAGCTGATATGGGACCAGTTCGGGGACGCACAGATAGATCTGTTTGCCTCCCACGACTCATCCCATTGCGCCCTGTATTACTCCCTGTCCGAGGGCACGCTCGGTACGGATGCACTTGCGCACAGCTGGCCGCAGGGCCTACGCAAGTATGCGTTTCCCCCAGTGAGCCTTCTCGCACGGACTCTGTGCAAGATCAGGGAGGACGAGGAGCAGGTTATCTTGGTCGCCCCATACTGGCCCACCAAGACCTGGTTCTCCGAACTGATACTCCTCGCGACAGCACCTCCTTGGCCAATTCCTCTGAGGAAGGACCTTCTTTCTCAGAGACGGGGCACCCCATGGCACCCTCGTCCCGATCTTTGGAGACTCCACGTGTGGCTCCTGGACGGGACGAGGCAGGTTTGAGTACCCTGCCACCTGCGGTGGCGGCTACCATCACTTCCGCTAGAGCGTTGTCCACGAGACACGTCTACGCGTTGAAGTGGAACCTCTTCGTCAACTGGTGCTCTTCTCGCCGAGAAGACCCCAGGAGATGCTCGATCAGTGTCGTGCTTTCCTTCCTGCAAGACGGGTTGGAGCGAAGGCTGTCTCCCTCCACCCTGAAGGTGTATGTGGCCGCTATCGCCGCTTATCACGAAGCAGTTGAAGGTAAGTCTCTTGGAAAGCACGACCTGATCATCAGGTTCCTGAGAGGAGCGAGGAGACTGAATCCTCCTCGCTCTCCTCTCGTTCCCTCTTGGGACCTCTCAGTGGTCTTAAATGCCCTGCAGAGGACTCCCTTTGAGCCTCTGCAATCAGTTGAGATTAAGTTTCTGTCAATGAAGACAGCGCTCCTGGTTGCACTGGCCTCCATCAAGAGGGTAGGGGACCTGCACACATTCTCCGTTGACGAAGCGTGCCTGGAGTTCGGGCCGGCTCTCTCTCACGTGATCCTGAGACCCCGGCTCGGATATGTGCCCAAGGTTCCTACCACTCCCTTCCGGGACCAGGTGGTGAACCTGCAAGCGCTGCCCCGGGAGGAGGCAGACCCAGCCTTGGCACTGCTCTGTCCAGTACGCGCCCTCCGTGCTTACGTAGACAGGACGCAGTGTTTCAGGACCTCAGACCAGCTCTTTGTCTGTTATGGTGGGAAGCTGAAGGGAAAGGCTCTCTCCAAGCAAAGGTTGTCTCACTGGATAGTGGACGCCATTGCCTTGGCATACCAGCAGCAAGGTCGACCTTGGTGTGACCGCCCACTCCACCCGGAGTGTGGCGTCCTCTTGGGCTCTAGCGCATGGCGCCTCGCTAACAGACATCTGCAGAGCTGCAGGCTGGGCGACACCTAACACATTCGCCAGATTTTACAATCTCCGAGTGGAGCCAGTCTCCACCCATGTACTGTCTTTTTCAAGCTAACATGGGAGCTGTTCAGGTGTCTTCGCTTGCTCGCCATTCCACTCCACTGACTGGATACGTGCGATATTTCCTCAGGCAGTCTTCCCCTCTGAAGCCCTGAGTTCCTCCAGCACTGTTGATGCTAGCGCCAGTGTCTATTGCCTGTGCGTCGGCTAGGTGCCTCCGTGTGCATGGTTCCTCCCCTGAGTAACCCCCACATGAGTATTTCCACTGTAAGCCTCTTTTGAGCATGTGTCTTTCCCTTGGCAAGCCACCTTGCCACTCCTGGAGTTGAAATTCTAGCCACCCTACGGGTTGGTACTCCAGTGTTCCCCCATATGTAGCCCCCCGGGGCCCTATGTGTTTTCGTAAGTCCTCCCTATGGGTAGGCATACTGCGGCATATCTCCTCTGAGATATGCTCCCCAGTGTACCTTGGTATCCCTGTGCTAGTAGGACTCCTCGTCCGTGCTTAGTTCACGACAGGGGTTTATACTTTCGCAGGGCACTGGAAGACAGCTGTGAAGGTGGCGTGATTTCACGGGAACCCCCATTCTCCGTCATCCGACATAACTCGGAGTGACTACGAAAGGGAACGTCTCAGTTACGGATGTAACCCTCGTTCCCTGAGTAGGGAACGGAGACGTTACGTCTCCCTGCCACTTCCGCTGTACCGCTGGGTAGACGCCTGAGTTCAGTCTCGGCTCCTCAGCGAAGACATAGCTGCGTTTGCGTCCGCATCCTCCCTTTATACCCACGTGGTGAGGCGGGGATACGCTATGCAAATTCCGCAGACCCATAGCATTTCCTTACCATTGGCTCGTTTTTTAATACTCGAAGAGGACTGGCTTTCTAGGCGAAACCCCCATTCTCCGTCATCCGACGTAACGTCTCCGTTCCCTACTCAGGGAACGAGGGTTACACCCGTAACCGAGACGTTCTGTTATTTTCTTATAAAGAGCAAATTTACACTTTTTTTCTCTTTTCAAGTTTCTCTTCTTGAAAAAAACAAAAACAATTTTCATCAGGCAGAGAGGCTTGAATTGGTTTATTTTATCAATATTAATCTTTTCAGTGACTTTTCCGAAAATGGCACAATAATAGCCCTCATTTATAGAATGAAGACATATTTGCTCTGTAAAGTACAATGACCTAATTAAATGGCCAATACATGGCACAGAGCTAGACTGGCACAGATAGAACCTGGTTAAACTGGTTTGTCGGTAGCAGGTCTACCCAGGTTTTTGTGCTGAAATACTGAGCACTATTTGGTGAATTTGTCAGTCTTTTTTCTCCAATGGTAATCACAGTATCCATGCCACAATAACAAGGACAAGAAAGGTGTCAGATACATAAAAATGTGAGTGTTGCATGTTTATGTGTTAGCCTTCTCCACTCAGCAAAGTCTATTTAATGCTCTCAAACTTTTTTCCTTGAGCCATGCATGTGTATTTGCATCTCAATATCTGTGTGCGTTGTGCAGAGTTGAGGTATTTCGTGCAACTACATCTATAAGTAGAGGCAGCTATACAGTTGAGATTTATCTCTGAGTGTGGATTAGTCATAATATAAGTCGTATCCAAGTGATTTTGTTAGTAGACAGTATAAAAGACCTAATTCCTAGAAATTGGAAGGAAACTAATGTAATTCCCACATTCAGTCTTGCAGCTGAAGCATTGGAATGCACAGTGTGTAGTATGACAATTGGCAACCTTTTCCTATCTGGCAACACACACATCATTTGAAGGTCACCGTGTCACATTTCTCTAGTGGAATGCTGTGATACCAAAAAGGTAGTCCGTTCTCACTGGTGTACAGTGCAAGTTTAGGTAATGGTATTTTCATTTCTGAGAAAGATTGCATTCTATGATGGAAATACCAGTGCTGGCAAGACTACAAATTATTACTATTATTATTATTGGTAAGCTTGAAATGCTGAATGATACTTAGCACTCACATTGTTTTTTCATCAGTTGTAGGAATGTAATAACATGTAATAATGTGAATGCAGCTATAAATGGTTAAATATATGCTAGAAGGAAAAGGCCGATCAATGTTTATATTTATAGACCTTTAAATTACTGGAAATGGAAAAGGGTGTGTATTAATTTTCAATAATTTCAACATTCTGGAGTAATTTCTTTTTAAGATCATGTTACCATGTCGGTACATTTTTAGATATTTTTTTTTAATCACAAAACATGTTTAGAGATGTATCCCTAAAATAGTTTTCTCTGTAGAACAATGCTGTTCTTATGCTGCTGATTGAAATTATTGCTTAGAAACAGCCCAGTCTGCTGTTACTAATTCAAACGAATTCTTCAAGCATCTTTTACAAATTTGAAAGCATTTGTCACATTTATACAGCTTGGAAAATGGCTTTGTTTATTTCCGTTTCTTTTGCTGTAAGGCTCTGAAATATTTTGGAATTGTTGTGTAACTGTAATACTGTCAAGAACTGAAACTACTCTACAGCATTCATTTGTAGGGAAAAACACTAAGCATTCTAGGAGTATATGTTTCGTTTCTATGTTTACAAAAACAAAAATAGCACAGGGTGAAGTCTACAAAACAAACCTTAAATAGAGTCTGTCCACAAATATCTGAAATTTAATCATTCTAATAAGAGGAACCAAGCAATGGTAGCATATTGAAACATAACGTAGTGAAGCGTATTGAAATTTTCATATTTGGAAAATATCATAGCCTACACAACAAGATTGAACAAATGTATTCTATTCTGTTAGTTTTGTTCTCCATTTCATGTAGTATATTGATAACATATTGTTTAAAATATTAATATTTACATTATTTACAGTATTAACTAATTTTAGAAAGAAGAGAACATTTTGTTTTCATCTCTAATTAGATGACACAGTGGACTAGCTTTTCATGTTGAATATATGCCATATAGGAGAATAAACAAACACACAGCATATTAGAGGATGAGTCATTTAGAGTTGAAGGAGAGAAGCACATTTCAGGAATCTGTTTACATGCTTCCTCAAGCGGCTGATCCGCTGTGTCCAGCATCTGATTTAATGAGCGAAAATGAGAATCCCTCAAAGAGGTTAATGTAAGGACAAGAGCAGTGAGAAACTCTCTCTCTGATAGGCATTTATAATAGCTCTATGAGCTCTGGTCTGCAGAGAGAGAGAGAGAGAGAGAGAGAGAGAGAGAGAGAGAGAGAGAGAGAGAGAGAGAGAGAGAGAGAGAGAGAGAGAGAGAGAGAAAGAGAAAGAGAGAGAGAGAGAGAGAGAGAGAGAGAGAGAGAGAGATTTCTACCGTATAACAAAAATATATATTTAATACAAATATTAAAAATGTAAAACCATGGTTTTAGTTATAATATGGTTATTATAACTAAAATATGATTATTATAGTTTGCGTTAATTGTGTATTTTAAGAGTTGTTTTAGAACTTAAAAGAGTAGTGAAGTAGTGAAGTAGTAGTGGCTGTGCATAAAGCCTATTGCTGTTTCTGTTTTAAAGTCCATAAAAGTGCATCCATCCATCATAAAAGTGCTCCACACAACTCACAACTTCCCGTGTCCTCATAATCGAAATGGCTTAAAAAAAACATACTAAACTGTGTTTTTTTGTTTAATTTAAAAAAATGCCAACAGTTTTCTGTGATAGGTATGTTTAGGGGTAGGGTTAGTGTAAGGGTATATAGGTAACAGTTTGGATAACTTTGTCCAAAGTCACTTCTCATTTCTATAGCTTATGTTAAATCTCCCTCAGTGGCTCTTTTTTGTTAGAATCAACGGTATCTGTGCAAAAAAATAAAATAAAAAGAAAACACTTAAGAGGGTTCAAAAATCTCAAGTCTGTTCATTTTGAACCTCTCTTAGATGTAGCCTACATTTATGCCTGAATACTTTTTTAAAGTTTTGAAAAAATACTAAATGCAGAATACACCAATGGAAATATTTCTGACTAAATGTGAGAATAATGGATCTTTTACCCGGCAGTTAAATCATTTATCCATATTACTTAGGCTATAGCATATTGGAGAGAAATATTTTCAGCATTCATTTCTAAGTAAATCTGTGTCTGTAAAAAAGACCTGACTATACTTTATAATTTTGTTTTAAAGCTGCAGTAGGGAGGTTTGAGAAAACGTTGACTTAGCCTGAAAATTTGAACAAGCACAACTTACAGGTCCCACCCCCTTGCTTTCTGCTGCACTACAGCCCTCCCTCCACAGCTCGTCCTCCACAGCGGAGCCTGTCGTGAACGCGCAGGCTAGTAAACAGGCCCACCGATAACAGCGGATAAAAAGTTATATGGCACATTCACTAATAGGGACTAAACGTCAATAATATGCTTTACATTGACTATGGCCTGCCCATACTTTGACTACAAACTTGGTCCTCAAATCATTATGTATTTTCCAATAGCCTACATGTAACTTTATAACGTTGCACTCTTTCTATAAGTTATAAATAGCTAGTAAGATAACGTTAATATAACGGTAACTAACGTTACAGTATGTAAGTAATTATTCTAGCGATATATAATGCTAGATAAGGTGTGCTAGTACATTATTTCAGCAACATGACAAGCCAGTGAATTAGCAGGTTTCAATTGTTGCTTAGCAGAGTGCGTGACATTTTATCTACATGTTAGTTTTGACACCGAGTCAATGGGCTCTGTGTAATTCTTTCTTTTTCGCTTGTTTATCGTCATCAGTCTTTTTCCTTTTACGTCTTTGTTTTATGAGCAGGTGTCACTCGAGAATTGGCAGTTTAGGTTGTTTCTCCGTCATAAGCACAGCTGCAGCACGCCGGCAATCTTGAGTTTGAACGACGGCTCGCGCTCCGGCGCTCGCGCTGTGCAAGAGAGGGGTGTGATCAGCGCGTACACGAGCGTGACTGACAGTGCTAAGACACTCCTCTCGACTCTGATTGGTTGTTTCTGACCGGGAGCGTGTATTTCTTGCAAATGGCAATAGGACCACTGGGAGGAGCCAGAGGAGCTTGATTTTTACACAGATTATCTATCTCATATTCTACTGTCAGGACATAATGACAGTTTTAACAAATACATGTTTTCAAAAGTTACCTACTGGACCTTTAATGTGAGGAATATTCCACATTTTACCGCCACATGGTGTTCTGGAGGGTAAAAAAATAACTTACTGGATAAATACCTAACAATTAAGGTAAAATAGTATATCTAAGTTTAAATGTGTTTTTGTTGTTTTACTGTGCTGAAGTAAATATAGACCGTCAGTATGGTATTGGTCCTTGGACAGGTCATAATGACACTAGGGGAGGTTGATGGATTCATGCCCCACAAATTGAAGAGCCTGTCATCTTAGTACAGCGTGTAGAGTTATATACTCATTATGGTGTGTGCATGTAGGTGGATCATCCAGATAAATGAGGTGCTTCACTTATTTTTCGACAACAATATGCAGGTGTAGGTGTTCAGCAGAAACACAGACACACTAATTTTAAGGTGCAATGTGTGTGTGTTGCTGTGTTAGCAAAGTACAGTATCTGTATTGGTCGACTTCGTTTGGCTGGATGATTTATTGTGCCTGTTACGTTTCAAATGAATGCAATTGAGAATCAGTCGATTGCAGCGGCTGCTGTGTCATGCAGTCTCACTTTAACCTGTTAACCAGCATTCAACTTAAATATGATTTAGCTCCTCTGGGAGTGCAGAAAGTGAGAACTATGAGGAGAGAAGCACAGATATAGAAGATTGGAGAGAGAGAAAGAGCCGATAAAAAAGATTTCAGATATACACTAAAAGAACCCTTGTTGGTTTCCGTTTAGTGTTTGTAAATCAAAAAGAAGTTTTCTATTTATTGCATCTCATGGAATACAATAGATACAAAGGAACCAATAGGAATAGATGATTTGTCCTCTTTTGTAGCTCTCACAATGCTGGCTAAATCAAACATTCAGGTGGAGCACAGCTGGTTACATGTTTTGTTGATGAGATGTGTTTGATCATGATTGCGGTTTTGGTGGAATCTCAGTTCCGATTGCCAGCACGTCTGGTCACATTACTAGGTTCATTATTAATTTGTGTGCCAGGATTCAGGTTTTGCTAGAAAAATGTCAAACTATAACATGGACTCTTATGGGTAAACATTTAAATTAACTGGTTAGAATTAGTTAAATAATATACTCAACCTAAATAAGTTTATAAAATCATATCACGTAGAAATAGCTACTTAAATTGATATTTCACCCCCAAAAAAAATGTATTCTGTAATCATTCGCTTATGTAATTTTAAGCATTTTCTTTTGTGGGAAACAAAAAGAGATATTTTGAATAATAGTGTCTCAATAAAAGGTCCATGTTTTGGACCCCATTGACTGGTTTTATGGACAATTTTCTTCAGAATATCTTTGTGTGTGTGTGTGTGTGTGTGTGTGTGTGTTTCACAAAAGAAAGAACATCAGACAGGTTTGGAATGACATGAGGGTGATTAAATGATGACAGAGTTTTTATTTTGAGATGAACTATTCTTTTAAGGTAACAATTGCACATGTTTATATTTTACAGTGTAAAACAGAGATGCCTGTAACATTAAGAACAGGTCTAATATGAAGTCTAATAAAAAAAATATGTATTACTTGCTTAATCCCTTTTCTTGCTTGCCAGAGAATGTTTCATGAAGTCATAAAAAGGCCTGTTTAAAACCTAAATTTATAGTGAAAAAAACATGAAAGTTCATTTTGGTTTTCACGTTGCATTATAATGTGATTAATGTGTGACTAATAAATGTGGTCTTTTATAAAGAAGAAAACATCTACAATTGCTATGTAGGATTTTTATTATAGGTATGGAACACTCATCAATGAAAATGGTGAAAGCCTGTTTGGCTTTGTCCTAGAATTTGTTGCTGGAGTGGATAGTGTCAGTTATTAGATTCAAGTAAGATCTTACGGTTACGGACAGTCTGTCACAATGCCAATTAATTCTCTGCATACGATTTGGTGACATTTTAGACATTTTATGTTCTTCGCCCACAATAATTCTTCTCTTTTTTTTTGTATTTCAACTTTTTAAAACATGTCAAATAAATCAATATCTCTTGCAATAAAACTTTAAAGACTTTATTTGCAAGGGATATTGATGTATCCTTCTTTTTACTATATTTAAGAAACCATGAAATGAACTGACAAATGCAGATTTCACTCATGTGTTTGAAAGGTTAGGTCAGGGTCATTTTTGTTGGTCACCAAAATTTCTGGTCCATTTTCCCAGAAAAGTGAGACTGTAAAGGTTATTTTGACATTCAATGATTACATTAGCATAAATATGGTCTAAAAGCTGGCATAAACTAAAAGCTACAGTTTGATTAAAAAGACTAAACTCACTTCACTTGACCTCCTGATGACCTTCAGAGATTTTATCGTTCTTCCTTGGTTGAGCAAAAACTGCCTCATCACAAAGTGTCCAAACATTGCAAAATACTTTGACTAATGTTTAAGCACAGACTAAAATTCCCCTACTACGCTCTAGTAATACACCATTTGTTTAACAAAGAAAGCAAATATTTAAAGACCCTTTACTACTTTATTTCTGTTTAAGACCAAAGCCACATAAAAATGCTTGTCATATCAAACATTCATTTTGAGAGACAAATCACTTTAAGATGAGCTGTGTTTCTCTCTCACTCTCTCCCGCTCTCCCGCTCTCTCTCTCACACACACACACACACACACACACACACGTACACGTGATTATTCCCCTCACATACGCAGCATGTTGCCATGGGGACAAGCCCACCAGCTTGCCAAGGGTATAAATTACAGCAGGTTGTGTATCTGGTTGACCGCTGGCATCTCTCGTCTTTACCTTAATTTCTCCTCTCAGCACAGTAACTGCACCCCATAAACCTGTTGTCATCGCAGCACCTCTGTAACAAAGGTTTTCCTGACTCAGGAATGTGAGCCAATTGGTCGATTTCTCATTAGTGTAGGATGTTCAGAGATACATTTTGTCATCGATTTTCCAGCTGAATCTTTTGCACATGCTGTAACAAGTGCTCTTTTGTTGGTTTGTTTTGATTCATAGGAGATGTGTGCATTTAAAATGTACTGTTTTTATTTTCCCAGAAAATGGATAAAGGATATTGATGACTCATACTGCACTATGCGGATTTTTGTCTAATCAGATGCTCTCTAGTGAGAATTCCCCACCTCTTGCAATGGACCAGCAAGGAATGGTTCATGACTGAGATGTAACTAAAGCCTATTGTGAATTGAAATTAAGTTAAATATACTTCATTGTCCCCAGAAAATGTATCTTGGTCTCATGTGCGGTACACATACATAAAACATTGTCATTCGCCTTTAGTCTATAATTATACAAGGTGGAGGTGGAGTCCGGGGCTCGGAGGTTCGAGAGGAGCTGAGGAATCCACAGACCAAGGCGAAGCTAACGACTGGGAAGCCCAAGGGGGATCCGAGCAGCTGGGCGTAACCACTGAAGGAGCCGCCAAGGGGCTAAAGAGAGCTATTGGAGTTGGTGCCGAGGGTCTAGGTGGCTTTGGCAGAAGAGGAGGGAGATGGAGGCTGAGGCGGTCCTTCCGCAATGAAGGAGACTTGGAGCCGGGCAGAACCAGTGGTGATGATGGAGACTTGGAGCTGGGCAGAGCCAGTGGTGATGATGGAGACTTGGAGCTGGGCAGAGCCAATGATGATAAAGGCGACTTGGAGCTGGGCCGATTCACTGGTGATGAAGACATACTGTAGACTGGGCTGAACCAGCAGAGGCGAAGGTGACTTGGGACTGGGTTGAACCAGCAGAGATGAAGACAACTTGGTACTGGACATGACCAGCGGAGACTGTACACCTTGAGACATTATACAATCCAGCTCATCAAAAAATAATTAATTGAAGACCAAGCTCATATCCCTTCCACCGAACTCCACTAGTATGCCCTCAATGACGGACGCTGGTGCAAGCTCACGTCCGTGGTGGAATTGGGGCTGGCGATGTGCTCCACTAGTTTAGGCTGGTATGGAAGAAGAGGCAGAGCGAGCAGTTCGAGTAAAGAGTCAGGCATGCCAGATCTAAAGAATCCTTTGTGTGGTCCTCGAAGGAGCGATCCTTCTGCTCGAGCAGGAGCAGGCATACAGCGGGTATATCTATAATATATTTTCTTTTTAATCTACTTGTATAAATACCTTTTTACTCATGTTTAAGGTTGTGTGTTCTGTCACGGGAGCGTGTAGTTAAATCCAATAAAGAGAGTTGTGTGACAACTACCGTTTACATTAACGCAGAACCGTGAAGGAGAGAAAACAGGGGTTTTCTCCTCAGGAAACAAACGAGTACTCGGGTATAGACAGTGTCAATGAAAACCATGACCTAAAAACTAAACTGAAACCTACCGAAACTAAACAGAACAAGATAATGAAACTAAACAAGACATATTGTGACAGAAATATCATTATGTAATTTATTCCTGTGATGGCAAAGCTGAATTTTCAGCAACCCTTCAGAAATCATTCTAATATGCTGATTTGGTGCTCAAGAAACATGTCTTATCAATGTTGAAAATAGCTGCTTAATGTTTTTTTTATGAATAGAAAGATTTTATAAATTTACCTTTTTTTTTTTACCCCATCACGTCTAGTAGGTCCAAGTGGGCCCATTTTTGACTGGTCAGCATGGGTTTGGGTCTACACGGTCCTACTGCACCACGAGCATTCATTTTAAATATTCGGTAACAACGTCAAAGTTTTTACTGTCACTTTTGATCAATTTAATATACCTTTGTTGAATAAAAGTATTTATTTTTAGGCAGAAGTGGCTATTTCCTCATTTATTTAAGTATCCAGACAGAATATTTCAGTTACATCAGTGCCTATGACCTTCCAGCTTTGTCCTTGCTAAGATCATAAATATATGGCGTGTGATGACATTGTTCATTACATTAAGTGCTCAGCTTAAAGAATATGAACTAATAATATAATGTAAACAGTCATTGTTTTAAATACAATTTAATATTGTCAGAGCATACTGTATCTGTCACATTCACCTCCTTCATCTGTGTCTTCACTACACTTCCCAACATTCCCTATCATCACCTGCACCTCATCATCCTGATCATCATCACCGTCACCTGTGTCCCATCACCCACATGCACTATAAAGCACTCACCTTCACTGCAGTCACTTGTTTGGTCTCATCGATACATGACTCACAGACTCTCTATTTACCAACCTGTTACTTACCTGCTTCCCGATCCATCTGTATCCATCAATCTTCGGTGTGACTGCATCCCATCCATCTAAAAGAGAGAAAAGGACATTATCCATTCAGCTAGCCTGTTTCATGTTTCAAGTCATTTGATCCTTACCTGTTGTCTCCGACTGAATACACATCTGCACAAATACACTTTATAAAACTTACCATCCAGTCTGTTCCTTCTGTGAGCCCTGACAGAATCTGACCCAAAGCTCACAGGGGAATCAGTTATGAGCCAAACTATTTTTAAACTACTGTGCAAGCTGAAATTTTGCTGATCACAGCGTCCGTTTCTGAAGACAATAGCATTTTAGTTTAGTATAGAGTCGTGACTGACTGTGTGTCCATAAATAATTCAACATGCATGTCACACTGTATTTTGACTCGGGCAAATAGGAGCAAAGTCTAGGCCCCAGAGAAACAGGTGGAGCAGGTTGAACTGCAATGTATTTATGCCTCTATTAATATCTGGGGCAGGCCATCCAATGCCCCTCTTGGCCCTAATGTTCATCGCTGCCGGTAAAGTTGCTGAACCCTGTTCACAGACGGCACCAGCTCAGCCAACTGCTGCCATCTGTGTCACCACATTTGTAATGTTCCTGAACACACAGAGAGAGAGAGAGGGAGAGAGAGAGAGGGGCAGGCGGGAATGGGGGCGTTTGGCGGTGATAGGAACAGTCGCATAACAGACCTATTGATGCCGGCACGTGGTGATGGAAATTACAGAAGGGAATTGTCTGGATGATGATGATGATGATGATGATTGTATACTCCTAAGATTTTTCATGGACATGTTACAGTTGATAATACGCTTTCCTCCTGGGATCTGTCTGTCTGTGTTATTTTAGTATTACTTGTATACTAATGTTTTTAATTAGCTTTTATCTGCATTTTTTTATTTATTTTAATTCCGGCCGTCTACTGGAAGCTAGTTATTTTAGTCGATAACGTTTTAACTACCTTAGTTAACATGAACCAATAATGAACAACCTTCTTCAGCATTTATTAATCTTAGTTAATATTAATTTCAACATTTACTAATACATTATTAAAATCAAAGGTTGTATTTGTTAACAGTATTTAACGCACTGAACTAACATGAACAAACAATGAACAGGTGTATGTTTTATTAACAAAGATTAATAAATACTGTAAGAACTGTTTTGCTCATTATTAGTTCGTCGGTAACTAATTAACCTTATTGTAAACTGTTACCATGTCATTTTATATTATGTTGTATATTTTCATTTAATTAATACATCAATGTTTTTCTTTTCATTAAGTGCCCACATCCTCTAACTCTCTACTTGTTCTCTCTCTCTCTCTCTCTCTCTCTCTCTCTCTCTCTCTCTCTCTCTCTCTCTCTCTCTCTCTCTCTCTCTCTACCCGTATCTCTTTGAGCTATTAGGGAGTGAGATCCAACTCTTACATAAGAGGAGGTTAAGTTAATGAGATGGGAGTTGTACACTCTTACCTCCGGTATCGTATATCACTCTGCAATAACACTACTGAGGAATTGGCGGTTGTGCGGCTGCTATTACTTATGTAGAATTTATTTCCCCGCTGCCCTCAAAGTGAGTCAATACGCTTTTTAATTACAGGTCGCTTATACCACCTTCTAAAAAATGACCGTCTCCTTTTGCTGCATGAGTATCTTCTTCTTGGGGCCACTCAGCTTTGTTTCTCTTATCCTTGTTCAGTAAGATAACATTTCAGTTTTTAATTCGTCTGGCTGCTACTGTCACAATCCACAGATCCAGTTTCCCGTTCACTTTTTTTCCCATTGCAAATATACAATGAACAAAATGATAAACGCAACACTTTTGTTTTTGCCCCTATTTTTCATGAGCTGAACTCAAAGATCATTTCTCTGAAACGCCGTCTCGGCTTATGGTAGAGAAATTAACATTCAATTCACAGGCAACAGATCTGGTGGACATTCCTGCAGTCAGCATGAATGAATGTGTTTGGGAATGTGTGTGTGTGTGTGTGTGTGTGTGTGTGTGTGTGTGTGTGTGTGTGTGTCCCCCCCCCGGACCACCCAATACAGTAAAACTGCACATTTTAGAGTGGCCTTTTATTGTGACCAGCCTAAGGCACACCTGTGTAATAATCATATGGTCTAATCAGCATCTTGATATGCCACACCTGTGAGGTGGATGGATTATCTCGCCAAAGGAGAAGTGCTCACTAACACAGATTTAGACAGATTTGTGAACAATATTTGAGAGAAATAGGCCTTTTGTCTACATAGAAAAAGTCTTAATCTTTGAGTTCAGCTCATGAAAAATGGGGGCAAAAACAAAAGTGTTGCGTTTATAAATTTGTTCAGTGTATATGTCTTAGTAATGTGTTATTTTTAGATATAGAGTTTTTGTTGAGTTCCATTTAATTGCATTCTCCATGTGTTTCAATTCCGTGGCCTTTATTTAATGTCTTCCATTTCGTTTGCCACAACTAATCAAATTGAACAACTCTGTGTTCCACTAACAGTATCATGGTCTTTTGTAGCAAAATGGCCATTGGGGAAGAGAGAGAGGAAACATTGTGGCTGCAGAGGTGCAAACAAATCAAATCTTTGCAGGTTCAAGATCACTAAGCCCATTTCTAGCCACTGATCAATATTGTATGGCGGATGTAGGTAGCGGAAATGGCCGAAAGGGTTACCCTGGAAACAAGGTCTGTGGCATTTGCGTCCTTTAACCAGCCAGATTGTTCACCCAGAGGTTAATTGTCTCTTGTTAATACTGGAAATGGCGCTATGGGTAGTATTTGATTTCTGTGGCATTTACAATGTGTAACGACTCTTATTCTTAATTTGATGCTACATTCCATCATTATAATAAATGAAAAACCTATTGAAACCTGATATACAGTTTAGTGATTCAAGGAGTTTATTCAGTCTTTTTGTGCAGCCACGGATAACAATGCTATAGAAAGATTTGTTTCCATTTCATTATTTTGTGGTTATATCCCATCACATTAAATTCAGAATTCATACTCATATTTTGGCTAAAATATCAGTTGTTCTGCCTTGTGATTTTAGATTTGGATAAAAAGTGGTGCATATATTGTATGTGAGCATGTAGTAATTAAATAATGATAAATAAAACATTTTCCCTATGCTCTATACTTAGACTACAGCAAAGTTTTGTATACTTTTGTTCAGCAAGGATGTAGTAAAGACACTTGATTGATGATTTCTGTTTTCAAATAAAAGCTGTTCTTTTGAATGTTCTATTTATCAAAGAATTCTGAAAAAAGTATAACAACGTTCCACAATATTATTAAGCAGCACATTAGTAATAACAAGAAAATGTTAATTTCAGCACCAAATCAGCATATTAAAATGATAATGGCTGGTGAAAATTCAGTTCTGTTAGGACCACTATCGTCAAATACGATTGACAATAGCATACCGTTTGGATTGACGGTATGGTTCCGTTCTGGGCGAGAACTCCCTGCGCATCCATGCAGCCTAGCATGGACAAGAGCAGGGAGAGCAGCAATAACCCCCCTTAGGGTAACAGAACAGGGTAACACTTTATTTTAAGGTGCTTGTAATAAGCAGTAATTAACAGTTAATAAGACACTTATAAGACCTTATAAGATGCATATAAGATGCATATAAGCATGAACTACTTCATATAGGGGTTAATTAAAGGTCCAGGCCCTGAAGAGATCAGGGAAACTACTCCCTCTTGGGAAGGTCAATTTTTAAGTGACTGGGAGTTTGTGTTACACTGTAAAAAATAATCCTGTAAAAAAAATGGTAAACTACTGGCAGCTGTGGTTTCCAGCGTCGTACCGTAACAATACGGTGTGTTACTGTTTTTGTGTTACAGCAAATAGCTGTTAAATTAAAGTTTTATACTGCAGCTGACAATACGGTATTTAGCTGTTAATTTCAAAAACAGTAACACACCGTATTTTTACGGTATGATGCTGGCAACCACAGCTGCCAGTAGTTTACCATTTTTTTTACAGGATTATTTTTTACTGTGTACCATTTATGTTTGTTCGGCTGTTCTAAAAGTGCAATGTATTGATACTTGAGAAATTTATTATTTAATTCAATTTTATTTATTATCATTAGTTAATGCTTATATGCATCTTATATGTATCTTATAAGGTCTTATAAGTGTCTTATTAACTGTTAATTACTGCTTATTATACCATGGTCTGGGTGAATACTCGATTCTGATTGGCTGCAGGGTGTCCGTTAAAAAGTGATAGAGGACACCTAGTAAATGAGTTCTGGTGAAACTGCCTGTTTACCGTTCAAAATTAATAAATAAATGCGCTGCCTACAACAGCTGTGAGTAACCGTAGCAACAGGCAGTCAAAGTATCCGTTAACAATTTTAAAAAAAATGCATTTTTGAACCTGAAGGGTTCTACAAGCTGAGCGGACTATAAATATCTCCGGTTGCTAAATAAACCGTCAGGCAAGTTATTATTTGTAAAAACTAGATTTAGCCTAATTAAAATATAAACTCATGTTTTAAAAATGTTTTATTTGGCAAGTGACCATGGTATAAGCGGGTTAATGCCCTCCGAGGTGTCCATTGTCAGGTTTTAATGGACTTCGGCCATTCACACCTCGCCGTCGTCCATTAAAACCTGACAATGGACACCTCGGAGGGCATTAACCCTTACTTACAAGCACCTTAAAATAAAGTGTTACCCAGAACGGAACCAACATGAATGTATTGCAGATATCATTAATTCAAGATTTTAAGATTCAACATAATTCGAGAATTTATTCTGATTCAAGAGGAATCAGAATGCCAAATGCTGACTGGGCGAGAGGAGGAGCTGGGGATGGAGGAGGGTAATTAGCTCCTGAGAAACGCGATAGCTGCTGATGATACTGAAGGAGCTTATATATGTATACAGTGATAGGCGTCGTATTCCTATAGGTAGACGTGGATTAGCTGAGTCAGCTGATGCAAGCTTGACTAACGTGACCTGCCAGAACTGACGCTACGCTTGATCTTTGCCATCACAGGAAAAAATGTCAATTGTAATTTTAAAATTGTAATACTATTTCACAATATAACTGTCTTTACTGTATTTTTTATCAAATAATTGCAGCTTTGGGGAGCATAAGAGACCAACATTTTTAACATTAGTGTAGGTAAGATGTGCCACTGTCATCTATTCTCATTCACCTCATCTTCATTTCTTCGTTATTTTCAAATTTATATGCATATTTTTGTTCATATTACTCAGGTTTATTCATTTAGCACATTGTCATGTGTTTCAGGTACTGGAATTTACTACTATGAACTAGGTGAGATTGACAGCCGCATATTTGAATGTTTTCCCTTCCCTCCACCCTATGTTCTGTTCTTTACCTTTGATCCTGTCTGTATCCATTTGGCAGGTATTTTCTAAGATTTATGAAGCCATTTTAATATCCATTCCCTGACTTATCCACTCAGTAATCTTTCAAGTTTTATTGCATGTTCTTTAAAAAAAAGAACAGCTCCTGAAATGAATAAGGCAGGACTTATCAAAGGCTACCATTTATAGTCACGTTAACACTGCCTACACACAGACATCAAATGTTCTTCCACTTCCATTTGCCCAAACAACTACATTTGGCACAGGAGCATACCATTTAATCAGAACCTCTGGTTTGCATTAGTTTGTCGTCATCATGTATTTGGTGATGGGCTCTTGTTGTTTTCGTTAAGGGATAGTTCAGCTAAAAACTAGTTGTGTCATCATTTACTCACAGGCTTGGAGCTTGACAACCCATTGTCACCGTTCACTTATATTGTACGGAAAAGAGCAGCATCGACATTCTTGTAAACTTTTTTTGTATTCTGGAAGAAAGTAAGGATTATGGGTTTGGTAAATAAATGAGAGAATGTTCATTTTTGTGAGCACTGTTCCCTTAAAAGTGGATGACGTGAACACTTTTAGAATACAGTAAAGTGTCATTTCTTTTGAATCATTTGAACATGGCCATTCTTTAGATTTTCGTAATTTGGTGAAATTCTCAATGCATTTTGAAGTACGTACAAATGCATTGAAGGAAGTACGGAAAAAAAGAAGAGGAAGAAGAAAAGCCTCAACTTTGTTGATGCCCATTTCAGTTCTGTTCTCATTCAAAGGTCTTCAGGTGCAGTAATAATCAGTTCTTGCACAGACAGATCATTGAAGTTGGCTTTACTTTGGCATTGTGTAATAGATTATAGTTTCTATGGTGCTGTGAATTGATCCTTGGGTTTCAATTTCGTGCCAGACTCCAGGAGATGTCATGTGACATCTGTATGTGGAGGGGGTGTAACACTGGTCCACCTGGGGGTATCAGACGGTGCTGTGTGACAATGACATGAGGAAAAAGGAGCCTTTACACGCTCTTCACACAAAATAACCAACGTCACTGATGATGTCAGTCCATCACTGAAAGCTTTCTGGGTAGATTAGGATGGGATATTTTGTCACAGCACTTCCAGCCAGCATACTTTAAAGTTAACTGGTACTGTTCCATTTCAACAAACAACGGTTTCCTATTCCAACAGATAATTTGAGATGAAATCACGTGCATGATTGTTGAGAATTCAAATTCACAGTCAAAAATAATGCATTGCATTGTCCATGCCCACACCCCAGAGGAGGTTGAATTGGAAAAACAATAAGAGGAGTATTATGAATTGCAATTTAATATACACTGCCGCTCAAAAGTATGGGGTCAGTGATATTTTGTTTAAAAATCAGTACTTTTATTAAAAGTTTTATTCAAAAGTGACAGTAAAGAATTTAACAAAAATTCTGCTGGTCAAATCAAATCATGTTTATTTGTATAGCATTTTGCAAATCAACTTTACAGAAAATGCTTGTTTCAATGTTACAGTGATATTTCAATGAAATGTTGTTCTTTTAAACCTTCTATTCATCTAAGAATTCTGAAAAAAAATGCATCATGGTTTTCACAGAAATATTAAGCAGCACAAATGTTATCAACATTGATAATAATAAGAAATGTTTCTTGAGCACCAAATCAGCAGATTAGAATGATTTCTTAAGGATCATGTGACACTGAAGACAGGAGTAATAATGCTGAAAATTCAGCTTTGCCATCACAGGCTTAAATTAATATACATTTAAAAGTAAATTTTAAACAGATATTTTAACAATATTTCACATTACTGTTTTACTGTATTTTTGATCAAATAAATGTAGCCTTGGTAGAACATAAGATACTATTTTCGAAAAAAGTAAAAATCTTACTGACACCAAAATTTAGTGTCAAAGTGTCAAAAATAAGTATCTGTCTGTCTGTCAAATTTTAATTGAAAATTTGAATCCGGTTTCAGGAATCAAAAAATAAATTTAAAAGGCCTTTTTAAGTAAATTCTGAATGGCGGACAACCTACTACAATGTCAGGCTTTAAAAACTGAAGCATTCTGTCACGTCATTGTTGTATTTTGGTCTTTTTAAATAGTTTGTTTCTCTGGTTTCCTGCTTCCATTCATCCTGTGTTCCCGCACTTCATTTGTTGTCATAGTTACTAAGTATGTTACTAATTAGAGCACACCTGTTTTGTATGTGGTTCGTTTGTCTGTGTATTTAAGACCTTCAGTTCCCTTTCAGTAATTTACATTCAATGTTACGTCGGAAATATACTGACGTAATGAGATCTCGCCTAATCACCTTCGAGTGCAAACTAAATGAGCCAATGCACATTGGCGTGCGAGATTTGCATCTTGCGCTCTGCCCCGCAGCGTGGGTTTAAATATGGAAGTGGATGTATCACACATTCAGGTTTTCGCTTCGGAGCAGAGCGGTTCGTTTGTTCCTGCTCTATCCAGTCACCTGAGTGAAGATTACAAGTGTTTTTAGTGCTCTTCGAGAAGAGGTCTTCCGGTGTTGGTGTGACGGCGCTGCAGCGGTAGTTGCAACTTCAATGAGATTCTGCGGTTCTCATACAGCCTAAAAGAGCTTCTCTGCACACTGCAGATTGCACTAAAATCCTGCAAGCTGTGCCGTGGCCTTTTCCCCTCTGTGCTTCAGCTCTGTAAAACAGCTATTTCCCTAAAAGAGAAAACACGTGTTTGATAAGACTGTGTTAAGACTCAAAGACTGCGTCTTTTTAAAGATGTCATTCCACCTATGTGTTTCTGGATGCGGTCGCTACCTGGCCCGAGTCCCCGACTGACAGTCACGATTGCTGCCTCGCGTGTCTGGGCTTAAAGGATGCTGAGGTGGTTTTTGTGGATGAGTCATGTACCCAACTGTGGGAGGATGACCATCTCTGTGTTGTGGTTGAGACTCGACTACCTAAAACGAGAGCAGTTGTGCGACACAAGGACATGGTGCTCAGTCACCTCAGCCAGCTGGGGCTTCGGGTCAACTGGGAAAAGAGCAAACTCTGCGCCGTGCAGAGGAACCTGCTCGGTCAGTGTTGAACTGCTTGAATTCACTCAAGAGCAGGACAGCGACCCCACTGAAACTTTTTCAGAGGCTCCTGGGGCACATGGCATCCGCAACCGCAGTAACGCAGCTCAGATTGCTTCATATGAGGCCGCTTCATATGAGCACTGGCTTCACGGACAAGTCCTGAGATAGGCGTGGCAACGCAGCAGGCACTGGGTGACAATTCTAGGAGTTGCCTTAGAACAAGTGTCCAGACATGCTGTTGTCTCCACGGATGCCTCCACCACCGGCTGGGGTGCCACGGGCATGCAGTTTCAGGTATTTTGACAGGACCCCAACTGCATTGGCACATCAACTTCCACGAGTTGCTAGCAGTATTGCTTGCGCTGGCCTGCTTCAAATCGCCGCTACTAGGCAAGCACATACTTGTCCTTATGGACAGCACTGCAGACGCGGTGTACATCAATCATCAAGGTGGTCTACGCTCCCATCGCATGTCGCAACTTGTCCGCCATTTCCTCCTATGGAGTCAGAAGTATCTTCGTGCCATTTATATTCCGGATAAGCTCAATCGTGCAGCCGACGAGCTCTCACGGCAGCCTCTGCTTCCGCAAGCGACGGTCCAGCTGATTTGGAGGAGCTTTGGGACCCCACAGGTAGACCTGTTTTCCACCCTGGACATGTCTCATTGCCAGTTGTTTTACTCCATGACCGAGGGGTCCCTCGGCACGAATGCGCTGGCATATAGCTGGCCCCGGGGCCTATGCAAGCATGCGTTTCCCCCAGTGAGCCTATTCGCACAGATACTTGTGCAAAGTCAGGGAGGACGAGGAGCAGGTCGTGACAGCCCCTCCCTGGTGCATTCTTCTCTGGAAGGACCTGCTTTCTAAACCAGCCAATGCACATTGGCGTGCGAGATTTGAATCTCACACTCCTCCCCGCAGCGCGGGTATAAATACGGAAGAGGATGCATCGCACATTCTCAGGTGAGATCCCATTATGTCAGTCATTCCGACGTAACATCTTCATTCCCTCCTTCAGGGAATGGGTGTATACATAACCTAGATTTTCTCTTCACTCTTTGTCAGGTGTTGACTGCGTTTAAGAACACAATGTCACGTTTGATTTGGGGTGTAAATCGGAGCCTTAATGACGATTCGATACGAGACCGATTTCTTAAGCCAACGATTCGATTATTTTTGATACTTCAGAATTTTCCGCATTTCAATACGATTCAATACTAGATATTTTTACATGATATCTATTAAGTTTCAAATAAATCAACATAAAAAATTTTTGCCTTTTGTTGAGAATACAGAAACAGTATTTGTGGTGAGCGGGACACGGCCGACGTGAGAGAACGGCTCGAGGCAGGTGGCATGAGTGTTAATGAACTTCACCTGTGAGACGCACTGGTCTCTCGATCTTCAGCGTCGTCGCTCCTCTTTTTATGCTTCCGCTCCTCAGTGAGAGATGTGAGACCGGTGTGTCTCACAGGTGACGTTCATTAACACACACACCACCGGCCTCGCGCCGCTCTCTCACGTCGGCCGCGTCCTGCTCGCCACAGTATTCTATTCACATAATGTGTATGTTACACTAGAGCGGTCTTTGCAAACGACAACATCTCTTACCACTGCTCCATCTGTTTTCTTGAAGCCAAAATACTTCCACACCCATGACTTGACGCCGACTGGAGTGTGTAACATTTCACTTTCATTGCCAACTCGCTCTGACGGTTCCATCGCTCTTGAAAGTCAGACTCAACAATGTGAATGTGTGTGAACATAGATAGACTGTGAAACGTAAGTAACGCGTGTGAAGTAGAAGACAATAATGAGGTTAGCGCCACCCGCAGCCACGGCCGCATTAACAATAGGGCTAGGCGGGGCTAAAGCCCCGGGGCCCGCGCAAGGAGGGGCCCCGTGATTGGCTGTGGTGCAGATACTGCTAGCCATCTGATTGCCAAAGCCTTACCACGCAACGCCCCCCACAAATTAGCCCTGTTATTTAGTGGCGCTTTGCCATATATTCCATGCATTATCATGGAATCATTTTCATTAATATTATAGAGACGTTCGCAAAGACCCGCCTTTTTTATTTACTGTATGACAAGCCAGGCGGCTCTCACGAGTCACGCACGTCATGTTCTCAATCACGCAGTAAAAAATACATCACGGGGCAAAGACTAACATTACACCGAGTGACTACGAGAGAGAGTTCAGAGCAGCTTAGCCTACTGTTGATATGAAACAAAGTCTCAACTTTCAAATATTCTCATTTAAGTAATTTAAACAATACCGTTTTCAAGTTCAAGTCCACCGACGTTAATCTACTGACAGCTTTGTTGTCGGACAAAATTGCGTATTCAGCGTTATGATTGGCCAGGCCGCCTGTCAATCAAACCCCCGTGGGCAGCAGGACATGGTGAATTAAAACGTCACGTTTTAATTTGATATAACAAATACATTTATTCTATATTTAACTTGTGAACGATCGACCTGCTGCTGCACGTTGGCCTATAGATGGCTGCCTGCGCCTTATTAGAATATGCATCAACCAATAAATCGCCTCCACTCTTCACTTCATTCTAGTCTAGACTATTCTTGAAACACAGCGTCATCATCGACCCCACAAATTTTCGGTAAGTTTGAATATTAACTTGATGTATGTATGATATTGCTTTTTGTGTTTGATCAAACTCTATATTCGCCTAAAGGGCTGGCGATAATATATCCGATAGAAATATGTCAATTTTGCTGCGCCATCATGATGTAAGTTTATAATTTAAACTCGTTTTTAAGCATTGTAGTTTGGACACAAATTATTTTAAACTGCTCATGCACAGTAAGCAGCGGGAGAGAATTAATTTTGTAAATGCTCGTTTTGAGACCATGGTAAACTTGAGACGGTTTTGCACAGCGGCAGCGCACTTGAGTTCCGACCCTGAGGTCTTAAAGTGACAGAAGCTGCTAATAAAGCTGCTGTCGCCTTTTGTGTCAATAATGTTAATCAAACATCAGAAAGAAAGTAATTTACCCCTTGACTGAATCACTTTTGTAAAATTAATAAGAATAAATTGTTGAATTTATAGTGAAAACTATGTATTTTATATTTTGATTACTTTATACAATATAATATTATTCAGTGCTTTAAGTTTTTCAAGTAGGTCGATTTCTTATGTGCCTTTGTTCTATTGTTATTTGTGACTCTCGTCATCAGTAAGCTTGAGATTCTTTTCTTAAGCTATATTATTTTTTGTGATATTGAAATTGGTCACAAGAATTATGAAATTTTAGTGGCATTACATTTTGATATGATAAAAAATCGTGTTAAAAGTAATATAACTTAACTGTGAAGAATATCATAGATGGATAAAATGACTCGTATAATGATATAACATTTAGCTCATGTAGTTGGTGACCTAAAGTGGTGGGGGGGCCCTGCAGTAACTCATAGCCCCGGGGCCTAGTGAGCTCTTAATGCGGCCCTGCCCGCAGCTTAGGAATAGGTTGTACGCATATGTCGGAGCTGATGCTGAAAATAGACAGGCGGCAAAATAAACACATTAATCGATACTCTTGCGGACGCATCGATGCATCGAATCGTCGGCTGTATAATCGATGGATCGATACGAATCGATTAATAATTACACCCCTAAGTTTGATCATGTAGGAATATTGCTTTAGTTTGTTTTGCTCAAGTAAATATCTTTATTTGAACTTAATCATACTTGTCTTCATCCTTGGTGAGAAAACCCGTGACGCTTCATTGTTAAACACTATCATGTTTAAAATCAGCCTTTTAGAGACCTCTAAAGGGAATTATTTTGCACTCATCTTAATAATAGTAGTGGGTTAATTCTGAGAATGAGAAGAGTTTGCAGCAGTGGCAGTTCTCATATGCTCTGAAGTGATTGTTCCTCTGAAGATGCATCACGCTGAGATGAGTGTTCCTAAGTGCATGCTTCACTCTTCTTGGAACAACCCACATTTTCCACTTATATGCAGCACTGAGCGCTCAAGAGCATATGATCCATGAGAAAATGAATCTACTGCCGTGTGAAATGTATTTCGTATTGATTAGGAGGATGCCAAGAGTGATCTAGCATAGCAGGGGATATAAAGGGACTTAACGCTTTTTGCAAATGCATCACAAAGTGGGATTCCCATCCGTTTGATGCTGATCATGTGATTTCCCCAGATACTTTTGGTTTTAATAATGTATTAGTAAATGTTGAAATTAACATGAACATAATAAATGCTGTAGAAGTGCAGTTCATTATTAGTTCATGTTAACTAAATGTAGTTGACTAATAAAACCTTATTGTAAAGTGTTAACGTTTTTTGTTTTTTCATTAAAAACTATTTACTGAGTCACTTATCACAAAGGCTGCTTTTATTTGACCAAAAATACAGTAAAAATAATGTGAATTCTTTTTACAATTTAAAACAGTCCTTCTGCCTAAATTTTTTGGGAATATTGTTTTCATGATTCTTCTTCAAATTTTAAAGAGCATAATTTATTTGAGACTGAAATTTGTAACATTATAAATGGCTTTACTGTCATTTTTAATGCATCATTGCTGAATAGTAGTATTACTTAAATAAAAAGAGTAAAATTTATGTAATTAAATAAACGTAATTTTGAATAAATGCATGAGAAATAATTTCTTATCACATTAAGGCATGTGAGAAAATAAGGAGCATTGGATACAGTATTCTTCATTCTCAAAGTTTGGCCACAAGACAGCAGCTATGGTGTATATAAATATGTACAGTAATACCTTTCGGTTGCATTAATTTGCAACTCATATAGATATAAATATACTACGTTAGTATAGTAAATCGAGCTTGCATGTGTTGTAAATCAGGTCCTTAGTCATCTAGCCAATTGTGTAATAAATTTCATGACGATGAACTAATGTTTCATCTTCTGGGAAAAACATTATTTGGTTGCATCACACTAGTTTTGGGTCCAGAGGTTTGGAGGATTTCTGAATCACCATCAAATGTTTCCTGTGGGTTTGACACACCCTTTGTTTTATATAGCTAGTTTATTGAGCGGCTGTGCGATCTTGGCCTTGTTTCACAATAATCGGTTAACCCAGCCAATTAGTGTGGCAATAGCACACCATCCACATTTGTCACTGTCAAGCTGGCCAACTGCTTTGCACACGCACACACACACCATACCTGGGTCAGATTCTTGCAACAGTGCTAATATCTGTAAAAACCAGGATCCAATTATCACCTCTAACCACAGAGGAGTACATGCTAAATACATAACGAAATTATACCATGTTTGGCATATTGCAAAAAATTGTCATGGTAATGACAATTATGTATTAATATTTGAAACATGCATTTAAATCGTTTCTTAGCGGTTTGTATAGCTATTCGCCCTACTGGAAGTCACGGAGGGTGAGATGGTGTTAATATGTGTCATCCACATGTTACAGATATTAACACCCACCCACCCATGCAAGACACACTAAGTGTAGATTTGCTTTGGGAGGGGCACAAACCTGGTTGCCATGGAAACAAAAGTAGGACATTAAAGTCCCTGTAAAGTCAAATTTAAGTATGTGTTCTGAGTATGTCACACCACAGAAAAATGTGTTATTAGCCATCCAGCCAAATTTGAATGATAAAAAAAGCCGGCAAGTACATAAAATAAGCTATCGAAATCTTGAAAAAATGAGCATTACTCTCTGCTCTCAAACGCTGGGGGCGTGTCCGCTGGCTGCGCTGAAACCACGCCCACTAGCGGGAAAGCTATTGGCGATAGGTGATACTGCTTTCGGGACGGGAGGATGAACGCTGGCGGGGGATAGTCGTTTCGGCCCTGTTCACCAGTAACAGCGGATTATCAGTGAATCCCAGTTGTCTCTGAGGAAAGTTTATAAAACGATCCTGTGTAAAATGATCACTACAGAGGCGGGTGTTGGCGGTGATCCTCAGCTCTTCATCAAGGTTGGCTCTACACAAAATTAATCCACCTCTTCTTGATGTGATCGTTTTTAGGAAATTTAAATAAAGACACCGATCTGTTTTGTACATGATCGCATCCAGGTAGTAGCCTATGCATTTCCGTGTTGAAGGCATAGCTAGCTAGCAAACAGTAGGCTGTAGTAACTAATAGTACTGACAGTAACTCGCGTTTGAGCGGTGAATGCGAATGGGGTCGGGAGAGATCAGCCTCAGTGGCCTCGGTGTGTCATCAAGTAGGGGCGTGTCCACGGGCTCATGGGCTCCAGTGCGTCATCGAGCCCTGTTTTAGCCCCGCCCAAAAAATCCGTAAAATAGCAATGGTGAAAAACTGTTTAACGGTCTAACTCCGCATTTCAGTACTTCACAGTTCACAGTCTTTGTAATATGTTTAAGCAATACATTTGTAACATTTATAATGTGTTTAGAATTTTTTTGTAGAATTGCCTTTACAGGGACTTTAAAGGGATTAAGCGACGCGGTTGCCTTGATGACCGCCATGCATGCATGCACTTGCGTGATCGTGACTAGCATGAGCATGAATACCACGTCATTGGAGTGTGGTGACGCTGTTTGCACACCATCATGAATGCTGTGTATCAGCTGCATCCAGAGGAGCCAAGTTTTACTAGTGATTTATAGTGCATGTGTGAATCATCTGTTATTTGCTGAACAACACCACAGATGACACTTGAATGGCAGGGCTTTGGCTGGATGGATGGTTTTGGCTGATTGTGTATGAGTTTGACATGAATGTGAGAACTTAAATATATCTAAATATCTATTGTGGTTAATGTTAAGGTTGTTAGCTGCAGCATTAGGTTACTTTGACTCAGTTAAACACGGCCTGTAGCAATAGGATGATCAGGTTTAGGACTAACGAGATTGGGCATGGCATGCTCCCCTGGAATTTTGGAAAACTCAGTAAGTAATGTCAATAAAGTTACTGATAAAAATATGTGATGTTAAAGTTTTTTTCTTTTCTTTCGTTTTGTCAGCATTAACAAGGATGAGACAAAAACGACTTGATTGAGACTCGAAAAAGAATGCGTTTACTCAAGTGATTGAAACTAATAATAATTTTTCTATTAATCACAAAATATTTTTATACACTACCATTTAATGTTTTTGTGTGTTTTTGTAAGCATTCTTTTTTTACCAAGGCTGCATTTATTTTATAAAAAAAAACTAATATTTTGTAAAATTGTGAAATATTTGAATTTAATATAACTGTATATTCTTATATATATATATATATATATATATATATATATATATATATATATATATATATATACAGTATATATTTTAAATTAGCCATTACTCCAGTGTCACATGATCCTTCAGAAATTATTCAAATATGCTGATGAAGAAACATTCATCAAAAAGTGTGTGTGTGTGTGTAATTAGCACTTTTGTTCAAATGGGCTGACTGGACATTTGTTGTTTCAGGAATACTACCATTTTATATGCCGATTGTTCAATTCCTCCAAAATTGGTTCTCTCACCAAATCAAATGACATTTGGTAGCGGCACATCATCCTATCTGCTTGTCATCCTATCATCCAAACTGCTTGTCTGATGGGCAAATTTCTATGACTATGGTTTCAGTTTTTTACTAAAAATGTCTAATGATGCTTCAGAGACAAATTCACATGCTTGAAATACAGTCACCGTGACAACTTCAGAGGCAAATTCAGAGTAAATGCAGTGAGTTTACAATTACACAAATCAGATTGGAATCAGGGGAACCATTATGTCTAATGCTGAAATGTCCTTGTCCTTGCATTAAAGCCTGGTTGAAGAGTAAGTGCAGCAGAGTATAAAGGGACTTGTCCAAGCAGCATATGGCATAGACGTTGCTAACGGGGTAGGCCATTGGCAGGTCCGAGTGTATGCAGCTTCCATCCGTACATATGTGCAAGCAACAGCTGTGTTTCTCAGGATCTAGGCCGTAGTAAAAAAACACCTGCAGAATCCTGACCCAGCGAACTTGCCTCCCAAAGACAGATAGAGATAGCCTCTGCTCCAGCAACAAGCAATTAAAGGTGCTCTAAGCGATGCTGGGTGACGCCACTTCTTGTTGACGTTCAAAGTATTGTCAAACAAAACGGAGGCTAGCTAGACCTTCCCTCCTCCTCATCCCGTCCCCTCCCCCTGTAGTTTTACTGATACTTCTTTCAAGGTGTAATGTCGCCAAGTGAGATAAATGCTTTCATATAATCCAAAAAAATAGAAACATTACCAGAAAAACACGATAAAACGTTTCGCCACCTGAGGCTATAACTTTAGCTCCCATACCAGGACGCAATAATAGCAAGATAACGTTAGCTTCAAATTTAGTCAAAGTTGTCAATAGGCTATGAATGAACATTCAATTTCATAATAAATAGTTGGTGAAAACAATCATTCACACAAACTGTCGCCCTACTGTGAGTTTGCTTGATTATTTACAATAGAGATCGATAGCTATAGCTGCTAGAAACCTATATGTTGTATTCACCGAAGTTAGCGCTGACTGTATTGTTCTAGCTAATTATATCCTTGTGTTTGTTAGGCGAACATGAAAGTCCATTTAGAAAAACCAAACTGGATTTACCCACCTGTCCAGCAAAAACAGAGCTAACGTTATCTGAATGTCAGATTGGAAGCCCTTCTGCCGGCGGAGTTCTCACCACCTTTCAAAGGCTTTTCCAATGTAAATTCGGGCATGCGTTCCTTCTCCTTTTCCCTCTTCTTTGTATTTTTGCAATCTGTTCATCAGAACGTCGTCTCTTTGGTCGTGTGTCGGCCATATCAAACTTAAAGAGTTAAAATTCTAACTTACCTCTTCATGCTTCTCTCCTCCACACCCCCCATGTACGCTCACTAACCCCACCCCCAGACTGGAACACTGTTTGTTTTGTTTCGTGGAGCGGGTTGCCGCAGTTTGTTTTTGTTGCTGTTTGTGGAGCCTGGGCTGTCTACAAAGACCACATTTTTTTACAGTGTGTCAGGGGGACAGGCAGCTAGCGGATAGGGAGCAGATGTTTACTGTATGTGACAAAAAATGTTTTGGCCTAAAAAACGCGTGACATCGCTTAGAGCACCTTTAATTAAACCAAAAACAAAGTCCAATTTCTGTCCCATTAATATCCAACCCCTGGATTTTTTACTATCAAAATTCCATAAGACTAAAATAACTCAAGAAATAGAACACTTTATTACAACTGTGCCGGTCAACTGATTAATATGCTATTTTAATTGTTTAAAGTGAAAAAGTCACTATATAGTTATTCATGCCAGTATAGAGATAGCTATTTTCAGTTCTTCAATCATTAAACAATGAAAGAATGATTACTTCAGTCTCATATGATTAATCATATTAATCATTAGGCATTCCAATGTGAACCAGTTTCATTCTAGAAAAAAAAATAATGCATTATCTACAGTATGTACAACACACTTCAAAATAGAGATCATGATATATAAATAAAATAAAATAAAATAAATAATGCTATCAGTCAAATTCATCTTCAACTTTGTTCACTAGGTGTTTTTATCTTTTTTAGCCATTGAATCACACTCAAAATATGAGTGCAGGGATGTGGACAGGGTTTGTATACAAAAATTATTTACTGGTTGGGACTTCCTGCAGACTTCCGTTTTATGAATGATGGCAACCATTGTTAAGGTGCAATACTGCCACCTATGTTGGAGTGTTATGGGGTGTAATGGCTGGATTATTTGCAATATTATCTTATGTGTATTTTTAACATAATATTGATACTTTATTTTTTAAATATCAGTTATTGTCAAAACTACACCCCTAATGTAAACATTTGTTGATGCACCACATATATCTAAATGTAATTTGAAGTACATTAACACTTGCTATGGATCATTTATGTGAATGTGTTGCATGTAGACATAACCTAATCTTGTTGTGTGACGAGTTTCAGTTAGCTGTGTTCTGGTCTCAAATCACTAGTCTCAAATATCCCAGTAACCATGTAAATATCTAGCTAATGCTGCTGGGGTGTGTGTGCTTTAAAATGATTTATGGAAGCTTTGTCTAGCTGTTCGTTTGTTTGATCAGGGCAGGGAGAGATATCTAGCTGGTAAATATGATTGACAGTTGAAGCTTTACTCTGTTTTTCAGCTACTGATCTTTTTCTCTCCTTCAAAATGACAGTTGGCCTCTCTTTTTCTTCATCCAAGTCTACTTTTGGTCACACATATAATTCCTGATAATTATACCAACAATTGCTCGCACATCCAAACACTTGGATGCTGCTTTATATTCTTTTCATATTTTATGTATTTGTTTTACTTTTATGTCTAACATCTTTGGAATGCGGTTTTCTTTTCACAGCTGTTCTTCAGATTGACAACTTGTGAAATTGTGGCATCAGTTATTACCGGTATAATAATTCACAGATCAATTCATAGGCTAATTGAAAGGCAATTATATCTTTGTAATAGGCAATTGTTTTCTACCTGGGTAAACTTCTGAATAACAAGTAAATATTTAAACAGTTGTTAAGAGCATGTTTTCAACGGAATACTGTTGCATATTGCATATACACTTACAAATCTTAAGTGTATATGATTCTATGCTTCCATGCATCTTGAATGAACTAGGCCAGGGCATCTTGTTCATGAATGAACTGGGACATCTTGATTTTGAACAAACTGAATGAACTGGGGCATGTCGTTTATGAGCGTGTCTCTTCTGACGACTGAATGAGAGGAGGCACGTCGTTCGATATGTTCGTTTGTCTCGTTCACATCAAGGAGAGAAAGAAAGAGGGAACTTAATAGTGAGTAAAAATGACTCATGACTGTACACAAAATAATATTATTGAAATCTTATTTTCTTTCGCTATTTTTTATAGCTTTATAAAAAAATAAGTCAGCAATTGACAGATTATTGGAAGAATTTATAGATCTGCTTATGATAAAAATAAATGCATAAACAAACAATAGCTTTTTAGCAGATTTGCAGACATGCAAACTTTAATAACGGATAAGAAAGTTGTAAATAACTATTTAGTAAACACACCCCTCTCTTCATTGCTACACCTCTAAAGCTCACCCTCCAATCCTAACCGCCCTGCTCCGAGTCGGTCTCAAACCCCGATCGCTGGCATGTGAGGAGGGTGCACTAACAAGGACACTAAACAGTAAACTGCATTCTCTAGCACTGCACAACTCTCACTAGCTGGCCTCCGTTAAACACGCAATGCAAGAGTGGATGTCTATTTAGCATAGCAGAAGCGCAACAAAATAATGCTTCACGAAAAACTAGGCGAAGATGATGAACGGACGACAAGGAAGCACAAAAAATTAACATACGTACACAAGGGTAAATAAAAACAAGGGTTCGTTGTTAGTCGCCAACAGCACAGCAGCTCCAGACAATCAATGACACTCAAAACCAGTGTTACTCATGTATGGAGCGGAATCAATGCAACCTCCGCGTCTGTTTTCAGGACTTCCCGGTTAGCTCTCTCCAGCGCTGCAAAGCTTTTCTAATATTAACCCGGGTCCTAAAGCTCTTTCCTGGTCATAACCCTTCATTTCCCAGTGATATGGCTGAGAGACATTACAAAAGAAAAAAGCTCATAAGAATCTCTCTTTCTACAGTGTTTCTTCAAATCTCCCTCTTGATAGTTCTCTCTCTCCTCCACACTTTCATACCCTAATGCGGATTGGCTACACGTTTGTTGTTCTGTCGGTCCGACCAACTTTCAAACAGCATTTTTCAAATATGGCTTACCCCACCATCAAAATAAATTGAACAATTTTCCATTGTTTTTACAAGTTATACAAGATTCAATTAATTTAAGTCAGTTTAATGGAATTTAAATTGAAATGACCTCAACATCCAAGTTGACTGTCGTTAATTTAATGCAGCAACTTTTTTTACAGTGAAATTATTTCATGATGCTTTGTCTGTAAATGACGGTTTTCCCCATATATATATATATATATATATATATATATATATATATATATATATATATATATATATATATATATATATATATATTAGTGCTGTCAACGTTAACACATGCGATTAATTTTTGTCCAGTTTAACGCATTAAAATATTTATCGGAATAAACGCAGCATCCGTATTTTCAGCCATCCTTTTGCTAGTGTTACATCATATGATCACGCTCTTATTCGTGCAAAGGCTTTTAACCCATTCAAGCGCGACAAGACAAAAAGAATGCACTGCCTGTGAATGTCCTGTGGATATCCTGAAGCACACAGACACGACGCAAGAAAGGCACACGACAGTATCATGTGCACAAACAGAGCACCAGAATTGAGTTCTCTTTCGCGCTTGAACGAACAATGCCAAAATGTCCGTTCTGTTAAGTATCCTCATAAGAGCAGTCTTAAATTAAAGTCTTAAATGAACTTAAAGAGTTGTGAGAATGAGTCGCGTGTGAGATCCATCTAAGTATCTGTCAGCAGCGGCTGATCTTAAAGTGACAGCAGCCACTAATTCTGTCTGTCAGTAAAGTTAATCAAAGAACAAAGGTACCAGAGAAAATTACTCACTACCCTTGGCTAAAGAACTTTTGTAGCTTTAATAAGGATTAGGCTAATTTATATTTAATTTATAATTTATGCAGTGCAGACTGTTTGATAACTTTATTCAATTTCTGTATTTCCTAGCTGTTAGACAGGAAGGGTACAGGTAAATATGGCATTTATTATGGGTTTATGTGAGGATTGTTTGAAGTTCATTTAAATTAAGAGTTGTTTTGAAGCCTTTCAATTCTGTAATGTTGAATGGCTATAATTAATAGGGGGTGCCATTTTTTAATCGATTGACAGTTTTTTATATATATATATAAGCAGCAACTGCAAAAAGAGTTCTAAGTATAGAACCAAAATAGCCAGTCAGGGCCAGAGAGATACAAAATAAAAGGATCATCTGCTAAACTCTCTCCTTTAGGACAGAAAGATTCAACTATAATGGATTTGGGATAAAGCATAAATCCTCTGAGACTATCATCACCACAGAGATCAGCTGGGCGTCTGGTTTCCATTTTCTAGACTGTTACCACGTGTACAGTCTACTTGTTGATGAAATCCATCAGAGAAACATTTAAACTGTGCAAGAATAATAGGTACATGTCTTATGTCTCTCTGTGCGATTGGAAACAGACTTACTGACTGTGTGACTGCCCCTGCACTCCGGATGTTCTTGTTTACTGCCAAGCAGAGGCCACCGTCTTCCTGTCTCTGAAAGTGAAGAGCTGCGGTACACACAAGAGACACAGTTTCTGCTAGGTATGAGCAGACCTATGATACTCGACCCCCTGAGGAGGTAGAAGCGTGACTGACTGACAATGCAACCAGAGACTTCCACTAACAGATACAGTAACCCTCTCTCCGCTGATCTGAGTCCCTCCAGCGTTTTTAACTGGTGGAAGGATGAGTTTAGAGTTCAAAGAGCTCCCTCTGCACAACTTCTGAATCTGTTGGGCATTTAAATATGACAGATTTGAACCTGCCAGAGAACAAGAGCTTTCTAAAGTCCTGTCTGAGTCTGGGCACCTTCGCGTACCGTCGCCACTCTTGGGTCTGGTAAGCACGAATGTGTGTTGTTAAGCTATTATAACCACAGAAGAGACCTGTTAGTTAGTTTTGATTTATTGATTCAGCTTATGTAATGGCAAATTAAACTAATTTATGTTTTAGAAGATTGTTGCACGCACACTTGTACAGTGTTTTGAGAGGATAATGTTAAAATTCTGCGGTTACAGTTTGTCCATTGATTCAAAGGTTTTATGTTTGAATTGTATTAGGAGACTTTTAATGATTTTGAAAGGCTGCATTTCATTCTTGAGATTTTCATTCTCATTCATAACTTGAATGTGCCTGCAGACTAAAATCCAGGTGGATGGGGTTTAATTGTATTCATCCAGAGGGTTCTTGGCCTGGCGGGATTGCGCTGCTGTGAAACGATTTTCTCTAATAGGGCTTAAAATGTCTTAGAAACAAGAGTGAATTTCTTAGAAAATCAACTGTTTTGCTCTTGAAAACGTTTGACCTTGTGCCACTCTCTCCCATTCACTGTCTCTCAGCTTGACATACTCTCATCGGTCACTCTCATTGATAGACAGGCTCAATGGAGGAGCCGTAGTGGTTGATTTATAGCTTATTCAAGCTTTTTAAATATATCCAGTATAATATAGCAGTATGTTCTTCTTTCTCCTCTCTGGCCTACGCAGAACTAAACAGGTGGTGTTTCCACAATCATTCCTTGAGAGAAATGCTTGAAGGTGCACTGAGTAAATTCCTTTTGTTTTTTGCTGGCTGATATACAGGAGTCGCCTTCGACGTTATACTGACAACTAGTGGCATGATGTTGCAACTTGCAAAAACAAAAGGTGTCCGATGCCATTATAGAAATGTGCTATTCAGTCTGTCATTATTCAGTGAGTGTAAGCGTCCAACAATTAAGGTGTAACCCAGGTAATGTGTGTAGTTTTTAGCTTGTCATGTGATCTCAAAATGGCCACCCCCATGACCCTCTCCATGTAAAATAAAATGGGTTTTAGTGAGCTACTGATATAACTGGAATCATAAGTCAGTGACATGATTTTAAATCATGAGAGTGTAAATATTTTAAACGCATCTTTAGTTTTTAATTAGTGGATGTTAATTATGTCAATTTATCTCAGTTTAACAATTTATTTGTGGAGCACTTGTCCTAATACAGATGACTGCAGAGCAGTTTTACAAAAAAATGTACCTTACAAGAGAGCAAGCCAAAAGAGAAAACTTCTTAAAATGACTTCTTAAAACGTCTTTGTCATAGGAGTGCAATAGACTGTCGGTTGTATATGCTTGCATTATGATTGACAGGATTAGATGAACATGCTCCCCACAAACTCATTTGTGAAGGCTACACACGGGCACACAGAAGGCAGCTGTCATGCCTGAACAGAAGATCAGCTTACAGCATGCTTTGCGAGTCATGGAACACTCTGCTCTGCGCATATCATGTCCAACAACAGCTCTGACCCCTCTAATGGTGTAATACAAGTGTCCGTTATAGAAGAAAAAAAAACATATTATTGTTATATCAACATACATCCAGAAAGCAGTGATGATCTTGTGGATTGTAACTAACCTACATGATTTTTAAATTTGGAAATCATTGTTTTAAAGGGGTCCTATTATGCTATTTCACTTTCTCCAGCTTAGTTAGCGTGTAATGATGGTGTTTGAGCATAAAAAAAGATCTGCAGGGTTACAAAGCTCAAAGTCCACTCCAAAGGGAGATATTTTATTTAACAGAACGAACGGCTTGTTTGGACTACAAGTCATATGGTGCGCGTTCAAGTCCTCCTGGGAAGTTTGTACTAGGTGGGAAGTCGTGTTTACGATGGCAGGTGCGTTCAAGTCACTTTCGTCGGAGTAAGATGGCGGTGTACTACTTTCTATTAATTAATTACACAAAAATACAGCAAGGTTATTAAACTCTTCTAGAAAATGAAGAACAAAGAAATTACCATCAGGTGTGCTTTGTTTTTTATGTTTTTAATTAATTTATGAAGCCACTGCTAACTTTATTGTTGGGCTCGACATAAGCAATGGCCCGATGGCCCGGGCCCAGTAAAAGAGTATGTCGGGCTAGTTGATTGGCCAGTCACTTGCCCGCGCGGGCCAGTAACTGGCCATCAGCAAAACAAACAGCAAACGTCATACACAGTGTGGCGCGAAGAGTGTCAATGTTACTTCAGGTTATTTATAACATGTTAAAATGTCAAAGAACTACGAGGCTAATACGAGAAAGAGGACATTCCTAGTGTCATGGAAAACACAGTACACCTGGTAGTGATGGATGGGTACCGAAACCGATATTTTAAAAGACCGCTGTATCGATAAGCTCGGACGTTAGTTGCTGTCGGTACTGGAGAAATACATGTAGGCTATAATTTATTATTGCCATAAAGACGCTATCGTTTTTTTTTTTTTTTTTTTACCATCTCGCTGAGTCGCCAGCCATTTCTATATATAATAAAATTAAACCATTTGTCTGTGATGCATTTTGCTATTCGCGCAGTCAAGAAGAGAGCGAGAGAGAGAGAGAGAGAGAGAGAGAGAGAGAGAGAGAGAGAGAGAGAGAGAGAGAGAGATATCTCACGCGTGCCACAGCGCGCACAACACCTGACGGAGGACAGAACTAAACATTCAAGTTATGGTTACACTTTAGATCTGTGATATTAGTATGATTTTATTTTAGATTTCGGCTTCCAAAGATTATAGAATATAGTTGAGGTAAAACCATTAAAAACTGCATTCTGTCTAGCGCAACGTCCTTCCCATCACAGCAGTCGGCACGCTGTCATTTCTCCTTAACTCAAACTTTAAGACAGAATCAGCACGATCGGTGATTGTTGTAAAATGCAGTCTCTTCTGTTGCTAAATTGCGGGGCGCGTTTAATAATAAAAAAAGAGTTATTAAAAGCACAAAAATCGGCTAAAGAGATGCTGTTCCCAATGCGGCGCGCGCTCCGAAACAGACCGCAAAGAGACAAGTAAATTATACTTTGGGCTTCATGTGCTAAACGATCAAATGTACACAAAAATATGTCAAAATGACTGGCTTGGAGATTCACTTAAAAAGTGTATGTCTAAAATGGACGCAGTTATGGAAATAGTTGGGAGAAAATATGGTGCATCAGTAGACTATTAGATCTGCACTCGTTCTTAAAGGGGAAGGTCTAATAAACATGCGGACGATTTACTACATGTATATTTACTACATGGTGATTTACTACATGTATGGCGCATGATAAACATGCGCCATTACTGCGAATCAAACAACAAAAGGCAAAAAGAAAATCACTCACAGCTCTTGAATGAATAACTTTAGCTTTAATAAGTAAGATGAGGAGACTGAGAAAAAAAGAGAAAGTGATCGAGATGAGGAGAGAGCAGGTATTGACAAATAATCTACTGGACGCTGAAATTTGGTTATTTTTGCATGTCTCCAGGGGCTCGCTCTTAATTCCTGAACTCCCTTCACTGTTTTGATTAATCCTAATGTATACAATAAATACAGTTTAATGGAAAAGTGCTTTTCCTTGTATTTCTTTCAGGGCCAGTCAAAATATAGAAGGGGCCAGCAAAACTGATCTACTGTCCCCGGGATTTTTTTTTATGTTGAGCCCTGCATTACATTGTTATATTATAATGCCATCATATTCTGAGCAGGCAATTAGCTTACTGCTCTGTAAATAGAATAGCCTGACAATTTCAATGCTAAATACCTTTTAGTATTGTGGTATTCCGCCATATTTCTCACTGACATGCCCCCAACTCGTAAAGATCAGGGCTTAAAGAAAATCCAGAGCTTCCTACTCGTATTTACCACATTGTGGTGGCGCTCATGTGCGTTCAACTCGTAAATACCAATTCATTTAAATTATCCCCGCCCACAGAATACGCAACAAAGTTGGTGAGGCCTGGTTAAGCTGCATTAGAGAAGATTAAGAGTGTTGTCACTGTTTTTTTCCAACGCTGAAAAGGATCCTCTTAAAGCTAACGACCTTAGAGTTAAAAAATTTTTTAAACATAGTTCCTGAACATTATCACTTGTTTTTACAGAGAACAGCAGTCAGACAGACAGACAGTGGCGCAAAAAGTGGGTATGCGCTATATGCGGCGCATAGGGGCACCATGGGGGGCGCCAAAGCGATGGTAATTTTTTTTTTTTTTATATATAAAAATTTGATTAAAAAACAAATATATATATATATATATATATATATATATATATATATATATATATATATATATCGTCGCTGTCCGATGAAAACCGCGTATGTCCATTTTGCCGATTTTTTTATTTTTCGATGGATAGAATGTCCAGATTCATTTCCGTATACAGTATGCTTCACATTATCTAAATGACCAATGCAAAGTTGTGAAATCATGTCATCTGATTTCCACGTATATCCATTTGCTGTCAAAGCTGTCAATCACGCCGCGTATCTCCCGCCCTGTGGAGGCATCTCGCCGGTCTCGGGAAGTTCGTCTCTGGAAGCTCAGCATTGGATAGCCGAATAGCTAACACTGTGAGGTAAAGTATCAGCAAACGTTTGTTTTTGACAACTGTTCTCAAGTTATTATATATTCACAACTGTTATTTACCGGTAAATGGTCTAGATGAAGTAATTGTCCACAGGCTTACTTAGTTCTTCACAGATTAGCTTGCTTGCTAGTATGTAAATAAACTTGGTCTCATTGATAAGATTTATACTTTTTTTTTTTAGTCAAACTGATCAAATTATAGCGGAGCAGAGGGATGATTTATAACGACAACTTTTGATGAATTTATGAGAAATCTACAGACGCAAACAGACAAAGTGTAGTAAAAGAAAGACCTAAATGTGTATTTCAGACTTTTTTTTCACCACAAGTCTGAAAGAAGACATGTTATTGAAGACAAATATCCCAAAATCTCAAAATTGACTGGTGAAAAAAAAACGATGTTTTTGCCTGCCGTGTCTCGCCTTAATAAACTGAGCGTAGCCTATTCATCTGTTATCTGAAACGCGACTTGGTCATTCTAATTAATGATCGGAAGAACGCGTATCGACCACCGTTACTGTAAAATATGCACGTATGTCCATTTAAACTCGATTTTGGTCAAATGTGGATTATATCATTACACTGGCAAGAATATGGTTACATTTAAAGATGCCATACCAAGTATTACAACGCTACGTTCAACTGCTGTAAAATTACGGTGTTTTTTTCACTTCCTGAAAAGTAACCGTTTTGGACATACGTGAGTTTCATCGGGCAGCGACGATATATATATATTGTACTTTCTTTATGTAGCTGCTGTTGTGCGTTTTTAAATCATTTCTGCATTTCTTCAATGTTATATAAAATTTTAGAGGACTAATAACAGGCTAGAGGCGCCCTCATGGAGAAGGGGCGGGGTAATATCGCGAGCGGGCGGGGGCGCCGTGAGCGCTGAGCGAGCAGGTACGAGTAGTGAGTTGTCGTCTAAAAATGCAAAAAATGTTGCTGCATACCCCTCTGACACTGGGTAGTTGCGCCCCTGCAGACAGAGTACGCCCAAAAGCTTCTCCAGCAAGATGTAACTTAACATTAGCCGTTCCTATTTTGTCAGGACAATCTGTGGTTTATGGATCACAACTTGTAAATATGTCTTATTATTTGTAGTTGTGTTTCTAGTTGCTATGATAGCTATGATGTAACGAAGGGCAAAGCTTGCCTCGACTAGCTTGCTAACATTACTGTAGATGTAGTGTTTACTGTAGCTTTTGTAAGCTCCTGCTTTTGGAAGACTCATCGCCATTATCCATGATTTTGTGATTGATTAAAGGTACAATATGTAGGATTTTTCACCACCAGGGGTCGCTAACCTCTTACAATAACAAAGGCATATATTGATGACTCAAAGCATTAAGCGAAATTATGGATCTTGTGGTCAAGCTGATGGATCTTTAATGGATGAGTGAATACATTGATGTTTTTAACGTGACTGGGATGAAGCAGGGCGTGATTGCTAATGAGAGAGACGTATACCAGCACCACACGCAGCGCGAGTCCCACGGATATAAAGGAATAAGGACATTTCATTCTACCGAACTACACGCAAGTGCTGAATAATACTGACACAGGTCAATTTATTAGACGAATTAAACTTGAGGTAACGTTAACGCAGCGCTGTTTCACTTGCTCTAACAGTTACACTCAAGGCCGGCTCTGTAAATCTGGGGGCCCTAAGCAGGATAATGTTGGGGCCCTGCCTTGCAGTAAATAATGGAGTATTGCCACCCCAAACCGGAAACTCTATACAATCTAGCCCCAATCTAACAAATCTTCAATAAAGTTGTTGCATATACTACAGGTGTTGCTGGAGTCTCGATCTTTGAACTTATTTTCCCTTTTCCACACTTTAAAAAGAGGGAGAAGTTGGACCAGTAATTTCTTTGCTTCCTTCTAAAGGGATTTAAACATATTCTTCTTTTTTATTTTTTCTGCTCCCGATGGATAGACTCGTTTCATTTTTTTCGGTCAAATTTCCAAGTCCAGGGAAGACAACGATCTGACACGGTTGGTTGACTTAACGCAGTGGTTCTCAAACTTTTTCGGTCATTCCCCACTTTGGACAAGGGGGAATTTTCAAGCCCCACCTGCCCCCATCGCCCCAACACAATGCTAATGAAATACGCAACAAGCTTAAAATGTTCCAATTTATTGAAGTAACAAGTAGTATCTAAATACAAACTCACTATCTACATCAAATAACAACAGCAAGTTAAAAAATAAAGAAAATAAAAGTGCAGCGGTTTCATTACTTGCATGGAATTTAAAAATAGAGAAAATAAATGTGCAGCTGTGTCAAAATGTTAAAAAAAGAAAAGAGAAATCCATTTGGCAAGACAGGTCTATTTAAAAAAAATTAAATAGACATAACATAGGCTACTCTGTTTGATATGGGATTAAAATGATGGGCAGAGTATGAGATATAAACTAAAGATGAATTATTTCAATATTCCTTGAGCGGAGAGCGCATTTCTGAATATTCCTCGGCTCGCTCATTCCGCTCAGGGTCGCGCGCTCAACCCTGCTGGCTCGAAAATATGTGGAATAAGGGCTGCCTCCGACTAAAGTTTTTTTCTAGTCGACTAGTAGTTGTTTATTTAAGCCATTAGTGGACAAATCGCCCCTTTATATTGATTTAAAAACTGAAATAGGCTATACAGGATAACGAGTGTTATAAAGCCGCACTCAAGCACACGAATCGGCAAAAGTATAGGCTAATGATTATGAATGTGTAAAAAATAGCAAGGAGACATTTACTTGTTTATTAATAAACTGGTGTTTTCTGCGTCGCTACAAAGATGAAGTTGACGACGCGGACTCGCCATGAACGAATAAAGATATAAAGGCATAAAAAGGAAAATTTCCTCCTGTTGGCGCGCCCCACCTGTCACGTGGGCGCGCCCCACACTTTGAGCGGCGACGCCGGCGACTACCATCTGTAGTTAGGGGGCCCCCCTAGTGGCGGTGGGGCCCTAAGCAGCCGCTTAGTTCGCTTATAGGGAGAGCCGGCTCTGGTTACACTATCACACTAAACGGCATTTGAGTGTGTTGAATGTTGTTAGTTAGGTTGTTTGTTGGCTATATGAGACTAGCAGTAAGCTAGATCAACATTAGAATAACATACAGATTATATTCTAAATTTCATCATGTTGAACTATAACATTGATTAGTTTTATGTACATTTGCTCACCTGTCTAATAAAGTATGCAACACTCGCGTCTCTGTCAAGTCGAAGTTAGTAACGCGGATATGACGCCATTGACTGGCGACTCCTCACCCCTGCTCACACGTCCCGTTTCCTTGGTTAAAATCGCAATTTTCTCACGATTTACAAATAGTTGGAAACATTTATATTGTAAGTAATCAACTAAACAAAATATATAAGATTTGCCTAGTGGTTTTTGGATATTTTACTGCAAAAATCCTACATATTGTACCTTTAACGTTACTGTTTGTATTACCATAGTTTTCTGACAAATAAGATTAACATTAAATGGTGCATGGTGGATAACATTCGTATCTATAAAAAATTGCAAAAACAACATACCACTCTGAAAAGTCCTGTGGAATCCGTGCTTTAAATCCGTTCTGCACTATCCTTTTGTTAGTTAATATGACAGTCTGAATCAGGCTCGAATTGGTTTGAAATTGACGCCATGGTATGGCGGCATTATAATGTCAATAATCGCGAGAAGATTTGAGATCCTCGCGGAAGGAAATGAGATCCGCGCGCGCACAAGCGAAAGCCGGTGCAAACGAATATTACTTTTACTAAATTAATTATTAAATTATCTGAATAGTTCTGCCAATGATTACAGCTCATGGAAATCAAAACTCTATATCTCAGAATATTAGAATAAAGAATGTATAATACAGAAATATCAACCAGGGAAGAGCCTTTAATCTCTCTACTACATGAACTTAGGAAGTGAAATAAATTCATGTTTTATTACTGAAAAATTATAAAGTCACAGTTGAACAGTAATATAAAGTTTTTCCATGTTTGAATAATTTGGCACACAGTTAAATAGTACAGCCAATCACAGAGGACAGGAACTGTAACCAATCATGTGTTGTGAAATGATGCCGACTGGATCCGCCCACCTACTGCCAAAAAGATTAACGCGAGCGAGCGATCAGGTTAAAGTTTCGCGAGCAGCAGAGCAAGGACTTGTACATGGGATGTTGCGCGCGCTTAAAGTACAGTTTTCTCCTCGCGGGTTACAATCCTGCTCGCGCAAGCAGAGAAATTCTGCGCGCAAAAGTAATATGCGCACGTGCGGCTTTTGCTTGTGCGCGCGCGGATCTCATTTCCTCTCACGAGGATCTTATTTCCTCTCGTGAGGATCTCAAATCTTCTCGCGATTATTGACATTATAATGCCGCCATAAATCTTCCAGAGGAGTTATGAGTGAGGATACACGGATGTATCCTTTGCGGAAGTGTTTTATCGGCTAAAAGTGACTTGCGTATCAATTCTCCTCCCACTTCACATCGGTCACAATAATTTTTATTTATACTTTACCTTTGCAGTTTATATAAACCACACATCACACATATTTCAACCGGGTATCGTGCTTTATTATTATTTATTATGAATAAATATTAAATATTATTATATATTATATAAATATTATCATAATTATTATTATTATTTATTATGAATTTCTTGACCAAACTTCAACAACATAAGGGCAGATCCTTTGTGCGCTGCTGATGACGCTGTTAAGTGACGCTCAAGTGATCAAGTATTCCAATATATAAAAAAGCTTCCTCCGTCTTCCTTTTCTTTCCTTGCAGCCTTCCCTCGCGTCCTACCGGGGGTGGAGCTGAGACGCGAGGAAAGGAAACGAGGATGCACAAATAAGAATTGAGAAGCTCCCCGTCAATTCATTTTTCTCAGTGCGAAGTCTTGACTTGTGTTCCACAGCATTACTGAGCCTTGTTTCCGTGTTGTTCCTGGTGTTTAATTTCTGCCCTTATCCTGGATTTCTCGTTCCTGTCTTGTGTAACTGACGTAGTCTGATTCTTATACACTATATGCCATAGTAAAAGTATTTTAGAAGTAAAATACCATCTAAAAGTACCTTTGTTTAATTAATGCACTGTAATTTAACTGTAAATATGATCAATAAGTTATGACAACATACTGTATATTTTTACATTGCTTTAACTCGTCTAGCAAATAAGTTATACAAGATAATTTTTTTTTATGTAATTTCAATTGAAATGACTTAAACACCCAAGTTGATTGTACTTAAGGCAGCAACTTTTTACAGGTGCAGCTTATGGCCATGATTTTAGCATGTCAAGGTTGTTTAATTGCTTTTATTTTTATTTTATATTTGAATAAAATATATTTTCAATAAACATAATTTAAATAAAATTCCTATGTTATTATTTAAAATATAAAGTAATATATTGCATATATTTTAGTGACATTTTATTATTTTATTTTCATGGCATATTCAGGGTGGTACTAGCCTTGAATATGGTCAGGGTTTATTATCCCTTACATATTAAACTCATACGGAGCATTTGAACTCATTGCCAGTGCATTGACTTTTAAAACATTCTCATTCCCAGTTCAGCCACTTTCAAATCGACCTGAAATGTAATTCACAGCTCCACATCCCTATCTCCACTTCCACATCTAACCTAGGCTATTACCTAAGTGAGATTTGTGCTGCATTACAGGTGGAACTGATCCCAGTGTTTTAATACAGTCTATTTGCTCAATTATGGAATACAGTATACGCATTAAAATGTAGACACGTGATGAGAAGTGGTTATGTGTTATTTTTATGATCAGCAGGCTGTTATCGTAGTAGCTGAAGCATAAGTGCTATCCTGTGTTTTTTTTTTCCAGTCAGATAAGCTTGTATAGAGTGAGAAGTGAAAGCGTGTAGATTGGGTCCGCTGGGCTGTCAGCTAGCCGGCTTCACAGTGGGAGTCAGGCCCTTTTGCCTTCTACCATTCACCTCTCCATCTTCCTTACCTGTGCCCATCTGGTGAGATCACCCCTTACTCTGTCCTTTCATCTTCCCCTTGCCCTCTCACATTCATTTCCACCAGTTCTTTTCTTTTTATCACCTCTTCCCCTTTCTTATAGCCTTTCTGACTTTCTTTTGCTTCAAATGTGCTTTCATTTGCTCACTTTAAAGCAATAGTTCACCTAAAGATGAAAAATCATCATTTAGTTATTGACCATCGTTTTGCTGTGCTCTATATTCTAAATCTTCTGAAGTAAAATTTGTCATTTCACTGTGCGCTTCATGCAGTTATTGAATTATTCACACTTCCCTTGTGCATTTTTGTGGAGCACACACAAAATATGTTGTTGAATGTTGGTAACCAAACAGTTTCGGTTCCCATTGACTTCCATTGTATTTTTTTTTTTTTTTTTGTCCACGCATTGGAAGTCAATGGGAACCAAAACTGTTACCAACATGCTTCATAATATCATCTTTTGTGTTCCACAAAAAAAAAAGTCTCACAGGGTTTGGGATGACATTGGTGGTGAGTGAATTTTAATTTATAGGTGAACTATCCCTTTAACTGTTCCTTTTTTCTCTCTTTCTCCTTGGCTGTCCTCTGTCTCACACCTGTCAGAGAACATAACATCTGTGAAAGAATCAAATAGATGCATGCAGTTCCTATTGGATGTGTTAGATTGAATTAGACAGAGCAGGTAAACAGAGGTCTGTGCTCTTTGATTAGAAGCAAGAGAGTGAGTTTGTCACATGAATCAGTGAAGTATATCCTAGAGTGACAGGTGTGTGATGTTATGCAATGATTCAGTGATTTCGAACACATTTAGACAGAATGAGACAATGATGTGCTGGTGTTTGCGGAGTGAATTGCAAAATATTTCTGTAATGCTCCTCTGTGAGCTCTTATTAGTACTAGAGTTATAGTTAGAGAGAACGATTTAAAGACACTAAAGATAACTATTTTGATCTCTATCATCGTATGTATTTCACTGATAAGTGCTCGCACAGATTTTTTTCATAATTTACAGTTCATTTACGTTTTGTAAACGGAAATTAGTGAGAGTCTAATCCTGTCATTTTTATGGAATAAATAATGCCTTTCATATTCAGTTTTTTCCCCCCCAAACATTCATGGTATTCACATTTAAGATTCACATTTAAGTTGTTTATAAATTTAATATCAAAACTTTATTGAATTCTTTTTTAAATCAGCATTTAATTCATTCTTCTAGACCTTATGTAGCCCCGCCCCTTTTCTGCACTGTGTTCTTTATTCCAGTTTGTATTTCCACAGCATAAAGGTAAGATCTTATGGATTTATGAATGAACCGCTCACTTTAACATCTTCCTGGTCTACTGACATTTTATGATGACATTCGTTTCAAACATTACAATGCTCAGGATAACTTTCATTAACTCTGCAATAAGTAAATCCACTTCACCAGCTAATTACTCTTCGACAGAGATGCCATAGAAATATACAGAGCTACTACTAAAGTATAAACAGAACATTCTAAAGATGGCTGTGCACTTGTTTTTCTGGCGCAGAAGGTATGGCTAAGTCTGAGAAAATATGTTGGGCACAGTAATCCAAGAAACAACCATGTCCCCCAAATACGGTTTTATATTGGTCAGAATGATTCCCAGTCAGTTTTGCTTTCTCACTGCTTTATAAGAGAGATCAGAATATTAATTATACATTTAATCAGTCTTTTATGCATCAGTAATGAATTATTTGACACCTCATCTCATGCAGACATCAGATTCAGACTCACAAATTCAGTCTATCAGAATGCATAATGTACCTACTTTGACATGATGCGCCATGTTTTTTTAAGACCAATAAATTAATTTATCAATTTGTGACAGTACTGAGTTATGATACTGTATCGAGAAAGAGTAAAAAAAAAAAACATTTTCCATAGAAAAAAATGTATTTTAATATTTTTGACATGCTAATTCATGTTTTCTTAATTTTCTCTTCAGTAGTCCTTGTAGAATACTTGAGGTGAAAATTATAATCAAGGATAATTTGTAATCGGGTTACTTAAGCTCCTCAAAGTCAATCTCCAATCAAGCCCAGACACCGTCAGGAAAATACCCATGACATTAGAACTGAGAGCTGCTGTGCTGCGGTCCTCTTTTAGTATCCTGCGTGTCGGTACTACTCAGGTATCAGGGTGTCAAGTATGAAGGTTAGATGTAAGTAACGGTCAAAGTAGGTGAAGTCTGCTTAGTGACTCTGGACTGTTTGGGTTCTCCTCAACCTGTTTGTAGCATTAGACGGTTAGTCGGTCACCTACTGCTGTTCGCACTGCCAGAGATGAGTGTCCTAGGATCAGCACTTCTTTTCTGCTGCATATCTAATGGATTTAAATACAGGATGTTATTTAAAAAAAAACAATCAGTTGTTAATTTAATTAATTATCAGTACCATAACAAGTGCACACGCGTATCGTTAATGTGTGAGAAATATGTAAAGTGGGATTTCTTATATTTTTGAAGAAGTAAAATTAAGTATGTTAATGATATGGTCTTCTTAATTTCGGAAAATATTTGAAAGAATTAAATAAAGGAGACAGTTTTGGTATTTTATTTTGTGCCCAGTTTTGAGAAAGTCCCTCGATTCTTTCTAAATTGTTATAATACTCTATAACAATGCCCATTTCTTATATTTGTCATTTTACATTTACTTGAAATGTTTCTTGCATTGTTTTTGTTTTTTATAAGTTACATCAAAACATTTCGAACCATGTGAATTACAAAATATTTTTAACAAATGCTAATAAAAAAGAAGTCTAAATTATGAAATAAACATATAAAAATGCAGGGACAGTCAGAGGTCATAAAATATTACTCGCATTTTGAGTCATCCTTTTATTTTTAGTTACATTTTAATAGATCAATTCATTTAAATGAATTAGTCGCTCATCATCTCTCTCTCTCCCCCCAACTTAGTTAGACTAATTATCTAAAATAATCATAATAAAAAAGTTTTTTATTAGATTCTAGCTAAATCTTACTCAAGGCTCGGTTTTCTTTATTTGTAAAATGCTGTCATCCAGTGGCCAGTAAGGTGTACTTTCGTCTTAAATGTTTTTGGCACTCTTACCACTGTTGCTGGTAATTCTTCACACTACCAACCCATTATCTCTTAACAACCATGTCCCTTTGCATGATTTAAATGAAAACGTTTTCCTTCTTATTTAATCACAGGTATAATCATCATGGCTCCTGAGGCTAGTTTAGTGAATTAAGTGAAGTCAAAGACATTTCATTTTGAATCTTATTAGGTTCTTATACGTTTTTGGACAGATTTTTGTCTACGGATATTGTCTACGGTTTCGTTTATTTCACACTGAGTCATCCTCTGCATTCACACCCCCCTGTTCGACTCATTCTTTCTTTTACTTTTACCTTATTCATCAGCTGTACGGCAGACAGATCTTCCCCTGCACTGCCATTGTCTGCTCTGTTGCCTCCACACTTGTGAATTGTTTTGTCTTGTGTCGAAGTTTACTCTGTTTAACGTCATGTGTCTCTCCACAGCTTCATTTCCCTATCATGCGCAAGTAAGCATTTTAAAAGTTCACGATGACGACCGATCTGTGATCTTTAAGGGATTTTTTATGATGACTAAAGTTTGGGATGTTTTGTAATCCTATAACAGAGAACACATTTTCTTCTCATCTATGGTACTATTTTTACTATGTGTTACGAAACTTAATGTGCTAGATGTTCCACATGCTCATAAACAAAACAAAAAACGTTAAAAATAAAGCCATGGCCCTTCCGTCACCCTATACTTGGTGCTCTATTCACTTGCATTCATATCCATGTGAAGGAAATGCAAGACCGGAAATTCAAGCTCATGCAGTTTTGTCTTCCACTGCAAAGTTCAAATATGATAACCTCTGACCTGTGAATGAATATAGGACTTAGACATTTGACCAATAGAGGATCTAAGCGTCACAAAGTGACCTTTTGGCAGAATTCACGTAACATATATTACACACTGAAAAGCTGCATGTTTTGCAGTGTTACTTGGTCGGAAGTTTGCGTGTTCATAGTAAATGTGACCACAACTTAAGAAACTCATTACACAGAAAACTCTTCAACCACAAACTATCATCTTTCTCTTTTTGTGTCTAAAACTCATTGAGTCTTTTAGCTGTCTATCAAACTTTTATGCAAACATAGTATGGACAGAACATACTATATATATATTAAGGATGCATTGATATTACAATTCTGGCAAATGTGATTAGCTGATCATTATTTTGATCAATTTTACCCATAACTAATATGGACAAAACATACCATATAGAAAGATAAAAATTCTGTCAGATGTGAAATCAAATCAGCATATTAGAATGATTTCTGAAGGATCATGTGACACTGAAGACTGGATTAATGGCTGATAAAAATTCAGCTTTGCATCACAGAAATAAATTACATTTTATATTAAAATAAACTATTATTTTAAATTGTAATAATATTTCACAATGTATTTTTATCAAATAAATGCAGGCTTGATGGGCATATATAAGAGACTTCTTTCAAAAACATTAAAAATAGTCATGTTTCCAAACTTTTGACCGGTACTATATAAATATATATACTATATATTTAAGAAATTGTTTTATTATAGACTTTAATTATGTATATATATATATACAATTATAGTCTAAATAAAAATAAAACAATTTTAAAAATTACAGTAGAAAAAAATTATATAAAAATTACATTTAGTATTATTACATGTATTATGGGTTATAAATGAAAGTGGGCAAAGATCATTGAAATGTTAAACTAGAGGAAGTGAGTATGCCAACATCGACCAGTTCTGATAAAAAAAAAATATCTGTAATATAAGTGCTATGGTTGATATAACAAATACACTTATCCTTGTCTGATTTCAGCAGTTTATATATGTTAGAACCTTGCAATGATCATTAGCAATGTAATTATGGGATAACATTCCAATTATGTGTAGTCATTGCTCATGCTTTTTGTGTGTGTGTGTGTGTTTGCTTTGATGTAAGTTGCTTTGAACAGTCATTACAGTTCATAAATATTACAGTTCATCACTGAGCTGGAACATGTTTCATTTAAAAAAAGTTGCAAAGAGATCCAAACCATTTAAACACTTCTTCAAATATATTCCGACCATGGTGTGAACAGTATGCAGAAAGAGATAAAATCATGTTAACGACCCTTCTGTAATGTCGAATGTGAAATCTTTTGTCTGTGTCTTCTCATTTGTTCAGACATTCCAAGTCCTTGTTTCGAGCTCCGCCCCGGGTTTCATGTGCGGCCGCGTTCTCTTGCCTAGAGCTTAGTTGAGTGGTAGCGCAGCTGGACTTCAAAAGGAAGTGGCTGTGCGGTGAAGTTGAGCTCTGTGGGAGGGCACAAGTGTTAGGGGAGACGCTACTAGAGCACGCACAACAGCACAGCGGTGTGTCTCAGGGCCATGCTCCGCAGGTCGCCCTGCCACAGAGGCAGGGTTCATTTTGACTTCAGTGAGGAGGTTGTAAAGAGGCTGCACACCTCCACCTTAAGGTTAGAACTAACACCCTCTTTTTTCTGTCTTTGTTATGTCTCAGAGTCTGTCTGGTTCACATGCTCTCTCTCTCTCTCTCTCTCTCTCTCTCTCTCTCTCTCTCTCTCTCTCTCTCTCTCTCTCTCTCTCTCTCTCTCTCTCTCTCTCTCTCTCTCTCTCTCTCTCTCTCTCTTTGCTGGCTTATTTATGTGGTCACTGCAGCTATGTATTTACGTGCTAAGGACTACTTTAAATATGAGCCAGTACTACTTGCCCATCTATCCGCCTATGTTACGAATTTCTGTCCCTTTCCTCTGGACCCTTGTCACACAGCAATCAGGTGTCATCTCCTGTTGTGTATCTTTTCTTTTGAAACATCTTCGTCTGCAGTATCACTTCTATACATTTTCTCTTTCTCCCCCCTTTTTTCCATGCTTCTTTTTGAGTTCATTGTGATGATTTATTGTTGCTCAAGCAGTTTGCAAGTGTGTTTGTAAGTAAACTGAGCTCTGTGTTTATACGAGAGTCAAATTGTTCACAGCTGTTGTAAATTTTCCTTCATCAAGTCTATTGTGTGCATGCATTGGATCAAGCGTTACATGCTCTTTGTGCTCGTGATATCAATTGATACATTCAGCTCCACTGTAATTTCACACCTGAGATCTGTTCTTGCTTGACATTGTCTGGGTAAACATCACCACACCGCTTTAGCTCAATTCCAAACCTATAAGCTTCCCAGATGACATTTTGCCCTAATTGGAAAAGAAAGATTGGGTTTAAGTATCCTTGCGTAAGAAGTTTAGAAACAGTTTTATTTTATTTTAGTGTGAGTGCACTGTTTCTTCAGTTATGAATATGTCTTTGTGTCAGTCTGTAATGCGTGTTTATATACACTTTAAATGTCAAACACATGCATGAATGAATGAGTGTGTGAACATCTGTGTTTATGCACAGCATGGCTCTGACGTCCGGGAAGGGTGTGTACAGGTGTCCAATGACTCCATGCCAACAAAGATAATCTCCACGTTGAGTGGATTTTGTGTATTTACTAGTGTATTACTAGTTGCCATATAAACACTATATAGAGAAAAATTGCTCCAAAATAAAAAAAATCTTTGGAAGATATCTCTGAACATTTATTTAACCATAGCAAATGTTAGAGTAAAATTTTCATCTGTTTTTTTGTGTTTATTTAAAATTAGACAAATCTGATATTATTTTAATCTTAAATCTGTTACTCAAGTTGAGATGCTGATCTAACCAGCAGAAGACACCAACTGGGTTTACATCCTTGCGCAGGTTTTTGTTGTTCCCCCAGTTGCGCAGGGTTGCGTTGCAATGTGCCCCTATTAGAACTATGCTTCTATTCTATACTTTTATGAATTCTATTGAGAAACCATGCGAAAAAGGTGAATAAAGATATTATGTTTTGAACTATGCTTTCTAGCTGTGTTGTGTTTGTTGTCAAACTTAAAAAATAGTTTAGAATTAATTTAAAAAAATGCCATTATTTAATCTAAAAAAATTAATAATTGTATTTTGACAAAATATTTTAGTTGGTCTTGTATATGTTTTTTTATTAGATCAGATAACATTTTAAGCTGTCATATGTAGGGTTGCAAAGGGGCGGAAAGTTTCCGGTAAATGTTTCATGGGAAGTTAAGCTGGGGAATTTTGGAAATATTCCATATTAGAAACTTTCCATGGGAATTAATGGGAATTTAGGGGAACTAACTGGGAATTCATTGTAATGTAATCGACATTTAAATACATATAATTTATAGCAAAACAATACATTTATAGTTTGTAAAATACACAATGGTGTCTATGGAAGCAGCAATAACTCATTCAAATGATATTTGACGACGGTTTTTATTCATATCAGAGACAGTGTAAATAACTATAGTCAACTCTATTTTCAGTTCACCGGCCACTTACTTTCATGTATTTCGGGAGAAACTGATGAATTCACTCGCTGTAATAACTTAAATCCAACAGACAGGAATCTCTGAACTGCGGCCCAAACACGGCGCCCATCTCACGTTACAGATCAAGATAACTTAAAGGTTTTTTTAAACTACAAAACAAACTCACTTACACATATTTGAGAATCGGAATAGAAGATAGTTTATGACATGGTAAGCAAGTTTGTTAATATTTAGAAATAAAAGCGCTAAATCTGTCATACAGCGCTATTTTGGCTGTTGTGAATCACGTGCCAAGCATGACGCGTCACCATGGAAACCATGGGGGGGACATCGCGATGTCGGCTAAACTTCGTGATGATATCGTCCATCGGCCCAACCCTAGTAAGAATACTAATGCAATGGCATGAACAGATATATAAATAGTAGCTAAACAAGTTGAATGATCTTGAAAACATATTGCAGGAGGCAGAGAAAAACAGCCACATGAGGTAGCTGCTAGCTAGCATCTGCCTTATGTGGTAAATAAAGTTATGCTAGCTTATTTAGCATCTAACTAGGGATGGGACGATTACCGGTTTCACTATAAACCACGATAAAATGTACTGACGGTTAGTATTATCGTTTAAAATTTAATTATCACTAAAACCGTGTTTGATTATCGCGATTTTAATAACTCACTATAAATCATGTCCACAGTCTGACGCAGGGGCGTGGCACGCACAGTTGCGTTTTTTTTTTTTATTCGAGAAGGAATGGCGGAAGGCAGTGACCGTGCTCTGGAGATTTTCCAGCCTTTTAAAGCCACACTGTGGAACTTTTGGCCACTAGTGGCGCTCGACCTGTAATTTTCCCCTAGAGGCCGCAGCACTGTCGCAAAAGTCAACAAACAGTTAACTGGTCAGCCTCCCGTGTCTTTAGATTGTGTGTGTGCAGACAGTAGTTGACTTGTTGGTTGAAGAAAGATAATCGATTCACTATTGAACAAAATAATTATATAAATATAAGATTAATAATATAAATTATATAAAGAAAATAAATTTAACAAAAGTACACAGAAAACAATGTGTGATCAGGTAAGTCGCATAGACAAGGGTTGCCCAATTCTGCTCCTGCTGATCGTCTGTCCTGCACAGGTCATCTCCAACCCTAATCAAACACACCTGAAGCAAACAATTAACGTCTTCAGGATCTCTTTAAAATTAAAGTCAGGTGTGTTTGATCAGGGTTGGAGATGAAATCGCGTAACAAAACTGATGTAACTCACAACATACTGCCGTTATTTGTAGGCTTCAGTTTGTTTGTCCTTTTACACACATACAAATATGAGCTGAATGCAAAAAAATAACGGCAGTATGTTGTGACTTATATCACTTATAGCATCCTACTAGCTACCAGATTGATAATTCGCTACTCTACTAGCATTCCTTGATACATGAAGTTAAATGGAGGACAAGATAGATTCCGTAACATGGCCAGACAGACAACAAATTAAAAAAAATAGAGATATTGTGCAAGCGATATATATTAAACTTACTAAGTTGGTCCAAAAGCATGACGGCCAGGTCAGCATCGGTCGGGCACCCCTCCTCCTCCTTTAGCCAGTGAGCGAACGCTGGACCAATGTTTATCCTCGTCCTGGCTTTTAGTTTATCACTCTCCCTTTTTCTTTTTTTTGTGTCCTCTTACAAAATCTTTGCCTTCTTCCGAGTAACTGTTGGTTCAGCCATGACGACAACATGCAGACGGCAATCAAATGCGAGTTGAGCTCTCACGTTAGAATTTGGGGAAGTGACGTATGCCGTAAAGTGGTCGAATTTTGTAGTTCTTTTTGTGCTCGGGTTCCTACCCGTAACCCGAAGTTACATAGTGCTAGTAAAAGCGATACAGACACCTTCAGGCTACGGCAGACGTGTCATTCAACCTATTGTAAGTCGATGTACCATCTCAATGGGTTTTGGATATATATTATAAAGGTTGAAAAGTTCCACAGTGTGCCTTTTAAGAGGACCAAATCTGAGGTGTGGTCATATTTTGGTTTTTACAAAAGTCCTGAGGGAAACTTAATCGAGGATGGTCACCCTGTCTGCAGAACATGCACAAAGTAGCTGCAATAGAAACACTTCAAATCTGCCGAGTCGTCTTTGTGTGACCATCACCTAGTGTTGTATAGCGAACGCAAGGCAAGTTAACTTTGACCCCAATACCAAAACTACATCTGGGAAATAAGTGGGCACAAAATGTTATTTTGAGTTGAAATATTTTATCTCACTCACTTGAAATAAACGTGAAGCTTCCGCAGAGAAAAGTTCTCACCAAGTGGCTTTGAGCCAAAGACGAACGAACACGTTCAATTAAGAGTGACATTTATGAGATCATAATGTATATATTTATTTTACACTTATTATACCGATTCTTTTTTTTACCACATAATTACGGGGATATATTTAATTGAGATTAATGTTTTAACTCTTACCTGTTAAATCTTGTCCAGACCAGATGACCACAACAATATTATCAAACTCTGTAAATAATAAATCATCTCTGATTTAATTTTCAATACAATCAAAAACGGAGACTCAAGAGTCAAGTTGTATTTGAATGAAACAAGAGCACGCGTGATACATGGCTGTGATGCGTTGCTATTGACGACGGTCATTATAAGGAAGGAAATGCAGCAGAATAGAATCTTGCTGTAAAAGTGCATAGAGCTGCTTGTTTTATTTGTTGTTTGTAGATTTATTAAATGTACATTTTTTTTTATGTTTTCAGTGTGAGCATAAGAGAGAACACTTTCATCTCGTATTAACAAAACTAATATTGATTATCACGATAATTTTGGTCACTATAATCGTGATATGAAATTTTCATACCGTCCCATACATCTAACTTATCAGCATTGCTAGATGAATACATTTGTATGTGATATTTGCAATTTAAACATTTAATAAATATATTTCCCCATAATATCATCAAAACTTACTTCACTTTGTTTAGTCCACAGGCTCAAATGTGTGCCTTCAATAGTCTTGTGCTTTGGGCTTCTGTACATGTGATGGAGGCATGCACAGTGCCAGTAGGGGGTGTGGTCTCAATAGCCATGCAGTAAGCAGTGTTCTATGTGCATGTGATTGAGGAATGGCATGGATAGTCAAGTGTATTTGAATGGCATCTGATTGTTTTAGTCAAGATTATGCTAAAATATACTTTCCTCAACTATATTTAAGTTCCCTATGAAGAACAAACCCTCAACTTTGAAAATTCCCTCTTTATTCCCGTAAATTCCTGTTAATTCCCTTAAATTCCCATTAATTCCCATGGAAAGTTTCCATCTTTGAAAATTCTCAGAATTTTGCAACCCTAGTCATATGGTCGTGTTGCAATGTGCCCCTCACATGTTACAACGGGCGTGTAGAGTCCCATTTCACTTCCATTCTTTCGGGGGTATATCAAGAAAAAAGTATACACTGCATTAATTAAACAAAACCACATAATGGTACTAGACATGTGTGAAATTAATGTGTTGAAAATAATAAATTCTCTGAACCCCAAGTTGATTTACACAAACTGAGAAAGTCAAAAAGTTTTAGGTTGTGCTGCGCTCTCCCCTAACTTTGGAAACTAGCAATGACCAGGAACACAGGCAAAACTACAACAGGGGGGGAAAAAAAAAAAACACAATGAAAACTAACTTAACACAACCCTGACAGTATTAAAGTTGGCACAAACAAACATTCACTTGCATACCAACTGATTTTTTTCAAAACTACTGCGTCATCTTAAATGATCCCCAGAGTAGGGCATCTATTTGTTACGAAATAAGCCATGGAAAAACAGCCTTGTTGAATGCCATTTAAAGCAGGGTCCACAGCCTTGAATGTTCTCACGGATCAGTTCATATGAACTTCCCTCTTCTGTTTCTGAGCCTCTGATGCCACAGTAGATTCCAGTGTAACTTGCCTTTAAAGTCCCCTTCTTCCCCACATGATCAAACACATGATCAAATCCTGGATTACAAAATATCTATGATGGCCGATAATGTAATAATTTAATTGCTCATGTGTTCAAGTGAAGTACATTTTGTCAATCATTTCCACTACAAGACAGAGGAACTGAAACACAGAGATCTTTATGATTTGCAACCCATTATAATGTCTCCTTGTCTCCATTGTTAGAGTGGTGGCACTTACACTTTAAGTGAAGTGGATAATAGAGACTATCTTTTGGATCAGCTCTACATAAACTATTGTTGTGTTGTGCATGTGCTAGACAGTGAGTCAACACCAGTCACAAGGTAATTAGATACTCACTTGAAAACAACATCCTGCTCTTTTTGTTTTATGGTGAGAATATAAACATCAAACAATCTTTATTCTTCTTTATAATTGCTGAAAAACATTTTCAATAGCTGCCCACGCAACCATATGATATTCTGTCTCTGCACAATTATTACAAATGAAAACAAGTGAGGCAATCACGTACAAATGTTAGATCTTAGCTTTAAGACAACAAAGGGGTTATTTGTTGCACTGTGGTCAGCTCTGATGTCAAGTATTATTGAGCTCAAAATTGTTGATAACCATTCACTTTACATTAAATATTTTTTCCCTGGTCATTGAGCAGTGTTGTTATTGTTAGCTTATAAACAAACGGAAACTGTTAAAAATAGTTTTTATTAAGATTAAATAAAATAACATATAAATATTTTCAGCTAGTTGCCAAAACAACATTTTTCATTTTTGTTTTAAGTTGAAGTATTAAAATGATTAAGCTAAAGCTGAAATAAGTTACATATAAGTATATGTATATATATATATATATATATATATATATATATATATATATATATTATATATATATATTTATATATATATAATTAAAAAAGCACATAAGACAATTTATCAAAACTAAAATTGAAGATATGAAAACTGAAAATATAAAAATGAAACATTTCAAAATATAAAAAAAATACTGTAATATATATAAATATAATACTAAAATAACACGGGGGGGGGGGGTAAAGAGGTTTTTTGAGACAATCTATATGTGTACTGCTAAATATTGACATTATTATTGACATTTAGCAGATATTTAGTTCTGGTTTAAAATGCAGTTTTTCTCTTCTGGAGGAAAAAAGTTGATGACTCGTCATGAACTAGAGATTCTATCTATTCTAGAATGAGAAAATCCTACATCATCTGTGATGTAAAAGCTTTTTTGGGCTATTACATTTTTTCTTTTTTAAATGCCAAACTATAGTTTAATAGAAAATACATCATCACAACACAGAAAACTGCACTTATCAATGTTTTTTTTTTTGGCTTTTAGTATGAATATATTAGCCTTTTTGTTATCTATAAGCTAGTGTGCTCCAAAACAATGACGCATTTTGAAGATTTAAGCATTCAGAACTTAGTCTCACTTCCGCAAATATGGATCAATGATTTTGATGACATCACTCTGCACTTTAGCTTCTCATCAGATTTTCTGTCCAATCAAATGCTCTATAGAATAGTTCATTCTAGTGTTCAAAAAGTGTTCACTATATAGGGGATAGGGAATGATTCAGATAGTGTAAATATGCTTTCCATTCGGGAGAATAAAGTCGCGTGAACTGCCGCAGAGCGCACACCGTCCGTTCCGGTCCAGAGACACGATAATACAGAGTGGCTCATACAGTATGCGCTCATATTCGGATGAGCTGTGATATAAACGAAATGCTATTGACTGTTTTAAAAAAGGGGAGGAGCTGTCCCACCCTGTCTTCCTGTATCAGTGGAAATTACATCAACACATTGAATAATGCTGCACGTTTCAAGGCATTTCAGTGGTTCAAGTGTTCAGCTAAGTAAAGTTATTGTAAGATGTCAACTTGGCCACTTGAGACTTGTTCTACCTAACTTCTATAATTGTTTATTTCCTCCCAATGTAAAGCCACTATCACCTTTTACACGAACTCTGTAATTGTAATGTCATGGGAATCAGAGATACTGGTTACAGCTGAGGTCAGAGGTGTCATTTCCTGGTAGCTTTTTTTCAGTCTTAACCTCTCCAGGGAGCTCAGATAACCCAGACTATACTCTGCTTTAGTCACGATAGCTATACTCAATGAAGATGTCAGTCAGACAAACACTGAAAGTTTCTTACAAAGAATTTCCATTGAAAGGATATTGTAAAAAGTGTGCAATGAGAAATACCACTCTGTGGATAAAAAATCAGCTTCCTTCTAGTCTGTTTCAGTTTAAAGCTACAATATGTTTTTTTTTCCGCCACTAGGGGTCGCTAACCTCTTACAATAACAAAGGCGTAGGTTGATGACGCATTAGTCTCGCGTAGCCAGACCTTCAGACTGACGGCTGAAGGTCTGGAATTCATAGCAGCTTTCTTTGGCCAAGGCCCGCCCATAAGGCCGTTTGACCGACATGTAAAACAACCAATTACAGTTCGTTTCGTTCAGCGTCACGTTTCGGTGCGTGGAAATGTCCCAACAACAACAGACCTGCGTGCAACAAGTCAGTCAGCATAGAAAATCAAAGAAGGAGAAGAAAACTTTGAGTCTTTCCCGTGAACCTTGCATACTTTTGAGAATTCTACGTTTAGCTGATCTTGATAAATGCTCATTGTCACTCATGTAAACACAACAGTTTTTCTTCCGCAATCACACGTCTGCGCTTTGTTTCCCGGCGGACCGAAAATAAACGCGACACTCGCGCCCCCCGGAAATCCGATAAAATTCAACCAATCAGATGACGACTTCGACATTCCTGAAGTGTTTCCAGTTAAGTGTACCATATGCATCAGACGTTTAGCCAACGTTCCGTGGGCGTGACGTCTGAGGCTGAGACTAATGACGCATAAGCGGAATTATGGAACTTGTCGTCATGCTGATGGATCTAATAAGGTTTATGGATGAGTGAATACATTGATGTTTTTTTAACATGACTGTGGGATAGGGCGCGATTGCTAATGAGAGACAGATATCAGCGCGCGCCACACCACACGTGAGTCCTGCAGATATAAAGGAATAACAGGGCTCGACATTAACGCTTGTCCGCTTGTCCGGGACAAGTGGATTTTAGTAAAAGAGATTTTTACTTGCCCGACCAGACAAGTAGCCTGATTAAACGTCAATAACAAACAAATAACTAGGGAATCACTAAAACGAGAGAATGATTCGGATTGTATTGGATTTATTGTAAGTTGCAATCGATAGTGGATAATAAATGTATCTCTGACGGTAACAAGGTTGCGCTGTTGAGGCTCACGCAGCCTCCTGAGGAGTAATCTAAACAAATGAGCGCAGCACACAAATAAACTCAGTTAACATAACATACTGCCTATAACAATTCAAAATGTGGAGTTTTAATATAATTCAATTAAAATGCGCCTTATTTGCACGAATGTGTAAAATAGCACAATATTGCCAAAGCAATAGACGTATACAAACATGTAGATACATAAAAGTGAATAAAAATAAATAAAAAAATTGTACAACTATTTATCCATCTGAGGTTCCACTGGTTGTCCTCATTTCATGGCATGAGGAGATATATTTTGCAGCAATTATTTCACATTTGGGCATTTCTCCCAGTAAATATGGGAGTTTCTGTGTGTCTGATATGGATTCGAATTCAGGGTATATTTGGGAAATGTCTGCAAATTGTTTTTGTCTTAGTGTATTATATTTGGGGCATGAGGTTAGAAAGTGCAGCTCTGTCTCTACCTGTCCCCTGTCTCACTGGGAGCAGAGTCTCTCCTCTTGTGGGAGCCAGCTCTGTCTGTGGCGACCCTTTTCTATGGCCAGGCTGTGTTCACTCAGTCTGTATGTTGTCAACATTTTTCTTAGTTTAGGACATTTTATTGTTCTCAGGTAATTTGCCAGTGTGAATTCTCTTTTTAGGGTCAGATAACATTGTAATTTACTTTGTGTTTTGGTCGTTTCTTTCCAGTATTCATTATATTTTTCTTTCTGCTTGTTGATAATTTGGTTTGGTCTGCTTGAGTTGGCATTGCTGTCATGAGGCTGTTGGGGACTTATTACTGCAGAGAGCCTCAGGATCAGCTGTCTGAGGGGACTCTTTTCTGGTTTCAGCTCCTGGTATGTTAGGGCTTTGTGGTGATATGTCTGGGGGTTAATTGATTTTAAGTGATTGTTAAATTTTATTGATCTTTTCTGTATTTGTAGTAAGAGGGGGTATTGGCAGAGCTCTGCTCTGCACAGGTTATTTGGTGTTTTTCTCTGCACCTGTAGGATGCTCTTATCATATGTTAATATATTTAACATATGATACAGTTTAGCAACCTCACACGACGAGTGCTGTTTACCGTAATACCATCGCGACTGAATGTTACATTGATTTAAAAAAACAGGTCAATATACAGTTAAAATTAAGTCACTTACATTTTAGACACAATATTGGGTGGGTTTTTTCTGTTTCAGCCGCGAAAATAGTTCCAAACAAAGATGTTCCAAACATCCGACTGACGCTTCAGTTTACGGTCAAGTGCGAGATAAGATGCAAGTAGCTAAACTAAACATTTAATATTTGTCAGGTTTTTTTTTTAGGTCATAAATGTTAAACGAATGACAAAAATAATCAGGCAAACTAATATACTTTTGTCTAATTTCGCCATTTTGAACTGAAAATAGGCCTATGTAATGTACTCATGTAATGTAATAATTAGTTTAAATATAACCGGTTTAAATATATCAAAGCTGATTGAACACTGATGAGAATATTGCTTCAGAATAAATTAACACACAAAAAAAATCCGGTCAAGCAACTTTTTTACTCGGACAAGTGAATGACAGATTTACTTGTCTGAAGGACAAGCACATGAAAAGGCTTAATGTCGAGCCCTGAATAAGGACATTTCTTTCTACCGAACTACCCGCAAGTGCTGAATTATACACACAGGTCAGTTTATTAGACGAATGAAACTTGTGAGGTAACGCAGCGCTGTTTCATTTGGTCTACTGTGACTATTACACTAAACTGCATTTGAGTGTGGTGAAAGTTATAATGTTATTCTATGTGTTAGTTTGTTGGCTGTATGAGAATAGCAGAGAGCTAGATCAACATTAGAATAACATACTGATCATATTCTAACATTTCATCATGTTGAACTATATAACATTGATTAGTTTTATGGACATTTGCTCACCTTGCTCACAGAAATCTTATATGTAGTACCTTTAAGTTTTTGGTTTTATCATCTGATTTATTTCTTTTGTTCAGCAAGTAATGTTGAATCAAGAGCAGTTTTTGCTTTATATCATAGTGGAATGAATGGTCAATGAATGGCTGAATGTACAGCATAAGGAGATAAATTACCCAAATTTAGGTCTGTTTCACACAGTATAAGCAGTTTCAGTTACTGGCTTGTCACACCCTTCCTGGACGTCATTCACACTTGCAGCGTAGCAGAAGCATTATAGAATTAGGTTTTGAATGTTATTAAAGAAAATAATCAATGTACCAACCCTTAAAAAATACTTTATAGCATATAGCCTTTCTGTATATAGAGCCGCAACTGTGAGACCCAGCAGAAATGCTGTGTGAAACAAGCATTGAGTACACATATCAGAACATCTCTTGTGGTTTTCCTTATTCGTAGTGCAGTGTCTCACTCCACATATTTGACTGATTATCTCATCTATCAAAAAGATTATTTGTATTGTACTTTTGTGACGTTTGTGTTAATAACAACATCAAAAAATAATAATTTAAATAAACTCCAAGCATGCTTCAAAATGCATGACAGGAAACAACTGCAACTAACTGCAAACAAGAACATACCAAAAAAGGGACGCAATACATTGCAAACAGAAACACAAGAGACAAAAGAAAACACAAGATAGGAACATTTGAGACAAAATGAGAGATAAATTGATTGTAATCACAAGGCAGAGTCAGTACAAATAAACACTTCAAAATGACCAAGTAAACAGATGTGTTTATAATGTAGTTTTGAAGATGGGAAGAGTTGAAATTATGCCAGAGGGAGGGAATTCCAGGATCTAGGGGCCGTGGTCGATTTATTGTCAGAGGAGGACAGTCTGAACTTCTGAACACTTTTTTTTTTGTGTGAAATTACCTATAAAGCAGTTGTACAGACTTTGCATGGTGTTTCTTTAAGATTATCCATGAATTCATATCTTATTTGTATCAAAAACTGTGTTAACATTCTTATTTGCATATTTGCTGTGTCAAGGTCATTGACCATTTGAACACTGCACACAACCTGTTTATACTGTAGAACCTCACTGATTCCTGACTATGCAATCCAGTTTGCCCTAAATACATTTGACGGAAATTTGAAGAAAGGTGCTTACCCCCTTTTAAAAATACAAGTGTCAAATGTTGCTTTGTGGGGTTTAAAAATATGATAACCCGGGGTTAAGCACAGTGTGAAAAGCCCAAATGCTGTTGATGGTGGTTGTGAATGGCAGGCTAACAGGAAAAAGGGCCACAATAGGAGGATGTTGATTCAGTGTTAGCTGCTGTTATCAGACGCCGGACCTCCGCGTGTACCAGGCCACACAGTGACATCTCAATAACTCTTATTATCATTTGAGAAATATTTTTATGGAGTTATCAAATTCATGCATGCATGTGTGGTGAGTGTGTGTTGTAGTAAAATTCCGATGGACTGCTGCAAACTCCAGAAAAACAAGGAACGGGTTTAGAATGGTTCTCCCTAGTTTTCCTTTTTTAGTGCATGTAATGTTTTTTTTGTTTTTTTTTTTACTTTGAGACTCTCCAGTGCTTGAGGAGCAAAAGTGAAAGGTCTCCAAACCTCTGGCACTCTGAGCGTAAAGACCATCGCTACTTCCTCCCATTTAGATCTGAGATCACAAACACATCTGAACCGAACACAAGCGTCTTTTGAAACTGTTTATTTGAGTTGAGCGTAATGTGTTTCCCCTGTTTCTCTTTTGTTTGATGTGGGCTGAGACCATCTCCACTATGTTTCCTTATGGTTTGGAAAGATGAGACGTGCTTCCGCCCCAAGTGCTGGGAATCTTTGAGACTTTCCAGAGCTCTCTGGTCCCAGAGGACATCTTGTGTATTTCTCCTGAAATTTTCATTAAGCTATATATAACTTATTTTATGGATGGCTAAGGTGAATCAGGACTTGTTTTTAGTTTCGAATGCACAGTCTTAGTCTTCAGTAAGACAAGTGTATTTATATACTATTGTATATGTTAAAGTGACACCAATCCAAGACCATTAAATAGACTTTCATGTGTCCATACCTTAATTTCAATGTGTTCTTTTTTGTGCCATTGCAGTTTCGATGTTGAAAATGGCCCGTCTGCAAGCTGTAGTCCTTTGGATCCCCAGGCCTCACCGGGTTCTGGCCTGGTTCTGCACACAAACTTTCCCGGCCACAACCAGCGGCGAGAGTCCTTCCTCTACCGCTCAGACAGCGACTATGACCTTTCACCAAAGTCAATGTCTCGAAATTCTTCTATCGCCTCAGAACTGTGAGTATAGTGGTATTTTTCATTGTTTTAACGTATTAGTAGCTACCATTTATTTACTGAAACAGTTGAAAACAACAACTTAAAATTTAATTGAATTGGTTTGCTGGTCCAAATTGGACTGGTTTCTGGGCTCTTGTCAGCTGTTTAGGCAGAAAGACCAGCTAAACTATCTTAGATCATCTAAAACCACCAAACCATCCTAGGCTGGTTTATTTATTTGTTTTTATGAGAGAAAGATTTGTTGTAAATCTGAACACTTTTTCCTGCACAACGCATCTTTTAAGGATGGGTATAGTTGTCAACTGTTGACATACATTTTAGTAATCATTATTTAATTCATCGTCACTAATTAGTCAACTTTCTAGGAAAACACTTTTTTTTGCCACCACATCTAAATCATTCAGCATCTGGTAATCTGAGGACCTTGAAGTTGTTTAATATGCCTTTCTTTCTTCAACGCTAACATTTCTGTTTCCAAACATGTCTGCAGAAAAGGTAAAGATGGAGGCAGGGCTGTTTTAGTGAAGTTGATTTATGCACTGCTGCTCATGGCAGTGAGATTTGCATGCCAGGACGTATCTCAATCAAGGCCTTATTTCCTAAGCCTTCTGGCAGTAACTGTCTGGAATTTTATGAGAACACATTTTCCAGAGTCTTAGATGCCAAGTATCTGTTGAACCCTGAGGAATGTGCTGGATTGTTCTTGTTAACCAATTTTTTTTTAGTGCCATTTAGGGTCCTGATACTAAAATGAACCTCTCATTACCTCTTTTGATAATGAGTCTGATTCTGAATTCTAATTCCATGGAATATAAAATGACATCTCATATAAAGTTGAAAGTCAACATGAATTGCTGGTCGCAACCCACTTTACTTCCGTAATGCGGTGTATTTCTGAATGAAACCAAATATTTAACACAGGAAATTTAGCCAGTTCACAATAAGACCAGTAACAACCATTAAGGAAGTGAATAGGGTCCGTTTAGATTTTTTGTTGACTTGAAATAATAGGGTTTGCTTTGTTTGAGTGTCAGTTGCTCAAGATGTTATTCCCTCTTGATTGCAGGCATGGGGATGACCTGATAGTCACACCTTTTGCTCAGGTAAACACATCAGTGTCACGTTTCTTTAAGGATTGCTTTTCAAATGGATGTGTGCTTGGTTTTACCGCACAGCTTTGTTATTTCTCACTTTTTCTAGGTTCTAGCAAGCCTTCGAAGTGTCAGGAACAACTTTACTGTCTTGACCAACGTTCAGTGCACATCTAACAAGTAAGTATTATCGCAAACAGAAGCCCCCCCCCCACAAAAAAAAAAAAATTATTTTACCGCCGAGTTTTTAGAGGATTGTTTTTCGTTCAAAAAAAGAAAAGTTCTGTTTGATTCAAGAAAGTTTGTACAAATTATTTTGACATTGCTCAGTTAAAAAAAATGCACATGCTGTAATGCAATGGGTGTCTATGGGGCAAGAGACTGTACAGTATTGTAAGACAAATTAAAAATTGAAATACATGCACACTGTTTCACCACAAATATTGACTAGAATAGAATCTCTTTCTAGCCTGAAGAATAAAATCACTTAATCTGTGAAAAGTTATATCCAATCTTACATCTCCTCTGACTATTTAAAGCAACTAAACTGTGTAACTTTCACATGATACATGAAGGAAACCAGAGGAATGTGATGTAACTATCCACAAAATACTGTTTATATGGAGCAAACTCCACCAGCAGGAATTACGTCAGAAGGGCAGACCATAAGTGTTAGAAACAGTAGTCTTAATGCTGCTAAAATGCCAATTTAGTTTTTAAAGCTCAAATAACACAGGTTAGTTTATGAAATAATTAATATAAGTGCTGTAACAGCAATATGTACTTCACATCTCTTTTTTTAAACTTCCAGAATGCCTGACCCCAATGACTGCTATTGCATTACTCCAGGAGATCTGTGAACTTGTATAAACATAGTTATTTTTAACTAACTAACTATTATTTTTAGCGTAATGAATGTTTTAAAAACGTATAAATAATCTCAAATACAAATAATAAAAAAATTATGTTTTAATAATAAATACGACCACAAGAGGACAGTCTTTCCTAATATTTGTTTTATGGACTCTGCCACCCATGCACACTGACATTTAACTAGAGCCATTTTCCACTTATCGTGTCACCAGTTTTCAAGATTTCAATCCCAGCCAAAAATCACTTGCCTACAGAGAAGATTTTCCAGATGTCCCTAAATTCCATTTTTTCCAACTGAGAGATGAGGGTAAACGGTGGAAAAGGTGTTTATTTGCTGTTATTCATGGAGGGAATATTTTCACCTTCCAAGTAACCATCTGCGTCAGGGCAATTAAACCGCACTGTTAGAGGCTTTTGTTAGGCGCCTTTTCTTGTTTATTTGAAGGCCAAACCAGTTCAGAAGAACTTAATAGGAAATTCTTAAGAAGTATGTGCAGAAAAGAGGACACACCCTTTGATATAATAATAATAATAATAATAATAATAATAATAATAATAATAATAATAATACGTATGTGTTAGTATCACATCAAATCCATGATTCACTTAAGAAAGATATGTTGCAGAGTGCACAGACTTGAATATAGTTTCTTTAATTCTTCTTTAATGTGGAAATATGCTCTTTGCTTTGACATTATGCATCCTGTTATGGTTATAGATGACTCAATAGAATGGCAAATGGGTGTTTTTTCAAAAATACACACATAATTGATTGAAATGCAGTGGTTTTCTGCTTGTGTCAAAATGGTTTGTTTGTCTTTTATTTGGCTGCAATTTCAGTAATCTTTTAACATTTCTCCTTGCAGGAGGTCCCCCGTGTCCAACCAGCCCCCCATTACCAGAGTGTGCCTACCTGGTAAGTGCGCATATAATTTCTCATATGCATAAATGTATCCCAAATGCGGTCCAAAAGTCTCAGACCAATAGTGAAAGGCAACCTTTTCAGATTCAATAGTTTTTTGATTACAAATGATATAAAGAGCAAACTGATTTAAGTGAAAAGTGGGTGCAGAATCTTAAATATTGACTCTTCACTGTAGTTCCATGGTTTAAAATCCTAAAAAGAAACCTAAAAAACATCCCAGATTTTCATTATGTCCCCTTTTAATATACAGGCATTTCCCATGCTTTTAAAGTAACTCCATCGTGAAGATCATGTGTTTTTTGTGTGTGCCTGTAAACACGTGTTTTGCTGTGGTGTGTGTCCATGTATTTTTAATGATAGAGAGACCTCTTGCCATGCTACGTGACTGCCCACGGCGTTGCCCTCTTGTATCCCTCATCATCACTCATCTCCGCCTCAGCTTCTACTGATTGACCGGGCAGTGTTGAAACGTTTAGTAGACTAACGTACACACACATTCAAGCATGGTGCCCATATTAGTGGCTGTTTTGTCTAGTTTTACAGAACGTGTTAGACCATAGGAAAAGGTCATGGCTGCTACATGTTGGTCTCTCACACGCACGCACACCAGCCAAACACAATAATGCAACGGACAACAGCCTGACACAGCCGAAGGTTTTGTATAACCGGTGGGAAAATTCCTCATAGTTCACTCTCTGTCCTTGAGGATGGCTCCCAGTGTGATATCAGAAAACACGCCAGACAGAGATTTCAGAAAAACTGTAATCTATTCTAACTAAACAGAACAAGGCCATTCACTGGAGCCTCTATTATACAGCCCAGACTGTTTCCTTAGAAATGTCAAGAAAACCTTGGCGGACTGAAGTCATTTCTGAAGGATCATCAGAGAGAGATTGTTCACATTTTATCAAGGAATAGATAAAAGAGACTTTATATAAACACAATCATTAGCAGGTTTTGTTTAATGAAATGCAATAAAATTGTGTAATCGACTGTATTCTTGTAACACAACATTATGTATCAGTATCGGAAAAGCTAAGAATCAAAATGGTAACACTTTATTTTGATGGTCCCCTTAGACATTCTACTAACTATAAGTAACTTTGCAACTACATGTCAACTAACTTTCAGCAGAGTATTACTAGACTGTCTGCTTTATGTCTTCTAACACAGCCTAATTTTGATGCTCCCCAACAGACATTCTACTGACTATAACGTTGTAAGTACATTCTTTTACTAAACCACACCCTAACATCTATCCCTAACCTAACAGTCAACTATCATCTGCTAATACTTTAATGAGAGTTAGTTGTCATGTAGTTGCAATTACTTATAGTTATCAGAATGTTTAAAATGGACCATCAAAGTAGTGTAACCCCATATTGGATAAAAGTTAGTATAAAAGCACTGTACAAAAAGTAGCGGTAGTGAAGGTGTTGGTGCACTTGTATCAGGCATGTTGTGCCTTGGTTGCTCACTTGGGAGACAGGTTTGAATCCATCAAATCCATCTAGCAAAAGCCCTAAAATAAAACATGCTTGCAAACTTCACTAAGCTCTTTTTTGGGGGGAAATTGGACCATAGAAGGAAAAATAAGCTTGAAATAGTATGGAAAAGGTTGAACTGTCAGTATAAGACTATAGATTGCTAGTGTTTGACCTGTATAGTCTGGTTTGGTGGCGGTAATATAGGATCCTGCATTCACAGTTGAATCAATATATTTCTAGGAAAGATGGAAAAATCAAATGGAGTAGAAGAGAAGGGACATACAGTAGAATATTGTCCATGTGTGTATCATTTAGCTATAAAGGGGCGGCAGGAGTACAGCTCCATGTAACTGAGTAGATACGGTAAAATGCTCAAAGTGCTCTTGTAACGTCAATAATCGGGCCATACAGCAAGTCCGGCCTACAAAAAAAAAAAGGACCAGGTCTTCAATGCATAACGTGGTAGAGAAGTGTCAAGTGGCATTATACTGAAGCAGAGAGCATGAAAAATGCAGTCAGTTGAAGTTCCTGTCAGGTGCGGTGGGTTGTGATTGACGTCAGTTAGCTTTCATGCGGCTTTGTTGACTTCCTCCTAAACCAGGTGGACAGAGATTCACTTCCTGATGCTGTTTAGGCTTGATCGGTCTTTGTGTCTCTGATAAGTGCTGTTATTATGCTGCCAGTTGAGTGTAACGTCACAGTTGCTCACCTCTTAGTAAGCAGTTAGTTCTGTAATGTTGAAAATATGCAATAGTCATGCAGAATTAATGCAGAATTTGTTTTGATCATAAATGCTACATCATTTTGGAGAGGTTTTGCATGTGTCCTTAAAGGAATAGTTCACCCAAAAATGAGAATGTTGTCCTTTTCTCACCTTCAAGTTGTTCCAAACCTGTATGAGTTTCTTTCTTCTGTTGAACACACAAAAAAAAGATATTTCAAAGAATATTGGCAATTAAAAAGTTGACAGTAGCCATTGACTTCCATAGTAGGAAAAAAATACAATGGAAGTCAATGGCTACCGTCAACTGTCTGGTTACAAACATTCTTTAATATAACTTATTTTGTGTTCAACAGAAAAAATAAACTCATACAGGTTCTGGGTCTAATCTACTTTTGATCATGCATGATAAGGAAGAAAGACTGCTATGATTGTTTTCTTTTCAGATTAGTCTCTCTATCTCTAAAAAATAGACGTCATTGCAAAAAGATAGATACTTTCTCTGTTTCAAAACCAGTTTACACCAAGATCGATAACAATAAATATGTATAACTAAAGGTAACTATATTAGTGTCACAGCAACAGATGATATTTGTTTATCATAATCATGCTTTAAAAACACTGATAGCCAATCAGAATCTAAGAACTTAAGCATTTATTGTTCATCAGCTATACAACATCGTTCCTGTCATTATTGTTATAGCTGCAGTTAAATCTATTCTAATAGATTTAAAAACTTTCTAGTTATAGATGGTCACATCTCATAACTTTTGTAGCAACGCACACGTCTTTCTAAAAAAAACGTTTGTTTTTTTAAAATGTCTCTACACCTTTTTTTTCATTTCACTTCTCTGTGACTTGCATTTTTTAAATGCAAAAACGTGGTCTGTGTGAATCACCCCTTATAATGCTAGCATCTATGTTTTTGCATTGACAGGGCTTTCTTTTATTTCATTATTTTTTGAATGCAGATAGAGGGAGTAATCTGAAAAGAAAACAATGGCAGAAGTCTCCCACTCACAATGTAACCCCCAACGCATGCAGAACTGTAGTGATGTAACCATAACTGAGACAATGAGACTGAGCCACTGACTTACTGCCTGCACCTAAACTGCCTCCTGTGTGTCATACAAACAGGGTCATTGGGCAGGAAGGAGAGCGCAGATTTTTCCTGTTTTTCCCAGACCGCTGGAATCCTCCGGAACCCAGGAGGTGTTTTTCAGTGTGCGAGTGTTAATTCCTCACACACACAGGTCGTGAGATGAACTTGTCTGCGGCCTAATGACAAAATGGGGAAAATAGGATGTAGACTGACAAATACCATTGTCTTCTCTTTCAACACGCACTGATACGGACACGCGTGCACTCATAATGTGTGCGGGATCAGGTGCCTGTGTTTTGTAACACTGAGCTGTGTGTGTATATATAATCAGATCATTGTTGCAAATTAATTGTGTGCATTACTTTTGTGACTATTGGATCCATAGAATATAAACCAATGATTGAAAAACACATTCTTTTTTACACTGTGTGTGGGGGAGTCCATTTGTCCATGATTTGTGGTGTATGAGGAATTTGTTGTGATGGCCAGAATTTCCGGAACTCTCCGTCTCTGGCAATGGTAATGTTTTCATGTTTTTGTGAGAGCAGGAAAGTCACAGGTAAGACCCTGCCATTCTTCTTACAGAGGAAGGAGGCAGCTAATCTGAGGTTAAGACAAGATAAGGAGGAGATTTCGATCTTGGTAACTGATCTTAGATCAACATTTTAAGTATTTACAGAGATGGCAGATATAGCCCTGGAGTTTATCTAATGGCCTTTGAGAGATACGCTTCAGAGAAACATACATTAACAGTGTTTGTTTGACTTATAGCTTTACAGGTAACATCAACAAATATGATGGTTGCATAACCTTAGGCCGAACCAGTCGAAAGGTTCATGACATTTTTTTAGCATCGTTGTTCTGCAAACTATGATTTATGTGTTCAGTTCTTAGAATTGGCACATAATTGAGTTTTTAATTGAGAGCATACCCCAGGGTGTGGGTTGCACACGTCACTCATCACGTCACTCAAAACATTTGTTTTTTCGTGTGAGGAAGAGCTTCTCATTTGTATGTTTCTTTGAATAATGTCTAAAAAAAAATGTATTCTGAATTCATGTTCAACTCTGTATACACATGGACTTACATTAGGTAATCCAGTGACTTGAAGAGGAGAGATGGTTATATATATGAGAGATGGTGTATATTTACCTTTATATAATATATAGGGCTGCAACAAACGATTATTTTGATAATCGATTAATCTAACGATTATTAGAGCGATTAATCGACTAATCGTCGATTATTTTGCCGGCTAATCAGTAAGTTTGGAACGATTATTCCACTTTTTCAATTAGTTAAAACATTGAGTTATACATATTCTTACTATAATATAAAAAAAGAAAATCAGTTCATCTTTTGAAATAGTTGTTTTAATGAACTTTGAGCAAACTAAACAGGTCATTCTCTTTAAGTTTTCAGATTTCAGAACTCAAATCACACACAAATGCTCTCTAAGCATTGTTTAATAGGCCCATTGCTTTTCTTAGAACTGAAACAGAAAAAGTGTCATTTACTTCAGGACACAAAGAATGGTAAAATATTAATCTGCAAACCATTTTTAAAAATATAAAATTACAATCTTTTTTTTACATGACAATTGAGCTGACAGAGACGTTCTCATTCACCTTTTAATTTACAGTATGAAAAAGAAAAAGTAACTGCCATGATATTCTTCCTAACATCTCCTTTTGTAAGTCTTCATGATTATGGAACAAAATACAGGCAAGTGATAAAACTATAATACCTAATAGTGTTACAATAATAAAAACAGCCCTTACTCCTAAGCTCGATCAAGCTTTATTCTATGCAAAATAAATCATCACATTACTGTAATTATATTATTATTGATTATATTCTTACTATTATTAGTAGTATTGCATTATCTAATAACGAGATTTACCGCTAGTTAGTTAGCTCCAGCTGGAGAACACTCAATTCTCACCGGCTCCTCTCCTGCCGGGATGTTTCCTCTTGTGCTCCGACATGCATGTTGTGCTCCCGTGAAAAGCAAGTTCCGCCTTGCATGTATTGCACATGACAGCATTGTTGGTTTGAAGTTTTGTGAAACTTTCCCAAACCTTGCTAGTTCGGATTCGTTTGCACTCCGTCATAATAGGCTACGTGCACAAGCGTAGTTTCGAACTTCCGCAATTGTCAGAAGTCGGCATATCAGTTTCCGGTTTACGACTGTTCATCCGCATCCGCTATAAACAAACAAGATGAGTGCTGCTGTTGTACGAAAAAAAGAGTTCTTAAACAGAAGAACTGTAACGTAGACTCACTGTATTCCGGACACTTTGCACAGTAAAACGTCCCGTAAGATATCAATCCGCAGAAAGATAAACCTGATTGGCTCGTCTGTCTCTGGGGACATGCCTTCCACGTGTTCCAAAGTTTGATTGACACATTTTGGACTAATCATTTTGGAGAAATCTTGAAAAAACTGCCGGGAGACGCAGTGTCCGGATTACCGTGAGGACTCACGGTAATCACTGGCTCAAAATTTCCTCTCTCTAAATGATGATAAGACCGAGGTCATTGTCTTTAGCCCGAGTGAAAGGTCCCAGTACATAAGCCCAGACTTGGGGAGTTTATCTCCCTTTAAATCTACAGGAGTGCGGAACTTGGGTGTTCTTGTTGACCAGTCTTTAAAATTTGACAAACACATATCATCTGTTATCAGCTCCGGTTTCTACCAACTTCGCTTATTATCTAAAATCAAAGGCTTTCTTACTCCGATAACTTTGGAAATGGCGGTTCATGCCTTCATCACGTGTCGGCTAGACTATTGCAACTCACTTTACTGTGGGATTTCAGTTTCTCATTGCCCGTCTTCAGTTGGTCCAAAATGCTGCGGCCAGACTTATCCTTAACTGTCGCAAATACGACCATATCTCTCCGATTCTTAAATCGTTACACTGGCTGCCAGTCCGGCAGAGAATAGATTTTAAAATCCTCCTATTTGTTTTTAAATCTTTACACAACTTAGCTCCAGCCTATCTATCCGAACTCATTCATCCCTATACGCCGTCCAGAAGCCTAAGGTCACACGACCAGGCTCTGCTGGTTGTCCCTCGTGTCAGACTTAAGCGTAGAGGGGAGCGTGCCTTTGCAGTGGCAGGGCCTCGTCTGTGGAACACCCTGCCTCTAGAGATCCGAACGGCCCCCACGCTTTCTATCTTTAAGTCTTTGGTAAAAACCTACCTGTTTTCTTTAGCTTATTGATCTTTTTTTATTTTTTATTTTTTTTATTTTATTATTTTACGATTTTGTATTTGAATCTCTGTTAAGGATTTTCGTAGCTCTGCTGCTTTTTATGTGTTTTAGGGGTTGTTATTGCTGTTTTTAATTTTCTTATTTGTGTGTTCTGTAAAGCACTTTGGTCTGTCTAAGCGGCTGTTTAAATGTGCTATACAAATAAATGAACTTGAACTTGAACTTGTTCCGGACGGCTGAAAATTTCTACTCACTGTGTTTCGGACAGTTAAGGAGTCGTCATTTCTAATATAAAACACATATACATTTTACCAACTATAAGTTGGTAAAATAATCATATTAATCCTTATAACTTTGTTGTATAAGCGTCTATACACTATTTTAATCGACGATTGCTCATGTGAGCATTATATTCTAACGTTAACGTTATATTTAAGAATTTTAAATGTTAAAAAAATGTAAATACCTTAAAAAAGTACAAATATTTGCAAATTGTAACTCATAATTATTTTATAAGACCATAAGAATGTTTTTTTTTTTTGTCATTTTCTGGTGGATGAACATGTTTTAAGAGCCGTTTTCTACGGAGGTATTCTCCATAGACAGTAAAAGAAATGGACACAGCGACCCCATTGATTTCAACGGAGAAGACTTGAAGCCCGATTATTGCACTTCCTGTCTGATGTCTGAGCGACTGCGCAGGCTCAAACTGAGCGTGACGACAGTCTGACAGTTGAAAATCTTCTAGTAGCTGTGCCAAGAAAAATCTGAATCACCTAATTCCTCAAAAACGTTGTTGAAATATTTTGTCCCGTTGCTTTTATGGACTCTCTATTTATGGGCTTCTACCTTGACTTTGTGCCTTCATGTCCCCCCGATTGCCTCATAGACAGTAAAAGATTGCCGCGAGCTTCTCCTCCTGTCCATACGGTAATGTCTCTATTGTGCGACAGAAAGTCCCGTGGTTATGACGCAATCTTTAGCCTATTTTTACAAAAACGGCATCTACGGGGTCGTAACGTAAGATACAAAGTAATGGAGCATTTTATACATTGTCGTGTTTCTTTAGAAATAAATAATCGACAAATTAAGCCTTTGGACGCCTCAGATGTAAAGTTATTCGCTGTCAAAGTGACGCCAAAATGAATGGGAGTCAATGGGATGCTAACAGCAGGTGAAGTTCTGCTACAATGGCGGCTCCCGCGAGGCTTCAACTTCCGGCTGATGGATTACCCCCTTGGTATTCTCCCCTCTTCCTTTTGTCTTGCCGGAAAACCTTCCCCCCACCATTTTCTGAACAGTCATTGGTGTACGTTAGAAACTCACGTTGATTTCTTTGAAACGACTGGCTCTGGAAACATAGGATTGGTCGGATTTGAAAGAGGAGGAGGCAAAGATGACACGGATATATATATATATATGCCGTGACCTGAAAGTTTTTATTTATAGAATTTGCGAGAAAAGGTCAAGTGTCCGGAATACCGTGATGTCCGGAATACAGTGAGTCTACGTTAGGTGGATCTATCATCTAACGCCCGTTTCACACATACCCCGTTTGCAGTGCAGGAGCAACTCGTGCTATAGTGCTATCACATGCATTTGCAGTGAATAACTGATCCGCGGCTGTACCACAAACACATACTTTTCTTTGATTTATCCGGGTCTTCACAGTCTTCAGATGACTGAAAAATAGTAGTAGTATCGGTATTAAATGCATTTATGGTGAAATTACTAGTTTTTTAGGTCAATCTTTGTCCATTTTGACCACGAAACATGCAGTGTCACTTTAATGCAGCACAACAAAAATAGACTCGTTGCGGAAACGATCGCTGCACTGCTGTTATAGCTACGTGCCGCATCTGGAACGGTGTGAAAAGAGAAAGCCCTAACCTGTTAACGTGGTGCGTTAGGAGCACTGCTATGTGCCACTTGCTCTGCTTCAAGTCGCTAACAGCCATTTGAGCTTCCACCGCTTCCCGAAAAACACCAACCTTCGTGCGCAGTGGCTGCACAAAATAGACATTTTGGGCGACGCGCAAAAAAATAGTAAGTATGTGTTTGTGGTACAGCCGCGGATCAGTCATTCACTGCAAATGCATGTGATAGCACGCGTTGCTCCTGCACTGCAAACGGGGTATGTGTGAAACGGGCGTTAGATGATAGATCCACCTACAGTTCTTAGAAACTTAGATCTGTTTAAGAACTCTTTTTTTTCGTACAACAGCAGCACTCATCTTGTTTGTTTATAGCGGATGCGGATGAACAGTCGTAAACCGGAAACTGATATGCCGACTTCTGACAATAGCGGAAGTTCGAAACTACGCTTGTGCACGTAGCCTATTCGCGCTGTTTTTTCTTTTACCGCAGTAGCATTTGTAAGGGCTGCATTACACTCTAGCGCCACAGCGCCGTAGCGGTCTAATCGTGATATTGCACGCCCTTACATTAGGTCACGTCAGAGCCATAGAGAGAAAGAGTTGCGACACTCTTTGATGTCGCCGCGACGGCTGTCACGTGGTTCATGTAAGCCCCAATAGTTCCAAAACGTACGCTGGCTGTCATGTTCTTCTATGGGACAGACAGCAGCGATTGCATTTTTGAACGGTAAATATAAAATAAAACACACAACCAAGCACTTTTTCAGCTGTTATTGCATTTTGTTAATGTCAGTTTTGCATTTGGAGAGGCAGGGTGACAACGAAATACTGTATATTACTTAGATAAGTTTTAGGCAATTTTTTTTGGAGGGAAAAGCTTAGTGCTCGCATGGGTAGCTTTAGCGGCTCTAACTTAACTTTTCCATATTCATCTGATGATGGACGTCGGTCTCATGATATTTATTTGAGCACAACTGGGCTGTATTAGGCCATTGATTCCCGTGATTTTGCTTATAAATTACAATTCAGCCATTAGCCTACCTTCGTGATCATTACGCTTTGCATGTACAAATGAAGACCAGTATAAACATCGCAAAGGGCCTCTGATACAATATAAGTTAGACAGTTGACAATTCAAAAGAGGTAGATATTTCAGAAACTTACGTTATCTCTGGAGCAACTCGACGCGCAGCATTCACCACTCAAAACTCAGCCAACACGTAACATAATGAAAAGTTAGTTAGTATATACCAAAAATTCAACTAAATAAAAGTTGCTATAAAGGTGGTAGCGATTCATTACCGAACTAATTAGATGCTATACCTTCACAACTGGTGAAGTCGCGCTAGCTAACTAGCTATCAGGCAGTGCTTGAAAATTGGTTGGAACAACCAAGATAAAATATAAATAATCGCAAATGGCTTCTGATACAATATAGACAGTTGACAATTCAAAAGAAGTCGATATTTCAGCAACTTACCTCTGGAACAACTCGACGCGCAGCAATGTAAGTGAATGGGGTCCAACAGCCAAATGCCAGTGTTTGGAACTAATCCGAGCTCCATATCCCGGAAGTAGGCGGTTAAAAGCGCCGCCATTTTTTTACAACGGAGGTCTATGGGAGTGTCGCAACTCTTTCTCTCTATGGCTCTGGGTCACGTTAGATCAAACGACTACTCGACAACAACGATATTTGTCGACAATTTTTTATTGTCGACGTTGTCGACAATGTCGACTAATCGTTTCAGCCCTAATAATATATATATATATATATAGTGTGTAAAATAGCCTATATTATTTAATAAAAGTAACTGAAAACAGATTTCGCTTTGCATATTTGGTACTTTTGAAGATCCAGGACTCTTAAGGAATACCTTCAGTTAAATAAAGCACACATGGGACACTTTTATAGGAACTTTAATGAAGTTTTTTTAGGGCTGAGTATATTGGCGTTGTTCCGGCCTAATGAAACGATAAACAGGAGGTGATGCGCAAGTGAACTTCACAGCCCTTTCCTTATCACATCCTAGTATCCTGTGCATTCACACGCATAGTTATAAGGTCAGTTTACTGTTATCTCTATAAAACGTAAATATGTCTGTTTAAGAATAGAGAGATTAACACACATAACCATCACAACAGAAAAGTGCTGTCTGCGACACTGCCACATGAAGAAGAAGCCACATGACTGACAGCTATAATGTGTTCACAGAGTACCTAGAGAAGGTCATTGAAATGCACCCTGGCCAGCATACAAACTTTCTTATCAGCTGACTGGCCTAGTGTGGGATAGAGCTGGCTGACGTTCCCCACTTGAGTCAAAAACAAGCTCTTTAAAACATTGGAGTGCTATGAAGTGACTTGTTATTAAAACGTCTCTTTGATTTCCAAATGGACAAACAGTCCACCCACAGTTGTCAATAGAAAATTATTTAATTAGTCTTTTCTTCACTTCACAAGTTCTCTTATCTGTCATATCCCGACAAAAGTGTTGCTGTTATTTGCTTAGACATTTCAGAATCCACAGGTTTCCCAGCAGCCAGATCCACCCAAACGTGGTGCCAGGAAGCTCCGTTCAAGGGCACCTTGACCAGTGTGCAGTTAATTTTAATCTGAAATGATACCAGTGTGCGATTCACCCTGAAAAAGCTACCCAATAAGGTTTCCATGGTGATAATTTCCTGCAATTGCTCTGTTACAGTATCTTCTTCATGAGCTAGATATAGTAGCACTTCCAGTCACAGGACTAGTCAGGGTTCACACTTTTAGGCTCTCTGTGTTTGTTTGTGTGAGCAGTCACTCTTATTTCCAGTAACTATCCATTTCCTTTTCCCCAGGGGAAATTCTTTATTTTCTATTATGCTGTTTTCTGTGACTTTCAGGAATGGTTGTGTAGGTCTATATTTAGATTGAATTCTTCAGAACGTCACCGTTTCAGAACCAGTTACTCACGGTTTCACCCACATTTTAGACTGCATTGTTGCAGTCTCTTGCTCTTTACATTTTTTTATTTTTTTTATTATTCATTTAATTTGTTTTAGATAATTTTAGGTCTCTCAGTTGGTGTATAATTCTGGGAGGAAAGAGTACATTGAAGTAGTGTATAATGCATCGAATAAACTTGTAAAAATATAAACTCATACTTGCGAGAAATAAAGTCAGAATTGCGTGATATAAACTCATAATTGCAAGAAATTAAGTCACAAGCAATTGCGTGTTAATATCTCACAATTCTGACTTTTTTCTCAGAATTGTGAGATATAAAATAAATAGTCAGAATTGCGAGTTATAAGGCAACTCCGATAACTCCAACAATCCCCTTTGTGCAAAAAGACACACCTCTTGCTGGAGACCAGAGGTGTTTGAAGGAAAAAAAGGCTGACTTTTTTCACAGAATTGCGACTATATCACACAATTCTGACTAAAAAATCTCGCAATTGCGAGTTTATATCTCACAATTCTGGGGGAAAAAGTCATAATTGCGAGATATAAAGTCGCAATTACCCTGTTTATGTTTTGTTCTGTGGCGAAAACAAGCTTCCATACATCACAACTTGTATAGTTCAACTTTTCATGTTTTACCAAAAATTGGCATCTCTCATTGAAAACTAATTACAAGGTCACTGTCAGTCTGAAAAGGCTTCAGATGTTGGAGAGATGTGAGAAATGCACTGGGAATGTTTTCTGGGAAAACCCTTCAAGTTCTCGCCCCAGCCTTCTTGTGTGCTCACGTGATTTGATCCGTGATGCTTACGTCAATAGCAACCTATTCATTCTGAACCTCAATCAGTTTAATTTTATAAGTTTTTATAATAAAGAGAAAAGATCAGAGCGAAGCTCATTTAAATCTGATTTTGCGTCAGAGCTTGAGGAATGGCTTGCTTGTTTGGACTTAGATTAGGATTGACAGAGGGAAATGTGATTTTAGATCAAAATGTTGTGTGCAGAATTCTCTCTGAAGTTATTTCCCTGGCACAGGTTTTGTTGGCTAATGATTTTTGCGCTAATGGCTTTAGCTTTAACAAAACACTCAAACTCCCCATCTGGCAGAGGTGTTTTGGGAGGTTGTTTTCACTGGAAGTCACAACGGTGGACTTTATTGTGGTCCACCCAAGAGAGCGACAACCTGCGTCAGTGTCATCGTCATGGCTGTTGGGGTCGTGCTTCATAATGACATGAGAGGTAATGCCTCATGTGTAAAACTGCAGGTTTAGTTTGTGCATGACTGGAAATATTGTGAATATCAAAGGTACTTTGGAAACTGGGTGGCCATAAATGTTTTGGCTTATTCCTGGAGGCATTATCTCAGATTTCCCTTCCATATCAACTGAAACTAAATGATGGTTCATAAAAAAAATAAAAAAAACAGTATTAATTCTTTGCATTTTTTCCTCCATTGAGTTGCCAATGCTGCATGAATAAATGTAAGCTCATACAGAGCTAGATGGAAGACAAGAGCACTCAGAGTCTTTGAGAGGTGAAGATTATGAAAAACTCCAAACAATGAGCATTGTATTTCCACTTGCTTGCTCGTTTGCCACAGGAAAGACCATAATAATAAGACATTTTATGATTATGACCAGGAAGTAAAGCCGACTCTTCCTGTTTGTTTTGCACGGATATGCAAAGCCACACATACCTGGTTATATCAGTTGTTTTGCCTCTCTTTAAAACATAAAAAATGATGCAGGATCTATTGATTAGAATATGCTTCATCACTTATGTTTTTGTGCATGATATTTGTTTAGTTAGGCTATTGCCATGCAATATTGCTTTGCATGCAGTAAGGTCGAAACATCTGAGACCAAATTGAATAGTTGTATTTTTTATTATTTATTTAACAGGGCAGTGCACATTCATATTCTGTAGTCCTTGGTCACAATCTGGGATTCAATTTAAACCAAATATAAAATATTAATATTTTGAGAAATTTAAGAAATATTAAGAATAAACATTCTGACATGAAATTAATAATGAATAATAATAATAGTGCACTATCCATAGGTCACTTATCAAATAAATTTGTGCATATTTTTTCCCCCAAAAAATAAATGCACTGTCCATAGTATTTCTCAGACTTTTGGGCCCAACTGTATAAAACAATGTATCTACCAAAGCTCCTTGGTTATTTTCATTCCCGCAAAGGAACTGCAAACTTAGTAGGAGAAACCTCTTTTTAAAAACAACATGGTCAAATCATCTCCGTTCATCATCTACCTCAGACTTGTGTGCCATAGCAACAGCTCTAGCAACAGCCCACCCAAACCGGCAGGGTCTGGCAATAAAGTGGGAAAACATCAACAGAATGGAAGCCTTTGAGGCTTGAAGACCATGATGGGTCAGTGATATTTAAGAACACCACATCCTTACCCAGTAAGGGCCTTGTACTGTAGCTGTAGACTGGAGACATTTTTCCTGGCCCTTTGTGTGCGTGGGTTATGTGTGTCTACGTGACCGTATCGTTGTCTTTGGTATTTGACCACTAGCTGACTTAACTGATGTGTACGAGTGTGTTTGTGTGAAATGTGTACATGTCATCACAACTCGACTGCCTGACTGATGTCTAGAGTGTGTGTTGATTCTGTGTGTGAAAGTGTGGAATGCCACACTCTCTTCCTAAAGCCCCTGGTCTACTGCTGGGTGCCAAACTGGCTTCAGATCCCTGCCCTGCACCATGTTTATGCACTCAAGACCCCTAGAGACGACGTGACATCATCAATAATATTTTCAAGCACCTCTGGTCTCCAGCAAGAGGTGTGTCTTTTTGCACAAAGGGGATGATTGGAGTTATCGGAGGTGGATTGTAACACCCAAAGTTGCGTCATGCATGTCTACGTTATGTATCGATGCGTAGGCCTGTCACGATAACAAATTTTTCTGGACGATAAATTGTCCAAGAAATTATTGCGATAAACGATAATATTGTCGTTCCGAGACTATTTACATCTAAAATAATGATAATGGCATGATAATGGCATAATAATGCAGGTACACCTTTTCGAAGATCAATAAACTTTTATGTCTAAAGACTATTTAACACTGAAAATGGAAAACATTTTAAATATCCACAATAAATTAACAAAACAACCAAAAACAATAAAAGCAATCAATGGACTCTCAGTCTCTGTTAGCAAATAATGCACTTGAATAAATAGCAAAAACAATAAATAAAATGGATGAAAACAAAACCCGACCCTACCCTATAATAAATTATTTGTTAATAAAGCATTAACACACAAACCACTGTTAATTTAACATAAAAGCAAGCAGGCTACTGTGCATGGTTTGTCATGACTGAATGCGCGCAAAGTGCACTCCTTTAATAATTTCTAAAAGCTGACAGTTCATCGCGATCTCACACATCTCTGTTATTACATTGAAGCTGACTGCACAATGAATCTTTCATAATATCCACACTTTGTTTGTTATAATTAGAGGATTTGCCAGCATACAGAATTCAGCACTGAACAAAAAGTCTGTTTTGAGCGGTGAGGGGAGTCTATCTTGAATGCTTGTGATTGGCCATTGCGTTCAAGAAATCAACACACATGTCTGTGATTGGCTACATCGCTCAACGCTGCAAACATGTTATAAATAGAAACTCCGGCCTGTAAATCGTTTTTATTTTGTTTTAGTTGTTCTTGTTGCTTTTCTGCAACATATGAATAAAAATATATTAGTTTTTATGTTTTATTCATAGATATTTCTAGTTTGCGGGAGTCCCGCGAATCGTTTTATTCTCCCGCAACTCGCACACACAGAGTGAGTGCATTACCGCCCGCGCTCGCGCTCGCACTCGCACTCGGCCATCAAGTCTAGTGTCGCGCCGCACTATGCACGTATCTCTAGATCAAGGGCCCGGCCCGAGGATAGTGTCGGGAAATATCGGCCCGTGGGACGGGTCGGGTCAAGTTCGGGCTGAGAATCTAAGCTCTAGTTCAAGCTAAGGAACCGAGAGTTGTCATCCAGTCTCTTTGGTAGAGAGAGAGACGAGGAAAACAAACAAGCATGCAAATGGAAATTATCGCGGCCGGAAAAATTATCGAGCTCATTTTTTTTATCGTGCGATTAATTGATTTATTGACTATCGCGACAGGCCTATCGATGCACCATTTGCCCACCTGATATCTTGACAGATGGCATTTATATATATATTTATATATATATATATATATATATATAATTTTTTTATTTGTTTACTTATTTTTTTGGGTTGTTAACAGCAGATGGATTCACTCTAGACTTTCATAGTCACCCCACATTGTTCCACTATGTAATAATTATGGTATGAGCGGTAAGACCACGCCTCCTGCCATAGTCTAAAGACAGGTGTTTTCAAATGCCTATATAAATGTTATGTATGCTACAGCATTGACGTCACCTTGAATTCTTCAGATGCTCGTACTAAAGGACTGCCATGGTACTATTGAGACATGGGGCCTGATATATTACAATGGCATAACAAACCCTCTTCCTCTCCAAGGAATATTACATAACTCACTGCTCTCTATCAAGTTCTTATCAAATGTATTATACTTTTATAGAAACCTTTAGAAACGTCAGGACCAATTAGCAATTTTTTACCAATTACAAAAATGTCTTAGTGTATGGGTTGACAAATAGTAAATATGTTGATGGAAATACTAATAAAATAAATAGAAGTGAAATAATAAATATTTTTAAAAGATCTTAAAAAATATTTTAAATATTATAATAAATATGCAATTTAAATATATTAATGTACAATACATTGACAATTTTAATAGTCAAATATGTTTTAAATGTATGTGTAGTGAACATATATCACGGTGTTCAAGAATGCAAATGTAATTTTGCATTAAAAAAATTTGGATTTTATATCTGTTTACAGTATTTTTGGAGACATTTTTGTCAATAATATTTATTTTCTTGAAACTTTATGAATTCATAAAAAAAGGACTTTTTTGCTCTGAGCCAACCATATGCATATCTCCTTTCTATATAGTAGGTGAAAAGCAGTATGTGACATGAGTATATGACTGTATTTCACAGTATTCATAAAACAGTATAGGCAAAAAAGTATCCGGATGACCAGCTACTACTGCAATGATTCTCAAGTTTAGATAATGGACTCTTTATAGACCATGGGAGAGGAATCATGAATGGCAGGGAAACTATGCAACTATATTCTATATCTAGGGTTGCCAACTTCAGAAAAGAAAAATGCGGGACAATCGTGGTTCTTTACAGGAAAATAAGGAGCACTCAAAATAATTGTACTGTATCACACAGTATGACATTTCTCAGACATAAACACATTTGTTTTGCTTAACCGATTTATGCACAATTTAATTCTAAAACTAATTTTAAGGTCACACAAAAAAAGTCACATTACACACAAACCATAGTTCAAAATAATAGCATTTATCTGAAATAGAAAGCTTTTGTAACATTATACACTACATTTTAAAGAAATTAAAGAAAGTAATAGCCTACTTTTATTCAGCAAGGATGCATTAAAGTAATCAAAAGTGACAGTAAAGAAATTTATAATGTTTTAATGTTTTATAATGTTTTACAAAAGCTTTTTTTTATTTCGGATAAATCTACTTTGAACTAGGGATGTCCCGATCCGATCACGTGATCGGAAATCGGACCCGATCACGTGGTTTCAGATTCGATCGGAATCGGACGTTACCTCCCGATCAGGACTCGGATATATGTAAATTAGGGGTGTAACGGTACATGTATTCGTAATTATTCCGGTTCGGTACGCATACAAACCGAACGATTCCTAGGACCATTTTTGCTGCAGACAAAATCCGCGCTGGCGCGTTCACCACAACGTTGCGCAACTTCAAATGGCAAACGTAATGAAAGCGGAACGAAACTGCGCTACTCATTATATTGTGCTTAACGGACCATTTATCAGTTCGGACCAGCAACATCTGTGCAGCGCGAGATCAAGCGACACTGTGCCAAGAGATCCAGTGAAGAAAACGTTTGAATTTGCCACTGAAGTAATAACATTGCTGCGAGATCTAGTGAGAAGCATTCAAATTTCTCCGGTATTTAACGTAGATCCCTATTAGATCAAACAGCGCTGACGTGGGAACCAGGAGAAACATTGTGCCGTGAATGAACATGGATTTAATGTTGCACTTCAAAACTCAAATATTATATAAATATATATTTAAATGTTATTTTTAATGTGATTACCAAAACATTATTTGTTCATCCTTCAAAGATTACCCCATTTATAAACCTGAAAGTTTCAAGATGTAGAAAAACTCAAACTTATTTAAAAATAGTTTTTCTTTTAATAAATAGGAAATTTCTCTGGCATTTCTTTATTTTTGCTGATACGTATCGAACCGAACCGCAAATTTTGTGAACTGTTACACCCCTAATGTATATATATATATATTATCATTATTTTTTTATACACTTTTAAAACATTTTTATTTTTTGCCTGCCGGGTATTTTAAGTTGAGGTGCTATTTGTTTTTATATTAGACTTTTTCTATATTTACTCTTGCACTAAAGTCCAAAAGTGAAGATTTTATGTTATTTATTACTTGATTGTACAAGCTACCTCACAGAAGTGCTCTGTTTGTTAACAGAGTTGTTGAATGTTAAAATAAGGTGAATTAAATAAAAAATAAGGAACATCCTGGATCAGTTTTTTCTCTCTTCTTTATTCTTTTTTTATGTATTATATAAGTATCGGATCGGGACTCGGTATCGGTAGATACTCAAAATCAAATGACTCGGACTTGAGGGCAAAAAAACCTGATCGGGACATCCCTACTTTGAACCTACTATTCATCAAAGAATCCTGATTCTTTTAAAAAAAAAAAAACATTAATAATCAGAAATGTTTCTTGGGCAGCAAATCACATCAGCATATTATTCCCTCAGGAAGATTTCATGTTTTCTTGCGTGGCTGGATGTTGGACTCATGAACAATAATCACGTTGTTTGAATTCACCAAAACTGATCTAAACCAGGCCACACAGTGAAAGGGTTTTGCCTTTAGCGCGAGTCCGGATCGAACCGGGAGCGACCAGACAGCAGAGGATTCTGTTCGCAAATCAAACAATGATTTGTCCCAAACGAATAATGAATTCTCAATTTAGAGTTTGTTATTCGTATGGTCTGATGCGCGTGAGTGTGGGCTGTGATTGGATGATGACCGGTGTTGTGATCATTCTCAAGTGTCGTGTTGCTGTTGTATCAGCCAGTGGTTAGATCAGCGTAGCAGTCTATTTAATAAGGGACAAGGGAGGTCCCATATGGGTCAAATAAATTAGGCACAAAATACGGGATGTCCCGGCTAATTCGGGATAGTTGGCAACCCTATCTATATCTCACATGATGCTAACATGGTGGCGAATGTAGTACAATCAGATTGCATTTATGCTTGATCATACTTTATTTGTACTGTACACATACATACTTTAACAGTCATGAAGACAGTATGTGCTTTCCGATGCAGTAGATGAGTAGAGAAAGGCCAAAGGAAGCTGAAGGCCCAAACAAAGGAAGAGATGCAAAAGTTATGCTTAGAAAGGTGCGAATATTATGTGAAATGTTCTGCCTCTGTCTGCAAAGATCATTTTTCACATGGTGTGTGAGAAATGTTGTGAAGGTTCAGACTGTGTATCATCATTTTAATTAATTCATTAATAGGACATGTTTTGTTTTGTTGTTGTTGTTGTTGTTGTTGTTGTTTTTTGAAGAAAAATATTAATTCCAATACAGGTCCTTTTTGACCCTCTTTATGCATTTGTTTAGGTTTTTTGGCTTATGCATTTTAGGATTAAAACTGACTTTAAACTCCCTAACGCACTTTAGAATTGGCTTGAACACCTTGTTGGCTCTTTATCTCCATGACTTTAGTGTCCCCCGTAAGCCCAATCAGAGTCCATCATGCCAATAGGAACAAGAGGTCTATGCCTCAAAAACACTCTGCTATCTTTACTCACAGGGATTAAGGGGCATAGCTGGAAAAGCAGAGATATTATGGGTCAAAGAAAGTGTCAAGTGTTGGGAGTCAAAGATCATGCACAATTGATTGAAAAAAGTAATATATTTTACTTCAAATCTCAAAACAAAAAGTGTGAAGTCTCAGTCGAGAATTAGCACATTAGATAGACTACTCTTCTTTATATGATTCTAACAACAAGCTTCATCCAGACAACTGTACTGATTAATGTATAAGAAAAAGTATAACTTTAAGATGAGTGGTATATTCGATGAGAAGAACAGATGTCAGCTGAGACTGTTGTCTGAGGAAAGTCTGTCTCGGGTTTTAACATTGGCTCTGCTGTGGTGCAGCTTTTGAAAGCTTGGAGCATGCACCCTGCTAACTATTTGAGTTATGCCATTGACGTCAGCACAGCCATAAAGCAGACAAACTGCCCTTCCCCAACGAACAACCCTGCCAAATGGCCTGCATGTTTTCAAATAAGCTCAAAGATAGAGTAAGAAAGACAGAGAGTTCGGAGTAGATGCTTTTGTTTGTGTATTTTAATCAGATTTAAATCATCTGTGGACAGCTGGGGAAAACAGTCTTCAGTTATTTAAGAGAAGTGAGACAAAAATGACATTAGTGGCTCAAAGTTTTTTTTTTCCTTTTTAAGAATTTCAGAATGAGGAAATAAATCGCAAATACAAACGTGTGTACGTCAACTTTTTGGAAGGCGCTTATGCAAATGCAGGTGAACCAACAGGTTTATTTGTTAGAATTTAATTAGAGCGGCTTTTCAACATCCATTCCCACACAAGCACACATTCCATTTATGAGAAACGTGCACATAATGCTTCACATTAGGCAACACGTTATTATTCTACACTGACGGCTCAGAGCTTTTAATTAAAGGATTAGTTCATCCAAAAATGAAAGTTTTGTCATCGTTCACTTAACCTTGTATGTTTTTACAGCCGCACATTATTTTCTTTGTTCTGTGAAACACAAAAATATATATTCTATACAACAATTTTGGTGATTGCTCTAAAAAGTAATGACTTTTTCATGAAAGGCATTTTGAGAATATTTTTGTGAATTTGTCAATTCAAGCTTAAGAAGATGTGAAAGAGAACAATTTTTTTTATTCGCACGCTGTCTGAGACTCAGCTTTCTGTGTGCGTTCTTCTGTTGTGTGCGTACACAAAACTTCTCACACAGTGCACAAGTACAGAATTGAGTTCTCTTTCGCGTCTTCTTGCGCTTGGATGTTTAAATTGGCAAGGCTTAAAAATGCATGCAAATGATACATTTTCATGACCATGCAGTACTAGCCCGATCAGAAAAGTGACAGTATCTTCAACTATCCGGAATATCTGAAAGGCATACATGCATCTGCCATGTTAAGCACTGAATGAGTGACAGGGTTCCCATTGTAACATTGGGCAAGGTAAATAAGAGGATGTCATCTAGTGGAGAAGACTAAAGTCAATATTATGTTCAATGTTTGCGGAAATAAATATGGCAAAAAGATTGATTCGTTGCTTTTGGGAATCGATATCGAATCGACCAAATTTAAAAAAAAAAAAATGATTAATTGGAAATCAATGTTTTTGCCCTGCCCTAATTATTCATAGGGGTGTGACAATATACTTAGCTCACAAGACGAGAAGAGACCCGATATTGTGTGAATATTTAAAAAAAAATCTTCAATGATGAACTATATGATTGGAAAATTTGTCTCTTATTCAACTGAAAGTCTCAAAATGCTAAATGGCACACTGCGTTCCCAAATGCACATTATTGGAAACCCAAACAAACACCACGTGCAGAGAATGAGCTCTTGTGGACCAGCTTTTACTATAAACGGAGTCGCTCTGAGAAGAAACGTGTAACCTGCATGCATGTAAATAATGAAAGCGTCACACTTCACCTTCACTTCACTAAACAACTTCACTTCAACCTGCAGTGCTTTTATTTATCTAATTATCACATGCAAAAAAAAAACAGAACAATATAATGCAAGCACTGTAAAAGGTTTTGCCACAAACTCAACTCCGTCATGCTGATATCTCGAGACCGCTTTTTACTTTGATGAGAAATATTGTCACGTTTTAATATCACGAGATCTCATGGCACAAGATCTCGACACACCCCTACGTCTATTCATCTAAACTGTTTCAGTCACATGACTTTTGTGCCCATAGGCCATATTTATAACCAACTGTTGGGCACAGTAATAGAGGTGAATACTACTGAATACTGTGTGTGTAAGTCTTCTGGTGCCATTTACTGTAAATTAGAAACTTGTTCGCTGTAATCTTTTGTATTTCTTATAACTTATTTATGGTTGTCTTTTTCAAATTTTGGTGTATTGCGATAGGTCAAATAAAAAGCCTGAACCAATGTCATTTGGTTCACATACAGTATAAAGGCATAATTGTTTTGTGGGTGACGGTGGGTAAGTGAAGAAAAATAAACTATTCCTTCAAAGATCTTTTGGTCTTTTCCCAGTTTGGTGGTGTAATATACATTTAGATTTTTTTAAAGAAACTTTAGCAAATACGTAATTGACAAGCATGAAAATAGTCAACTAATCTTGAAAGGTAATTTGGAATATGAATCTATTAAGAACTGTCTGTATATGTGAATATGTAAAATTTGTAGTAATCCATAGAAAGAAAACAGTATGTTTAACTAGTTAGGCTTTAAACTGTATCTTTATTTAGCAGTAGTATGATTATTGTATAATGGAAAATCACAGGTGACTGAGCTGAGATGCTCTAGACATGCAATGTCTGACTTGATCGTAAATCTTTCTGTCTTCCTCTTCTGTGCACATAACACATCCTGTCAATCCAGTTTCCCTGATGATAGAAGGGAAAGACATCTCAAAGTGACGGAACGGAGTGGTGAGCATGATGGCCGCAGGTTTGTTTTATTACTGTGTACAGTGTATGCTGTAAAATAGTTTTATTTTTTTACTTGGTAATGAGTAGTCTCCACCCAACTCCCCTCTGCCATCTTTTATTCCACCCTAATTCATTCATTCATATAGATTTGTTTATTGATCGCATATAAAGTTACACGTGAATTAAAAAAATCCAAATGGGCATTTTTGCGCCCTTGAAGGACAAATATGCACATGCAGAATAATACAGCAATGCTCTGCCCTTGTTGGTAGGACATCATGATGTTTACTTCCAAATTGATTTCACCCATTATCTGGCTACATTCCCAAAATCATTAAACGTCCAGCTGGTATCCAATAAAACATCTGTCCTGAATTTCTTCTAGCATTGCTCATCATCCTATACCACCGACCCCATATTCCATCGGGAATCTCTGTTGGCTTTTACAGTAATGGTAGGAGTGAAAGAAAAACCAAACCTGACAAAAGTTAGAGCTAATTAGGTTATGTTGGCTTCCTAACCTATGGTAATGGGGTTGGAATGGGTCAGCGAGGTACTGACAAACAGCCCTATTGAGGTCTGTCAATACTCTATAGACTTTGGTGGCAGGGTTCAAGCCAGGTGAAAGGACAAAGCGTTCCCTGTGTGTGTATGTTCACTTTAACCACCCAGGACCTCGTGAATACAAGGTTGGATGTTGTGTGGTCGCTTACCCCAGATCCCCTCACTGAACTGACTATTGATTCATGAAATGCTTCTCATCAATTCTGAATGTAACGGAACAAATTTGGAAATTTCCAAATGCCTCTGTCAACAGGGTAATCGGATTCTAGGCGTAGTGAACTACATTTCAGTGTCTATCCAAATGTAGTAAAATGCATAAGTATGAACATATTGACAGCATCTCAAATAGATTGTAAACAATTTTACACAAACTTTAGAGACATGCTGATCTTTATCTGGTGTCAAATCAAACATTAATATTTGATTTTTTTATTATTATTGTTATTATTAAATTAATACAATAAAATTAACCTGTCATGAATTCAATATTCAATGAACCTTAAAGAATTCATAAACATTTGTATGTTTCAATTCAAGAAATTACAATCCACCTTATTTTTAATGTAAGAGTCGGCATGGCCATTTGTAAATTGAATGTGTCCAACATAGTTATTTTTAACTGTACAAAACAGCTCGTTATGCTGCTTGAGATTGCAAAATGGTCCACTGTCTTTTGTGAATAATGTAGCGATGTATGAAGCACCGCTCACACAGTTTAATTTCATAACAAGAAGCTTTCTGATGGTCATTGCGCCGAATTGTTGCAAAATCTGTATGTGGAAATCTTTCGTCTTCACGCAAAATTCTTGATCGTGTGGATTCCTATTAAAATGACTGGATTTCACCTGCAAAAATGTATCAAAAGTTTAGAACCAAACTTTACATGCATATTTCTATCAATACTAATGTGATCATATTGATTGCGAAGATGAAATCCATTATTTAAACTAGGTCCAAATATAGACCTATGGTTGTTTTCTATCTATTGCCTCTTTTACAAGTCTAATTATGCTTTTCATTGCCTTATTGGGAAAATGTGAGTTTTCCGGCCTGGAGAGGCCCGATGTGTGCCGTGGGGATGGGGAGATTTAGACCATAACTGAACGAATGGGTTCAGAATGAGAAGGTTTTGGATCAAGATTGGGAAAGAGTTTCAGACCGCTTTGGCTCCTTGCGTGCCATGCCCTATCCTATAATTTTGCTCTTGGCAGTTATTTTACCCAGAGTTAGTTCTTGATTCTGAAGCGTGCCCTCCTAAATGAGTGCAGAATATTTTCTGGAATAGTTCTAGAGAGGCAGCTCTGTGATGGAGAAAAAAGGGGGCTGTCTAACATGCCCAATTCAACAAGCACCCATTTCAACTTTTGCGAAGGACCTTCATTCATGTGGTCTGGTCGTCTGACTGCGGTCTTTTCCAGCACTCTTCGTTTATTCAATGTTTCTGTTGTAAAAGTCCTCAAAGCCAAAGCAGTGGCTTCTGCCTCCTAATGGAAAACATTTCATTTAAACCAGTATGGTGCTTCTCAGAAATTGCCATGTTGAGATGAAACCTCAATAAAATGAACTCCGGGAATGTCCCGTCTAGTTGTATGATGCTCCACTGCTGCATTTAGAAGTATGTAACATCTGTTGAGAGAGGTTATTGCATCATAAATGAGCACAGTATCATCTTTGTTTACGGTTTCAATTGCAGAATTGTCTTTCACATTCAAAATCAAGATTCTTCAGTGCTTCTTTGCCTCACTTTAGGCTCAGAAATGAGGCTGCTATTTGCTGTACCTTGAGTTCTTTGTATGGTTCTTTGGAGATTAACAACTTATCAATACTCATTGGCACTTTCAGCCCTCACAATCCCACACATTACTGCATTTGGTTAATATTCAAATTTTTAGCTCCACACCCATGTGTGGCCATAAAGGGGGCGCTCTTGAGCATTCTTCTTAAACCACAATGACAAATGAGACACCTTATGGTCTCATGGACTTGACGGACTGTTAAAGTATAGAGAAGTATTTTCAATTGAATTCCAATTTGTTTTTATAACGCTTTTGGCAATTAAAGGTGCTATATGTATTTTTTACCGGCCTCTATCGGTGATGTTTCAGATTGCAACCAATTTTTACAAGAGCGCTCGTGCTCTTGCGCATGCTCGAACACAAGAGCGAGCACTCATGGTACACGGCCACACTGAGACTTTCAACACACCGGAGAAAGCATCACACAACACGAAACTCATGTAAACTCCCACTGCAACGTTACAATAATAGGCTACTTTTATCAGCTTGACGTTGAACTAATGCTCCATGCTCATTCCATAATAACGTTACATATGTGGTGTTATCTAGCATAAGGCATTTCACTAAAGTATTTGTGTATCTTTCACAATCAGCAATGTCAACATAGGTGAATGTATAATATGATAACGAAAATGGTTAATGAACTAGACTGAACAATTTCAGTGTAACAGTAAGATCGTAGGAAATAACATTACTGTACTGAACGTGTCTGGAAATGTGTATTATAAACAATATGATAGTAGTGGGATGAGTGACGTTAGACAGTAGATCTAGTACATAAAATAAGTTACATCCTAAAGCACCTACTTTTTGTTATCCTGGAACAGTCTTTTGTATTCATTTCATGTCTCATATATGTTGTAGTTTACCTTGCTATTTCATTACAGTTTACCATTATTTCAGCATATCTGAAAACTTGTAATTTATCACAATAAAAATAGCAGAGGTCTCTCCATAATTCAAACGCTCTGCCGATGTTGATTCGTGTTTTCGTCCTAAGTCGATCCGATTCACGTTTGGCCTGACGAGCTTCAGCAGATACATTTTATATTTATACAGTTTTTTATATTTATGTGGAGTTTGTGTTGGAGTGTGTGTTGTGCTGGAGGCAGGTCGTTTTTGGTGTTATCAGACTCCATGTCGTCAGCTGCAGTGCCGTCGCATAGACTGTATATAAAAAGGAGAGAGGCTCGGGAGCGCGCATGCACGTCACATCCGATGGATTTCGCAGAAAATCCGACCCGGAGACTTCACATAGAAATAGGAATACTGGCCTTCAGAGGTAATAGCAAAACCCGACAAGTGGATCATTGTAATGTGTGATTACAACTCCTTCACAAACAGGCAATAAAAAAAGGATTAATTTTAGAAGAAAAGTTACATATAGCACCTTTAATATTCCTTCTGTCTATCCATAGAAAGATACACTGTAAAAATGTTTTTGTTTTTTTTGTAAATGAAATGAAACAAGAAAATACTATTTCAGTTTTTCTACCTCAAAATATCACGTTTACTTCAGTGTGTTGCTGTTTCTTTGTAATTGTTTGTGAAATGTATTAACAATTAGTTTTATGCTATTTTTTTGCAGTATACTAGGCAAGCTATTCTTAAAAAGTATAAATGTATGGAAGAAGATATGAATGCTTATTTATTTTTTATTTTTTTCAGTAATTCTTTATTGTATGTTTGTTTTTATTTTTATGGCTGTCAATTGAGTAAAATAATAGTCTCATCATTTCTGACCAGTCTTTCAGAAGCAAAATGAAACATTAATAACGTAAAGACAGTTTGTTTGTTTTGTTTTTTGTCTCTGAAATGTTCCACAGACCATAGTTTAGAATAGAAAAAACAGCATTTTGGTTCTGATTAGTAATTTTTGAGAAGTTAATTGTCAGTTTTAATAAATAAAATATTCGATTGGTTTCCAATCTTAAATAGCTACATAATTGCTTAATCTGAATTATATTTAATTGATCTCTCAGATTTTTCCTCTAATTTAATGCGTAATCAAGTATTCTCTGTCCACGGAGAGAAACCCATCTGTTACGCTGTTCTCTTTCATAGGTTCACTCAACGCTGCGGAAAGCGCAGTGGGATATTCTCTGAATGTGCCGATTGTCTGAAGCCTTATAGAATCACGCCAATTCATTGGCTGATGGCGTCCGCGCGATATGGCTCCGCCCCGACGCTCTTACGTCGCATCATTACATAGTCGCGCGCGCGCCATCTGCTCCTCAGATTTCTCTGCCTTCAGAACGAAGCGGTCACGTTTGCCCTTCGCTCGTGATTTTTCTGAGCTACAATACATCTAAGGATTATTCTCGGCGCTTCTGCGACTGTTCAAGCGGAACTCTGTTCTCCTTACGGTGAAGTTGCCATGGATTTCAGACGCTGTACTCCGCCATGTGCTCGTTACATCGCTAACGATGACCCACACAGTAAGTGCGTTAAATGTTTGTGTTTTTCACATGCGCGTGAGGCAGTTATAGGATCGTCTAAATGCAAATTCTGTGAAAATTTGTTGCTCAAAACCCTCAAATCGCGGCTCGCGGTCTTTGAGAGGGAATCATTCGTCTCCCCCTGTCGCGCTCCCGAGGCCTCTCGAGGATCCGCGACCTGGGGTTCGGATGTAGAGCTTGAGGATGTGGAGTTCGAGCAGACGAGCCCCGCTCTTTCTCTCCCTCCCTCCCCTCGGCACGCGCGAGGCATGCCAGTCGAGTTTTCACACGATTATTTGCGCCCCAGCCCGGGAGCACGCGACGCGGTTTCTTTGGGGCTGGAGGATATACTTTTTACCGAGGCTTCCGACTCCGAGGATTTCGGGCCTACTCTCGCCGACGAGGTTATCCCGCCGAGCGGCCAGGAAGCGTGGCCTACTGCGGCCTACGCGGAGCTTCTTGACGTGCTTTCGCGCGCTACGGAGAAGCTCACTATTGATTGGCCCGACGAGCCACGCGAGTCTCAGTCGTCGAAACTCGACGAAAGGCTTCTCAGTGGCCCTAATTCTAGGCCTCAACGGAGGAACCTGCCATTTTTCAGTGATCTGCATCATGAGATCTCCAGATCCTGGAAGCAGCCTTTCTCTTCGCGTCTCACTAATGCGGCTGCTGCTGATTTCACCAACCTGGTAGGCTCTGTGGAACAGGGCTATTCCGCCATTCCGGCGATTGAGGAAACTTTAGCCGACCATCTTGCTCCGTCGTCTGCGCCGTCCTGGAAGTCGCGCCCCCTCCTCCCTTCTAAAGCATGTAGGACTACTTCCTCTCTCATTGGGAAATCCTACATGGCGGCTGGGCAGGCAGGCATGACCCTGCACACTATGGCCATTCTTCAGGCCTACCAGGCGGACGTCCTGAAGGATATGGACGAGGGCGACGGCCTGACCCCTGAAGAGGTCAAGGAGCTTCGTAAGGCTACGGATTTAGCCTTCAGAGCCACCAAGCATACTGCACGCGTTCTGTTGCGGTGGAGCGCCACTTGTGGCTTAATCTCACGGAAATCCGTGACAAAGAGAAGGTTTTCCTCTTGGACGCCCCCATTTCTCAAACGGGGTTGTTTGGTGAGGCGGTCAACACAGTGGTTGAGAAATTCCGCTCCTCCAAATCCCAATCGGCCGCGTTCAGACAGTTCATGCCCAGGAGGGCTAGGGAACCTTCTGCTCCGCCCCCGGTGCAACCCAGAGAACGTCCCTCTCATAGACCGGAGTTCTCTTCCAGAAGAAGCGAACCGGGGCATCCCCCACCTACCACGGTTTGGGGAGCCCGCGGTCGCCCGTTTCCCCGTCAACGGCCTCACAAGCGCCTCCAGTTGAAGCGGTCCGACAAACCGACTGCTCCGGCGGCCCAGAGCCGTTCCTGACCTTCCGGTCAGAAAAAGGAGAGCTCCTCTGCTTCCTCAAGGTTGGGTCAGACCGCGCAAGCGTTTCTGCCCACCTACCAGCTCTCCTTTCCTTGCCCTGTCACCTTCGCCACTCAGAGTGTCTCGAAGTGCAGGCCATATCTCACCGCCTCTACTCAGTCCGGTGCGGGAGGAAGGAGACGCTTTCTGCTTTCTCCCCTCACCCCCCGCACTCTCTATAACTGCCGGCCGCATCCTCGGAGGCACTTTCCGTTTTCCTCCGGAGCAGGCGGACCTGGTCACCATGACCCCAGTCTCGATGCCTCCCATCACGTGCCAGGACGCCGATGGCCCTCCTGCACAGTCAACCTCTTCACCCCAGGAGCGTCAGCACGGCACCCTCACTCAGGTATGTCGTCTGCATTACAGCATCCCTCCTCCTCTATCACATTTCCTTCCAGAGTGGGAGTGCTTACCAGGGGTATCGTCTTGGGTTCTTCGCACAATTCGGTTCGGCTACACTCTTCAGTTTTGCCGCAATCCCCCCCGTTTCAACGGGGTGTTTCCTACTGTAGTAGACAGCGCCACTCAGGCTTCTGTACTTCAGCAAGAAATCTCTTCCCTCCTTCTCAAGGGAGCAATAGAGGAGATTACTCCAGGGGAAACCGAGCGGGGCTTTTACAGCCGTTACTTCCTGGTCCCGAAGAAGGGCGGCGGTTTGCGTCCCATACTGGACCTCCGCCGACTGAACTTCGCCCTTTACAAAGGGAAATTCAAGATGTTGACGCTGAAAGCTATCATATCTCAGATTCGGCCAGGGGATTGGTTCGTGACGATAGACCTAAAGGATGCTTATTTTCACATCCAGGTTGTACAGCGACACAGGCAGTTCCTCAGGTTCGCCGTTGGAGAAAGGGCGTTCCAGTACAGGGTCCTTCCCTTCGGCCTATCTCTGGCCCCGAGGACATTCACAAAGTGCATGGATGCAGCTCTGGCCCCATTGCGGCTCCAGGGCGTCCGTGTTCTAAATTACCTGGACGATTGGCTCATTTTAGCCCAGTCCAGGAAGCTAGTGGCCCACCACAGAGACATCGTTCTGAGTCATATCCAGTCTCTCGGTTTGAGGTTGAACTCGGAGAAGAGTGTTCTTGCTCCGGCTCAAACCACCGTTTTCTTGGGGGTGAACATGGATTCCGTTCTCATGCAGGCCCGTTTGGCCCCTGCACGGATTTCCAGCTTGACGGCATGCTTGGCTCATTTTTCGCTAAGCCATCATGTGTCTGTGGGCACCTGCCACAGGATGCTGGGCCTTATGGCCGCGGCCTCCTCTGTGCTTCCGCTGGGTCTACTCCACATGAGACCCTTCATGTGGTGGGTGAAACTCTCAGGGGTTCGACCCTCCGGGTCAACCCTTCGCCTACTGAAGGTATCGCGCAGTTGCTTTCGAGCCCTGTCAGTTTGGCGGGACCCTCTTTTTCTGCGGAAAGGGGTCAGCATGGGTGCGGTATCTCGTCGCCAGATGATTACGACGGATGCCTCTCTCACCGGCTGGGGAGCAGTTTTCGAGGGCAGACCAGCGTGTGGGGTCTGGACCGGAGAGGCTCTCTCTTGGCACATAAACTGCCTGGAGTTAAGAGCCGTTTTTCTGGCTCTGCTTCATTTCCTCCCTCTTCTGGAGGGTCACCATGTCATTGTCAGAACAGACAACATGGCAGTGGTGTCTCATGTGAACCGGCAGGGAGGTTCTCGGTCCCGCACCCTAGACAGGCATGCGCGTCACCTTCTCCTGTGGCTTCAGAGCAGATTCCTATCTCTAAGAGCGGTTCATGTCCCAGGGGTTCTGAACCTCGCAGCAGATTTTCTGTCGAGACAGAAACTCAGATCGGGGGAATGGATGTTGAACCGCCAGACGATGGCCCTGATATGGAAGGTTTTTGGAGAGGCGAAGGTGGACCTCTTTGCATCTCAAGAGTCGTCCCAATGCCCGCTTTGGTTCTCCCTGAGTCACCCGGCCCCATTGGGGATAGATGCGTTCGCTCACCCTTGGCCAACGCAGAAACTCTATGCCTTCCCGCCCATCAAATTGATCCAGGCGGTCTTGGCCAGAGTGAGAGAGAGCGGAGTCCGCCTCCTCCTGGTAGCTCCGTTCTGGCCATCTCAGGCATGGTTTTCGGAGCTAATTCCCCTTCTGGAATCTTCCCCCTGGAGGATCCCGGTCAGGGAAGATCTGCTGTCCCAGCTACAGGGCAGGATATGGCATCCTCGCCCAGACATGTGGAAGCTGTATGTTTGGCCGATCAGAGGCCGTTAGCATTAAGCTCTGGTCTCCCAACTGACGTTCAGGAGACCATTGCGAGTGCTAGAGCCCCTTCTACAAGGAGATTATATTCTTCCAAATGGAAGGTTTTTGAGACTTGGTGCTTAGCACATGATAGGAGCCTAGTTAACTGCCCTGCTGGTTCAGTACTGGAATTCCTGCAGGAGAAGTTTGCGGCTGGAGCAGCCACTACCACTCTCAGTGTTTATGTCGCGGCTATTGCAGCGCATAGGGAATCGGATGAGATTCCCCTGGGCAAATTAAGGTTAGTTTCTGCCTTTATGCGTGGGGTGAAGCGCCTGAATCCAGCTCGCTCCCCTAGAGTTCCCTCATGGGATCTTTCTGTTGTCCTAGAGGGTTTCACGAAAGCCCCCTTTGAGCCCTTGGAGTCAGCTCCGGAGAGGATTCTGACTCTCAAGGTTTCTCTTTTGTTAGCTTTGTCCTCATTAAAGCGGGTGGGAGACTTACAGGCTCTTTCTGTTAGCGAGTCTTGCTTGGACTTTGCCCCTGGCCTGGTCAAAGTTTCCTTGAGGCCGAGACCAGGGTATATCCCCAAGGTTCTTTCCTCAACTTTCCGCTCACAGGTAGTTAACCTTAACACTTTCCTCCACCCTCCATTTTCGTCTGAGGAAGATAGGAAGCTTAACTTGCTCTGCCCAGTTCGTTCTCTTAAGATATATGTAGACCGCTCAGGCGGTTGGAGGAAATCTAACCAGCTTCTGGTTTGCTTCGGTGCTAGCCGCCGTGGGCTTGCTGCATCAAAGCAGAGGATTTCTCACTGGGTCACGGAGGCTATCTCGTTGGCTTACGGGGTGCGTGGCTTGCCTTCACCTCTTAGCATTAGAGCACATTCCACCAGAAGTGCAGCATCTTCTCAAGCTCTTTTCAGAGGAGCACTTTTGGAGGATATTTGTGTTGCGGCAGGCTGGTCCTCTCCGCACACTTTTGTAAGGTTCTATAGCTTGGATCTTGACATGACCCCGGGTTCCCAGGTTCTGTTTGAACTCATTTCGGTCGTTGTCTCTTTTATCTACCAGTTATAAAAGCGCTCTAGCTTGGCGAGTTTGGTAGTCCGTTCCCACTGCGCTTTCCGCAGCGTTGAGTGAACCTATGAAAGAGAACGTCTCTGGTTACTTGCGTAACCTATGTTCTCTGAATAGGGAACGAGACGCTGCGTTAGCGGCCAAGCTCCTCGCGCTGCTGACAGTTTCTTTTCGGCAGAGAAATCTGAGGAGCAGATGGCGCGCGCGCGACTATGTAATGATGCGACGTAAGAGCGTCGGGGCGGAGCCATATCGCGCGGATGCCATCAGCCAATGAATTGGCGTGATTCTATAAGGCTTCAGACAATCGGCACATTCAGAGAATATCCCACTGCGCTTTCCGCAGCGTTGAGTGAACCTATTCAGAGAACATAGGTTACGCAAGTAACCCGAGACGTTTCACAATGTCCTTTGGCTATAAACAAGCTTTTCCAGAATTTCCCCAACTCTTTCTTTTCTTTCTCTCTCTCTCTCTCTCTCTCTCTCTCTCTCTCTCTCTCTCTCTCTCTCTCTCTCTCTCTCTCTCTCTCTCTCTCTCCTCTTACAATCAGTAACAGAGGAAGTGCTTTCTTATAGGTCCATTGAGATTTGATCTGACGTCATCTCTTCATGCTTCCTCTTTATTGGAAATGCTATGGTTTATCCTTCCACTGCTTGACTAAGCGTTGAGACACTAGGCATTAATTCAGGAGGGGCATGGATGAAGAGAATGAGAGAGAAAGGAAAAATGACACATGTAAGCACATGCTCACAAGCTAATTCTCAACACACGCATCAGGAAGACAGAGAGATGGCTTTTACCACACACCACATCCGATAGCTCAAACACATACGCACAGCGCTCAGTCATGACATAAACACCATAGACTAAAAGACTTGATTTTCTGATCTGAAGTAACCTCAAATGACACGCATGCAAACATATTTTTGGGCCCGCAAAACACAACTACTTGGTATGCGCTGATACTTTTTCTTATAAAACCACACCTACACTTGCCCTTAAGTGATGCAGTCAAGTCGTTCACACAAAGAAAGATATGTTAGTTTTGACGGGAAATATCAGAATGATAATTAGCTGATGAACACAATGGCAACATTTTACAATAAGGTCTCATTTGTTAACATTATGCATTAGTTGACATTTTTACTGCATTTATTAACCTTTGCAAATGTTGATATAAATTTTCATGGTGTTGTTTGTTCAGTGCATTAAAGGGTTAGTTCACCCAAAAATGAAAATTAAGTCATTAGTTACTCACCCCCATGCTGTACCAACCCCGTAAGACCTTCGTTCGTCTTCGGAACACAAATGAAGATATTTTTTATTAAATGTGACAGCTGGATCACTCCTCCATAGGCTCCCTAAGGGAATGAATCCTGACGGCCCAGAAAGTCAATGAAGAAAATGTTTAAATATTCCATGTCACAACAGTGGCTCAACTATAAGTTTATCAAGCGACGAGAATACTTTTTGTGCGGAAATAAAACAAAAATAACGACTTTATTCCTTTTCTTCCTTGTAGGCCTGAAACGAGACTTCAAGAGATTTCCACGACGCATGCGCGAAAATTGCGATCTCCTTCAACTACTTCAGTTAAGTTCTCGCGCGTGCGCGTCGTGGAAATCTCTTGAAGTCTCGTTTCAGGCCTACAAGGAAGAAAAGGAATAGTCGAATAAAGTCGTTATTTTTGTTTTATTTCCGCACAAAAAGTATTCTCGTCGCTTGATAAACTTATAGTTGAGCCACTGTTGTGACATGGAATATTTAAACATTTTCTTCATTGACTTTCTGGGCCGTCAGGATTCATTCCCTTAGGGAGCCTATGGAGGAGTGATCCAGCTGTCAGATTTAATCATAAATATCTTCATTTGTGTTCCGAAGACGAACGAAGGTCTTACGGGGTTGGTACAGCATGGGGGTGGGTAATTAATGACTTAATTTTCATTTTTGGGTGAACTAACCCTTTAATGTTAACAGATACAACTTTTGATTTTCAAAATGTGTTAGTAAATGCTGAGGTTGACATTAAATAATATTAATAAATGCTGTAGAAGTATTGTTCATTGTTGGTTCATGTCAACGAATGTAGTTAACTAATTTTAACAAATGAAACCTTATTGTAAAGTGTTACCAAAACAATAGTGTATATATACAGTTACATATGTACAGTTACATATATATATATATATATATACACACACACACACACACTATATGGAGATTACCAACTTATCAAAACTCATTGGCTCTTTCAGCCTTAACAATCCCACACATTGCTGCATGGACCACTCCAATGTGGGTGCATAGTGGGCATAAAGGGGGTGCTCTTGAGCATCCTTCTAAAACCTACAATGACAAATGAGACACCCTATATGGTCTTATGGACTTGATGGACTGTTTAAAGTAATATAGAACAATGACAATATATAAGTATGTACAGTATGACACACATGCAAACACATTTTTGTGACAGCAAAAATACATAAAGTGAGTCGCCCGCTCATTGTGAAGTCACATGACTACTTTTCTTGGGGGAATGGGCTCTTAGCTGTCCATATTTTTTGTAAATGTCACTGCAGGGTTATGTCCCCATTTTTCTGTTATTGGATGACCTCATGGTATGTGGGCAACTGCTGCATGACCATATGTCAGCATCTTGGACCGTTGCCCGCTCTTTCTGAATCTGCCATGATCATCGGTGCTTGCGTGTCTGTGTGTGTTACGTGTGTCTTGAAGAAAGATAACTATCCATCTATCTATCTTTTGTTCCATCGCTCTATCTATCTATCGTTCCATTGCTCTATCTATCTATCTATCTATCTATCTATCTATCTATCTATCTATCTATCTATCTATCTATCTATCTATCTATCTATCTATCTATCTATCTATCTATCTATCTATCTATCTATCTAATAATAATAATAATAAGTTTAATTTATATAGCGCTTTTTCCAAGCTCAAGGACGCTTCACAATAACAGTAAAGAACAAACAATCAGTTCACACATAAATGGACAATAGACATTTGCCCAGTCCAAGAAAATGAGCGATTCCAGTTGCATATCGCATTACATTTGGAATACAGACAAAAACAAACATATATCGTTCCATTGCTCTATCTATCTCTCTATCTATCTATCTATCTATCTATCTATCTATCGTTCCATCACTCTATCGTTCCATCACTCTATCGTTCCATCACTCTATCTATCGTTCATTGCTCTATCATTCTATCTGATCTTACAGCATTATTTATAGCTGATTTTGTTTATCTTTTGTATTTTTTTAATTTTAATTAATTTAATTTTTAATTAAATAATTGTTTAGATTGGCAATTTGTTTAAACTGATCCAAGTATTTCATGTAAATATTCCCTAAAGCTAAAACTGAATTTTTAAACTTAGATATCAAGAAAAGACTTGTGGGTGGTCTTTTCACTTGGTTCAGTAGGCAACCACCTAGCGACCACCCAGAACACCCTAGCAACCAGACACCAATGCACTACAAACCACTTAGAACACCCCAGCAACCACGTGCACACCCTAGAATTATGGCTGGGTTTTTTCTTGGGCAGGCACTATTCACATTTTCTTTAGCAATTTTAAAATGTGGTTATACTAAGCAGCTCTCTTTTAGGTATAAAACTGTACCTTTAAGTTTTGTGAAGATGTAAATATTGTTTAAAAAAATCCACTTTCCAGCTTTTCGACTTAGCCTTGGTGTTGTAGTGTGATCCGGCATACAAAAAAAAATAAAAAAAACGCAAAAAAAAATAAAAAAGAAGTGAAAAATAAATGATCCACATCAAAGAGCTTTTTCTCCCGGTGTTCAGAGAGCAAATATGTGTGTGTGTGGCTTTGAGCGTGTGGAGGTTACAGAGAAGTGCCGTCATTCGACAGGGCCCTGCTAAAGTTCTGCTGCTGTGTTGTTCTGCAACTAGGAGACCCACCACAGCAAAGTCAGAGGAACACAAGGGTTCGTCTGTGTCCCAAAGCCACAGGGCACTGATTCACCAAACTCCCCTCTACTGTAAACACATCTATGCTTCAACCAGACCCACACACACAGCTCACGCCTATACGCTTCATGCATTTCTGTGGTGTGCATGGAATGATGCAGGCCCATTTACGTACATCTTGACATTGATATAAGCGCATGATAAAACGTGATGGTTTATCATCTATGTGTGTATGTAAATGTGCTTGTTGTTTCTCTTGCTGCTTTTGTTTCTTTTGTAGTTTTGGGGTTGGAACGGACAGTTATAGCCATTTTAGTCTTTTGCCGTTATTTGATATTTCCTTATATTTTATACGTTTTTGTTTGCCAATGAGATTCTAAATGTTTAATATAGAAAGCAAAATGCTGTAAAAATCTCATTAAAAATATAGGCATGATTTCCACCGTTTTAACTAAATGAACACAGACAAATATTTATCTTTTTTCATTAATACTGTATGCACTAATATAACAACTAACAGTAATATTTACCAAAACACACTTCCGTTCAAAAATTTGGAGTCTCTAAGATTTGTTTAATGTTTTTGAAAGAAGCTTCTTATAATCAGTAAAAAATACAGTAAACGCAATTTTTATTACAATTTAAAATGGTGTTTTTTTAATTGTTTTTATTCTAATATATTTTAAAATGTAATTCATTGCTGTGATGGCAAAGCTGACTTTTCAGCATCATTACTTCAGTCTTCAGTGTCACATGATCCTTCAGAAATCATTCTAATATGCTGATTTGCTGCTAAAGAAATTTTATTATCAATGTTGAAAACAGTTGTGCTGCTTAATATTTTGGTGGAAATTCTTTTTTTTTTCAGGATTCTTTGATCTTGAAGCCAATGTAAAGGTCTTTACGGTCACTGTTGATCAATTTTATGCACCTTTGCTGAATAAAGTTGAATGGTATAGTTAGTTTAACTAAAACTGTTTTGTACTTTAAAAATGCCATGCAGCGATGTGATGAAAACAAATCACAATATGAACATGATACACAAAAATTTATCATGCCGGTTTGCTACTAAAGTTTGAATCAAAGATGCCAATACAATGTCCTCTGGAATCTGGTCTTAAGGATTTCCTGTTTAAATAGTAGAGCATTGATGCTTGCAACGCCAAGGTCATGGGTTCGATTCCCAGGGAAAGCAAGAACTGTTAAGAATGTAAATGTGTACCTTGAAGAGCAATGTAAGTCGCTTTAGATAGATGTCTCTGCTAAATGCATAAATGTAAGGAAACTTAATGGCCAAAACAATTGTTTTTATGTTGCTTAAGATGTTGCTTAATTGTACATAGCCAGCAACATCATATCAGAATATTTATGTCTTAAAATATCATTTTTACACAAACATCCCTTTTTGCGAGATAAAAAGTGTTTTTCACAACGAGGAAGTGTGTGTGTTTAGGTTCAAGTTTATACAGCGAGCGATGAGAGAGAGAGTGAGAGATCCCAAACGGATTAATAAAATGAGAAAGCACAGAGCCAACTGGCTGTATCATCCCACAACAGCCAACTCTCAGACATGAGTGAGAGTGGCACACAGAGAGAGGCAGGAGGGGGTGAGAGGAAGGGGCAGGCAGCCAAAGAGGCAGTATCACCTAGCCACAAGCACCAGGCCAATGAGAAGGAGCGAGCAGGGGGGGAAATCTCTCACAGCTTGCTCTCAGAAGAACCCACTCTCACTCTCTCATACAGTCTGGGAGTGTGTGTGTGTGTGTGCGTGCAAGCCCAGGATGAAGGATTGTCTGGCGGGCTGTGCTCGAGTGGCCGTGCAGCAGGATTTTCACGGTGCCCCTGTTTCTGTGTGTCTCTGTCCAGACGAGTCGTACCAGAAGCTGGCTGTGGAGACCATGGAGGAGCTGGACTGGTGTCTGGATCAGCTGGAAACCATCCAGACGTACCGGTCCGTCAGCGACATGGCCTCCAACAAGGTGAGAAGGTGCAGCACATCACTTTAAGAGGTCCTCTGGAAGTTTTAGAAACTCTTGCACTGTAAAGAACTTTTTCTTATTTTGCTTGTCTCAATGGCCGCTTTGTGAATGGGGCTTTTGAGAGTCGGTTCTTGTGCCAGTTAACTTGGTTTAAAAATTATGACTGCTGTTTTCTAGCATTCCACACAACACGTTTGCCTCAGTTTCAGATATAATCTGTTTTACTGTATTTGGATTTGCTAAATATACATTTACATTTACATTTTTACATTTATTCATTTAGCTGACGCTTTTATCCAAAGCGACTTACAATTGCTATACATGTCAGAGGTCGCACACCTCTGGAGCAACTAGGGGGTAAATATATGCTAGATTGAAATTATATTTAGTTGTGTTGCCTTTACCAAGATATTTGAAGTATAAAGGCTCTTGTTGGGATGTCACGCACTTCTTTATCCCAACAGCCTGTCACATTGTCTTTATAAATGTGTTAGCAAGTCTTCCTAGCATATTAAACAGGTGTTAGCATGCCTTTCTTTTCCAACACGTTTTTCCACACCCCTGTGGTTTGCTGTGATTTGATTGACAGCTTGTGTGCCAATTTATAACAAGGAAGTTAGGAAAGTTAAATGTTTTATTGGCATATCAAGGTTTTTTTTTTTTTTCAAGACTTGAATATTTCGTACAGTATTTTACACTTTTCAAGTTTACTCTATATTCAGAGCATTATGTTAAACAATATAATTAAATTTGAAACACAAATATGTCCTTATAGTCTGCTGATATGACAAGCACAATCTCTGTAAGAGTTACAGACATAAATACGCATGTTTCAACCTGTATTGTTTGTCATCTGTTTTGTCCTTTTAATCATTGTGTGTTGTTTTCAAATTGCTGTCACTGTCCGCTCATGCGATACTCTGCATAGCTCCACAGTGTGTGTGTGTGTGTGTGTCCGGCAGCTGTGACTCAGGTTTCCTGTCTCCTTCCTAAGCTCTAGCTGGGTCCAGACTACAATGGGAGTGAGTGCTGTATGGCAGGGCAAGTCTGCTCTCCCTGTTTGTTTCTCCTTCTGTTGACGTCAAACAGGCATACACTGCAACACAGGGACTTTTACTGAAGACAATAGGGATGAATACACACTTACTCCTGCACACACTCTCATAGGCTCAGTCATACAGATATATGTTCAGGAAAGGGACGGATTTCGGGAAGACCCAGAATTCGCACTGCTAATAATTTTCGTTACCAGTATTTTTGGCCTGTTTTCCACTAGAAGTACCTAATCATCCGTAAACAATTTACTTGTAATGCAAATTTCCATGTTAATGCTTGAGAGTTTCTTTAATTTTATTTTTCTTACTCTATCTGCTTATTTATTCATTTATTTTTGCATAAATCTCACAAAATTTTATTAGATTTATTCCTAAACAAATAAAAAAGATAACTAATTCAATAAGAATATAAAGTGTATTAAAATTTAAAAAAAAATAGAATAAATTAATTCAAGAAAAATCAATATTTAAAATAACAAAGACTTTCTCTTTAATAATAATAATAATAATAATAATAATAATAATTCATTACATTTTTATAGCGCTTTTCTAGGCAGTCAAAGCGCTTCACATGGAAGGGGGAATCTCCTCAACCACCACCAATGTGCAGCATCCACTTGGATGATGCGACGGCAGCCATAGTGCGCCAGAACGCCCACCACACACCAGCTTACTGGTGGAGAGGAGACAGAGTGATGAAGCCAATCAGTGTATATATATATGGGGGTGATTAGGAGGCCATGATGGACAGAGGCCACTGGGCAAATTTGGCCAGGATGCCGGGGTTACACCCCTACCCTTTCAAAAGACATCCTGGGATTTTTAATGACCACAGAGAGTCAGGACCTCGGTTTAACGTCTCATCCGAAGGACGGTGCTCTTTGACAGTATAGTGTCTCTGTCACTATACTGGGGCGTTAGGACCCACACAGACCACAGGGTGAGCGCCCCCTGCTGGCCTCACTAACACCTCTTCCAGCAGCAACCTGGTTTTCTCAGAAGGTCTCCCATCCAGGCTCAGCCCTGCTTAGCTTCAGTGGGCAACCAGTCTTGGGCTACAGGGTGATATGGCTGCTGGCAATATTGCGGATACATTTGCATGTTAAGTTAATTTATCAATTTAAGGATATATATATATATATTTACTGGAAAACGACAAAACTACTGATTATTTTATGCAGTGCATGCAGGTGAACACAGTATTGCCACAACGTATTGGAAAGAAGAGAGGACATTCACGAAGCCTGTGACCGTATCATGATAGGCTCAAGATCTGGGAGCTTATCTCTTATTTTCTGGGAGCTTCTGTATGAGTTTGTGGAAATAACATTATGATAGCCATCAGAGTTGTACAGAGACGTCTGACCTTTTGCTGCCCCTTTGGAAATCTGTGCCATCTGATGCACATTAAACTTTAGCTGCATGTGCTTGTGTGTGCATGTAAAATCCATATCAGCTATTCTCAAATAGAGTATAATTCAAATTGAAAAGTTCTGATTCTTTTTGGACTATTTTGATAGTTCAATCAAATTATATCAAAGGGTCATTATTTCTTTATTATATTATATCATTAATTATATCTTTCTTACTTAATTCATCTCAGATGGACATTTTATAGCTTTGTTGTTGCTCTGTACCATTTATTTTGTCTCAAAGTTCCTATAGAGAAATTAAATGAGAAAGAATGAGAGAATTGTTGAGAATAGGAATACAGAGCTATGAAATTAATGTGATGTGAAATTAAAGTAATGTGTGTTATATAATTATTTGATGAGAAATATATGAATTGATATTAAATCTTAATATAATATAATAAGAATAATTGTATTAATATAATGTCATAAATCATACACATATATTTTTTATATTACATTCACTCTTTTGATTATTTGATTGCAGACTTAAGATTGCATCTTATTCAAAATATTGAGATCTCACCTAAAAGGCTAGAGGAGACGTGTGAAATTAATAAAGTCCTCTGGAGAAGAGGCAGGATTACTTAAAAGTTTCGATTTCCTCGCTATAATCTCATGGCAGTCTAGAAGCAATTGAGACATTAAAGATCTCTTTTGTGATTTTCCTTTGGGTGCAGCATAACATTTTTGTGATTTGAAAGTCAGGATTTCCCACAGCTTTCCGTGCCAGCTTTATCTGATGACTTCAAGAGATCATATCAGTATGCTTGATCTGATTCCAGCGCACACTAGTATTTACCCTATAAACTATGTTGCAATGGTGTTAGTGTGTGTGTGTGTGCGCGTGTGGGTGAGAGAGAAAAGGAGGCGGTCCCATGGTTAAAGGGGGAGTGTGTGTATATAGGAACACACACACACACACACACTGAAGTGAAGAATAGTAAGCGCTCACTGCTCAAAGTTAGTCAGTAACGCTATCTTGTCTGTCAAACACAACCTCAAGACAGGGTGACACGCTCACAGAAAGCAGGACTTAGAAAACTTTACTCACTTAAAATGGGAGCTTGCTACTTTGAGACGAAAGAACAGAGAACGATTGGAAAAGTTAACTTTTCTGGAAAGGTGAGCCTTTGTTTTATGTTTTTACAAGTTATTAGTGTGCTGTTTATTTTTGTTGGGTTTTACTTGGTGGACTTTTCGGGGACATAACTGTTGCTTAAAGTAGCTTTCTGAACTTTTCTGAGCTTTATAGATGAAAAGTGAATGCTTGGAAAGTTTTTTTTTGTAGTGTTTTTTTGCACACTGCTTTCTTGTATTGACCAGTTGCATATGGGACAGTGTGGATGAAATAGTGTGGACATGTAAGCAGTGGTCTTTAAGAGAGGATGTGTTTTACAGTCACATATCTATAATCTAAACCAGTCGGAGCCCTGTAATATTGAACTAATGCTCTCAAGTCAAACTACTGTTCCTGCATAGTTAGTTTGGTTGTAGTGTACCAATATCAGTTGAATGAGAATTGTTGTTAAAATAGTTGCAGTGTAAATGTTCGTTTTAAATGGTTTAATTTTTGCTGTCTTTTTCTGATCATCTCAAACCTTAGAAACAATCTCTTTTCATTTTAAAGCTTTAAGTTCCTTTCTAATCTTAAGCGATTTAGCCTCTTCGTTGTGTGGATATAATTGAGACTAAATCAGCTAAAAGTGTTTTAATCTGTAATTTAATAACTAATTTAATCATTTACTCTGTCCAAATGTTGATTTCACACATACACGCATCCATGCACACATGAGAAGTTTAGAGGAAGTGTAACGTCAGGCTTGTATCCTCAGGCGGTGATAGTTTGCACACAAAGAGTTTCTTTAGAAGCAGTTAAGTCGTGATGTTATTGTTCTAATATACCAGAGAACCCATTTGTCATCTTGATGTGCGTCACGGCCTTTCAAAATTGTCTTCCAGGCATCGTCATATATCAATCACTGTTAAGAATTTGCCGATTTTGCAATTATGTACTTCTCAAATGACATCATTCGTTGCAAAAAAAACCTCCCACAATTTCTGTCCAGAAACTGATGGGGGTTTCCCCCACTAGATGTCTAGATGATGTACACAAGACATTCAGATAGCTATAATTAAAAAACATTAGTGTATGTAGTGTCATTTACATGATAGTTTGAGTAGAGAGAAAGATATGGTAAGAAAAAACAATCTCAATTGACAGAGGACAACTAAAAGGTTAAATGTATTTTGATGATTGATTGACTCGTCTGTCCTACATCAAACACTGATACATTAGACAAGGTCATGATGAGAGTACAGATTGATTGAACATGCCACCGGCGAAAAGTGTGAGGTGACCAAACAATCTATCTCACTTATCATCTGTGGGTTTATACTGCCCACTAGTGGAGACAAATAAATAGAATCCTATTGCTAAATGTCCTATTTTAAAGAAATGCACAAGTAAAATCTTACCAGCTAGTATTATTCTGATAATATTTGCTGAAATTGATGCCGATGGGTAGTTGACAGGAAATACATTTGGTAAGTTGACATGTCCTGTGGTGTCACATACTATACTCCAAAATGGTTTAACACAGCATTTAGCTTATTATTTTTTAATTATAATGTAGATTTTTATGAGTTAATGTTAACTGAGATACTGAAGGGAATGTTGAGAGAATATTTTTATTAAAAAGCATCACTTTGTAGGATTATTTAAATGACCTAGTGATGGGAAAAAAAAGGTGATTGAATGGTGAAAAGGGGAAATGGTTTCAGCACATATACATTAATATAAATTTTAAACTATAACATTTTTTGCCTCTAAATGACAGGTAATCCTAGCTGATGGAATCGGTTAGCTTTAATCGAGTTTTTGAATGGTCTTTTTCTACAGAATGAAGGTCTTTAAGAATGACATTCTCTTCATTCACCCTTAACTCTTCTCAGAGCAGAAGTCGGTGCACATCCGTCCCCCTACATCCGTGTTTCTCACAGGGCTTAGAAAGAGCCACTCGCATGGATTTATTGATACGGATGATAAAAAGAAATGTGAGCCGCAGAAGGCACGGTCTATGATATGTCAGAGTTGTTTACAGCTCTGACTAGACATCTCGCACACTGCTGAGGAACCCCCACTGCAGCATAATGCAGAGATTCTCCTCTATTTTCCATCTTTCTCTTTCCCCCTGTCTCCCTCCCACTCTCTTTTTCTCATGAAGGCGCACAAACACTGACACACACATTTCACAGATATGTGATCAGCAGAAACAGTCTCTGCTGCAAATAAACAACGAATACAGCTGTATTTCAGTCTTTCTACTTCAAACTTTCACGTTTAATTCAATGGTTTCTTTGCTGTTTCTTTGTAATTATTTGTGAAATTTATTGGGCATCTACTTTCTGTTGGTTGTGAAATGCACCATTGTATCCGACATAGGCGAGTGTGATGGAAAGACTTGGTCTGGACTGCTGGCTTTAGTGGTTTTGGACACTTTTAAGATTGTCCATTTGGAGGGTTTTCACTGTTAATGGACTTTGCTCGTTTGGGCTATATCAAGGACGGCTCATTGATTTTGTCCGTCTTCCCTCCTCCCCGTTTTAATGATTCGGGGGGTTGATTTGGCAGATGTTATTTGGCAGATGTTGATTTGGCAGATGTTATTGAGACGCAGTGGTGTCCTCGTGATTACTGGGCTGCCATCTTTGGAAGCTAGGGAGGGAGGGAAGCCTCAGCGGCAGCATGTGTCACATGACACTGTTGCCATGGCGTTGGGATGTTGGCGTAATTGGTGTTCGGATGTAGACGGGGAGGCAGAGAGAGAGCCTGAGTGGGTGGGTGGGTGGGGGGGTTTAGTTGATGTCACAGAAAAAAGACAAAGGGAGGCAATTATCCAAGTCTTCTCTCCCACCATACTCTACAGTAAAAATAGCACAGGGCTCCATATGAAGCCTTTTGCATTATGGCAATGCAATAAATAAGAGTGGCCGAGCCTGAAAGAACCCAGACTCATCTAAAACTCCTATCTTCCCTGCATCACCTTTGCAGTACAGACAAAGACAAAGGTCGATGAATTGTTCGCAAAAAGCCATGTGCGTGCATAAATCTCCCTCTCTTTCTGTTCTGCCTTTTTCCTCTCGTGATTTCCCCGCATAACAAAGCGGGGCTCCCCCTCTTCTCTGCCATCTGTCAAATCATATTTGCCTATGGAGCGTGTTGCTGGGGCTGACAGATTCGAAACTGGGGGGGGAGACGCGAGAGGGAGGGGGCGAGAGAGAAAGACTGAGAGAGATGATGAAAGAGCGTGAGCATAGTGCTGCAGCAGAGCGGCACTAATCCAGCAGAGGAAGACCCCCCTCCAGCCAGATGAGCATCCCAGCGTTTTTTCCCCTCATCCCTCCCTCCCTCTGCTTTACTGCTCCTTCATCTCCTCCATAATTCATTGGCACTTTCAGACCCTCTGCTTCGCTTCTAGCTCCGGCCGTCGCTCTCTGGATCCTCCTCCAGCTCAGGACGGGTGTTCCCAACCGCTGTTGGCCCCCTGCTCATATCCGCAGCCATGGAGAGTCAATGCTGGAGCGATTCGGCCGAGAGCTCCCATGAAGACAGCTCGCGTCTGCTCATCAGCTACTAATCCATACCAAGCAGAGTAGGAGAGGAGAGAAGAGGGGATTTTTCGTTTTTCGCAACCAGAAGAATCCCTTTCGTCTGCCTCTCTCTGGCTCTTTTCCTTTGTGGTATAGGAGTGCGCTGTTGTGGATTTCGGGAGATTAAATACGATCCAAAATGCCTGAGGCCAATTACCTTCTCTCTGTATCCTGGGGTTACATTAAGGTGTGTATGGTGGCTACTGAGCTGTTTTCCGGTTTGCTAATGGCTTTTGGTTTTGTGTTTGTTGGTGGTCTATGGAGACACTGAGGAGGAAAACCTACAGCAAGTCTCGCTGTGTGGCATCCTGTTCTGGAATGTCTATAGTAGACCCGAGCTCTATTTTGGACTCTTCTTTTTACATGATTCTGTTGTATTTTGATTTGGATGTCAAAAAGCACATCTATAAAGGTCGCTTTTGTGATTTATCCATTTTTAACGATGAAGCTTAAAAAATTTGAGATGTGGCGCAGGATATGGCTGCCGTTTTTTGACTTATTTAATTATATATGCATTTGTTTATTTATTTACTTCCAACATTGCGTCTTTTTGGTACCACATCGTTGTTTTTGGAACATATATCCATACATCAAATGTGGAAAAAATGCTAAAGAAAAATATTACTTAAACTTTGACAAACATTGCAATTTACAAATGAAATCTTAACCAGTGTCTACTTTATCTCTTGTACTGCATTTAACTTCTTCGGTCTTCATACATTTGTTACATTCTGAATGCATTTGCATTGTTTATGCTTGGTATTAGGTATTAGAGATTTATTTAGAAATAAGAAAAATTAAGATGCTGCATGAATATTTTTAAAAGGAGATATTGATATTTCAATATATTAGAATTTCAATTATATATATATATATATATATATATATATATATATATATATATATATATATATTTGGTTAAATTTAGTATTGCATACCCCATAACCCATTGTGGTATTGTATGTAAATGCATGTCCATATAAAATAATGTTAAATATTACATTTTTCAGAACTCTGGGGAAAGGAAGCCCTGCTGAAGTCTCAATGTAGAACTTTTTGAGGTTTTTTTAACTAATGATTCTCCCTCTCTATCTTTTCCAGTTCAAGAGAATGTTGAACAGGGAGCTGACGCACTTCTCTGAGATGAGCAGATCTGGCAATCAGGTGTCGGAGTTCATCTCCAACACCTTTCTAGGTAATCACACACATATTCACCCTTTCAATAAAACACCCGCAGCCAGCGCTAAGCATTGACTATATACTGTATACGCCATTGTGGATTGAATTTGGGCTGCGTCATTTCCAGAGCTGAACTGCAGTTTAGACTCACTGTAAGATAAAGGCTATGAAAAAGTGAGAGGTTTGATAAGTGAATTATTTGTGAAAACTACACTACATTAAAAGATCAGACGGCACAAAGGCTCAATTTGTTTATGGAATGCCGTGAGATGGCATCAGACTTTCATTTCTGCATGAGGAGAGAGATCCCCAATGCAGCAATTGGAAAAGAGGAAGGGGAGGGTGGAAAGGAGAGCAGAATTAGAGGAGGGAGGGAGGGAGAGATAGAGGGGGATGGTATTCTGCTGTAAAAGTAATGCTGACGGTGGAACCCCCAGCACGGAACATCCAGGCAAGAGAACCTGTGACTCATCCAGCTCCTGTGTTCTCATCGAGACTGCATCACATAGTCACACGAACAGGCACACATTTGTCCCATTACACAAGATCTTAACTCTTTGAGATCCTGTTTCACTACAAAAATAATTTCTTAATCTGTATTTTTGTCTTTTTTTACTAGTGATTTTTTTTAAACATTTTTAAAACAAGAAATCTATACTTATTTTTTTTTATAAACTATTATAAAAGATAATACATTAGCATTTATTATAATTACAAATAAATTATGCTAATTTTATACTTGTCTGCATATGTAAATTGTTTTTCTTTCTTTAAATATAAATGTGACTAAAAGTATTGATGTTTATGTATAAAACAAATCTATTTTGGTGAGAAAAAAATATGTTTAGATATATTTACTGATTAAAAAAAAACAAGGCAAAAATGTTGATTTAAAAAAATATTGAGATTTAAAATTTGATGAAGAACTTTCTGCAAAAATATGGGTGTACAACTTTGTGGCCGGATTATTTGGGACTAAAAGTGGTTTTATATTCCAGGGATTAAAGCTGTGAAACATCTGTGTGCTGTGTCACGTGACTGCTCTCTTTATGCCTCTGCGTTTTCACTATCTGCATCAAAATGTGTGAGTTTAGCAGAGATAGTGAGATTAAATCTGACCCAAACACAATGTTACTGCTTTTTTTCTCTCTCTTTTTCCCGAATCTTGGATCTGTGTGCACAGTCTGCATATGTGGCTTGCCTTTGGTTAAATATTGGTTATGGAAATAAGAATACTGTCCACTCAGGGCCTGTGGCTTCTTGGGAAAAATTTGGATTAGCATTTCCACATGAGAAAATCCTTAACATGAAGGTTTATGGCATTATTAACTGCATTTTTGCCCTCTAGATACGCCCTTCGTGTGCTGCCATTGTTTTTCAATTGATATCTCCTGAGGGTTGACCTTTGGAGATCCCATTTGAGGCAGACACGGGCTCCCCTGCAGTTTGTTGACAGGTCTGTCACAGTGAAAATGGATAGTGGAACTAAAGAAGGAAAAGAGGGGGCAAGCCCCGCTTGAATAGCTTAGTGGCAAAATCGCTCTGAATTGGGTGTCTGTTCTGCCTTTCAAGGGCAGCGAATCCTTAGAAGCACACGCACGGAGTGCAGATGTGAGCTATTCAGCTGTTGCCCTGCACCTGGGACAAAGACGTCTGCTTACGTCACTTAGGGAAACATAATACATGGCCACCGGTTTTCCAACAATGGGCTTTTGTGCGGACATGTGCAGTATGTGTCTGTGTAAAAACTACAATTAAGAGTTAGAGTAATCCGGAATGTAATCTACCAACATCTGACACACTTGTGCATGATCTGTATAGAAAGATTTAGGGACCATCTTGGTTTCATGGTTGCAAGTTAGCAAATGGTCATTTTCCACATTTTGTATGGAAATTTGTGTTTTTTGGTTAATAACCACTAGGAAAATGTCCAAAATGGTTCTAATCTTTTGGTTCTTGCTGTTCCTTACAGACAAACAGAATGATATGGAGATTCCCTCGGAAACAGCAAAAGCCCGCGAGAAGAAGAAAAAACAGCAGCTGATGACTCAAATTAGTGGAGTGAAGAAAGTGTCCCACGGGCCCATCCTCAACTGCAGCCTCGCTCGCTTCGGCGTCAAAACCGACAAAGAGGATTTACTGTCAAGGGTAAGGAGAAGACTAATGCTTGCTCTTGAATGGGTTTGATTGTAAAAAAAAAAATCCTGTTGATCTCATGTCCTTGCCTCTTCCCTTTCCAGGAATTAGAAGACCTGAACAAATGGGGCCTGAACATCTTTACCGTTTCAGAGTATTCGAACAACCGGCCTCTAACTTGCATTATGTATGCCATCTTCCAGGTCAGTTCTTCCTCCAGCCTATGACCTTCCACTTTTTGCAACAAAAATGTAATAATGTCCAGAATTGTAATAATATTGCATCTCTCTGTAACAGGAACGAGACTTGCTCAAGACGTTCAAGATCCCAGCAGATACATTTGTGATGTATATGATGACCCTTGAGGATCACTACCACCAAGATGTGGCCTATCATAACAGCCTTCACGCTGCTGATGTGGCCCAGTCAACTCACACTCTGCTGTCCACACCTGCACTAGATGTAAGAACGCTTTTTCTTTATGCACAATTTTTATATTTATTTTTTCTCAAAGGACTTCATGTATCTCACCATTTTCAATCTGTCCTAAATAGGCTGTCTTCACCGATCTTGAGATCCTGGCAGCCATTTTTGCGGCAGCCATCCATGATGTGGACCACCCTGGTGTTTCAAACCAGTTCCTTATCAATACAAGTGAGTGTTATTAAACCCCAACCTACTACCAGCGTAAATTTCCTGGTGACACATGGACTGATTGAGTATTTGCTAATTTCTTACAGACTCCGAGTTAGCGCTCATGTATAATGATGAGTCGGTTTTGGAGAACCACCACTTAGCCGTGGGCTTTAAACTTCTACAGGAGGAGAACTGTGACATCTTCCAAAACCTCACTAAGAAACAAAAGCAGTCACTCCGAAAGATGGTCATCGACCTGGTGAGGTTCTTCCTTCCTTCCTTCCTTCCTTCCTTCCTTCCTTCCTGTCTTCCATGCCATCTGCTTCATTTACACTGCAATGATTGTTATGCTAAAACATCTTACTCAATGTTCCCTCTTAACAGGTACTGGCCACGGACATGTCTAAGCACATGGGCTTACTGGCCGATCTGAAGACCATGGTAGAGACGAAGAAAGTGACAAGCTCAGGAGTTTTACTTCTGGACAATTACACAGACAGAATACAGGTACAGGTCTTCCTGTTTTCCACCCCCTCTTAATGAAACTAATTTTCAAACAGTCATTAGGGAATCCAATGATGTCATAATATCCAGCTAAGATAATTCAGATAAATTAGAGGCACATGATGAATTACAATTGGCTGAAATTTTGATGTTACTTCAGGTTTTGCGGAACATGGTTCACTGCGCCGATCTGAGCAATCCCACCAAGTCTCTAGAGCTGTACCGCCAGTGGACTGACCGCATCATGGATGAGTTCTTTCACCAGGGCGATCGAGAGAGGGAGCGTGGCATGGATATCAGCCCCATGTGTGACAAACACACCGCCTCTGTGGAGCGATCACAGGTTAGTTACTGTCTGAAATGTAGCGGTCTGTTGGAGGATATCCTAGAATAACTTACATAGTGCCCTATGACATCTAATGTGTTTTTTCTCTATTCAGGTGGGTTTCATTGACTTCATCGTCCACCCGCTATGGGAAACCTGGGCTGACTTGGTCCATCCGGATGCCCAGGATATCCTGGACAACCTGGAGGATAATAGGAACTGGTACCAGAGCATGGTCCCCATAAGCCCTTCCTCGCCCTTCGATCAGGCTGACAAAGACGGCAACAGCGGGAGTTCAGGCCCTGACAAGTTCCAGTTTGAGCTCACGCTAGAGGAGGAAGACTCAGAAGGCACGGAAAAAGACGAACAGAGCCAGGGAGACGAGGAATACGACAGGGGGGAAGAAATGGAATCCACTACACTCATCCAGATAGTTACCGAAGACGCCTCACCGGTCGACACATAAGACTTAGCGTCCCTTGATAGGCGGTAGCTATTTTTTCCCATGCAAGAGGAGAAATCTTGCAGTTGATGCTTTTTAAAAAGCCCACATGGGGTGATTTTTTTAGTCCCCCGTGGGAGGAGGATGTCTTGCCCTCCTTGCACTTACGTTTGGAGACAGTTTGTAGGAGCTCTCAGGAAATAAATGCTGCAGACATTTTGGACCTGAACGATTGGCAGGCGACTTTGATAAACATGAAGGATTGGGGCCAACGTGAACAGTTTGTTTGGTTGTTTACCAGGTTGTGAGGAGTAGACACTACTGAGAGGATTTCTCTTTTTTTGTACCAACACAAACTTTTTGTAAAGCTATGGATGTGTGATGAGGTCAAAAACGAACTACTGAAGAACAAGTATTTGTAAAGAGAGAAACTGTTTACTTTTCTGTACCATTTGTCTAAAGACTGTGTGCCTTTTTACTATTGTCTTTTTAATAGTCTTTTATTTATTGAACACATTTTAGTATAAATGTACGTTGAAATGTTTTCATTTTGTAAAGCAAACCAGACCGAACATGCAGAATTGTTTTATATCTACGCTGGAGAGAGAACTTGGTGTCTTCCTTTGTTTGGCAATATAACTTAATAATCCAAACATCTGACAAACGATCAGAAAACTATGAAATTATGAAAGAGGCACTTTCTGTTTATTCTATCTATATTTGTGTCAGACTCCGTAACTATGAGCACAAACTGTTTATTTGGAACCATACATCATCCCATTCACATTAGGGTAAGAAATCTGTTAGGCAAATGCATTGTTGCACAAAAAACTTTAAATGCCCTTAAGTATGAAGACCCCATTTACTTAGATTGCAGAACAAAATACAAGCACCCCCAAAAAAATCTAATCACAAGGGGTCTCGTAATGTACTAAAATCACAGGGAAGCCAAAGCTATATTGACTTAATTCACATTCATTCGCTTTCAATTCATCATAATTGTCTTCCTTACAGCAGCCATTTCCACCCTTCCCATCATACCTTATCTTCCCTTCCTCCCTTCCCATCATACCTTAGAAACAGAATCAAGAAAAACAGTCTAAACTAGCTTTTGTAGCTTTTTACACACTTTGATATAGAACTTTTCCTCATTTGTCTTCTTAACAAAACAACGTCTTTCTCCGATTGGCTCACTTTAAAGGTGGGTAAAAAAAAAACAAGATATGAAAAGAAAAAAAAACTACAATTACACTTGTCAAATTTCAACATGCCAGTTTAGTAATGACATTAGCATTGTCGTTTCATACATTTTGTCACCGTTAAGGTTTAAGTTTGTGTGTAGTTCATGCTTTAAGGTACTTTAACTACCTTATGCTCAAAGTCTCAACAGTGGAAACAGTTAATGGCCAAAGTAGCATGCAAAAGTATGTTTGTGCGCACATATGTATATGTCTACACATTACTGTGTTTGTGTGTATGAGCGTCCGTGGGGGGCGCTTCATCACCAGCCCACGCTTTTTACAACTCCTTCCATTCTCTTTGTTTATATGCGCTCAGATCGGTCCTCTACTGTTTATAACAGTGTATTTATTACTGTTAAATGTACATAGGGAATAATGTTTCTTTGTAAATGGTTTAATTTATATGCACTTGCATTACCGAAAATTGGTGGTGTTCCTTGTGTAGTGGGCTCTTGGACTGAGTCTGTTTTATTTAGTAATATTGTTTATGTTTTAATATAAATAAATATATATTATATATACTATGTATGAATATATTGCACAATTTTCAACTGCCCAGAACAGTAGCCTATGAGACACACGACCCATTGGTAAAGGGGAGAGTCTGTAGATAAGACAAATGCATACTGTAGACTTCTGTCAGATATTAGAAGCTTTGTGTATCACTGTTTGGTGTAACATTGATAAATCAGTATCTCACGAGATTCTCCACAAATGTGGCCCTCAAATATATACAACATTTTGAATGGAGATTGCTAAAAATGTCTCAGAGTTGGCATGTAAATGCACATTTACAGGGGAGGAATTGGTTACCAACATCACAATCTCTGAACCACAAGGTGAAATCGATATAATCACGAAAATGTGATCTTCTGTAATTATTTGTGCTAATGTGAACTCTTTTTCTGACCTTGTTAGCAGTTTTGAAATTCAAATTGTCAGTAAAACTTTGTTAATCTATATGTTTGAGATCTTTTGGTCCGACTTGCGTCCAAAGGGATTCAACAGAATAGTGCTATCTGCATGAGGGATGAGTTTTTATCGTCTGGTTATCCCACATTGTTGCAGGTGAATATTCAATGTTTCACACAATGTATGGTAATAATATTGTATATTGTGTTCAATAACATCTGAAGCTACTTTTCTATGAAGTGATTAAAGACAAAGCATGAATATACTCCATGTGTATATCTCTTTCTTCATAGCTTTTATTTTTGTTATTTGATTTTGACCTTTAGTTTAGTTAAATCAATCTGTCAAAATTAGTTCTGAATTCATCCAATTGATAGTCTAAAAGCATAAAACAGTGCAATATCATAATTAAATAAATCGTTAGGTATCAAATTTAAATAGGACAGCATTTTTGTTGTTTATTTCTGTTTCTATTCATTTTGAGCAAATACATGCAGCCGTGTTGCACATATGATACTTTTTTCAAAAACATTAAAAATACAAATATTAGCTTAGAACCTTAATCTTATATGTGGCCGTATTTGCATTTGAACCATTTGTGAGGTTGTCTTGTTTGAAGCTGAATCCACAGTGACAGGTCACATTGCACCCAGTGAATATCGGTCCCGTCCTGCACTGTTCCTCGAGCCAAGTCAGCCCTCAAATGACACAGTCCTCCTGTGTAAAGTGTCTCTGTGTGAATCATTCTGAGGCCTTTTGCCCAGAATTTATGTAAGGCTAGAAGGAAGGTATAGCGAGAGAGTTAGATTAACATGGGCCAATTCAGGCCGTAATCCATCTGATTATTTGAGATGAATTCCCAGAGTAGCTGAAAGTTTCCCTAAAGGTTTAGTTAAGGCTGAAGGTGTTGTGGTCACTCCGAAATTACCTACAACTTTAAACCAAATTTAAGCCATTTATTGTTTATTTGTCATTGTTTAACTATTTAGTTGTAATTTATTTATCATTTTTAAGATTATTAATACATTTATGCACACAAGCAAATATTTTCACACATCACATGCCTTATATTTTAATCTCAAGCATGCACCTTTCTGACACAGTTGTGAAACTGAACACACTTTATATGGACTAAATTGTTTATTGTGAAAAAGTCTATACATACGGGATAGTTAACACCATTTATTTTACTATTTGTTCAGTAATCATGTAGTTTTATCATTTTTTTTTTATGTAATTATAATTTTTTTTATGATTTATCATAATATTGAAAGTCTGAGTGCCGCACAACAGAAAAAAAAACCAATATACTTTATGGAAATTTAGTAAATTTTCACAAAGTACATTTTGAAGGCATGATAAAAACTCGGACATAAAAGTGTTTGAAGTTTGAACACTGACCTGTATGCATATATTCTACTATGTTTTCAGTAAATCCCAGTTATACATATTTATAGGAGAACCATAAGATAAATGCCTGACATAAAATAACCAAGTAAGGTCACACACATTGCTCTCTCACATTCAAGCAACTTGCAGTAATGCAAGTAATCTACAAATGTAAATGATTACTGTTGCTGATACATTCAAGATGGAGTGCTGTATATGCTGCAGGACCTCCATGGCTATGCATAATAAGTGTTTGGAAACACCATGCAGAGTGCTCAAAGAACCCCCTGAGTGTGTGTTAGCCTTGTAAATGTAGGCTGTAAATCAGCCCCATGATGGCTAGCCAAAGCTATTTTTAACCTCCAACCAATTATGAGAGGAGACTGGTGACACTCTTCCTCCTTGTGTTGTGAGTGTCAAGAAGTCTATCTCAGCCTGCTCACCGGCATCGGTTCAAAATGAAATCCATAATCACTCAAGAACACTGACATAATTACACAAACCCAAGTGTGTGTGGATATGCAAATAGCTCCAAACAAATTGTGGTTTGGTCACAACAACAGGCTACACACACACACACACACACATATATATATATGTATATATTTCATCATTATAAAACTTTTTGTTGTTTGAGGTCTCAGAATCCTTACCAGTGGCTTTCAATATTTTTCTCGCAACTGATCTGACTGACCTGCCCTTGAAACCTTATCAGTTCCTTTATTAAAAAAAAGGGGGCAGGCACACTTCTATCTATCATTCTTTTCCACGGCATTCTGAACGATTATTAAAAAGAAATTGGGATAACACTTTACGGTAAGGGTACATGAATCAGGAATTCATGTATAAATTCATGAATGAATTTGGCATTAATTCATGCATTAATATCTCATGAATCATCAGGAACTAACACAAGTTTAACGTTTTTCATTCATGACTTCATGTATGAACAACACCTTAATTAAAACATTAACTAAGATGACGAGTACATCATCATGAATTATGATTTATTACATATGATCATGATGTTTTCTTTGTTTACAAAAAAATGTGTCTTTACTATCCATTGTGGATAAAGCTACAGTTATGGTACATGAATCATTATGAACTCATGCATAAAAAAAGCATTAATTCATGCATGCAAGACTACTCTTCGAATTATTAAAGGAATATACAAAAATCCACGTTACCTCATGCATGCATACAGGCTAGAACAGTAGGCTATATCAATTAATGTGAGAACTGTTTTTCTGATTATGATCTGAGTTTCCAAGCATGTTCATGTCTTCTTCATTTCCTGCAGGTAAATGGACAGACCCCAAAATTGGCCAATCACAGCAAATAGCACACGAATTCTGTTGACATTCAAATACAGTAGTCATCATTAACTAAGCATAATCTTTTAATGACTTCATGTGTGTGGCCCCTCAACTAAAGTGATGACTTGGTCTTTTGAAACACTGATGCCAAAGGGCAGCATTTCCACTGCACATGGCACCCCAGCCCGTGGAGGAGGCATCTGTTGAGGCAACAACATGCCTGGAAACTCGTTCTAAGAGCACTCCGGTCCGTAGAAAACGAATCGGTTACCTAACGTAACCTCACTTCTCTCTAGATGAGGGAACGAGTATTGCGTAAGCTACCTTACGCTACGGGAAAGATTCATCTTTTCTGAGAAATTGAAGCCAAAAATGATCCTATAATTTTGTATCCATTGTCAACGCAGTTCAGCTGCAGCAGACCATGAGCGGGCTAGCTAGCAGCTCATTGGTTCGCTCACAGAGAACTGCTTAAGCCTATGAGGAGACGCAGATGAACTCTCGCCCAATGAGTCTGACATGCTCTCATTGCGTCAGAGCCCGCCGAAACGGGCGTGGTCAGAGAGTATATCTTGGCGTCCCAGGCTGTCAACTCTGGTTTTCATAGAATGAAGCGAGAACGCTAGTAGCACAAGCACGGCCAGGAACGCAATACTCGTTCCCTCATCTAGAGAGAACCGAGGTTACGTTAGGTAACCGATTCGTTCTCTTACGAGAGGTTCTCTCGTATTGCGTAAGCTAGCTTACGCTACGGGAACACCTGATCAACGCCGTGCGTGCTAAGCATCCACTACGAGTCCCACGGGAGACCCCGGGGAACCCCTGTGAGTGGGAATGAATATCTGTACATGTGACAAAGCCCAGCAGAACGGGCCGGTGATAGTGTCGTACATAAGCACATGAAAGAGAGGGACAGAGCGAAACCGGTCTGTGTGAATAGCTCCCTATAGTGCAGCTCAACCAGAAGAGCTGTAACATACTAGACTGCTAGTAGTTTAGCCTGCAAGGCAGGAACTTCCAGGTTGTAAAATCTGACAAAGGTGGAGGGGGAAGCCCATCCCGCTGCCACACAAATGTCATGAATGGAAATTCCGCTGGACCATGCCCACGATGAGGCCATGCCTCTAGTGGAATGAGCCCTGATGCCCAGAGGACATGGCAGGTCTTTTGATGCGTATGCGGCTGCAATGGCATCAACTATCCATCTTGATAGAGTCTGTTTCGAGGCGGCCAACCCTTTGGTGCGCCCACCGAACGAAACGAAAAGCTGCTCGGAGCGTCTGACCGGAGCAGTGCGAGTAATGTATAATCTCAGGGCCCTGACCGGACACAGGAGATTAGCGTCAGATTCGCTATCGGATGCAGGCAGAGCCGATAAGGAAATAACTTGTGCCCTGAACGGGGTACCAATCGCTTTTGGGACATAACCATGTCTAGGTTTGAGAACGACTAAGGAGTCATTGGGCCCAAACTCGAGACAGGAAGCGCTAGTGGACAGCGCGTGAAGGTCTCCCACACGTTTTACTGACGCGAGCGCGAGCAGAAAAACGGCTTTGAGCGAAAGGTATTTGAGGTCCACAGTGTTTAACGGTTCGAATGGGGGGGCTTTCATAGCTTCAAGAACTATGGAAAGGTCCCAAATCGGCACCGAAGGGGGGCGTGGGGGGTTCATCCTTCTAGCTCCCCTGAGGAAGCGGATGACCAAGCCGTTTTTGCCCAGTGACTGGCCACGCCGGGGTTCAACGAACGCTGCGACGGCTGCCACATACACCTTGAGAGTGGACGGGGACCTGCCCTTGTCCAACATCTCCTGGAGAAAAACTAGCAAGGAAGGAACCTCGCATGACCGTGGGTCCAAATTTCTGTCGGTGCACCATTTAGAGAACACAGACCATTTAGACGCATAGAGCCTTCTAGTAGAAGCCGCTCTAGCCTGCATGATCGTGTTTAACACTCCCTCTGGCAAAGCAACGGGTAGTCGTTGATCACCCACGCATGTAGCGCCCAGCGCTCTGGGTGGGGATGCCAGATCGTGCCGCGAGCTTGGGAGAGGAGATCTGCTCTGACTGGGATGGGCCACGGGGCTGTCTGTGACAGCTGAGTGAGCTCCGGAAACCAAGTCTGACCCTCCCAACGCGGGGCTATGAGGAGCACCGAGTGGCGTGTTTCCCTGATTCTCTGAAGCACCTGTGGTAGCAGAGAAACCGGAGGGAAAGCATAAAGCGGGCGGCTGGGCCAGGTCTGGGCTAGCGCGTCCACGCTCTTTGTGAAAAATATTGGGCAGTGGGTGTTCTCCTCTGAGGCGAAGAGGTCCACCTCTGCTCTGCCGAATATCCGCCACAGCTTTTGAACTGTAAGAGTGTGCAGGGACCATTCCCCGGGGGGAATGGGGTTCCTGGACAGACTGTCTGGACCGTCGTTCAGATGGCCCGGCACGTGCGTCGCTCTGAGTGAGAGCAGGTGACACTGAGACCAAACTAAGATGCGTTCTGTCAGCCGGAAGAGATTCCTGGATCTGACTCCGCCCTGACGGTTTAGATAGGAGACCACGGCTATATTGTCGAACGGATCAGCACGTGGTGACCGTGAATGCGCGGGAGAAAGCGCGTGAGCGCGTTCTCGACCGCCAACATCTCTAAACAGTTTATGTGGAGGAGGCTCTCTTGAGCTGACCAGGGGCCGAAGGCCGGTGAGCCCTCGCAGACCGAATCGAATCGAATTGTAATCGTATCGTAGAATTTTTTGAGGTAATTTTTTTTATCGTATCGTGATTAACTGTCCGATTTACACCCCTAGCGGCGTCATCGGAGGCAACGGAGCGGCCACTCGGCGGAAGCGGCGGAGAAGGAGAGCGGGAGGCGACAGGCTCCGGCGGGATGAACGCTTCTGGCTGGGGTTCCGGCGGCCTCTGAGAGCGGCGTTTCTTCTTCTGCGGCGAAGTCAGAGGTGGTGCGGAAGCATCTTTAGTGGCCTGAAGTTGAGCCCGCAGGGTCGACAACGGCATGTTTTCGCAGAGATCGCAGCCGCCATCGGCGAGGGCGAGCTCGGCGTGCTCCAATCCGAGGCAGAGAGCGCAGATGACGTGGCGGTCTCCATCCTCGAGGGGAGCGCGGCAAGAACCACAGGAAGAAATACGAGGCATCTTGAAAAAGACGCTCGGCTCTTTTAGATACAAAATGTACAGGAAGCTTTTTGTAAAAAGGATACAAATCCGTCGGATGGCGCTAGCTCGCAGGACGGCTGAAGGTGGCGAAGACGGCCGGCTTCCTCAGTCTCCCAGATGCTCGCTAAAGTTGCCCTTTCGACGACGGCGGCTTCTCTCAGGATCAGCAGATGCGTGTAGCCTCGCTGAAGAGATGAAAATCAGAGTTGACAGCCTGGGACGCCAAGATATACTCTCTGACCACGCCCGTTTCGGCGGGCTCTGACGCAATAAGAGCATGTCAGACTCTCATTGGCCGAGAGTTCATCTGCGTCTCCTCATGGGCTTAAGCAGTTCTCTGTGAGCGAACCAATGAGCTGCTAGCTAGCCCGCTCATGGTCTGCTGCAGCTGAACTGCATTGACAATGGATACAAAATTATAGGATAATTTTTGGCTTCAATTTCTCAGAAAAGATGAATCTTTCCCGTAGCGTAAGCTAGCTTACGCAATACGAGAGAACCTCTCGTAAGAGAACTGAGGTTCGTCCACGGGGTGAAGGTCTGACGGCAGGTTGGGGTTACTGGTACTCGGAGCGTGCCTTGTTGCCATGCCCACCTCGAGACTCGATCGTGAAGCCAGAGCTGAAGTGGTCACAAATGAAGCAATCCGAGCGGCGTTTCTGCGGCTGCGGATGCCATATGCCCCAGGAGCCTCTGAAATAACTTTAGTGGAACCGCACTCTTGCCCTCGAACTGTCTAAGGCAAGTCAGCAGTGACTGCGCACACGCGCTTGCTCGTAACCTGCGCGAACATGGCGACCGAGTTGATTCCATCCTGAGAAAAGAGATCCTCTGCACGGGGCAAAGTTTGCTCTTTTCCCAGTTGACCCGAAGGCCCAGACAAGCTAGGTGCCGGAGCACTAGGTCCCTGTGTTCGCAAACCTGGTCTCGAGAGTGAGCTAGGAACAGCCAGTCGTCGAGATAGCTCAGGATGCGAACCCTGTGTTGCCGAGCGGCACAAGGGCTGCCTCGACGACCTTCGTGAAGGCGCGAGAAGACAGGGCTAGCCCGAATGGGAGAACCACGTACATGCATGTCCGCCTCTCGAAAACAAACCGAGGGAACGGTCTGTGTCAAGGAAGAAAGGAGACATGGAAGTAGGCGTCCTTAAGGTTGATCGCTGCAAACCAATCCTGTGGCCGCACATTCGAAAATGCGTTTGGCCGTGATCATCTTGAACGGAAGCCTTTTTAGAAGGGAACGATTCAAGACGCGCAGGTCCAGGATTTGTCGAACCCACCGATTTTCTTGGGTACACTGAGGTCGGGGCTGTAGAAGCCGGACTTCATTTCGGCTGGAGGGGTGGTCTCGATCATACCATTCGCCTCCGTACGCATGACACGGGCATTGCCACCCACCACGGTATAGCGGATTCCCCGGAGCGGGGAGGAGACCTGATGATTCTCGTGAGCCAATGTGACAGATTGGAAGCTCCAAAACTGAACCAGCGGGGTCATGTGAACCACAGACGTACCCACGATGAGGCAGCGAGGCGGAATGACCGGCCCAGACGTGGCAGGCGGAGCGTCCCGATGTGGAGGCACGGTCATATGCCGCATCTTGACAAAGGAAGGCCAGGGAAGGACCAGCGTTCCACGGGGGCCTGCTCTGTCAGGGGTCTGGCGACATAGGGGGACGAGAGTGGCGAGGCTCGTAAGTGGCGCGCACTGCCATCCGCGCCCTCTGGGGGCTCAGAGCTCTCGGTGCTGCCGGGGCCGGGTGGCAGGGGGCGGAAGTCGCAGGAGGGCGCGTTTGGCGGCAAGCGGGCTGAGGCATCTGAGCCGGTGGCTGGGTGGCAGCAGCTGGCCACGGGGTCAGAACATGTTTGGTAGCCTCAGTCTGCTTCTGGGCGGCCGAGAACTGTTGGGCAGAGTCCTCGACCACGCCGCCGAAGAGGCCAGCCTGCGATATGGGGGAGTTGAGGAAGCGGGTTCGCTCAGCCTCACGCATATCAACCAGGTTAAGCCAGAGATATCTGACCACGCATGTGGACATCACCTGACCCAGGGAGCGTGCGGTCACCTTCATCGCTCATAGACCGAGGTCGGTGACGGAATGCAGCTCTTGGATGAGCCCTGAATCAGCCCTAACATCGTGCATGTCATTGAGCACCCTGAAGGATGCACCCGCAGCTCTATAGGTCTTTGCCACCGGAGTAGACAAAAAACCTAGAGGCATTGGAGGGGTGCTTAGGGTCAGCGGTGGAAGAGGCCGCTGAGCAGTCGCGAAAAGTCAAAGGAGACTCCCACGATCTCATGACCTCTTCAAGCCCGTCCGGGTAGAAAGAATTTGGGTTCGCCTCCCCCAAAAACATCATCAGCCTTAAGTGCTTGGGACACTTGGTTCCACACAAGCCCGATACTCGCGGCGGCCCAGGAAAGCATAGCTGTCAACTCTGGATTAGACTCGTTATGCTAGCACACCCGAGGATGGCAGCACAGACGAGCCCTCATCTCCAGAGGACTCCAGCTCACCTTGTGATGCGGCGATATACATGATTTCATCAGCCGGGGAACCGAATGAGATGCCGGGCCCGCCGGCGTCCTCTGACACGGCTCTGGTCGGCGAACTCATTCGGAACCGCGCGGGTTGCAATGTGAAAGACGGGGTGTGCCACCAGCCTAAGTATTATCTCGCGTGGAGAAAATAGATCGGGGTGTGGATAAGGGGACTCTCGCTCTATTGAGCTCATCGAGTCTCGACCGTTACATTGCGATGGTCATGTTCCCGCTGGGAGAACATGATGCATCCACGAACGCTGTCTGAGCGTGATCGAAGCCCAAACACGTCAAAACAGCACTCGTGCCCATCAGCTATCAGAAAACCGCACTCAGAAATTCACGGGCAGATCGTCTTTAGAAAGACGTGCCGCGTGCACGCTCTTTTTGTGAGAGAAAAGCTTGCAGCAGTGCTGAAGCGCCCAGGGAGAAACACACACGCTGTTCAGTTCAGCAGGCAAGAAGGTGAAACTAGCTGGAACTCGCCATCACACAGACACCGACTGGAAGCTGCTCGTATAGAAGATTCTCGAAGATAGTCAGAGAATATACTGCAGGAGTGAAGAGAACTTCTTGGCTCCGAAGCGAAAAACATATCTGCATATTGCGGTGTCCTTCCTTTTATACCCACGCGGTGGGGCGGAGTTACGCCATGCAAATTCCGCAGACCCATGTCATTTCCTTGCCATTGGCTCGTTTTATTTCTTTCGAAGATGAGAGGCTTCTAAGCGAACCCCATTTCGTCGTCATTCGACTTAACTCGAAGTGACAACGAAAGGGAACATCATGATCTTGCATAATAAATCATAATTCATGATGATGTACTCATCTTAGTTAATGTTTTAATTAAGGTGTTCAACCATGAAGTCATGAATGAAAAATGTTGAACTCCTAATTCATGCATGAATTTATACATGAATTCATGATAATTCATGTACCCTAACCGTAAAGTGTTACCGAAATTGTTTTATGTAAGAGGATGGTTGTAACATTTTTTAAAGATGTGTTACAACCCACCCCTGTCAGTCATTGTCTGTATTAGCATAATGGTTTAAAATTAGCAGGTTAAAAATTGTTTGAGAAACTACAATTTAATTATTTTATCCTAAAAAAGTACTAAACAAAATATAATTTTGGTCACAAAATTACGTTCTTACTAGGGCTGGGCAAATTGACGCGTTATTATCGCGTTAACGCATTTATTAATTAGTGCCGACAATTTTCTTATCGCACGTTAACGCAGTTTTATTTATTATTTTTTTGAAAGTCCGTTGCTTACTGGCTCTGAATACACATAGGCCTACAGTCAAACCATGGATCACAGGAGAGGTGGGGTGTTGGTCAGCCAGCAAATAACCCTCCCAAACAAGCAGAGGAGAGGCTTTGACAGGTTCTCTCAGGTGAACACAAAGGGAGACAGCGCCCCGCGAGTGAATGACATGCACTCTATGGATAGTAACCGTGGCAACGGCTTCTGTGCGCTACGGAGCTGTAGCCTTTTAACTTAAATTAAAATTATACATAACTTTACCTGATAGGCCTGCGTTTAGTTTAGCGGGGATGCTCTGCCATGTGAATTCCCTTCTGTTGATGACGCCCTGATAACTATTTAGATTGTGGAAACTCACAAACAGCGAGCCGAGGATCAGTCTCTCTTCCAATGATTTGTGCTGCGCGTCGTCAATTCAACTTCGGCAACGGGAGGGCGCGTGCGTGAGGCGAACATGACCTCAACAGTTTCACAGGAACGCACTCGCTTGTCGCACTAGCTTGTCGGTTTTAGCAATCACCGCACTTGCGGTACGCGTATAATAGACGCATTGTTACATTTTTTGAGGGTTCACGTCAGGGTACGCGCGCTACACACAGGAGTCATGTAGCTACGCCGTGAGTTCGACGCAGAAGTATAAATTGGGCTTGACACCTGTTTAATGTAATCTAGTGTACGTGGGAAACCATGGCTGTGTCCGAAATCTCCACTCAAACCACTACTCCCTAACCCCTATGTAGGGGGTAGGGAGTAGAGCACTATATAGTGAGCTACCAGCATAATAGAAACACCACTTTCGGACACTACTCGATCGTCTCTCGGCGCCGTTGATTACGGCATTACTGTCGCACTATTTAAACGCGCCAGCTGGTGCCGAGCCAGCTCTGGGCTAAATAGATTTTTTTTTTATTATACATTACATCATATTGAGCTTATTTCTCCAAAATTGTAAAATTAAAAGTAATTTCTGGCCGTTTCTGTTATAATGCGTTACTCCACACATGATTATAACTTATAAACATAAATAAAATTAATACACATATTTCATATATTTTCATTTTCGCGCCACACCGTTTTCACTTGCCTGTCGACATTAGAAAAAAAACATCTACGTTATCAAATAAATTGCTCATAATACTCTTAATAAAACAGCATTTAGACTCTGTGGAGATGCCACTCAATATTTATCTTTTTTGTTTGTTTGTTCTCGTGATTCAGAAGATTTCGCGGATTAGCAAAAGAAACAGGATTTCTAGACAGAAAACGAACATAACTTACATTTGTATGACAAATTCGTATTGTTGTCGCGCTGCTCTCCTTGACGTCCATCCGCCTTTTCCCACATGGAAAGAACCTATATGAGGATATATGCGCATATATGAAACCTATATGCAGTTTATATGCACATATATGCTTCATATATACAGCATATATGCACATATATGATAATATATATGCTGCATATATGCGTATATATTGCACATATAGGCAAAACTGAGGTGCATATATGTGCATATACAGGCATATCTCCTGCATTGCTTCTTTTTATCAACATATAAGCCCTATATGTGCATACATGACTCCTATATAGCTCATGGCAGGATCTGGTCATTATACCTCACTTTGGCAACTGTCATACATGATGCCTAGCTCATATTTTCTATTATCGAGGCAATAACTAGAACTAAAAAAAGAAATTATGCAAGGACTGTATATGTGCGAACATGTGAAATTGGTATCACATGTAATTGGCATGTTATGGAATTTAACTATGGCAATTAAGTGAGAGGAGATGGAAAGCTATTACGAGGTCAATTCTTTATTGTATGAAGATAGTGGAAAAGAAGGAAATAACAAAATGGTTTGTCGTTTTTTTATTTTGTCTATCAAGCCCTTTTTCCAATTTCAAGTCACTTCCAGATTTACATTACAGCTCGTACACATCCACACATTCACCGTTCCACCAAATGCAATGCAAAATGCAATGTATTGTCTTAATGCAGTTTCTATATGAATATGGCTGAAAGGTCATTACAGTCTAAATGTAGCAAAAAAAAAAAAAAAAAAAAGAACAGAACAGAACAGAACATACATTGAAGTAATCATCTTCATCATCATCATCATCATCCCATCTATCTGAGCATTTCACTATGGTTAATGAATTTGAAGACAAGCATTTTGAGTCTGTAAAGTTTTTAAAAAATCGAAAAGCCCAAAGATCTGTATCTCTGCTAAATGAATTTAATATATGTTTGAGATGGCCTTTATCTTTTTTTCTTTTTCTTTTCTTTTTTTTCCAAATTATTGTTGTTTCAACTTATACTTATCAAATGTGAAAATCTGTAAAAGAAATGTGTCAAGAACTTTGATATCAAACTCTGTAATTTTGAAAATTCACAAAAAAACAAAAAAAAAATCTCCACTCTGCTGCTACCAGGCTGCTACCATGGCTACAGCGCCGCGTAGTTGATGACGTCATCCGCGGCCGCCTGACGTTTGACGATTCGCGCCGAAACCCGAAAGATATCGGCTGGGAGTGAAAATGGCGATATCAGCTTTGGAGATCCGCTATGTCCTATCATCAATCGTAAGTATTCCTAATTCTAATATTTATTAGCAGGGTTTTTTTCTGGAGATGGATATTGCGGTGGCATAGAAGTATAAACTTAGAAATTGTATGGGCTGAAAGTTTAACACGTGTTTGGCAAAATAAATGCTATGTTGTTAACTGAGGTAACGTAAAGTTAGTGTGGGTGCTCATATAACTTAACGTTAGCAGTTGATAAGATTCAAATTAGAATTATATTTATGTGTCTCTTTCTAGAGGAATTCGTAGAGGGTTAACAAAAGTCATGGCCTAGAGAACATAACGTAACGGTAACTTACAGTTCATGAGAATAAATGATGCTTCTCTGCCTTCAACGGCTCAAGAAGTCAATCGGCTCCAGAAAAAAACCCTGGGGAATTTGAATTTGGGAGAAATTGGAGAAAGACATTTTTTTTAATTGCGTTCACAACCAGGTTTCCTCTCCAGAGCCTTATTGTTGGCGCAGCCATTTTCGTGAATTATAACCGGTTATTTTAGTAAATTATACGGAGGAAAAACACACAGACATCACTCGGCATTCTGTTGGACCGGAACGTCCTTTTATTAGCATATACCCATTTATGGATAGCAGATCACATACACGTGACACACGTGAGCAGTATGAGGGCACACATCACAAACTTTAACACCCCCACTTGTTCTCATACTGTGTAGATTACCATTATAACAACATAACACATGAACAGTCTTGTATTTCTCTGGTGATGCATTTACATGCCAAACATAAGACTTTTGAACTTTTCAAGTTTAAACTTTGTTACTGGTTTAGTCATAACATCAGCCACCATTTCTTCAGTGGGGCAATACTCAATTGTCACTTTACCATCACTGAGTGCTGATCGAATGAAATGATACTTTATATCTACATGCTTGCATCTTTGTCGACACACTGGGTTCTTTGACAGAGCAATGGCACCTTGATTATCTTCAAAGATTTGTACTGGCTCAAACAGACAACCATTTTCCATGTCATTCAACAACTGTACCAGATACATGCTTTCCTGTGTGGCTGCTGCCAGTGCCATGTACTCAGCTTCACATGTAGACAAAGCAACTGTGGACTGTTTCTTTGACTTCCAGGAAATTAAAGGACCATTTTGAGTAAGACTAAAACAGTATCCTGTCGTACTCCGCCTGTCATTTAGATCTGATGCCCAATCAGCATCACTGTATGCCACAAGTTTGAGATTTTCCTCTCTTTTCTTGTAACATAGTTCATAATCAATTGTACCTTTTAAGTACCTCATCACATGTTTCACTGTAGACCAGTGTTGTTCATTTGGATCAGACAGATATTGCGACAATTTACTGACAATCCAACTTAGATCAGGTCTGGTACATGTCATCAGATAGATCAAACTACCCACTGCCTCACGATACCTTTTAGGATCAACAGGATCATCATCACTGTTGTAGTCAAGTTTTTGCTCACATGGTGTTGACCTGGGTTTACAGTCTGACATATTGAATCTCTCTAGTACCTTTAAAATGTACCTTTTCTGACTCATTTTCACGTACCCTTCATTCTGATGAAAATCAATTCCTAGAAAATATTTTAGTTTTCCCAGATCTTTCATTTTGAATCTCGCTGTCAGCATCTTTTTCACACAATTCAGTGAATCATTGTTACTAGCAGCAATGATCAGATCATCAACCCAGATTACAACAATCACTCTCTCTTTTCCAGTTTGTTTGCTGTACACACAGTGGTCAGCTGAATTCTGAACAAAATCGTTTTCACCGAGGTAGTCGTGCAATATTTTGTTCCAATTTCTACCTGACTGTTTTAACCCATACAGTGACTTGTTCAGTTTACAGACTAATTTCTCACCTATATCTGACTTCACTTCAAATCCTTCTGGCTGTTCCATGTAAATCTCACAGTCAATTGGAGCATGCAAATAGGCCGTTTTTACATCCATCTGGTGAAGTTCAAGATCATATTGTGCTGCCATTTGCATTAAGGCACGTACTGAAGTGATATTTGCTGTTGGTGAGAAAGTCTCTTTATAATCCACCCCCATCACTTGACTATAGCCTTTTGCAACATATCTGGCCTTGTATGTCTCAGTCTCATCTGCATTGTTTTTGACGGCATAGACCCATCTACCCCCCACTGCATGTTTACCCTCAGGTAGCGTAGTTAGAGTAAATGTGTCATTTTCCTCAAGGGAATTAATTTCCTCTTTCATGGCCCTAGCCCACATCTGTGACTCACTTGAACTCATAGCATCCTTGAATGTTTGTGGTACACCACACACTCTGTAACAGAAGTCCACATTAGTCAGAATATGATCATCACATTCCACGTCAGAAACATAATCAGACAAATATTGAGGAGGTTTCCTGTTTCTCTGAGGATAACGCATACTGTGATCAACTACCTCTGTCTGAGCGCATTGCTGATTTTCAGTCTCATTTTGAGATTTATGAGTCTCTTCTGGGATCCGATCAGTCACATTTTCTTTTGACTGGGAGGATACATATCTTTCCCCATGGAAATCATCATCTGACATTGAAATGTCAGTCTGTGTTTGGTGTTCAGTAACACACTTTGTTACAAATCTCACAAGCCTGTGCTTGAGAACTTTTCCTGTGTCTGGATAATAGACCAGGTATGCAGGGCTGTTTTTGTCATACCCTACAAAGATCCCTTTTTCACATCGTGCATCTAACTTCTTTTTGTCCTGCTTATATGCATAACATGCTGAACCAAAAACTCTCATTTTTGAAAGATCGGGTTTTCTCCCTGTCAGTGCATAGTATGGGGTTTGCCGTATTCTGCCATTGTAGCACCTGTTGCGAATTACTGCAGCAGTCATTACGGCATATGTCCACAACATCTTGGGTAGATTGCTCTCTAAGAGCATACATCTTGCCATTTCAAATAGCGTTCTCCAATTTCTCTCAGCAGTCCCATTTTGATGGGGTGAGTAAGGTGCTGAGGTCTCATGTCGAATACAGTTCTTACTTAATAGAGACTGAAACTCTTTTGCCATAAATTCTGTGCCGTTGTCTGATCTAACACACTTTATAGTCCCATAAGGGGCTGTATCTGCGATAAATTTTTCAGTAGCTTTCACAGTGTCACTCTTAGCTTTTAGAAAATACACAAACACTGAACCTGAGTAGTCATCAGTAAATGCAAGTGCATACTTGAAACCGTCTTTAGCTACTGGGTCAATAGGACCAGCTAGATCTGTGTGCACTAGTTCAAGTGCAGCCTTAGCTCGTGTGTCAGGTTCCCTGTTTCTACCCTGAACAAATTTACCTTGTGTGCAAACCTCACAGTTTAGGTTAGATTTATCAATCTTACTCTTTCCCTTGATCTTCATTCCCTCAACTACATCTTGCAATTTGGAAACATCATCATAATTGCAGTGGCCGAGGATCTGATGCCAGGTTTGAATGTCATAACATCCGTTACAACTATCATTGTCCTCGTTGACAGTGTTCAGATAGTACAGTCTGTTGTATTCTTGAATGTGAAATTTCGTACCACTCTTGTGAATGAGTTCATCACGTCCTTGTTGAAAGTTGATCGAGGCTCCATTCGTCGTTGCAGCTTTAACAGAGAAGATGTCCTGCGGGTACGATGGGATGTACAACGCGCTCCTCAGCGTCGTCTTCACCTGTTGTCCCTCTTTGTCAATCAGACACAGCTCCGCATCTCCTCTTTTCAGCGCCACTCCACTCGCTCTGGTCCCGTCAGCCAACTCAATGTAGTGTTTCTCCGGCTGGAATTTGTCATCGAACTTTTTGAATTTTTCAATGTCTGTAATAATGTGCGATGTTGCACCAGTGTCAACCATTAGTCCCTTTCGTTGCACACTGTAGAATTGGCAGTCACTCGCTCTAAAGACAAATGTGTGTTCGTCGATGTCCTCTTTGTCAGCGGCTTGTTTAACATTGTCTCTCTTTTTGCGTCTGCAATTTTCATCTTTGTGCGTCGAGCTCTTACAGTAATTGCACCACAGTCTTTTGTGACTTTGGTTCGGGCAAGCACGGGCTTTGTGTCCCTTTTGACCGCAGTTATAGCACGTAAAATCCGAGTCTGCTGACGTTAGCCGTTCTCTTCCCCTCTGTTGCGGAGCTGAGGCACTCGCTCTCATCACGTTATCATCACTCGCGCTGGTGTGAAACTTTTCAGTACTTTCAAAACTTCTCAGCTTGGTTTTGAACTCTCCAAACGTTATGTTTTCATCACTTTGTGTGATATGGATAGCGAACGGTTTAAACGAGTCTGGCAAACCTTTCAAAATCATCGCAATTAACAGTCCATCACTGAGACTCTCTTCGGCATTTCTCAGAGCTGTGATTGCGGTTTCTGCTCGAATAATATAATCCGTGACGCTCTCATTTGCCATTTTCTGCAGCGATGTTAACTCTGTGTACAGGCTGATTATTCGCGGTTTTCCTTTACCAGCATAATAACCTCTCAAAATCTGTAGAGCTTTCCTACCGTCGTCCGCTGCATCTCTCATTACAAGAGACAAACTTTTGTCATCCAAGTATTGAATAAGCTCAGCATATGCTTCCTCGTTTTTATCGTCTTCATCCTCTTCATCACTCGCGGGAGGCTCTGATAAAATGGTTTCCTTTAGGCCTAGCAAACGCAGGTGGCCTAGAAATTTTGTCTCCCAAAGTTCGTAACTCTTTTCATCTCCGTCGAAATACAATCTGCTCCATCGGTTACCTACTTCTCTTCTGGGCCCATAACCTGTTGGCGCAGCCATTTTCGTGAATTATAACCGGTTATTTTAGTAAATTATACGGAGGAAAAACACACAGACATCACTCGGCATTCTGTTGGACCGGAACGTCCTTTTATTAGCATATACCCATTTATGGATAGCAGATCACATACACGTGACACACGTGAGCAGTATGAGGGCACACATCACAAACTTTAACACTTATCAATGGGCTTTGGGGGGTTGTAGCTTGCGTTCACAGCTGCAGGAAATGTCTTTCGAATAGTACGTTAGCTGCTAACGTTAACGTTAGGGCACTGAGTTGCTGGGTGCTATTCTGCTTTAGTGATTGTAATTGTTTTTTCTTTAGGCTATACAACTTCTTTCTAGAAATCCCTCAAATGAAAAGTGACCTCGCCTTTATTGCTCAAAAGGTAAGTAGTACTGATTTGCATTGCTTTTTAAAATTGTTTCTCAAGCAGAGCTGTAGAGACTTGTGATGTTGGGCTGAGAATGAGAATGACTATATTTTTGTTCTATAAACAAGACTGGAAGGAGTCCTATGGAGGATCTAGATGTCTCCTTCTCGACTTTTGGAGAAGTGCAACCGGTGAGTAACGTTAACCCCCTTGCATTTGTATTTATTTATTTAGTTTACTTGTTACTCAAACAGAGCTATATGGATGTTTATGATATTTGGCTGATTTTTTATTTTTTTATGTTTGGCTATTAATTTATAGGGATTTTTATGTTGGGATAGTTAGTGGTAATATGTAATTTACTTGCCCCATATGCATACAATTGTTGAAGTTTTACAATTGAGTTTAACAATGTTTTTCTTCTCTAACAAGACTGCAGCAACAGCTGAGACCACAGCGAAAACACAGGTGAATAACATTATGTAGTAAGGATGGGTATAAACTGTGTGCTTTGTAGGAGCCAATTAGTGTTATAAGAGACAATAATTCCTTTCCTCCTGCCCCCCTTCGCTCCCCTCCACCCTCTGTCTTTTCTCCTTCCCTACTCTCCATCCAACCTCCTCCTTCTCTCCTTTAATAACATTTAGGGCAATGTTTAATTTGTTTCATATCTTTATCATTAATCTGCATTTATACATCATAACCTATTAACTTTTGGGAAGCTAAGCATAAGAATCAATATGAAACATGAAAAAGTTTCTAAAAGTTGCCAATAAATTAATAATGTGATGTGAAATTATTTTTCAGATTAAAGCTATAAAGGGCTCTGGGGTGTTTTGCCAGGCAGAAGCGTGGAAAGCAGCCCGCCTTGCCACCTCTGCCACTGCCATGGTGCGGGATCTGCTGCTGGGCACCTTTGATTTGGATACTTTGCTGAAAAGCAACCTGAATGGTACTAAACAACATGTTCCTAATCTCTTCTGTCCTTGAAAAAAACAAGTCAGTCATATTCTGTGGAATAAATTATGTTTGTGTGCGGGCATACCATCGCTTTTTTACTTGCCATTTTTGTATTTCCTTGCACCTCAAGAAAATGTGATGTGTATATAAAAAATCTTTTGTTTTCACCACCTTCATTTTACCCCCCTTTCATAATAATTTTGAAATATTACTTTAAGGTGGGAAGCCAACCAGAGGGGATGGGGAGCAGCTGGTCGCCCTTGACCAAATTAAAAAGGCAGCCATTATTGGTAAATGCATAATGAGTAAATGCATAATGCGTTGAGAAGGGAAAAGAAAACTTTTAAGACTTTATAAGTTCACCACTTTAACCATAGCCTACTTGTATCAATGTTTATTAGGCATCAATGGAGACTGTATAATGTAGGGCACCCATTATTGTTACTGTATCTGCTTGGAACCTATCATACTAATTCATTGCTTGATCACTTCTTGATCCTACCTTCCCTCTTCTAAAGCCACATTTCTGAAATGTTTCTATCCATGAATTTTCTCTGCTTTGGATGCACATGATTGACCGTGTGACTGTTAACAATGCAGTCCCGATGACGGACATGTGCATATGAAAGAACGATGCTGCTAAAAAAAAAAGGGACGATGTTTCCAATCAGAATTTCTTTCAGATTTAGCAGAATCCAATCAGAATCTTCCAATTGACGTGTTTACATGACGCATTTTTTATTATGATCAGCCCTTTATCCAAAATGTGTCCAATCGCAGCTGTACTGTAAGCACTTTGGGTTCCTGATGAAGCAATATATTGTTATTATTATTATTAATATTATACTGTCTTATTATTTTTGTCTTCTCTAGATGCTACATTGAAGAAGTGGCCGGCAGCCAGCCGGCACACCTATCAATTCGAAGCTCAACAAGATAATTTTTTTTTTTTTTCTGTACAGTTTTTTTGTCTTATTTTTGTTCTTGTACTATTTGATTGTTCTTGAGTAAATAAATAATTTACATTTCTACATTTTGGGCTATTATTTATGTTGCCTAGTAGCTATGGATTTTAATAATTATACTAATATATAGGTAAACATATAGCTGGATATATACGTGCATATATGTACCTATATAGGTACATATGTGCACATATATATGCACCTATATATTGGCATATATGCACACATATATGCACCTATATAAGTACATATATGGACGTGTATATGTACACATGTGTACACATATGCACACATATATGCACCTATATATGTACATATATGGACGTGTATATGTACACATATGTAAATGTATGTGCATATATGTACATATAATATAGGAAAACGGCCAATTTTATATATGTCACATATTGAAATCCTATATCAAAACCTATATTAAAACATATATGTTTATATAGGTTCTTTCCATGTGGGTTTTGCGATCAGCGCAATGCATGATGGTATGTAGGGCTTGGGTTAGTGACCATCGGTTGTACACTACTTTTCAAAATGCATTCTGGGATACATTGAGTGGACTATATAGGGTATAATAATCATCACTATACATTCGGACAGCACTACAAAATGGCGAGCTCACTATATAGTCCACTATATAGTGAGTAATGGGAGATTTCGGACACAGCCCATGTCATGACCAAACCTAAGCTGCTATCAGAGAAGTAACGTTGGTCGACTTATATCTGTAGTAGTGGTCATGACCTCTGACTACATAGACTGTTTCTGCTGCTCCCTGATAAAAGATACCTGTTGATACCTGTTCAGAAAAAAAAACAAGAAAACTGGACTCGATTTAACAAGCTAGATAAAAGGTAATGCCCTGGCAGTGGCATAGCTTTGTTTTAATATTTGATTTGATTACATTAATGTTTAAGTTGAGAGACAAAAATATTTGTACAATAAATATTTTATTGCTACTGTGTAAAGGGAATACTGCTGGTATAAAGCACCTTATTTGTTTAAAGTTTTGGCAAACCACATGTTATCGCACTTTTGTGTATATAGCAGTACATTTAAATCAAAAGTGCGCAATACACTACTTTAGAATTCATTATTCACTCTTGCGCGTAACAACGCGATTAATCGCGATTAATCTCAATAAATTCATGCGATTAATCGCGATTAAAATTTTTAATCGTTGCCCAGCACTAGTTCTTACCTAAAATAATTTTTGTCTTAATTAAATCTGCACGTGCCTATTTACAGCCTTACATACAACCATGGGATCTTCATGGGATGAAGTAGGTGAATAATGAAATGATCAAAGGACTCCTTGCTTATTCCTGATTGGTGGTGTTCCAACTCTCCCTCGACCATACCCGGTCTCCCTCTTATCCCTTACGAAAAAGAAGTATACTTCAAGTTAATTTTATGAAGTATACTTAAGTAATGTTCAAGTATATTTTCAAGAATAATTATGTAGTAAGTATACTAATGTCAATATGTACTAGTAGTAAACTTGCAAGTGTACTATTTTAATACTATTTTAATACCGCTTGGGACTAAATTGGCCCACTTGCAGTATATAAAAGTATATGTTTAAGTGTACTATAAGTTTAACATTAGTAAACTTTAAGTGCAAAACTAGTTCATAATTACGTTTCTCATTTGTACTGCAAGTGAACTTATGGGTATACTAGTAGTTTACTATTTTAATACTTGTAGCAAATTTTTAGTTTATAAAAGTACACTTTGAAGTATACTCTTAGTAAAGTACTAGTTTTATACTACAAGTTTTATTTAAGTGAACTTATAGTTTACTAATTATATATTCTTTTTGCTCTTTTAGAGTACTCTCAGTAAACTACTAGTTTGGTAGTTTTATACTGCAAGTATACTTGCACGGTTTCTTTTAGTGTAGGCCTACTCTCAGTAAACTACTAGTTTGGTAGTTCTCTTACGAGAGGTTCTCTCGTATTGCGTAAGCTAGCTTACGCTACGGGAAAGATTAATCTTTTCTGAGAAATTGAAGCCAAAAATTATCCTATAATTTTGTATCCATTGCAGTTCAGCTGCAGCAGACCATGAGCGGGCTAGCTAGCAGCTCATTGGTTCGCTCACAGAGAACTGCTTAAGCCTATGAGGAGACGCAGATGAACTCTCGGCCAATGAGAGTCTGAGATGCTCTCATTGCGTCAGAGCCCGCCGAAACGGGCGTGGTCAGAGAGTATATCTTGGCGTCCCAGGCTGTCAACTCTGATTTTTCATTTCTTCAGCGAGCTACACGCATCTGGTGATCCTGAGAGAAGCCGCCGTCGTCGAAAAGGCAACTCTAGCGAGCATCTGGGAGTCTGAGGAAGCCGGCCGTCTTCGCCACCTTCAGCCGTCCTGCGAGCTAGCGCCATCCGACGAATTTGTATCCTTTTTACGAAAGCTTCCTATATTATATTGTTTCTAAAAGAGCCGAGCGTCTTTTTAAAGATGTCTCGTAAATCCTCCTGCGGTTCTTGCCGCGCTCCCCTTGAGACTGGAGACCGCCACGTCATCTGCGCTCTCTGCCTTGGATTGGAGCACGCCGAGCTCGCCCTCGCCAATGGCGGCTGCGATCTCTGCGAGGAGATGCCGTTGTCGACCCTGCGAGCTCGACTTCAGGCCACTAAAGTTGCTTCCGCGCCGCCTCTGACTTCGCCGCGGAAGAAGAAACGCCGCTCTCAGAGGCCGCCGGAACCCCAGCTAGAAGCGTTCATCTCGCCGGAGCCTGTCGCCTCCCGCTCTCCTTCTCCGCCGCTTCCGGACGTACAGTTGCCGCCGAGTGGCCGCTCTGTAACCTCCGATGACGCCGCGGACATCAAGGAAACCTGCTCGCTTCTCGCTTCAGACAGTGAGGAATGGTCCGGTTCTCACGCCTCCTCGGCCCGAAAATCCTCTGGGACCCGCGCTGGAATCGAGGAGGAATTAGTGCCCCTCCTCTCACAGGCCGTCGAACGCCTCGGGCTCGATTGGTCCCCTCCCCCCGAGCAGACCATCAACCGTATGGACGGCAGCTACTTCCGCCAGCGCTCGACTCCCGTCACTAAACGGGCCGCGCCCTTCCTGCCTGAACTGCACGCGGAACTCACGAAGTCCTGGAATGCCCCGCTCTCTGCCAGAACTCGCTCTGACTCTTCCGCCCCGCTTCGCGTTGTGGACGGAGCCGCAGAAAAGGGGTATCTCTCCATTCCCCCTGTAGAGGACCTGGTCGCCGCACATTTATGCCCGCCTTCCACAAGATGGCGCTCATCACCTGTGCTTCCCTCTAAAGCCTGCAGAGCGACTTCAAGCTTTCACGCCCGCGCTTACTCAGCCGCCGGTCAAGCAGCCTCTGCACTCCACTCCATGTCCGTCCTTCAGATTCTACTGGGCGATTTACTTCGTGAATGGGACGAGAGCGGAAAAAATCCCCCCTCAGTCGTGGATTTAAGGAGCGCCACGGACATTGCCCTTTGCGCTGCAAAATCTGCTGCTCAAGCCCTGGGGAAATGCATGGCCGCCATTTGTGTGTCTGAAAGACATCTTTGGCTCACACTCGCCGACATGGGAGATTCTGTGCGCGCCGCCTTTCCCAACACCCCGCTCTCTCCATCCGGCCTCTTCGGATCTGCTGTCACGGGTATCGTTGACCGTTTCTCCGAAGTGCAGAAAACCAGGCCATGAATCTCTTTCTGCCTCGTCGCGCTAGCTCCTCTGCAGGCCGCTCACGTGACCAGCCTCCTGCACGAGCCCCACCCCAGCGCCCAGCTCAACACAGTCAGACTTCTCAGCGACGCCAGGGCGGCCGCCCTCGTTCTCGCTCTGACACCCGCCACAGACCGCCGCCTCCCCGGGGGCCTCGGCCTCGGATCGCGCTGAATTCTGATCACTCGAAGTCTGCCTAGCACAGCTGAGAAAAAGACCGCGCTCTCCCGCCGCGGCCGGACCGCCGTCAAAGTTTCGCCCTCTGTTAGTCCCCGCTCATGCGGCTACTACAGCAGTGTACACCGCCATTACCAAGCCGGTCTCCCTTCCCGCTTGCATGAGCGAAAACGCCGTTAGCACGGCGACCCAGAGAAATCTCAAAAAGAGCATAAAAGCCTCTTGTGTAGAATATGTGCCCACAACACTGTGTTCACTCATACACAAAAGCACTTCAGTCCCCGTGTCTCACACAGAGTCCAATCTCATAAAGCGGTTCCAACCCGCTCGAGTTTCAGAGTGCATAAGCGCGCCCACGAGCCCGTGTGCGCGTCCCCCCTCTGCTCACTCTGTTACACGGCCCATAAACTCTTCTCTGAGTGTAAGTCCCGCTGTCATAAACAATATGAGCGCGCTCACGCAGCCTGCTATGTGCAACGACGGGGACCATGTAGCCATTCACCCCCTAGCGTTATGCTTCAAAGCGTGGGAAGCTATTCCGGGAATTTCCCAGTGGGTGCTAAACACAATAAGGCTAGGCTATCGCTTACAGTTTCACCGTCGCCCTCCACGTTTTCGAGCGTGGCTAGAAATTACTGTGAACCCAGAAGCAGTGACGCTGCTCCGTTCAGAGATAGCAAAACTATTGTGCAAAAGGGCTATAGAGAGAGTTCCTCTGTCTATGAGCGAGTCGGGGTTTTACGGCCGTTATTTTCTTGTTCCCAAGAAAGACGGCGGCCTCAGACCAATCTTAGACCTCAGATTTCTGAACAAAGTTCTCATGAAGAGATCAGAAAACTCCTCGCGCACGTGCGCCAGGGGGACTGGTTCATTTCACTAGATCTGAAAGATGCTAACCCCTTTACAGGCCATTCTTACGCTTCGCCTTCGAAGGCCAGGTTTATCAATACACCGTCCTTCCGTTTGGCCTATCCTTAGCACCCCGTACGTTCACGAAGTGCATGGATGCGGTGCTCGCCCCCCTCCGGAGTCAGGGGCTGCGAATACTAAACTATTTGGACGACTGGCTGATTTTGGCACAATCACAGAGAGAGCTACTGTCTCATCGTACAGTTCTCCTCGACCATCTGAAAGCTTTGGGCCTCTCTGTCAACTGGACAAAGAGCGCACTACATCCTAGTCAGACTATCTCCTTCTTGGGTATAGAGCTAGACTCGGTCACGATGACGGCTCGTCTGTCAACACAGCGCGCGCGCCGTGTTCAGCGTCTCGCCGCATCTTTTCAGATGAACAGACTCACACCTCTGAAAACCTTTCAGAAGGCGTTGGGTTACATGGCCTCAGCCTCCGCGGTGCTCCAGCTGGGGTTACTGCGCATGCGCCCGCTTCAGTTCTGGTTGAAGAGCCGTGTGTCTCACCGTGCGTGGACCACGGGCCGCCAGCTGATAAAGGTAACGCAGACCTGTATCACAGCTCTGCAGCCATGGACTGTGGCAGAATGGTTTCAGCGGGGCGTTTCCATGGGGACCCTTTCTCGCCGAAAAGTCATCTCGACAGACGCATCCAACACGGGTTGGGGTGCGGTCTGCGAGGGCTCACCGGCCTTCGGCCCCTGGTCAGCTCAAGAGAGCCTCCTCCACATAAACTGTTTGGAGATGTTGGCGGTCGAGAACGCATTTTCTCCCGCGCATTCACGGTCACCACGTGCTGATCTGTTCGGACAATATAGCCGTGGTCTCCTATCTAAACCGTCAGGGCGGAGTCAGATCCAGGAATCTCTTCCGGCTGACAGAACGCATCTTAGTTTGGTCTCAGTGTCACCTGCTCTCACTCAGAGCGACGCACGTGCCGGGCCATCTGAACGACGGTCCAGACAGTCTGTCCAGGAACCCCATTCCCCCCGGGGAATGGTCCCTGCACACTCTTACAGTTCAAAAGCTGTGGCGGATATTCGGCAGAGCAGAGGTGGACCTCTTCGCCTCAGAGGAGAACACCCACTGCCCAATATTTTTCACAAAGAGCGTGGACGCGCTAGCCCAGACCTGGCCCAGCCGCCCGCTTTATGCTTTCCCTCCGGTTTCTCTGCTACCACAGGTGCTTCAGAGAATCAGGGAAACACGCCACTCGGTGCTCCTCATAGCCCCGCGTTGGGAGGGTCAGACTTGGTTCCCGGAGCTCACTCAGCTGTCACAGACAGCCCCGTGGCCCATCCCAGTCAGAGCAGATCTCCTCTCCCAAGCTCGCGGCACAATCTGGCATCCCCACCCAGAGCGCTGGGCGCTACATGCGTGGGTGATCGACGACTACCCGTTGCTTTGGCAGAGGGAGTGTTAAACACGATCACGCAGGCTAGAGCAGCTTCTATTTGAAGGCTCTATGCGTCTAAATGGTCTGTGTTCTCTAAATGGTGCACCGACAGAAATTTGGACCCACGGTCATGCGAGGTTCCTTCCTTGCTAGTTTTTCTCCAGGAGATGTTGGACAAGGGCAGGTCCCCGTCCACTCTCAAGGTGTATGTGGCAGCCGTCGCAGCGTTTGTTGAACCCCGGCGCGGCCAGTCACTGGGCAAAAACGACTTGGTCATCCGCTTCCTCAGGGGAGCTAGAAGGATGAACCCCCCACGCCCCCCTTCGGTGCCGATTTGGGACCTTTCCATAGTTCTCGAAGCTATGAAAGCCCCCCCATTCGAACCGTTAAACACCGTGGACTTCAAATACCTTTCGCTCAAAGCCGTTTTTCTGCTCGCGCTCGCGTCAGTAAAACGTGTGGGAGACCTTCACGCGCTGTCCACTAGCGCTTCCTGTCTCGAGTTTGGGCCCAATGACTCCTTAGTCGTTCTCAAACCTAGACATGGTTATGTCGCAAAAGCGATTGGTACCCCGTTCAGGGCACAAGTTATTTCCCTATCGAATCTGCCTGCATCCGATAGCGAATCTGACGCTAATCTCCTGTGTCCGGTCAGGGCCCTGAGATTATACACTACTCGCACTGCTCCGGTCAGACGATCCGAGCAGCTTTTCGTTTCGTTCGGTGGGCGCACCAAAGGGTTGGCCGCCTCGAAATAAAACTCTATCAAGATGGATAGTTGATGCCATTGCAGCCGCATACGCATCAAAGGACCTGCCATGTCCTCTGGGCATCAGGGCTCATTCCACTAGAGGCGTGGCCTCACCGTGGGCATGGTCCAGCGGAATTTCCATTCACGACATTTGTGTGGCAGCGGGATGGGCTTCCCCCTCCACCTTTGTCAGATTTTACAACCTGGAAGTTCCTGCCTTGCAGGCTAAACTACTAGCAGTCTAGTATGTTACAGCTCTTCTGGTTGAGCTGCACTATAGGGAGCTATTCACACAGACCGGTTTCGCTCTGTCCCTCTCTTTCATGTGCTTATGTACGACACAATCACCGGCCCGCTCTGCTGACCTTTGTCACATGTACATATATTTACTCCCACTCATAAGGGCTCCCCGGGGTCTCCCCTGGGACTCGTAGTGGATGCTTAGCACGCACGGCGTTGACCAGGTGTACCCATAGCGTAAGCTAGCTTACGCAATACAAGAGAACCTCTCGTAAGAGAACGAATCGGTTACCTAACGTAACCTCGGTTCTCTCTAGATGAGGGAACGAGTATTGCGTTCCTGGCCGTGCTTGTGCTACTAGCGTTCTCGCTTCATTCTATGAAAACCAGAGTTGACAGCCTGGGACGCCAAGATATACTCTCTGACCACGCCCGTTTCGGCGGGCTCTGACGCAATGAGAGCATGTCAGACTCATTGGGCGAGAGTTCATCTGCGTCTCCTCATAGGCTTAAGCAGTTCTCTGTGAGCGAACCAATGAGCTGCTAGCTAGCCCGCTCATGGTCTGCTGCAGCTGAACTGTGTTGACAATGGATACAAAATTATAGGATAGTTTTTGGCTTCAATTTCTCAGAAAAGATGAATCTTTCCCATAGCGTAAGCTAGCTTACGCAATACTCGTTCCCTCATCTAGAGAGAACCGAGGTTACGTTAGGTAACCGATTCGTTTTAAACTGCAAGTATACTTGCACAGATTCTTTTAATGTACTCTCAGTAAACTTGTCACGGAATGGGTGGATTCAAGGTGCGAGGACTCAAGTGCATAACAAATGGGTATATTTATTAGGTAAAAAAACAAACAACACTCCCTCGTAGGGGAAAACAAGAACAATAACAGGCAGGATTAGGCAACACAAGGAACATGGACAACGAACCAGCACAGGACTGCAAACACAGGGAGATTAAATAGGGGAACAAACAAAAGAGGGTAACGAGGCAGGCAGGTGGGGAAAATTAAACAATAACGAGACAACAAGATGGGCGGGGTTTGACAATTGAGAGCACATGGCACAAATAAATAACATGACAACCATGTGCTCACAAAAGACCAGACTAAACACAAACGCATGACAAACCAGGAGTGTCACAGCTCTGTCACTAAACCAAGAGAAAACGCAGACAAGGATGACAGAACTGTGACAAAACTACTAGTTTAGTAGTTTTATACTAAAGTTTCTTTAAATTTTCTTTAAGTGAACTTAACATTTTACTTATAGTTTACTCTTTATATATTATTTTTGCACTTGCAGTAGGCCTATACTACTATGTTCAAATGTTATTTTTTATACTTGAAAAATACCTTTAATTTTAAGAACATTTTATTAGCTTCATGCATCCTCTTTTATCAACACTTGAATGTTGGTAAGTTTCATAAAGAAAGGCAACATTTTAAACAAAAAAGTTGAAAAAAATCTAATTTTTGTTAAAGACTACGCCTTGATCAGATTCAGAACGATGATCAAAACACAAATGGAGTAGATCGAGTCCAACACCCCCAAAGCTTCACAGTCCTTTTCTCTTCATGTGTAACGCTTCATTTCATTTGGTAACATTAAGCAGTTTTGATTTACACGCTGTTTGATGATCATGTTATTTTACATTTGCGTGAGCAATCTTCTATCACTTGTTTCAGCTTCTACTTCTCCTGAGTTTTGATACGCAGATTCTAGAAGATGTGTCATAACGCACCCTACCGTATAACAAGCGAAAACATGGATAGCTGGAAAATCCAGTCAATGGCGGGGAAAGTGTAAAGTAGAATTAAAGTAAATTCCTATGTACACTACCAGTGGACTAGCCTACACAAAAATTCAGATACTCAGAATTAGAAAAGTGTTTTATATCAATATTTGAATCAATATTTTCAAACAATGTAAGTTTCATAAGACTGTATATGAAAAACTATGTAAAAAAGTATATTTAATAGGCTACTCGATCAAAAGAGTTAACACAACTACAAGACAAGTGTACTTTGAATACTTAATTATACTTTTAAGTATATCTCGATCAAAAGATTGAGTACAAGTACAGGCCAAATATACCTTTCTCTCAGTATATGTCAAGTACACTTAAAGCGTTAGTTCACCCAAAAATGAAAATTAAGTCATTAATTACTCACCCCCATGCTGTACCAACCCCGTAAGGCCTTCGTTCATCTTCGGAACACAAATGAAGATATTTATGATTAAATCTGAGAGGTGCATGACTGCTACATAGGCTCCCTAAGGGAATGACACTTGACGCCCCAGAAAGTCATTAAAGAAAATGTTTAAATATTCCATGTCGCAACAGTGGCTCAACTATAAGTTTATCAAGTGACGAGAATACTTTTTGTGCGAAAAAACAAACAAAAATAACGACTTTATTCGACTATTCCTTTTCTTCCTTGTAGGCCTGAAACGAGGCTTCAAGAGATTTCCACGACGCATGCGCGAGAACTTAACTGAAGTAGTTGAAGGAGATCGCAATTCTCGTGCATGCGTCATGGAAATCGTCTCGGGTTATGACTATAACCCTTGTTCCCTGAGAAGGGAACGAGACACTGCGTCGATAAAATCGACTCTTTGGGGACGAGTCGATTAGCTAAGCGCACTAAGCGTGCGCCTCTGAAGTATGAATGAAACTAATCCAATCCTGATTGGTGTTGCGTCGTGACGTAACATGTGACGGCATACCTGGAAGTATAAAGGTGACGCTGACACAACACATACCAGCCTCGCGATGAAGCAAGACGCTCTAAGGCCTCAAGGGGCGTGGCAGAACGACGCAGTGTCTCGTTCCCTTCTCAGGGAACAAGGGTTATAGTCATAACCCGAGACGTTCCCTTTCGAGGGAACTTAACACTGCGTCGATAAAATCGACTCTTTGGGGAACGAGTGCCCACTAGGCCACGCACCGAATAGGCCTGTCCCGGAGTGAAACTGTTTTAGGCACTCAGCAAGGACTAAGTACGTGTGCGCCAGGCGTTCTAGGAAGGTGAAGACTGTAGAACCTAATAAAAGTGTGTGGAATAGCCCAACCGGCTGCCTCACAGATCTCCTGTAGGGGCACTCCCGAAAGGAGGGCCCTAGAGGAAGCCATACCTCTAGTGGAATGAGCCCTAACAGCTAAAGGTGAAGGCATATCGCGCACCTTGTAAGCTGAAGTAATCGCCTGAACGATCCAATTACTGATCGTTTGCTTTGATGCCGGGAGCCACTTCTTAGGTGACCCAAAACACACCAATAATTGGTCCGACCTTCCCCAAGAAGAGGACCTCTCGAGGTACATGCTCAAAGCTCTGACGGGGCAGAGCAAATGAAGCTTCTCTTCTTCTGCCGACACATGAGGTGGAGGATGAAATGCCTGAAGGACTGTAGATCGAGCCGTGTTAGTTGGTACTTTAGGCATGTAGCCCGGACTCGGGTGCAAAAAGGCCTTCACTCTGCCAGGGGCAAACTCCAAGCAAGCTGGTGTCACTGCCAGGGCTTGGAGATCTCCCACCCTCTTAAGTGAGGTAATAGCCAAGAGAAATACCATTTTTAGCGTTAAATCCTTAGGTGAAGCCGACTCTAAAGGTTCGAAGGGGGCCAGGGATAGCCCTTCAAGAACAATAGCCAGGTCCCAGGCAGGAACCCTAGACCTGGTTGCTGGTCTCATCCTCCAAGTTTACGGAGAAAACGAATGACCAACTGGTGCCTCCCCAGAGGCCCATCACTTACAGGTGCGTGGAAAGCCGCAATGGCAGCCACATACACCTTAAGCGTGGAAGGGGAGAGACCCGCAGAGAAACGATTTTGAAGAAATTCCAGAACTGAAGCCACCGGGCAGTTGACTGGATCTAACTCATGTTCTCTACACCAAGTGACAAACACATTCCACTTGAGGCCATATAATCTCCTAGTAGATGGAGCCCTAGAGCTAAGTATGGTTTCAACCACCCCGGCTGATAGACCAGCATTTAGGTACTGAACCCCCTCAGAGGCCAGACCCACAGCTTCCACAGCTCCGGGCGAGGGTGGAAGATTGTGCCCTCCGCCTGAGACAACAGATCCCTCCTCAGAGGAATCTGCCATGGCGGAGCTATCAGGAGTGATATTATGTCTGAAAACCATACTCGGGTCGGCCACATTGGGGCAACCAGAAGTAGACTGATGCCCTCTTGACGGACCCTCTCCAGGACTCCCGGGAGCAGAGCGATCGGGGGAAATGCGTACAGGCAAAGCCTCGGCCAGGCCTGTACCATGGCATCCAACCCCAGTGGGGCTGGATGTGAGAGGGAACCAAAGTGGACAGTGGGACGTCTCTCGAGACGCGAACAGATCCACTTCCATTGATCCAAACCTCTCCCATAACAACTTCACCACATCTGGATGAAGTCTCCATTCCCCGGGCCTCAGCCCCTGCCTCGACAGGATGTCTGCTCCCTGATTCTGAACCCCCGGAATATACATTGCTCTGATGGACAGTATTTTCCCTTGGGACCAAAGAATAATCTGATGCGCCAGTCTGCACAGAGGGCGCGATCTGAGTCCCCCTTGTCGGTTCAGATAAGCTACCACTGAAGTATTGTCCGAACGTATCAGGACATGGTAACCTTTGATGTCTGGAAGGAAGCTCCTCAAAGCCCTGAACACAGCCATCATCTCTAAACAGTTTATGTGCCAAGATAGATGATGGTCCTGCCACAGACCCCTGGCAAAGCGGCCGTCCATGACCGCGCCCCAGCCAGTGAGGGATGCGTCTGTCGAAACGATTTTTCGGCGACATGACGCTCCCAACACTGGCCCTTGGGACAGGAACCAAGGTTTCCTCCATATTTGCAGAGAACGAAGGCATCTGCGCGTTACTCTGATCATACGAAATGGATTCCCCTTGGGAGAAAACCCCTTGGCTTTTAGCCACCACTGAAGAGGCCTTGTAGAAGGCCCAAAGGAATGATGTTGGATGCCGCTGCCATGAGGCCCAGCATTCTTTGAAATTGCTTAACAGTGATGGCCTGACCTAGCTTTACTCTTGAAACCATATATAGGATGGACTGGACACGTGCGGGAGACATGTGTGCCCGCATCGTAACCGAATTCCATACCACACCCAGGAACGTTGTTTCCTGAGCTGGTTCCAACACGCTCTTTTTCGTGTTGAGCCTCAACCCCAAATTCTGAATGTGGCCAAGGACGACATCTCGATGCCGAACCGCCATTTCTCGAGACTAAGCCAGTATAAGTCAGTCGTCGATGTAATTCAGTATACGAATGCCCTGGAGTCTGAGAGGAGGCAGAGCTGCATCCATACACTTCGTGAACGTGCTGGGAGAGAGTCCTAGGCCGAACGGAAGAACCCGATATTGATATGCTTCGCCCCCGAAAGCAAACCTTAGGTACCTCCTGTGACATGGAAGGATGGAGACGTGAAAATAGGCGTCTTTTAGGTCTATCGTGACTAGACATGTGCCGGTATTCGGTAATGCGATAAATCGCGGTAATGAATATGCACGATATTGTTATCGCGGGGACTTCGAAATACCGTGAAAAATAATAGATCTTTTCTAAAAATCAGCTTATTTTCCATCAACCGCTTAAAAAACAATGCGTATGCTGCGCAAAACACGTGCGCACTTTGATGTAAACAATCCCCACATCACATGTATAAGCACTGTGTGCATGCAGTGCGCACTCTAGTCTAATGTAAACAATCCTCACATGGAGAAGAAGCACGGCGGAAGGAGGAACGCTGCCGACTATTTATCCCCCGCATGGCTGCCAACTCTCACGCATTCAGCTTGAGACTCACGCAATTGAAACTTTCACACGGTCTCGCGCCACACATCCATTTTCTCACCCAGAGAAAAATCGCGGAGCAAAGAGGACACTGACACCGACAGACTAGACAGAGCAGGTTACTTTTGTTATGAAAAAATATCAGCTCTCAGGTTTTATAACGAAATTCAGACAATAAATACTGTTTTGGGTGCTTGTAAATGTGACGTGACAGATCGCGCGCCTCAGATCAAGTAAACCGATCATCTGTTACTTTTTATTAAAGATACAGTACAACCCACCGAAAGGTACGTACTTTCGATCAATCAGTGTTTTTCAACCGAGGTCAATAACACTGCAGGAGAACAATTATGTCACAGAACGTTACATTTACCTCAGGAAAGCCATTTAATGTTAGTTGACTATAAGAAAATAGCTATAGAGAGGAGTATTTTGCTAAATATGTGCACTATATTACATATTTTAATATATGTACTTGTCATTATATAATTGTTATTATAATGAAAATTACGGCATATATTACATTTTTATATTTATATTATTATTATATTTATATTGTATGCATTATATTTAATTTCTCTCTGTATGTTTACAGCATTATGTGAGATATATTTTTTGAGAAACATTTAAATGCAGGCTATCTACTGTAGCCTACCTAATATTTATCCAAATGAGTCAATATTGAATCAAGATTGAAATTAAATCCAAGAATTTAATTGAAATCATGAAAATTGTGTTAAGCAATAATACAAACAGTAGCCTCAGTAACCATGTAAACATTATAACATGTTGTCACTAAAAAATAAAATTAATGTTTTGACAATCACAATTACACATTGTGATGCAAGTTTTTTTTAGATACCCCCAATCCGTCTGTTTCTCTTGTGCAATTAAAATATCGTGATAATACCGTATACCGTGATAAAAGCTCAATCAATTAATCGCAGCATGAAAATTTGATACCGGCACATGCCTAATCGTGACAAACCAGTCCTCGGACCTGATTTGATTCACGATGATGGGAATCGTCAACATCTTGAACCTGAATCTCCTCAGAGACCGATTCAAGTGTCTCAAATCCAAAATTGGCCTGAGCCCGCCATCCTTCTTTAGAACTATAAAGTATCGGCTGTAAAACCCTGACTCTCTGTCTGGTAGGGGAACACTTTCTATGGCCCCTTTGACCAGAAGAGCCTGTACTTCTTGTTCCATAACCCGAGCCTGTTCTGGAACCACTGTAGTCGGCACCACCCCCGCAAACCTGGGAGGTCGGTGACCGAACTGCAGTCTGTACCCTTTTTCTATTATATTCAGGACCCATATCGAAATATTTGGAAGAAGATGCCACTGTTCCAAAAAATTTACTAAGGGAACCAGCCTCTCGAGGCTGGCCTCGGGTTTTTCTTGAGCATTGTTCTCGACTTTCTGAAGCAGCGAACTGGCAGGAAGCAGACGAGAACAATTTTTCAACCATAGGTGGTGCTCTTTTGCAAGCTCTTGGGGCGAACGCCACGGTGTGCGTTCGCTGGAAATTGATGCGACCCGAAGCGTCAGTGACGGCGGGACGACATCTTTTTCCAAAAGGCTCCGCTGGGAAAACAACCTCAGTTGGCTCACAGCGGGGGGGACAGCCCTTGGAGGTCCTATTATTTCGGCTAGGACCTCTTCCCTGAAGCCCTCTTAGCCTGAATGACAGCCCTCAGGTCGCCCTTCTGGCCAGAGGATTTAGAATGGGAACGTTTCCTCTGTTGCCAAGCTCCCGTGGGAGGGGCTCGAGAGGAAACGCTCTCCTTCTGCTCCAGGCGATATGCGGAGCTGGTGGACGGCTGAGACTGGCCACTTGGACCAGCCTTCCCTGATCTAGAACGTCGGGGGAGATATTGCTGAAAAGCTGCTGATTGTTTTTTCGCATCCTGAAACCTGTCGACGACAGTAGATACTGCGTCGCCGAACAGGCCAGAAGTCGAAATTGGGGGATCTAATAAAAAGGAACGGTCTTTGTCCTTCATACCCAACAAATTCAACCACAGATGCCTCTCCGTGGCCACCAAAGCTGACATGGAGCGGCCGATTGCACGGGCCGTCTCCTTAGTGGCACGGAGAGACAGATCTGCTGCTTTTCTTAGCTCAGCAATATCCTCAGGTGTTGGCCCCTCCCCCTCGTCTAAATCTTTAAGGATATCGGCTATAGCTCGCTAAAGCTTCCTCCACCCGCGGCATCTTGCCATACCCCGCCTCTCTCGTACCCACAACGTTACTGTAATCACATGATGTGTTGTGTGAAATGTGAGACGAGTGGGGCTTTTCCCAGGATCTCGTAATTTCTCTATGGAGATCTGGGAAAAAAGGCAAACCCCGGCGCTGAGGTTGTGAACGGTGCTGCAGGAATCTCTCGTCTAATTTACTCTGACGAGTTTCATCCTGCTTATCTTGTGGCCAGCTGATGTTTATTTAAAGTACACTTGTCTTGTAGTTGAAGTTTGGCCACCGCACGCGTCACAACCTCCACCAACTCCTCATAAGCGGGAACATGAGCTGGCGAGTGTGACTCATGTTCCGCGCTCCCGATGCTGAACATATCCACTTCCTCGGAAGCGGATAGCTCAAGCACCGGGTACTCGTCACGGGCAGAAGAAGCCGCAGCGCGGGCTTCTGCACCGTGAGCGAGTGTTCTAGAATCCGCAGATGATGAACGAGAAAGTGCCTCGGCAGTCTCGTTCTCATCTGCGAGATCCTTTTGCGATCCCCACGATCTAAGCCTCCGCGCCACCTCAACGGACGCGGGACCTGAACCGCGAGGATCGCGAGCTTGGCCATCTTCAGAAAAAATAGCCAAGCGGGAGCGCAGCACTCTTAGTGGGAGTGCTTCACAGTGTGTACAGGGCTCACAGGCAGCTCCCTCGAGAGCTGCCTGTGCGTGCTGCACTCCCAAACAATTTACACATAATGAATGTGTGTCCCCACCCGGAATATATCTGGGGCAGGGGTGCACACATCTCGTAAATTGCTCACTCGCCATAATATTCACTTTCACTCAGACAATACAACAGTAAATAGGACAGACAGTTTCAACATAGAGCGCTTGCTGAAGAGCGATAGCTAGTATGTGTTGTGTCAGCGTCACCTTTATACTTCCAGGTATGCCGTCACATGTTACGTCACGACGCAACACCAATCAGGATTGGATTAGTTTTATTCATACTTCAGAAGCGCACGCTTAGGGAGCGTCCCCAAAGAGTCGATTTTATCGAGGCAGTGTTAAGTTCCCTCGAAAGGGAACTCTTGAAGTCTTGTTTCAGGCCTACAAGGAAGAAAAGGAATAGTCGAATAAAGTCGTTATTTTTGTTTGTTTTTTCGCACAAAAAGTATTCTCGTCGCTTGATAAACTTATAGTTGAGCCACTGTTGCGACATGGAATATTTAAACATTTTCTTTAATGACTTTCTGGGCCGTCAAGTGTCATTCCCTTAGGGAGCCTATGTAGCAGTCCTGCACCTCTCAGATTTAATCATAAATATCTTCATTTGTGTTCCGAAGACGAACGAAGGCCTTACGGGGTTGGTACAGCATGGGGGTGAGTAATTAATGACTTAATTTTCATTTTTGGGTGAACTAACCCTTTAAGTGTAATTTTAAGTATGTTTCTGAGAAGTAGGGCCTACATAAAGTATATTTCTGAGAAGTAAATAAAATGCAGACTGAAAGTATGCTTTCTTATTTTTAGTTGAAAAGAAGTATACTAATATAACACTTGAAAAAACATATTTTTCATAATGGATTATTATCGCTGTGTACAAGATCAGGTTCAGTTCCATGCTTATTTTATTTACTCTATAAGCTATTCCACCTGAAAGCTTGAACATGTTAGCTTATACGACAGTGTGTAATATTATGTTAAAAAAAATCTTTTTAATAAGTTACTTAATCAAAATAGTAAACACAAGTACAAGCCAAGAATACTTTATTATACTTTTAAGTACATCTCAATCAACAAGTATAGGCCAAATATACTTAGACTTTTCTGTCAGTATAAGTCAAGTATACTTAAGACTGAAAGTATACTTTCTTAATTTTAGTTTAAAAGAAGTATACTAATATGGAGGACCAGCTCTACCATATTTAAAAATAAAAACAGAAATAAATAAATGCTCAATAAATAAATAAGCATACAATTAATTGCCCCAAAAAATACAAAAAACAAATAAATGTAGGTAGAAATTAAATTATACAGTGAGACATAAATGTATAAATCTCTTAATTAGCTTCTTTATTTATTCACCTTTGTAATAATTACCTTATTTATTTATGTGCATGTTATAATATTTTTGTCTGTTTTATTCTTCCTTTGTATTTTTTTACCCTATTTTTTTCTTCAATGTTATTTATTTCTGCCTGTCGTTTTTACATTTCTGTATGCATTTCTGCCTCATTATGCAAATGAGGAGGGGCTGTCTTAGGGGGTCAACTTCTGCCCATTGGTTGGTTAGCATTTTACTGCGTCGGTCGAATCTACATGGCTTTTCCCCGCCATAAACCATTGTTTAGTAATGTCGCTGTAAGTGTGAGATCTGAAATGTTTTTCTGTGGTCCTTTGAACATTCTTTTTAACTTTTACTTTACTTTTACGTAAACAGCTTCCAGTTCGAGTATGAGTGGTGTGCAACCCGAGGAAACATTTCAGATCTCAAACTTACAGCGTTCTAATTCTTCCAGTCTATTAGCAGCTTCCCTTAAAGGGTTAGTTCACCCAAAAATGAAAATTAAGTCATTAATTACTCACCCCCATGCTGTACCAACCCCGTAAGACCTTCGTTCATCTTCGGAACACAAATGAAGATATTTTTGATTAAATCTGAGAGCTGGATCACTGCTACATAGGCTGCCTAAGGGACTGACACTTGACGGTCCAGAAAGTCATTAAAGAAAATGTTTAAATATTCCATGTGCCTACAGTGGCTCAATTATAAGTTTATCAAGCGACGAGACTACTTTTTGTGCGGAAAAACAAACAAAAATAACGACTTTATTCGACTATTCCTTTTCTTCCTTGTGGGCCTGAGACGAGAGTTCAAGAGATTTCCACGACGCATTCGCGAGAACTGAGATGAGGACGTTCTTCTTCGACTCCTTCTTGTTACCGGCTGCTCACCGCATAGAAGTATTACCGCCACCTACCGTATAGGATGACGTGTTGGAAGCGCAAAACTTTCTGTTTACAAGCAGAGGAAGACGCGCGCTGTACATACGCGTTTCAATTCGTAAATATGTCTACTGATTTCGACTTTTTAACCATTGTATATAATATAGCGAGACCTACAGCACATTAAGTGTCGAATTGAAAAGCGTATGTACAGCGCGCGTCTTCCTCTGCTTGTAAACAGAAAGTTTTGCGCTTCCAATCTTATACGGTAGGTGGCGGTAATACTTCTAAGCGGTGAGCAGCCGGTAACAAGAAGGAGTCGAAGAAGAACGTCCTCATCTCAGTTCTCGCGCATGCGTCGTGGAAATCTCTTGAACTCTCGTCTCAGGCCCACAAGGAAGAAAAGGAATAGTCGAATAAAGTCGTTATTTTTGTATGTTTTTCCGCACAAAAAGTAGTCTCGTCGCTTGATAAACTTATAATTGAGCCACTGTAGGCACATGGAATATTTAAACATTTTCTTTAATGACTTTCTGGACCGTCAAGTGTCAGTCCCTTAGGCAGCCTATGTAGCAGTGATCCAGCTCTCAGATTTAATCAAAAATATCTTCATTTGTGTTCCGAAGATGAACGAAGGTCTTACGGGGTTGGTACAGCATGGGGGTGAGTAATTAATGACTTAATTTTCATTTTTGGGTGAACTAACCCTGTCTGCCTGCTGAGTTTGACATTACTAAACAATGGTTTATGGCGGGGAAAAGCCATGTAGATTCGACCGACGCAGTAAAATGCTAACCAACCAATGGGCAGAGGTTGACCCCCTAAGACATTCCCTCCTCATTTGCATAATGAGGCAGAAATGCATACAGAAATGTAAAAACAACAGGCAGAAATAAATAGCATTGAAGAAATAAATAGGGGAAAAAAATACAAAGGAAGAATAAAACAGACAAAAATATTATAACATGGACATAAATAAATACTTAAAAAAAATAGTAATTAATAAATAAAGTTGAAGATAATAACGGACAATAAATAAATAAGGCAATTATTACAAAGATGAATAAATAAAGAAGCTAATTAAAAGAGATATATACATTTATGTGTCACTGTATAATTCAATTTCTACCTACATTTATTTGTTTATTGTATTTTTTGGGGCAATTAATTGTATGCTTATTTATTTATTGAGCATTTATTTATTTCTGTATTTATTTTTAAATATGGTAGAGCTGGTCCTCCATATACTAATAGCACACTTGAGTAAACTTCTTTTTCGTAAGGGATATAAACAGTAAAAACTGAGGAATTTGCCTCCTCATTTTCAGTACAGCACTGTGAACCGCAATGATACATGCCTAAATGAATTTGTGCTTGGGACCAACTTACTATCATGGCAAAATCTCACTTGTTCATTTTTTTTGTCCAAACTGCTTACACCCAATTGATGGTTAAGTTTAGGGGTGGACCTTCGTGCCTATTTTATTTTTTTAATTGTATGTAAAAAAAATATACCGCATAATCACATGGATCATTCAAGTTTATACAAAATTGCCACCTCGTAAAATAGTTTGATTTTGCTCTAAAACTTAATTTAAACCTAAATGTCAAAATTTCAGGGCTGGCAATAGATTTAAAAAAGTAATTGTTTGACTAATTCTCTAAAAAACTGTTTCTAAAATATTTGTAACCATATACAGTATACACTATAAGGGACCGTGTACTTGCGTATACAAATACCAGGCACAGATCTTTTCTTCTGTTGTGATGTTCATCTGATTATGGGAAAATAAAAAAATGTTGGACAGGAATTTGATTCTATCTGTCAGTGGTTGATGGATTTTGGGCGTGGCACACTCTAAATGATTGGAGAAGTCCTGTACGCATCACCACAGTCTGAGAGCCTGTTGTTTTCCCTGAAAGGCCCAGTTATGACATTTTGATTAAACATTATGAGGTCAAGAAAATTGCAAAAATGAAACAATTGCATAAATTAATTGTTCACAATAAGATAACATGCATTTAAATTACTGTAGGAAACAAATTTTCATGCCAACTTTAATAAGCAGCGCAGTTGAGTGCAAAATTATAATGTTTTTTGAAAAATTACATTTGTATTTTTTTCTTGGAAATTTCCCTTCTGGAGTAGGACAAGAGGCTTGGTGAGTACTCCTTGTTTTACTCTTTACTGCTGTGACAAATTTGGAAATCACCCCGTCTCCCAGTGACAGTGAAATTTGAGCGCCAAAAATGTTAGAAACGGCTCCGTCTTTGAGACTGGTGGAATCATATAGGCCTTACACAAAGAGAGCTTTCTTTTGCTCTGTCTGGACAGCAACATTACATTGCTCCACTGTCTCACTCTCTGTTTGATGTACTTAACCAGAGAGTGCTACGAAATTCATTTTCCACACTCATTAGTTGCGGGTCAGCAGTGCTCCCTCACTGGGTGCTCATGCCGCAGCTGTCTAAGGTTTCTCAGCACTGATGGTGTGTCAGAGGAGGGTTTTTTTGGTGTCTGCTAGCTGGTTGGCTGATTTATTTTATTGCTTGTTCTCAGGTGCACAGGAGACTGACTAGACATCATGGCTGAATAGAAACAATCAAGCAGTTTACAAAGAGCCTGATACAAGGGCAAAAACAGCTGAAATGATTGTGTGAATCTTTTGCTGTCTTTAAATAATTAAAAATAAAAAAAATCAATAAATGAATGAATGAATGGTTGTCACAAATGTTGTAGTATAATATGAATATAATACATTGTATATTCATAAACTATATATAGATAGATATACTGTAGATATACCAACAGCAGTTATTTTAAAGAAATATATGCCACAATTTGATTTGCAGATGCCACTTGTTTTGATCATTTGTATCTAATACAAAGACATTCCATCATTTTGAGTCTCCAAAAAAGTGTTGTGCATTTTACTGTAGCCTACATTGTCTAAAGAGTTAGATTCTATTTCACATTAATCAACTCATCTGGTCTGCATTAGTCTTCAAGTACTGGATAATACACAAAGTTAACAAATAATATAAAATGGTGTGACATGGCGCAGTTTCAGTTAGCCGCATCATTCTCTAAATGATTCTTTCCCTCCACCCACACGTCCCTGCATCCACTCAGCTGTGTCTTCTCCAGGAGGGAGCAAAGCACAGCGCAGTGAAGCTGGCAGACAGAGGGAGGGATGGATAAAGAAAAGAGAGGAGAAGAAAAGGAAGCTGCTCTCCCCTGGGGGACAATTCTCTGCCTCAAATGAGGAACCCAAATGCTTTCTGACATTTGGTGGATGCAGCATGTGCCTGGCCTCAGCTGGCCTGGCCCAAACGCTACTGTGATCACGAGTGAACACACATTTACACAACACACACACAAATTAGACACATGGATAAAACAGAGATTTAAATTCATTAATGTTCATCCATCTTTATACTTCATTTAAAGTGCTGGAACATGTGCATGACTTACATAAAAAATCTGCAGTGGTAAAAAGTGATGAGAACATTTTCTCTGGACAGCATTGTATGGCACTTTAAGATGCCTAACTTCCCCACAGAGAAGGCAGAAAGAGAGAGAGAGAAAGAGATTATATCATGATGAGTTGTGACCGTATGAAACATGTTGAATGCTAATCATTCTCTGTCTCTCCCACAAACATCAGAGCAGCAGTACAAGCTGCGCCAGAACACAGTGTCTGAGGCCTCTGATGATCTGCAGTTACCATGGCAACCTGCATCTGGAACTCTGGGTACACCTCTGGTATTAAACTTTGGAAATTCTCAAAAATGTAACCTTGCATTTTATATGAACATGAAGGCCAAATCGTTTCACATTACATAAGGGTAGACACACGATACCATTTGAGAGTGACTGTCTTATAGATTTTCAATCAAATCCAGGATTGCTGTGGTTACGTAATGTGGATTTAATGATCTGTGTGTTCTGTAGCCTACAGAGAACATGACCCACAGCAAGCAGTGTGAAAACAGATGTAGGCCTACCTCTTATTTGAAGACAATAGCTGTATCTCAAAATAAATAAGCTTCAGTGTACCCAGAAATCATTTGTATTTGTTGTGTGTGTGTGTGTGTGTTTCCTCAGGTTTACGTTTAGTTTTTTTTAAGTTTTTTTTTACAAATAGGCCTCACAGGGAATTCTGTAATTTTTTTATATGTCTGGAAGCATGAACAATTCTACATCTCATATAATGTAATAACATTCTTTAGTGTAAATAGCCTAGATTTATTATTAAATTACTCATTTGTGTTGCTGACTGATTTAATTGATAGCGTTTTTTATGAATTAAGTGACAAAGTTAAAGCTTAAAATGAAATCTGAATTTTTTCCGCCTTAGTTTTGTTCACATATTACACTCATACTGTCAAGCATGCTCTCTACTGTGACACTGTTTTATTAAATTAATTAATATGGATCAGTTATCGGTCCACTCGGTCATTGTTTACGTGCGTCTTAATCACGTGATAACAGTTTCCTATGCTAGTCATCTCTTAGTTTTGAATTAACTCTCCGATATTACCCAGATTCTTTATATTTTACACCAAATTGTGGTGTCGCATCTGCCCCTCGAAGAAAGCGGGAGTGTTTTTCTTTTAATGTTTGTAGTGGGAGAGTTTGTTTATGTTATGTATAGGGCAGGTCCACACAGACACACACACAGGCGGGTGTTTTTAGGACAGTGCGCGAAGCAGCGGAATCAGAGGATATGTGGTAATGTTGATTAATTTACTGGTTATGGGAGGAGGTTGTGGTTTCATTTATTAATTGTGACGTTGTTTTATTTGCTTCTCTATATCGACAACGCAAGGTCAAACAAATCATGTGAATTCACTTTCAGCTCTGCATCATGTTAATCAGTACTTTTGCTCTGTTGTCCTGTAAAAAATCTACATACAGCCTAAGCATTCTTAAAATAAGATAAGAAAACTAGCATGAGCTATTGACTAGTTTTCAAATTACATTTCCTTGGAATTCATTTTATTTTTCATTATCCATGGGATTTTTTTAATTGATTTTTAAGCATAAACCTAGATGCTCCAAGTGAAGTTACTATTAAGGTTAGGTTAAGATACTGTATGTTGTGTCTTTTAGAACTTTATTGAATGGGTTTGTTTGACAATGAATCGGGGTAAAGATGGATTTGAGATGTAAGGTAAATAAGGCTAATTATGAGGAAGTTGTTTCTTTGGGATATTAGCTAGGACATTTGTAGTTCTAACTACATCTTCTGCACACTTTGTGCTAGTGTACAAAAAATATGTTACGTAAGTTTTGTACATCAGCTTTTAAAGGAGGATTAACAATTGTGTTTTTGTCTATAGGTGATACAACAGCAGTAAAGAGTGGAATCAGTGCAGTCGAGCTGGATCAGCCGGTTTATTCTCTGTTTACATGCGGGTTTAGCCTACCTCATGGCAGCCACAACATGTTTTCTTCTATCCTAGGATCACCTAGGACCACTTTTTCAAGAAAGTTACGGTAAATAGTTTGACCTGTATTTTCAAAGTTTTCATTTTTTGGGGGGTAATTAACCAAGGTAATACCCAACACAATCTACTGTTGTTTACTGTGGTTTGGAGTTTTTCGTAACTAAGTGATGTACAGCAGCTGCATAACTGATAACATGATAATCTTTTACACTTAAAACGCATAGATTCGAGCCTGCCGATTTTAGATTAGCGAATTTGTCTATTATTACTCTTGTTACAAAATTAAGACAAATACAGGGATCACTCTATCTCCATTTGAACCTGGGGGCCTAAAAGGATGATGGCAGTTGGCAGTATCATGAAAAACACTAAGAGAATCCAAATTTATTCAACACAGAGGGATAATGAGTACAGTCTCTTTAACCCCTTAGCTGTCACCCCCCTTTTTGAGAATGGGGGTTAAAATGCACTATTCAAACTTAAATGGTTGTAATTCAAGAATGCTTTGGAATATAGACCTAAATTTGGTCTTGTTTTAAAGGAAACACTCAGCAGATTATTGCTGAAGTGAAAACACTTTATTTTTTTTTATGAACTTTTAGCATGAAAACCAAAGTTTCAACTATTAAAGGTGTGTGTGTCAACTTTTTGTGACAAAGGTCAGAACTCCTGTTATGATGCAGATTTTTTTGAGGTGCACTCTTGTCAACAAATCATCAGTTACTCTTCCTACATAATTTGTAGCAAAAAACAGCAGTCAAATATCTATTTAGTAGTTTTACACCTTTCCAACGATATATAGTTTGTCATAATTAGATTAGGATTTAATAGTAATATAGCGAAGTAAAGTTAGATATCCCAGATCAACCTAGGATTTTTATAACTATGCACACTAAAAAGGAACCAAACCTGTAAAAGATAGACTGTCACAAGTAAGGACTTGTGCTGGCTATGCAATCCTCAGTTTTGCTTTGCTGCTAACATTGTGGAAAACATGCTGTGTTAGCTTGTCAGATTAAGTGTATTATCTTCATGAGCTAACTTCTTTTTTAATAATAGATTGTGAAGACTGGAGGACATGATGACAGCAAGGTGAATGGGTTAGTGTTTGTGGGATCTACTGCTTGCAACACCTCCTTGAGATCTGGAGTACAGTACGTGACCCACTGCACACACTCAGCTCATGTTACACGTATCCAATATAGGGTAGCGTTTGCCCAAGACAAGACCCAGAAAATGAGCTAGTAACTAGCCTAGACATGCTTTCTATTAAAAACTGTCCACTTTTTGCATTCAGTTCTCATTAACTATCTAACCAGCCACATTTCTTGATATTTTATTTCTTTATTTCTAAATATACTGCAAGGGGTATGCAAACTTATGGACTCAACTATAACGTATCTTTAGGCAAACTGTGCCAGCATAGTTATTTACCTCTGGTAAGTTATCCAGAGGCCATGCATTACTGTTTTTTGCTTTCTTGTTTTTGCAAGAGAACTAATTAGAAACTCAAGAACCTGTTTTGCCGAGATCAATGTGATTATTCCTTTTTACTGTCCTCATCTCGTGATTTAAGCAGCGCTGCATTTTGTCTAGTTTTCTCACAGATTAATTTCTATAAAGAAAATCAATGGACATGCAGAACGATTTCTAACTTTTCTCAAACACAGCCTGCATTGGAGTAACATCAAAAGTGCAGGGCTGTTGTATTCATGCAGCTTAGTGGGAACATTGCTAACCAGTCATTTGTTTTTAAACCAATGATTAGTTCATCATTTGTCTTAGTGAAGATCCTAAACATTATTTCGGGAGTAATAAACCCATCTAATCTTTCAGTTAACTGTCGGAGCATATAAGCTTCTTCTCACCTTGCTCTGGCATCAGCTGTTTTGGCATCCCTTCACCTCCCCAACCCCACCAACATAATTTAGTCATCTTGCTACCAGACTCATCTTCCAAGCATTAGTAGTCCCACTGGGGGGTGTATCTAAGCAGCAAGCAAAATACGTTTAACCTTAATAGCTTAAAGATTATATGGGCAAACGAACGAAACAGTTATATTTTGCTCTATTCTGTCATTTTGTATTTTTTGAGTTTTTTCATTATTTTTAATGCATTTTAATTAGATTTATGATAGTTTAAAATGATTCAAGCATGGATACTGTTTTTAATTATAGAAAACATCTTAGTGTTTTGCTGACACTTCTTGCCATGTCTTTCTTGGCTGCTCATACTGTTCATCTTTGGCTCCCAACTCACGATCCATTTGAAGTCAGTACAGTGTTTACTCACACTTACCTGAGGAAATCTAACAGCTGGTTACAATTTGTGACACAGCTCTGCAAAACTCCACATTAAAGTGAAATCGGAATCGCAAAAAGTTGTTATAAGAAAGGGGGGGAATGGGGGACACTTGTCTACATTTGAGACTGAAGGGAACTATCAGATCCATTTCCGAAAGCTTGCAGTCACATATTACAAATGCATGTCAGAGTTTGGATATAAACCACATTTTATTTGAGATGTCTGAATGCCTAGCAACAGATGTGCTATTAATTAAGCAGATTATGCAAGTGACAGTGATTCAAACCCACTGTAATTGAAACAGAGATGCTGCCACTGCGCAGACGTTTCTGCTTGTTCTTATTTCAACTTGGCACGGCAGAGTGACATGATGTTGCAAGGTGGCTGTAACCGAAACCAAACCGTTACGTACGTCATACTTGTCATACCGCCATCGCAACCTCTGTTGACCCAGTCATGGCTCAACGATAGTTCCAGCAGCTGGCGTTTGCCTGACTCCTTTCACGTCCCATAAATCAGCACTCTATTCCAATGAGTGTTTGGTAGTGTCCTGTGACCTTGAAATTACTGAACCTAGACATAGGAGCCTGACAAAAATGCTCATTTAAAAGAAAAATGTCAGATGGATTTAGAGGTTTTTGCATCTGAAGTTTTCATATACAAGTTAAATGTTTAGTGTGGTTTTGTCATAATTAACATAAATGTCAGAGAAAATATCTTATCCTATTTGGGGACCTTTGAATGTTGTGTTGGACAATAGGGGGTCTTCAGATCAAAAAGGTTGAGAGCCACTGTACTGCATTTGATGTTACTAATGCCAATTCTGCTGATTTTAATATGTCAGGTTACAGTTTTTCTGAATTGCTAAAACACATTTCTTGAAACCATCACTCACTTTCTCTAAACCTTAAACACAAAACCAAATTTGCAAACCACATTCACAGAACCTCTGACTCTTCTGGCAAAATCAAACAATTGCCTCAAACCCATTTTATCTGTGCTCAAAGTCAAACAATGCTCGCAGATCATACACACAGCGAGTTAAAATTATAAACACAACAGATCATTCACTAGACACTACATCAAAAAATGGAGAACACAGAATCCAAAGCATGCAGTTATGGAAAAAAAGTATATTGTAACAAAATAAACAAATTACATAAAAAATAAAGTAATGACAACTTACAGTAGTAAGGTGAATAAATTGTATACTGTATCCACTGCAAGTATAGTAATGTACTTAATTGAATAGTAGGCCTATCGAATGTCTGTATATTCACCACTTGCATACTGTGAAAATACAGTGACCCAACTGCAAAAGCCAAAAAGGTTACAGTAAAAAACTCCAAATGAAAAGAATGTTACAGTAAAGTACACTCAGAAGAGTTGTGCAACTGCAAAATCAAGGTCAGTGAGAGAGATTTTAATCTGCTTCAGCATCATGTCTTCATGTTGGGTTCAGACTGAGGACTTTCTCCACATCACAGACAATGTCACTTCTGCAGGCAAAGGGAAAAACCCTAAAGCAGATCCAGCCTTGACAACATTCTCCACACCTGCTCTTCATCCTCCTCTTCCTCCTTGTTCACCACCTCTTAGTCAGCCTCTTCCTGCTCTCCCTCTTATATTGTTTCCATCCATTGTTGGTACCAACATTTTGAGTAAATTTTGGGACTCTGAACTGACTTTTATAATGTACATTTGGTTTGGTCACATCATTAAAAAATAGGTGTGAACAATTTTGAGTCGTTGTGTGTAAACGATAACAACTGTGTTGCAGTTGCAACATTAACTGTCTAACAAGTATGATGAAATAATTCAAGAATGGGTTATAAATGATCAACAAATCATTTTGCACAATATGACATTTTTGTTCCAATAGCAGAAACCTAACAGATAGTTTGGTACTTAAACTTAAATAACACAAATACAGATTTTTATCACATACAGTAGCCTACAGATTTTTATTGATTTATTATTTTGTAAATGTTGGTAGGGCAAGTACAAATTTGAACGGGTCTGACTAGGCCAGCAAAGGAAATCCTTACTGTTTAGCTTTGCTGGATGAAAAAGCATGATGAAAGATGCTGGAATATTCTTGGTGAGCTGTTTCAGGCTAGATGATTCAGTCTTTGAGTGGGTTGAAGCTTCGTACAGTTCTTGTTAAAAACACAAAGTAAAGGAAACCCATTCTAATCTCTTCATAGTGTCTTTGCGCATGTTACAGCTTCTTTTCAAATCACATGCTAGTTAACAGACCCTAAATGAGCCAGATTACTTATATGTAGTCTCTGCCAGCTTCATTGTGTGTTCCTTTACAGCTCCTATGCTTTGCCACACTGCCTGAAGGAGAAGAGTAGGCGCAATCGTTTCTCTTTCATGTACCAATGCAGATTCTTAGTGTGTAGGAGTGCCCTACATACAGGTTCCCTGTTTCTGCCGGATATCTCTCCATCTACCGCTCCAGTCCCATAAGATCCAACCCCTGCGATTGACCTAACCAGTGTAGGGTCCATTAGAGGGTCATCCAGTGGAAGTGATTCTTTCTCCTAGCCTATAAATAGAGCTTGGCCAAAAGTGTCAGTTCACTGTGCATTTATGTAGCTTGAGAAGTCCCACATCTATTAATGAGACCTGGTTATTTGTGCCAGTTAGCTAGTGCTGGAGTGCTTCTCCGTCACTACATACGCACAACCCACATTATAGTGACCTGTCTTGAAGTAATCCGGTCATAGATGCAATTCAGTAATGAAGGGTATTCCAGGGGGTCAAGGTGTTCAAGCTCCATTTTAAAATTTATAGAGACAGACAGGAAATGATTTTAAGGGATAATGGGATTGGTACATACAAAGCCACCACTTAAATAAGAAAATATAGTATCTTATACCTCTTATCTTGCACAAAATCCATGTAAAGACATTATGCACTGTTTTCTGCAGAGCTGCTTTATAGCTAATACGACTTTGACAGTTATTGAACTGTATCAACATTGAACTGACTTCAGCTAAATAATGGCACTTTTGTCATTTTCGCACAGTTTGATTAACAATTTGATCATATTTTTGAAGTAGCTGTGTTTACCCTGTCTTAATATAAATGTAGCCCACACACTAGCCTATGTAGTTAATGTGCCCAGTTTATGGGAAGTATACTGCTCTGCTTTAGGTGTGGAGTGAGGGAGATGCGGGAAATGAGATCAGGGGAGGGGTACAGAAGTACATTTACTGCCTTGTTTATTCAGGCCTAGGTCCCATCCAGAACCACTGCTGTGAGTTAAACTAAATATATACAAACACACACACACACACACACACACTCACACTTTCAGTATAATGACACCAGGCTATTAGAGGTCCTAAACTGAGACCCTCTCTTGAGAATTTAAATTATAGAGTGGTGCTAAACTTTCCAACTGTCTCGTTCTCAGCGGTGCCCTTAAGGCCAGTCAACGCACATGACATGACATTCTATATATGAATAAATCCTGTGAGTGAACATTACAAAAAGTCTTTAGAATATTAATATGTTTCATGTTATGCTGATTGGTTGATTTCTGCATTCTATAGTGTAATATTTCTGTATAATGACCTCTAAACTTGACTGCTGTTTCTGGCAAGCAGTCATGGCTCTCTGACTCTTTCTAATCAACATATCAGTATTTCATGACCATTTAATTATTTATTCACCAACACGTCATATAAATATAATGTGCAATCAGGCAATCATTATTTCCATATAAACTCCTTCAGAATGATGCAACACTCCTCTGCTTCTGTCTGGGGTTATTTGTGATAATGACTGGCTCATTGTACATTATTCTTGACTTATTTTTTAACAGCCAGTTTGATTAGATCTTTTCCCTGTACATATATCACTGATAGCATGAGTTGGTTATGGTAAGAATTACTAGATGAAAAGTATATGAGAATTGCTGTAACTAATTTTAGATGATTCTTTAATAAAGTAAAAATATATTGATTTAAAGTGCGTGGCTCTTATTAGGTAATTCCTAATTCTCACATGTCCTCAAGGCTCTTTTATCTTAGTTATACACTTTTTTACTATTGTATGGGGAGACATTTTGAGACCAATGTTAGAGATTATTGGCACTAACAGAAATAGGAGTAAAATATTTTAAAATTGAATACTGCTATTACTGTGAAAATAGGCTTTTTAATGCTTTTATTTGATAGGAATGTGAGAAAAGTCAGGGGTAGGATCAGGAAATGGAAGGGTTTGTTAAACTTATCCGTGTGAATAGGTGATTTCTACCAGACAAGCACATTCTTTTAACCTATAGAGTACAGAAATTGTGCAACTTAATTATCGAAGACACATTAAAAATACATTTGGCTCAAAAAATCTGGGAAGCCACGTCAGTCAATGATTTGGAATGACGTTTCTGTCTGTACTTTTCAGACAGACTTAGAAGAAAGATTTCACTATATCTGCAAGTCTAGAACGTGATGGTTACCGTATCTCCTCGCAGCATTTACAAGCACTGCTGATTCAGACTGGCTTGCACTGAGATCAGCGCACACTCATGAAGTCATAGCCTCTCTTGAACCCAAAACTGAAGGGTAACTGTTAGACACGTCTGGACGTGTGGAAAGTCCCCACGTCTTCAGCTTTCTGTAACCCTGACTCTAGTTCCATTGCCGATGAGCGACGATGATTACAGGAGTGACCCAAACCAAAACAACATTCCTGTTGCAAAGCGATGGCACAGATTAGCGACGTGCCCGGCTGCTCCTCTCCTTTGCCTACGTGCCGTTTGCCAAGCAATGCCCTTTAGAAGACGGACAAGGGTCGTCTCACACTTTCACACACCCTCATCAGCTCACTTCCTGCCTTCTTGGTGACCAAAAGGAGTTAAGCTATAGACAAGCTTTTAGAGCATATCGCAGCATCTCATATCTGCAGCAAATGCTGAATATCTAGCCTAAAATACAGAAAAAGGGTCAAATGAGACTTACACCTCTAAAAACTGTAACTCTTAAGCATCTTAAGACTGTAACTTTGATGATTTTAAAAGTTGTTTATCTGAGTTATGTTTCATATCAGTGAGTGACCTGCAAAAATCCCTTCTCCTTTGTAATGCTGACTTTGTTCATTAGCTCTGTTGTTTGTTCAATGTTTCTGACCGAGATGAAAAGATATGACGTTTTAGTGAACTATTTTTACATTTTTTTACTGGAATTTGTCCTTTGGATATGCCAGTGAGTTTTTGAAGAAATAATCTGTCTTTTAATTTTGTATTATTGATACATATGATTACGTTATGGCTATTAAAATTGTATATTTTGCTTAAATGCATAATGTTGGAAAGTTTGGGGACAATAAGATTTTTTAAATGTTTTTTAAATAAGTCTCTTATGCTCGCCAGGGATATTTTTATTTGATCGAGAAAATATAGTTAAAACAGCAATATTATGAAATATCATAACAATTTAAAATAACTGTTTTGTGTTTTAATATATTTTAAAATGTCATTTATTCCTGTGATGGCAAAGCTGAATTTTCAGCAGCCATTACAATCTTCAGTGTAACATGATCCTTCAAAAATCATTCTAATATGCGGATTTGGTGCGTAAGTAACATTTCTTATTGTTATCAGTGTTGAAAACATTTTTTTTCAGGATTCTTTGATAAATGTAAAGTTCAAAAGAACAGCATTTATTTGAGAGATTTTTTTCTGTTACAATGTTAAAGTTTTTACTGTCACTAAATATGCCCTTGCTGAATAAAAGTATACCCATCACATTATTATGTACTGTATAAAAATCTATGTGAAATGTTGTAAGTTTAAATCTTAAAAAAAAAAAAAAAAGATTAAAATTATAAAATGTGTTAGCCTATATATATTATATAATACATAATACATTTCAATATGTTTGTTTATACCAGTAATAGTGAAATATGTTTGTTGTAGTTTACATTTTATTAGTGATTTGCCTGGAACCGACAGTGTTTAGATGAGAAACGCAGTACACGTGTCAAACATTGCCCCTTATGTCTCCTGTGATCGCCATTGACTTGATGTTGGCCCCATAAATAGGGATTTAGGAACGCCTATGGGTGGACTTAGTCTTGAGGGACAATCACACCCAGTGAGAAGGGCGGTCGTGGGCGGTTTTGAACTCAGCAGCACTTGAGGACCCATTTTTGACTCTTGGAGGACCATGGCAGAATTACAAGTAGAGCACACCCTCAGAAGATCCTCAGATAAGCAGCCATTTACCGCACAATTAAGGCCTAACAGGTGCACACCCAGCACATGGACTCGCCCACTTCTAAATCAGTTTGTGCGTGTGTGTGTGTACGTGAAGACTAATGATCCAGACGCCCAGAGCCTGTCTGCCATCTATTGGAGACTAAAAACACACTTAAGGGGGAAAATAGGTCAGCGAACGTGGAGGAGGAGAGAAATGCAGGAGAAAAACCGAAATGTAGGAGAGCGGGATGATGGAGACAGAGGGAATGCTTGAGAATATCACAGCTGGATCTCTTCACTGTCACACTATTGTCTTTTGCTGTACTGTCTTTCTGTTAAATTCTCTCCCATCCCATTATATTTGCCCAAAATATTGTAATGACAGAATAGGGTCAGCATAACATGAATCTCTCATGAAACATTGAGAGGTGTTTTACAAAGTATGTGGCTTTCACTAATAACTAGGCCTTGTCTGGCAGCAAAATTAAATTTCATCTGTACATAACTGAACTACAGAAGTATTATAGGTTGATTAATAACAACGGCACCAAAACAATTCCCTTAATTAGTTTCCAGTGGACATGTATGGAATGGATGTGCAAAATCTGTTGTATTCTTTGAACTGGTTGAATTAAAACGTAAATCTCAGTTCAGCTATTTTTTGATATCAGGAAAACAGTTTCTGTTCCCTTTAAATTGCAGATTCATCTTATGGAAGCCCGTTTCCGCCACAGTTGAGTAAAAAAATATAATTCTGTAAGTCATAATAATGAGAAACTTTCTCATTATTATGACTTAGTTTCTCATTATATTGAGAAAGTTTCTCATAATAATGACTTAGTATCTCATTATAATGAGAAACTTTCTCGTAATTAGGACTTAGTATCTCATAATAATGAGAAACTTTCTCATAATAATTACTTAAGTATCTCATAATAATGAGAAACTTTCTCGTTATAATGACTTAACATCTCATAATAATGAGAAACTTTCTCGTAATTATGACTTAACATCTCATAATAATGAGAAACTTTCTCGTAATAATGACTTAAGTATCTCATAATAATGAGAAACTTTCTCGTAATAATGACTTAACATCTCATAATAATGAGAAACTTTCTCGTAATAATGACTTATTTTCTCGCACTTCTACGCATGCGCAGAGCAGCGGAGCAGAGGGAAGTGCCACGCTAGCGACATCCGCTGGTCAAAGCCGTGTAAATGCATTACAGCAAACATGGCACTTTCCGCAGTGAATAACATAAATACATTATCAGTATATGAGACGGGCTTCCATACTAGATAGTCTTTTATTCATTTGTAATATTCATTTGTATTTGTGTGTATCACAAGCAGCAACACATAAGGGTGATCCATGGGTTTCAAATAGATGGAGGAATGATAAGACAGCACACCTTTCCAAATCTGTTCATCTGGAAATCTGTAAACATATTTTCAAACAGTTTTGTTTTTGCATAAGGGTCCGTTCATACAGAACGCGCTTTTGCAATCCACTGCGCTGCTTTTTTATTGCTTTTATGTCGTATTAAAAACACGTTTCAAGACCTTGCGTTTTGCCCCATTCCACTGCCCACTTATGTGTAAATGTCTCCAAAGTCATACACATCTTAAAGGTGATTTCTGTAGCCTGTTGAAATCTTCCACCTGCACATCAATATCCTAGACGCTACCGCAAAATACGTGTTATATTAACACATATACCCATATATTTTATGAAGATGTTACACTTAAACTTAACGAATAAATGTAATATTCCAACTTTAATCTGATTGTTTTGTAAGTTCATGTAACACAATTTCCAGGCGTCCTTCGTTACCATGGTAACCGTCCTGCTTCTGCATTCCACTTTCACACCTTTTCCTGCATGGACATTTTTATTTTTTATTTTTAATTGATGTTATTTAATGATACTACAGATTGCACTCCGTAGATCACACTGACTTCAATGAAAACAACTGTTTTGCAGAGCGTGCCATGTTTGTGTGATACGTTTCTGTGATGCATTTACCATAGACAGTAGGCATTTACACGGCTTTGACCAGCGGATGTCGCTAGCGTGGCACTTCCTTCTGCTCCGCTGCTCTGCGCATGCGTAGAAGTGCGAGAAAATAAGTCATTATTACGAGAAAGTTTCTCATTATTATGAAATGTTAAGTCATTATTTCGAGAAAGTTTCTCATTATTTCGAGATGTTAAGTCATAATTACGAGAAAGTTTCTCATTATTACGAGATGCTAAGTCATAATTACGAGAAAGTTTCTCATTATTACGAGATGTTAAGTCATTATTATGAGAAAGTTTCTCATTATTATGAGATACTAAGTCATAATTACGAGAAAGTTTCTCATTATTACGAGATGCTAAGTCATAATTACGAGAAAGTTTCTCATTATTACGAGATGTTAAGTCATTATTACGAGAAAGTTTCTCATTATTACGAGATGCTAAGTCATTATTACGAGATGTTAAGTCATTATTACGAGAAAGTTTCTCATTATTACGAGATGTTAAGTCATTATTATGAGAAAGTTTCTCATTATTACGAGATGTTAAGTCATTATTATGAGAAAATTTCTCATTATTATGAGAAAGTTTCTCATAATTATGACTTAGTATCTCATTATATTGAGAAAGTTTCTCATAATTATGACTTAGTATATCATTATATTGAGAAAGTTTCTCATAATTATGACTTAGTATCTCATTATTATGAGAAACTTTCTCAATATAATGAGATACTAAGTCATAATAATGAGAAACTTTCTCAATATAATGAGATACTAAGTCATAATTATGAGAAACTTTCTCATTATTATGACTTAGATAATCTTTTTTTTTTCTCAACTATGGCGGAAACTGGCTTCCATAGATTCATCTTCCCCTGTACTGTGCGGTGCATTCATTTTCCTGGATAATTCACTCGGAAGGAAACAGAAGATAAATCTGTCTTATGTCATTGATTAACACAAGGTGGCAGTGTTGCCTTTTTTATATATATAAGAATTTGAAGCAGCATGCAATATGAAACCATTCATTAATATTTTTGAGCAGTGGGATGCTAAATTGTTGCCAGTGCTGTCCATTTATAATTTAGTATGATTATTTATTTATTTTACAGTCCAGTCATATAAATGAGACTTTTGCCAGACTGTCAGGTCAGGTCAAGTGCATTTCATTGTGGGATACAGTCAGTATTACATACAGTGTGCTCTGTTATATTTTACACATTTTTGCAAATGCAGTCTGTCATTCACGTATTCCGCGCATATGTAAAATTTGGAAACTGAGCATTTTATACATACTGCACATTACAGAAATAGTTAAAATAGGGAGCATTTCATAGACCAGGATTAAATTATTTTAATATTATTCAATGATTAACTTGCCATTTATTTATTTTAATTATATAAATTTTTAATGAACTTATGTTGAAAATATTTACAGGTTACTCACTAAATTGACTTTTAGCAAATTAAACCCACAAACTGGCACTTTATTGAAACAAGTCATTGGAGAGTTTTTTTTTTTTATTCAAATATACTTGAATTATGAATGCATTTTAAATTATTAAATTACAGGTTCAAATAAACAAAAGTGTAAAAAGGAATATTACCTTTTAAGTTACTGTCCAGTTGTTTAACTACGCACACTCACGTCACGCACACACACACACACACACACACACACACACACACACACACACACACACACACAGACACAGTGTCACTGACTCTGACATGTCCAGAGAGCTGTATTACATAACTGAAATCTTTTACAGACACATCATGAATCTGCTAAAACAGGCCCCGAAGCAAAATTATCATGGACGGTCACAGCTTTTCCTGTTCTATTTACATTGTATGCAATAACATGTACCCAACAACAGGGGGCAGATTCTTTTATATTTATGCACTTTTGGATGCTTTTATCCAAAGCAACCTGCAGTGCATTTAACATTCATATTTTGAGAATGAAACCCTTAAAATTACCGTTGTTAGTTTCATGCTCTGTCAGAGCTACAGGACCTTTAAAAAAAAAAAAAAAGAAACAATTAGCAGCTGATTTTTGATTAAAAGATTGTTCCTTTTTTAATGTAAATGGTTTTGTATAATAAGATTTATTCAGAAAGATTTAAATGATACCATCTCTGTGTGTGTTGTGTTTTATATCTGTTGTTGTACTGTATGTGTGTGTATTTTGTTGGGGTTCCTGTGTTCTCTGTGTTTCTAGTGTTTGTCCTCTGCAGAGAAATAATTGGACTGTTCTCTCATCCCTGTTCTTTCATGTTTCAGATTGCTGTCTATCTGCTTCCAGCTTCTTTGACACTCTCCATCTCAGTCTCTTTCATCTCTTTATTTAGCACCAAGAGACGCTGCTGATTGCTTCTCATGGACATTGACAAAGATGACTAAAGAACCTCTCACTGGATAGTTATTGAAATTGCATTGGTGAGGTAATATCATCCTTTTGTATGTGTATATGTGCACATATGTGTGTGTTACTATGTGTCTGAATGTCATTGTGTTCCCTCTCATAATAACCTGTTACTGATGTGCTATTTTTGTATAGCCTATGCTGAATGTTTTTGGTGCCACTTGCCATGAATACGGTACACTTTGGTGTCCCGTGAGTTTTTTGAAAGCATTAGAGGTACAAATTGATAACATACAAGACAAGTACAACTGTCATGTCATGCCTGAGATATCATGAACTTATTGATATCCAACAATTCAAATCATACAATAATGTCAGAAAATAAACCTTCAATTAGTTATCTATTTAAAAATATTTTTAATAATGAACTCATTTTAATTTCCAAAAAACATAATATTTATTCCAACAATTCACTCATTTTGAATAGGTGAGATTTTGTATAGTGCACTCATTCAATCCCATAATACACCACAATGAAAAGTATACAGACAAAAGTGTCTCGTTAAATGGAATCATGTTTGTGACAAAACCTCTCCAGTATCAGAGTCTGAATTCACACTATATTCAGTAGGGAATAGTGAATGAGGCGATAGAGGAAGGTACACCGTGTTTATTGTTTTTGTCTGCTTCCCTGAGCTTTCCTCCCTCATTTGAGTTATTTATGTCTGTGAAAGTAGGTGTGTGTTTACACACCTACCCAACCCCTTTACCTTTTCCCCACAAATATCCTTTGACAAATATTTTGCACCCGATGCGAGTTTGGGAGGATGTTGACAGAAGTTGGTGGTTGGTTGTAGATGATTCAGGATTTGTTATGCAGTACAGAGATGAATTCAGAAGATGCCCATGATCATTTATTGAACATGTAGCATTTTTAATCACATTAAATTGTAGGAGACAACCTCATGTGTGCTGTATATATAGTACTTTTCTCTATTTTAGTTACACTACCGTTTTTCTGTATTCATCAAAGAATCCTGAAAAAACAATATCACATTTTCCACTGAAATATTAAGCCGCACAACTTTTTCAACTGTTATAATAATAATACATATTTCTTAAAGCTACACTGTGTAACTTTTTTAGTTTATTCTTAGCTAAAAACACTTAGTTCTTTCAAAAATATATGTGCTCATTAATGTATATTTACTTCGTTAAAGTAATAAAGTATTCTCGTGAGTGTATAATATGCCATTGAAAATACATACGGGTAAGGGGTTCTAATGTCGGTCGTCATGTTGCCCCTCCATCTTGAAGTACATTAGCCAAATAGGGACATCAAGCTTCGCCTTTTGCGTTTTAACACTCGATGGCACCGTGTCGAGGAGGTCGTACTGGAAGCCATGTTAATCTTGGACTCCATTGGCCACCGTAGGAGTTAAAACGAAATTGAAATTGAGAGGAACAGAAACTAATATTCACTGGATGGTCATATACCTTTTCACCGCTAGATGGGGGTAAAAATCACACAGTGTAGCTTTAAGCACCAAATCAGCATATTAGAATGATTTCTAAATCATGTCATGTGACACTGAAGGCTGGAGTAATGTCAGTAATTCAGCTTTGCCATCACAGGAATAAATGCCATTTTAAAATATATTAATATAGAAAACATTATTTTAAGTAATTCGTTTAAAAACTTTAAAAAGTCTTAAAGACTCCACACTGTTAACCATAATATTTGTATATCAAAATGGAAAACAATGTGATTTTTAAAAACTCTATCTATACCTAATAATATTGCACACAGCAATAACATGCCTTTAGTTAGGGTTGTTCCTGCTTATAAATCGTGTGTTTGTCTGTATAACTCTCTCTCTCCCTGGACTGTTATGAGAGCAGACAGTTTTCCTTGGCACTACTGACTAATAATGGCAAGCTGACTAAAATCATGTCATTTTAGTTTGTACAATTAGTTTGTACTTATATTAGTTATACTTATAGTTTACTGTATTAACATAAGGATTAGACCTTAAAGGGGTAGTTCACCCAAAAATCACTTCAAGAGATTTCCACGACGCATGCGCGAGAATTGCGATCTCCTTCAACTACTTCAGTTAAGTTCTCGCGCGTGCGCGTCGTGGAAATCTCTTGAAGTCTCGTTTCAGGCCTACAAGGAAGAAAAGGAATAGTCGAATAAAGTTGTTATTTTTGTTTGTTTTTTCGCACAAAAAGTATTCTCGTCGCTTGATAAACTTATAGTTGAGCCACTGTTGTGACATGGAATATTTAAACATTTTCTTTAATGACTTTCAGGGCCGTCCGGTGTCATTCCCTTAGGGAGCCTATGTAGCAGTCATAAACCTCTCAGATTTAATCATAAATATCTTCATTTGTGTTCCGAAGACGAACGAAGGTCTTACGGGGTTGGTACAGCATGGGGGTGAGTAATTAATGACTTAATTTTAATTTTTGGGTGAACTAACCCTTTAAGTCTTTATTTAGCATCTTGTAAATACACATACACAAACACTTGTGCACCTGCACACTGGAAGGATAAGATCTGGTCCACTGGGAGGTGAAGGGGGTTATCTGGGGTGGGCTAAAATCGGGTAAAATGGATGGAGTGGGGGAGGGGACATATTCACAGGCAGCATCTGCTATAATAGGGAGGGTTTGAGTCTGGGTGGGTTTTGTTTTAGGGCAGACTGTGTAATAATACTGACTAAGGATTTGACCATATTTTCAGGATTGAGAAGAAGATAAATGTAATTTGAAAACTGAAACTGAAAATTGTGTCTTTGTCAATGTCTGGATCACTATTGAACTTATACTCTCAACATTTTTTAAATAAATACATTTTTTTAACATAATTGGAAAAGTATGTCCTACAGTGCGTTCAGGAAGGTAGACTACAGACAGAGGGCGCTAGAGACAGACAGCGATAAGGGGAAGAGACGCTCACATGGACCAGAACATGACTTGGTGAACAGAAGCTAGAGAATGAAACAATGTCTCATGTTTTATCCAAGCCTGGCTGAGTGTGAGTGTGTCAGGGTTAAAAATAGCCACAGAATACACTCATATTTTCATTATTCTTATTCTTAAGGAGAGATAACCATTTTAATACAACAACTTAATACTAATAAAACATTCATATGTTTGTATAATTTATTTTCATCAGCTTGCCTTTTCAGGGTAAAAAAAAAACATATGGCTTTCACAAAAATATTAGGCAGCACAATGGTTTTCAACTGTGATAATAATAATAATAATTGTTTCTTGATCACCAATTCAGCATATTAGAATGATTTCGGAGGTTTACGTGACACTGAAGACTGGAGTAATGATGCTGAAAATTCAGTTTTACCATTACAGGTATAAATAAATTACATATTACATATTTTTATTACACATATATTACACATAAATGACAAATTACATATAAAAAAAAACAGTTTTTAGTTGAATTAATATTTCACAATATTACACTTACTGTATTTTTCATCACATAAACACAGCCTTGTTGAGAAAAAGAGTGTAATTTTACATTTACAGTTTTATTTTTTAACATGTATTGTTTTAATTAGTTAGCATGCACCTCAAAAAATCATCCACCCCTTTTTTAAATTTGATCAAAACTGCAGCTTATGCTTTTGGGATAGAAAAATAATTTTGTCAGGCCAACCAACCTTTTTTTTTTTTTTTGTCTTTTCATTAATAATCCAAAGGGGGGAGACCCACCTCCTCATATAAAATGAATCACCAGCCCTCACACAAACACACAGCCTCTCTCTCTCTCCTCCCCTCCTCCTCTGTCACAAGTCAGTGTATTGAGTGCTGGCTCCTCCCTCCATGGGGCAGCAACTGTTTCTGTCAGATGTAATGTCACATTGATTGATTTGTCACAGAGAGGCAGGCACGGCCCGCCAGCTGAGCCTCAACGTGTAACCGTATCTCCGTCTGTGTGTGTTTAACATGGACCGTTTCCTGTATTTAGCTGTGTGGCACCCAACGCGCCATTAATCCAGTTCCTTTCTGTTTTGGCAGGAGCGGCATGCTGCACCATAACAAGGTAAGCTGTGTGCAAGTGTGTGTGTGCTTGTGTGTGTCTGCATGTGAATTCCCAGCGAGGACACTGACAGAAGCGCTGAACCACTCGCCATGTGTCATGCAGCAGTGCACACAGGATTGGCTGAGCTGAGTGATGACCTCAGCAAGCCTCCCTTCCAGCAGCTAGCTTTCTCTCTCTCTCTCTCTCTCTCTCTCTCTCTCTCTCTCTCTCTCTCTCTCTCTCTCTCTCTCTCTCTCTCTCTCTCTCTCTCTCTCTCTCCCCATCCCTCCCTCCCTCCTTCCTTCTCTCTCTGTCTCTCTCCACTCTGCTTTTTTTCCTGCCCCCTTTTGAGCATCCTTTGGTAATCGTGTAGACCACAGCCGCAGTGACTAGCAGCAGCATCCATGGCCTAAACACGGAGCCCTAAAACATCCGACGGCCCGTCGTACGAGGGACACGGGGACTTTAAACCTAAGGGTTTTGGAGGCTGGAAGTGGGCTCTGTTTTTTTTTTTTTTACATCTTTTCATCTGGTAACCAGGGGCTTCTCTCCTCCCCTCCACCCGTTCCAGGCTCCTTGGAGATAGAGGAATGCAAATCTGCAATCATGATGGAAGGTGAGGGCTTGGTCTATTTTTATCTTATTGCCTCCTGTTTGCCTCTCGTTGCGTGTACGGCCCGGCGTGTGATTGCTTTAAATGCCATAAGCTGTCCGGCTATTTTGAGTGGCTTGACATTCCGGTAACTCAATATAGATCTGAAGGTGCTGGATATCTCAAACATAGACACACATCAACACACACACACACACACACACATGTAAATGTATATCATATGTACACACGCACGCTTATGCACTCTAATGCACTCTAATGTACAATAGCAGGCATATATGCTGTTTTTTTTTCTTTGTGCTTTTGCCTCACCCCCCTTTATAGATGGCTTGTCTTTGTAAAGGATTATTTGGATTTTGCAGTTACGGCTTATGTGCCCAGCTGGCCGCCTCAGAATTCTCTTTGTATATGGAGTTCTCACACACATACACGTACACATCATACTGTAACACAGCACTCATTTTTAATCATGTGTCCGCTCAAGGCCATTTCTTTAAAGGGAGGTGTTCATGTGTGCAATTCAGTGTGCGCATGTGAACGCCGCTGTCAGCTGTGTTTTGGAGGGAGAAACTGGTTTGTTTCACATGCGTGATGGAGGTTTTTATGTAACTGTCGGCCTGACGAGAACATATAATTTATTTATAACTCTGGATCAGATAAACTCAGTATCATGTCACCTGCTCCCAAACACTGTTATTTTTCCTTTTGCACGAACGGTTGGTGGCGTTTCTGGTGCACAAACATGCTGGATCAAATCTAATTGTTGAAATAGGATGAATAGTGACAAATTAAGGAGATTTAATGTGTTTGTATAATTTACCTTGAATGGCACATATGTGTGTCATCCACCTCTGGTATATGGATTATAAGCATGTGTTATGCAATTTATTGAGGCATGTGGAACATCAGAACAAACCATTTGCTACTTCCTCATTCAGTGTGAATGACATATTAGGTATTTTAATAGCAAAATACTGTATTATTCAGGTCTCAAATCTCCCTGCAATGATGCTAAAAACACTAATATTGTGAGGAAACTCCTAAATAATACATAAAATCTTCTCGAAAAGCTAAAACTGCAGAATCATTTCTGTGACTGTTAGATTTAGGGGTAGGAGATGATTTGCTCAGTATAAAAACTATAAGTCTGTGAAGGTCCCCATCTCAATAGAAAACCAAACTTGTTCAAGTGACAGATCTCAGGGCTTTAGGTGTTAGGTAACGCTATAGCAAAAAGTGACAGCGACAATCACTGTAGCCTCAAATAGCTGTGACATAAAGGTGAATCTCTAAGTGTGGCTAGCACAGGCTTAGTGGGGTTAGCCATGCCTGGATTACCTGAAGGTGTAAAATAGGAAGGTAATCCACTTCACCCGGTGTTTTCAAAATTATGCTTCAACTCCCAAGCTTTTTTTTTTTTTATGTCTGGTTGAAGTGGACATATCCACCTTGATGAATTGCGAAAAAATATCGTTTTAGTAAGATAATATGCATGTAAGACTGGGCTACTAAGATGCTCGAGAGTGGAAAGGCTTTCTTGGATAGTTTGAGTCAAAGATCAGGTATCAGGTGTTTGTTCACAATGCACTTCAAATTAGTTATTTCTTTTGCATCTTCCTTTCATTTAGTTAATTCGCTGTGCAACTTGTTATATTACAGGGATATTTTGAAAGAATTATTTAACCTATAATTGGTTCCTCGCGTAAAAGTCTACAGTTTTCCTCTCGTCTCTGCCCCAGACTCTTCCCTAATCTTCTCTTCATTGAGAATAAATGTCAGGTATATGGATCCCAAAATCAGAATATTTTGAATACTTGAGTATTACAAAAGCATGGCAGAATCTGACACTATTGATGTTTCTTACCTCACGACTCCAAAGATATTATAAGAAGTTCATAATAAAATGAAAACTTTTGCTTTATCATATCTTCAAGATGCAGCTAGTGTTGCTTTTTTTGCTAACTCAATGGCATGCAGTGCAAAATGTCCCCATGCACATTAAGTGCATGTGTGGTGTATATTGTAACCATATTTTCGATCGTTAAATATTCTTGCTCGTTATTTCTATGGTTCCTTAATAAACAACAATTATCCCGTGTCATTACCCATTATGCGACTTCTCTGCTCAGCTGACACCAATTGCTAGTGACCCTGGAAATGTCTGGGTGGGGTTAGACTAAGCTTTTAAATAGAAGGGCTGCCATATAGACTGCTTTAAATAGTACCAGTGGTAGTGATAGTATTTCCTGTACAGCAGAGGTTTGGCTCCACCCAACCCCATGTCAGGGATACGAGAATGGATTTTCACAGAATTTCTCCATGGTGATAAGATTAACCTTGTGGAAAATAAATGGATTGTAAAGAGCTGCACACAATACTTTTATATTATAATAATTTAACACATTTTTACTAGTTCTGAAGTAGTAAGACCAATATTATTTATTTGTATATAAGGTAGATCACTATATTTTTTTCTTTATTTTCACAACAAAACATTAAAACAGTGTTATATGTTTCACAAAAAAATGTGATGGACAATTGCCGAAAAACGCTCAAGGGGCTTAATTAGTGGCAATCTCCATAGAAACAATTATATTTAACAATTTGAACAAATTTACAATTTGAAGTTGATTCACTTGGTAAACACTAAGAATACTTGCCTGAGCAAACAGTGATTGGGAGGGGTGTCTACGATTTACACAAAATATTATTCTTAAAGCTCGCTTCTGAAGTCGAAAAATAGATTCCAGTTTAGTTGGGCGGGTGCTATAGCCCAACATTACAGTAATTGATATAAGGGTACAACATTGAATAATACAACATAACTGCTACTTTTTTATCAATCAAATGCCACATTTTTCTTAGTATACCGACCACTTTGGCTATTTTTGTACTTATGGCACTAATGTGAGGTTTTCAGGATAAAGAGTCATCTAGTATAACACTATGCAGGAAATATTAGGGTTGTTGTGTAATGAATAATGTCTTTTCCCAAAATGTCTTTCCCAATTTATTTTTTATTGCCATCTTGATTTGCATTTATGATACCAAAAAAAAAAAATTACTGTTGGTAAGACAGCATAAGACGATGCATCATCATGTGTAAAATAGTTTCCTGTAGTCTATTAGAGTATTACTGGGGAGTTTTGTCTGTGTGCCATGTGGGAGTCATAAAAGAATAATTCCATTATGTCCTCTTGTTCTACTTTTAATGAATATATTACATTGAGTAAAGACTAGCTTGAGTGCTTATTTGTTACTTTGTGTAGGAGGCTTACAGAATGATGCTGGGAGTAGTGACAGAAATATACATAGGTCTGTCTTAATGTAACGTCATTATTTTGTTTCTGTAATATAAAGCAAATTCATCAGCCAAGTCAACAAACATAAAGTATGATATGTACTGATGTGATACTTTACTACCCTGATGAGTGTATGAATTAGATTCACTCATCAATTTACAATTTTAAGAATTACAGAATAAAATAGGACTGTGATGTCTGTTAAACTTGCAATTTTAGCCAGAAGACTGAGTCACTTTCTGCCTGTTGATCTTTTTAGGGGGTGTCTAATTCAGTAGCTAAATCTGCTGGAAATTCCAGATATAATATAATATAATATAATCAGAGACAGAGCACTAGTGACAAAAAATTACAAATGACATCTTTGCAAGATGTAACACAGCAGAATAGGATTGTGCACACAGACAGCATGAAAGGGCTGTCACTGGACTGCGGCGAGACAGAGGCCGGCTCTGGTTGTTTTGGCAGTAACTGGAGTTGAGCTGGAGCAGTATTTCCCAGCAGGCAAAAGAAAACAGTGCCTTGGCATCTGCCCAAAGTGGAAGAAGATTTTTTCACTGTCCCATAATGTCAGGAGCATACCAATCTTATCAGACAGTACTTCAATAATGCATATAAAACATGGACATGGAGAAGGTGCGAGGAAATAAGTGTAGTGCTTAACTAGTTTTGCTTCAGGACATAGAGTGTATGTATATAATAGTAGTTATATTCATTTGAAATGTACCTTGTACTGGATAGGCCCAGAATGTGGAAATATTATTAATGTGACCGGCTAAATAGAAAATAGACATCTTTGAGAACATTAAATACACGTGCACTTTGTATGATTTTCTTGCAGTGCCTGTGTCTGTCTGCACATCAAAAGAGCCACTAGGCTGTCAGTTCACTGTGATAACACTCTCCCCGCCCCCTACTACAGAAACACTCCATGCTTTGAAGAATGAGAGCCTTTGTTCAATGGCAACGATAGATTGGTCAAAGAACTAAGATGAACTTTGCAAAATAAGGAATGAAGCTGGACTGAATGAGTATATTAATATACATGGAAATGCATTTTCTTTAAGTATTAAGTGCGTGCAGTGTAGAAATACAGTTACAGATTGCCATATTGAATGGTGGTTTGATATTAAATCGGCAGAGGTGTGTTACTTTGATTAACTAAACAAAACATCATTAAAAATACAATGACCATTTTAATGGCTTCAGGCCTGTGCCCGGTTGCATAAAGCACCTTAAGTGTAATTTTCCCTTAAGGTCGCCCTTATGTTTCCCTTAAAACCTAAGGGTGTTGCAGAAAAATACCCTAACGTTTTTTTTTAAGTGAAACGTCACAAACGCTTAGAATTTCCCTTAAATGCTGTTTTTTCACTTAAGTAATCGTCTACAGATTTTGTAGTATGGATAGGTTTTGATGTGGACTCAGAAAGTATCAGTCCCCAACTGACTGTGTACATTTACATTGGCTTGTACCGTAGGATGAGCATATAAGTGGTGGAAGCCTTATTATATGTACACCTACAGTTTGGACACTTAAATACACCTGTGTGAAGTCAGTGGAACTGACTTCATACATTCATTTAAAATTACTGTGACACCAGTTGGTTAAAAGCAGTTGCAAAAATGGCTGGAATGTTCTGAGAAAAAGTCTCACATCATTTGTTTTCAGAGGTCACTGGGTTTTATATTTTGTCTCTTAAAGCTGCAGTAGGGAGTCTTGAGAAAACGTTGACTTAGCCTGAAAATTTGAACAAGCACAACTTCCAGGTCCCACCCCCTTGCTTTCTGCTGCACTACAGCCCTCCCTCCACAGCTCGTCCTCCACAGCGGAGCCTGTCGTGAACGCGCAGGCTAGTAAACAGGCCCACCGATAACAGCGGATAAAAAGTTATATGGCACATTCACTAATAGGGACTAAACGTCAATAATATGCTTTACATTGACTATGGCCTCCCCATACTTTGACTACAAACTTGGTCCTCAAATCATTATGTATTTTCCAATAGCCTACATGTAACTTTATAACGTTGCACTCTTTCTATAAGTTATAAATAGCTAGTAAGATAACGTTAATATAACGGTAACTAACGTTACAGTATGTAAGTAATTATTCTAGCGATATATAATGCTAGATAAGGTGTGCTAGTACATTATTTCAGCAACATGACAAGCCAGTGAATTAGCAGGTTTCAATTGTTGCTTAGCAGAGTGCGTGACATTTTATCTACATGTTAGTTTTGACACCGAGTCAATGGGCTCTGTGTAATTCTTTCTTTTTCGCTTGTTTATCGTCATCAGTCTTTTTCCTTTTACCTCTTTGTTTTATGAGCAGCTGTCACTGGAGAATTGGCAGTTTAGGTTGTTTCTCCATCATAAGCACAGCTGCAGCACGCCGGCAATCTTGAGTTTGAACGACGGCTCGCGCTCCGGCGCTAGCGCTGTGCAAGAGAGGGGTGTGATCAGCGCGTACACGAGCGTGACTGACACTGCTAAGACACTCCTCCTGGCTCTCATTGGTTGTTTCTGACCGGGAGCGTGTATTTCTTGCAAATGGAAATAGGACCACTGGGAGGAGCCAGAGGAGCTTGATTTTTACACAGATTATCTATCTCATATTCTACTGTCAGGACATAATGACAGTTTTAACAAATACATGTTTTCAAAAGTTACCTACTGAAGCTTTAAGGCAAGGCATTATTCCAAGTAAGTGACCAAGGGTTGTGTTATTGCATGCTGCATTTTCATAGTTCCATCATATATGTTTTTAAATGCATTGTAAAAAATATTAAACATAATAACTAAATCATACTAATGATTAATTACTATATCAGTTACTACTAATTAATATATCAGTTAGTTAACTGAGAATTGAGTGAACATGGAGGTGATTTTTAAATTATTTATTGTTCTTTCCATCCTGTTAGTCTTTTATAATATCATTTTGTCCAACAAAAGCCAGTTGTAACGAAGTGCGGTTGAAGCAGAGATGAAGCAGGATCCAAATGCAACACACGCTTTATTTAACAGACTATAAACTAAACTTGGATACAGGACTCGGGACTCAGGAACAGGATACAAGAACAACCAACATCAATATTAACAGTCAAACATTAAACAAGAACTCACAAAGACAAGGCTGAAACACAGGGCTTAAATAATCAGGGACAAACGAGCTAGACAAGATAACAAGGGGGCGTGAGAAATAAGAAACACCTGGGATAACTAATAGACAAGACAGGAAACCATAGAACATGACAGGACACAAACCCACATCGTGACACCAGTAGGTTGCAATTTTTTTAAGAAAACCCATTGTGAAAATTCATACATCATTCTCCAGGAAGTGGCATTTTTAGTAGGAAAACAACAGCACACATGAGTATCATCAATTAATTTGATCAATTCTGTGATGTTTTTTTTAATAATAGTTGATTGTCTAAAATAGTCCACCCTGTTTATTAAAATGATATGAATTGGTATGATAACTTCAAGTTCAAGTCTACACCCTCATGTAAACTAACTCTAAATCCCTCACTGAGCAATGGCTAACTTTAGCTTTTTATTTCCATCTAGTTTGGTTCTATCCTGTTAAGCATCCTGTTAATTTCCCTGCCATTATGTAAATAATTTAAAAGGTGTAGGTACCTGAGTTTAAACAGAGGAAATTTATAAAATACGCTTTATAGAAATACTTAATTACAACAACACAGCTTTAGGACAGTTTTTTTTTTTTTTTTTTTTTTTTTTTTTTTAATGAATGTGAAGGAGATTATGAGTTTATATGAACCTAATATATGACAGCAATTCACAGGATTTACCTTGTCTTGCTATTGTAGCAAATTATTTATGCATTATTAATATTTTAACAGTTGGCGGGTTGGCACAGTGTATGTCTGTGATGGCAGAGGTGTGTGTGTGTGTGGGTGTTTGTTCTGTCCCAGAGGCCTCAGATTAGACCTGGATTAACACATCCATGTTTCCTCAGTTGCCCCCAAAAGCAACATGGGGTAAACACATAGTTACTGTACGTAGTTTACTCTAGTGTATACAAACATTTTCATAATTATTTACCAATTTGAGATTAGTTTCATTCATCAAAGTAGAGTGTTAAATATGAAGGCACTCAGCACAGAGCAGAAAAATACTTCACAAATAATTTCCTGTTTACAATATTGGAGTTGATTATCTCTTTGCTTCCTTCTTGCTTTATTGCTGGTTTGCACTTTTAAAAGATTACAGGCAGGGTTTGAAATTAACATTTTCACTCACCACCAGCCAATTTTAGCTACTAAAGAATTATTCAGAACTACTAGCCAAAACAAAAAGATCTATATAGCAGATTAGTAAAGTTACAGTTTATATTTAAATATCATTGGTATTAAACCTGATTCTGAATTATTGAATGGCTTTCAATTTTACTTCAATACAGTCAATCATTATTGGCGTATCATTATACCATAAAAAAATAAAAAATAAAAAAATAAAATTATCTGTGAGTTCTCTTATAGCATTTTGTTGTGATTTCCAAATATAGCTCATTTCAAAATTATTGTTCATAATCTTCAAATGCTAACAACTGAAAATACAAGATTGCGTTATGTCTGATGCAGGAAGAGGAAGCCATTATTGATGGACAGGAAGAGAGTAGTTTTTAAAGGAGTTGTCGTAATTGTTTTATTTTTTATTATTGATTTACTTCCATTACTTATTGATTAACCATTTGTCCAGACTTATTTATACAGGCCTTTTCCTGTTTCCCTTTCAAACAGTCAAAACGTGTATATGAATAGAAGTGTCATGCTCATTCAAACTGCAAACGATTTTTTGTTTTCTCTCCCTAGGGAGCTCCATTTGGTCTGGTTTTTCCTTAGAGCACAGTGTGAGCCAGGACTCACTGGTGTACCCTCAAAAAATGGTACATGACACCCTTTATGTGAATGTGAACTATGTTATATGATCCCGTCATTATGTGAAATGGTTTCTTGGTTGGAATGAAGGTGACTTGAATGTGTACTTCCGTTTATGACCCTACAGAGCAAAAAGTAGTCTTGCCTTAAAGGGAAAAAGCAATTTATTGTCCTGCCACTATGCTCTTAGTGGGTTGATGATTGAAAGCATTCGTTCTATTGCAGGAAGGATAGATTAAGTACCTTCTGGATGGACCTTGGCTATGATATAACAGGAAAGAGCATCTGTCATCAAGATGCATATATGACGCATTAGAGAGGACCCTCATCTGTTTGTGATATAATTTCTTCCACATGGAGAGGAAATGTTTTTCTGACTTTGTTATTTAATCATATGTTTCAGATATCTATAGTTACACATGAATATACTGCATGGCTGTATATTGATCTGTGCAGGCGTGTGGGATCTGGTGTGTGTGAGATGACTCATCTGAATGAGCTGTGCTTCTCACCGTGGGCTGGACCATCTCATGGATGGCAGATATGGTGATGATCCACTCAGAGCTGGCTACATTAGCACCTAAAGCATGAGCATGAACTGCTCTACAACCAATGATAAAATACATTGTGTTTTTTACTGAATAGGGCTTTGATAATGCAATGTTACACAAATAGGCTGCATAATATGGTCCAAATCTCTTAATAATTCATCTATTTCAACAAATGATTGTTGAAGAGAGATGATCAACTTTCTGGCATTGTTAATCCTCAACCTAAGAAGGTCAAATGATAATATTAATATTAAGTTTATTAACTTATTATTAACTTTATTTTCATATCATTATGTGAGGATTGCAATATTTGCAAACCAGTTACCAAATTCTGTCAATTCAGGCCGCATACTGGATGTTTTTCCCTTTTGACACCATTCTTTGTAAACCCTAGAAATGGTTGTGCATGAAAATCCCAGTAACTGAGCAGATTGTGAAATACTCAGACCGGCCCGTCTGGCACCAACAACCATGCCACGCTCAAAATTGCTTAAATCACCTTCCTTTCCCATTCTGACATTCAGTTTGGAGTTCAGGAGATTGTCTTGACCAGGACCACACCCCTAAATGCATTGAAGCAACTGCCATGTGATTGGTTGATTAGATAATTGCATTAATGAGAAATTGAACAGGTGTTCCTAATAATCCTTTAGGTGAGTGTATATAAATATAAATAAAATAAAAAATGTTTAAAAAAAAATGATAAAAATAAATAAAAACACATCAAATCACACATACAAAACAATTCAATGCATGATACATCTCATAATACTGTATTCAAATCGTGTTTAGTGCTCCTATTGCTTTTGGATAAAAGCTATTTTTAAATCTATTTGTTCGTGTCTTCATTGTCCTGTAACGTCTACCCGAGGGCAGCAGTTCAAACAGGTAATATGAGATCGTGTCGGCTATAGGTGTTATTTGCCCAGCAGAATGTTGTCAGAACTAGTAACAATACATACATGAAAAGCCAAACAAAGCACCAAAAAGGAGAGCACCGAGCCGCTGCGTCTATGCACGCCGCCATTTTTTTGACACATTTTCAATGACACTCAAAACTGTCCTGTTACTACACCTAACATTACAACAATCCTGTTACTGTCCTGTTACTACACCTAACATTACAACAACTGGATATCTTGGTTCTGGTCATATGTTGCTCACATATGGAGCAGAATCAACGCAACCTTGGCATCCATTTCACGCCGTCCTGCTTAAAGGCACAATATGTATGATTTTTGGATTAAAATATCCCAAAAACACTAGAACAGTGTTATATATTTTGTTGACTTTGGTACCAGGACCGGATTGGCTAATCGGGAGCACCGGGAGAATTCCCGGTGGGCCAGTCTGTTTTATTGGCCAGGAGGGCCGGTGTTGTCATGGCACTGGGTTGAATGCTTTACATAGGCTCCAGTCACAGCTTTCTGAGTGTATATTTTTCTGATTGTATAATGAACGTTGTGAAATAATTGCCTAATATTAACTCTAATTTGGTGCTGCAATGATTTGCATATCGCGACGATAACCGACCTCATAATCTGAGCTGCGTCAGTATTAAAACACCGCTCGTCGGCAATGGCACAATGTTTGAGATGACCGATCAAAGCAAGCGGGATTTATGTTCACAGAAGCGCGAGCCGCGGCCGCGCGCGAATCCCAACGCGACGCTTCACGAGATAAGATGCAAGTGGCTAAACTACGTAAACAGCTGTTTTAATTACGAAATAAGTTTTAAACGACCGAAAGAAATAATCAGTTTGTAAAGACTGTATCAATCAAAACTCAGCTTCGGGAAGGGGAGATTTACAGGTAACCTAAAGATAAAGAGACTGAGAAAAGAAGAAGAGAAGATGGAGATGAGAAATGAGAGCAGAGGAATAGCCTATTGCATACTGTGCCCAGATTGAGAAAAACTTTATTACAATAGATTCCTATTTAACACAGACATACATATGTTCTTTGCCAATGATGATCATCAGTGTAAAAATAAGCTCAATTTAACAACGCAAGCACCTATATAATATATTGCCATTGTTATTGTATAAATATATATATTTGTATACCTCGAATGTGTTTATATTTCCCCAGTATCAGCACTGGGACTTTTCACTATTTGTATTACTTCACTTGTCTGGGTGGGCATATGCCCCCGAACCCCCAAGATCACTTTTCGGACCTCTGTATTTATAAAACCCTGTATACGGCTATTGCAATTTGCACTGAATAGAAATTTATATATTTTTAAAATACAATGAATAACAAGGCTGTACAGAACACTGCACTATTGCAAACTTATATGCTGAGGTTTCAATTACATTATTTTAATATAGTCAGACGGGAACTAAAGTGGGCCGGTCTAAGGCATGAAACTCCAGGGCTGAAAATGAGTCCCACTCCGGCCCTGTTTGGTACTTACATTATCCCATATGTTTCCAAGAATGTTTAAATCCAAAGAAATAAGGAATTTTAACCAGGACACGGACCGTGTCATTGCATCGCCTATCAGTGACGCCATACTTGTGTTACCCTTGATTTTCGGTTTTATTTTGCAGAAACCATGGAAACACCAAAGACGCTTTAATATATTGTATGTTTTATTAGACAAAGGAACAACTGTTTGGAAACATTTAATGACAGAAAACTAATCATTGTTATATAACTTAACACTGTTAGTCTTATTGTTTGAATCGCTTGTTTTCTTGATTTTCACCGAATACCATGTTTTTACCATGCCTCAGAGAAAAACACTATTTTGTCAAGTGGCTAACATAACGTAATCAGATCCATCTTTTTAGTAACAGTAATGCAGCATTTTCTCCGTCATACAATGTTTTAAAATGACTTGCATGCCATTTAGCAACACAAGCCATCCAGCATTTATTAATACGATATTCTAATATCCATCTATCTTCCTGCTGTGTGAAAACAAGTGTCTCATAGCAGCCACTGAGTGAACGCACAGAGTAACAATATAACATCATTTTCAACAGACAAGTGTAAATGATAAAACAGCACTGCGTTACCCCACATGCGTTTGACCTGAAAAAGCGGAAGGAGCATCTGCGTCATAATAAAAGTTCCGCTGCTCTGGAGCCGTGTCTCGCGCTCGTCTCTCATTAGCAATCGCTCCAGCGGCCTCGTTCCGCTCCCACAGCACTCGGCCCTGTTCTGCTTCATACGGTACTACAGTAATGTTGATAATCTCATCCATGAATACTATTTCTGCCCAAATCCCGTCGGATTCTTTTCCAACGGCTGTGAGGTGAAGACCACAACTCCCATGATTCCGCACTCAATCTCGGCGTCATCAAGCTACGCTTTTGTTTTGAATAGGCGACCTTTAGCAGCGAAAAACGACATATTGTGCCTTTAAGTGTCTCCAGTGCTGGAAAGCTTTTCTAATAATAATGTGGGTCCTAAATCTATTGTCTGATCATAACCTTTATTATTCCTCTTACTTTTTCTCTTTTTAATGTCCCTCAGCCATCTCTCTTTCTACAGTCTTTCTTCACATCTTCCTTTTGCTCACTCTCTCTCCTCCCTCATCATGAGTGTATACGCCCTTAGTCTCAGTCTCAGACGTCACGCGGATGGCCGTAGCCAGCTAAGAGGTCACTGAGGTCCGGACCTCTGTATTTTTCTGAGGTGTATATAATAAATATTGTGAAATAATGGCCTAATATAGTATTAACACTACTTTAGTGCAGCAAGGATGTTGCACAGCACCAAAATCTTCTTATCTGAGCTGCCTCTGTCACCGCTCGTCAATGTCAAAATATTTGAGATGACCAGTCATATCAAAATAGACGGGCTTTATGTTCACAGAAGTTGCAGAGCGCGAATTCCAGTCAGCACCGCAGCGTGACGATTCAGTTAAAAGTCATAAAGTACAAGATAAGATGTAAGTAGCTAAACTAAACATTTCATATTTGACAGCTGTTTAAGAATAGAAATGTTAAATGACAGGCAAAAAGAATCAGGCAAACTAACAATCTTGTGGCATTCTGAATTGAAAATAGGCCTAAAATTTATGTGACTCATGTAATGTAACAATTAGTAACCATCAATGTGAGGGGACAAGAAACATTAATGAAGCTGTTTTCATCATATTAGATATAAGATTAATAATGGATGTGTACATTTTGTGAATTAATTTAATAAACGTGTCTACCTAGCGTTCGTAGCCTTCAATCTTGAGGAGATTCCCCCTTCTATGTAAAGCGCTTTGAGTGCTGAGAAAAGCGCTATATAAATGTAATGAATTATTATTATTATTCAGTAAATTAACTTGTCTAAGAAAATGTTTAATCAAACATATAGGCTAAATATCAGTTGATCCTATGTTTACTTACTGACACAGACGAAAATGAAATACTATCCATCAAAGCTCAGCTTTAGAAGGGGAAGAGACAGGGCAAGTTAAGGAGACAAAAAAGAAAGAGTGATGGAGAGAGAAGGTATTGACAAATAATCTACTGCCAACTGACATGGTTTTAAAGATGTTTCTTATTCGTTTTTTTTTTTTGGCCTTCAAATGTCATAAAATGCAGATGTAGATCAGAGAAATCAAAAATTTCTTGGGGGGAGCCCGTGAACCCTAGCCTGGTTAAAACCAGACCATTCTCAGTTGTAACTGAGTTATGGTCTGGCAAAGCTTCATAGACAAATCATTTCCAAAGGGGCGTCACCAACGGATGTAGCTCAAATGCCTCTGGGCATAATTGGATAGACCTAAAACCAATCAGAGCGATGAAGAAGATGACGTATGCAGAGCGACGTTCGTCTGTTATAGAACAACTTGCAGACACTGATTAGCTACTTGCTCTACATTTATTTAAAATGAACAGCAAGACAACTGGAAGTGAATGTGCTTTCCATTAAATAAATCACACACAGTAAACAACACCTTAACAAAAAAGAACTTTGCCATTTAGACACGCAAACTGGGTGCCGGTGCTGTGAGACGTACGGCTCGGGCAGATTCGGCTTGAAGTCGTTCATCCTCGGATGCGGCGCCGCGCTCGCTGTTACAAAAAACCCATGCACACAGGCAAGCGAAATGGGGTCTTGCGCACCGAACGCGTCATTTTTGTCCTGCGAACCTTCGCGCTCGTGCGGACGCGTCGAGTATAAACAAGGCTTTACTCCGTGTCAGCGCGCGCTCTGATCGGTAAAGGGGCACAGACCTCTCCCGAATCATCTCCAGCAGTAGCAGCCTCCGATCGCACCACGAACTCCGCCTCCGTAAAAAAAAAAAAATTTTAATATCATGGTTTTGGCGGTAATATCAGTTCTAATGACGGTGTTCAACTATAACCGTCACACATAGTCCCACGGCGACATCCATCTTTGTAAATGTTAAAAAATCTGCTTCACCGTCGCTGTGCTGTCGTCATCGTGTAAAGCCCGCCCCAACGTTTCTGATTGGTGCCGCGATTTCGACGGATTGGAAATGGACTTCAATGAGCTCTTTGCCAGACTAACTTTCAGAGCAAATCTAAATTTGCCGGAAGTTGTCTGGGTTTTCCCAGGCTACGTGAACCCCCCTAACTAGCTAAAATTTGGGACCTCTAAAACCCTGCCTACAGCCCTGTTGACTGAACTTCTGATGCATATGGCACACAAAATTGGAAACACATCAGGAGTTTCAAAGTCGTCATCTGATTGGTTGAATTCTACAGGATTTCCGGGAGGCGTGCGTGTCTCGTTCTTTAACGTTTTTTTGGTATTGACATTCATAACGTGTGTATACTGCCGTGGAGAACGTTAGTGGACAAAGCGAGCGTTTTCAGTTAATGCACTGTAAGCGATTTAAAAGCGAGGTGGAAAAAAAGGGGAAAATTGCACGGAGATGTTGCCACGGACCAATCCGATTTACCTTTGTTTTATAATTAAAGAATTTAGTTTGACAGTTTTGATTTCCATTCTTCTCATGTGCTTATCACTTGCATTACTCACTATCACAGGGCTTTAGTTCATCTAGTTTCCAAACTCTCTGAATAATTTATTTAGAGACTGTACATTGTACATTTTCAAACAGAATAATAAACTTTATTAAACTTAAACATAAAAAAAATGTCATTCACTATATCATATTTGTTCTGATGTCTGAGAAAATATGTAGGAAATGAGAACAGCTTTATTGGACATTCAGCTATGATATTAAAAAACAGTATGTGAGCACGGATTAGGAGAGAAAACACATTAGGGAGACAGAATACTAGAATTGTTTAGAAGTGGTGACCTGAAACTTAAATGGGGACAGAATTAAATTGAACAAACAGATTTAAAATTAATTGTAACAGACATTAATGTGGGTAATTCAAGAAGTGACTTGATTCATTTTGAACTTGAAGGAAATTAATCGAATTGAACTGAACTGTGAATTGAACTGAACTGCGAACTGAACTTGAGTCTTTTCTTTTGCCCTGTGATTCTGAATGCAAAGCTTGGATTTTTTAAAAACAATGTGTGAAGTTGTGCATGGAACTTAATACTGTCAACTGTGATCTTTAAGGGACAATGTGTAGGAATTTCTCCCATCTAGCGGTGAAAATGTATTTTGCATTCAAACGAATTGTCCTCTCCAGCACCTCGCTTTTTCAAATGCGCGTTGCATCTACGGTAGCCATTATGTACCAAAAAGCTATGACAGGATGTCTTCTAATAGCACTTCGTCGAGTTTTCCTTCGGGTGAACAGGTTTGTTATTTCAAACAAACAGCAAATTGACACAACGAACAAACGAATGTTGCAGTATGAATTACTGACTGTGAAAAACATGAACTATTGTAATTAGTTATGCCTTCTTTATTCGTTATATTTTCTGAAGTACGTGCATTGTTAGATATCATCATCAACTTTTAACTATACATGTTCATCTGTCTATAAAATAAAGTAATTATAATTAATTCATTACATTTATATAGAGCTTTTCTAGGCACTCAAAGCACTTCACATGGAAGGGGGAATCTCCTCAACCACCACCAATGTGCAGCATCCACTTGGATGATGCGACGGCAGCCATAGTGCGCCAGAACGCCCACCACACACCAGCTTACTGGTGGAGAGGAGACAGAGTAACACCTCACTAACACCTCTTCCAGCAGCAACCTGGTTTTCTCAGAAGGTCTCCCATCCAGGTACTAACCAGGCTCAGCCCTGCTTAGCTTCAGTGGGCAACCACTGTACACAACCAAACAATGAAAAAAAGCTTGTAATTAAGACTGTAACATTGACTTGCCTGTCGAGAAGAAAGCAGGCAACTTCAGCGTCTCTTTTGAAATCTTTCTCCTGCATTAGCTCTATCCTCCTGGAAAAATCTATCCCGACCTTAACTCGTGTTTTTTGTAATCTCCGGTCACGTTTCCTTTTACGATCTATTTTGGACTTTTCTGGCGACGAGTATTTGCAATGCAGGCTTTTAAACTTGCCTGGGCAGTGACAAGCGCCTCTCACTGCTCTGCTCCTCCGTTTCTGCTGCTTTCAGTTACGTGACGCTGGCTCTGAACGAAAACGCGTTGTGGAAACGCGTTGACCTAGTACTTTTTGTCCCTCTCTGCTATTATAGTTTTTCAAGATGACGGAACTACATGGAAGCCTCCGTGGACTTACCCGTCCCATGTATATAAAGAAAATAAATTCTTCGTTTACGAGGATAAGTCAGATAATTGGCAGAGGTATTTGTACACCATTGAGGGCATATTTATGAATGCAAATATTGATTTTAAATAATAAAATACATAAAGTACACATTGTCCCTTTAAGCTTTGCAATTAATTTTTCATCTTTGGGAAAATGTTGCAATCGGGATTTAATGTGAACATGTTGTATTTGTAAACTGAACTGCTGAATTTTGAGGGTTTGCTAAAAGTACAATGTGATGACGTCACAAATATGTTAATTGATGCATGATGTCATCTAGTGACATATAGCACTTTTCGGATTCACATCACACATTTAAGCTAAGCTTTTAGAAACAGTGTACACAGTGTTCGGGCTCATGGCATCCCAGACACCAATATTTGAATGATTCATAAAATATGAATCACTGTCTGGACATCTGAGATTACTACTTTTTCAGTAGTATTACATCACATCATGAGTGTATTATCACCACTTGTTGTCTGCATTTGGTGTCTGATAGAATGTTTGGACCGGGAAACAGCGATGCATGACTTCAGAAATAACAAGCAGATACAAAATTTATAGAAATAAATAAAATAAAAAATATTAATAAAATCAAGCAACTGGTTGTTATTAATACATATGTATTTCCTATAAATTAATTCTAATTTGTAAAATTACAAAAAAAAAACAAGATTATTTCCCATCATAGTGTAAAAATGCTTATGCCCGTTAATAGATTTTTTTCTAGTAATATTAAATAATAAATACATTTCTTTTTTACTACAATGACTTGAATACTAATTCAAAAGATTATTGCAAATATGCACTGTTGTATGATTTTAATTGTTGGATACAGTTGAGAAAGTGAAGAGTTGGGAAAGACCAAGATCACCGTTTTAAAGGGGATACAGATATGTTATGTGTTTAAAACTAGTAACTTTTCATTAAAGGTTAATTCTTTGTTAAATAATGGTCTAAACAGATTTTATAAAAAATTGTAATATATATATATATAATTTTTTTTTTATCTAGATGTTGCCATATTGGTGGTCCATTTGATATGGAGGCCATTCCACGTGTAACTGGGCTTCAGATGAGTTTAATACCGACAATGGCTGTGGACCCCATGCTGCTCTGTCCCTGTCCCAAAGATGAGTCATCCTGATTAGGTTTCATTACTTTGCTTCTCTAGACAATAGAGGCTCCATTGATTTGTATCATCAGCAGTGAGCATCAGGAAAGAGAACGGGGCTGGAGAACAAATCAGCAGAATCTGAGCAGAAGGCATTGTGTAACTACCCTGAACTCTGAGTTGAGTTTGTGTGATCCTCTCAGGCTACATCTAAATGAATCTGGATTCATGAAATGAAATGTAACAAAAGCTCAGTGAGAAATGACAGAGGGACCAGACAGAAAGTTCTCATGCTGTTCTTCTTTATCAATCACTTTATTAGAAATATATTTCGCCACTAAGTGCGTTCAGGTTGCACTTAAAATCGTCATTCCATATGGTCTAAAATGCAATTGCTTTCATGTTTCGCCACAGGATAAGTTTTGTCATCTTTTCAGGGATTTAATATGAAGATTGTACAAAGTTATATATGCATTTTTTTTTTACAACATTATGAAAATGAATGGCAGGTACAACAATCCCGCAATTAACAGATATATCATCATTTTCAAATACCTCACAGTCCACACTATAACGCAAAAACAGTGTTTTTAAATATATCCGCTTGGGAACGCATCTACAAAAAGACTGTGAAGTATTAGAGACTGAAAAACAGTCATCCACACACTGTGGGAGACAAATCAGAATGTTCTGATTTTGCTGAGCGCTGCTAAATTCATTTAACATAATTCATCATGTTATTCCCTTACAAAGTGCAAGATGTGTCACCACACATTTTAAGCCAAGGGGGTTTAGTTATTTTACTGATAGTTGGTTGCTGGTCGTACAACATTTGATTGGCCAAAAATCATACATGTACTTTTCCATCTTGTTTTGTTGTTGTTGCAGTAGCAGTAGCAGTAGCTGTTTTTGCACTGTTTTCCTAGAAAAAAAAATAAAAAATTGTAAACATATACAGTACCTGTCAAAGGTTTGGAAACCTTTGACAGGTAAAAACTGTAATATTGTGAAATACCATTACAAATTAAAATAACTGTTTTCTATTTGAATATGAATATATTTGAATATATATGTTGCAAAGATCACTGCTGTAATCGCTGTGACTGGTGTCCAACTGAGATGACGTCATTCACCACCGTCTCTTTTTCAATGACGTGTGACTCACATTGACAGGGGAATATCCGATCTGTCTGCTTACATGGCAGACGCAAATGCACGTATCCGATTCATATCAGATTGATTTCCACTTATAAATGAGTCTTGAAACGGATCTGAGAATACCAGGATCCATGTGCTTTTTTCCTGCCCAAGTTTGTGGGTTGTAATGTAAATACGGCCAAAGAGCATCAGCTGGTGAGGCCTGAAGGCTAAATCAGCCCTTTGATAAACCGCACTACTGCACTCTCCTGTCTCTCTCCGTCATGTAAAATGTGTGTGCATGTGTGTGGATGTTTCATCGTCAGTAACTATCTCATGCAGAGAGATTGGATTTGTGCTTTTGCAACCAGTCTTCTGAACTTCTTTACAATTAAGGCCCGTTCACACCAAGCACGATAACTATAAAGATAACGATAAAGATAACTATATATGCGTCCACACCAACGACTGATAACGGTCTTTTTATTCTAAGCACGCGCGCATCCGCGCTGCGGTTTCAAAGTAGACCTTTAAATTAGAATGGATTCTGATTGGCTGTCAGTGTTTTATCGTTCGGCAGCTGGAAAAAAATCGTTCTGAAAGTGATCCCAACGATATCGTTCCTCATGTCTTTATCGTTATAGTTGTGGTGTGAACTCTGTTATTCTTTAATATGGAGAACGATTTTTAGAATTATATCTTTATCGTTATCTTTATAGTTATCGTGCTTGGTGTGAATGGGCCTTTATATTATTTATTTCTGAGTAGGAGTGGAGCAGATACAATAGTAACATTAGTAAATACTACAGGCATGTATGATATAGTATTTATGGTATGATCTTTTTTTCATAATCTGGTTAAATATTTAAAATATTCTGCCTTTTACTGATCCTGCCCCCTTCACCTTTATTTATGTCCATTTTAAACCTCTTTATTTAAAATATTGCTTACAAGCATAAAGAAAGACAATGTTAAATATAGATTTTTAATTTGCTGCTGTTTGTTGTTGTTGTCATAAATATGTTTAGAGATGATAATTATCATTTAAAAAAAAATTGCCTGTTCTATCTCTATGTGGGTGGTGGAGGAAAAGAGCAACCCATCACAAGCTGCCTCCACGCTCAAATCCAGATGAAGGGAACTCCCATGTGCAAAGTCAAGATATAGGTTAATGTAAGAAACCCTCAGACACTCCTTAAAAGTCATTTCAATGGAGAAAGTCATGAGAGAGAGAGAGAGAGAGAGAGAGAGAGAATAGTACTAAGACTGAAAACTGTAGGAGAATTTTTTTTTTTTTTAAATAAACATCAGTTATGTAGTTAAAGTCAGCATGAAATGGAAATTCACCCTTAATTTTCTAAATATATCGTATTGGTCTTATTGTGAACGATTCATTCACACATTAAAAAAAAAATTGTGCTTGTAATTTTTAAATCAAAATTTCATAACTTCTGGTGAAATTACAGATTTCTCTCTGGTGACGTATGCCGGACTTATCCAATTATTTAGTCCACTTGAACCCTACACCTTTCTTACAATCGACTGCAAGCTCACATTGAGATCTGCCTCCATCCAATCTACAAACAGTGGAAAGTCCCCAACCTACATTTTGTTTCTTTTTAGATAATCAGTTTCACTCATACATCACAATACAAAAAAAAGATCTGTTGCTACTTCCGTTACATCACGACAGGTCTTGTCTCTTTTCGTTTTATACTCGAAAATGAACATAATCGCCAGAATCATTTCCCAAAGTAACTATTCTACAATTGTTCTTGTATCCAAAAACCTGTGGCAGGAATATACAAAACGGACTGTGGCTTACAAAGTGAAAGGATTTACTAAATGATGCTGGGATTTTTGTACTTTTGTTGATCTTGCATTGAGGCCGAAGCAGCTGATCTTTTAATGTTCAGTGTGTGTGAGCTTCCCTGTGCTGTGACTCTCTCTCCATCTGCTTCTGTCTCATGACGCTCCATCTGCTTCTCAACAAAGAATCTTCATTCACTGCCAGTGCTGAATTAGTTCAATGTGAAGATTGTCTTTAATAAACTGGATTTCCATGTAGTAGAGCTGACGCAGGGAATGCTAAATTGTGTCTGGCTGAAGATAAAGCCTGTGGTCTAGAGGATCAAGTAATTCAAGTGTGGTTTTAATAGATGAGTGTTAAAGAAGCTACATTGAAACTGTAGCTTGCCAAGCTATAAGCTACTCATAATCGAAGATATTCCATTACTAGTCATGCTAAGCAGTTAGCTACACTACAAAATGATAACAAAAAGAAGTGAAGTGAAAAATAACACTAACAGTGTAGCTTGTTGTTTACAAGCTGTTACTTGTTGGAAAATGTAGCTTTCTACTGGAAAGGCTGCATTGTTTTTAAAAACGCTAAGCTTAACTGCAAAATGCTAACAAAAAGATGCCATCTACAACTAATCAAAACACAACAAGCGTGACAAGCCCGGCACTGTTTTAAAAAAAATGCTGAGCTCCATTGCAATATGCTTACATTGCAAGAAGCTAACTAAAATTAAGCCAAACACTAAAAAATCTAAAGTAACAGTGTAGCATTACATTTTTTTGAAACTATTTCTAAACTAATAGAAAGCTGAGATAATTTTATGATACCTAATAATGTAGTTAAATGAATAGTGTTACTACTTTTAGTTGCTCTCTAACACGGCAACCTACTAGTTTCTGTCAGATATCACCTGCTACAGTTTTATTGCCAATCTTACAATTAATTGGCATTAGCATTCATTGTGCTCAGACACATGGACAAAGACACTTGGTTGTTTCACTGGCAGTCAGCTCAAAGACTTGGCGCATGTCACATATACTGGCACGAGAGCTGTACTTTCCTCTTTTGTCTTGCACAGAGTGCCCAGACCTCCACCAGAGATGGTGTGATTTAATATAATTGCTTCAGATAGTAATTTGAATTATATGGTAATTTGCAGTAATGTATGAAATTGCATTTCAATTCAAATAATGTACATTTAGACGTAACATAGCTTGCACTTCACATTATAAGCTCTTAGGAGTATTGTTGCTGAAATGCACTACATTGTTGTGAGGTATATTCTATGCCTTTGACTTTGGGGATCATTTAGGGGCTATTGCAACTTATTTTTGCACATAAGATTGTGGGATACTATGAAAGCTTCATAGCAGAGAGGAGGTTAATGCGAAAACATAATGCGTAATTAAATGTAGCGGCTATTTTCTCTGTAAGAGTATATTTAATGCCACGGGAGTTCATTTAAAATTGATGAAATTGTACAATATAAAAAGATAAAAGTTCAAGTGAGATGTCATGATCCTCTTCTGTTCCCCGAGAGTAGAAATGAATCGTTACAGCCATTACCAGAGTGGAGGTTATTTTACATGTGCAGGTGCAGCAATGTTTACCGTTCGTTTAGTAAACACTCAGTTATTCTGCATGACTGTTGGTGTATTTCCATAACAATGGAAAAAATGGCCTCCACCATCCTTTTAACCAAATGAGTTGGCAAGGTTTAAGTGTTTGTTAGCCATAACGTGTTGAAGCAACGTGACTGGCACTGTGCTTGAGTGGAAGTGAAGGAACACAACAAAAACATGATTTTTACAGCATCTCAGTTAAACATCTTCATAAAGCAGCCAAAACAAAGTGGATTTTTAAAGAGGACTTCGGATATAGCGTGATGTTTACATTCCACTGTTGAGTGCTTCCTTGGTTTTCTCCAGGGAAATCTCAATCTGAGCTACCCCATACTTCTGCTTTTTGTTTGCTATTATTTTAAAATTGCATGATGTTCAGTGTGTGCACTGTGTTTTGGGTCTGACATGAGTGAACACATGGTTGCAAGAGTGACACTGGCTGAAGGGAACATTCAATTTGTTGATGTCACTTAATTTTAGCCTGGGGGAAAAGAGCTGAAATATTTAGCATGTGAAGTACCAATAAATACAACAAATTGATTGCATTACAGTTTGTCACTCTTCTACGTATAATCTCTTTCCCTCATAGTATTTCAATTTGGCTAAACTTCTACATTTAAAAGACTGCTCCGATTTCCCCATGCAGCCTTACAATATTGTATACTATACAGTATAATATTTAAGTATAGTATAATATTTAAGTATAATATAATAATTATGCTTGTAAGACTGTATGGTATATTAGAACAATCTTTTGAAAATTTGAAAACAAAAAAGTTTCCACAAAAAAATGAAGAAGCACTGTTTTCACTATTGATAATAATAAAAAAATTCTTGAACACTAATTCTGCATATTAAAATGATTTCAGAAGGATCATGTGACACTAAAGACGGGTATAATGGCTGCTGGAAATTCAGCTTTGCAATCAGAGGAATAAATTACATTTGAAAATATATTAAAATACAAAACAGTTATTTTAAATTGTAAGAATATTTTGTAATATTGCTGTTATGCTGTATTTTTGATTAAATAAATGCAGATCTGGTGAGACTTTCAAAAAAAATTGAAAGAAAAAGTAATTAACCCAAACTTTTGATCATCAGTGTATAACATATTGTGTATATATCAACAATCGTATAATATCTATGATATCACAGTATTAGTAAGTATACTAGATAACAAATTATTTAATAATGTTTCAGTTAATTAGTTAATTTATTTTGTCTTATACAGTACTTCAACAACAATACTCCTGAAAGAATAAAGTACAGTACTGGAAGAAAGGCAAATAGTTTTTTGGCTGTTATTACTTATAGCTTGTAGCAAGACATGGCTGGCCAGCACAGAGAAAACTATTACCCAAAGGCTCTCGCCATTTAGTTGTTGAACATGGAGTAAATGAGGTTGCCATGTCTGCCTCTAGACTCAGTCATAGCATACATTAATGCATTTTTCTACTACGTAAACATACTTATATGATTGATGGGACTGCATTCAGTTCTTGTGAATGCAACTAAATTAACTGTTCATGAAAAATTTATATATATATATGTAAAAAAAAAAAATTATCCAAACAAGTATAGTTTTTGACATGACTTTTTTTTTTTTTCTATGTTAATGGCTTTGTGATAGATTTCTTTAGACTGACATTTTTAGTTGTAAAGAATTGTCAGTCATTTTATTATGTAACTTACCTGTTGCTTAAAGTCACCAACTGAGTATATGTTTTTCTCAAGATGATGTCCTGAGGACATGGAAGTTATTGCTATTTTATTTGTGTGTTCAGTATTTTCTCTTTTAGGAACATACATTTAGCCATCTGTCTTCCGATTTGTTAATGAATACTCTCAGATTAAGATCAACACTGACTCCATGATTTAGGGGATCACGTTGGGGTCATAGTAGCTGTGTGGATACAGAGAGAGTTTAAGATTATTGCTTGTGCTCTCTGATCTCTTCTCACATTGTGATGGCTCCACTCTCTCCAGATGAACTGATTGTCAAGCATTAATCCCCGTCTAAGTAAATCTGGCAGTGATATACTAGAATTAAAAACCCGACAGATTTATCTTAGTTTCTCTTGTTTTTTTCCTCTTTATCCCCTGCTGAATACCAGTATGAACTGGACTCTGCACCGCTTAATGGTCTTCCTCTGAAGTTGCAGATGTTTATGAGTTATGTTTTTGTTGGAAATGCTCTTGTTTGTGATATGTGCTGTGATAATACAGCCATTTGGAGGCTGATGTAGACTTTTTAATGAGGCTGGATAGTTTTCTGCCCTTGACCCTTTGATGACATCAGTGGTTTCACTGTGCTCTATTAGGTAATGTCATTCAAATTCATGCATTTCATGGTCTCATGTATTGTATTTCTTCTGTTGAATGCAAAAGGAGTTGTTGATAGTAGAATCTCCAATCCAATGTCCAAAAAATGAAAGTGGACATTTTGAGCATGTTTGTCACATAAAGCTTCCAGAAGACTTGTAATATAGCACACTAGTCATATGTATTCCTTTTATTACGCTTTTTTATGAGCTTGACAGACAGTAGAGCCCTGCACATGACTGTTATCTTAATCCTGCTCCCGCTGAATTTCTGACCATTACCTTCTGCTCCCGCAACGTGTGTGTTCCACTCACACCCGCAATGTTTGTATCCACTCCAGCCTGCATCCCCAAACATTTTGTAACAGCTTGTAGAGTTTGTGAAAAATGTACACTAACGTTAGGGCCATAGGCGGAGGGTGAACCAACTCTATGGTGAGGCTAAGGAAATGCGCTTCCGCTTAAAAAGGAAAACACACTTAAATAGAAAGTCATGAAATAGTTTCAAGTTATATGTCGCCTAGCAACAATAATACATAGCCATTGCCTTACCTAATGCAGCAAAACAAAAGGTTTGTTCGAATTCTAAATGTATATATCGCTAGAAAGCGTGCAAAGACCGTTCCCTTTATAATCACTTAAAAGCTGTTACTCATCTCAATTACTCACAATCTCACAAAGTTCTGCTATAATCGATAAAGCTGACTGCACAATGCATCTCTTATTTAGCCTACATAAAATCTACACTTTGTTTGTTATATAAGTTAACTTATAATGAGAGGATTTGCGAGGGTGCAGAACTCAGCACTGGGCAAAAACTCCAGCGGTCCCATGGGAACCTTGGGATTCCAATCCTAATGTAGCCCTTGCCATTCCCTGAACCCGCTTTCATTTTATGGAAGAGAGCAGCGTGAACATTCTGCTAAACATCTTCATTTGTGTTCCACAAAAAAAGGTATTCTGGTTTGGAAGAGTAAATAAATTATAAAAGAATGTTCATTTTGAAGGGGCAGATTTTCAAGCAGAGTGTGTCTTTTGAGTGCAGTCATTTAGCATGTGTGGATGAGAGTGTGTGAGTGTGTGTTTGTTGGTCTTTTGTGCACATGGCGTACAGTGAAGCCACCTGGACCCAAGGAAGTTTTGGTCCGCATTTTGTGCTCGAAACTAGTGGACATTTTAGGTAAATTGGCAACATAGACGATAAGGGCCCTTGGCTCTCTGTTAAATTGTGCACTGTTACAGTATGTACAGGGCACAGTACATTATGCGCACTTTTCTGCAGTGCAATTTCAAGTACACCTTTTTGTGGTAGATTGTTAATACAATTTATTTACAATTAAACTATTATGGAGTTCTCTGAGAGGCTGGCAAAATTATGTGATTACTTTTATACTTTGTTTTGCAGTTTGCAGAGTTTGTTGTTGTTTATTTAGTCATTAGTTGTAAATTGTAATATGGTGATGTTTGTTGATTGTCATCTTTATTGAGGTTTGTGTGTTATATGTGGAGGACAATGTGTGTCTGTATAAAACTATTGCACAATGTTTTTGCCTTGCAGGATGTTCTCTTCTTTAGAGGCAAAGATTGCTAAGTTCACTTTATACTATAGGCTATATTTACAAAGGATGGACTAACAAATAAACCCTTGTGTTGCTAATCAATAATTTCCATTTAGTAATAATTTCCTCAGATTGGTTTTTCCAGTGCATGTGACGTCATATGTACTTTGTAATCTGTAAATGAGTGTTTGTGATGAAGTATTGTCATGTCTCTAGCATTTACAGTAGTTTTCGTTTAGTAAAAAGCCAAGTAGAGCTCTTGAAAACCTTTCTTGGCCATAATAGCAGAAAGAAGATCACTATTATCTTGCTGAAACATGAGTTGCACTCCTGTGGCACACAATCTCGCCAACATTTTCTCTGACAATTAAGCTTTGTTGCTTTTAACCACTACTGTTTTTTTCTGTAGTCTCTAAAGCCCAAAATACCATCTATCTTTATTTTCACATCGTCTTCACTTTTCCTGTTTGCTTAAGTGGTGTCCCTGGACGGTTGGTTCTGTCATTTTCTCTGGCCATCACTCCATGAATTAGCTCCTGGTAATCACGTTTCCACTTCCGTCATCATGCTTACACACGGAAGCTATTATTTTCACAGCCATTAATTAGTGTTGTGCTGTGTTTAGAAATCCCTGTTGTCAAAAAATTAACTCCAGCCATCTCATGGGTGTTAGCTCATATATGGAATGTGTAACCACGCTGGGGTTTGTGGGTTCACAGAGACCGTAATCTGTTTTAGCAGCTAGCTCAGATGCATCACAAATTGTGCTGATATACTGTAGTTGCTTCTGTGTTTGCCAGTATGTGGATTTAGGTGAAATCGTGATATGCCTGGGTTCAGATTTAAAGCTTTAAAGAGCTTGATCCATGTGAACCAAAGATGACGCAGCAGTCCTTTTTAAAAGCTACTCTTTTGACGTTGCACTAATGAAGTTTATAGGCCACCAAAAAGTAGCTTGTTTTGGGAAGTACTATGGTATGAGAAAATGATAACCATTTAGTGACATGGTATATATACCAAAGTGCCATGTCATTATCATTTGATGCCATGATTGTACCATGGTACCTCTGCAGTTCTTTTTTGTAATCAAATTTAGGCCTTTTTAGGAGCCTGGAAATGTTTGTCTTACATTTTGGCCAGAATTACCAGCCTTCCACCACCAACTTTTGTATACCGAATAACAATGTATTGTTCATAGCAAAACAGTTATTTCTGCCTAAAATAGCATATTATAGCCTAACCACTTATTACATAAAATCTTAATTGCTTTTCTAGAGCCCTTTGAATATAAACGTTTAATTTATCCACCCTGAGAGGCAGAACTGCTGGATTGCTTCTGTAGAAGACCCACATACCGTATACTCCACCAGAAGATCCTGATTAGGTAATTGTCCACTTCCACTTAATGCAACCATATTGCTAAATACAAAAATCTAAGCCTTTTGATTAATTTCAAAACTGATATCCTACAATGGACAAATGATTTGAGAAAGAGTCAACACTTGCCAGAATGTTAAATTATGAAAGAGATAAAAACCAAAATAAAGAGAATGTACTTAACTGATAACCTTGTTGCTTTTTGAACCCCCTCTGATATTATGCAAATAGCTGCAAAAACATTTCTCTGCCACTTGTTTCTTATTTTTGTTCTTTTGGTCTTGTTGTATTGTATCCATTTCTATCTGGCAGACCCTTCAGCCATTTAAGCAAAAACATATAAAACTTGAAAAGTTTATTTTTAAGTCTTGCCTTAACCTGTTTAACTGTGAACTCCCTTTACATTTGCTTCTTTTTAGTTATCTTGAACGACTTGTTTTTTAATCAGAAAAAAAAGGAACAGTTTCTTTGAAGAAATGTATCAAGAACAGAGGAACAAGTAAGGAAACTAAACGCTAAAGGCGATGTCTGGAAATTTCTCAGATGGCTCTGAGAAATAGATTCTCTTCTCTTCTCGCTCTCAGCCAGACGGCGGCGTTTGAGCCTGTGGATGTGTTAGGACATATTTAGTAAAGATCAATAATGACATCCGCCATGTTGGAGCTCCCTGTCATTGCAGAGGCTTGACTGGATCGAAGCCTGACTCAGAGCCCTGCAGGCACAATGGCTGCACAATCATGTCCACATGACTTTATGGGTATTTACTGTAAATTAGGTTTGAGGATGTTTTGGCTGTGTAAATTATAGGGAGACTGTGATTCATTTTATTTCAGATAATATTTATCAGTGTGGGGTTATTTTTCAGTCAGTTCCTGTATAGACATTTATGTTGAAGTCTTGCTACAAAAAACAGCTATGAGACGATCAATGTTATTAACTCTTTTTTTGTTTTGTGCATATGGGGGTTACATATGCACATGATCATATGTAATCATGTGTATATGTAAAATAATGCAATCACCAACATTAAACTAGCATATAAATCAAAACTGCCAAATGTTACTGAATGAAATGTCGACCCAGGACGAGCTATAGGACTGTGCGAGCTTTAGGGGTGTTGATGGACTCGATCTACTCCATCTTTGTTTGAGTATCGTTCTGAATCCGATCTGAATGTAGTCTTTGACAAAAACGTGATTTTCTCAGCTTTTTGCTCAAAATGTTGCTGTTTTATGAAACTTACCCACATTCAAGTGTTGTTGATATAAAAAAAAGAATGCATGAAAATAAAATAAAACTTTCTTTCTTTTAATATATTATATTAATATTAATATATTATATTATAAATTTCAGATATTTATACAACAAAATATTCTGGGGGCAAATGACACGTTTGTGAAAATCAAAAGTGCTGGTGGTGGCTGGCAACGTTTTTCAAAACTCCGGGGCGGGGAAAGAGTTAAACACAAAGCATCATAAAAAATGGAAAGACTAACATACAAAATATTAAATAATTGCTGTAGCATACAGAAATTGTAATTCTATTAACAAAAATCATTTATAATAATAATAAAAAAAAATGAATGAGTATAAAGCCACAGCGTTTAAATCGCATGTCCTAAGAATACAGTTTAATCAACCTTAAAACCTGGTTAAAATCTACCTTGGTACCTTGGTTAAAATTTTAATTTATAATGTAGTTGAACCTTGCTTTATCATTATTATTTGGGGTGAACAAGTGAACATATTAAAAACAAACTGCATACATGCAATTAAATTTTATTTTATTTCATTTTAATTTGGAGGACAGAATTCACACACACAAAATAAATCAAATTTATTGTCAATAGCTATGTTTCCATTCAAAGTTGCGAATCTAACTTATGCTCAAAATTGGAATATCACATAAAACATTTGCAAATAAACCAGCGTTTCCATCCTATGTGTTCAAGAGAACAAAATCGTCACTTCCCGGGAAATTGGTACGAAATATCCTAAATAAAAATAGAAGTTGCTAGGAACAAGGTAGCCAATTTTACTCCTTTTTCCTACATCATACGAAATCATGTATCATGTATACGAAATGTTATCTTGCATTCAGATGCCTGATGTTTGGGAATGCAATCGTGTGAGACGCTCCGGGGAGGTCATTATACCAAATCATTCTGATGACAGACTTTGGCTCAGACATTTCAAGCCAACATTTGAGATGCTGCGCAATGAAATTGGTCCGCTGGTTAGTCCAATTATCCAATCACTGTTGAGGCAAAGTCAAGGGAGTTTTTTGTTGCACATCGAGTGTTTTGTTAAATGTGTTTCCATCGTAGTTTGTGCTCATGGCTTCTTATCGGATAAAAATGTATAGTTTATGATTAGCACATTTTTGGAATTTATTTTTCCATCCAGCATTGTTTTATGCGATATCCCAAAATGCTCATAAAAATAGCTGGATGGAAGCAGCTAATGTAAAACTTCAGTTTTGACCATTGTGAAATTTGTAAGCGAAACAGAATATTGGGGATATATTTTTAAATATTGTACATATTTTTAAAGCTCTTGTCAAAAAAACAAGAGCTTTAAAAGAGATAAGAGGTTTTTTTTGTCAGTTTGTGAATTTGCTAAATGCTAATGCTTTCTGTCTTTGATATTGGCACTGAAATCAATTTTGAATCAGCAGTGTAATTCAGTAATAGATTAAGTTCATTGTTTGATCTGAAATGTCATTGGTCTTCGAACATCCTCTTTTTTACAAACATCCACCCACCTGCATTCACACACAGATACACACACACACCTACAGTTACAGCACATTTGTAAATGTGTGATGCCATGTGTCTGTGTCTATGAGGCTGTACTGTGTTTTTGTGCTTTTTTGAGCCATATCAAATTAGACCACTAACAGATCTCTCTGCGCACCACAGGATTGAAAAAACGCACCAGGAAGGCCTTCGGGATACGGAAGAAAGAAAAGGACACTGACTCTACGTAAGTTTCACTAATTTATAATCAAAACTTTGCTGAAATACCTGTTATACACAATCTATTACATGCCTTCTGTCGTTTGATTGATAGCTTATACTTTTTTTAGCAAGTTCAAGTCCTTTTAGTATCATTCTAAAAACGAACCCCGTAGTACACGCCTTTTTTTGCTTTTTACTAGTTGCACAAGAATGACTATTGTTAATAATATTTCAAGATGAACATGTTTTGGACTGAAGCAACTTGCTACTTGATTATCCATCATTTTTTATGAGCTATCAGAATTTAATTGAAATTTTTAGCCATATACATTTCAGCAACTGCACCTAAATGCATATTTTGCTCAGTCTGGGCCTCTGAATAAACTTGAAGTCCTTTTTTCTCCACAAGTATGAACTCCATATTATCCCATATCATGCTATATGAGTAATAAAAGCCTAGTGTATGAAATATGCAAACAATTTCATATGTCAGGCTTTACAGAGTTATAGAACTTAATGAAGTAATAGCTGTGCTTCCAAAGGCAGGCTGAAGGAGTTCTCTCACAAACTCATCAGTAATGGAGCATTTGCTGCTTTTATGCTTTGAATCCCTGTCCCCTGCTTCATGGCGTGAAAAGGCTGTAGATGAATAGATGATGTCTGTTTTGAGAGTGTGTCTGCCCAACACACAGGTGTTTCTGTGCCTCACAGCGAAGCCTGGCTAATTGCTTCTGTGCTTGAGTTGAAAAAAGAGAGGCTTGCATGTTAAGTGGGCATTAAAGACCTCTTTGTCTCTTTCTTTTGTGTTCTCTGTTTTTAGGGGGTCACCAGACAGAGATGGTGGAGTAAGTACCTCTTAACTTACAGCATCATTTCAAGAGCCAAATGTGCTATTATTTGTATTTTGGAATTTGAATCAATGTTTGTTTTAATTAGGGCTGCAAAAGTTGATGCATTCACATAAGCAAGTTAATTAAATGTTTATTCAACACATGTATTCAATTCATTCTGTTCTTTGTGAATTCTGAGAACTGAGTGATTTAAATATTCTGAGCTAATTAAAGCAGCAAGGCAAGCACACACACACACGGAGAAGAGCCTAGCAGACCATCCGTTTTTCAGTAAAGGATGACAAAAGACCTTTTTATGTGTAATTTAGCTATAAAATAAGCCTTGATGGGATTTAACAAAAGTAAACTCATTTGCATTCTTTGTAAAGTAAATTGTAATTATCATCAAAGATCAACGAGGGAAATATTTACCCACAAGTGAAGCACAATGGTTCATTAAAACGTTCATGCAAAAACTGTTAATGTCTTTTGATAGTTGAATAGTTTGACAGCCCTAGTTTTAATGCATCAGATAATCAGTGTAAGCTATTCTTTTTTAATGTGAAGCCTTATTTGAATTCGAGATTTGAAATGGTGGAAAATAATTCAAATGATGTCTTTATTTTCTTTATGATGGATGACCACGACACAGGAAACCCAAGAGACTGAATCGGTACTGAATATAGAGACAGAAGTCATTTAGCTAGAAGTGAATACTCACTAAGCACCTGTAGATTCCCTCAGCGGCACCCCTAAATAGGCCAAACTCATCTCATCTGAATATCAGGGAATTTGAGTGATGTTACTAAAGTTGTGTTTTGATTTGCTCAGTCACAGAAAAAGACCAATGGGGCTCCAAATGGCTTCTGCGGGGAGATTGATTGGGAGAGATATGTAAGTACATCTTTCAAGATACAAAGGTAAAGCCTACTACATTAATGGCCATTTCATTTAAACTATCAAATAATACTACTGCTTCTGTAATAAAATCTCACTTCAGTTCTTTTCTTTTGCAGAACTCGCCTGAGGTAGATGAAGAAGGATATAGCATCAGGCCAGAGGAGGAAGAGGGAGATATCCTTTAATAGAGCCATAAATGACTTTGATTTCATTTAGAAATTTTGTCAATAAACAATCATAATTGTGTTATTTAATTCTTAAAGGGACACTCCACCCATTTGCATTAAGCTTTCCATTGTTAGAAACCTAGTCATACTATTGAATGGTCGTGCAACACTCTCTCATTTTCCCCTGAGACGAGAGAAATCTGCTATTTACCCTTTTCACTTCCTCCTACAATGACGCAAAAATCGTCATTTTACGTCATTGTAGGAGGAAGTGTAAGAAGGGTGGATTTCTCTAAAGACTACAAGCACAAGATCCCACCCTTTCAAACCCGCCCATAGGTTGGACCTAATGCGCTAACAGAGCTATCACAGATCAGTGGGTGGGACTTCACTTGTAGATACTGAAATCAATATCAGCCATCTTGTTTATAAGCTAAGCTAACAAGCACTGTGGAGATAGGAAGTTATGACAATGACGGAAGAAACTAAACACGATATGGAAGAAACTAAACATGATATGGAAGAAGAGGATTTTGAAATTCTGCTGCTCGAATCCGCTGTTCGTGGCTATCTTTACGAGCCGAGATATAGTGAAGAGCAGCTGAGGCTGCTGGAGGAACAGGAGGCGGCTGCCTGTCGGGGACGAGGAGCCCGGACTGGCTCGAGCTGGGCGCACTGCTGGTGCCTGTGCTCTCGCTGTGCGCTACGGACACAGATAGAGTCCGTCTGCTGCAGATAATTTCAACGATAGCAATTTCTCCTGGACGAAATCTCTGAATAAGACGAGCACACGGACGTTTGTGTTGTGATGTGAACCATCCTAGTGTCGCACCGCATATGTTCTGACTGAACATCCAGGTATATCATGCAATAATTCACCATATAGAAAGAAATACAAACGAGGAGTAATTCGCTGATGAGTTTGCCAATGTAACGGGGTTCGTTGTTGTGGGAAGAAGGAGGCGGGAACCGGCGAACATTTAAACATTTTAATAGTAAAATAAACAAATACAAAACAAAAGTATAAGCCAGCTGGCCACACACAACAGAAACAAAACATAAAATCAGGCCTGTTCCTTTTGTGCTTCCGCTCCTCCGTGAGAGATATGAGACCGCTGCGTCTCACAGGTGTCATTCATTATCATTCGCGCCATCCTCTCACGTCCCTCGTCCTGCTCGCCACAGCCAACTAACTAGACATTTTGTGTGAAATGAATTTCAAACTCTTTTGGCAGCTAGCCTTGTTGACGGAAGAGTGATTTCTCTGATGTTTGCGCGCTGTTCTGGATTAGTGGGAGTGGCTTGCGGAGCTGTGCAATGTGGTGCATTGTGGGAGTTGTTGTCTTACATACAAATGCGCCCTAAAGTTATTTTCTGTCTTTTCTCGGTCAAGAGGGCACCAAATTCAAAATTTATTTTACATTTCGACTACATATATAACCCACTTTCAATAAAGATTAATGTTGAAATGGGTGGAGTGACCCTTTAAGAATGTGTAAGGTCTCTAAAATTCATCCAGTGTTGTAATCAAGGCAATTTACAACTGATCCCTTAACAGCTGTCCACCAGCCCCCAAAGAGAAGACTCACTTTTTCTCCTCCAGTGAGTCTGAAGAAGAGGAGGACCACCGCAAAAAGTTTAAGATCAAAATCAAACCCCTGCCAGCAGACGCTAACTTTGCAGCGCCCTCGGTAGATGAATTAAAAGCCTCCATAGGCAACTTAGCTCTGTCTCCCTCGCCTCTGGTGAGTCCAGCCAATGTTACTTGTCACTTTTTCTTCCTTAAATTTAACATAGTAGAGAATATTGTGCCATGTGATACTGTATGGCTTAATGGTTTTGTGCTTTGTACTGATTTGGACACCCCTTACAAAAAGGATACTGTGAAAGTACCATGGTAGAATGATGCTTATATAGGGTACAATGAGGCTAAATAAAGGCTCCCCAATAGTGTATGAATGCAGAAAGAAATATATGTTTTAATTAAACAATGATGGATCAACACTTTTTTTGGGGAAAAATAAATCATTAATGTGGTTTGTTTTGCTTAAGGTGGTGAGGCGGCCCGTTTACCCCCAGTACTGATACAAAAACTTTAGCTAAAGTTTAAAGTTTTGTATACTAAGTTATCTAAATAATCACTTCACTAAAGTTTGTACTATTTTCAATTTAGTTTGATAATGAAATGCATTTTTGTTTAATAAATATACCATCATTAAAATATGTTCATTTTAAAAACAGATTAAAATTTTTTTTTAAATGATTAAATAAAAAAAAAACTTCTGAAAGCTTTGAAGGAGATTCCATACAAGTACAAAATGGCTTTTCAGTAAGAACAATAAATATGATGTTTTATTATATATGATTAATATAAATCATATAAATATGGTGATTATCTCTAAGGTGGACAGCCAACTTAATAAATTATATTAAACATATTATATGAATCTAACCATGTTATGTCACCAAATGGAAAAGTTGTGCCTTTATCCCCAAAAGCAGGGGCGCTTTTTACCCCAGATACCATACTTGTAATGATTTACAAAACTGAAAATCATTAACATATATTTTTGCAATTTTTATTTGCAACATTAAACGAAAAAAAAGAAAAGAAAAAATTTTTTAGATTTACAATTTAGCTGAGATTCAAATTTGCTCTGCTGCCCACGATTACATTAAGGATAAGCCTCATGTCTTCTATATCATATTGATATATTGTGAGTATATTCTAATCATGCTTTTTCTGGTTCATGTTGACAGTAAATCAGTGCATGAAGTAGTGGACACTTAAGCTCTATTTGGATGGGATTCATTTTATATGGAGAGGTGGGGTAAAGTAATTATTACCAGAGCTTCTCCTTGATTTTAGTCCCGTCCGAATGTGCCATCTCAGTAATCAATGTCAGTAAAGATTACGGCGACTTTCACCTTCTGTAAAAAGTTTCGGAAAAATTACCTTAGATAATGCCTAATTACCTGTGCGAATAGACCAGCTGTAAATATGTACGTAAATATTGAGTTATTTCCTGTTTAAAAGTAGTTTTCCGTGTATTTTCAAGTACAGAGGCGCTTAAAGAAGCATTCAGTTGCTTTCTAGGTGGTGGGACAACCTCAAGTGTTTTCCGCATACCATCCAGATCAAAAAGAAGGTTGAAAGCACTTGTTAGAGGTACAAAACTTCTTTTAGCTTTAGGTAAGTGCCTATTACCAACAGAAGCCAATCAGAATTTAATTCATTTAATTAATTCATCGTTCGACTGGACATAACTGCTCATATATAAACAGTTTGAGATGTCTTATCCCGTGCGAATTGGCCTTACTATTACAGACGTCCTGTGGTAAAATTACAAAACTCCATCTACCCTTGTAAAACTAATCCCGTCCGAATAGGGCTTTAGTGTTTCTATCAGTAAGGAGAGGAAATAGCTTGTTGCACTGATGTGGATTTTATATGTATTGTATAAGGATGCTCATGAAAAACAGGAAGTGATTTAGGTTCTGTATTAACCTTGTCAACTCAATTGTATAGTCACATGATGACAAAAGCCACAAGCCAAACTTGGCTAACAGTAGAAAGGCCTTCTTTCTTTTTTTCTTTTTTCTTTCTTTTTGTGGAGCCTTGCTTGTAGATGTGTGGTTAGTATGAGGATATCTCACTGTGGAGGCTGGTGCTGGAGAGAGCAGTGTGAGCAGTTCAGATGGAGCTGTATGCCATTTTAATAGTCCCAAAACACCTACCTGCCATTTCACTAAAAACTTTGTTGAGTTTCGGCAATCTATATAGCTGCGTCCTTTTAGTTAAAGCTGTATTAGGGAGTTTTAAATGATATTTTTACGTGTACCTTGAACATGTGCAGGAAAGTCTTTGTGTACCCTTCATATATATGTGTGGACAGCACCTGTCTAATCATTCTCCACTGGCTCAAAACAGACTTATCTTGCAAAACAGTATTCAAATTAACAAGATAATTATATAAAGTAAAGTATATAAATCATCATATTAGAATGATTTCTGAAGGATCATGTGACAATGAAGACTGGAGTAACGATGCTGAAAATTCAACTTTGCCATCTTAGGAAATAAATGACTTTTACTCATTTTAAAATAATTTTAAATATTTATTTTAAATTGCAATAATATGTTACTGTTTTACTGTATTTCAGCCTTGGTGAGCATAAGAGACTTATTTTAAAAAAAAATTAAATGTTACCAACCCCAAACTTTTGAACGGTAGTGTACATGGTAGTACAATGATACTTTTGGTACTTTGTGTTAGTGAATTCAGTTTACAATTTTAATAAATCTACTTTAGCCCTTCTGAATACCATACAGGTGACTAGCTTTTGCTGATAACATTTTCCAAATCATCCATCAGATTTTATTAAATAATTTGATAACCATTAACTCACAAGCTATGCTGAGAACATCCGGTTCATATGATGTGTGTGGTTAAGATTAAAGATTATCTCTCCAAACTGAAGTATTGACTTTTAAAAACGTTTTTCATTGCTGAAATCATCTAAAGTGTGTCTGACAGAGGTCATTCAGATGAGATATGGTGTAGATGAGTCTTATCTGACTCACTGAGCGTGTCTTTATCTGGAGTCAGGCAGAGTAGGAGTTTCAGGCGGAGTCTCTTAGACTAGAGTGTCGCTCTGTTCTCTTTCAATAATTCAGCTTGGAAACTGGGCACAATGACTCCGCTGCATAGTGCGGCAGGCCTACTGACAGGTAGGCATCCCGGCCAGAACGTGTCACAAGAAGAACTTGCACACTAAATTATTCACACAAAGATACATGCAACTCTGTCAATGAGCTTTAAAGCCCTTTTTGTGTCTTGTCAATCAGTCTTACTCAGATCTACAACTCAGGACCACCTACCGGCCCTTTTCTTGTTCTGCTTTGTTCCTGAAATTAATTGGCACTCAGATTGGTCTTTAGCTGTCACAAAGTAATTATCTTTTCTGGGGTTTTCATTAGCTCTTATTCCCAAAGTTAAATCTGCACGTCTATGGATCCCTCTCTCAGTATGCTCAATGAATGCTAATCCACAACCTTGAGCAGTTTTCTGAATGCTTTCAAACAGGTGACACCCCCTGTCTGCTTTTGGTTGAACAAACGCACCGCCCCACCCAATTAACACCTTTGGTTCAGTCAGTGTTTTTGCATTTGCTGCGCTGAACAGAATGCTCAAGCAAACAGTGTTCACATGATCCTTTAGAAATCATTGCATGATTTGCTGCTCAAGAAACATTTCTTCTTATTATCGATGTTGAAAAAAAATTGTGCTGCTTAATATTTGTGTGGAAACTGTGCTAGATTTGTTCAGGATTGTTCAAAAGAACATCATTTATTTGAAATAGAAATCTTTTGTAACAAATTTAAAAGTCTACTCTCAATTTTGATAAAATTGAATGCATCATTGATGAATAACAATTGAACAAGTTTAGGGTCCAATTCTCACTATTAACTAGTTGCTTATTCATATCACTAGGATATTGGCTGTTTATTAGTACTTATAAAGCACATAATAATGCATTATTCTGCGTAGCCATATTCTAAATCCCTTAATACCTAAACGTAACAACTAACTTACTAACTATTAATAAGCAATCATTTGGAGTTCATTTAGGCATAATTCGTAGTTAAGAATTAGTTAATAGTGAGAATTGGACCCTAATCTAAAGTGTGACCAAACTTTTTAGTGCCCCCAAACTCTTAAACAGTAGTGTATATTCAGTAAATGTCGAATACTTTTCTATGCACATTTTAAAAAGTTATATTTGTTTTATACCAAAATTTGCATATAATGTTTAACTACACCCTGCTAATAAAATTTTTAGGAAAATCATCCTACAAATGGTTTACTTGTAGCCTGGGAAAACCCAGACAGCTTCCGGCAAATTTAGATTTGCTCTGAAAGTTAGTCTGGCAAAGACCTCATTCAAGCCCATTTCTAATCCGTCGAAATCGCGGCACCAATCAGAAACGTTGGGGCGGGCTTTACACGATGACGACAGCACAGCGACGGTGAAGCAGATTTTGTACATTTACGAAGATGGATGCCGCCGTGGAACTATGTGTGACGGTTATAGTTGAACACCGTCATTAGAACTCTATAACCGTCAAAACCATGTTATTAAAATATTTTTTTCACAAAAATGTATTATCATAGAGAATGTTTAAATACTAATATCAGCTTACGAGGGAAACGGAGGCGGAGTTAGTGGTGCTTCGGATGCTACTGCTGGAGATGATTCGGGAGAGGTCTGTGCACCTTTACCAATCAGAGCGCGCGCTGACACGGAGTAAAGCCTTGTTTATAGGGAAGCGCGGGTCACAACGTAACGCGGGGCTAGTTGTAACACACTTGTTTTAAATACTTCCACACATGCCAGCATGACGAAACTTGGTGTATTTACTAGTTGCCATTTCAACACTATATAGAGAAAAAAATGCTCCAAAATTCAGAAATCTTTGTAAGATATCACTGAACATTTATTTAACCATATAAGTAAATTTCTTACTTAAGTTAATTTTTCATCTCTATTTTTTGTGTTTATTTAAAATTAGACAAATCTGATATTATTTTAATCTCCAATCTGTTGTTTAACAGTTGATATAGTTCTTTAATGCTTCGCTAACAAGCACAAGACACTAGCAGGGTTTAAACCTCAGTTGTGCAGTTGGGACATGTTGTAACATTGCGTTACAATGTGCCCCAATTAGAAATATGTATATATATTATATTCTATAATTTTATGAATTCTATTGAGAAAAACATGAGAAACATGTAAATAAAGACTGAGAGTCAATGTTCAGAAATTATTAATTATTATTTTGTTTTGAACTATGCTGTATAGCTGTGTTTTCCGATGTGTTTGTTGTCAAACTCAAAAAAAAAAAAAATTTTAATTAATAAAAAATGACATTATTTTATATGAAAAAGTTAATAATTGTATTTTATTAAGAAAATATTTTGGTTTGACTTGTATATTTTTATTAGATCAGATAGCATTTTAAGCTGACATATAGTGATGGTACAATGTACCCTACCTATGGGGCATGTTGTCACATTTCACTTCCATTCTTTCGGGGTACATCAAGAAAAAAAGTATACACTGTATTAATAAAACAAAACCACATAATTGTACTAGACATGTGGGAAATTAATGTGGGAAAAAATAAATACTCTAAACCCTTTTACACAAAATTTACACAGATTTACACAAACTGAGAAAGTCAAAAAACGTTACGTTGTGCCCCGCTCTCCCCTACTCGACGCGTCCGCACGTGTGCGAAGGTGTGCGTGCGGCAAAAATGGCGCGTTCGGTGCGCAAGACTGGCAAGACCCCATTTCGCTTGCCTGTGTGCACGGCTTTTTTTGTAACAGTGCGCGTGGCGCCACGTCCGAGGATGACCGACTTCAAGCCGAATCTGCCCGAGCATGTACGTCTCACCTCACCGGCACCCAGTTTGCGCGTCTAAATTGCAAAGTTCATTGCAAAGTTTTTTTTTGTTAAGGTGTTGTTTACTGTGTGTGATTTATTTAATGGAAAGGACATTCACTTCTAGCTGTCTTGCTGTTAATTTTAAATCAACATAGAGCAAGTAGCTAATCAGTGTCTGCTCTATAACAGACGAACGTCGCTCTGCATACGTCATCTTCTTCATCGCTCTGATTGGTTTTAGGTCTGTCCAATTATGCCCAGAGGCATTTGAGCTACATCCGTTGGTGACGCCCCTTTGGAAATGATTTGTCTATGAAGCTTTGCCAGACCATAACTCAGTTACAACTGAGAAGGGTCTGGTTTTAACCAGGCTAGTTTACTTGTACTTTCTTTGTATTTTAACATTGAAAAATGGCACGTTCTTTAAGCAGACTTATTTTGACCTCAGTGACTGAAATCCACTTTGTCCAGTATATTGGAACGTCTGGCATTCCTTACTCATGAATTAATCATCAGTCACATGCCCGTCCTCTGCCATGGCAACCTGTGCGTATTTGTGTAACCATGGTGATGGATTAGCCATGAATACTCAGTAAAGTGTGAGCAAGGTTGAACAACAGAAACCATACAATAGTGATCGTGCTCGCTCTCATTTCATCAGAGGAGAGTAATAATTCATACATCTTGTTGTATTCTCTACTATACTTCACCTGAGTAGTCAGGACAGAGATATTACATCCAGCCAACCATCCAGAACGCAGGGAGAGATTAATGTAACGGCGGGGTTACAGTCGAGCAAAAGCACAAAGGCATGGGGGTTCTTAATATAGCACACCTCTCGGCCAGGGTTCCAGCTGGTATTCATGTTTTATTGATAAGCTTTGCTTCTTTATTAAGGTCTTTTGTATATGGGCAGTCATTCAACAAGAGTTAATAAAGCCACACATTGTTGACCCAGTGTGCTCAGAGCCTGTTTGAACATTCGACAGTCTTAATTCCAAACTGTGCGGCAGAATGTTGACATGTAGCAAGCCACATTTTTTTAAAGAAAATGTTCACCCAAACTAGCGAAAATGTTGCCATTTATCCACCCTAAACTTGTTACAAACCCATATGCCTTTTCTTTTATGGAGTCCCCATGAGAATAAATATTTTAGAATGTCCACAGTTCTTTTTAATTATGGAGATTGGAGCTGTGAAGTGTGATGCTCCAAAAATAATTTAACAAATACCATTAAAAGGAGCCCATACATCTTGCATGCTCTTTTATACATTTTCTAAAGGTGTTTAATAGTTTTGTGTTTTCATAAAGGTTTGATTGTAGTTTCATAAAGGAGAACAACAATAAAAACTAACCTGGGAAATGCTTCAATGTAAACTACTGTTCAAAAGTTTGGGCTGAGTAATATGTATGTATGTATGTATGTATATTATGTATATATGTACTGTGCATATATAAATATAAATATAAAATAATATATTAAATTCAAGTAAAGTAAAGACATTCTAGTAACATTCTATTTCAAATAAATGCTGTTCTTTTGGAGTTTCTATTCATCAAAGAATCTTGAAAAAAATGTATCAGGGTTTCCACAAAAATGTTAAGCACCACAACTGTTTTCAACATTGATAATAATAAGAAATGTTTCTTGAGCTAAAATAAATAAATAAAAACAGCATATTTGCAATCACAGGAATGATTTACAGCTTTAAAGATGTTTAAATAGACCATTTAAATCCGCACAAGATCCGATTTTTCCGCATCCATTCTGAGCCACTTCCAAATGTGGTTTTAAATCAGATACATATCTGATATCAGGACATCCGTCCTACAACTAAGCACGTTTATCCAGATTTCCCTTGGAATCCCAAGCCAACACAAGGCGGTAACACATAAGTTGTAGTTAAGAATTAGTTAATAGTGAGAATTGGACACTAATCTAAAGTGTGACCAAACTTTTTAGTGCCCCTCAAACTCTTAAACAGTAGTGTATATTCAGTAAATGTCAAATACTTTTCTATGCACATTTTGAAAGTTATATTTGTTATATACCAAAATTTACACAAAGATACTGTAGATTTATAATGTATTATAAAGCAGACGTGCCTGTATGCACCAGGACTAAAACTCACAGAATTTTTACTGAGGTGGAAACTTAATAGTTTAGAAATTGCACACAAACATAGAAACATTCATGAGCATAGAAGAGGTTTTCACCCTTTGCCCCATAATTTTTTTTAAATAACAGCTAAAATAACAGCTTTGCTACTGAAAGCTATTTCTCAGAAATGAGGTGATAACGTCACTGTTTTTGTAAATAAACTAACAAGCTGCTCTACATACAGACACACTCAGGTAATTCACTATCTCTCTCTCAAATAAATGAAATCTTACCATGCTACGGAAATAACAAATGAAAATAACCGTTATTTTCCGGTCTATATCTGAACCGTGAGATTTTGCGCTGCAAACATCCATGACCACTTTTAATTTATGCATGCTGGCAAATAATCATGGCCACCCGACGTGAATTATAAAATAATTTTAGTATAGCCATTCAATACCTAAGGGTCAACAATGTCACATGGTAAAGTGATCAGAATTAGCAAGCAGGTATTGGATACCAGTCGTGTCTAAAGTGAATGTAAACAGGCTGGACAGAAAAATGACATTAGGTCACATCTTTGCATTAAGACTTACAGAGTAAACAACTTCTTTCAAAAACTTTCAAAATCTGAAGGACCCCAAACTTTTGTCTGCTAGTGTATAACATTATGTTCCATGGAAATATACAAATCAAATATAAGTTTGGAACCACATGAATAATTGATGACAGAATTTAAATTTTGGGGTGAAACATTCCTTTAATGTACTTATTAAATTGATTTTTATTATATTTAGTAGCGTTCACTCAAGCTATGAGTAAAGTCATTCAGGTCACTCACTGAGATCTTGATCTGTTGCCACGTTTAACTGATCTCCTTATTAGCTGAGATATATTATGTGCTGGAGGCGATATCTGTGGTTGACAGAAAAATGTACTGGGTTTGCACAGTGTTTCATCATACTGTAATCTGTGTTACACGTACACAAGTCACGTGTAATGTATTTGTGCATGCTTACCAGCACTATACTAATGTAGATCGATAATGCTCTCTCTTCTTCTGTCTCTACCCTGCCTGTCTTTCTGTTTCTATCTGTCCTTACTCTAATGCTGGCTGATATAGAGGAATAGTCCGGTAAGCTGTTTATACGTTATTCTCTTTTAGAGTGGCATCTTCTTCTAACATTTCTTTTGGCATGGTGAAGTTTGCATGCTTGGTGTTTAATACACCGTTAGGAACTGATCAAGGATCAGTTTGTGTGTTTAGGGATGGACTGTTGGATATTGAAACAGGCAATAGACTGTATAGACTGTGCAGTTTGTACTTTGTAGTTTCATTCTAGATGATAGATAGATAATGTCATTTTGCATCTGGTGTTTGTTTATGCATGTTTCACTTCAACACTTTCCCTCTGTTTAATATTTGAATGAGTGGGCCACCAGCCTTAGTCATCAGCCCAGCTCTTATATTAAAGCTTTTGGTTGCATGCCAATTATTTGCTTGCCCACTCTTGGCTCTGATTGGTGGTGACCATTGCTTACAGCCTATTGGATCATTCCTAATCACTCAGAACTCTCAGACTGAACTCAGAACCCTTGTTCCTGGGCTTAATCCAACTATGATGGAGGGATAATAAGGAAAAAAATAAATATAATGAGGTTAAGTTGGAAAGAATAGATGTCCAAGGAAAATCAACTTTCTTTTCCTTTCGTTTCTATTCTAACTGTGAATTTGGTCCAGGAGTATTATGCATGTAATATCTAAAAATCTCTTTGTAGTGAGCTGAGCAGTACATATTTTCTATGCTTTGAGATCCTCTGAAGACTAAACAGTGCTGAGACAAGCAGTACTGCACAGGTGCAACGTTGGCAATACGTGCATAAATGCCATTTTTAAGAATTGCTGAAATCTGGATGTTTCATGTCTTCTCGAGCTACATTATAGTTTTATGTAATAAACAGATCAAAATTGAAGTAATTCACTCTTAAATTGTCACTGCCTTCATTGGGTCTCAAAAAACTGATCTTTAATTGAAAATCATCACTAAAGCACAGCATAAAGGTGAACATAGAGTCTAATTCACAACATGCAGTTCAGGAACAGAGGTTGCTTGTGATCGAAGTCTGTATTACTGATTTATCACTTTCTGACTAGGTGTCTCTTCTCTCTTCCTTTTTGCTGGTCACAGAGACGTAGCCCGGTAAGTGCCTTTTACAATAATTTTTCTGTTCACCAGTGCTTGAAACACTTCATGATTCAGTTGAAGCAGTCATACAGAGGGAGAACTTTTGAATTCTGAAGATACCTATGTTATCAATTCAATGAAATAAGCAAAATATTACATGTTTAAAGAGACTTAAAGGGTTAGTTCACCCAAAAATGAAAATTAAGTCATTAATTACTCACCCCCATGCTGTACCAACCCCGTAAGACCTTCGTTCGTCTTCGGAACACAAATGAAGATATTTTTGATTAAATGTGACCGCTGGATCACTCCTCCATATGTTCCCTAAGGGAATGAATCCTGACGGCCCAGAAAGTCAATGAAGAAAATGTTTAAAGATTCCATGTCACAACAGTGGCTCAACTATAAGTTTATCAAGCGACGAGAATACTTTTTGTGCGAAAAAACAAACAAAAATAACGACTTTATTCGACTATTCCTTTTCTTCCTTGTAGGCCTGAAACGAGACTTCAAGAGATTTCCACGACGCATGCGCGAGAACTTAACTGAAGTAGTTGAAGGAGATCGCAATTCTCGCGCATGCGTCGTGGAAATCTCTTGAAGTCTCGTTTCAGGCCTACAAGGAAGAAAAGGAATAGTCGAATAAAGTCGTTATTTTTGTTTTATTTCCGCACAAAAAGTATTCTCGTCGCTTGATAAACTTATAGTTGAGCCACTGTTGCGACATGGAATATTTAAACATTTTCTTCATTGACTTTCTGGGCCGTCAGGATTCATTCCCTTAGGGAACCTATCTAGGAGTGATCCAGCTGTCACATTTAATCAAAAATATCTTCATTTGTGTTCCAAAGACAAACGAAGGCCTTACGGTGTTGGTACAGCATGGGGGTGAGTAATTAATGACTTAATTTTCATTTTTGGGTGTTTCAATATTCCATGTCACAACAGTGGCTCAACTATAAGTTTATCAAGCGACGAGAATACTTTTTGTGCTAAAAAACAAACAATTCATTTCTGGGTGAACTAACCCTTTAAAGATTCTTAATCTTAATATGATCTCTATTATCTCACCTTTTAGTCTAAAGAATGCCATTTTGACTTAAAAGGAAAAACAAATGCTGTGGTCTATTTGATATTCATATCCACCATGAAGAACCTGTGATGTAATAACATTTATTACAGTGTTATTTGTTACTAATGCATCAGTGAGTCAGATAAGATTGTTCATCAGTCAATCATAGGAACTTTCTGTCAGCTTTAGAATGCATTATGAAACAGGAATTTACTGGGCATCAAGGCATTGGTTCTGTCTGAGTTTGACTCACCATTCCCTTGATTAAAGTTACCCACAATGCAATATTTTCAGCTGATGAGCGAAATGGTGTTATAAGCTTTTAGTCTTATGAATGTTTTGGCCTTCTGTCTGTTTCAGGGGCTGGCAAAAAGAAACCCCAGTAAGTACAATTTATTCTTAGGTTTATTTAAAATCTGTCTATTTAAATCTAAGAAAAAATAGTTGTCTGGAATTAAATTGTCCTGTGAATAAAAGAAGTGTGCTTGCATATGTAGGAGTAGGTGTAGTGTATTTGTGTTCATATGAACATGATGTTATTCTCAAGGTGAAGAAATTGCACGACCGAGACGTGTTGTTCCAACTCCCGCACCAGCTCTTGCCCCGTCTACAACACCTGCATCTGCATCTGCGCCTGCATCCGCACCCACTCCCGAGCCTGCTAGGTATCTATTCTATACACACATTTACACACTTTTTGCCTGTTATTTCTAAGGGTATTATTGTTCAAAAAAATATTACAAATACGACAACTAGCAAAGAGAAAAGTATTTTGTTAACTAAAATAAAAATAAAATAAATGAACTTTGCAGAAGACCAAAAAATAAACTGGAAGTATAAATGTGTACCAAAAAAACTAAAGCAAATTACAGAGAAAATATTTTTTCAGCCAAAGCTGGATGGTCTGATTGAATTAATCTCACAAGCCTGACTGTAATCTGTAATATAACTGCTCAATTAAACAGGTTGCTTTTTGTACATGGCATGTAGGTGTAGGTAAAAAAATTTTGCTGCAAAAAAATGCATTTATATTACATTTTATTGTCCACAAGTACTGCAGTATGTAGTGTTGGTGTGAATTTTACAAAAATAATAGTTATGTTAATGGTATTATTTTCAGTATGGTGCAGTTTCTGATAAAGTGCATTGTGTGTCATCATAAGTAGATTGAACCATTTGTGCAGTAACTACAATTTCTGGAACTGAAACTAAATAAAATCTCAAAGTATTTATTTACCAATTAAAATATCTAGTTCAGTCATTAAACTCTAGAGGACGCAGGCTGATAGGCCCTTTACATGCAATCCGCAAGCAATTACATAATTACCGCATGACACAAGCTGATTGGCCTCTGCTGATCCTGCAAGCCAATGAGATTGCTTGCTCAACATAAAAATAGCCTGGGGCTGAATCCAAAATCGCCCCCTAAACCCTCATTCACCATTCCCTACGTTAGTCCACTAATACTGTTCACTTAAAGAAGTGAATGAAAAGGAGTGAGCGAATTCAGACAGCCGTTGAGCGTACATCGGTTGTACACGTTATTGCGGTGCAATGTAATGTGGGATTGAATAAGTGCACTCAATATCGTTCACTATGGTTTCGGACACCACTACAAATGGCTATCCCTTTAAATAACGCCCTATTTGAGGCTATAGGGGGTGATTTTGGATTCAGTCTGGTTCATTGTTTGCTGTAAGCTAGCCTGCAGCGTGCTATCAGAGTCCTTCTGAAACTTCCACCTCCCCTAGCTCCACCTGAGATCTGCTACAAGATTTTGTGTTTATTTATGCAATAGCAGCATATCTTACCTGCTCACAGCAGTGTGTCTGTGTATCTATTAGCAGAAGCAAGTCCATACTTGCTCTGCAGCAACAATAATCAACAAAAGCAGCATCAGTGTAGCAGGTCTAGTCCGCCAAGACCAAATACATTAACATTGCCATGTTCAATAACATGTTAAAACTATTCAGAGAGTTGACATGATTGAACTAAGTAAAACCTCAATTGAAAACCAAAATACAAAACAGAATAAAAATAAAAACTAGTTACATTCTAAATAAAAAACTATGATTACAGTATATATAGCCATGCTTGTTGCAACTTAAGAGTCTTTTAAAAATTGTAGTTGTTTAACTGAGTCTAAATGGATTATATCACAAACTGTTAGAGTTGCAGCCTGAATGTGACTAGTCTGCATCTGTGTGGATGAGTCATGCAGATCTGGCTTAATTCTCCTCCATTTTAGTAATAAGAAATCTCCAGTGACAGAGGATGCAACAGCCTTATTCGGCCCTCCACTGGAGACAGCCTTTGATGAGCAGAAGACCAGTGAAGGTACAGTATATCACCATATCCTTACCTCTTAGTTCTGCTCATGGATGTTGATCTGTCATTTACAGGGTCACTGAATTTTAACCATTCACAATCCAATAGAAGCTGAGCACAGCCCAGATTTGTTGTGTTACTTAATTCACTTGAACAAAAATTCATTTTTCTGTCATATACAATATGTGTCTTCAGGAGACTCACAGAGGGTATAAAGATGATGCTCATATTTCAGCTATAAGTATTTAAAAGTACGGTTTGTTTGGTTATGAAATCAGCACTGGTTTTTAGCTTTATGTAATGTGAACTATAGAACAAAACATTCATCAGTGCGTACTAGTTGTGTTGCCACCCACTCAATTCCATTTGCAGCAGTTGAGATTAAAACAATTAGATTTACTGGCCATTTATGACAGATATAGGGATAGATAAGTGTTGCATGGTGATTCCTTCCTCTCTGTGAGTCACACAGATGTTAATTCTGCTCCCCATCAACTGTGTATCATGTCCTTTTCCATAAATTAGCGGTGATAGAGGAACCTGAGGTTTGGGGTGCACCCCTGCCTGAGCAACACCTAGAATCCTCACTGGCAACACCTTTTCCTACAGGAAGTAAGTCATTGCTTGTGTGGCATGATTGCCATCATCCTGGTATCATAAACCCATAAGTTCCAAAATGGTGAACGGTCGACTGAATGGAAAAATCATGATTGCCTCCAGTTTTTTTATTTTAACTTCCCCTTTGGCAGACTCCATTAACCTACTAATTTCTCAAGTCATTAGCTATGAAAGCAATAAAGAGTCATCCAGCTCATCCTGTACTCATGTCTTTTGGTGACGGTTTACTCAACGTGGCCTATTTTCATGTGTACCTATGCTTAAAAAAAAAGCAAAATGATGCTGAGCTGTATCTGTGGGCTTAAGTTAAGCTTAAGGCCATGATTATAAATGAAATTTTGGCCTTCTAATAGTGATATATCTCTGAATGTATATTTACATAAATATGTTAATACTAGGGCTTGCATGACTACTCATTTTTACTAGATGACCAGTTGTCTAGGAAAGTAGTCGACTGTGAACTGAGTCAGTATTTACCCGCTATCAATGACTCAAAGACTAGCTGCCTTAACGGTCTGGGCAGCTGGAGAGTTTGATGCGGTGAGAATGTTAAAAATTGTAAAGTGCTTAAACTATTAATTTAACAAAGCTAATAACATGCACCTACATGGATGCAATTTGTGTACAGAGGAATAATATTTTTGTTTCCATATGAAACAGACTAAAGACTAGTTGTAGAACTAATGTAACTCCATTTCTCATTGCTAAAAACTTGGTATGTCAATAGAATAAAATAAATAATTTCTAATCAGTCTTTTGAAATTAGAATGAAACAGTAATGATATAAGCTTTGGTGTATGTTTAATTAAAACAAATTGATACACATGTCAATTCTGAGAGCTCTAGTATCTTTTTTCTATCAAATTATTTATATGGCCCTTTAAGCACCCTTGTGGCCCCCTGACGGTCACCGGGTCCTAATTTGAAAACCCATGGACTAGAGAACAAATCATAGAAATGATTGACAAGTTGACTAGTCTGTGCAAGCCCTGGTAGATACACACTAAACAAATAAGTGATCCTTACATAAATTAACATAAAAAACGGTTACACCCTAAATAATATGAAAGTAGTTTGAACTACTAGGTCACAGAGAGTGAAGGGTTATCATCGAATCTGAGCTATTCATCCCATGCCACAGTCCCTTTCTGTTGTCCCTGACTGCCTGAATGAGACCTTGCCTTTGCATGGTGCTGTGGGGCATGGAGACATGGCCTACGGGGGGGTGGGGGGTGTATGTGAGAGCTTATCTTAGCTGCACTAATGTCATTGCAGCTCTGCCTCCGCTTCCGCCTAAGAATGTGCCGACCTCCCCTCCTCCGATTGAATCTCCTGCTACAGAGCCTACTGGTAAGATCCCCCTCCACCCAGGCCTCAGATAACAGGGGTCTTATATTGCTCCTGGAGGGCCACTGTCCTGCAGATTTTAGTGCCACTAATTAAGCACTCCTCAACCAACTAATAAAGGTCTTGAGGCATACTAGAAACTTCCAGGCAGGTGTGTTGGATCTAAATTCTGCAGGATGTTGGCCTTCTAGGAGCAGGTTTGGACCCCCCTGGTCTATACCAATATTGGACCCCAACAAGTGTGTGATTGGTTTCTTTTATGCTTGTCTTTTGGCACTATGTCTTTTATCTCTTGCCTTTTCATTTGCCTTGCCTTCTGTTTATGGCCTGCTAATAATTTGTTCTGTTCCTTTATGATATCTGTGTGGTACCTGATGCAGATGTACAGAAAGAAGAGGAAAATTCAAGGCCGACCTCACAGAGGCCCTCTATAACTGATCTGGACAACATCTTTGGTCCAGAAGACTCTCCAAAACCTGGTCAAGATGCTGAAGACAAATGGGTCTGCTTCAATGATGCGTCACCTGAAAGACTTCCTCCCTCTGAAGGAGGAGTGCCAGCACCTCCACTCCCCTTGTCTCTGCCTCCCCCAGCAGAACCAGCACCCCCACTACCTAAATCACCCCCTCCATCTGAGGAGCCGAACCTTTCTTTACCAAAATCTTCACCTCCTCCTGCAGAGCCAGCACCTTCTCCTCCTTCAAGTGAGTCACACAGGGAAAGCCCCCCACCTGTTCCAAATGTTCCCAAAGACACCACTCCTTCTCCTCCAACTGTCCCGCTGCCTCCGGTGGAAGAGGCCCTGCCCCCACCGACACCAGATGATCTTTTTCAATCCACTACAGACTTTTCGTCATGTGCTCCTCTGACAAAGACCCGATCAGACTCAACCAACAGCCCGCCAACCACTGTAGAGACAAGTGTACGCACAATCCCTCCACCCTTGGTTCTAAACCAAGAGGACAAGAAAAGCCCTGATGAGATTCCAGCAAAAGAGGACCCCAGTGAGAGCAGCACTTCACCCAAAGAGATTTGTCAAGGACCTCGTTCAACACCTCCTCCTCCACCACCTCCTACATACAGGGCGGTAGTGTCATCACCAGGGCCCATTCCTCCAGCTAGTACAGGTGGAAATGAAAGTGGTGAGTCTGATCTAAAAACAAAACAGTCAACCGGACCAGTGGTCACTGAACATTAACGGTTTAGTTCAGGCGAAAATTAGCATTCTGTCATCATTTACTTACCCACCTGTATTTTGAAACCCGAACGAGGTTCTTTTTTCTGTGGAGCACAAAATGAGTTATTAGCAGAAAGCTTGTCTTTGAAAGTAAATGATAGCCATGGCTATCAAGCAAGATCCCCCCGCAAAAAAAAAGAAAATTCAGTGAATACTTCAGTCTGTTCCTCACACAAAACTATCAAATGGCTTCAGAATACTTGAAATATAGAGCTAAATAGGACTTCTTTTATTATGCTTTTTGGTCCTTTTTGGAGCGTGACAACTGCTGGTTCCCATCCACTCTCATAATTTGAATGAGAGCAGCTCAGACATCTGGTAAACTTCTCCTGTATGCCACTGAAGAAGGAAAGCCACTCAGGTTTTAATGATGACTAATAATCAGTATTTAATTTTAGGTAAACTAACCTTTTAAAAAATGACAACAACCAATATATATAAAAAAAACACGTTATTGAATAAACACATTTTTATTTATATAATATACCCTTGGGTAATAAGCAGTAAAAAAAGTTTATTGAAAATGCATATAAATTCAGTTAAGTCTGAATTTCAAGTCGTTCTGCTCTAGTCACCACCATGTTCTATGAGTTTTTACAGGAGAGACTTCTTAGTAAGAGGGATGAAGTGAAATATATCTGACAACTTTTTGCCTCGTTATTTTCTTTATAGAGGCATGTACATTCTCACCACTCTTGCGCATAATGATACTACTACATTTTTAGGTTTCGTGTTTTAGCAGTGCTCTAATCAGAAGTGTCATGCATCTATTTTTATATACCGTCCGTAAACATCTTAATTTTCAAAGATACAAATAATGTTTTGTTTTCGTTGTTTCCACTGTATATTCGAAGCATCCTGGCTTTCTATAGATGATTTGTGAGGCTATTTTGATCAAGTATCATAACTTTTTTTAATGTATTGCCATTTTATCCAAATCAGGTAGAACTCTTGAATGGGGTTGATGCATGTTACTGTTTGTATGGCTTTGCTTTAATGGAATACTCTTTCTCCACAGGCTCCTCCTCCCCTGTACACCCATCTACCCCATTGGCTACCAGCAGCTCTCCCCCTCCCCCTCCCCCACCTCGGCCACCCTCACGACCCAAACTGCCTCCAGGGAAACCAAGCGTAGGGGATGTGGTACGTGATAACATAAAAAAAAATTGCAATACTTTCAAATGGTAAATATTACTGTCCCTGTTAGTTCCCAACAGTCTCAGTGTCACTGACCCTTTTATGACCCAATTCATTTTAAAAACCTTTATAGGGTGTAAGAACTCATTCCTCAGAAAACCAGACCCAGCCTAAGAGTTGACATGAACTACATATTTAGTTTATAAATAAAATTCTTAATTTAATGAAACAAAAAAATAGTACATTTCCTCCTGATTACCTGACCAGAATGATAAACTCCTACTCTTTTGTTACTGAATATCCCCTCTGTCTATTCTTTCTTTTCCCTGCTTTTTCTTTCAGAATCGGCCGTTCAGCCCCCCTGTACACTCGTCAAGCCCCCCTCCTCTGGCTCCGCTGGCCCGTGCGGAGAGCACCTCTTCCATCTCCTCCACCAACTCTCTGAGTGCTGCCACCACTCCCACCGTCGGTAAAGAGCTCTCCGTGTCTGTGTCAGGTGTGACTCCATTTCCCATCATTCTCTCTGCTTTGCCATGCTGCTCCGTCTTTATGTGTCTGCTCTGGAAATCAGCCTTTCTATCTAGAATTCAGTGTAACAGGCGCCTCTGTTTCTTAAGGTGCCATAGTGCTCAGTATTCATCACAGTTTTGAATTGACTGTAGTGATATTTTCACAGCTTTGTTTTATTTAGAGGAAAACAGTATGGTGATGCTGCTGATGCTGATGCTGCTGTTTAGTTTATAATACTGAAGTGAAATCTCCAGCATTCTACAGTCATGTATTAGATCGCTGGAAATGATTCATTGCTTTGCTGAAAATATAGTTTTGCGTATCATAGACTGAATAATAGCATGACTGTTTGCCTAATGTGCATTTTTATGTCTTGTGCATGTTTTAAGTGGAAATATTGCTGGGATTAACTGGATATTTTATATATTATATATTATATTAGTTCAATTATAATCCCTAAAATTCTTAATCTGTATGTATCTTTACATTGGAAAAATGAAAAAAATCTGTGTGCATCTTTACATTGAAAAAAAGCTAACTTGCAGTGACATATCTTAAAATATATCAGTGCCTTTGTTTTGTCTGAAGATTCACACCAGTAATGTGTTTTCTAAGGCACGTTTATAAAAGCCACTTAAATACTCTAAGTTAACTAAGGCCTAGTCCTGGTTTAGTCTAAGCCCTGTCTGTGAAACCAAGCCAATGTGTCTTTGCTGGACTTTTCAAAATGCCATGTATGGCATCTGCTGTACCAGTCTGAATGCTTTTATTGGAAGCTTTCATTGATGCTAGGCAGGGAAAGATTTTGTTCCATATTTTCCTGAGATTTGCAAACAGTTTTGTCATGTTAATCAAGAGTTATTAATCTAGAGCTTTTCATGGATGTTGGTCTATTTATTTAGCCTGGCAAGCCAGACCTACATCAAGATGTTAGGTCTGGGAACTCACAATTGGCATACCTCAATCCGAGGGGCGGGATAAACGGTTGTCTTTCAATATCCCTCTGCACGCAATAGGATAGCGCTACAACCAACCAGAGCAACGAACGGCTGTGGATGAGTGAGTCCCATGCGTTTCCCCACCAGCGGAGCTAGTTGATATATTAAACTTTTGCCGTATCCGGTCGTCAAAACTCCGAACAGATCTTCCTTTTTTGTGAAACAGCAAGTGACATTCTCTTAACTCCAAGTCCTCCAGAGTCGCGGCCAAAGACGATTCGAAAGACCGCTGTTCGCCAGCAGCATCTTGTTTGTTTTCAAGTAGCAGGGAAATCACGGCGCAGAACCGTCACAACTCTGCCGTCATTATGTTAAGCCCGCCCACCAACTCTATACATGATGTGATTGGCCTGACCAGAGTTTGGTTTTTCCACTTCGAAAGCCAACGGAGAGTTGCTAGACCACACTGGCTGCAAAATATTTTTTGCTGCCGCTAGGGTGCGTCTAGATTTCTAGGCTACTATTTGTTGCTTGTGCTATTTTTTTTTTTACCATTCCATTCACTTTTCTTCCGTTATCGTCTTTTTAGTCTTTTAAATCTGTGCCGTGCATACATTGTGACGTCTGAGTTTAATGACTTGTTACTTTTTAGTTTTTATTTGGAATTATTTGTCATTTAATTTGAATTACGTTTATTTTTTATTTTTTTTGTGTGTGTTTTGTCGTCTTTCTTGTCCTGTATTTTGGGCTGACGTATTTGTCTGATGTCAGAAGATGACGCTTTTGTAGACAAACTTCCCAACTTTGAGAGACGGGCAGACGTTCCAGCAGGTACGCTATGAAACCCTCCTGATTTAATGGATGGGATGGAGACCACTGATTCAACAATGTAACAAATGGTTACATTACCCAGTCAGTTGTCAGAGCATAGCTCATTCATGGTGATTTTTTTTTTTCCACCAGTGACTAAACTAGTAAATAAGATTAAAAATGAGTTGATTTTCACATAAAGAGTCTTTAAAGGAATTTACCAGGTCATTTGGGACTTAATGTCTATGGGCAGAATTGTTGGCTTGTTATCGATTACAGAAATACATTTATAATGGAAGCTTGGCATTAGAGCTGGCAGTACAGATAAGCAACTTTTAAAAATATGCTACTATCACAGCAAAAATGTAAGAATAACTATAACAATTGAATGGAGACTTGTTAGCAGACTAGTGTGATAAAAACTGCATACAGCCTTATCTGTGCAGTTATATTCAACTCGGGTCTGAGCAGCTAAAAAAAGTGAACATGGATGCTTTCGTTGGGAAATGGAACATGAGCTAAGTTGAACTCTTAGCAATATATTTGGTAACTAAAAAATTTATAATTCGTATTCTCAATTCTGATAGGATGAGCCATATTTGAAGCTGTTGAAAAATAATACATACAGTGAATTATTGTAAAATAAAACAATAATAAACACACATCTGTGACTGGATATTCTATATGAATTTTTTAATAATAATGTTGCTTAACAACTGCAAAATCCTACAGTTAGGTTATTGAACTATATACTTTGCAGAATAACTATTATGATTGTTATTAATAATAAATTGAACTGTCTTTTGTCATATGGCTGTTGCTGCTATTGTATAAAATGATGCATTTACTGTTTATTTCTTATAAACTTGTACATTATGTAGTGATCAGCAGCAGATTCTGTCCATAGACATTAGGTTATTAATACCCCCAGAATATTCCTTTAATTAAAGACTGGCATTTTTAGCACATATATATAAATATATATATATATATATTTTTTATTTTTATTTTTTTTTAAACACTATTTGCCACAGTATTTACTTTTACATCTATTTTGAATTCTTTCTGCCATATTTTGCTCATCACATCCATGAAAGATGACGTGTCTATTTAGCCCATCATGCATGTCAGAGACTGCTCTGTCTGTAACACCCCACACTGACATCAAGAACCAGGAACAGAAGAGTCTTTTAATCGCTGAGAAGCATCTGTCTGGCTGTAGACTCTTCAGAAAACTCAAAGAACACCACCATGCTGCTTGAACAGATGACACACACACACACACGCACACACACATCCTCTCAGTGTTTGAAGTGCGGTCTGGAATTTGGCCCAAGTGGCAGCAGTGCTGATCAGTATGCCTGCCTCCACATACATTTGAGTGGAGAGCTCTCAGATGTTGCACCTGGATAAAAGCATTTCTAACATCATCATGTTACAAAGGTCGAGCTTTACTGCCACATAAATTTAGTCTTCAGAGGTGAAATTCACATATTTAAATTTTATCTTCATTATCCTATGCTGCATTTGATTCAAATTCAAATGTGGGATATTCCTACTTGATATCTCTGACTATAAAGTGCCAGATGCTCAGAGGATGACATACATCATTTTCTTCGCAATTATTTTATTGTCAAAAATGAAGACTAATATGCAAGGGTGTGATTATCACCAGAGGATCATTTACTGTGTTTTATCTCTCTCTCCCAATTTCCTAAACAGTTTTTTTAAATCCTATAATGTAAGAACTACATTTAGAGTCATTAATGAGTCATTAATTCATTTTATTTGCTTAAAAGTAGATGTTAATCATTAACTGTGTTAATCATCTCCCTGGGTTGCAATATGCAAAAATCATCAATATAACAGTTCAAGATTACGCATTGAGATGCTCAGCATTATTGTACAACTCGCATCTTCTCATTGCTTAAGTGATCTTCACTTCATTCATAGTCCTGGTCCTGGTTTTGTCTAAAGTTCCATTACCACTCTCCAGCACAGTAGAAGAAGCCCTCATTTGCTTTTCCCACTTGTGTCACCCATTACCACCCCCTGTTGCCCATCATCCCTACTGCAGCTACCTCATCCAATTCACAAATCAGACATGAAGAAATAGGCCTGTATACATGATATACGTTCAACAAAACCCAAGCTGTAGCTTATTAGGTCCATATTGTGAAGATGTAACCAAAAGCACTTTTTAAATAGCTATTTTAAAAGAAATAGTTTAACCAAAAATGAAATTTACTCATGTTGTTCTAAACCCCTTCGCAATTAATTCTTCCACAGAACAAAAGTATACACTGAAATAACAAAAACAATATAAAAGCACCATAAACGTATAAGTTGATTTATGTTTGTATGAGGAACAGACTGAAATATAAGTCACGATTTACTGATAATCTTCCTCTCCAGCCAGGATCATTAAACTCAAGAATCAAATGAAGAACAATTCTTTAACGAAAAATTTCAGAAGACTTGGAATATAGTGCTATGATACTTTATTGTCAAGTTGCTTTAGACACCATCATCTTCTTAATGAATACACGTAAATGCAAGGGTGCTTTTTTGTCAATTTTAGAGAAAAAGTTACAGTAAATGGGTTTAAATTGTCAAAAGGGTGAGTGACTATTACAGAACATTTCATTTTGGATGATCTATTCCTTCAAAAGTTTAAAAATAAGCTGTTTAACATCATCCTTGAATCCAGAGGCTTTCGTTTCTAAGCAGCTCAAATCATCTCAAGCGTTCGTCTGTCCTGATATTATACGTAAACGAATCAGAATGTTAAAATATTTGATAGAATACCATTTTTGTACACTCTTTGAATCTCCCAGCTCTCAAAAAAATCAAAGTTTGCACATACATCCTTATTAATAACAACTATAAATCTGAAGCTAACAGCACCTTAAATCCGTAATTCGTCTTGCTGCCAATAAAATGACTGATACTTACACAAAGATTGAACTCTTTTTATTGTTTTCCCTTTTGTGAATGTCTCACACATCATATTCATCCCCATCTAAAGTGAATTGTGACCATCTTTGACCTTTGACCTGTGCCCCCGGCCCCCATCATTGTGCCGTATGATGGACCTGTGTGTGACTCACGCTACTGTCCTTCTCTCCCCTTCTCCTTCCCTGCCTCTCCTCACTCCCCCCGTCCTTATACCTCCTCCCCCTCCAACACAGAGACAGACCAGCCCTCCCTCGTGTGGTTTGACAGAGGCAAGTTTTATTTAACCTTTGAAGGTAAGTTGGGGTTTATATCTAAGGACGTAGCGCGTGCACACTCAAGTCTCATCTGACATCTGACTCCCCCCTTTCTCACGCATTCGTTCCTTCATCAAATCACCATGACATCTGCTTTGCTCTGTATATCTGCTTTGCCATTTAACTGTTCATCTTACAGTCACTGGCAGCTTTTCTGTTCCTTCACGACCATCATATTTCCTCCTGCGCCACTAATATGTCTTCTGGTTCTTGTGGCTCGTCTGCTTTGCTCTTTTCATTTCGACTTTGGTCTTGGATCATCATAACACATTGTTTCAGCTTCAGGTGCATGCCATTGAAGCTGAGTGTTATCTGTTTCAACTTCTCTTCCATTCTTTTTTCTTTTTATCTTATAAATACAAATTAATAGACTTGCATTCAAATTCAAGCATTCAAAAAAGACTAGAAACGGCTTCACGTAGAAAAGCATAAATTCTATTACATTCTGTTAAAAAAGAAATACTGAAAAACTGGTCAAAAATCAGCTATCAGCTTGTGATTGTGATTCATTGTTTACCAGTTCAAACCTCTGTGTAAACATACCGTGGTACAGTCATATTTAGACACTTTTGAACACTTAAGCCACACTGATAAATATATCAAACCATGTTTCATCTTGCTGAAAATGCTACTGTACCTTTTCTATTATTATTTGAAGCAGATAAAGCAAACTTTTCGACTTGGTTTGGTATTTTGTTTTATAATGCAAAGACAGATTTTTAAATGTGATATAAGTGTCCTTACATTAAGGATTGTTTTCTAATCACTGAAACTTAACGGCAATAATTAATACGTTAAATAATACAGATATACTTTATAGTTTTAATGCTACTACTTTATTTACCAATGTCTTAGCTGTTGACTTTCGATGATATAATTTAATGATATAAACATCCAAAATGACTTTTAGTTAATTGTCATGCTTGTCTTTATTTATTTTTTTTTATTTTTTTTAATTATTTATCTAGTTAACAGACGTGAATTTACGTTTTCTTGCCTGACGCTTAGTTGTTTCGCTTTTATTGCGAAAGAGCCACTCGTCGGCAATTTAGTTGTTTTTCTGCGATGTGTTTGCTATGCCCAAAGTAAGCTATCTGTCCTTTGAGAGTGCATTAGGTGAAATCCACAGTAATCTTCAGCATTGAAAATAAGCTCAAAACAAGAAAATAAACTTGAACACTTTTACTGGCAAGTCCTAACAATGTGATCAAGACAAATAAGCAGAAAATAGTGTTCATCTGGAGAAGGCATTGTGCTAGATTTTAGGTCTGGGTTCAAGCGCCTTGCTAAAATACAAATGAAGAAATTCGTTTTGCTGCTGATTGTATTGTTTGTCTATTTGTTTGTATTTCCATTTCTCTCATTCTTTGTCACCCATGTATTTGCCTCTTGTGATGTAGCTCAGTGACTGATCGAAATTATGTTTTTGTCTGTTAACACATTCTGACTCGGAGTCTGTGGTGTGTGTGTGCGTGTTTTTGTTCTCTCAGGCTGTTCTCGAGGGCCCAGTCCCCTCACCATGGGGGCCCAGGACACGCTGCCTGTGGCTGCAGCTTTCACAGAGACAGTCAGTGCCTACTTCAAAGGAGCTGACCTCAATAAGTATGACACGATATCTCAAAACAGATTCACATCTAGCTCTGTAGTTCTACTTTGTGTGTGAATAAAGAACAAAATGATTATTTATCCGTTTCTTCGTTGAGAAATGCACACCTAGAACATTTTAGTAAGAGATATTATTAAATGACATGAACATACAGCTAAGGCTGTGTCCGAAATCGCCCCCTATACCCTTAAATAGAGCGCTCTTTGAGGGAACAGCAATTTGTAGTGTTGTCTGAAACAATAGTGGACATTATCGAGTGCTCTTATTCAATCCCATAATGCACCGCAATAACAAATATACAACCAATGTACACTCAGTGGCTAGAGAATAACCATAATGCACTTTGAGGGTTGCGCCAAATGAATTCCCGCTGCATTTGAATTATCCATCCATTCATTTTCCAAACCACGGGTCAATGTTGCTACAGCATAAAAATATCATGCAGGTATAAATTCCTTTTTAATTGATTATTAAATTGTTTAATTATGGTTTGTGCATAGTTTCCATTACAGTTCAAAATAAATGTTTTCATTTCTACTGGAACAGACAGTTTGCAGGGGGGGGAGGGGGGCAAATATACATTACATTAAGCAAAAATAAACTATATTAAGTTTTAATACTTTAATCCTTGCTAAAGTTAAGAAGCTAGAGTCAGTTAAATAGTTAATTTTCCTTCCCCACATTTAAATAAATAAGTTAAATTTTATGACTTGTATATTAATTATTATTATTTTAATGGCTTTGCAATGTAAGCATCATAATAAATATGTACATGAATGTGATACGGCCGCAGCTGTTTTGGACACAGCCTTTCTTTGAAAGCACGTTTAAGTATTGGAACGTCATCTCTCTTCCTCGCTAATCTCTTCTGTTTATCTGTTTTTCTTTCTTATTCACTTTATTACAGCACATAAAATGTTTTATTGATCTCTCTGTTTCTAACACTGTTTCATACACCAGATCTCTACTTATGTACGTGTTTAATAATGTCGCTCTCTAAGGTGTGTGGTGAAGATCACCGGAGAGATGGTGTTGTCCTTCCCAGCAGGCATCACAAGGCATTTTGCAAATAACCCCTCGCCCGCTGTGCTAACCTTCAGCATAACCAACTACAGTCGTCTGGAACACGTCCTTCCTAACCCACAGTTACTGTGCTGGTAATAACATTGATCTAACATCACCTACAACAGAACCTTCACAGACCTTAAACCCCATCATACAGTATGTATTGATTAGTGATCATTACAAATGTCCTTATAAGTCACACAAGTTAAAGGATTAGTTCACTTCAGATTTAAAATGTCCTGATCATTTACTCACCACCACGTCACCCAAGATGTTCAATCGAAAAGAAATTAAGGTTTTTGAGGAATACATTCCAGGATTTTTCTCCATATAGTGGAATTCAATGGGGTACAACGGGTTGAAGGTCCAAATTGCAGTTTCAGTGCAGCTTCAAAGGGCTCTACACGATCCCAGCCGAGGATCTAGCGAAACGATCGTACCGACATTTATATACTTTTTAACCACAAATGCTCGTATTGCACTAGCTCTGTGATGCGCCACACATTACGTAATCAAGTTGAAAGGTAACATGCGACGTAGGCGGAAGTACAGACTTAGTGTTTACAAAGCGAACGTGCAAAGACTAAGTGAAACGCCCTTTACAAAAAAAATATGTAAATAAAAGGTAAAACAGCGATGTCGGACGATTTTGAAGTTGGAGGACAAAATGAGATGGAGTTTTTCGCCCTACGAAACAGGAACCGGAACACGCTTGACCTTTCAACGTGATAACGTAATGCGTGGCGCATCGCAGAGCTAGTACAAGACGAGCATTTGTGGTTAATAGTATATATATATATATATATATATGTATATTATTTTTTATTTTTAAACGACTGATCGTTTCGCTAGATAAGACACTTATTCCTTGGCTGGGATCGTGTAGAGCCCTTTGAAGCTGCAATGAAACTGCAATTTTAACCTTTAACCCGTTGCACCCCATTGTAGTCCACTATATGGAGAAAAATCCTAGAATGTTTTCATCAAAAACCTTAATTTCTTTTCGACTGAAGAAAGAAAGACATGAACATCTTGGATGACGCTGGGGTGACTAAATTTTCAGGAAATTTTTATTCTGAAGTGAACTAATCCTTTAAGCATCAGCCATGAAATGTATTATGAATTGTTGCTTATGGACTTTCATAATTAGTAATGGAAGGAGAGTTTGTAACTCATGGCAATATTTCAGTATAGTTAAGCGCATCTTCTCAGGGGGAGATCTCACTTCAGAATCATTCGTGAGCTGCCTACAGTCAGCTGAGGGTGACTCATGTACTGTATGACTAATCACATGTGATTCAACACATTTGGAGGGTAGTATATCATTCTCTGTTTTCTGTGGGGATGTGATCATTTACTGTTTTTGCAAAAAGCAGTTCTACCCCTCAAATGTTTGGGGTCTCTTATGCTGATCAAAAATACAGCAAAAATTGTAATATTGTGAAATTTGTCATTTATTCCTGTGATGGTAAAGCTGAATTTTCAGCCTCATTACTCCCGTCTTCAGTGTCACATGATCCTTCAGAAATCATTCTAATGAAATGATTTGGTGCTCAAGAAACATTTCAGTTACACTTTATTTAAAGATGATGTTGTTACAGTGTGGTTACACAAACACGTACTGAGTAATATCAATAAACTACATGTACTTATTATAGGGTTTGGTTTAGGGTTAGTTGTAAGTAAGAAACGATAATGGCTATTTGTTTATTTCAGTTGAGTATGATTTGAAGATTGAATGTACTTTCAAATTCCCTACAGTGACACCACACAGCCAAATCCAAACTCAAAGGAGTTCTGGGTGAATATGCCAAACCTGATGACCCATTTAAAGAAAGTGTCGGAGCAGAAACCACAGGCAACCTACTACAATGTAGACATGCTGAAATATCAGGTGAGAAGAACCGAACTTCAAAGAAGTATCGACGACCACAGACATAAGGGCATCTGTAGTCATATTCGGTTTTAGAAAATCTACAACAGGTATTTGCCCTATATCTTATCAATTAGTTTTGCTTTGGGACTCATATTTTACTTCGGACATCAAGTAGTTATTTCTAGAGGGCTTTATACAATACAGATTGTTTCAAAGCAGCTGCATGGCGATAAACATCAAAATAGCGATCAGTGATGCAAACGTCATCAAGTATAAGATAAGATTCTACAAATAAAAAATAAATAAAAAAAAACTGTAAAGTCATTATTCAGCTCAAGTCAGTGTTGATTCAGTTCAGTTTATCATATACGAGTAAACAAAAATGTCCTTAAAAACTAACTTAAATGAACAAAATCAACATTTGCTTTTATTGTTTTTTGTGATATTTGAGGATCATCTACCACTTGATTTCCCTCTGTGCATCAGGTGTTACCGAAGGGTCTACAGTCCACTCCTCTAAATCTAGCAGTGAGCTGGAGGTGTGAGCCCACCAGTACCGACCTGAGGATAGACTACAAATACAACGGTGGGGCCATGACCACTCCTGTCGCCCTCAACAATGTTCAGTTCCTCATCCCTGTGGACGGAGGCGTCAGCAAACTGCAGGCTGTGCTTCCTCCGGCTGCTTGGTGAGGGACTCTTCTAGAAATGAAATTAGTCTTCAAAACTCAAATCGTCATTGTGAAAATCAAGCATTATGATGGACCCTTTTCACAGACTGTGATGATGCGATTCCACGGTTATCAACATCACAAATCTAGTAAAGTTTCCAAAAAAGTATACATTTATAAATGTAACATTTATAATGTAATACTTGTTATAACGGTATACTTGTTGGCGTTATATTACCTTGGCAGTAAATGAGAAAAATGTGAATTGATGCTGCTGTGAGAGTGTTTCTAATAGAACGGCTGATGGAGTCACGGCAAATTTGAGATCTTTAATTGCTGTAATCAATCTCTCGATATTCTTTTATTCGTTTGGAAAGTTGTGGAAATGCTACAGATTTTTCTTTTTCTATTAGACTAAATGGAATACAAAAATGTAATTTGCTGTCTTCTCCCTACTACGGCGATTTCCACTTCTGAGAAATGTGAAAAGTGTGCATTGTACTTTAGTTATAGAGTTTGAAAAATTATACTCTGAATAGTTCTAGATTTGATGGAAGACATCGTTTGACAATTTTCTTTCTTTCGAGATAATATACTAATTTTATTGGTACCTTTATAGGAATGCGGAACAGCAGAGAATCTTATGGAAGATTCCTGATATTTCGCAGAAGTCTGAGAATGGAGGTGAGAATCATGATTAAATTTTGTTTATATATACACTGATATTCAAAAGTCTGTGGTCGGTAAGATTTAAATAAGTCCCTTATGCTCACGAAAGGCTTCATTTATTTGATCAAAAATACAGTAAAAACAGTAATATTGTGAAATATTTTTTTACAATTCATATGTTTTAAAATGCAATTTTCTGTGATGGCATAGCTGAATTTTCAGCATCCTTACTCCAGTGTACAGTGTCACATGATCCTTCAGAAATCATTAGTGAATCATTCAATCACATAGAATAATTTCATATTATTATCAATGTTGAAAACGGATGTGATGCTTAATACTTTTGTGGAAACCGGGATGCATGTTTTTTTTTCAGTATTTGATGAATAGAACAACATTTATTTGAATCATTTAGTAACATAAATGTTTTTACTGCCACCTTTTATCAATTTGATGCATCCTAGCTGAATAAAAGTATTCATTTCTGACCTCAAACCTTTTAACGATAGTATCTATGATAAATAATAATAAGTTGACTATTTCTTTTCTCATATGTTCAGGTGTCGGATCTCTGCTGGCCCGTTTCCAGCTAACAGAGGGTCCCAGTAAACCCGCCCCTGTGGCAGTGCAGTTCACCAGTGAGGGCAGCACTCTGTCAGGCTGTGACATCGAACTGGTTGGCCTTGGATATCGTTTTTCCCTTATCAAGAAGAGGTTTGCAGCAGGTGAGTTATGCGAGTGACGGCTGTTTTTGGGCCTAAGAATCTTCCAGAGAGTCAGAGTTCGGTTATTTTGGTTGAGATTATCAATGCATTGCGAAAATAAGTTACACTGCATGCATTTATTTAAAATGTTTATTCTTTTACCATAGGAAAATACATCGCAGACAACTAAACAGCATCTTTGATCAATGCAAGTCTGCATATTTTGGACCAATTCTGAATATTTAACACAGGACAGATCACAAGCCTGACCCCTACCTGACCTTATGGATAAACCTATGTAGATGTACAATACAGGTGGACCTCACACACTCCAGCAGTATTATATGAGTTGCATTGTAAATGTGGACCGTTTTAGGGTGTACTTCTTATATGTGTGAACTTTATTCACTTTGCAACATCTGTATTACTGCAGTTAAACAACCTGGGTTTGTTCGTAAGGTTTAGCCTCTATTTCTGTCCGATGTGTTATTGGCTGTGCCTACCTGAACCTGAATTCTCTGTATCCTTCTCTAAAAGTGATACTGCACATGTAATGTTTTTCTTTCTCTATGCATTCAGTTTGTCAAAAAGTATCATGTTTTTTGAACAAGGTAGCAAATTAGTACAGTAAACAACTGACTGTCTAAAAGAGGAATAAGACTCTGCCACAAGATGGCGCTATACCGTTGCATGTAGTAAGAGGTCTTGCTCAAGCGTTTTTAGTCATGAAAACGTATTCAGGAATATCTCATTTTAATTTAATCTCAGTGAAGTCAGGTTAATCGAAAAACAATAGATTTTTTTTTTTTTTTTCGAAACTCTTTATAGACAGCCACAGCTTTAAAACTCTCCTGCTTGCAATAGACACAAAAAAATGTTTTTCCTCAACAGAAAAGTCCTTTTAAATTGGTAATATATGACTTGAAGGCCGTTTGGTGTTTTTTTGTATTGTTAAATAGCCTTTCTGTTATTCCCAAGGGAACAGTGTTAGACATCAGAGTACATGACATCACTCTATTTTTATTTATTCATTATGTGTTGTATAAAAAAAGAAACAAGTTACACTGTATATGAATAGACTTTGAATGGTATCATAATTTAGGATCCTTGAAGTTTTTGACTTTTTGTTATCTGTGTAGTCGGGTAAGCTGTGTACAGTATAATGCTAAGGTATAATTTTTACATTTATTTCAGATATAAGTTTTTTAATTCAAGTGCAACAGAAAATTTACGCTATATAAATCTATATGGGTCGGGGTGACATTTAAAAGAGAAAATGAAACGGGATACTGTATCAACCTAGATGCGTCATGCTTAATGTTATTATAGTGTTATATATATTGCAGCACTATTAGTTCAACAATGAATTGTCAGCTTTTGGACATTGTAAATTCTTTTCTCATTCACGCAGATGTGTTTGTATTCAGCCTCTCCCCTCGGTGTCCTGAGCATGAGCCCCTGCGCTTGAGAACCTCTTTATTTTGCAAATGGTAACGGTCTCTGTGAGATGACAAGGTTCTTGAGTGGTTCAATGACCAAATTGTTTTTTTTCTTTTTTTTTCGTTTATACGTGTATCTCCAGAATTGTCCTTTAAGAGAAAATAAGCTGCATATTTTTTAAATGTTTAAACCTATGAATAAAGTGAAAAATATTGTTTCTTGTGAAAAAAAAATGAAAAGGACAAAAAAAAAAAATCTGTTACTGTTTAACTTCCCAGATGCTCTGATGTTCACTGTCAGGAACAAACATTTTGGTTACATCTTTTGAGTGTCTGATGTAGACGTTGTGATGGTTTGGAGAAGATTACTGGTGCTTTGTGATTCATAGGTTTCCATCCACATTTAATGTTAAGGATGAGCGGAGCGTCGCCGTCCGTTAACACTGCATTGCATATTTTCTGAGCACTGTAACTAAAGTTTTTTTTTTATTGCACTGAGTTTAGTCAAAGAACAACTAGGAGTCTCTCAGCTGAAAGAAAAAAAAAACCTATGAGTTCAATTCTGTGTAGTGCTTAACCAGTATGTCTACATGGTCCAAAGTGAAATGTCACTCAGATGTGCAAAAGAAGTGAGAAAACTAATTTCAGTTTGATGTAAGTGGAGCTGTGTGTGTGTGTGTGTGTGTGTGTGTGTGTAGGAGGGGGTGTGTGCGTGTCTGTCTGTGTGTGTGTGTGTGGGCGCTGTCTGGTAACTGTAAATCATCTCTTCCCAGAAACATGTGCAAGCTGTGTTTGTACAAAAAATGTTAACAAAGATCTGAAATTACTTTGCTCTTTCCAAAACAATAAAACATATAAGCCTGATAAATCGATGTATTGTATTATATTATAGGTGTGCGTGTGCGTGTGTGTGTTTGTGTTTGTGTGTGTGAGAGAATATATACATATATTTACACTATAACATTTTAAGTTCATTAAAATTAAAACAAATTTGAGTTGATACAATCAACATAAACTCAAAATATTGTTATCTGAACCACATAAATTATCTAAGTTGATTTGACAAAAGAAAAAATGTTGTGATAAATCATGTACAAAAACATTTTAAAGTGTATGTATATACATATATACACTGTAAAAGTTTGTTCATTGAAATAAAAAAAACATGTTGATACAATGAAGGAGATTGGTTTAATCAACCACATACATTTTCTAAGTTGATTTGACAAAAGAAAAAAAATGTGTGATAACAAATCATGTAAAAAGAATGTTATATATAAATTATGAACTAAGATTGTGTAATCTGTCTGATATGCTCATCTGTGTTATGTAATATATAATAATTGTTTCATTGCACTCACTTTGCTCTAAATTGGTTTACCAAACAAAACTTATGAAGGAGTCGGACAATAAAATATTTGTGAAATCATGCTGATTTTCAGATTCAGTGTTTAGAGGTTTAGGTGAAAAACATATTTGATGCATACTGTATGCACTAATGTTTATTGACAAAGTTTGCAAAATAAAATTTACAATTAAAACATTTTAATCGCCACAATTACTGCTTTGCACCTCAACACCCAATTTCATTGGTGTTGATATTCATCCTCTTTTCATGGTGCAATTAAAAGTACAAGTGTAGCAGTATGATCTAAGACAGCAGGCATAATCTATTGGCAAATTAAGTTGTTATTTGAATTCCTACCGACTGTACACTTTATAGAGAAGCGTTCATGTTCATCTGAACTCAACATGGAAGAAAAAAAAAACGGAGACAAATAGAAAACGCAAGTTCAGTCCTCAGCAGAGAAACGTGAGGTCGCTTTTCTTGCAGCCAAACTGACAACAAACATTATCCACATCCAGCTCTCGCCTGATCAGGTCCGATCCCAGACTCTCATTAACATCCTCAGAGCTGCTGAGATCTCCATTAAAAAACCCTGTGGAACGACAAAGGCAAAATACAAAGTTATGTTAAAAACATGTGCGACTTGTTTGTTTTTTTTTCAATATTTGTATGCAATGCAGGTCTCAAGTGATGTGATGATGGCATGGCAGGTAGAGGATCTTCTCAGACTCCACAGACAGGAGAGCATGTTTGCTGCACTGTGAAAATGACTAACTCCACATTTGTCAGTCTAATGGGAATGTAATATCACCAGACGTTGTTTATCTGTTGACTGCAGGAGACTTGATCTCACTGATACAATTAAAGTAGTGTTCTGTTAAATATCATCAGGATTGAAGGGCCAGAAAGAGGAACAGATGCTTAGATACTCATACAATCACAGTCATTGGCAATTAGCCAAAGTAAAGTTTTGTTTACGTATACCTTATAAAACAGTGTTTAAAAAAAAGATGTAAATGCCATATAAACAATAAAACAAAATATATAATACATGCATTCTAGTTTTGTCATTATATTCTCATTTATTATTCAATATTTTTCAGTATATTCCCTCTCGCTTTTGATAAAATACATTCTAGTTTGCATTTATTATACTTCTAAAACTATATATTTTTTTTTTTTTTTCAATATCTCCCCTCTTCCTTTGGAACTTATTTAATTATCTGGATAAATGTAGTACAATTAACAGAACTTCCACCGGATGCCAGAGCTGTCTCGTGCACATACAACAACAATAAACAACAATAACAAGTATTGTTTTAGAAAAATGCTAATCTTTTTTTGTATCTCTAATAATTGGATTCATTTGATTAAAATAGATAAATAACAACAATTATGTCTATCATAATCTATGGAAAGAGTTGTATTTAATATAAAGTAAGCACATTTGTTCTGAAGCCCAACACCGAAACCAGCATTTAAGAGGCATGTGATGATTCAGAATTAGCTTGAACCTTACGCCTCATAGCAAACTCACCTTCCATATCCTTCGGACTGAACCTCCTCCACCTGGAGCCTCCACACGTGTAGACGACAGCACGGATGAACTCTCGGCCACACAGCTTGACAGTCCTCACGTCAGCCTGGACGACGGACACGCTACACACAGCACACAGCAGCAGTACAGCAGGAGAATATAACATTCTCATTGTTGCTCCTCCTGTTCTGCCCTGACGTTTCCTTCTATCTCTCTAAGGTCCTCTCTATCTTCTGCCAACCTCTCTCAGGTCTAGCGAACGTCTGATTTCCTCATGAGACGTGACCCCAATTTATGCTGGCTCATGCTGGACCGATCCATCCTCTCCAAACCCCACCCAACACTTACTTGATCCCCTCAAGTCAAACAACTTTGATGGGAAAACAAAAGGCAGCAGGTATTTAGGTGCTTTACTGCCCCAATCTGGAATTAAATGACATCCTTAGGGACAAGCGGCTGTTGTCTTTTAACATCTCCAGTTTAATGGTCTCATTGCAGTGATAGTCTCCTTAATGAATGGATAATCTAGTCACTTAAAGACCAACGCTGCTCTCAGAGTAAAACAGATGTCCACTATCTATTGATGTGGCCATCAAATTCTGTTCCCTTAAACCTAGTTGGCATATGAGGAAAAAGTAGTGCAAATGAACAATATGGCTATAATCCGAGCAATTATGGTTTTATGGCTGATGTGCCCCATGAGATGAATAACATTATGTCTACTAAGAAAATGACTAAAGTCTGTGGAAAAAAAATCAATACAAGGAAACATATCAAAGGTCAAACTTGTTGTTACCAAGGTAATATATTTATTATATTATATTTGTTATATTATATATTATATTTGATGTGATATGATATGACAAAATGATAAGATATTTGCTTCACTGACTCTTGAATGTAATAACTTTGAATTTAATAATGCAAAATACGAGAGGGAAAAATGACATTTACTATGCTTCCTGGACTAATTAATAAGCAGTTTAGTTTCATTAATAGACATATTTATATGGCACATTAAGCTGATTAGGCAAGGCAAGTAATTATATTATATTATATTAAATGTCTGTTAAATATATTTTAATGCAATTAAGAAAGCATAGTAAATGTCACATATTTTTTGTAATTTCTTCCATTTTTTTCTTTATTAAATTGAACATATCACTAAAAGAGGCAGTGAAATAAATATATAATATAATATAATATAATATAATAATCAAAAAAATATTTATAGACATTTCCTTCCTTTAATACAAAAATTCATGTGGGAAAGTTTTTAAAATGTATAAATGACCATATGCCATATGGGTAAAAAAGTTCCATATACATTAGTAAATATCCATTTCCTGTCATAATGTCACAGCTGTTATTCTTAAAAGCTCTCCTATATAAGCTGAGTTGCATCTTTATAGCTAAATTGTTTGATTTGTACTAAAAAGACCAGATTAGATTTTTTTTTTAGATGTAAGAGAGGACAACAGTTCAGTAATGACAGTCATTTGTAAAAGTGTGATGTTGCACTCATGTCGTCGATAAGCTGTAAAATGTGGCGGGCAAGTGGTTATAAAACTGTCCATTCGCACAGAACGAACACTTACATTCTGTCTGTATTTCCCACACAAAATGTTTGTATACAAAATATATTGCATTTTTTTTTTAATAGCTTCAGAAGCAATGTTGTTATAGTACCTGCGTTGTTAACACAAGTTAACATATAACAACCAAAGGCTTAAAAATACACAAAATACATTTTCAAAATTAATCAAATCAATCAAAATTAAAAATAAATTCACTATACTGTAGTTTACCTTAAAGGGTTAGTTCACCCAAAAATGAAAATTAAGTCATTAATTACTCACCCCCATCCTGTACCAACCCCGTCAGACCTTCGTTCGTCTTCGGAACACAAATGAAGATATTTTTGATTAAATGTGACAGCTGGATCACTCCTCCATATGTTCCCTAAGGGAATGAATCCTGACGGCCCAGAAAGTCAATGAAGAAAATGTTTAAAGATTCCATGTCACAACAGTGGCTCAACTATAAGTTTATCAAGCGACGAGAATACTTTTTGTGCGGAAATAAAACAAAAATAACGACTTTATTCGACTATTCCTTTTCTTCCTTGTAGGCCTGAAACGAGACTTCAAGAGATTTCCACGACGCATGCGCGAGAATTGCGATCTCCTTCAACTACTTCAGTTAAGTTCTCGCGCGTACGTCGTGGAAATCTCTTGAAGTCTCGTTTCAGGCCTACAAGGAAGAAAAGGAATAGTCGAATAAAGTCGTTATTTTTGTTTTATTTCCTTGATAAACTTATAGTTGAGCCACTGTTGTGACATGGAATATTTAAACATTTTCTTCATTGACTTTCTGGGCCGTCAGGATTCATTCCCTTAGGGAGCCTATGGAGGAGTGATCCAGCTGTCACATTTAATCAAAAATATCTTCATTTGTGTTCCGAAGACGAACGAAGGTCTTACGGGGTTGGTACAGGATGGGGGTGAGTAATTAATGAATTAATTTTCATTTTTGGGTGAACTAACCCTTTAAAACATGACTTTTTGGAGGAATATATTTATTCCTACATGGATGCACAGTAAGGCACAAACAGGCATGTGTGCTGTAATCCCATTGTTATGTAAAATGGAGTCGCTCAGTCTGCCAGAGGATGTAGATTATGATGATGGAGAGGTAAAAACAAACAGCCTGATCCATCTATGAGCCTGTACCAGTCTTTCCTAATGCTCTTCAGTGTTGACTGGACAGTGTGGACTGAATTATATCCTCCAACGTCTCCACCTGCAGAAACACAAGAGACTTAAAGGATCTGGGCATTGCACTGAATGATTGAGTTCTTTGAGTTCTGTACGCCACATGGACATAAACAGATAAGGCATCACCTGTGTGCTACCTCCATCTATGAGGTTCTTCAGCTTGTACACGGTGACCTTCCCTTCACTGTCCCCCACCAGAACACAGTCTGTCTCAGAGGTGAACAGAAGAGCTGTCGGATTCACTCCTGGACAGGTCGCGCTCACAATTGTCGGGTCCAGACTGTAAGAAAATAAAAGGAGTGCATTGTAAACTACTGGACAGAAAAAAACTGAGCACTAAAATTTGAAGTTAAAATAAGTTGGGGAAAAAAAAACATTATTGAACATTATAAATGAACAGAACACAAGATCTTACCTGCTGATTCTCAGGTCCCAGATCTCCACCTTGCCCTCACTGACAGCTCCAAAGACAGTAGCACAGTGTGGGGACCACATGATATCAAACACAGCCTTCTGTCCAGAGGTGAAACAAAGCACGGGTCTCTGGAGGTCCTGCCTCCACAGTTGAATAGTCCAATCTGAGGAACAACTCAGGAAAACGTCTGGACAGAACGGCGACCATGTCACCTTATAGACGGGACCCTGAGGAAAGGAGCAGAGAGAATAGAAGAGAAAGAAAAGAACGTGCAAATGTTTAAAGGTGCATGAAAAAGGACTCCATATTGCAACCATATGACACTTTCAAAATTAGACAAACATTTCTACATACTTTGTGGGCTTTGTAAGTTTCCAAGAATTCTTCATTATATGAATAAGAGCACTTGTGAATATAACCGTCCTCTGTTCCAGCAAGGTAGATATTAGAATCCTGTAAGATAATGGCATTAAAGCTTACAACGAGTCTCTTCAGCAGCTTTTTGATATTATCATTATGTGAACATATAAGAGATGTAATACTGTAGGCCTCACATTAGAATGGAAATCAAAACACAGCCCTGGTGACAATCCTGAGGTCGCTGGGTTCCTTTGCTGGTGGTTTGTTTCCATGTTAGGCGTCTTTAGTGTCATCAGGTCTAACTCAAGACAAAATATAATTTATTCAACACATGGCTTAAACATACAGAAATGCATCTAGTTCTACTAAAACCAGCTCAACTCGTCAGTATTTTGCTATAGTCTCATATATCTCAATGATAAATATTTGTACATTAGGAAGGTGCAGTCACATTAGAGGAATTTCAGCAAAGTTTTGCAGGCAAATAATTATCTATTGGCCATTGTCAATAGAGTAGTGATATATGAAGCCCCGCTCACACAAGAGTCACTTTCTGTTGGTCAATGCTGTAAATTTATAAGAGCGAATCCTGCGGGGAACTCATATGAAACTCCCAATTGCATGGATTCCTGCTGAAATGGATTGGGCTGGATTTCACCTGTATAATTTCACCAAGCATGTGACGCCACCTTAATACAAAAATATATGCTTTGAATTTCATTGCATTTACAAAAGAAACTTTTTCTTGTTTTGCATTTGACAGAATAAAGAAAGTCATATAGATTTGGGACAACAAGGTGAGTTATAAGATTGTCTTTTTTTTTTTTTTTTTTTGCGGGGTGGACTATCCCTTCAAGTGTGCAAATGCTTTTTGGGGCCAGTGTTGTAACCCTAGACTATATCTTTGGTCTGTGGCTCTACACATATGTGTATCACATCTGTCTCACTTACCAACACATTCCAGGCATTTGTAGTGCACCCATTTGCAGATTCTTCCATCAGCTGACACAGAGATGAGTATTTCCCCTTTATCCTCTCCAGCCAGACCACTCTCATGATCAATCCATCTGAGCTGCCACACCGGACACGTGTGCATCTTGACGCAGTCACTGTGGCGAGATGACACAGGAGTAAAGTCAATCTAATATAAGAACATGCTTGTGTACATAATCCTGTCAACTCATTCAAATATAATTCAACACAGCATTATAAACACTAAAAAAAAAAAACTTAAAGGTTAGATCTGATCTTTGTAATATTTCCACAATAATTAATCTGGTAACAGTTTATTTTAAGGTGACGTACATTACTACATGTACTTACTATCGTAAAAACAGTAAATTATGCATAATTGCAAGAAACTAACCCTAAACCAAGCCCTAACCTAAACCATAACTCTATAGTAAGTACATGTACTGTAGTTAAATAATAATACTACTCAGTATGTATTTGAGTAAGTACAATTTAACTATTTCCCCCTTAAAATAAAGTGTAACTGTGTAAGTGTATTAATCTAATCAAAAATACATTACAATTATTTTAAATATTAAAATTATTGCGAACTGCATAGCAAAAGAATGCTCAATTATTAACGTGGCATGAAACATTCATAAAGAAGTATGATTTACCAGTCTAATATATGAATCTTCTGAATATGAGGAATTAATAGAATTTGACTAGATTTTAGATAAATTACCAGACGAATTACTGAGTTTGATTGGCTGTATGGCCTTTGACGTCAACAACAAAAGTGTTTTCTCCTCTATTAAACACTGATAAACTATTTATCTCGCTATTCTAACCATAAACATATAATTTAAGAATTTTTTGAGTCGCAAACCACTGATATTGAGAAACCTATTTTAAGTGTATGTTACAATCTGTAACTTCCTGCATGTAGCTGCTCAAGAGAAGAAATGCTCACAGCCCCACCTGCTGTCAATGATGGGCGTTTGTTCTGCAGCCTGGACATTATAAATGGCAATGGTGCCATCATACATGCCTACTGCCAGCAGATTGGCATTACAAGCTGAGAAATCCAGTGCAGTGACTCCACTCTCACAATGAAAGATTCGATCAGGCCACTGAAACAAATGAACGGACATATTTAAAGAATGTTCACAAAAACTCAAGATAATATGACATGCTAAGGAATACAAATACAGGAAAAGATTACAGTGGCTATAAACTATTTTTGGACTGTATGAACAGAGAGGGATCTGATAAATAAAATACTTACAAACACTGTTAAATTGGCTACCCAGAAAGCAACATAGTGTCGGCCCAGATCCGGCCCACATCCGGTACGCATTGAATCCACATGTACCAGATGTGGCCCGGATCTGGGCCGACACTATGTTGCTGTCTGGGTAAATCTGCTATTAATCTTTGTCCTAAAGTGTGCGTGAATGTGCAGAATACCGTGGGGTTCTTCAAAGACCAGCAGCACACAAGTCCAGATTTCTGATCTTTGAAATCAAGCTGTCCATATCCCACGGCAAGAAGATCCTGTAGGGAAACACATGTTGTTCAGTCAAGATTTTTAAAATAAATAAATAAAATCATTTGTGGATGAAACATGTTGGTAAAATGAATAGTACTGGGTTTTTCTTGTTCCAGGTCATACTGCTGACATTTTGCCCCATGGTGAGTTCACACTCAAAGGCCCAAAGATGCTCAAGGAATGGACTCAGGGAGTTTTTAGACCCCATTGCCTTCCGCACACAGTCTGGGTCTGTTCAACAAAGCAGTATACATATTCTAGCAAATGCCAAATGTAATTTAAATTAATATTTAAAAACAAAGGCATTAAAATACTACTGTTACATTTAACATGCAATTTTAGATGCTATACAAAAGACATCACCCTCTATTACAGGCAGTTGTCTGTACGCAGCAAGCTTGGGCTGGAAGATATTGGCCAGAATCACCCTTTCCATCACTGCAAGGTCCTGCTTGAATTTGTCTGACTGTAAGATCAGCTCATGATCTGGCTCTTCCTCCACCAGAAGCACACAGGCCATCTTTTCAAGTTGAGCGCTTGAGCCACTGACTACATTAAAAGCAAGGATGACTTTTTAACAATTTCCATAATGAAATGTGAAATAGCCTAATGACTTGTTTTAAAAAGTCAAAAAATAAAACAAACAGACAAAAGAAATTACCTTAAAAATTTTAAAAGTATTATTATTATTATAATTATTATATAAGTCAATAATCGATAAGGTGTTTAGCCCCTGCTAAGTGAATATGTATTTAATGTAGTCTGGATCAAATTATCTTGTTTGTGCTATATTTTGTAGTTTTCTTTGTTATCCTAACTATGCATGATTATATGATTATATACACACAAGCTGAGAATAATTACTCGAAATCGAATGTTTATTTATAAAAAATTAATTACCTGTACTGCTGATGCTGACCATAGACATACTCTGATCAGGACCCTTAGGGTTCAGGTCCAGGTTACTCATGGAGGATGAGTCTGGGACATCAGCCTTATTTCCATGATCAGACACCACTGTGTTTCCACTGACATCACTTTTATTGCAGAATGAATCATACATGTCCCAGATGGTGGACATGACAGCTGGATAGAGTGTTTGATGTGAGAAAACAAACAAACATTTGAATCACAATGAAGTGCCTTTTATTTTAAGGGCAGATTGTAAATGGTCTTTGTATTGACATCATACCTTTGTCTACCATTGTAATGCTATCACATTGGACCTCCTTCGTCTTTGGTGCACCATTGAATGTTTGCATTGAGCGCTCCACATATTTATCGTTGCCCTGTCTGTTTTTGCACAATTCTGTGTAAGCGTTGTTCCTTTCCCTTCAAAACGCAAGAAGAAAAAAATGGTTTAGCACCATGTAAAAAGTGACTGAGCATGTCTAGTCAAAATAAATGTGACGTAAATGAGAAATAGAAATGCCAAACGAGTCAAATGTCATCAACTGAGTAAACTCAATCTTAAAATGGAATTTGAATATTACTGGGAAAAAAATATCATAAATGTGACTCACTTGACTGCCTCAGCATCCTCTGAATCTTCTGACACGGACAATGAAGGAATGTCCAGCAGCCAGATAGTCTCTGTCTCAGTCAGGTAACAATCCACCACACTGTCCAATACGTCCTCCCTGACCTGCTCCTGCACCTCCTCTCTACGAGCCTGAACATCTGTATGAAGCAAGCACAGCAAAATATAGAGGAATATCACAATGTTATATTGGAACATTAATTCATCAGATTAATGAACGACATGAGTTAATGAGGAAACTTGGCTGATGAAAATATAAAATAAAAACAAAAACCTGAAAGACTGTTAGACGAGTCTTGTTTCACTAACAAGTCTTTAGTTTCATCAGTCGCTGATTCCAATGTCTGGCTTGTTCTGGATGCTGAAATGCTCCCAAAAAAAGACCTGACATGCCAGCAGAGATCACTCATTACTATAGCAACAACAAAAGTGATATTATATAATTATTTATGGTACAGATTTAAGTGCTGCAAAGAAGTAACATTTTGACATTTCTCCTCAATTACCTAGTAAACGGTCCAGTAATGCTTGCGTTGGTGCTCTGGAAGGCTACCGAGGGAAAGTCTGTCATGGTAGTCCATGATGACGTGTCATGTGCAGGAAATATTTTTCCTTGTTTAGGTTGTAAAACCCCAGGATCTGGATTATATAATGGGCGAGGAGCAACGTCCTGGCCATGTTCATCAAACACCTGGTGTAGTAAGTACAAAAATGAATAAGTTGTCTTTAGATATCTTTTTTTTTTTTCATATAGGGAATTATTTTTTTTTATATATATATATATATATATATATATATATATATATATATATATATATATATATATATATATATATATAATACCTGAACAGTGTGTTTTGGTGTTTGGGCCGAGCTCTTGTCTAGAACTTTACTGTCACCTCCCGAACTGAAGCTCTTCCCGCTGAGTGAATGGTTAATGGTTTTTGAAATGCTTTTATTCACACGAAATACTCCAGATAATACATTTAGTGTTTTGGAAGACCTGAAAGAAAGAGAAAACCTGCTTTAGCCTATCAGTAGCCTATGAAGAGAAAATGTAAGTATTCAAGTCAACATAATAAATATTATAGAACTGAGAAAATGTTGTTTAAAAATATTTTAGTTGTAGAATAGCACACCAAACTTTAGGACACTACTTATAAATTCATGTTGAAAACTCAAATGTGTAAATTATCGTATGTAACTTACTGGTAACATGCTGACCGGCAGGTCAAACTAACGTTACAATTTATAATGAAGTGTTTGAGTTGCTCTTTGAGCGTTTGTAATGTAACGTTAAGTTATACACTTACTTGGCGACTTTCAGAGCAGGTCTCTTCTGTTTGAATGTTGTGTTAGACATGTTTCACACTTTTAAAAGCAAGAAATAAAACATAAGCGGTTGGCTGGATGGCTTGAAGTTATATGCAGGACATCAAACCGGTCCTGAGGCTTCTTGTTTGAAATAACCATAGAAACAGACTCCTCCTATTAGTCCAACACAGTGTGCTTTTCGCCTTCCAATGCAGCAGGTGGCGCTGTGGCGCGCTAGTACTCTGTACGCCTTACAAGAAGAAAAAGGTCATCATTCTTTCTTATTTTTTATTTATGTGAACAATCATCAGTGTCCAATTAATGATCGCAGTTTGATCTTACAAGATTTTATAGATAACTCGCGGTAAGTGTGACATTTTTTGTCTGTTGTTCTGTGGTACAATGTGCCTGTTAGCTTCTAACCAGTTACACTGACAGCAGGAACATCAATGCAACTGTATCAGATTGTGAAGCTGGTTGTTTGAATTTAGTTGTTTGCTGGCAGATTCGCTTGAAATGTACAGAGAGACAGTGTTTATATTGACATGTTAAACTATTCGATGTCGTGTAGATCCCACCAATGAACAAAACTTAAAATATATCAACAGAGACCTCAGAGACCCACAGTAAAATATTTGGCACAAATGTTCAAAGTATACATTATATTACAGTCTGAAACTTGTCATAGCAACACATTTGGTTAGAAAATATTATAAAATAATATACATTTCTGCTAGCATGCCAAAACCACATAACACTATACTACTATATTTTTTAATAATTACAAAAAGGAAACCAAAATGTGTGTGTTTGTGCACTACATTTTTTATGAATCAGTAAAGCATAATTTTTTTTAACTAAGTCTCTGAAACTTCATAGAGTGTAAAAGAACTACACATTCCCTTTCCCTCTAGAGCTTTTTTGCAGTGTTCTGATGGTACATATTCTGTGTGGAATAATCGATTGCTCACTCTCAACCATACTTTTGTTCTTTCATTAAAAGTCTCACATAATTTGGGTTGTCAAAAATGGAGGTGTTCATGCATCACTGTCATCACAAGCTCCCAAGTCTTCTGTCCAGGACTCTCTTCAAAGCATCAAAGAAAAGCTACATCTACTGTACCATCCACACTTCTCCTTCAGTCTCTGCCATTTCCAAACCACTCATTCCACCAGCGCTTGTGTCTCGCCTCTTCCTGCCGTCCAACCTCCGGGAAGGTCAGGAGGGCGGAGACTTGACATGCCGTAGCCAGAGACTGATGCTGCAGACAGGACTTATCCATCCCTCCAACCCTGGTTGCTTCTATTACTTACCAGTTGCTCTGAGGTCCATGGAGAAGCTGGTTCGTCTCATCGATGAGGAGATGTGGGCAATCGGTGGGCAGAAAGTTGACATGCCAGCACTGTGCAGTGCTGAACTTTGGAAGAAGAGTGGCCGCTGGGAGCTAATGGGGAAAGAGATGTTCAGGCTACTGGATCGGCACAATGCGGAATACTGCCTCGGCCCGACTCATGAAGAAGCAGTCACAGAGCTTTTTGCTTCCCAGACCATGATATCCTACAAGAAGCTGCCACTTCTGCTGTACCAGGTATTAAAAGAATAGTTAGCCAAAAATTTAAATTCTGTCTCATTTACTCACCCTCATGTCATTCCAAACCCAGACCTTGGTTCATTTTAGAAATTCAAATTTAGACATTTTTAATGAAACCTGAGAGGTTTCTGTCCCTGCATTGAGAGTCCAGTAACTAAAGATATGCGATTGCTTTGCATTGCTTTTACTCCTAAACAATAATAGACACACATAAATAAAGCACTTCACACATATATGGTAAACACGGAAGCTCAGACGTGCATGTGCGATGCACAAAAACAAATGAGGTTCTCATGTACAAAGTTCCTTTGTAAAAGTACTACTATTTTCAGATATGTATAGCATGCTTGTGTCTTGCAGGTAACACGCAAGTTCCGTGATGAACAGAAGCCGAAATTTGGGCTCTTGCGTGGCCGGGAATTCTACATGAAAGACATGTATTCATTTGACATTAATGAAGAGGCGGCTCTTCATACGTACCACTCTGTGTGTCAAGCTTATGGACGGATATTTGACCGACTGGGCTTGAAGTGGGTGCAGGTACAGGCTGCCACCGGTAACATAGGAGGAACGCTTTCCCATGAGTTTCAGCTGCCAGCAGACATCGGTGAAGACCAGTTACTTGTTTGTGGGAACTGTGGCTTCTCTGCCAACATCGAAACCATAGACCCAGGCCAGACTGAGTGTTCACTGTGTCAAACAGGCACACTGACGGAATCCAAAGGCATTGAAGTGGGGCACACTTTTTACCTCGGCACAAAATATTCACAGGTGTTTAAGGCCCTGTTTGTTAATGCATCTAATGTGTCTGCAGTTGCAGAGATGGGCTGTTTTGGACTTGGTGTCACTCGAATACTTGCCGCTTCTATAGAGGTGATGTCATCTGAGGATGCTATTCACTGGCCAGGGTTGATCGCTCCTTATCAAGTGTGTGTCCTGCCACCTAAAAAGGGCAGTAAAGCACATGAAGTCACATCCATGGCTGATGAACTGGCTCAAAGCTTGGGAAACAGTCTACCCAACTTGAGAGGAGAGGTGGTACTGGATGATAGGATTCAGATGACCATTGGTAAACGACTGAAGGATGCTAAAATTCTCGGGTATCCATATGTGGTGGTGATAGGGCAAAAAGCTCTAGAGGATCTGCCCTTATTTGAGGTGATTTGTCAGCAGAGTGGAGAGACCATGTTTCTTAGTAAAGAAGGGCTAGTGGATCTTTTAAGTAGAGTTGAAACAATCTAATCTAACAATGGTTTATAGATTTTTTTTTGTTTATTTACATTTTACTGGTTAAGTGATGTTCAAGAGACTTCAAACATTGCTTGTGTCAGTAATGACTGTGTGTGACGTGAAAATGCCTGTGATTTGATAACAAGGACATTTTGGTAATAAAGCTGGCCTGTTTGTAATATTTTTGTCATTTTGGTCTTGATTTTATAGGACCGCCAAGATTAAAGTATAGCTTAATCTAATGTCATATTGTCATTTAACCCTCTGGGCCTCTACAGTTGGAGCTGACCGAAAAATGTTATAGTTTGAAATTGTAATATTTTTTGCTATATCAGAATGGGATGACACTTGGTGACTTTTGTCGCATTAGCTATGTGAACCCCAAAAAAATCATGGACATGATTCGGATATGTCAAAGGGTCGGGGAACAAATCACACAAATAACACATCAAAAATGACCGACATAGGAAATTAATGGAAAAATGCGAAAAAAAGAAAAGAAAAAAAAAACTCAAAAAAATAAAACTTAAAACATTTTTTGGTGGTACAAACTACAAATCAGCCATGATGCAAAAAAAAAAAAAAAACAGCAATGAAGGGGTTAATCTCCCAAACATTTTGAGTGCAAAATAGACACACACCCACACACAAAGAGAGAGAAATTAACTGGCAAGACTGCATCACAAAGCAGATTTTGAGATGTTAAATAAAATCAATAAATCCAAAAGAGACTCTCATTCTCTCTCTTACACATACACACAACCTCCAGGCCAATCACTGTATTTGTTTATAAAACATAAATTATAGGGAATCCAAAAGCATCTCTTTCTCTCTCTCTCTCTCTCTGTATATATATATATATATATATATATATATATATATATATATATATATATATATATATATATATTAGTATTTATATAAGGCGCTATAGGTGGTTACACGTTTTATTTTTCTATGCCCACAGATGGCACTGTTTTCACTTTAAAAAATAGATATTTTAAAGGCCTTCTATTCTATTTTAATCTGAAATATTGCATTTCATTTATTGAAAAATAATTGTAAAAAATATATTAATTTTATGAGAAAAATAGCTTATAAAGTTTTTATAAATATTGTGTAGCATCATAAAATGCCCTCACAATTCTAAATAATAAGACATATTGTTAAACACAAATATGTTACATTGATTTTCCTGAAAAAAAAAAAAAGAAGTTGTTACATTTCAAGACTTCGGTCTCCTTTGAGCACAAAGGAGCCAAGTGGGGAAGAAAACAATTCTCAAATGATTCCTATTGGTAGGTCATTTCTGATATTTACATTATTTTAGTAGTTTTCATTTTATTACTGTATATGGGAGAGTTTTGTAATTTTAACTCGCATACAAACGGAATCCGGACATGTTTTATCTGGTAAAGAGGCCAATTTTCCCTGCCTTTTCCGTAATGATGCAACATTAAAATATATTTTCAATTAAATATTTGATACAATATGATCAACGTATAACTTTTTTATTTACTCTCTTTATTACAAATATTTTTGATATCCTTGAAAGTAACTTGTTTATTTTGTATACACCTTTTTTCCCTCCATACCAGCTGGTGGCGGTAATGCGGTTATGTGTGTCAAGCAGCAGAGCACAGGAACAGCTGCTTATGCCGAGGCCATGTGGATCTTTGCTGCAGTTTATTCTCAGTTTTATCGCATTTTGGAGTTTTATATATAGCTCTTCGCGGCTACATTTTGAACACAGTAACGTATATAGATACATCCAGTACAGAGTAAGTGGATATATTACAAAATTAATTAAAAAAGATAAACGATGGCTGCCCCAGCGCAAGGCGAAGACAGCGACGATGGCATGGATGAGTTTATGGAGAAGTTCAAAGCACAAAAATATAAAAATGCGTTTAATGAAAGCAACTGGGAGGAGGTAAGGAAGAACTGTCACGTTATTAGTAAAAAAAAAAAAAATACCACACTGGCAACTGCATGTCACCTCTGCTGGACGCGAACAGATTATTGAAGATCAAGCAGTGTGCTGTAACATTGCATTTGGCTTAAGTAGCTTGTTATGAATAAATTCGCGTTTTATATATTGCAGGAGTTTAATAAGGTGCCCATGTTCATGAAGACAGCCCCGGAAAACATAGACCCCGAGAAAAACCCCGATCTCGCCTGCATTCAGTCTATAATCCATGATGATGACAGAACACCTGAAGGTGTGCGGCTCTTTATTTTGCTATGGTTATGATTCTTTGTGTAAGCAAAGTAAGTTACCTCCTATAAATGTCAATTGAATACATTTTAATTTAACTTTTTTTTTTCCTCAGAGCAAGCCAGAGGTTTGAAGGATGAGGGGAATGATTACTTTAAGGAGAAGAATTATAAGAAATCTGTAGTGTCTTACACAGAAGGATTGAAAAAGAACTGTATGGATCTTGAACTCAATGCAATTCTATACACCAACCGTGCAGCTGCACATTTCTATTTAGGTACATTCAGTATTCCTTGTAAATGTAAATGTGCCAGAATAGTTTAGTTTTTTTTCCTCTTTGATTTATACAATAAACTATTTCCTCCAGGAAATATGCGGTCAGCTTTAAATGATGCCACAGCTGCAAAGACACTCAAGCCAGACCACATTAAAGCCATAATAAGAGGTACGGTTTGTCTGTAGTTCTTTATCTCACAAAGCAAACCAAAATAAACTTAAACAAAAAAAACACAAAGCAAACTAAAAAACTAAACTCTTTTAAAATTGCATTATTTTGTGTATAGAAAAATATAATATGTATATTTGTGTAATTTTATGTATGATTTTAGGAGCCCAGTGCTCAATGGAGTTGCGTAATTACACTGGAGTATTGCAGTGGTGTGATGAAGGTCTCAAACTGCTTCCCACCGACAAGAAACTACTGGAGCTGAGAGCCACAGCAGATAAACTGAAGGTAGAAATGCCTGACACGACATGAAGATATATTTATGGTGACCCATTCTGGATTTAGAGCATTTGGTTTAAGGATTTACATATCAAATTTAGCGTGATGTGTAATTCATATATTTTTCTATGAAATTTTGTTGATGTCAGAATTTTTTATGCATATTATTATTATTATTATTATTATTATGAGTGATGATGGCAAATAATGAGTTGATTAATGTTTGATAAAAATATTAATATATTAATATTAAAGGTGCTGTATCTAAGTTTTTGACAGTACTTAAGCGTAAAAATACCATAATATGTTATTAGCAGATATTTAGAAAACATGCTGAGTTCACATACTCATTTCTCTGGGGAAAAAAAATGCTACAGCCAGTTATTTTACTTTGAAATGTGCGTTCCATGTCGGAATGTCTGTTTTTGTTATGGTCTGTGCGATATCCCCATTTGCCATTTTACCCAATAGTATTTCGCCACCCCAGGTTGCCAGTTGGCGGAAAACACAGCAGATTGCAGCCATGGAAGCTAGCAAACAAACTGTGTCTGAGATCACAGATTCTACCCTACCTAAAAAGCCTCCGCACTATGGATGCAAATTATCGATTAATTCATTAATCATTAATTGATTGACCTTATCGATTGATTAACGATTAACTGAAAAGCGGCTATTTTCCTCAGAATGTACATTTCTCATGGTATCAATAGTGTCTTTAACATAAAAAGCAAAATATTGCTTATGTACTGAAAAAAAATGCATGTTATATTGCATAAATTATGTTTTATTGTAACAGTTGGGATACGGTACAGAATGGCATTTATGTAGTTTAACAAAATAAATTATGCACAGAAAATTTAAATACATCAAAAATAATTGTGCACTGGCTCACCTGTTGCAAACATTAAGCAACATAAAATAAATGTTAAATAAAAATCTATATGGGTAGGCTTAGCCTAAACTATATTAAGTCTACGTATAATCATCTATCTGGTGAACTACTTGTATGAAAAACTTGAAACATTAGCAGCAGCACTTATAATCCCCCTTGGTCTGGGAAAGGTAACAGTAAGATTACTAGACCTGGAAACTTCAATTATAGAACTGAAGGGATGTCAATTTTCACAAATTCCCATGATCGATCATCATTTAAATTAACAATCAATTATGCGTCTGCTGCAGTGGCATATGGCCAACAGCATGACAGGGTTTGCAAATGCTGCTCAAAACGCTATGTTCCTTACCAAATGAATGAGAATGGTTTTTCATCATCATCATCATCAAAACTTTTATAACAGACTCAAGGTCCAAATCATACCCACAACAATACATGAGTACAATACAATACATTTATTTTAATCTAAATAAAGGGCTAGTAGGATTGTAAAATGTTTCGATGTGATTGATAATTAATTTAAATATAACAACTAATACAACGTGTCACCAACGCCTGCTGCAAACGTGTCACCAACGCCGCTTCAGATGCGTGCTTGTCAGTATGTGTTGTGGACGTGCACTGAAATCGGCTACTAAACCCAATGAATTCACAGCGATTTAATAAATTAGTGTTCTGATGTTATCTAATATGACAGTCCCAAATTAATCATCGTTATTATTAGTCGTGCATTGCTGCTTGAGCGGCCCGCGCTGAATGAATAACCGTTGAGCTCTTTGCTAGCTCGTTATTTAACTCAAAGAAATGCAACCTATGTGAGATTAGTCAGATATATACAAAATAAACATAATATTACAAATTATAACTTCACAAAATGACGTGAATGCACAAGTGAACTTGAACTAAGTTTCGTGCCATTCAGAATGACTCATGTTGTGCACGCGCTCTTATTGGAACAACGCGACACGGCAACTAAACCCAAATAATTCACAATGTTTTATTACAATATTGTTCTCTTTATAATGTAATATGACAGTCCCAATAGTCATTATTAGTCGTGCATTGCCGTTTGAGCAGCGCGCGCTGAAGATCACGCTTCAATTCTTAACCAAATGCATCCAATATGAGATGAATCAGATATAGAAAGGCGCACACATAATAAACTATTACAACTTACATTTGCACAAAACAAAAGGCTGCGAATAAACACGCAAACTTATAGTCATGATGAAGGTGTAAAATAGTCCCAAACATAACTCCGGCGTGCTCGCTTACATGTTTCGCGGTTGAGCAGCACACACGCGCATGAATCTGCTTAATCGATGATCGATAAGTTTGATCGATTAATGTATTATCGACAATTAATCGGTCTTCGATTAATCGTTTACATCCTTACTCCGCACCAATCTTAACTCTTTAGGCGCCAGAGGTTTTTTCCTAAAATGTTCGATTTTGACATCTTAATTTCAAAAGGCTATATCTTAAAAGTGATAAAAGATAAGAGACTTTCTGTAAATTAGAGAAATATTAAGGATGACCCAAAGTTTATGTAGGGATTACATTTTCCCATCTAATTTGCATATTATGATGTCATATGGTGGCGGCAATCTTGGATTATAGAATTGTCATGAAAAGTCACATGTTTAAATGATAAAATGCAGCACTTCTTTCCCCCCAAAATGTCCCTCACCTTCTGTATGCTATATTGCACAATACTGAATGCTCAGGTAAATAGTAAGTAGTAAACAAACTGTGTAAATCATTACTAATAAATGGTAGAAACAAACCGGATTCATGTAGCGGTTGGCCTTTTGCTGTAGAGATTTTCCATTTACTACATACAGTAGCCACTCTGACTCCATGTATGGGGCACATATGTATTATTCATATGACACACAAACACAAGTAGACAAGACCTGTTCTGTTCAAAAGCTCACTCGCCACGGCAAGGCACAGATTATGAGTGAGATAATACGAGCAGTGCAGCCAGATCTGCCTCGCGCACGCACCGTGTGTGCACAGCTCGGACTACTGTCATTGTCATTGTGACTCCCCACCCTGCCTCCAAGTTGCCCACTAACTGTCCTATGAATACTCCGACCTCGTCTACAACCCTCCCCAATATTTAGAATTTGGGCTGCAGTACCCATTTCAACTGCTAGCTGTCAATCTCACATACTGCACCTTTAAATTCCACAGTCATTACAATTAAACACTTCACTTTTTTTTAATTTCTAATTGCACATTACCATCTTATTTATAGCTTATTTATCTCTTGCTACCAAACTGTTACATTTTTGTTTATAATGTGCTCATTTGTTTCTATCTCTCTTTCTCCTCTCGTTGTCTCCTGTACGCGAAGGTAAATTATGGACATTTTATATTCTGCAAATAAATTGTAATGTACAAATTAGAACTGCACAATTCTGGATAATTTTAGAATCACAATTTTTTGTGCTCTATTAAACAAAATAACGTTATTTGCTAGAGGTTCTGACAAAAATGTTAATTGCTGCAGTCTATTTAAATAAAATCATTAATTTTAATATTTAAAAAAAAAATTGGTTTGAATGAATGATTCAATGACTCACTTTTATAGACTTCACCTGTTTCATTACTGGATAAATCAGCGTTTTTGAAAGAATGTCTTGAATGAATGATTCAATGACAAATGCATTTTTAACAGTCACTTGTCGCCATCTACTGGTGTACTAATGTTATTAATACAATCTTTATTCAAAGCTTAAGTCCGTAACTTTTTTTTATGTTCAAAATTTACAAAAAACATATAATGAATGAGTACATCATGAATCCATTTTCCAAACCGTGTTTTTTTCTTATTGAGTATTTATATTCGGACTGTTTTAGACCTGTCGGGTACCGCTAGCTGCGGAATAGCCTAGTACCTGCGTAACTCGTAATAGACATAAACAGAGAGAAGTAGCTCCGGCTACATTGTTCTTCCACAATACTCATGCAGTTCTGTTTATTAACTGCTAAAGCGCCAAAAGTTACTTACTGCAGCGTTAAAGCGTCAAATGTGATTTTGATCACTACTGTAGTGAACTCTGTATCAGTGTTTATATTCAAAACTTTTACCAAACTTTTATCCCAGTACTTCTATGATAGTTTGAATTATTGAAACAGAAATAACGATACAGTGTGGTTGAAAAGACAGTTTGTGAAGCTGTTTTATACCTACACAAATACCGAGAATATCTAAATCGACTGCAGGCGGTAGATCCTTTTCCTATTTAGCACCAAAACTTTGGAACAGTCTTCCTACCATTGTCCGGGAAGCAGACACACTCTGTCAGTTCAAAGCTAGACTAAAAACACATATCTTTGACCTAGCATACACATAACACATTATAGACTTTTATAAATTCAATGTTAGGCTGCATAGATTAGGTCAGCTGGAACTGGGAACACTTCCCTTAAATCTTGATGTACTCGCTACATCATAAGAAGAATGGCATCTACGCTAATATTAGTGTCTTTGTTTATCCCGAGGTTTTCCCGCAGCCTAACGGATCTAGGCTGTATCCAGATCTGACGAAGGAGATCCGCCTGGACCCGATGACAATGCAGTGCTGAAGTGTCCACTATCCTCTCCCTATGGAGGATCCCTTTCCCACTCTACAGATGAAGCGTTGTGAATTCCGGCTCGCGTACCCCGAAGTGATAAAATAAAACAAAATTCTGTATCAAAATTTATAGGCAAGAAAAGTAGTTTGTTTAGGCTGGGTTGTATGAATTACAAACCTGCGCACATATTTTAAAAAGCACATAACTATAGAATCAATTCTGAATGAGCATGTGATTGCTGTCAGCGTTAATCTCAGGTTCGCGTTTAAAGTCTGATCATTTCGACGGAGGTGAATCAATCAAAGTTAACTTTAGCTGGAAGTAACATTATTCAAGAACCGCTATAACGCCAAAACAATCTGTTACCTTAAATTATATGTTTATCTCTGTAAAGCTGCTTTGAAACAATCCATTGTTAAAAGCGCTATATAAATGAAGATGACTTGACATGACAACTGCTCTTTCTTAGCGCCGACACAGATCTGAATGTTCCGTTGGATTCGTACTTGTCAATCTTTTAAAGATTAATCATGCAACTCTTGTATAAATGTTTTTTTTTTTTTTTTTTTTTTTTAGAGAGAAGCTGACAAAGATGCCAGAAAGGCAAAGGTTAAAGCAAAAAAGGAGCTGAATGAGAAGAAAGCATTGTTAGCTGCCATTAAGGTACTGCAGATACTAAGTTTAGTCATACAAAAAAAAATCTTAAACTGAATTATGAAAAGGTGAAATATTCAATTACAGTTTTTACTTAGGAGCGTGGCATCAAACTTCTGAAGACCGAGCTGTTTCGACATAGGGGTTCGGACAGTGAGGATGAGGATGGCCATGGAGGAGCATCTAGAGCTCTGGCTGATCTGGAGCTTGATGGGATGGGCTCTCAGGAGGCCACAGGAGCTTGTGTTTTTATGGATGAGCAGGAAGTCCTCCACTGGCCAGTGCTGTTCCTCTACCCTGAACACAGCCAGACGGACTTCATATCTGCCTTCTGCGAGAACTCCAGGTTTGTTCAAATCTCAAAAAGACATTCAATTTGTATCCTTGCTGAGAAAGGGAGGGCTGGACAGGGAAATGATTTATTCTTTAAATATATTAGATTTTTGTGTTTTAGCTTCATGGACCATTTGGCAGTTATGTTTGGTGAAGAGCTTCCTCCTTGGGATAAAGAAAGAAAATATCAGCCGCAAAATCTACAGGTCGGTACCAAAGTTCTTTAAACACCACTTTTTGATCCATCATTGTTCTCTTTTGCTTGAGAAATGTTAATTAGATGCAGTACCACAAAGATTTTTTTTTTAACTTTGATCATATCCATCTGTAACCTCACAATCATGTTTTTGTTTCAGCTTTTCTTTGAGGATCCTGAAAAAGGACATCTTTATCAAGTTGATCTTGAAAAGTCACTTCTTAACGTTCTTCAGCACCAAAGGTATTTCAGAGGAATTTCTTCTAAGTAGTTTTATCTCTGCTTGAATTGGTCTTTGATGTTTTTTCTCTCTGTTTTGTTCTTTCCAGGTGCTTTTTGAAGGCAGGATCGCCTAGTTTCATTGTGTTGGTTTCAGGCTCTCCGTTTTCTAAGCAGTTTTTATCAGGAAAAAAGGTCAAGAGATCGAAATGATTGAAATGTTCTGTTTGGACCTTGAAAGACTTTAAACGCCTTGGTCATAAATCTCAACCTCCTGCTACTAAGGACATTTCTACTCACCACACCCCTTTAGAAAACTCTGGAGATGGAGGCAAAAATGTTAACAGTGATGGCAATGATTCACTTTAAAAGCAATAAAAGCATTTTTTTTTTTATCTGCATCTTGTATGGTATGGTATTAGACTGTTGAATAAGATTAAGAAGACTCAGTTATTTCAGATTTTTCTTTACATCATAATTTTCATCAGTTTTTAATACAGATAGAAAACATGACAATGCAGATCATTTTTTATATATTTTAGTATTTAACTCTGCATTTTTAATATTGAACATAAAAAGAGAAACATAAAAGCTGTTAAAAGTATAGCCCACCCAAAAGTGAAAATTCATTTACCCTCCAAACAGGAATGACTTTATATTTTCTGTGGAACACACTATATTTTGATGAAAGTTAGGAAACAACACTGGAGCCCATTGACTTTCATTGAAAAACACTGAGACATTTTTCTTTCATTAGAAAGAAAGTTATACGGTTTTAGAACATTATAAGGGGTGAGTAAATGATGACAGAACTTTAATTTAGTGTGAAGTATTGCTTTAAAACAGTTTATGGGATGATAAAATAAATTAGAATTAAAGATGTTTGAGCCTTTTAGACAACATTATCATTAACTCATTTAGTTTCTACTATATAATCCAAACCTCATTTACTGAGGATCAAAATTAATTTGTGATGAAACTGAGCTGCCATACAGTTCCATTAAACCAGTTGTCACATATTCCGTATGGAATCACTCAATGTTGTGGAAAAAGTATGGAATCTCCTTGGCCAATGCAGATTTGCGATTCATCACTGGATATCTCTTTTATTCAATCATTGATTGATTGATTGATTATATTTTATTTCATTCATGGATATTTCCATTAACTTACTTCATCATTCTCATTTATGTAACTTATAAAACCATGATGAAAAGGAGGCAGGATGAAGAATATCTTATATTTCCTGCCCCCTCCACAAAAGGATGAAAATAAAAAATAAACTCAACATATCAAAAAGACTCAACATATCAAGTCCCCGTCAATACATGATGATAACTAATGAAACAAACCAGAAACCAAAACATCAACCTGAGACAGATTTCCAAAGCAAAAGCAAACCATGATCACAACCATCATTATCATCATCAACTTCTATAAATGTTCATACAAATCCATTGTTTTCTCTTTAAATCTCTTTTTAAACTGAAATATATTTTTACATTGCTTTAGTTCATTTTGCAGAGAATTCCAAACTTTCACTCCCACCACTGAAGTACACATTTGTTTGGCTGTTGTCCTAGCAGTTTGATACCTAAAATGTCCCTTTCTTCTTCCTTCATTTTCTATATGGATAAACAAGCATTGAAGGTTTGTGGGCAATACTCTATCTTTTGCTTTAAACATAACAATAAGTGTTCGTAATTCGACCAAATCTTTAAATTTTAACAATTTAGACCCAAAAAATAAGGCATTTGTATGCTCTCTATAATCTGTTTTAAATATGATTCGCACGACTCTCTTTTGTAATAGAAAGAGTGACCTTGTATTGCTTTGGTATGTGTTTCCCCACACCTCCACACAGTAGCTGATGTAGGGCAACACCAATGCGCAATACAAGGTTCACAATGCCTTATAATCTAACACATGTTTTACCTTATTCAATACAAAAATACTCGATAATAGATATTTTTTTTGTATGTGTGCGATATGTGGTTTCCAAGTCAATCCTTCATCTAATATCACACCTAAAAACCTGATTTCCCTAACTTTCATTATTTTTGTTCCTGCTATTGATAGTACAATACTTTCATCTTTTTTTCTATTACCAAAAATCATCAACTTTGTTTTCTTTAAGTTTAATGACAACCTATTAATATCAAACCATTCCTTCACTTTAACCATTTCTTGTTCCATACTAGTTACCAATTCATTTAAATCATTTCCTGAGTGGTAAATATTTGTGTCATCTGCGAAGAGAACAAAATTCAATAACTTCGATACCTCACAGATATCATTAATATAAAGTATAAATAATTTCGGTCCTAAAACTGAACCTTGCGGTATACCACATTGAATCGGCATATTATTGGATTTGTTATTGTTATACTGAACATACTGTTGTCTTTTATTCAAATAACTACTTAACCAATCCAACACTATTCCTCTCACACCATATGATTGTAGCTTTGATAACAAGATTGAATGATCAACTGTATCAAATGCTTTCTTTAAATCGATAAACAAACCTATTGTATATTTCTTGTTGTCAGTTGCATTAACTATGTCCTCAACTATGTTCATGATCGCAGAAGCTGTAGATCTACCTGAACGAAATCCATACTGACTCTCATCTAACAACTGTTTTTTTTCAATAAATTCATCTAGTTTTTGCACAAATATTTTTTCAAGGACTTTAGAAAATTGAGACAATAACGAAATTGGTCTATAATTTGTGAACATATGCTTATCACCATCTTTGTATAGTGGGACCACCTTTGCTACCTTCATCCTATTAGGAAAGATCCCTGTCTGAAATGAAAGATTAAATATGTAACTTAAAGGTTTAACAATACAATCAATGGTTTTTTTCACAATTATCATTTCTAATCCATCCATATCTGTAGATGTCTTATATTTTAATGCATTTACAATAGATATAATTTTATTTTCACTAACATCTCCAAGAAACATTGATTGGAGTACTCTACTCCCCTTTATCCCTCCATTCTGTGACCCTAAGTTATGTTTTTCAATATTCTCTGCTAGCTTGGGTCCCACATTTACAAAAAAAGAATTAAATTCGTTTACTACTTCGTTTAAGTTTTCAATTTTCTTATTATCCTCGTTTTTAAAATGGTGTGGTGTACTGTCCTGACCTGATGTACCTTTCCCAATCAATTTATTCAACACATTCCATGTTCCTTTAATATCAGTTTTGTTTTTTTCTAATAAACTACCAAAATAATATTTTTTCGCTTGTCTCATTATTGTTGTTAATTTATTTTTATACAACTTATACTTCATTTCTGCTTCTTTTGACCTAAATTTAATAAAGTCTCTATAAAGTTTAGTCTTCTTCTTGCATGCATTCTGTAATCCCCTTGTAATCCAAGGGTTTTTACTAAAGCTATCCTTATATCTATATTGCACATATGGACAATACTTTTCATATAATGTAAGATATTTATCTAGAAAAGCTTCATATGCTGCATTTACTTCCCCAACATACACCTCTTTCCAGTCTTGCTCACTCAAATCATTTCTAAATCTACAAATTGCTTCATCTGTCCTTTTTCTAACATATTTAGTCCTACTGCCAGCTTCCTTCTCATTAAGTATTTGACAATCCAAGACACAAAAAACAGGTAAATGGTCGCTTATATCGTTGATCATCAAACCACTCTTGATTTTACTTTCTAAAACATTTGTGAAGATATGGTCGATCAATGTCGAACATGTTGTTGTTATCCGAGTTGGCTCGGTGATCAATGGAAACAACCCTCTACTGGGTAGCATCTCCAAATAATCGCTAGATGCAGCTTGTCTATTCACACTCAACAGATCGATGTTTGTATCCCCACACAAAATATAACTTTTCTTTTCATTCAACTGACATAACACCTTTTCTAGCTGTTCATTGAAAGTTTCAATTTTTGACCCAGGTATTCTGTAAATGCATGTAACAACAACATTCCTCTTCTTTTCCATATCAATCTCCACTGTAATACATTCAAATAAATCATTAATGGCTGTCGTCATACATTCTATAATTCTGCATTTCAAATCAGTGGTCACAAATAAGGCAACACCGCCTCCCCTCTTATCTCTTCTATTGCAATGATACAATTCATAACCTTCCATAAAGAAATCTACACCTCGACCTTCATTAACCCAGGTTTCTGACAGCGCTATGACGGAAAATTTATATTTTAAAGACCTTAAGTATTCCTGGATCTTGGTAAAGTTTGCATTCAAACTCCTACAATTAAAATGTATTACTGAAAATTTACTGTCCAGGCTAACTGTATCATTGAACTTTTCTTCTGTATAATAATCACACATGGAACTAATTGTGTTAAAGCAGTGATTTTCTGGGTCAAGATTGCATTCAAAATCATACAACTTATAGTCTATATGCTTAGCTCTTAACAATGTGTAGCCCCTTGTAGGCCCAGAAAAATCAGTCTCTGTCATCATTTTCTATAAACAGACAGATAAACAAATAATAATACCCTACAAATGTTGTTTTTACAACTGCTATGTTTAACCGACAAGTGCCATCATATGGAGATCAAAATAAATAATATAGTCCACAATAAGTCCAAAAAATAAAATTCACTGCGGTAGGAAGTCCCAATAGCAACGAATGATATACAGTCATAATCAAAGTAGAAAAGTGTTTCCTACCTTGTTCCCATAGGTGCACCAAACTCCCTTCAAAACAAATTAAACATCGACCAAGGATGGAAGCTTTTCGAACGCCCCTTAAAAAAAGTAAAAAATGATGTATATATCCGGACAATAACGTAACTAATCCTTTGGTCTTCAACTGGCCAAAAATTCCTATATTCCCAAGAAGAAAAACACATATCTTTAACCTAGCATACACATCATTCAAAGTCCACTATTGCTTTTCTTTAGCATGTAACCTAGTTTTCCTTTTATAACCTTCCCATTTAGTTTATACTTGCACCACATTTTAGATACAGCTGACTGGGAACAACCAACTTCTTTGGCCACATTCTGTGTTGAAATTCCTTATTGGGGTTTTATAAGCCTTTCCATTGTTTATTAGGGCCATGTTTCCAACAGCTTGTTGTATAGCCTAAGCACTCTGATTAATTAGCATTTTTAGTCAAGTCATCTTCATTTATATAGTGCTTTTAACCATGTAGATTGTTCCAAAACGGCTTTACAGTGAGAATAGGTAAATAATAAATTAAAGTAACAGATTGTTTTGGCTTTATGGCAGCTTTAGAATAAAGTTATTTTCTAGTTAAAGTTAGTTTTTAATTGATTCTCTTCTGTCGCAACAATCATTAGTTATTAACTTAATACAAGGACGCTAACACAACACCGTTTTAACAGAAAACTCTTGAGTTCTCTCTACGCAAACTTTAAAAACGCGAAACTGTGAGAACGCTGATGGCGTGCACATGCGCATTAAGAGTTCATTCTAAAGGTATGAATATATGTGCGCATGCATGTAGTCCTTCCCTAAAAAACCAACCCTCAACAAACTTATAGTCTATATGCTTAGCTCTTAACAATGTGTAGCCCCTTGTAGGCCCAGAAAAATCAGTCTCTGTCATCATTTTCTATAAACAGACAGATAAACAAATAATAATACCCTACAAATGTTGTTTTTACAACTGCTATGTTTAACCGACAAGTGCCATCATATGGAGATCAAAATAAATAATATAGTCCACAATAAGTCCAAAAAATAAAATTCACTGCGGTAGGAAGTCCCAATAGCAACGAATGATATACAGTCATAATCAAAGTAGAAAAGTGTTTCCTACCTTGTTCCCATAGGTGCACCAAACTCCCTTCAAAACAAATTAAACATCGACCAAGGATGGAAGCTTTTCGAACGCCCCTTAAAAAAAGTAAAAAATGAAGTATATATCCGGACAATAACGTAACTAATCCTTTGGTCTTCAACTGGCCAAAAATTCCTATATTCCCAAGAAGAAAAACACATATCTTTAACCTAGCATACACATCATTCAAAGTCCACTATTGCTTTTCTTTAGCATACTGTAACCTAGTTTTCCTTTTATAACCTTCCCATTTAGTTTATACTTGCACCACATTTTAGATACAGCTGACTGGGAACAACCAACTTCTTTGGCCACATTCTGTGTTGAAATTCCTTATTGGGGTTTTATAAGCCTTTCCATTGTTTATTAGGGCCATGTTTCCAACAGCTTGTTGTATAGCCTAAGCACTCTGATTAATTAGCATTTTTAGTCAAGTCATCTTCATTTATATAGTGCTTTTAACCATGTAGATTGTTCCAAAACGGCTTTACAGTGAGAATAGGTAAATAATAAATTAAAGTAACAGATTGTTTTGGCTTTATGGCAGCTTTAGAATAAAGTTATTTTCTAGTTAAAGTTAGTTTTTAATTGATTCTCTTCTGTCGCAACAATCATTAGTTATTAACTTAATACAAGGACGCTAACACAACACCGTTTTAACAGAAAACTCTTGAGTTCTCTCTACGCAAACTTTAAAAACGCGAAACTGTGAGAACGCTGATGGCGTGCACATGCGCATTAAGAGTTCATTCTAAAGGTATGAATATATGTGCGCATGCATGTAGTCCTTCCCTAAAAAACCAACCCTCAACAAACTACTTGTCTGGCCTTAAAATTTATAATACAGAATTGTATCGCTTCGGTGTAGCCACGTGAACCGGAATTATCCCGACAATGATTATTTGTACAGGTAAGGGAAGGAGGCCTTCACAGGGGAGGGACTAGTTGGCACTTCAGGACTGCGTTGTCGTTGCGTCCAGACGCAGGTCCTTCATCAGATCTGGATCTGGCAGACTGCGGTAAACCTCGGGATAAACAAGGAGACTAATATTAGCGTAGATGCCATTCTTATGATGTAACGAGTACATCAGGATTTATAGGAAGTGTTCCCTTTTCCGGCTGATCTAATCTATGCAACCTAACGTTGAATTATAGAAGTCTATAATGTGTTATGTGTATGCTAGGTTAAAGATATGTGTTTTTAGTCTAGCTTTGAACTGACAGAGTGTGTCTGCTTTCTGGACAATGTTAGGAAGACTGTTCCAAAGTTTTAGTGCTAAATAGGAAAAGGATCTACAGCCTGCAGTCGATTTAGATATTCTAGGTATTATCAACTGGCCGGAATTTTGAGATCGCAATAGACGTGAAGGACTATAATGCGTTAAGAGCTCGCTCAAGTACTGCGGAGCTAAACCATTTAGTGCTTTGTAAGTAATCAATATTTAAAAATTTTACGATTTTTAATAGGGAGCCAATGCAGTGTTCACAGAACCGGGCTAATATGGTCATACTTCCTGGTTCTAGTAAGAACTCGAGCTGCTGTGTTTTGGACCAGCTGTAATTTGTTTATTAAGCGTGCAGGGCAACCACCCAGTAGAGCATTACAATAATCTAGCCTTGATGTCATGAACGCATGAACTAACTGTTGCGCATTTGTTAATGAGAGCATATGACGAGAATGAGATATATTTTTAAGATGGAAAAATGAAATATAGAGCTGCGTATCATCAGCATAACAGTGAAAACTAATGCCATGCTTCCTAATGATATCTCCCAAGGGTAGCATGTACAGAGTGAACAGTAACGGTCCTAGTACTGAGCCTTGTGGTACGCCATACTGAACTTGTGATCGATAAGACATCTCTTAATTTACTGCTACAAACTGATAACCGTCAGATAAGTATGATTTAAACCATGCTAATGCAATTCCACTAATGCCAACATCATTTTCTAGTCTATTTAAAAGAATGTTGTGGTCGATGGTATCAAATGCAACACTAAGATCGAGTAACACTAATAGAGAGACACAACCACGATCGGATGATAAGAGCAAATCATTTGTGACTCGGTCTCAGTACTATGGTACGGTCTAAATCCTGACTAAAAATCCTTGCAGATATAATTTCTTTCTAAAAAGGAACACAGTTATGAAGATACTGCCTTTTCTAGTATCTTTGACAGAAAAGGTAGATTCGAGATCAGCTTGTAATTGACTAATGCTGTAGGATCAAGTGTTTTTTTTAACAAGCGGTTTTATCATAGCCAGCTTAAAACTTTTTGGTACGTGCCCTAGTGACAAAGACGAATGAATGATATTGAGAAGAGGATCTATGACCTCTGGAAGCATCTCTTTCAATAGCTTAGTTGGTATAGGGTCTAATATACATGTTGTCGATTTAGATGATTTAACGAGTTTAAAAAAAATGGTTACACTTTAGATTTGGGTCCGATTCTCAGTATTAACTAACTATTAACCATGACTTTTGCCTCAACAAACTCCTAATTACTAAGCAGTAATTAATAGGTAGTTGTTACGTTTAAGTATTGGGTATGATTAAGGGATGTAGAATATGGTCATGCAGAATAAGGCATTAATGTGCTTTATAAGTATTTAGAAATAGCCAATATCCTAGTGATATGCATAAGCAACTAGTTAATAGTGAGTAACCAAAAACTTTAAGTGATTTTGCTTGAGGTATGTTTCATGAACCCAGAATGTTAGGTATTGAACAATTTTTTTGTGTCATATGTGATTGCCACGGGTTGTACAGTGTGTGCAAAAGACTGAGACTTTTAGGATTTTTTTTAATATGACATTTTTGTTACAAATGATATAATCAACATAATTTAAATGAAACGATTTTGAATCTTCTTTTGCTTTAAAAATGACATTTTTGTTACAAATTATATAATAAACATAATTTAAATGGAACAATTTTGAATCTTCTTTTGCTTTAAAAACAAAAGCTGTACTCAAGCCAACATGAACCATAAACATGAATCTGTGTAAAACTATCTTGATCATGTTATCCAGCATGGTTCAAGAAAGTTCCTAAGAGGTGCACATGATCAATTTCACAAATTTGCTTATTTATTAGTGACACAGAAATAGCGCAGTAGGCCTATTTATTAAATATTTTAATCATGAGGTTTCTTACAACTTTTTCTTTACTTGTAGATTTAAATGGAAAAAAGTCCCAGATCTTGAATGTGGTCTCAAGGTGTGGTCACATTTACCATTGCTCAGCAAAATTTTGTGGGCAGAATCCAGTCATTCCAATAGGAATCCACGTGACTGGGAGTTTTGAAAATGTCCTTCACGGAGATTTCCCTCATGTTCAAGTTAAACGTTAATTTGACCAACAGAAAGCTGCTTGGTTTGAAAGTGACTTCTGCGTAAGCTCTGCTTCATAAATCCCAACGCTATTGACAATTGTCATTTGTTTTTTGCTAATGTGACTGCACTTTCAGTGATTGATTCAGTGACTGCACTTTTACACTGTTAAAACACTTATTTCTAGTCAAACTGGCTCTTCGCGCTTCGTGGCATGTGCTGGAGGAAATAGCCAAAAGACAGCATTCCAAAGTGACTTTTTGATATTTAACACCATAGTAATACATTTAGAATTTTACAATACATTTCCCTTGTCCATCTCTCAGCTTTAACAGAAGTGAATACCTCTAGTTTGAAATAGTTAGCTGCATTATTGTTAATTACTGTCTTACACACAACTCATGGACAATATCTGGAGTCAGCTTCCCATTGCTCCTTTCAAATAGAAATGGACCTGCCCAGTGAAAACTTTTTCCCTTGTGGCTGTACGCTCCTCAGCAACTTTCTAACCACTTCCAACCTTCCTTTCCTGATCAGATCTTTTGAGAGCTCCGTCACCTCATCCGTATGTGCTCGGCATAGCGCTTTTAACTCAGTCTGAACAACGTCTATTCCATATCGCTCTTCCGCCTCCTTTAAACATTCTTCCAATTGGATTATAGTGTGATCTGTGTCTCTCCCACATTGGGTGAAGCTCACAAGAATGGCCTGTAGCAGGCAGCGCAGGACCATCGTGTTTTGGACGCTAGGAGGTTCCAGTTCAAGGGCTTTCCTGAAACAGTCGATGGCGTTCTGCTCCTCTCCTTTCAGCAGCAGGCAGCGACCCCGCAGGAGCTGTAGTTTAGAGATTGTTGAGCCGAGAGGACACTGCAGCGCTTTAGCTAGACTAACCAGGGCCTGGTTTATCGCCATCTCATCGACCAACAGGCTCTCCTGTAGGGCGTCAACACCCATGTAGTAGTAAACCTGAGAGAAGTGGAGAGATGGATATATTATGCTCTTAAACTGCATAGAAACTATATTAGTAACTACTCTACCGGTCAAAAGTTTGGAATAATTAAGATGTTTATTGAAAAAGTATCTTATGCTCACCAGGCTGCATTTATTTGATGTAAAATTCTGTAAAAAACACAATATTGTGAAATAATGCTAAAAGTTACTGTTTTCTATTTTAATATATTTTATTATTCCTGTGATGGCAAAGCTGAATTTTCAGCAGCCATTACTAAGACTGGAGTAATGACTGCTGAAAATTCAACTTTGCCATCCCAGGAATTACATTTAAAGTATATTCAAATAGAACGGACATTTTAAATTGTCACAGGATCCTTCGGAAATCATTCTAATATTCTGATTTGCTGCTCAAGAAACATTTCTTCTTATTATAAATTGATCAAAAGTGACAGTAAAGACATTTATAATGTTACAAAAGATTTCTATTTCAAATAAATGTCTTTCTATTCATCAAAGAATCCTGAAAAAAAAAGATTTGGTTACACTTTATTTTAAAGGGTTAGTTCACCCAAAAATGAAAATTAAGTCATTAATTACTCACCCCCATTCTGTACCAACCCCGTAAGGCCTTCGTTCGTCTTCGGAACACAAATGAAGATATTTATGATTAAATCTGAGAGGTTGATCACTCCTCCATAGGCTCCCAAAGGGAATGACACCGGACGGCCCAGAAAGTCATTAAATAGTTAAGTTCTTTAATGACTTTCTGGGCCGTCAAGTGTCATTCCCTTAGGGAGCCTATGTAGCAGTCATAAACCTCTCAGATTTAATCATAAATATCTTCATTTGTGTTCCGAAGACGAACGAAGGGCTTACGGGGTTGGTACAGCATGGGGGTGAGTAATTGATGACTTAATTTTCATTTTTGGGTGAACCAACCCTTTAAGGTATCCGTGTTACAGTAATTATATATTTAAGTACTGTGTAATAATAATGAATGTGCTTACTATAGGGTTAGGGTAAGATTAGGGTTTGTTTTAGGTATATATTAATGTAATTATATACATAATTAGGGGCCAAGCACCGAAGTTGCAGAGGCACCTATTGTATCTGTTCCGGTTCTTATTATTCTTCCGTTTCCGTTTCTTCTTCTGACTGGGCGTCTATGGCTGCCCATAGAACCGTTTCCGGGAAAGTTGTTCCGGTTTGACATTCTGATAGAGGACAGTCCCAACAGTAATTGCACCAATTTGGTGTCTCTAACTCATTGCCTCTAGCGCCAGCACCTGTCCAAAGTTTCACTAATAATATGCTAATAACTTTTAAACCGTAAGGCCTATCAACAAAATTGACTTTTTTCCTCCGATTCCTGAGCTCATGACGATTCGATTGCATCATATGACGTCATTTTCCGTCATAAAAATATGGCCGCCATTTTGAATTGTCAAAAAAACCTACTTTTGCGAACTCGTCCTGGACTGTTTGTCCGATTTTCACCAAAATTGCACCAGATCATCTACAGGCAGTGCCGACAAAAATTTATGGAATTCAAGTCGATTCGTCAAACCGCTTTCGATAAACGCACAAACTAATTTTACATAGCGCTTGCGAAAACAGACGTAAGGCTGTATCTCCGCAAAGCTTAATCGTATTCAGACCAAACTTGGTACATGTCATCACAAGCATGACTTGAGGCTACGTGCTGCGTTTCGGCGCAGCGCCACCTACTGGTCCGGAGATATGAAAAATTGATATTTTTGCTCATAACTTCTGAACGGTTTGTCCAGAAATCATAAAAGTGGTCTCGTTAGATTCAGGGCGTCATGCCGAGTCAAATGATATCGAGTCGAATTTTCCCACATCAGCCATTTTGGCTGTCAGACATTTTTAATTATGTGCTAAAATAATGTATTTTTTGAACGCATGAACGAATTGTTACGAAACTCGGTATGGGTCATCAGTACGATGCCCTGAAGGAGCCTGAGAAGCTTTGAAACAGCGCCACCTAGTGGTAAATTTTTTTTTTCAAATGCTTATAACTCTGGCTGTGGTTGACTTATTTTCACGAAAGTCTTCTCGTTGGGTTCCTGAATCCTTGCCGAGTCCTCAGATACCAAAAACATGCTAAGTTTCGTCTTACGGTTTGTGTAGCGTTGTGATTTAGCACTTAAAAAACATTTTCGAAATATCTTCGAAACCGTTAGTCCGATCGAGACAAAACCACCATCAGAAGTACAGAAACATAGGTCGCTAGCTATTTTCTAATACCCAATTGCCAAAATATTGATAGTAATGGGTAGTAAAATTCAATCAAAGTCACGTGTCAGTCATTTTTTACATGTTTTTTCATATAAATGTCTATAACAAATTAACGAATTGAGATATTTTTTCCAAAATTTACACACACATGGCTCAATCCGAGGACACATGCAGAAAATTGTGGGATTTTGCCTCTTGATGGCGGTATAATAGAACCAAACATGAATTTCCCGTTGACTTCAATACAGTTTTGTGATGTAAAATGCTATACTTAACAAATGCATTGCTGTAACATTATGAAACTCAGAATTTGCCACCAACACCATCCCCTGAATGTACTCAAAAGATTTCGAGACAGCCCCACCTGTTGGTCAAAAGTTAGAATTAAATTTCCAAAAATGCTAATAACTTTTGAAAAAATTTGCCTATTGTAATGATACTGATCTTAATAGATTCCTTGGGTTATGCCGAAAACATAGATGCCAAAATTTACGTATTTGGAGGAACTTCCTGTCCGCCATATTGATTTTTATTAAATACCTACTTTTTCAAACTCCTCCAAGGCCGTTTGTCCGATTTTCACCAAATTTGAATCGTATCATCTCCAGACCGTGCTGAATAAAAGTTATGGATTTCATGTTGATAGATGAAACTGTTTTCGTATACCACAGCATCAAATTTGAGGCATGCTGCCAAAATGACTATTCAGACTTTATCTCTGCAATGCCTTCACATATTGACACTAAACTTTGTATGTGTCATTGTCACCTCACTCTAACCACATCACATCTATTTCGTAACTGTGCCACCTATTTGTCGAAAGTGATAAACCATTAAATCATATTTTTAGTTAATGTATATGATTTTTTTAGCCATTTTGCCAAAATTCTCTTAAAATGTCTTTAATTGCTCCTTGCTGCAGTTGGTCTGCCACTCCCACCCATGATGGCATCTGTTGACACTTCTTGCGCTTGGCCCCGGCAATGGCTGCTTGCAGCTATATTTTATAGTTATTACTACAGTTACTACATTTAACATGAGGACACATGAGTGAAATAAATTATTACTAAAGGTTTTCACAAAAATATTAAGCAGCGCAACTGTTTTTAACATTGATTAGGAGAAATGTTTCTTGAGCACCACATCAGCATATTAGAATGATTTCTGAAGGATCATGTGACACTGAAGACTGGAGTAATGATGCTGAAAATTCTTTACCATCAAAGGAATTATAGTATATTTAAATAGAACGGTTATTTTAAATTGTAATCATATTTCAAAATATTACTGTTTTTACTTTATTTTTCATCAAATAAATGCAGGCTTGGTTAGCATAAGAGTTTTCTTTCAAAAATATTTAAAAAAAATCTAATAATTATTCCAAACTTGTGACCGCTATCTTGTGTTCTCATAACTACCTGACCCATCTCCAAATGAGTCCTCAAACAGGGTCGGACAGCCAAAACACGTTCCAGGTCAGCACGAGCCTCTTTTAGAATCTGACGGTCAGGGATTCCACCTTGGCCACACTTCGCTTTATCAAGATCCTTTGCATAAGTGGTGACACTAAGCTGGAGAAAAAGTAGAAAAGGGCAAAGAATATACATATTTTGAGGTGCATTAAAACTATCAGAGCAATATTAGACAGAAAAAAAAAAAGGTAAACACCTGAACACAAATACATCAGATACAGTGGCCCCAACAAGTATTTGTACACCTTGGCCATTTTAACAAAATCTTTAAAAAGCCAGAGGTTTGTTTCAGATAATAAAATTAATAGTATTTATTCTATTCTATAATACCTATATTTATTAATAGAAGTATCTGGCAGTTTTCTGGTTGTTAATTGTTACAAGCCCCAGTAACGAATCGAATCACTCGTTAAATGGTCAAATGAGTTCGCAAAAAGGACTGAAATTGTTTGCTATTCAGTTTGATTCAGAGTTCACTCACGCACTGGATCATATGCAGCAGTTTCTCACACCGTACTAGAAGACAGAAAACACTGGATGAGGCGATATTTATCTATGAGTGCTAGACGAGGTAATAGTTACATAAAATCCATTGTATGAAACAAAACTTGTAACAACAATTTATATCAATATATCCAAAACCAAAAAAATTGGGCGACACTTTTTTGGTTGGGGCTTGTGCTTCAGTACCGATGAAAGGCTAAATGCTCCTGGCGTGAACTTGAGGGAAACTCATCTCATTCACAACAATGACATGAGACCAATTAAAGGTAGGCAAAAAAGAACCTGGTCCCACTTGTGTCTTTACCAAAAAACTTTCAAATAATTTGATACAATGCTCTTATCATGTAGGCTACATTTATGTTTGTACATTGTACTTATATTTAAAAAATACCTTTAATTACAGCTGTAATCAAGTTCTGTAACTACATCTATAATTGCAATTTGCTATGTTGACCCTGTACGTACATAGTAATTAAAGACAGAATATAAAGTGTGTCTAACTTGATTGGTTTTTAGATATGAAATTCACACGTTTTAAATGTCCAAACACTTTCTGGGGAAACATTATAACTATCATTTTTAGTCTGTCTTTTAATGTTTAAGTCACAAAATGGGTGTGTCTTTGTTTTTCCAGAAGCATTTGTTTTTGTAGATTATCCTGGGGTGTGATTCAAGGAGAGGTAATCTTTTCTTTTTTTTTTAAATACACAGCCGTTTCAACATATTCATTGTTTATGAGCGGTACTTTTAAATAGGCACATGTAAATACAAAGAAATATATATGAAAATTGTTGGTTGGGGGAGGTAATATTTCTCTTACCTTGGCACGTGTACAGTACGCCTGCCAGTTGAGTTCTGCATCAGGCAGGACACTCAGTGCCATGTTACAGATACCTAAGGCCATCTCCAGTTTGCCTGACAGGAAGAACACGTCCGTTAGCCTGTTGAGTACGAATGCATCCTCTGTGGCGAGCTTAATGGCCTGTGAAAATCAGCAGTGAGAACAAATCTAATCATTTAGAGTCTTTACACTGCATAATTACTCACATAGTCAAAGTATTATAAGCTTTTCAGTTAATCAGCTTATGTAACCAAACAAGCCTGTGTCAAGAAACAACAAAGTTACACGTCATGGGACATGTTGTGGATACAGAGAAAGTGTGTGCAAATAACCTCAAGACTGAAATCTGATTAGCTTGACCACAATAAAACATTCTACATTTTTCCTAGGCTGACATCCTTACCGATCCATAACACGTCAAAGGGTCAGATCCAGAGAAACCACAGTCATGGACTGACATTGGCACAGTGGAGAACTCCTCCGTCCGCTCCAGCATGAGACCAACATAACACCAGGCCATGGCTAGAGAGTAAAGAGATATGAAGACATTGTCTTAATGATTCCTTGACATCTGAGATCTGCTCAGGACGCTGATAAGAAGCCATAAAAAGCTAAGCGTGACATGTGGCAACATAAAACTAGAAAGGCTGGTCTGTGAAACCTTTTAATTCTCCTTTTAATGGATAATGGATTGGGCCAATGGGGCCAGTGCCCGGTTGTCAGGGCCCTCAAGGTGAGAGTAAAGTAAATGCAAAAATTTCATAGACGGACAAAAAGCACTTGAACGTGTGAGTACTGTCAATGTGAAATAGACAACAACAACAAAAATGTCCCCTTGGCCCCTCCATATTATCAATGCCTCCTGAACACCTTGTTGCAGTTTTAGTTCAATTATGGCCACAGCTCAACTAAATTCAAATTAGGGAACAAATTAGTACAACATGGCCATGATTTATCTAAAACAAGGGAACTAATTGATAAAATGTAGCCATTTGCCGAAGTCGTGGAATGAATTAATAATCGTAATAATAATAATATTAATAATTCATATCTAATATTTAGCAAATGCATTATCTGGATGTCACATCTCACAAATCTGAGGACCATAATCTGTCCTTGATTAATGGTATCATCAGTGTGCTTTATTAAAAAAACAATAAATCCAATCTTCATCATTTATAATGTATGAAAATGACCTTTGAGATGTGTGTTGTCAGATTGTAGAGTCTCTGTGAGAAGCTTGAGGCCCTTGTTGAAATAGGTCAGTCTTGTTAGGTCAATGTCTTTTGAATCCCTCACAATTCCATCTAACCTATTAAAACAAACAAACAAAGGTTGAGATCAGCCTATTAATGTTTAAGACTCAAATTCTTAGATATGTAGTCAGATGTTGGATGATGTGTTAAAAATGAAGCTAAACAGGAAGTTGTCGAAAATACTTATGTAAATACCTTATGTAAATTGTTGCCATTTTGAAGTACCAACTTCTTTTTTCCTCTATTGGGATCTGTAAGAAATAAAACAACAGAACAATGTTACACACTAAAACACTGTACTGTGTTCATTCCTGCATTGATTTTTTCACATTTGTTTTCATTGTATTTTGAACTGTGCATTGTATTGTGTTTTGTTTTGGGTTAAAGGAAATGTTAACAGAAAATTCCCTGGCAGAAAATTACCAGTACCTTTTCCAATTTTTCTATGGATTTTTGTTTTTTTTTAAGTGATAAAAGATACTTTATCAATTCAATGACCATGTTCAATGCCATATCTAACAATTATTTCAAAAAATACATTACAAATGCAATTTATACAATTGATTGTACACATCTCTGATGATGAGTAAGATTTTAATTTCTAAATTAAAATTCATTCGGATATTTTTTGGAAGGGGCATTTAGTAAAAATGACCAAAAAATTAGGACCCAAGCAGACCCTCATGACTGTGTCAAAGTCCATAAGTCTCTTAAAATATCAAATATTTTTTAGCCAAGTTTAGTTATAAAATATCATATGGTGCGACTCCCCAAAAACTCAATATGTACACTGTAAAAAATTACTGCTGTGATTATTTATCACAACATAAAATTCAACATTATAATAAGAAATAATGTGGTGTTTCAACTTTAAGAAGTATGTTTCATGCTTGACTTAAAATATTAAGTTTAGTTTAGTTTAGTTGGATCTTTAGTTGGTTATAACTAATTGTAGCAACATATTTTACAGTTAATTCACTTTTTACAAATAAAATATTGACTCTCCTACAAGATATCTACGTCTCCCTGAAACGGTAATGTGCTCACCAGTTCCTCTCCGTAATCGAGTGCACGGTTGTATAACATAAGCGCAGCTGTCAGTCTCTCCCGTAAATCTTCGTCCCTCTCCAGCTCCACGTCATGAGGATGTACATACGCCTGTTCAGCCAAACATCGTGCCACCCTGAGCCTGCAGTCTGTCTGGTTCTCCCCCATCTCTTGCCCCATGAGGGCAGCCACACGCTCCATGCACTCCCCCTCTTCCAGCTCTCGACCCAGGCGTTCGTATACGTAACCCAGGTTGGCCCAGGCGTTGAGGTTTTCTGGATCCTCTTGGCAGATGCTGTGAAAGGCCTCTTCTGCCATCTCTAGTTCATCCATATGAAAGGCCAGCAGGCCCAGAATATTGTGCACAGCGTACTGTAGTTGTCCCGTCTCAGCTTCGAGCTCAGCTCTGAGGCTCTCACACTTGAGCTGGGTGTCTCGGTGCCGAAGTGTGGCTGGTCCATTGGGTTCACCATTCAGATTTAGATTCAAATGAAAGTGGCCAGGGATGTAGGCCATCCCCTCAATCAGAGACTCAATGTCCTCTTCTGTGCTGTCCTCCATTGTCTCCCACACACGTACTGACGATGCCTGACTAAGACAGACTTAGCAACTTATTAGTGGGACAGGAAATACAGGTTTAAAGAGGAGGAGAAATGAGACATGAGTAAGGAAAGTTGTGGAACATGTGCTTTCTTGCTTCCTGTAACAGGTTTCTCCACCCCATTGCAGCTTTTACATTAACTGTGTTCATTTCAAATGAAAACATGGGCGTTTGCTTCAGTAACTGTGTGAAGAATGAGTCCTGCGTTCTGAATTTGAGTGACACACCGTGGTGTTGTGTCATGTAGGGATTGTCTTTTACCATGAATCAGCGAAACATCATGCCAGAAAGAACACCATTTTAAATGCTGCCAGATATGATAGAAATGCAAAACAGTCCTCTGTGTGTATGATAACAAAAGGCAAAAGTGTGTGTAAAAGCTATTTTTAATTCACAACTTCCTGGTCTGTGTTTGAGTGAACAACTTGAGGGTGAGTAAATGATGACCGAATTTTCATTTTTGGTGAACTATCACGTTAATGTCTAAAGACTACGGGTTTAAGGTCCAAAGACTACAACAATGATAATAATTTACTCACCCTTATGTTGTTCTAAAAGTGTAATGCTTTCTATCTTTCTTCTTTGAACATAATGAAAAGAAGTTCAGCAGAATGGCTTAGCTGCTCTTTTCCATAAAATGAAAATAAATGGGGACCAGGAGTGGTGCCATATTAATAATAAATATTCCATGATCAATAAATACTTAAAAGTCTGATGGGAAAATCTTTATTTAATGACAAACATAAACTGTGTATTAAGTTATTGATACTTTCAATTATGGATTTATTTATTAATATGTCACCTTGGGTAAATGATGACAGAATTAAAATTTTGAGATAAACTATGCCTTTTAAAAGCATTTATATATCTTCTAAAATATTACAGTTATACAAAACAATTATCTTGATCTTTTCAAGCAACACAATTCTACATAAAAGTCAGTTCATTATTTTCATTAGGTGCAATTTCCATTATGACCACTAGAATGAATCCTTTCACTAAATATAAAGTAGGCCTACATGCATGCATAGAGACACAGTGACATGCACACTGTACAGGAATCTTTTGTGTCATTCAAGTAATCCAGACATGAAGTGGCAGACTGGGGGGAAAAATGTATCGGTGTTGTTCATCATCACAGTGAAAAATATCTTCAAAGTCACTACACACAAGCAGAGTGATAGCCTATAAGTATATTAGGAGTGTATATGCATATAGATCTTATTTTTTTGTATATTTTTTATATTTCCATCTGGCTGGCAATAGGTCGATCTCATGACAAGAGTAGCCTACCTCAAAGTGCAATCAATTAAGCTCCTATTTTAAAGTACATGGACGAACAGTGACATTTTTATGGTTACCTCAGACTGGAAATAGGCCTATGGGTCTGTTGTTTGTGTGTGTGTGTGTGTGTGTGTGTGTGTGTGTGTGAGGTTATTCTCCTCACGTTCCTGTTCTGTTTTCGTCCCTAATGACTATAACAGAGGGGAGATCCTCATCGTGCAGCCAGCAGATGTTTAATGATGTCATCTTGACTTGCTCCAGGCCCCAAGAGAACATTAGTATGACACAAGACAGATTAAGGAGTCATACTTCTTGTCTATAAATCTGTAGGCCTATTTTCTTTCTATATGTAACTACAAAACAAACCGGGAATATCAGCCATGTGGTAATATGCGGTTACAGACCACGACTTTTTTCACTTGAATGGAAATACAGTGTCACTATGGAAATACAGTAAACTCACCATTTACTGTGCCGACTTACGGTTGGCAAGATTACGAATAGGATTTTAGTGGAAACATTATATCAGTCTGAGATGTGTTTAGCAGACAGTGGTGCTTGATATTCAATTCAACAGGTCCAGTCTGAACAGAATCTCGTCAAAATAATCATTCTGCGTAATGCGTATAATCTATATTATTTAATGCAGACGCTGCTTAGCATAAGTTAGTTTTTTCCTTTTTTTGTTTAAGAATGGGACAGTTTAGTCTCTTAAGTGACTCTTTTCACATTTCCGGGTTTCTCAGAAGTGGAAGTCATTGGGTAAACTTCTAGCGATGAATGAGAGACTATATTGAATATATTTTTTTTGTGTTCCCATTTATTCAAAAAGCAAAAGAAAAAACACAATAGTGTTTTCACAACTTTGAAAAAGAGGGTCAGTCAGAAGAGAGAAAGATTTAATATTTTACCCTCACTCCCACAGCCACTGACTGTATATTAGAAACACCCTCACAGCAGAGTTAACTAGGTTTTTTTGTAATTTGTTGCAGAGGTAATATAATACAAAGTGTGTGTTAAAAAATGTGGCCTACATCTGCATTTAAATTTTTATTTTGAAAATGAAAAAAAAACGAATCGGTTACCTAACGTAACCTCGGTTCTCTCTAGAAGAGGGAACGAGTATTGCGTAAGCTAGCTTACGCTACGGGAAAGATTCATCTTTGCTGAGATATTGAAGCCAAAAATTATTTCATAATTTGTATCCATACACCACGCAGTTCCTCTGCGGCAGACCTAGAGCGGGCTAGCTAGCAGCTCATTGGTTCGCTCAGAGAGAACTGCTTAAGCCTATGGGAGAGCGGGGCTGAACCCGCTTCCAATGAGAGGCGCCAGCGCGCTCATTGCGTCATGGCCCGCCAGAATGGGCGTGGCCATGGTGTATACAACAGTCTCTCCCAGGCTTATATGTTGATTTATTTCAGCGTGAAGCGAAAACGCTAGTAGCGCAAGCACGGCCGGGAACGCAATACTCGTTCCCTCTTCTAGAGAGAACCGAGGTTACGTTAGGTAACCGATTCGTTCTCTTACGAGAGGTTCTCTCGTATTGCGTAAGCTAGCTTACGCTACGGGAACACCTGGTCAACGCCGTGCGCGCTATGAATCCACTCATGAATCCCAGGGATATACCGGGGGATTTTTAACGTGGAGTGAATGTATTATGAGGCCGGCAGAGCGGGCACATGAAGTGTACACATAAGCATGTATGGGGCCAGCAGAGCGGGCACATGAAGTGTATAAGCATTTAAGGAGAGCACAAGGGGCGAACCGGTCGTGAGGGACTCCCAGTAATGCAGCTTCTTAGAGAGCTGGTCGTTAGACAGCTAGTAATTTTGCCTGCAAGGCGGGGACTTCCAAGTTGTATAATCTGACAAAAGTGGACGGGGAGGCCTATCCCGCGGCCACACAAATGTCATGAATGGAAATTCCACAGGACCATGCCCACGATGAGGCCATGCCTCTAGTGGAGTGCGCCCTGATGCCCAGAGGGCAGGGCAGGCATTTAGATGCGTAAGCAGAGGCAATAGCGTCCACTATCCATCTAGACAGTGTCTGTTTAGAGGCGGCCAGACCTTTGGTGCGCCCCCCAAACGACACGAAAAGCTGCTCAGCGCGTCTGAACGCGGCAGCGCGCGTAGTGTACAATCTCAGAGCCCGCACCGGGCAGAGGAGATTGGCGTCGCGCTCACTATCGGATGCAGGCAGAGCCGATAGGGAAATAATCTGAGCCCTGAACGGGGTACCAATCGCTTTCGGGACATAGCCATGCCTAGGTTTGAGAATGACAACAGAATCATTCGACCCAAACTCAAGACACGCGGCGCTGGATGAGAGCGCGTGAAGATCCCCTACGCGTTTTACTGAGGACAGAGCCGTCAGGAAAACGGTTTTGAGCGAGAGGTATTTTAGGTCCACAGACTCGAGCGGTTCGAACGGGGGTGCTTTCATAGCTTCGAGGACTATAGAAAGATCCCAAATAGGAACCGACGGGGGCCGCGGAGGGTTCATCCTCTTAGCTCCCCTGAGGAAGCGGATGACTAACTCGTCTTTGCCCAGGGACTGAGCGCGTCGGGGTTCAGCGAACGCCACAACGGCTGCCACATAAACCTTGAGAGTGGAGGGGGCCCTGCCCTTGTCCAACATCTCTTGAAGGAAAACAAGCAAAGACGGCACCTCGCACGACCATGGGTCCAGCTGTTTGTCGGTGCACCATTTTGAGAACACAGACCATTTATACGCATAGAGCCTTCTCGTGGAAGGTGCTCTAGCCTGTATGATAGTGTTTCTTACTCCCTCTGGCAAATCGACGAATAGTCGTTGATCACCCATGCATGTAGCGCCCAGCGCCGTGGATGGGGGTGCCAGATCGTGCCGCGAGCTTGAGAGAGGAGATCTGCTCTAACTGGGATGGGCCACGGGGCTGTCTGTGACAGCTGCGTGAGCTCCGGAACCCAATTCTGACTCTCCCAACGCGGGGCTATGAGGAGCACCGAGTGGCGTGTGTCCCTGATCCTCTGAATTACCTGTGGTAACAGAGCGATCGGAGGGAATGCATAGAGCGGGCGGCGAGGCCATTCCTGGGCTAGCGCGTCCTCGCTCCTCGAAAAATATATTGGGCAGTGAGCGTTCTCTTCTGACGCGAAGAGGTCTACTTCTGCTCTGCCGAATAGCCGCCACAGTAATTGGACCGTTTGTGCGTTCAGGGACCATTCTCCTGTGGAGATGAGGTTCCTGGACAGTATGTCTGGACCGTCGTTCAGATGGCCCGGCACATGCGTCGCTCTGAGCGAGAGCAGGCGGCTCTGAGACCAAACTAGAATGCGGTGTGTCAGTAGACAGAGATTTCTGGATCTGACACCGCCCTGACGGTTGAGATAGGAGACCACAGCCATGTTGTCCGAACGGATCAGGACGTGGTGTCCCCGAATGAGCGAGAGAAAGCGCGAAAGCGCGTTCTCGACCGCAAGCATTTCCAGACAGTTTATGTGTAAGGGGCTTTCCTGAGTCGACCAATGGCCGAAGGCCGGTGAGCCCTCGCAGACTGCACCCCAACCCGTGTTGGATGCATCTGTCGAGATGACTTTTCGGCAGGAAAAGGTCCCCATCGTGACGCCCTGTCGAAACCATTCTGCTACTGTCCATGGCTGCAGCGCCGTGAGACATGTCTGCGTAACCCTGATCAGCTGGCGGCCCGTGTTCCACGCGCGGTGGGGTACACGGCTGTTTAACCAGAGCTGAAGCGGGCGCATGTGCAGAAGGCCCAGCTGAAGTACAGCGGAGGCTGAGGCCATGTAACCCAGCATCCTCTGAAAAGTTTTCAGAGGTGTGCGGGTGTCCATCTGAAACGAGGCGGCTAGACGCTGAACACTGCGCGCGCGCCGTGTAGACAGGCGAGCCGTCATCGTGACCGAGTTCAAATCTATTCCTAGGAAGGAAATCGATTGACTGGGAAGAAGGGAGCTCTTTGTCCAGTTGACAGAGAGGCCCAGTGTTTCCAGATGGTCAAGGAGAACTGCGCGGTGCGACAGAAGCTCCGTCTGTGATTGGGCCAAAATCAGCCAGTCGTCCAGATAATTCAGAATGCGCAGCCCCTGGCTTCGCAGGGGGGCGAGCGCCGTATCCATGCACTTCGTGAATGTACGGGGCGCCAGAGATAAGCCGAACGGGAGAACGGCGTATTGATAAACAAGACCCTCGAAGGCGAAACGTAAGAATGGCCTGTGACGGGGATTTATCTGGATCTGAAAATAGGCGTCTTTCAGGTCTAGAGAGATGAACCAGTCCCCCTGGCGCACTTGCGCGAGGAGTTTCCTGGTAGTGAGCATCTTGAACGGTCTCTTCATGAGCACTTTGTTCAAAGACCTGAGATCTAACATCGGTCTGAGGCCGCCGTCTTTCTTTCGCAATTTCTGAGCGGAGCGTGCCGGCGGCCAGCGGGCTGACAGTAGATTCGAGCTGCGCGCACGAGGCAGGCGGCGGCGAAACTGTAGCAGATAGCCGCTCTTTATAATGCTTAACACCCACGGGGAAAAGCCTGGAATGGCTTCCCACGCTTTGGAGCATGCGGCTAACGGCCGAATGGCTATATTGCCCTGATTGCTGCACATAGCGGGCTGGACACAGTGTGTGGGCGCGCTTTGAATGTGTGTGGCAACGGGATTTGCACTCAGAGAGGAGTCTATGGGCCGTGAAACAGAGCGAGCAGAGAGGGGACACGCGCACGAGCTCGTGGGCGTGTTTATGTTCTCTGATATTAGAGCGGGCTGTGCCCGTTTCATGTGATGGGGCTCTGATAGAGACACGGGATATGTTATGCTTGTGTGTATGGGTGAGCACATGATTGTGGGCACATTTTCTACACAACTGGCAAATTTTCTCTTTTTGAGATTTCTCTGGGTAGCCGCAAAAACGGCTTATTGTCGCTCGCAAGCGGGCTGGGACACCGGCTTGTTTGTGGCGGTCAACACTACAGCAGTCGGCGAAATAACGGGGACTGGCAGAGGGCGAAGCTTTGACGGCGGTCCGGCCACAGCGGGAGATTTTTCTACCCGTGAGGCTTTTATGCTCTTTTTGAGATATCTCTGGGTCGCCGTGAAAACGGTGTTTGTGCACCTGCAGTGTTTTGTGTATGAGTGAACACAGTGTTGTGGGCACATTTTCTACACAAGAGGCTTTTATGCACTTTTTTTTCTTCTTTTTTTTTTTGATTTCTCTGGGACGCGGTGAAAACGGCGTTTGTGCACATGCAAGCGGGAAAAGAGACCGGCTTGTTGATGGCGGTGTACACTGCTGCAGTAGCCGTGTGAACGGGGACTGACAGAGGGCGAAACCTTGATGTCGGTTCAGCCATGGTGAGAAATAGCCGTCCTTTTCTCAGCTGAGGCTGGTCACGTGAGCGGCCTGCAGCGGGATATACATATAGCTTGAAATCGGCTGCACTTGTGACGCGCGTCGCGTGCAAGTGCGTGTTAGAAACGTGAGCGCTGCAAGCGGGCACGAGACTATTTTTAGCCTGCAGAGGCTGGACTTGTGACGGCATAAAAATTATCTGCGAGAGCCGGAATCGAACGCGGGTCTCTGGCGCGAAAAGCTTTGTGATACACCACTCACAGGGGTAATGACACAAGCACAGTAGCGCGAGCAGATAAGAGGGCGTGATAGCAGTAACAGGTTCGGCCTCAGCGGAACTAACACACTATAACCCATTTGTCCAGCTTTATGCTCGGAAATGAGAACGTTTCTCATGAGCGCGGGAGAGCGCGGCCGCTTTCTGTCAGAGGCTTTGTGTTCCACCACTGAGCTAAGGGGGAGACACAGGCTCAATAGCGCGAGCAGATAAGAGGGTGTGATAGCAGTGACTAGTTCGGCCTCGACGGAACTTAACGCACTATAAACCCATTTGCCGGTGACGGCCGGGCTAGCTCTCTTGTAAAGTAAAGAAAGCTAGCCGCGGTTGGCACAGCTGTAAGCGGCTCGTCCCCCATTCAGCGCTCGTAGGCGGTGAGAGGGGGAGGCGGCTTAACGCTTCGAGTCGAGCCCGCAGGGTCAACAACAGAAGCCCAATCGCAGAGGAAACATCCGCCGTTGGCGAGAGAAAGCTCTGCGTGTCCCAGTCCCAGGCAGAGAGCGCAGAAGAAGGCGGGCTCTGGCGCTGAGAGGGACGCGGCATGAGCCGCAGGTGTGCGAGGCATCTTAAAAAAGACGCTCGCTGCTCTTTTAGATACACACACACACAATACAAGAAGATTTTTGGTAAGGATATGAATCCGTCGGATGGCGCTAGCTTGCAGGACGGCTGAAGGTGGCGAAGACGGCCGGCTTCCTCAGACTCCCGGATGCTCGCTAGAAGGTGCCTTTTCCACGACGGCGGCTTTTCTCAGGACAGCAGAAGCGTGTAGCTCGCTGAAGATGAAATGAATCAACATATAAGCCTGGCAGAGACTGTTATATACACCATGGCCACGCCCATTCTGGCGGGCCATGACGCAATGAGCGCGCGGGCGCCTCTCATTGGAAGCGGGTTCAGCCCCGCTCTCCCATAGGCAGGGGCGATTCTAGGATTTTCCTTTTAGGGGAGCTAAGCCCCCATTAAGGGTATGATTAAAAAAAAAAAAAAAAAAAAAAAAAAAACAAGGTAAAAGTTTAATTTAGGGTCTAATGCTCACTTTCATTACCATGCAATTGCAGGGTTTTATAATCACTGTACCGTAGTCATGAATTCGAGTTGTGTTAGATAGGGGGGTTCGGGGTTTCCCCGAGAAAATTTTTAATTCTCTGAACTATTATGTGCATTTTAAGATGTTTTGAAGGCAATTTTTTTTGGGGATAAAACCATTTCAGTTGGCAGCTGATTATTTTTCTCTCCTCATCAGCATCACACTCTTTTTCTCTTTGGGGGTCAACTGGTTGATTTTGCCTATGAATCATTTTCTCAGACGTGTTCATTTACTGAAAACTACTAGGAAAGGTAACTAAGTTTATAAAATTAATTCACATTAAAGGTTACACATTCATTATTGATTTTATGCCTTATCACATATTTGTATATGTGCACTGAAAGCATCAGCACCAAAACCAATTGTGTGCAAGCACACTTGGGATAAGGCTCTTTCTGATTCTGATTCCTAATACAGGGCTGTAGACAGGGCTTTATAATCAAAGAGGTCCTGCATTTGAGGTGGAGGTTTGGGGGTTAATTTTTTTAATCTCTGAAATGTGCATTTCAAGACGTTTGAAGACCAAAAAAAGGATAAGAAATAGCTTTAAAACTATGTCAGTAGACTATTTGTCAATACCTTCTCTCTCCTCATCTCCATCTTCCTTTCTTTTTTTTTCAGTCTCCTCATCGTGCCCTTTCTCTTCCCCTCATAAAGCTGAGCTTTTTTTTTTATTTACTAAAGGCTATAATTTGTATTAGGTATATTTTCAATATGTACACATTCACTATTAATCCTGTACCTAACAGGATGAAAACGGCTTTGTTAATGTTTTTTTGTCCACTCACAATGACAGTAAACGAATGATTACATTAGGCTGACGTTACATGCCTAATTTCAGTTCAAAAGTGCAAAATTAGACAAAACTATATTAGTTTTCCTGATTATTTTTTGTCATTCGTTTAACTTTAATGACCTCAAAAAACTGTAAAATATATAACGTTATAAGTTTAGCTACTTACATCTTATCTCGCACTTGCCCGTGCACTGAAGCGTCGAGTTGTGCTGCTAAAATTCGCGCTCAGCGTCTGTGAATGTAAAGCCCGCCTACTTTGATTTGATTGGTCATCTCAAATATTCTAACATTGACGAGCAGTGTCAGACCAAAGGGCTCAGATGAACACACACACAGACTTTCCTCTCTTTTTAACGCGCACTCTGCTCGGCGCCACTGCGGATTAAGGATGAAGAACGCGCTGAATCTGATTAAAACAAGACTGAAGCGAACACGAATTTGTGTAGCATATTAATCACAAATTCTTAGGGGGGCTAGGCATAAATTTAGGGGGGCTGAAGCCCCCCTAAAAAGGGCCTAGTGACGCCCCTGCCCATAGGCTTAAGCAGTTCTCTCTGAGCGAACCAATGAGCTGCTAGCTAGCCCGCTCTAGGTCTGCCGCAGAGGAACTGCGTGGTGTATGGATACAAATTATGAAATAATTTTTGGCTTCAATATCTCAGCAAAGATGAATCTTTCCCGTAGCGTAAGCTAGCTTACGCAATACGAGAGAACCTCTCGTAAGAGAACTGCAGGATTTACGATGCTGATGACCGTTAAAACGCGTCATCACAGTCTGTGAAAAGAGTCCATTCCCGAATAGGCTTTCATGTGTTTATTAGTGCACACATCACATCACATTTATATAATTTATTTTAATAGAAATTATCACATATACAGAACTTCTTAAATATAGCTAGTTAAAACACATTTTCACTTAGCTTTAAAATAAATTTTGGATTAAATGAGTTTTGGAATTATTTTGTGAAGCTGCTTTTAATTCTACTCATTAGGCCTACTTCTATTATAATTATTATTATTATTAGCTACTTTAGTAGTGGTTAATTAAAATAGCATCTGATATATAGGTATTAGGTATCACATGGACTTTGTTGTATAGAGTAGGCCTATTTCCAATTTAACTTGTGGGAGTGAATTTACGGTCGCGTTTAGTCCATTGTTTACGGCAGTGAACTTCTGCGCTCCGCTCGCTGTCATGCAGGTGGAATTCAGTCCAACCGAGTGATTCAGGCAACATCAGGACAGACGTCCAGTTTGAAGGGAGCTTCTGTCAAACCCTGACTTCATCTCCGAGCATCACATACACAGTTTACCTCAACACAGGCATGGCATCATCAGCACAACCGAGAGGATTTGAACAGCAAGCAGATCGGATACATTTAAACGACGAATCTTCAGAGAGACTCGCATCATGCTCAGGTGGTCTGTCTTTCCATCTGAAGATCATATAGGCTGCGTTTGGGAAAGAAGACAGTCGTGTGAATGTTTAGAATATTAATCGGGTATGTCACTCTCACCTATGATAATGCATTTAGCTCAGTTGACGCTTGTGCCGTGTTTTTTTTAAGCATAAGCGGATTTCAGCAATAATATAATGACTGTAATATGGTTACAAATAATCACAGGGTATTGCATAATGTTTTTATGCATAATAATGTCTATATCAGTGGGTGTAAATAAAAACTTAAGGGGCTGCATTTATTTTAGAGCAATAGTCTAGCAATAACCTATTTCCCCTTTTCCTCTTTTCTTTTAAGTAGAACCTTTGTATAATCATGGAGGAGAGCAATACCTGTGAATCAGTCCCAGATTTAAAGGATCTGGAGTTAAAAGTGGGGAGAAAGACCCCAGAGGGTCTCCTGAAGTGGATGAGAGAGGAGCACAAAATGACCTCTCATCATCAGACAGACAATAATGAGACAGAGAAGAAAGGACTGGATGAGAAGATCCGAAAACTTAAAATGGAGATGGTAAGATCTACATGTCTATTCCAATAAACTAGCTTTAGTTATTTAAATCAAAACTATTCTTATGGTTATTGATTTATAAACTATTTGATCATGTGGCCCTCTCTTTTGTACTCTTCATTCAGAAAAAAATGACTATAAAATGAATGGAGAGTGTGACAACAGTCAGAAGAATGTGTATAATGTGCAAGTTTTATAAATGTATGTGGATGACACTCATAGCAGATGTGCAACTTGAAGAGGTGAATTTATTTTCTCTTTATGAAACATAAAGCCTCTGGCTTCCCAGATTCCTTTTTTTTCTCGGTTTGTCACATATCCAATATCCATATAAAAATTCCAGTGTAAATCTCTTTTATACTGACTATGATTGTATCTTTTCATAACACAACTCCCAAGAAGAAGCCTGCAGCATGTTGTTGTTGTTTTCTCATTTTGAAGGGTCCCAACCCACATTCCACAAACCAAATCAACCAGAAGCAAAAAAAATTCTCACAGCATTGCCAAACAGTAAATTGAGCACTGAAACATGACCCTAACACTGTCAATACTAGGCAATGGTGTTTTTAATGAGCAGATGTATTGCTTGCAACCACATATCTGTGATGATGTTGAAGTGAAGGACTTGCTTGAGTTGTGGTAGAAGATTTGTTGCTGTTTTTAATGTTCATGCTTCATACTGTAACTTCAAGCTCTTGGGCTAGAGACACACTCGGTTGTATAAAGAATTGTTGTAGTTAGGGAAATGAGCTTGTTCCCCAGTGGAATGCAGAGCCATTAAGCAAATGGACCCTGATGTTGTTGCTATGGTGCTCTTTACTGAGTGGGAGACTTTGTAAAAGGCCCCAAAGCGGTCATGGATTATGCTACTGCCAGTTGCATTTCTGATTTTTGGAAGTCAGTGTTATTAATTTGCCATCATGATGATCATTGCGGATACCTCTGTGATTAAGACATCTTAACATGCCAGTGGTTTTCCGCATAAAAAGGGTAATGATACTAAAAGTGTCTTGACAGCTTTGTGCAATTATGTTTTAATGTATCCATTATATTTTTGTATTAACAAATCAAGTAATTGTACTCTTTGTGTAGAACATCTAGAAGTACAAAGTTCTGTCATGAAACTCTAGATGCTGAGTTGCAGACTGATAGATCCTTAACTCAATCTGCTAGCAATCACGTCATTCTTTAGGGCACAGCTGATTGGTTCCTGCTGTATCAATAGCCAATGAGCTCGCTACTCTATCTTCTAATACTTGGTCAGCATTTACTGCAGCAGTGCAGTGCACTTTCAGAAACCGTCCACCTTCCCCAGCTCCACCTGTATAGATTTGCTACGGGTAATTCATGCTTCTTTCAAAAACATTAAACAATTTACTAAACCCAAACTTTTGAACAGCAGTGTATTTATTCTATATTGACAGCCCTGTTTATTTAACAGTTAGAAATAAAAACCAAACATGCCTAATATTTTTGTCTAAACTTATACATAGGTCTTTATATGTACATGAAAAAAAAAACTTTTATTTATATATATATATATATAACCCTGGGCCTAGACAAAATTTTAAAGAAAGCTTCATGCCAAAAAGGTTCTATATAAGGAGAAATGTCTTAAGGGGTCATATAATTGTACATGCACTTTTACAAGTTGATTGTACTGAAATGTGTGTTGGCAGTGCCTGTACACAACCATCATAAAATTATAAAAATCCATCCAGTGTTTTTTTTAATCTCCTTATATGTTTTCCCCTGCCTCAAATCAAGCCGTTCGACCGTGTGACGTCACACGGTCGGAAGCCCCTCCCACGATTGTTGATTGACAGCAGCGTTTCAACACAGACCCGCCCTCGCTTGTGAGCGAGCTGTCAATCATAGTCCGCGCGGACCGGCGCGGTCATTGTTGATATGCTGGACCACTGTCTATGAGCAGAATGGCGTCTAAGCGATTGTGGTGTTCTGTTATTGGGTGTAATAACGAACACAGCAGTCATTTTAATGTTCCTAAATCCGAACCGCTTAAGACGCAGTGGCTGAGTTTGTTTTCGAAGGGAATATTCCCCACGAGCAACGTCAATGCTCTCATGTTTGCGCGAATCATTTCACACACCAGACTGCTTTATAAACGAGGATCAGTATAAAGCTGGTTTTGCTAAGAAGCTGCTCATGAAAAAAGGATCGGTACCAACTATTCGTGTTCCTGCTGAACCTCCAGAAGAACTGAAGTGAGTGTAACGTTTTATTAAACTTTATATTAATATTTATATTAATCTTTTTGCAAATCGCTAGCTGCACGCTTCACAATGAATGCGTCTAAGGTTTACACACAGGGTACATTACGGCATGTTTTATATGTATGACGTTCTCAATATAATTCATAATCCCACATTTATACTGAACAACGCGTTATGGTTATTGTGTTATTGTGTTACAAACGGTGTACGCACAGAACAGAGGGGCAAAGCTCATTCTCATTTAAAGTCATATGCACTGAAACGGCGTGCTGAAAACAGAGCTGTTTTGCAGGTAAAATAAGTGTTTTCTTACAATACTAATGAGAATTTTTCATTAAAGTATATTACAAACTTTTAATTTAGACCCTAAAGAATCATATTAGCTTGTACAAAAATGGCATTATATGACCCCTTTAAATGATTGCATAATGCTTTCATGTTATTTAAATTTGTTTTAACGATAAAGCATGTTTACGAGCTGTTTAATTCGTAATTAAATAATTAGAACTAAATTCATAAAATGATCCCATGATGGGAACCCCTAAAATGTTCTATATATGAAGCGCCTGACAGAACCCTTTAGGTTCTATATAGAACCTTTTCTTCTAAGAGTGAAAGTAAATTGGGTGTTTAGAAATTGATGTAGAGTTTTACTGTTCCCCTGATGCCATTTTACACTGTTCCCAAATAGTCATGAGATACAGCAAGACAACTGTCATTGAACTTTACCTCACACTGTGACATTGTCACCCGGACTGCTGTAGTCTATTGACACACACACACACACACACACACACACACACACACACACACACACACACACACACACACACACTGGTTTCCATGTTTTATTGGGACTTCCCATAGATGTAATAATTTGTATACAGTTCAAACTGTATATTCTACCCCCCTACACTAACCCTACCCCTAAACCCACCCATCACAGAAAGAAAGTCTGCATTTTTAGAATTTCAAAACACTTAATTTAGTATGATTTATAAGCTGTTTTCTCCATGGGGACAAAAAATGTCCCCATTAGGTCAAAATGTACGGGTATAACTAGCTATTTGGTCCCCATAATGTAGGGAATACCACACACACACACACACACACACACCATTCATTCACACACACAAGTATGTAAGACAGTGCAGACTTTTTTGAATAAAATGTTAACAAAAAATGACAAAACTTACACATCAATACTATGATAAAAGGATCACGTTTGACTTTAAAACAGTGGAATTAAGTGTGCAATCAAACAGCTTGTTATTTATGTCTGTGATCTGCTTGAAGAAAGAGTGAGAGAGGGGTGTCCTCGATGACTTTCAGCAACTCTCTCTCCCTGCCTGACACACAGATGGGAAACACAGGGGGAAGGTGTGCTGACAGATGGAGGAAAGGGAGATGGCTCTTCCAGTCTGATAGAACGAGAGGAGAGAGGAAATGAGGGAGGAGAAGCAGTAAGGTTGAAAGGGAGAGTGGGAGGACGTAGAGGTAAGGAAGGAATGCAGAGAGATAGAGTGCACGTGTCGTGCTAGATGAGAGAGACAGCGGTGATGTATTGGAATATAAGAGATGCTGTTAATCCTGTCAGAGCTGCAGTGTGTCAGGAGGAGCAAAAGTTCAGAAAGAGTGTAAACTGTGATGCCCCTGAAATATTTAGCTGTCTCATTACGCACTACCACTCAAACATTTGGGGTCAGTACGTTTTTTATTCAGCAGGAATGCATGAAATTGATCAAAAGTGACAGTAAACGCATGTATAATGTTACAAAATATTTTTATTTCTAATAAATGTCACAAAAATATTAAGCAGCACACCCTCTCTGACATTGATAATAATCCCTAAAGGATCACGAGACACTGAAGACTGGAGTAATGATGCTGAAAATACTGAAAATGAATGCTTTAACATCACAGGAATAAATTGTTTTTTAATAAATTAAAGGGATAGTTAACCCAAAAATGAAAACTTTGTCTTCATTTACTGTCACCCACATGTTGTTCCAAACCTGCATGAGCTTCTTTCTTCTGTTGAACACAAAAAAATATATTTTAAAGAATGTTGTTAAGAAGTTGACGGCACCCATTGACTTCCATAGTAGGGGAAAAAAAACACTTTGGAAGTCTATGGCTACCGTCAACTTTTTGATTACCAACATTCTTTCAAATATTTTCTTTTATGTTCAAAAGAAAATCGAATTGTAAGTAATGACAAAATATTCATTTTGGGGTGAACTGTCCCTTTAAAATAGAATACAGTTATTTTAAATTGTATACATATTTCACAATATGACTTTATTTATTGTATTTGTGTTTAAATAAATGCAGATGAGCATAAGAGATTTCTTTGAAAAAACATTTAAAAATCTTACAGACCCCAAACTTTTGAACGGTAGCATCTGAAATGCATTCACTCACCCCATAAGTTGATTTTCAGGAGTGTTTTAATGAAGAAACACATTTACTGTATCTCAAATAGTTTGATTGAATCAATTAACTGAATATAATTCTAAATCTGGACAATTATGTGGCTATTTATATCATATCAATTTAATATTAATACAGCAAACTATCTTTAAATAATGAGCAAAATATAATAAACATTCTGCTATTTTTTTAATAATTGTCTGTCACTATAAGTTAGATTATACAGCTCTTCACTGTAATGGCAGATTTGCAATTTCGCAGGTATTGGGAGTGTTTTCTTCACAATCACTGTTTATACAACTGACTTTAGTTTCTGAGTTCAGTTTTTATCATCCAAAAACAACTCTCTGACAACTAAAGGTCACTATGGTGTCTACATAGGCACTAAACCCAGAACTTCAATGGAATAATAAATTACTATAAAAAAACACAAATATCTGGGGCTTTTTTTGTCCCCTGCCCTGCTTCATTTATGACCCTGAATGTGAAATTCCAAGAATAACAAACGAGCACCATAATAGTCCATATGACTTATATTTACTATATACAACTATGTTGTAATTGCCATTTAACATAGCAAACTGCATGATGCGGCAAGTTTGAATATGCAAACTTGTGTGTACTTGAACACATTCAACATATTTCTTAAATTCTTTTTAAAGATAATTTCTACTTTAGAATTTATTTTATAAATATTTTTTATGTAGCAGATATTTACTACAGTGTTTCACAATGGCATGGCCAAAAATGGCAATGTTCTTCATATACCAGTGTACATGCTTGAAAGCCTCCTCATCTCTGAAGGACTTATTTCTAAAGTCATTGAGCCATGATCAAGAAAATATGCGTTATAGTAAAATATATTTATTTATATTAGTACTTATTGTTACTCTGCCACTGAGTAAAAATAAAGTCCTTTTAACACACACGGAGAGAGCTGCGTGTGATACTTAACGGAGCAGGACACCACAGCATGGAAAATGAGCTCTCCAGAATTCCGGGGATTAGAACACAAGACGTATGAGCTATGGTTTTAAGGAGTGGGGAAATGGAATTCTTCTGGCTGTGAGAATCTCCAGTGTGAGCCTCAGACACTGTGGAATGTTCTCCCTAAGGAGAGTCTGTGGGTCAGCGTGTGGCTCCATGTGGAAGCTAGAGGATTGCAGCAACCGTGCACTGTATTGCATTTGGTTTCAATGACAGTATTTTCATTTCTTTAGCATTTTATACGGTCTGTATCACAATTGGGAAATCTGTCTGACAATTGGGTCATTATTTACTTGTTCCAAACCCAAATGGCTTTCTTTATTTGTGGAAAACCAAGTTACATTTTGAAGAATAATAGTTTATTCTCTTTTACGTGCAGTTTCCCATCTGTCAGTCTCTGCAATGTTATGTCGACTGACAAATGGGGTCTCGCTTGGGAGCCCCAATCACCTCTGAGTTTTAGAAATTGTCATGCCAAGCCACTCCCCCGTACATATGAGTACAGTATATAAGATGAGAGCCCCGGCTATTCAGCGGTGGTTCAGGGTTGTGGCAGGGGGGACATAATGTCTCCGGTCCCTCCATCAGGGAACAAGGGTTACACATCAGTAACCAAGACGTTACAATTAATGGCGATTGGAGCTTTCAAGATGTAAAAAGGATGCAAATCTTTGAATAACTACATAAAATTTTGGTCGGTTTGTCATAAAGTCCTATTATTTTGGCTTTCGAAGATAATTTGAAAACTTGTGGTACAACGGGGCTAAAGGCACACAATAAGAAAAATGTGCTTTTTTAATAGTGTATGATTGCAGAAAAAAAATGTTTTTATTGAACATTGTTGGTGTTGGAGCAAGAGATTTTGTGTGAAAATAAATCATAAAAGTGGTTAGTTTGTTTGAGAATCTTATAAATGTATGAGGTGAGGTGGGCCTTTTACCCCACACAATGGATAAAAGGCACACCAGCATGGGGAGAAATGCACACATTATTTATACAAATACTTTAGCTAAAATAATATGGTTTTAATAATGTCTAAATTAATACTTGTTCAATACAATCAGCAAAATTTGCACTATTTTCGGTTTATTTTGATAAATAAAGATAAGATTATATAAATAAAGATTCTAAAAGCATTGAATGAAATCCAATAATAATTTAATAGAGCTTTACAGTAACAAATACGCCTTTTACCCCAAATACCATACTTATGCTTTATTTACCTTGAACAAAACTGAAAATCATTAACAAGACCTTTGTCTCAATATGTAGACATCAATTTTCATTTGATGTTTGCTACATAAATCTACAACATTTTAAAAAACATTAAATATTAGATCAAATTAGCACAGAATCAACTTTGGATTGCTGTCCGCGATCGCGTCAAGGATCAGCCAAACGTCCACAGGCATCATAAAAAGCGGTTGTTAAAGGGTTAGTTCACCCAAAAATGAAAATTAAGTCATTAATTACTCACCCCCATGCTGTACCAACCCCGTAAGACCTTCTCTCGTCTTCGGAACACAAATGAATATATTTTTGATTAAATGTGACAGCTGGATCACTCCTCCATAGGCTCCCTAAGGGAATGAATCCTGACGTCCCAGAAAGTCAATGAAGAAAATGTTTAAATATTCCATGTCACAACAGTGGCTCAACTATAAGTTTATCAAGCGACGAGAATACTTTTTGTGCGAAAAAACAAACAAAAATAACGACTTCATTCGACTATTCCTTTTCTTCCTTGTAGGCCTGAAACGAGACTTCAAGAGATTTCCACGACGCGCACGCGCGAGAACTTAACTGAAGTAGTTGAAGGAGATCGCAATTCTCGCGCATGCGTCGTGGAAATCTCTTGAAGTCTCGTTTCAGGCCTACAAGGAAGAAAAGGAATAGTCGAATGAAGTCGTTATTTTTGTTTGTTTTTTCGCACAAAAAGTATTCTCGTCGCTTGATAAACTTATAGTTGAGCCACTGTTGTGACATGGAATATTTAAACATTTTCTCTGAGGTGCTGTGCTGACGTTAACCCAACCCACACCAGAGCAGCGATGTTACAGTCTGTTCTCTGAATCTCTCTCGTCTTTTACGTATTTACATCTTTCTCTATTTACTGTAAAAAAAGAAGGCTTGTTTATCTTTGCCTTCTAAATTCAGCTCTATTTCCCATCCCCCTCTCGCTGCCTCTTTTGTTCTATTTGTATCCCATGCTCTTTTACCGAAATGTTCTCTTTTGGTTTTTTGTACTGTAATTAGTGTGGTTGACATCAGCAGTGCACTATGGCCTTTAAATTACACAGCAGGCTGAATGTATAGGATAAGAGTATGCTGTCCGTTTATGACAGGTCTGGATTGGTGCACTTAAACTGATTTATCTAATCCTCTTCTCAAACTGGGTCTATGGGATTCAGAACATTATCCGGGTTTAGACGTCCTCCTTTTAATTGAAAATGTAATCGTTTAATGACTTTCTTTTTTCAGTGGCACACAAAAGAAGTTAGACCTCAATCATCATTCACTTTCACTGAATGGAAAAAAGATGCAGTGAAAATGAATGGTGACTAAGACTAAAGACATCTTTTGTGTTCCACAGAAGAAAGAAAGTAAAGTACGGGTTTGGACCGACATGTGGGTCATGTGAGTAAATAATGACAGAATTAACATTTTTAGGTAAACTGTTTACCTAAAGTGCTGTGTGACTAGCTGATGGGGTGCAGACAGGGCACAATCTGTCAGGGATTGTGGGAGCTAAAGTACTGTGGCTTTCAGAGGAAGCACTGACTATTTGATGAGCCCTGTTTTATGGGCTAGAGAGCCATTCAGTCAGTCAGAAGGGTTCAGGACTTTGTATATCATATTACATCTTCCTGACAAAAATGCTTCACTGCTGCCAAATGAAGCTTCGTAACATACTTCTGAAGGAATGTGAATCCCTCACATTTTGAGAGATATGCTTTATCTACATTCCAAAAGCAAGATCTAATGATAAAGAAAGGATCTAATATATTATTGTCATAAGACCAATAGCATCCATTACTCTTTATTGATTTGACCAAATGGAATATATACTTGTTTACTTTTATTGATTTCTAAAGAAAAGTAAACCTTAGCGTACATACACTATATATATATATATATATATATATATATATACATACACTCACCTAAAAGATTATTAGGAACACCTGTTCAATTTTTCATTAATGCAATTATTTAATCAACCAATCACATGGCAGTTGCTTCAATGCATTTAGGGGTGTGGTCCTGGTCAAGACAATCTCCTGAACTCCAAACTGAATGTCAGAATTTCTCGATTTCTCGATTTCTGTTGAGACATTCAGATGGTAGAGTCAGAATTTGGCGTAAACAGAATGAGAACATGGATCCATCATGCCTTGTTACCACTGTGCAGGCTGGTGGTGGTGGTGTAATGGTGTGGGGGATGTTTTCTTGGCACACTTTAGGCCCCTTAGTGCCAATTGGGCATCGTTGAAATGCCACGGCCTACCTGAGCATTGTTTATTTTTTTTCTTTATTTTTTTTTTCTTTATTTAATTTTTTTTAACAGACAGACCAAAATAGTGCATTAACGGACAATATAGTAATTCCATAATTCCAGAAGTGAAAATAACAGTGTGTGTGTGTGTGTGTGCATAAGCAAAATAACCATTTATTATTTATTACCATCATCATTACCATCACCACCACCACTCCTCACTACCAACATGCTGCCAACATTGTATCAGTCAATTTTTATCTTTATTCTTATTTTCATCTTTCCTCCTATGTAACAATTACCATTGTCAGCACTCTTCAAAAATAAAAGATACTTTAATAAGATAATATAAGATAACCCTCCCCCACATCTCTTCAATCCCTATTTTCTCCTAAAATGTATTTATTTATTTAAAAAAAAATTTGTATGTTATGTGTAGTGTTTAAGTTCCATTAAAACAAGGGGTACAGTGTGAGAGTGTCTCAACTTGGGACAGAGATGCTGTCCCATGGAAACCACTTCTCTCCTGTCTTGCCTGCCTAAGTGTTTGCGGTTTTTCAGTGTATATATACATACATAGGCTACATACACTTTTTTTTCCTTTTTTTTCTTCTTTTTTTCTCTCTATTCTACGTTGTGGTGCATTAAAAACACATGAAAAGATTAGGGGGGAATTTTGGAAACAATCAATTGATTTAACTACAGCAGTAGTGATAACACCAGGTTAGTAATTCCAAAACAGTACTAACAATGGTAATAATAATAATAGTAATAATAATAATAACAATGATACTGATGACAATGATGGCAATGGTGATAGCAATGATGAGAGCAACGACAATAACAACAGCAATAAAAAAAAAAAAAAAATAGTAATCATAACAGTAACAATAATGATAATAATGGCAACGATGACAAAAATAACAAAAAGTAATATCCGTGGGTTGATTAAAAAGGTGGGAGGAGTCGGAGTTGAAAGGAGAGAGAGGATTCATAGTTGTAAGAGGTCAGAAAGTGTTGGATGGCAGAGGTCGGTTTCAGATGCGTAATTATAAGGGGGAGATGTGTATTCCATTGTAATGAAGTCTGTAATAAGATTTTTCCAATGGTTAATGTGTATTTTGTTACGAGTTTTCCAGTTCATGTTGATAGTTTTCTTGGCGATGGTTAGAGCTATGAGGAGCATTTTAGAGTTTATAGTTTTATCAGTGATTATTGTGAGGTCCCCCTGCAAGCAAAGAGAGGGCGATAGTGGGATGTGGTAGCCGACCAGTGGATAGTGACTGTGTGACCTCTTCCCAAAAGTGCTTGATTGGAGTGCAGTGCCAGGTTGCATGGATGTAGTATCTATAGAATTGTGATTACAATGTGTTCAAACTTCTGATGTGAAACCCATTTTGGCTAATCTATTGCCCGTGTAGTGTGTTCTATGAAGTGTTTTGTATTGTATTGTATTAATTGAAGATTAGCATTTTTGGACATGGGATAGATGTTTTTACAGATTTGGGTCCAGAAGTTGGTATCAGGAGCTATTGAAAGATCATTTTCCCATTTTATTGTTGGTAAGTCTATGGTCTGAAGTTGATTTGAAATCATTTTGTATATTTTAGAGAGAAGTTTCTTTGGAGAGGAAATGTTAACCAAGTCTGATATTGCCGGTGGAAGTTCTAAATTTGTGGCTCTGATGTTTATTTTCGCCAGAACAGAAGATTTGAGTTGTAAGTATTTTAAAAATTCATTGCTCCCGATGCCAAACTCCTGGGCCAATTGCGGAAATGTTGTTAATGTGTTAGATTTGAAAATATGGTTAATGTGGGTGATACCCCTTTCAGCCCATGTGCCAAAATTCAGTGTTTTCTTATTGCTTATGAACACAGCTCTTCCACAGTGGGGTGAGGTTAGATGGAGCTAGTATAGAATTTGTGATTTGGTGAAATTTCCACCAGGCTGTCAGAGTGGCAGCTATAGTTACTGCATTAAAACATGTTGTGTTGTTTGATTGATTTGGTGAGGAATGGTATGTCAGCTATATTTAATTCTTTGCATAGTGATTGTTCTATATCTAGCCATATAATATCGGATTGGGTGGGGTGGATCCATTTGTATATGTATTGCAGTTGGTTAGCCATTGAGTAATAATGAAAATTTGGTGCTTCTAGTCCTCCTTGAACCTTGTTTTTTGTAGTACAGTGAGTTTTATCCTTGGTGTTTTATTTTTCCAGTAGAAGTGAGTGATAATGGAGATTTAAACCTGGTGAGTGTGGGGTGGGTTGGAATCATTGATAATAGATGATTAATTTTTGGTTAAGTCGTCATTTTTATTACTGGTATCATGCCAATTATGGAGATTGGAAGGTTGAGCCATCGAAGCAAATCGTCTTCTTTTTTTTTTAGCAGTGGTGTGAAGTTGAGTGTTACCAACTCTGACAGTCTGCAGGAGATCTTAATGCCTAAGTAAGTGATGTAATCATGACATATAGGTATAGGTGATTGGTGGGGTGCCACATCCCATTTGGTTTTATGTAAAGGGAGGACGGAAGATTTGTTCCAGTTTATTGCGTAATCTGATATTTTTGAGAAGGACTGGATTGTTTTAATTGTTTCTTGAGTAGATGCTAGAGGTTCTTGTATAAATAGTAAATTATCATCTGCATAAAGTGAGATTTTATGTGTTTGTTGTGGTGTTCCAATACCTTTGATTGCTGGGTTTTGGCGGATAGCTGCTGCTAAGGGTTCAATAAAAATAGTGAATAGGGATGGAGAGAGTGGACATCCCTGCCTCGTCCCCCTGTACAGTGTGAAGCTTTGTGAGGTTAGTCCATTGGTTGTGACTGTGGCAGATGGTGATGTGTATAAAATCTTGATCCAGTTAATAAATGACTCTCCAAAGCCAAATTTTTGTAATGTGGTGAATACAAATTTCCAGTTGACCCTATCAAAAGCTTTTTCAGCGTCTAATGTGGCAATGAGAGTATCTTTCTGTTGTACTGATGAGTAATGCATTAAATTGAATAACCTGTGGGTATTGTTGGATGCGTGTCTACCTTTTATAAAGCCGGTCTGATCAGGATGGATGATATAAGGTATAATTTTTTCAATTCTATGGGATAATGCTTTGCTAATAATTTTTATGTCGACATTTATAAGTGAAATAGGACTTGAGGGAATAGTTATGATGTGAGGTTATGATGTAAATAGTTAGATGTGAGGGTGTGGTCTTTGTTAGGTTTAGGAATGATTGAAATGAGCGCTGTATTCATGTGGGATGGGAATTTTGCATTGTTTTATTTCCGTTATTGTTCTATAGTGGGTATAAAGTTGACCAAAAATGTTCGTAGAACTCAGCAGGGAAGCCATCCGGTCCTGGTGCTTTTTTTGCATGTGTTTTAGCGCAGAGTGAAGTTCTTTTTCAGTGATTGGAATTCGAGAGAGTTCATTTGTTCCAGGTTAAGTTTTGGTAGAATGGTGTTATCGAGGAATTGGGTTATGTCTTCTTGGTTTGGGTCCAGATCAGATGAATATAATTTTGTATAGTATTCTTCAAATATTTTGTTTATCTCAATTGGTGAATTAGTTAGCTTCCCTGCTGAGTTTCTAATGGAGGTTATAGCTGTTTTTTCTTTATTTCTTTTAATTTGACTGGCTAGATATTTTCCGGATTTATTGCTATGGTGGAAAGTTTCCTGACGAAGTCTGTGAATCAGAAACTGGTTTCTTTTGTTTATTATTTCATTAAGCAAAAATTTATTATAGATGGTTTTTGATTGTTTTTTTTTGCATGTAAAATTTCTAAATTTTTTATTTTTCTTCCAGTTGGACTTTTTTTTCTTTGTCCTTCTTTTTTTTATGGACTGAATATGATATAATTTTCCCCCGTAATCCTACTTTCCATGTTTCCCAGAGCAGTGATGCTGGTGACTTTGGAGAGTCATTTATTTCAAGGAAGGATGTCCACTCTCTCTTGAAGTAGCTGTCAAATTCTGGATCTTTCAAGAGAGATGTATTAAAACGCCATCTGGTGGGGTGCCTCTGTATTGCAGGTGGGTTCCATGTGAGCAACATGACATCATGACTTTTGCGTAAACATACACGCCACTTTCTAGTCAAGTGGCATGTTATCTATACGCATTTGTATGTCTACGCCATTAAAGTCCGAGTGATTCCGCGTGTATGTACACGCCGTTAAATGTCCGAGCGAAACGAAGCAAAATGTAGATCTACATCTGGGGAGCGATATTTTTTTTCCTAGGATGGCAGGGGAAGACTCATAAATGCTATTAACCCCAGTGACGGGTAGGTTTAGGGACGGGGTTGGGGTAGGTCATATATTTATATAGTAATGCAACGTTAAGTCAACGGCGTTCATAAACACGCTGAAAAGCGATTATGCTTGTTGATAGCACGCCAAAAATGGAAATACGCATTGGCGTGTCATACACACGCAATTTCATGAGATCAGTCTGATCTGAGAGTTACCGGAGAATGGTCACTAATAATGATGGGATGAATTTTGGTTTCTATGATATTTGGTATGATTGAATTACTGGTTAGAAAAAAAATCAATGCGGGAGTAGGTTTGGTGGACATTAGAATAAAAAGTGTATCCTCTGGCGAGTGGGTGTTGTAGCCTCCAACCATCGCCAAGACCAAAATCACTCATGAACTGTTTTATTGTTTTGGAGGACTGCCAGGATTTCCCTGTATGTTTTGACCTGTCCAATGATGGAATGATTACAGTGTTATAGTCTTCCCCTATAATTATTGGACCGCTGGAAAGGTTTGAAAAAGAGGAAAAGAAATTTAAAAAGAAGGAGGAATCATCAGAGTTTGGTCCATAAATGTTGCCAATTGTGATTGGATTATTATTGATTGAAATGTTAATAATGATAAAACGGCCTTCAGGATCTGAAATGGTTGTGTGGTGGTTAAAGTGTATTTTTTTGTTTATTAAGATGCACACTCCTCTTTGTTTTGAATTAAAGTAGGAGGAAAAACAGTGGTTAAAATGTGTAGTTTTTAAGCTGTTTTGTGTAGATTGTGAGAAATGTGTTTCCTGTAGAAGACATATATCAGCTTGCGTAAGTTTTCAGGTAACTTAGGACTTTGTTCTTTTTTGTTTGTGAAGCAACTCCACGTATATTCCAAGTTAAGAATTTTAATTGCATGAACCTATAGTGTTTCTTTCATAATTATGTTGTGTGAGCATAAGTCTGTGTGTGTGTGTGTGTGTGTGTGTGTGTGTGTACTTCTACGATACCAAATGACAAACAAAACAGGACAAACATAAATACCTATAACTAACAACAAAACATATAAGCAATGAGCATAAAGGTTAATTTGGAGCATTTAGTATACAATGTGTGTGAGTGGTGCAAGTAGTTTAATGTAAGAATATTGATTGGGGGGGGGGGGGGGGGGGGGGGGGGGGGAGCAGGGGTCTTTTGTCTATAGCCTACATCATTTCACAGTTTCTATAATTAGTAAAGCCAGGGAATAGTGACCTTGTCTCTGAACAATTGTCCATCAATATATAATTTGTCTACTGTAATGATTGCTTTTTTACCTTAATTAATCATTGTCTTGCGGATGGGGACGAGTAGCTTACGTCTGCGGATGATTTCTTGTGGAAATTGGTCGTTGAGTCCGTAATGGGTCCCTTCTAGCTGCCGGCCCTGTTGCTGAACCAGTACTTTTTGTTTGAAATGTTCACATTTTACGATGATGGTCCGGGGTCGAGTGGAGTTGAGGAGTTTCTGTCCTAAACGATGTACGCGATGGAAGGTGATGCGCTCCACAGTCTCTGGTGTAAGTTTGAGCTGGTTAACCATGAAGTCCTTAACAGATTTTTCGGGGTCTTCGGTGGATGATTCGGCAATTCTGGAAAAGATTAAATTGCCTCTCATACTTCGTGATTGTAAATCCAGGATGGTTTCTTGTATAGCTTTGTTCTCAGCGGTGACGGAGGTGAGTTGAGTATTTACAGTGGAAAGTTCAGCGGTGAGTGTGCCCACGGAGCTTTTAAGTGATTTGTTTTCTTCTGTGAGCGAATCGACTTGTTGTTGACTGTATTCCAGGCTATGGCGAAGGTTTTGGAATTATTTGTAAAGTACTTCAATTAGTGAGAGTCTAGAATCTAGTTAGATAAGCGCTCGTTGATTTAGAAAAGTAGCCTATGTTAGAACAGCAGTTTGTTTTGACAGGAGTGGTTGTTGGTGATGTTGGTGATGATGAAAAATCAGTTGGTATGGGGGAGTCCGAAGTGCGTGTTTTTTTGGCTTTGCGTGATCGGCCCATTGTACATAGTCTATTGAAGCATTTGTCAATGTTGTCCTCCAGGTGGTCCAGGTCCGAGTCGTAATCCAGGTTTTTAATCTAGGTTTTAACCGTGTCGGGGCGGGGGTTAACAAATAGGGGATAAAGTTTGTTGTCTTTCTAGCAGCAGCGTGCTGCCATGTTTAAATCACGCACCCATCACTCACCAATCACCTGAGCATTGTTTCTGACCATGTCCATCCCTTTATGGCCACCATGTACCCATCCTCTGATGGCTACTTCCAGCAGGATAATGCACCATGTCACAAAGCTCGAATCATTTCAAATTGGTTTCTTGAACATGACAATGAGTTCACTGTACTAAAATGGCCCCCACAGTCACCAGATCTCAACCCAATAGAGCATCTTTGGGATGTGGTGGAACGGGAGCTTCGTGCCCTGGATGTGCATCCCACAAATCTCCATCAACTGCAAGATGCCATCCTATCAATATGGGCCAACATTTCTAAAGAATGCTTTCAGCACCTTGTTGAATCAATGCCACGTAGAGTTAAGGCAGTTCTGAAGGCGAAAGGGGGTCAAACACAGTATTAGGATGGTGTTCCTAATAATCCTTCAGGTGAGTGTGTATATATATATATATGTATGTATATGTAGCGTATATATATATATGCTAAGGTTTACTGTTATTTAGACATCAAGTGTAGATGTGTCAGAGGAAAACTGCTTAGGCCATTTGTTGTGGGAATTAGGAAGAGTGCTTCACTAGAGGAATGGATACTGTCAGGAAGATCTATAAATCTCAACAGCATTTACAGTAATGGACCTCAGTCAGCACAGGACTCCAGTCATGCTTATGAACCCCAGACTAAACACAACAATCAGCACTAATAAGAACTCATTTAGAGCATTTATTAAAGTTGTCAAACTTCCAAAATGACAACAAAAAAAAACACACCATAAAAGCGGCCCGTGCGACTCATGCACTATAATCCATGGGCCTCATTTATAAAGCGTGCGTACGCACAGATTTGATCTTAGAGTGTGCGTACGCTAAAATCCACGTCAAAGACCGTTTCTATAAATATGCACGTTGGCGTGGATTTTGTGTATGCACACTTCAGTCTGAGCAGACTTACACACTTTTCCTTGAGTCGGAGAACTGCAGTTCTGGAAGAGAGGCGTACGCACATGTTTGTTCCCTAAATCACACGTACGCACATTTGAGAGAAATGATCGAAAGATCAAATGTAGGACGGTTTCTACTCATCAATTTTATAAATGAGGCCCTGTGTCTTTTAGAGCCTTTCAATAGCTTTGTTTAAGGAACAGACCAAATAAATCTTTTCATCTTCCAAATCAGATCTCATTTACATTATTTGAACTTGCATATTTAATATTTTGATATTTGCAAATGTACATGATGACAGCATTTTGGGTGTACTACTCCTTTATACACTTTTAAAAAATAAAGGTTCCAAAAGGGTGTTTACGTAGCGATGCCTGTGAAAAAAGTGATCAGTTGACTGAAAATTAAGTTATGTGAACTTGGCAAGAACTAATTTTTTCAACTACGCATTGAGTTTATTTACTTAATAATATTAAGACAACAGGTTTCTTCACTTTTTTAAGTTACGTCAACTGATCACTTTTATTAGTATAGAAATACTATGTTTGGGTCCCCAAAGAACCTTCAGTGAACTGTTCTTAAAATAACCTTTTTTTGTGAGGAGCATTTTAATAATCTAAAGAGCATTTTTTGTGTTTTTTATATATATATATAAATGAACTATGATGTGTGCAATGTGTATTATGTAGTGTGTTTTTTAATGTATTGTCTGTATGTCTGTTACCTTTTGCTGCAAAACTAGTTTCCCCCAAGGGGGACAATAAAAGTAAAAAAAAATGTATATATATTCCACTATAAAGAACCTTTTGTGCAATGGAAAGGTTCCGTGGATGCTAAAGGTTCTTCATGGAACCACAGATGCTAATAAATAATCTTTATTTTAAAGTGTACTTTCATTTAACTGTGGTTATGTTTGTTAAAAAAGCTCTTGATGTCCATGTGTATTTCCCCTGCACAGGCTCATCTACGAGCTGCAGACGTCAAGATCTTGAACCAGTTGCTAGCACTGCATGAGGGCATCGAGGCAGTGAAATGGCTCCTGGAAGAGCGTGGCGCGCTCACTAGCCGCTGCAGCAGCCTGACCAGCAGCCAGTACAGCTTAGGGGAGGGTCCCGACACCTCCTGGAGGGGCAGCTGGAGCAGTCTGCAGGACCCACATGACAAGCTGGACAACATTTCCATTGGCAGCTATCTGGACACATTAGCTGATGATCTGGATGAGTACTGCCCCTCCAGTGGGACTGATTCAAAACTGTGTGCCGCCCCTATAGGGACAGATGGCTCCAGAAGTACTGGAGGAGGCATGGGCAGTTCCACTGGATCTGTAACCAGATCTCCACAAGTCAAATCCGATGCTCCTAAAGAAGAAGCTGAGGTTTGGAATAAAGCGTCTGAGACAGCGAGACCATACCAACCCAACAAGACTAATGGAATCCTGGACAAATCAGTAAAGCAAATGGTCAGCACAGATTCGGCCAGGGCCTGTCTCGCTGAGAAGCTGGGGAAGAGTCTGAGCCCTAAAGTGAAACCCTATAAGAATGGCAAAGTTGAGCTGGAGAGCTGCAAAATGAATGGCAAAGTTCAACTGGAGTATGACGCACACTGGTGCTGGGTGCAGTCGCAGGATGATGTGACTTTTTTGTGATAATATATACATGATTAGCAAGCCAAAGGTGTTGATGGGAGATTTGTCTGGTCCTCTATTCACCACTGAGCTTTTGTTTGCAGACTTTGAGCTTTGATTAATTTGAGGTTGAGGTCAGCAATGGAAAAGAAGCTTAGACCTGTGGGGTGGGGGGGGGGGGGGGGGGGGTATGGGAGTTAGAGTTAATCAGAGTTAAAGAAAATCCTGAATTAATTACTTAAGACTCTACGTCAAGTTGTGTAGATGTTTATGGACGCATGTTTCAAATTATGTGGGATCATAATCTTTTCTGTGATGGCATCTATTGATTCAGCACAACTATTTATTGAGTCAGTAACTTTATTGCATACGTAAGTACATTTCTTTCATTTAAATTATGTAATTGCAATTTTGTGTGTTTTTGTTAAGCTTTTAGAGATTATAAACATCAAACCAGTCATTAGAAACAAAATGAAAAGTTCACAAAATCCAATCCTTTATGTATTTTTTGCATATACACTAACACTACCCCTGAAAAGTTTGGGGTTGGCATGATTTTTTTTTTTAAATAATTATCTTCTGTTCACCAAGGCTGCATTTATTATTTCAGAAATACAGTAAAACTGTAATATTGTGAAATATTATTGTAGTTTAAAAGAACTGTTTTCTATTTTAATATATTTTAAAAAGTAATTTATTCCTGTGATGGTAAAGCTGAATTTTCAACATCATTACTCCAGTCTTCAGTGTCAAATTATAATATTATTATAATATTCTGATTTGGTTCTCAAGAACACTGTTAATATCAGTGTTAAAACAGTTTATTATTAATGCTTAATATTTTTGTGGAAACCGTGATATATATTTTTTTCAGAGTTCTTTGAATATAGAAAGTTCACAAGTGCATTTATTTGAAATAGAAATCATTTGCAACAATAAGCGCATCTTTATTGTCACTTTTGATCAATGTAATGCATCCTTGCTGAATACATTTCAAAAGAGTGCACAAATGCTCACATTTGGCATTTCCTTAATATTTTGAAGTGGACCAAAGTTTGTTTAGCTAAAACAATCCAAAAGCTTGAAACCACAGCAACTTTGTTACAAAATCAGTAAATGTTTTTTTTCTGACCATTTTGTATGACCTTTCTGCTAATTACAGTATGGACAAAATGAATTGTATAGCATTTGCTCTTAAACTGTAGGGAATGTTTAAATCATGTTCCATTTTACTACCAAAGTCTTAAATCTTAAAGGAGTGTTCCCTTTCAAGGGAACTTCGAGCTGCGTCAAACGCTGCGGGAACGCCCCTGCGTTGTGCGTCATGAAGCACGTATGGAATCAGCCCAATGGAGAGATGAAACGTCATAGGCGGGTGACGTCATCGACCAGGAAACTATAAAGCACCCCAAAAACACAAGCGCATTAGCTTCTGTGCTTTCAGTCGCGCTACATGTGAATCTGTCCCTGTGTGATATTGTCTGTCTTACATACCCTGCACCACACAAACAATTTATCATATATATATATATTGAGAGATTATGGCGGACGAACAGCAGTTTAGAAAGTGTGTTCCTCCCTGCTCGCGTTATTTAACGAGCGGGGATACACATGATCTTTGTGTTGTTTGTTTGGGAGTTCAGCATGCCCAGTTTGCTCTCGAGGGAGCAGACTGTGAGCATTGCGAGCGTTTGCCGTTAAGGACGCTCCGCTCCCGCCGATCGCTCTTTGAGGAGAGCGGTTCGGTGCGCGCTCCCCGCGGTTCGGGTCCCGCTTCTGCCGAGGCAGAGCGGCGGCGCTTATCGTGGGGATCGCAGATGGATCTCACAGCGGGGTTTGAGACGGGCTCTGCCTTATCTCTCCCTTCACCTGTGAGATCCAGTGCCTCAGTCCCGGGTTCGGAAGCACGCACTGCGGTTTCTTCCGCTCAGGCTGAGGCACCAATGCTGCAGCTATCCAGTTCTGAGGAACTTGATGTTGTTAGTGTTGAGGGAGATGTGGAGGATTCGCCACCCCACACTCCTGAGAGTGATGAGCTTATGGAGGTGTTAACAAGAGCTGTTGAAAAACTTAATATTGAATGGCCAGTGACTAGACAGGAGTCTGTTTCTAAATCAAAGTTGGATGAGAGATTTTTGCCGTCACGTGTGCAGCCTCCACGCCGGTGCCTGCCGTTTTTCCATGATCTCCACACCGAGGTGTCGAAATCATGGAGAAAACCGGTGTCATATAGAGTGTTTAGTCCCCAGACTTCAACATACGCTAATATTATGGGAGCCAAGGCTCATGGTTATGGTGCTTTGCCTCGTGTGGAAGAGACGCTTGCGAGCCATCTCTCCCCCGAAGCAGCATCATCTTTTAAGGCACCGGCATTACCCACCAAGCCTTTAAGAAACACTTCGGCTTTGGTGGGTAAAGCATATTCGGCAGCAGGTCAGGCTGCGTCATGTCTGCATACTATGTCAATCTTGCAGGCATACCAGGCTGATCTGCTAAGGGACATGAATGAGAGTGAGGAGGTCAGTACTGACGTAGTTCGAGAACTGCGTCAGGCTGCTGATTTATCTCTGCGTGCCACCAGAGAATCGGCCAAATTAATGGGTCGTTCTATGGCAGCTCTGGTGGCCGCAGAAAGACATTTGTGGTTAAATCAGACTAATATTAAAGAGAGAGAAAAAGCTTTTCTTTTAGATGCTCCTCTTTCTCCCATGGGGTTGTTTGGTGATGCTGTGAATTCAGTTATCGATAAATTCCAAGAAGAAAAGAAACAAACTGCAGCTTTTAAAAAGTTTCTTCCCCTTAAAGTTCATGTCCCTGGGGCTGCTGGGCGGGAGCAGCCCCGGCCGTCTATGAGCTCATCACATAGAGCGCAGCAGAGGCAGAGTGTCGCGTCTCGTGCTCCCCCTGCTGGACAGTGGGCTCAGCCGCGACACTCTCAGCCGAAGCCTTCTACCAGTAGAACTGATCTGAGGACAGTTATATTGGCTAAGAAGGCGTCGGCTAAGAAGAAGTCCTGACGCCAAGGCGTTCAGGATACTGAGGGTGGTCCCCACCGAGGCGGAAAGGTGTTCACCTCTTTTTACGGTGCCCATTCCTCCTCGGTGCCCTCAGGGGCTCGTTCTGCCAACCCCGCCTTTATGCCGGGGCACAGACGATCCCAGCGAGCGCTTTCCCGAGGGACGCTCGCTCCCTCTGAGGAGGGTCTCAGAGCTGTCAGACCAGTTGTTCCCTGCCGGTGCGCCGTTACAGGGCGCTGCGTCTGCTGCTCAAGTTACACCAGAGGCCAGTCTCGAGAGGCTGGTACCCTTAGTAGAATTTCTGGCAGAGTGGAAAAGCCTTCCAAAAATATCTCATTGGGTCCTGCAGACAGTAGAAAAGGGTTATGCTATCCAGTTCAGGTGTCGTCCACCAAAATTCAGAGGGGTTCTGCACACAGTGGTGGGCCCCGAGCAGGCTCTGGTATTGGAACAAGAGGTGAAAACGCTCCTTCAAAAGGAGGCTATAGAACGGGTTCCTCCTCCCAGTTTGGAGTCAGGTTATTACAGCCGATATTTCATCGTTCCAAAGAAGGATGGGGGGTTGCGTCCAATTTTAGACCTGCGCATATTGAATCGCTCGGTAGGGAAGCTAAAATTCAAGATGCTCACTATCAAGCAGATCGTGTCTCAAATCAGGTCCAAGGACTGGTTTGTCACGATAGATCTGAAGGACGCATACTTCCATGTGTCCATCCTTCCACAACACAGGAAGTTCCTGAGGTTCGCCTTCGGGGGCGAGGCGTACCAGTACAGGGTTCTTCCGTTTGGCCTAGCTTTATCTCCCCGCACTTTCACGAAATGCATGGATGCAGCACTAGTGCCTCTGAGGCTTCAGGGCATTCGGATTCTCAATTACATCGACGATTGGTTGATTTTAGCTCAGACCGAGCAGATGGCGGTTCGGCATCGAGATGTCGTCCTCGCTCATATCAGAAAGTTGGGGTTGAGGCTGAACGCAAAGAAAAGTGTATTATCTCCTTCCCAGAAGACCACTTTTCTGGGTGTTGTTTGGGATTCGGTCTCGATGCGGGCGCGACTCTCTCCGACCCGCATCGCTTCGATTCTCTCAGCTGTGAAACAAGTGAAGCTAGGCCAGCTACTCACTGTCAAGCAGTTTCAGAGACTGTTGGGTCTGATGGCAGCAGCGTCCAACGTTATACCTTGCGGCCTGTTGTACATGAGACCGCTACAGTGGTGGCTCAGGACCAAGGGATTCTCCCCGAGGGGAAATCCGCTCCGCACGTTCAAAGTCACGCGGCGCTGCCTTCGTGCTCTGGTCATGTGGAGAGAAACTTGGTTCCTATCCAAAGGTCCTGTGCTGGGGGCTCTTTGTCGTCGCATAACGCTAACGACGGATGCTTCCCTCACAGGGTGGGGGGCGGTCATGAGTGGTCGCCCAGCCCAAGGTCTGTGGCAGGATCATCATCTATCGTGGCACATAAATTGTCTAGAGATGTTGGCCGTGTTTCAGGCTCTGAAACACTTCCTAACAGACCTGAGAGGCCATCATGTGTTAGTTCAATCAGACAACACGTCGGTGGTCTCTTATATAAATCATCAGGGGGGCCTGCGGTCTCGCCGGCTTTACAAGTTGGCCCGTCAGATCCTCCTGTGGTCCCAAGGGAAGCTACTATCTCTGAGAGCAATGTATCTCCCTGGGTATTTGAATGTGGTAGCAGACTCCCTGTCGAGGCAGGGGCCGAGGCCAGGGGAATGGAGACTCCACCCCGAGGTGGTGGAGCTCCTTTGGTTGAGTTTCGGTCGCGCCGAGGTGGACCTATTCGCTTCCAGGGAGACCACGCATTGTCATCTGTGGTTCTCCATCAGTCATCCAGCCCCCCTGGGGTTGGACGCTATGGTGCAGCCGTGGCCGAGGTCACGTCTGTACGCCTTTCCCCCGATTGCTCTGTTACCAGGAGTTCTGGAGAGGGTCCGCCGGGACGGGGTCAGTCTACTACTAGTAGCCCCGTTCTGGCCGGCCCGAGTATGGTTTGCGGACCTGATTTCTCTCCTGGACGGTTCTCCTTTGGAGCTCCCGGTCAGGAGGGATCTACTCTCCCAGGCGGGGGGCACGATACTTCACCCCCGCCCAGAATTGTGGAAACTGTGGGCTTGGCCTCTGAGGGGGCCCAGCTCATAGACTCCGGTCTCTCAACCGAGGTTGTTGAGACCATTCTTAACTCCAGAGCTCCATCCACGAGGAAGCTTTATGCCTTGAAGTGGAAACTTTTCACTTCTTGGTGTGGAGAACACCTGCAGGACCCAGTTAACTGCCCAGTGGGTGCAGTGCTGGAATTCCTGCAGGAGCGCTTCTCCACAGGGTTATCCCCCTCCACACTAAAGGTGTATGTGGCGGCACTAGCTGCTTACCACGTCCCTTTCAGTGGAGTTTCTCTTGGGAGACACCCGCTTATAACTCGTTTCCTCCGTGGCACTTTGAGGCTGAGGCCAGCAGTTCGTACGAGGGTGCCGACTTGGGATCTGGCCGTTGTATTAGAAGGTCTTTCCCTAGCTCCTTTTGAACCTATCGAAGAAGTTCCCGAGAAGTTTCTCACTTTTAAGACTATCTTTTTGCTTGCTATCTCTTCACTAAAAAGAATCGGAGATTTGCAGGCTCTGTCGGTTTCACCCTCGTGCCTGGAATTTGCACCTGGCATGGTTAAAGCTTTTCTGCATCCTAGACCAGGTTATGTTCCTAAGGTTCCTACTAATATCGTTAGACCTACGGTTCTGCAGGCTTTCTGTCCTCCTCCATTTATGTCATCGGACCAGGAGAAACTTAATTCACTCTGCCCTGTTAGGGCATTAGACGCTTATGTCCACAGAGCTGCCCTGTGGAGGAAATCAGAACAACTATTTGTATGTTTCGGGCCACCCAAGAAAGGGTGTCCTGCGTCTAAACAGAGAATGAGCAAGTGGGTGGTCGAGGCTATCTCACTTGCTTATGAGTCGGCTGGCCAGCCTTCACCTTTGGTTGTCCGAGCTCACTCTACCAGGAGTATGGCTGCTTCTAAAGCTCTTTTGTCGGGGATTTCCCTGAGTGATGTTTGTGATGCGGCTGGATGGTCTTCACCGCATACTTTTATTAAGTTCTATGACCTAGACTTAAGCTCTACCCCTGGGGCACAGGTGCTCTCGTCCTCTGTGCGCTAGTCTCACATGACGGTCATTTGGTCCTATGGCGACGTGGGTATTCGCGTTCCCGCAGCGTTTGACGCAGCTCGAAGTTCCCTTGAAAGGGAACGTCTCGGTTACGTATGTAACCCTAGTTCCCTGATAGGGAACGAGACGCTGCGTCGCTCCGCCATACTCCCGGCACTCCCGTTAGCGCTTCCTTCAAGCCTATCAGAAGCTAATGCGCTTGTGTTTTTGGGGTGCTTTATAGTTTCCTGGTCGATGACGTCACCCGCCTATGACGTTTCATCTCTCCATTGGGCTGATTCCATACGTGCTTCATGACGCACAACGCAGGGGCGTTCCCGCAGCGTTTGACGCAGCGTCTCGTTCCCTATCAGGGAACTAGGGTTACATACGTAACCGAGACGTTTTCCTTTGAGTTAAAATCTAAAGGTCAAAGCATAAATCCATTCTGAATACCAAGCATGTTCCCATCTGTTACAATGTGACCCTGAGTCCAGAATCAGCAACACCCTTGTGTTGCCTTTGATTATTAATTATAATTTACAATCGGAATGTCATTTTTACATATATATAATTGTTGATTTGAAAACTGCTTGTAGTTTACTCTTTGTCTGTAAGAATGCTTATGTAATCAATCAGTAAAATGCTGTATTGTAAATCTAATCAGGTCAACCATGGGTTAGCTTTAAGTAGGGTCCTGTTTTGGAGTACCAATTAGTACTGTTTTTATTAGATCAATTAAATGAGCTTGAAAAACAGGAACAGGATATTATGAATGTCATACAAATCTTATTCCACACAGATCCAATGGAGTAATAATTTCTCACACAAACGCATGAAGACCAGTGGTTGTGCTGTGATCTTTGCATTTGTAATGTGTCTTTTCCTTGTTATTTAAAAATTCCGCACCTCAAGTGCACTTTTAATTTTAAGTTGTTCAGATTGCTAACTCTTACCAGTTAATCAAGTTCTATATGTGGTGTAACTTTGACTATAGTCACAGTGTTAGCACTGACTGGATATAATCCTGCATTGTCTATGTTTTGTATGCCAAAAGAACTGCATTGATGTAAAAAAAAATATGTCTAACGCAAAAACTGAAAGTACTACCAGTATTAATAATTTAACACGTGTTATGTAATAAAACACCATACTGTATTTGGTCATCTATTTTGTGCTGAAAAAGAGGAGTGCATTATATATAAACTCATTTTTTTTTTCTTATACCACAAACACCCACTCTCAGTTAATAATGCCTGTGCTTCTAGGAAAGGGTTTCCATGTCTACAGAATAGTGTAACATGTGAATGTGTGTCATTCAGCTGTTTGTTTGAGTCAGGGAAATGGAGAGGACAAATCCCAAAAGCCAAGAGCTGGCAGGAACAGGTGAAGATGTTGGTGAGGATGATCAAAGAGAAGCGAGCGAGTATTAAAAAATGAGATATGAATTGGTTGGGGAGAGATGAAATAAAATATATAAATGATATATAAATGGAAACAGCAGTGGTCCTGATTTACATGCTGACAATGGGCGAGATCAGATGAGAGGCAAAAAAGTGGGATCCAAAACTCAGACCACAAGTGAAAATCTTCGATTTTTCTAATATAATACTTTTTAATATTTTAGAAGCATTTTGAATGAAAATAAAACAAAATTTAAATTAGATTTTCAGATGCACAGCTGAACAAGGGGAGGCAAGGTATCTTGGAAATATTCCTGGGCAGCTGTTTTCTATGTATATAATGGATAGATACAATTATGCCTGAATGGGGAAAGACCAAAATCTTCAAAACTGTTTCTATATATTACTTTGCAATTATATATTTAAATATTATTTTTTCACTGCTTAAAGGTACGTTTACACGACAACAATGTACTAAAAACGGAAATGTTATTCCTTTGCATTTTTTTTTTTTTGCGTACAGACCACAACGGATTCACACGAATCTGCAAAAACGACAAAAAATGCAGTATTATGCATGTCAGGCCAGTAGTTGGCGATGACACTTTGTAAAGAAACAAAGACTGAGACTGTATAGACTGAACACGTACTATGCATGAGCTTGACGTCACCATTTTTACAATTAGCGTTTTTGTAGTTTACATGGAGACGATAACAGTATGGTTTTCAAAAACTTGCCATTTGAATCCCGTTTTCAAAAGTTTTCAGGCCCCCAAAACGCTATTGTTGTGTATATGAACGACCAAAACGCATACAAAGTTTTCCGTTTTTATTTAAAAATGGTGTCATGTAAACATCAAAATTTAATCCAAAAAGTCTCAGTCAATTGGCTTTTTCGTTCCTTCAGCCGCCATATTTAAGTTATAATTACTCCTATTCCTTTTCCTATGAGTCCTATAGTAAATTGATAGTAAAGAAAATACTGAATGCTCTAAATTCACAGAAGCATCTGCTTACTAGCCAAAAGTAGCAGTCAGTTGATGTGAAAAACAAACAACGATCAGCATTTATGTTGAACGCAACTAGCTTTTGCATGGGCAATTTGGGAGGTAAATATGACATTGCTCAGCACAGGCACAGCAGGATGCTATTTCACCTAATAGGTTCCAAATGAGAGATTCTTGCTTAGTTAGCATAGCGGCTAACCCACTGTGTTAAATGTGCTTCGTTAGTTAAATCGTTTTAACTAATGTGCTTCGTTAGTACATTTCTCAACACCACTAACCACACAATGAAGCATCTCTGCATCTATAAAACTTTTTAGGTTTTAAAAAATGTTTTATGTAGTATGCTGACTAACCATAAATCATGCTCACTTGTCAAGTGCAGTAATAGCAGCTGTCTAGCCAAAAGAAATGTAATTGGTTAGATTCTGACACATACCCATCCTTGTGCATAGTGTTATTTGCATGCAATTGTGTTTCTTTCCTTTCACTATGTGTAAATGGGGCTTGCAAGTGGTTTCATTATGTGTATATGGCATTTTATTTCCTATTACTTCAGCAAAATTGTTGGCAAGTACGAACACACTTGATGCCAAAGCCTGAGAGTTTTTTCCCTTCAAGTTGTTGTCTGCTATTTAAATCAACCATCCTTTTAGAGAGATAATATACATCTTATGGCTCCTCCTGTATACACACACATACTGTATATAAAACAATCTTTTGAGTAACCACGTTGTTGCCTCGTCACACCACCCCTGCCCCACATAGTCTCATTTGCATAACATCCCACCAATTTTTTTTTATCTTTACTTTTGTAAAAGACTCCAGACAGAGTGACTAGGGTTTACCTAAATGAATATGCAAGTCACATATACTGTAAGATGCCTTTGCCGGAACGATTTGCAGGCAATGAGGAGCAGAGGAGAGGTTGAAAGAAACGTCCTCCGCTGTTCTCTTACGAGAGGTTCTCTCGTATTGCGTAAGTTTAGCTTACGCTACAGGAAAGATTCATCTCCTCGAGATATTGAAGCCAAAAATTGTCCTTAATTTTGTATATGTTGCCAACGCAGTGCAGCAGCTAGCAGACCTAGAGCGGTCATTCTAGCGCGCTCATAGGCTGCTCTGCGGGAACTACACAGCCTACCAGTGAGACCGACGTGACGTCACGCGACGCGTCCTAGCCCGCCAGAATGGGCGTGGCTTAGCGTATATAAGCGGGGCTCGGAGGCTGATTCTCTGATTTTCATCTCTTCAGCGAAGCTGCTCGCATCGCTGGACCTTGAGAAGCCGCCGCCATTGAAACAGCGACAAGCCAGCTAGGACAGTGACTGAGGAAGCCGGCCGCCATCGCCACCTTCAGCCTTCCGAAGCGAGCTACGCTATCCGGCGTCGTATCCTTTTTTCTCTTGCAACCGAGCATCTAAAAGAGCACGAGCGTCTCGACTCGAAGCCTTCCAGGACGAAGCTATCTCTCCGCCCTTTGCTGCACCACGCAGGAAAAAGAAGTGCCGTTCACAAAGGCCGCAGGAGCCTGCAGCCGCCGCGACGCGCTCGCCGGAGTCCCTCCCTCGAGCCTCGCCGACGCCCTCCCCGCCTCTTCTCACCAATGCACAGCCGCCGGCTACGTCTGCGGCCCAGGCCGAGGGGAGATGCATGGCCTCATTAACTGTAACTGAGAGGCACCTTTGGCTGACGCTGGCTGACATGAGAGAGTCTGAGCGATCCGTTTTCCTCGACGCCCCTCTCTCTCCCTCCGGTCTCTTCGGCCCAGCAGTGAACGGAATCGTCGATCGCTTTTCTGAGGTGCAGAAAGCGTGGCAAGCCATGAACCTGTTCCTGCCGAGTCGCGCTAGCTCCGCTGCAGGTCGCTCACATGACCAGCCTGTCTGCACGAGCCGCCACGCAGCGCCCAGCTCAGCCCAGACAGAACAGCCACTCTTGCAGCGACAGGGCGGCCGCCCTAGATCGCGCTCAGCTAACCGCAGCAGGCCGCACCCCGCACGAGGGCCTCGGCCGAAGATTGCGTTGAAACCTGAGCACGCGAAGCCCTCCTAGCACCATCAGGAGGGAAAAGACGGTTGTGTCTCGCCGCGGCCGGACCACCGTCAAAACTTCTAGCCCTGTCAGTCCCCTCATCTCAGGCTACTACAGTGGATCATTTAGCAGTCAATGAGTCGGTTACACAACCCGCTCGCCTGCACACAAACGCCGTTTTTACGGCGACCCAGAGAAATCTCATAAAGAGCAAGTTATCTGGTTATCCGGCTCATGCCGAAGGTGTTTTATGTGTAGTAAAAGTGCCCACAACCCAGTGTTCACCCCTACATGTAAACACAACACTTCCCGTGTCCCACATAGAGCCCACTCTCATGAAGCAGGCAAATGCTGCTCGAGTGTTGCCCATAGCAGATGTGACCACGTGCACACATCTTCTATCTGCCCGCTCTGTCACACGGCCAAGCCACGCGCTTCACACAAAGCCGCACGCTCACCACAGTGCGCAGTCCCACATGAGCCACAATATAAACGTAAGTCTCGTGCCCGCTCACAAGCGCTCACGCTTACTGACACGCGCTTCGCCAGTGCTGTTAAACACACGCCACAAAGCGCAAGCTCATGCCGGTCAATCTATGGTTGTAAGTCACGCGTCCGCCCACGAGCGCCCGCGCTTACAAGCCTGCACACCTCTCAAGGCGCCGCTCGCGCATCACAATGTGATCACAAAGCTCCCCCATTCACAGTAATCGGGAAGCTGCATATAAAACAGCCTGTCACTGTTTTCAGCGAGCCGCCCCATATAAGCGCTGCGCCCGCTCCTCCGGTTCAGTCTCTCGAGCCCGCACAGCGAGGCGACCAGAGCCCGGAGTCCATTCTACCCTTAGCTGCACACATAAAAGCATGGGAAAACATCCCAGGGGTATCAAAGTGGGTGCTAAGCACTATAAAGCAGGGTTATGCGTTACAGTTCGCTCGCCGTCTCCCTCGATTTCGAGCGCGGACCACGACGACAGTGAAAGCATAAGTAGCACACCTACTTCGCTCGGAAATAACAAAACTGCTGTGCAAAGGGGCCATAGAATCGGTACCGCCTTCTCTGAGCGAGTCAGGCTTTTACAGCCGTTATTTTCTCGTGCCCAAGAAGGATGGGGGACTCAGACCCATACTGGATTTGAGGCATGTGAACAAAGCTCTTATGAAAAGACCGTTCAAAATGCTTACAACCAGACAACTCCTCGTGCACATTCGCCAGGTGGACTGGTTTATATCTCTCGATCTGAAAGATGCCTATTTCCAGATTCAGATAACACCCCATCACAGGCCATTCTTGAGATTCGCCTTCGACGGTCGGGTTTATCAATACACCGTCCTGCCGTTCGGCCTGTCCCTGGCACCCCGTACATTCACGAAGTGCATGGACGCGGCTCTCGCCCCCTTGAGAACTCAGGGCGTGCGACTTTTGAACTATCTGGACGATTGGTTGATTCTAGCACAGTCAGAGACAGAGCTGTTATCTCACAGAACTGCGCTTCTCAGCCATCTGAAATGCCTAGGTGGTCTCACGGTCAAGTGGACCAAGAGCTCATTACTGCCCAGTCAGACGTCACACGACCGTGACGTCACACGCATTCCCTCAATACACGAATCCGACGAACGTTCTGTGTAGGCTGCCATCTTGTGGTGACGCCATTACTGAGCTGTTACCGGTATGTAAACAAACCTCCGTGATAATGCACCCTCGATGACAGCTACAGCCAGGCAGAATGACTTGTTGGGTTGATGATGTTAGACAGTGGCCTCCAGTCACAGATGAAGGTACAAACGATCTTACAGATTATTTGTGAAAATAGCTTGGCAAGCTAGCTAGGCTAACGTTAGCTAACGAGGAAACTATAAAAAGATCTGTCCATTTGGCAACATTAAATAAATGAATGACATCAAATAAACAAATTCATGTTTTTCATTTGTGTCCATTATTTATCTCATTTTCACATTGCAAAAGGCAAGGGTAAGGTACAGCTAGAAAGTATACATAATATCGACCAATTAGTGTTTTTAAACCATGGAAAGAGGTAACAGCAGGAGAACAATTATGTCACATAACGTTACATTTAGCTCAGGAAAGCCATTTAATGACCATAGCATGTTAATTGAATAGAAAAAATGGCTAGAGAGGAGATTTTGCTGAGCACTATATTACATATTTATTATATTTTTTACTTATGTCATTAAATAATTGTTATTATAACAAAAACTGCATTATATTTAATTTAATTTGTTATTTTAAACCTTTAATAATGCCAGCAGATTGGGCCCTCTATGTTTACAGCATTAGGTGAGATTATTTTTTTAAATAAAATTTAAAATAAACATGTATCCAAATTTCTCCTTCGCCTGGCATCCGAATCCGATGATCAACAAAATGCCAACTACAGGTCACTGATAGAGGGTCAAAATTATCTGAGCTCCGGATGGGTTGGTCAAATAATGCACACTCTACATTGTAACGTTAGTTACGCCCGTTTCACACATACTCCGTTTGCAGTGCGTATGCGGTGCGTATTTTTTTCCGTACCCATGTTAACAGGTTAGAGCTTTCACACTTCACGCGGGTGCGGTCCGTCGATCCATTCCAGGTGTGGTGCGTATACATTAGTGCAGAGATCGTTTCCGCACCAAGTCTATTTTTGCTGTGCTGCAAACACTGAATTAAAGGTATTGTAGGTAGGAATTTTATAAAAACTTTTTTCCAAATTTGTTTAGACTTTCTGTATATATCAATGCATAATTAAAATGTAAGTACTCTGATAAACACAGTATAAAAATCGAGTGACTCTAGACCGTTTAATCTGCACTAAACACAGCTCATTATTTACATTCGGGACGAAACAAGGGATTGGCTTAGGCTACTGTCACTCTCTCGCAACCATGGCAACCACCCTTTTGCCACACAGGACCTGCCCACTTGCGCGCGCATCCGTTTGATTTGAGGAATTCAAGAGGCACGGAACCTAGGAATAGCAAAACAATGGCAGAGATTAGAAAGACCAATCAAAATTCACATATGCAGTTCGCGAAGGCAAACCAGGCAAAAAAAGGAAGACAGTAACGTTACTAGAAAAGGTAATGAACAAAAAGTATTTGGATAAACAACAAAATAAAACGCATGCCAATATCGGCGTGGCTTTCCAGCGATGGCGAGAACTGAGAGACCTCAAGGGGCTGAAAAGTGACGCCTGGATGGCTATATTTCTGCTGGACAGGTAAATCTTTCTTTTTGTATTTTGAGCATACATATTTTTTTTTTCTTTATGTTTTCATGAAGCATGTGTCATTAGCACACGTAGCTGCCTAATATAGCTAACATAACATTACTTAGCGATCCGTAGTAGAGAGATGATAAATAATATATATGCCTAGCTCAAGATGATAGCTATAGTGTTGAATTGTGCATAATTTTGCTTTAGATAACTAAATACATGTTTAACAGATAGTAGGCCGATCCGCATCCAGGAACTTTTCTTAGAATTATATTTACCCTTTGTCTAACTCTTTTACCATGTTCACCTGGAAGTTTACCTGCACGTTTTTTTCGCCTTTGTTTTGTTTTTAAACAAAAAATCCCTCGACCCCGGATCTGTCCTCGACCTGACGATGCGGTACTTGTCTCTGGAGTGTAGTCCTCATCAGAGTCAACAATGCTTTCATTATAAACTCTTACATGCAGAACACCATATGTTATGAATGTTACACGAAATTCATCTTCATCACAGTGTAAATGATGGCAATGGAAAAACGTGTATCATGCAACCTGTTTTTAGCTTTGCCTTATAGATAACTAGCTCGTTAGCGAATCAATAAATATATATTTTAATCTTTACCAATATCAATATGCTACTTGATAGTGAGTAGTACTAAAATACATCTTATTTGTTTATCTTCATAATGATAAAGTTAGATTTTTTTGTTACATGTGATTCTGACATGATGTCACTACATGCACTGCGCTCCTTCCTCTCCGCTCTCTCAGGTAAATAATGCGTCTTCAGCTCAGCGGTCGGAGTCGCGCGTTTATGTGTTTTGGAGGCGTGGCTTTGGAAGGAGCCCAGAAGGGAGGGGGTGGAGTGAATGGAAATAATGAGCTGTCTTTAAAACAGTCGTGAGAGGTCTACAGACACTCGATTTTTATACTTTCTTTTTCAGAGTACTTACATTTTAATTATGCATTGATAAATACAGAAAGTTTAAACAAATTTGGAAAAAAGTTTTTTTTATACAATTCCTACCTACAATACCTTTAAAGTGACAGCGCACGGTTCGTGGTCAAAATGAACACAGATTGACCTAAAAAATGTAGTAGTTTCACCATAAATGTATTTAATTCAATAAAAAATAGTAATCTCACCATAAATGTATTTAATTAAATACTACTTTTCATATTTTTACTTTAAGACCGGGGTTTTAAGCAAGGAAAACTACAATTAACCTCAACAAGGACATAATGAACGACACTCGTCTCATTCGAGGAGGTGGAAAAACAAGTTCTTTGTGACATGCAAGATTTATTGTATTTAAATTTAAATGCAAAAGAAAAGGCATGAGAGTCGGCTGTTTTTGTCAATTTTAAGTTTTAATTTAAAATGTTTGCGATTTTAATATAAGTACACGGTTAAATATTTGACCACTTGCTTGAGCAACTTAATATATATAGAAGTAATGCATGGAATTATAGGCCTACGTTGTTTAAATTGTGTTTAAACGTGCATACGTCCATTCAAGTTGTCTATGTGTAAAAGAGAATCGCAATGCTGACAAAACTTTTTTTTAAATAAAAGATGCGGCATAACTTCTGGCAAACACATGTGTTTGTGGTTCAGCCGCAGATCAGTTACGCACTGCAAACGCAGCATATGTGAAAGCACTATAGCGCGTGCTGCTCCTGTACCGCATACGCACTGCAAACGGAGTATGTGTGAAACGGGCGTTACAGTCGTAAATCGCGGGCTGTTTATTCCAGTGGACGCAAGTTGCAACTAAAACAATTGGAGGCAATGGCGCAACGCTACCCAGCAACAGCTCAGTTATGGCCAAGGGGGTAATCCATCAGCCGGAAGTTGAAGCCTCGCGGGAGCCGCCATTGTAGCAGAACTTCACCTGCTGTTAGCATCCCATTGACTCCCATTCATTTTGGCGTCACTTTGACAGCGAATAACTTTACATCTGAGGCGTCCAAAGGCTTAATTTGTCGATTATTTATGTCTAAAGAAACACGACAATGTATAAAATGCTCCATTACTTTGTATCTTACGTTACGACCCCGTAGATGCCGTTTTTGTAAAAATAGGCTAAAGATTGCGTCATAACCACGGGACTTTCTGTCGCACAATAGAGACATTACCCTATAGACAGGAGGAGAAGCTCGCGGCAATCTTTTACTGTCTATGAGGCAATCGGGGGGACATGAAGGCACAAAGTCAAGGTAGAAGCCCATAAATAGAGAGTCCATAAAAGCAAAGGGACAAAATATTTCAACAACGTTTTTGAGGATTAGGTGATTCAGATTTGTCTTGGCACAGCTACTAGAAGATTTTCAACTGTCAGACTGTCGTCACGCTCAGTTTGAGCCTGCGCAGTCGCTCAGACATCAGACAGGAAGTGCAAAAATCGGGCTTCAAGTCTTCTCCGTTGAAATCAATGGGGTCGCTGTGTCCATTTCTTTTACTGTCTATGGTTATGGCGCCCGCTTACTTCCGGTAGTTTCGCCGGATTCGTCTATAAGCCACGCCCATTCTGGCAAGCTAGGACGCGGCGCCCTCGATTGGACGTGACGTCACGTCGGGCTCACTGGTAGGCTGTGCAGTTCCCGCAGAGCAGCCTATGAGCGCGCTAGAATGCCCGCTCTAGGTCTGCTACTGCTGCACTGCGTTGACAAAACAAAATTAAGGATAATTTTTGGCTTCAATATCTCGAGAAGATGAATCTTTACCGTAGCGTAAGCTAAACTTACGCAATACTCGTTCCCTCTTCTAGAGAGAACCGAGGTTACGTTAGTAACCAGTATCGTTTTACTTTAATCTACTGCAGTTTGCCAGTGCCTGCCCATTTCTGAAAGAATGCGGACTGTTCAGCGTTTTCACACATTTTTCCTTGCTGTTTCATTTACCTACATCTGGTGTGGCCAAAGAATTCTAGGAAATGCTTGTGGAAAACCCCTTGCGATAAAATCGATGCATAAAAAGTGCTTGAAACCAACAGCAAAGAAAGGAAGCACTAATCATGCTGGGCACATATTTTAGTGGCATTGTACAATGTGATATTGAATATATATATATATATATATATATATATATATATATATATATATATATATATATATATATATATATATATATATTTAAACATACACACACACACTACAGTTAAAAAATAAATTGTTGTTGTTTTTGAAAGAATTCCAAGGGTTGCGGTTATTTGATCAAAAATACAGAAAAAAATTTAATAATGTGAAATATCATTACAATTAAAACCTATGTTAATATATTTTAAAATATAATTTATTTCTGTGATGGCAAATCTGGATTACTCCAGTCTTCAGTGTCACATGATTCTTCAAAAATCATTAAAATATGCTGATTTGTTGCTCAAGAAACTTTTCTTATTATTATTAATGTTGAAAACAGTTCCCTTTCGTTGTCACTCCGAGTTCCGTCGGATGACGACGAATGGGAGTTTCGCTTAGAAAGCCTATCCACTTCGAGTAATACAAAACGAGCCAATGGCAAAGAAATGCCATGGGTCTGCAGAATTTGCATGGAGCAGCTCCGCCCCACCTCGTGGGTATAAAGGGCGGAAATTCCATCAAAGCAGTATGTTTTCGCTTCGGAGCCAAGTTCATCCTTCGTTCCACAAGCCATTCCTGATACTGTCAGTTCTACAGACGAGCGAGATTCTCTGGTGTTGGTGTGACGGCGATCTCCGGCGAGCGCGCGCTTCCTGCTTATCTGTCTGTGATTCGACAGCGAGTGTGTGTCTCCCCGGGTGCTTCAACACAGTCAGAGTTTCTTTTCTCTCACAAAAGAGCTTGCACGTGGCACGTCTTTTTAAAGATGCATCGCCCGTGCACTTCTGGTTGCGGTAGACTCGTTGAAGTATCTGATGGGCACGAGCGTTGCATAGTGTGTTTGGGCATTGATCACGCTAGAGCAGCGCTCGTGGATGACTCATGTTCTCTCTGTGGGAACATGACCATCGCAACATTACGGTCGAGACTCAGTGATCTCGCAAGAGTGAGAGTCCCCTCATCCACCCCCCGTTCTACTAGTTCTAGAGATAGAGCTGGTACTTCGGCTGGTGGCCAGGGTGATCTGAGGGTGACGGTTTGGAACAAAGCGCCGACTATCAGTCCGTGCCCAGCCGCACCCTCTCCAGTGTTGCAACCCGCGAGTGTTCAGGGGATTCCCGCGGGACCATCTTCGGATGCCCCGCGAGTTTCCTTTGGCGCTCCAGAGGAGGACGCGATGTCTATCGCAGCATCACGAGGTGGGTCTGAATCTTCTGGAAGTGAAGACTCAGCACAGCTGCCACCTTCCGGTGTGCATACGGTTGTGCCTCAGTCGGATCCGGAGATGACGGCCATGCTCGCCCGAGCCGCCGCGAGCATCGGTTTAGAGTGGTCCCCGCCACCCTGTCCCGAGCGCTCGCGGCTGGATGATTGGTACTTGGGTAAGGCCGCGGACCCCCGTCCGCGTCAAACCCCAATACCTTTCTTCCCGGACGTGCATGATGAGATCTCGAAGTCCTGGAAGACCCCCAGCTCTTCCCGTGACCGCTCGTTGGTCTCATCCGCCTTTCCTCCCCTCGATGAGGCGGCTGCCCGTGGGTACACTGGGCTCCCCCCGGTTGAACGCTCTGTTGCGATGCAACTGTGTCCTCAGAGCGCTTCTTCTCGTGGTGAGCCTAAGCACCCATCCAAAGCCTGTAGGTACTCGTCTACGCTTGTGGCGAAGTCCTACAGAGCGGCGGGACAGGCAGCCACCTCTTTGCATGCCATGGCCATTCTGCAGGTCTACCAGGCCCAGATGCTCAGGGACATGCACGAGGGGAGGACAGACCCAGGGCTCTTCAATGAGCTGCGCGCCGCCACCGACCTTGCTCTCCGAGCGACGAAGGTGACCGCACGCTCCCTGGGTTTGGTGATGTCCACAGCCGTGGTCCAGGAGAGACATCTGTGGCTGAATCTTGCTGATATGCGGGATCCCCAGCCCTCTCCTGCCCCGCCCCCCGCTAAACGCCGGGCCAAGCGGCGCTCCTGAGACGGGCTGCTCAGGGATGATGTGCACTTCTCAGGAGATGGTAGCAGGACCACTCCTTCCCCCGGTGGAGGGCCGGGGGAGAATCTTTTGTTCCACCGCTGCTCACCCACGGGTGGGCAGCACCCTAATGTGGTTAAAGAAAGAAGTGACACAATTATCCCTGAGCACACAGAGTTCTCGGACGACACGGTGCGCCGCCCCCGGGCCGTGCACCCCTCGTCTTCCTCTGTCCCAGAGCCGGATGACAGTGCGCACCGTCCCCGGACCGTACCACTCTCATCCTCCTCTGACGCCAGACCCCTGGCAGAACAGACCCCCGCGGAACGTTCGTCCTTCCCTGGTCTGCTCTGTCAGGACGCGGTCAATGACTGTGCCCCCACACCGGGCCGCTATGCCGTCCAAGTCTGTAGTTCGTTTGATCCCACTGGTACAGTCGTTGGGAGCTTGGCAAGAGCTTCCCAACCTGTCCCGCTGTGTCGCACAGTCAGGCTCGGCTACGTGATTCAGTTCGCGCGGTCTCCTCCCCGCTTCAGGGGAGTCCGCTCCACTATGGTCGGTGGCAATGCCCCTATCATGAGAGCGGAGGTTGCAACCTTGCTGGCGAAGGGTGCAATCGAGACTGTCCCTCCAGCCGAAATGAGGTCCGGCTTCTACAGCCCGTACTTCATTGTCCCCAAGAAAACTGGTGGGTTACGGCCAATCCTGGATCTGTGCGTGCTGAACCGCTCCCTTCACAGGCTGCCGTTTAAGATGCTCACCGCCAAACGCGTTTTCGAATGTGTGCGGCACCAGGATTGGTTTGCAGCGATCGACCTGAAGGACGCCTACTTTCATGTCTCCATTCTCCCTCGACACAGACCGTTTCTTCGGTTTGCTTTCGAGGGGCAGGCATATCAGTACGCAGTTCTCCCTTTCGGGCTGGCCGTGTCTCCTCGCGTCTTCACGAAGGTCGTCAAGGCAGCCCTTGTTCTCCTCCGGGAACACGGGGTTCGCATCCTGAACTATATCGACGACTGGCTGATTCTAGCTCACTCTCGAGATCAGCTCTGCGAACACAGGGACTTGGTGCTCCGCCATGTAGCCCGTCTGGGCCTTCGGGTCAACTGGGAGAAGAGCAAACTTTGCCCCGTGCAGAGGATCTCTTTTCTCGGAATGGAGATCGACTCGATCGCCATGTCCGCGCAGCTTACGAGCGAGCGCGCACAATCACTGCTGACTTGCCTGAGACAGTTCGAGGGCAAGAGTGCGGTTCCACTGAAACTTTTTCAGAGGCTCCTGGGGCATATGGCATCTGCAGCCGTGGGAACACCGCTCGGATTGCTTCATATGAGACCGCTTCAGCTGTGGCTTCGCGACCGAGTCCCGAGGTGGGCATGGCATCACGGCACCTTCCGAGTACCAGTTACTCCGACCTGCCGTCAGACCTTCACCCCGTGGTCGAACCTCAGTTTTCTACGGGCCGGAGTGCCCCTGGAACGAGCTTCGCGGCATGTTGTTGTAACGACAGATGCCTCTGCCACGGGCTGGGGCGCCATGTGCAACGGACGTGCTGACGCGGGCTCCTGGACAGGACCCCACCGCTTATGGCACGTCAATTGCCTCGAGTTGCTGGCAGTACAGCTCGCCCTGCGCCGCTTCCGAGCCGTGCTCAAGGGCCAGCATGTACTAGTCTGTTCAGACAATACCGCGACTGTAGCGTACATCAACCATCAAGGTGGTCTGCGCTCCCGCCGTATGTCGCAACTCGCCCGCCACCTCCTCTTATGGAGTCAGAAGCATCTGAGGTCGCTTCGTGCCATTTTTATCCCCGGAGCCCTGAACTGTGCAACCGACGAGCTCTCACGGTTTCAGCCCCTCCCTGGAGAATGGCGACTCCATCCCCAGTCGGTCCAGCTTATTTGGGACCAGTTCGGGGACGCACAGATGGATCTGTTTGCCTCTCACGACTCGACCCATTGCGCCCAGTTTTATTCCCTGACCGAGGGCACGCTCGGCACGGATGCTCTGGCGCACAGCTGGCCGCGGGGCCGCAAATATGCGTTTCCCCCAGTGAGCCTTCTCGCGCAGACCCTGCGCCGTACTGGCCCGCCAGGACCTGGTTCCCCGAACTTGTACTCCTCGCGACAGCACCTCCTTGGCCGATTCCTCTGAGGAAGGACCTCCTTTCTCAGGGACGGGGCACCCTATGGCACCCTCGTCCCGATCTTTGGAACCTCCACGTGTGGCTCCTGGACGGGACGAGGCAGGTTTGAGTACCCTACCACCAGCGGTGGTGGCTACCATCACTTCCGCTAGAGCTTCGTCCACGAGACACCTCTACGCGTTGAAGTGGAACCTCTTCGTCAACTGGTGTTCTTCTCACCAAGAAGACTCCCGGAGATGTTCGATCGGTGTCGTGCTTTCCTTTCTTTAAGATGGGTTGGAGCGAAGGCTGTCTCCCTCCACCCTCAAGGTCTATGTCGCCGCTATTGCCGCACAGCACGACCTTATAGAAGGTAAGTCCGTAGGGAAGCATGACCTGATCGTCAGGTTCCTGAGAGGAGCGAGGAGACTGAATCCTCCTCGCCCTCCTCTCGTACCCTCTTGGGACCTCGCAGTGGTGCTAACTGCCCTGCGGAGTGCTCCCTTTGAGCCTTTGCAGTCGGTTGAGCTTAACTTCCTGTCAATGAAGACAGCGCTTCTGACTGCATTGGCCTCCATCAAGAGGGTAGGGGACCTGCACGCATTCTCCGTTGACGAAGCGTGCCTGGAATTTGGGCCAGCTTACTCTCACGTGACCCTGAGACCCCGGCCTGGATATGTGCCCAAGGTTCCTACCACTCCCTTCCGGGACCAGGTGGTGAACCTGCAAGCGCTGCCCCCGGAGGAGGCAGACCCAGCCTTGGCACTGCTCTGTCCAGTACGTGCTCTCCGCATCTATGTAGACAGAACGCAGTGTTTCAGGACCTCAGACCAGCTCTTTGTCTGTTATGGTGGGAGACTGAAGGGAAAGGCTCTCTCCAAGCAAAGGTTGTCTCATTGGATAGTGGACGCCATTGCTTTGGCTTACCAACAGCAAGGTCGACCGTGCCCCCTTGGTGTGACTGCCCACTCCACCCGGAGTGTGGCGTCCTCTTGGGCTCTAGCGCATGGCGCCTCGCTAACAGACATCTGCAGAGCTGCAGGCTGGGCGACACCCAACACATTCGCCAGATTCTACAATCTCCGAGTGGAGCCAGTGTCCTCTCATGTACTCGCTTCAACCAGCTAGTACCGGACCCGCTCAGGTGTCTTCGCTTGCTCGCCATTCCACTCCACGGACTGGATACGTGCAATATTCCCCTCAGGTGAGCTTCCCCGAAAGCCCTGAGTTCCTCCAGCACCCCTGATGCTGGCGCCAGTGTCTTTTGTCTGCGCGTCGGCTAGGTGCCTCCCGTGTGCATGGTACCTCCTCTAAGCTACCCCCACATGTGTATTTCCACTGTAAGCCTCTTTGAGCATGTGTCTTTCCCTTGGCAAGCCACCTTGCCACCCCTGGGGTTGAAATATTCCACCTGCGGCTGGACACCCCAGTGATTTCCCATATGCATCCCTCGGGTCATATGTGTATTCTCTAAGTCCCCCCCCTCTGGGTTGGCAGTAATTGCATATTTCCCTTAAAAACCTTGGGATATGCTCCCCAGTGTACCTTGGTATTCCTCTGCTAATAGGAGTCCTTCGTCCGTGCTATCTCACGACAGGGATCTCAGATTACGCAGGGCACTGGAAGACAGCTGAGAAGGTGGCGTGATTAGACTGATACTCCCATTCGTCGTCATCCGACGGAACTCGGAGTGACAACGAAAGGGAACGGATGTAACCCTCGTTCCCTGAGTAGGGAACGGAGACGTTCCGTCTTCCTGCCACTTTCCGCTGTACCGCGGGGATCGCCTGAGCTCAGTCTTGGCTCCTCAGCGAGGAAACATACTGCTTTGATGGAATTTCCGCCCTTTATACCCACGAGGTGGGGCGGAGCTGCTCCATGCAAATTCTGCAGACCCATGGCATTTCTTTGCCATTGGCTCGTTTTGTATTACTCGAAGTGGATAGGCTTTCTAAGCGAAACTCCCATTCGTCGTCATCCGACGGAACGTCTCCGTTCCCTACTCAGGGAACGAGGGTTACATCCGTAACCGAGACGTTAATATGTTTAATATTTTTTTTGGAAACTATGATGCCATTTTTTCAGGATTCTTTGATGAATAGAAAGTTCAAAACAGCAGCATTTATTTGAAATAGAATTTTGTGTAACATTATACATGTCTTTACAAATGTCTTTACTGTCACCTTTGATCAATTTAATGCATCCTTGCTGAATAAAAGCACTAATTTCTTTAAAAAATCTTACTGACCCTAAACATTCGAATGATAGTGCATGTATTTGGTTTAACTCAATGTGATCATGGCAGGTCCTATGACATCAGTATTTACCCGGTGTTGCCATAACAATAAGGGCTGTGATCAAATGGTTATGTTTATCTGTGGCTGCAGTTATGAGATGGACCTGCCTTGTAATGAACACTGGCAAGGCAATGTTTGTGTCAGTGTGCAAAAGCAAATACTCAGGGGCATGCAAGAGTATTTGTCTAGATGAGAGTTCACCACTAACCGCACTGGCTGTTCTAATGGCAGAGTTGGAGAACAGAGACGGTGGGATGCTGATTATATCCCAGAAGCCACTGGAGGGGCTCGTGGGGTTTTAGCCACAGAACGTCAGCACTGGTGCTCCAAAAATCACAAAAATTGAGGGTTGGTGGAAATGAACACCATATGATTTGTAGATTGGGTACAAATATTAGGCCCTCATGCACAGTAAGGACATTTTTTGCTTCATTTCAGTGTGTACACAGGCTGTTCCACAAAAGAAAAGAATATATTATAGATGTGGTGGGCACAGGCGATAAATGAAATATGAAGCAAAACAAAATGTGAATAGGGTATATGTTGAACGTCGCACGACCAGACCGGAACACTGATCTCATCGTATTCGCACAGGAGACTGGGGCTAGTTGTCACACAGTTGTTATCTGTATTGAATACTATTGTTTCAATCAAAATCACACTTTTACTGATTCGCATTGTTTTGTTTAAATTTAGCTGAAAAGCCTATAATTGGCTTTTTGATAATGGCGGGTTTCACTGTGACAATTTCTACAGACAACATTCTGTGCACATGTGTTGTTTCTTAACACACCTTTGTGGGCTTTTAATTCAACCAATGTGTTATTCCTCTTAACACAGAAAGTGTTGAAATCTTGTACACACCAGTGTTACAGTTGCACAATTTGTGTTCAATGTGTGTTATTATTATTATTTTTAATCTAATTGAACAAAACGTGTATGCAATAAAAAGACAACAAACTCAATGAAAGGTCAATGTGTATTCAGTGAAAAATCTTTAGATAGTGAAAATGTGTAAAGCATTCAAGGAATGCTTATTCAGAAAGAAAAATAAAGAAAGAAACAAAGAAAGATAAACCTTGAGAAGTACTGTAGGGGTAGGGGTGTAACAATATATTGTGTCACACTATATTGCATTATAAAAATGTAATACTGACAATGTGCATAATTCACACAAAAGGAACATTTCTGTGTGAGAAAAAAAAAAGTTTACAGAGTTTTACATTTATCAGAGCCTAAACAGATGCATAGCCTACACTCTAAAAAATGATGTGTTGGATTTACTTAAAATATATATGCACCATTTTTGCATCATACTTTTTAAGTAATCCCAACTTGGAATAATTTTACTTAAAATTAACAAGAAAACCGTTGTTATATGTACTTAAATATTTGAGTTCACGCAACATTCTTTACTTAAAAATATATGCATTACGTTGCATATATTTTTAAGTAAAGAATGTTATGTGAACTCAAATATTTATGTACATATAACAAAGGTTTTCTTGTTTATTTTATGTAAAATAATTCCAAGTTGGGATTACTTAAAAAGTATGATGCAAAAATGGTGCATATACATTTTAAGTAAATCCAACACAGTCCAGGCCATGTGAGATCAAAACAAATCTTAGTTCTGTTAACTTAACATTTAAGCCCATTTGTATATAAAAATAAGACAATTAAATGAGTTGAACCAACCATTTTAACTTATTTTAGATCTTCAGCTATTGGTCTGCTAACTGCACTGCTCCAGTACATTCAATGTCTTAAAATAAATTAAACATGCAAATCACACACAATAAAGCATTTAACTTTATTATTTTTTATTTTTTGCCAAAGGCTTGAAAGCCTGAAACCACACATGAAATGTAACAAAATGTGGCAAATCGACAAATGGAAAATCACTTTTAACAGGTCACTTTTTCACCTTTGCAACACTTCTCAAAAGATTTACATTTTTCCAATATTTACTTTTGGAACATACAAAAAACCTCTTAAAGGACAATTCCGGTGAAAAATGAACCTAGGGGTAATTAACACATGGTTACCGAGTTGATCGTTCTCTGGGATGCGTTTTCATGATAATCGAATGTACGTAGAGTTTTATCTCTAAAAACTGTTTAGCTTATAACGCTAGTATATGGGGCATAGAATAAGCAAAAGTAAATCGTTAGTTAATACCACTAACAAGGCTCAAAATAGCCCCACACTAACACGGTAGCATGAGGGTCCCTACATGCAAACCGAAGCATTGAGAACTTTGTAAGTGTACAGACAGTTTAATAAGAAGATACTTTATAAAGACAGTACATTACACTTATACAGGCAGGAGCCATCTTGGAAAACAGTCTCGACCAGTCGAGCCACGAACGCCGTGCTAAGTGAGATGAACTGTGACTTGGAATCTCATAATATGGTCCGTTGTTTCCGGAAGAAACTATTTTAATAAACAGATATAATTCATGCATTTCCATGTAATTAGTTTCACAAACGTAATTCCTATCGACCAGCTCACTTAGCACAGCGTTCGTGACTCATCACCTCTATGCCTTCCAGCGTTACCCCAGTCTGTAAAGGATCATCTGCTGAGCCACCTTCCGTGATGATCCTCAATGTGAGATGTTCCAGTTCCTCTTCGTTCCTATGAGTATAAAAAAACATAAAAAAAAAAAACAGGAAATCTGCATTTACTTGCAACATCACTTGTTATTGTTCAGACTGTTGCAAAAAATCAATTGCATTGAAACACAGAATGAGAAAGAAATGTACCTTTATATTTTAAAATAAAATAAATCTCTTACAGCCTCTTACATTTGCAACATTATAAATGTCTATACTGTCACGTTTTTATCAATTTAATGCATACTTGCTGGATAAAAGTATTAATTTATTTTATTTCTTTAAAATTGCATCTTAAAATATATTCAAATAGAAAACAGTTGTTTTAAATTGTAAAAATAATAATAATAATAATCACAATATTACAGTTTTTGCTGTATTTTGGATCAAATAAATGAAGGCTTGGTGGGCAGAAGAGACTTCTTTTAAAAACATTAAACAATCTTACTGGTTGTGTGTATATATATATATATATATATATATATATATATATATATATATATATATATATATACACATTTTTTTTCTGGTTATCAAAAATATATCTAAAAAGAAAAAAAACAATAATTAAATGTTACAAATTAGTCCATTATTAAATGCCTATAAATATAAAAATGAGTCTATTAAATAATATCTATTAATTTAAACAAAACAAGTTAATTAATGAAGACTTTTGTCCAGAGGTTTTGAACAAATCTCTTCAAAACATTAACAGTCAGTCACTACTGGAATAGCCAAACAGTAAATAAAGATCTACAATCTTTGTTTGAAGCCAAACTTTTGCTTAAAAGCTATTTACTTATTTTGATAATAATTTTGAAGGTTTAATAGACAGGGTTGTAGCTGTCATTTAGGAATAATATTGTGTTTGAATCAAGATCGCCATTATTTAATGATAAATCGTGCACACGGAGCTGTAGCCAATGTGTTTTCGAATTTAATATTTGTATGTTAACGAACGTTACCAGTAGGCTAGCCCGCGCCCAAGGCCTGGCCGCCCCCTTTCCCGCGATCCATTTATAGATATTAGAGAATAGAATAGGCCTATATGGAAATTTGTAAATATGCAAAGTAATTTTTTTTTAATCCGAAAACTCATAGCCTGCATATAATAAATGACAACTACATTTCGTTAATAAAGTAGGCCTACGAATTTATCCGTGGGGGAAAGCGCCGTCCGAATTGTCCTCTTATGGTGTGTTCAAACCGAACGCGAATAGAGCGTCAAATACGCGTCTATCGCGTCTTAGTTAGACGCTTGAATCTGCTCGAGTTCAAATTTTTCAACTTGCGTGGAAGACGTTCGCGGCAAACGCGTCACCCAATTCGCGTCATTCGCGCCGATGCGTCTATTCGTGTCTTTGCATTGACTTTGTAATCTACTTGAGCAAATGATTAAATTTGCGTTCGGTGTGAACACACCATTAATGCATAGGTGCCAACCTCATGGTCATATATTTCGAAAAACACAATAAATAGCCTACTCTGACTAGACACTTGACACTTGATTCAATGGAAGCACACTCGCTTAATAATTCAAATATACTCTCGTGCAAAGTCACTCATTTCATACATTAACTTGTAGACTACATAGGTGTTCGTAACACGTTTCTAATTGTTGATGCAAAATTCGTAGCAATTCTGAAATTCAGTTTAAAAGTCAGTTTCTTGACCAAAAATGCAATAAACGATTGAGTGTAGGCTACCTTAAGTTAAAAAAAGTTAAGCTTACCTCTTTTCAGCGTCTTCACATATGTGCTTCACAAAATGGCTCCAATTTTTGGCTGGAAATGCATCACGGGAAATTGCATAGGCCTATCACGTGGCTCATATAGTTACTTAAAATGTTATGCTCGATTTACTTAATTTTGAAGCAATTATGATAGTAGTTGACATGACTTATGTTTTTTCATTTTATTTATGCATACATTTAAGTTCACCTAGTTACTTATATTTTTGTGTTACACACACTAAATATGTTAAGTAGAGGTTGAAAAGTTATGAATACTTAATTTTTTGTGTTTAATCTAATTACTTTTATAAGTAATGGTTGTTCAGCCAACGAATCGTTTTTTAGAGTGTATATGTGATTTTCAAATCATTCACGTCACCTCACATTCCTGTTAACGAATGATTTATTTACAAAGATTGTAATGAGAGCTTCCAACGTTTGTCCTGTAAGTGATCGCATTTAACTGTAGTGTTATTGCAGATTATGTGTATAATGTTCAGTTTCAGACTCCATTTGTGTGCTCAGCCATAATTTTCAGAAAAGCAACAGAGGTTTTGGCACCTGTAGTGTGGAGTTAAATCTTGTGATTTACAGTGTCTGCCACGAAATCTCATTTTCCATTGTGGTTGTCTGTTTGTGCAGTTTGGTTGAGCAGTGTTATCCTGGTGTCATTGTTGATTTAAAAAGAGAGAGAGAGAGAGAGAGAGAGAGAGAGAGAGAGCTTGAGGGGGAAAAAATGATCGTATTTTTCCAGATAAAAGCTGGACAAATGAAATAAAAGTATGTAGAATGCACAGTATGAATTAGTCTATCATAAAATAATGAGGTCCATTTTATATACATTCATTTACTCAAATATTTACATAAATAAATGTGCAGCAGTGTTTTACAAACTCATAGAGTTATATTGCAAGAAAGCTCCAGACCTCGAGGGGTGATCCAAAGCACAGAATCTCTTTAGTTAACCACATCAGATGAAAAGTAACGCCGTAAGTCTTTCCCTGACTGTGGCCTGACCACATTGGCCATATTTCCCTGCCGTTTAGTTCTGGCCCACAGAGTAACACCCTCATCGACTGGGAGAGTGAAACTTTGCACTGTTTTTGTTTCAACTTCAACATTAAATAATATTTTTTGCAGACATTCAATGAATGCTTGCTGTAATAATAATTTAACTGAACTTTCTTTTTATTCTTATTCTAGTGTCATCATTGTTTGTTGTATTTCTGCATTGATGTTTAATAAGTTACGCTTAACAAGTTATTCAGTGCTATTTAAAGTTATTGAAATATTATTGAAATAAACATAAGACTGTAAATAATGATATGATCAGTAAGTCATGGCAACTTATGTTTTTACTTTGCTTTAATTCAAGTTATACAAGATTCAACTTAAATTTATTAAGTCAGTTTAATATAATTTAAGTTGAAACTCTTTGGAAATCAATAAGGCCCGTCAATTGGTTACCCATTTTCTTCAAAATAACTTATTTTGTTTTCAGCAGAAGAAAGAGATTTGAAACAATTTGAGGGTGAGGAAATGAAGACAGAATTTTCATGGGTAAACTATCCCTTTAAGTTATTAAATTGAAACGAGTGGAACAGGTTTTTTTTTTTACAGTTTGCTGTATATATGCTAGATCTATACAATATCTACAGTATGATGGTTTTAAAAGACATTAATACTTTTAGACAAATTAAAATTGGTCAAAAGTGACAGTAGCATCACAGGAATGAATTACATTTTAAAGTATATTAAAACTGAAAAAATGGTTTTAAATTGTAATATTTCACTGTTTTTTCACTGTTAAATAAGTACTGTTTTTATTGTATTTTTTTTATCAAACAAATGCAGACTTAGTAAGCATAAGCTATTTATTTTTTTTATGTAAAAAAAATAAAATGGTCACCCAGATGTGAAATGAAGACATAATTGGATTGTAAATTCGACTCTTGAGATTTTCAAGGGTTCAGCAGAGTGGGGTGTTTTCCAGTTGAGTGTGAGAGAAGGGGAAGTAAGCAAAGGGGCAGAAACAGGCCGCACGGTTCCCACACTATGATGTAATGAGCCAGTGACAGTGCAGGGGCAAAGGGATCCTTACAGATTTACTGAGACTGTAATGAATAACAGACAGAAGAACACAGTAATGTCTCAAGATTATCTTATTTATCTTTCTTTGAGCTGAAATGCCACATGCAGCTCATGCCCCCACTACAGCAAAACAAACCCGGCACACACAACACATAACAACAGAAACTTGTGCAAAACATTTGTAGAACATATGTCAAACATTCACACACACATGCCTAAACTTCAAATATGATTGAATTCTGGAAAATATATGATTTCTTTTAGATTTATGGATTTATGTGATTGGATGGCTAGAAAGTGAAGGTCAAACAAATAACAGTAAATGTAACTTATTTCTATCATTTTATATAATAATACTATTCATCATCACCAATCATAATAATATCAGCAATTGGTATTATTATTGTCGGCATTTTAGTGCTGTTGCACTTTAAGAAATCCCCTTATCCAATCAAATTAGAAGACTATAATTATTATTATTATTATTAGACCAAATTAATTAATTACATTTACTACTGTTTGTTTGATCCTCACTAGCTAGATTAGAACGGAGCTAGATTTGTTGAAACGTGGGCCAAAGTCTTGATCCGTTGATGTGTTGTGGTCAAAAAAAGACAGTCTAAATCGAAGTCCTTCAAGCAACGTGTCTGACAGCACTTGTCCTGTGCCAGTGTGTCTGAATGGGCCTGTCCACAACCTCTTACATTCAATTAGCCAGAAACAAGTGCGCTTTGTGCTGCCTGTGCTAAAGGCCAGCCCATTGGCTTCCCAGTGAACACACAGCAGACACAAACTTTTGAAAGTTTTTCAGCAATGCTCAAACCCTCATGCCTTCAATGTTCATGACCTGAATATCAAACATAGAGGGGGAAAAAGGATGAATTGTCAGGCTTGTTTAAGCATTAAAATATGTTGACACGTTTGATGAGTTAATTAGCTGATTTTATAATATAAATCCAGAACTAACTTCCTAATTTTATCTTTTATACGTGTGGCTCACTTTTCCATTTTATTTCCAAACAAATTAACGTTACATAATGATATTTGACTCACTTTTTCTCTGCATACACACTTGCGTGTGAATTAAATACAGTCCTGGGGTTTGCGTCTCTGTAGTTGAGAAGTATTCCAGTCACTGAGAGAGTGTGTGGGTGGAAGAACCAGTCTCTCGTGTTTATTGGTTCCCGCCTTGATGCTGAAAGGAGGATGCAAGCAGCAGCAGAGGACTGAAGGAATCAAGGGCCAAAATTCTAGCCATTCACTCCCACTGATAGCAAAAGTGTGTTCAAGAGAACAGTCTGACCTAGACACACAGTAGCCTTTGTTTTCACGCATGATTTGTTAATTTGTTCTGAACCTGTATGAATGTCTTCTGTTGAACACAAAAGAAGATATTTTGAAGAATGACAGTAACCAAACAGTTGATGGACCCTATTTGACTTCAAATTTATTTTCCATACTTTGGAAATCAATGGGGTCCATCAACTGTTTGGTTACCAACATTCTTCAAAATATCTTCTTTTGTGTTCAACAGAAGAAAGAAACTCGGAACAACCTGAAGATTTCAACCCAACCTTGGCCGACAAATTAAATAGGATACAGACATTTGTTTTTAAGGCTATTATGAAATCAAAGAACTATTTCCTGGGAGGCAAGGTGCCTGATATAGGGAAATGTTTATGTAGAAATAGATAGTGGTTGTTCTCCAGATAAACCTAGTTCCTTTGGCCTTTTCATTCCTGTAAGACTTAGGGAGAGGCACTATGAGTTAAAGCCAAATAAATAATAGAGAGCTTGGTATCCTGTGGTATCTGTTGATGACTCATCCATTAACAGCACTTATTTCTAGCAGTATAACGAGTAAAGAAAAAAAAAAATATATATATATTACCTAAATAAATAAATAGTATTTATTAAAAAAAAGTTGTACATTCACATGAGATGAAGACTACAATCATATCAACAACCTAATAAATGTAGATGTATTTCACATGAAGTGATTCTTAATGGGGACTGACATGTTGAGCCGTGATCAGCTGAATACTAATTTTATAATTAATTAATCACAGGTGACTGCAAAAAGCACATTTCTCGCATTGGTAACTTTTGATTTACTGCCGTCACGCCTCTAGGTGTCAGTTTAAAGTCCAAGATGACTACCATATCGGTCAGCACAATAAATACATATTGGCCTGGTTTTACAGAAATGGTTTACATTAAGCCAGGATTAGGCCTTAGTTTAGTTAGGACATTTAAGTAGCTTTTATAAACATGCATTAGACAAAAATATTACAGGTGTGCATATTGAGACAAAACAATGGCACTGATATATTTTAAGATATGTCAGTGCAATTTGCTTTCCGTTAAAACAGCTCAAATATGCATTTTAGTCTGGGACTAGTCTCAAGCCTTGTCTGTGAAACCGGGGGATTGTCACTATAGACAAAGTCAGACTGTCAGACTTACCCTTTTAATATTTAATTACATGAATAAAATTCATTTTATTAAGAATCATAACTAAAAAATGACAAAATCTCAAATAGATATGGCTCTCTCTGTCACATGCTTTGTACTTCATGAACACTTTGGGGTTTTTTTAGCCAGCATGACCCATCTAGGTAAACCAACAATAAGTTGACAAAAATATGCACAGTATTTAAAGTCAGCTTGAAACAGGAGTTGCAATAGCCTAGTCTTTATATATATCTAAGAAAATACTATCACAGTTTCCATTTCATGCCGACTTTATGGGTGCTTCTCAAATAGAAGGCTGTGTAGTAAGGCTGCATTTCTCGGCCATGTCATCTCCATCAGTCAGAAACTGAAGTCTACCCGGGGGCCGCCATTGGCTAACAAGCCTTCACCTGCTGTTAGCATTCCATTGACTCCCATTCATTTTGGCATCACTTTGACAGCGAATAACTTTACATCTGAGGCGTTTAAAGACTCCATTTGTCCATTGTTTATTTCTAAAGAAACACGACAATGTATAAAAGTCTCCATTACCTTGTATCTTACGTTATGGCCCCGTAGAAGCAGTTTTTGTAAAAATAGGCGAACGATTGCGTCATAACACGCGACTCTCTGTCGCAGAATGCAGAAATTACCATATAGGCACAATCGGGGGGACGTGGAGGCATAAAGTCAAGGGAGAAGCCCATAGAGAGTTGTAAAGTTGATCCTGCTACGAGCTCATGGACAGCTAATACTCATGATCTCCGGCTCTGCAAGATTCGGAAGGGAATGATTCAGATTCCTCTTGGCACAGCTACTAGAAGACGTACAACTGTGAGGCAGGTTGCTTACGTCGTCCAGCTCAGTTTGAGCCTGCGCAGTTCGCTTGGCAATCAGGAAGTCAGTGCTTCTAATTGACTTCACTTTTCTCCGTTGAAGTCATAGACAGTAAAAGAAATGGACACAGCGACCCCATAGATTTCAACAGAGAAAGTTGAAGCCCATAAAAGCACTCACTTCCTGATAGCCAAGCCTACTGCGCAGGCTCAAACTGAGCTTGACGACGTAGATGTCACGTGAGCAACCGTTCTGACCTTCTAGTAGCTGTGCTGAGACAAATCTGAATTGAAATCTGAAACAAATCTTTTGTTGAAATATTTTGTCCCGTTGCTTTTATGAACTTTCTATCTATGGGCTTCTCCCTTGACTTTATACTTTATGTCCACCCGATTGCCTCGCAAAACCTGTTTCCATTGCAGTTTTGCGAAATATTCCTTTTTCGAATTGCCTGAAAAACCTCGTCATGCGAGCGTAAAAACTTTTTTGCGATAAATGGGAGTTTTTGCGAAATGGACGTGTTTCCATTGAGCGTATTTTCAATTCGCAATTTCAATTTGCGCAATTTGAAGGGTAATGGAAACGCGGCTATAGACAGTAAACGATTGCCTACGAGCTTCTACTTCTGTCTATAAAGTAATTTCTCTACTGTGCGACAGAGAGTCGCGTGTTATGACGCAATCGTTAGCCTATTTTTACAAAAACGGCTTCTATGGGACCATAACGTAAGATACAAAGTAATGGAGCCTTTTATCCATTGTCCCGTTTCTTAAGAAATAAATAATGGACAAATTGAGTCTTTGGACGCCTCAGATGTAAAGTTATTCGCTGTCAAAGTGACGCCAAAATGAATGGGAGTCAATGGGATGCTAACAGTAGATAATAGCCAGCTACAATGGCGGCCCCCAGAGGAAGCTTCAGTTTCCGGCGGATGGATTACCCCCTTGGTTAAAGTCTATGGGGTCGCTGCGTACATTTCTTTTACTGTCTATGGTGTCAATAGAGTGGTGCAGGGATGACGGATTTTTGTAGGCCAAAACCCATGAAACGAGTTAGCATTTTAGCACTTCCTGTCATCAATGTTTTTTTGGTTAAATGTATGAAATGAGGTGTGTGGTGAACACAAGCCACAAGATATCTTCACATTTTATTTTACAATATAAAATACATCAGTAATATACCCTCTTGTAATTTTTCAAGCTCTTACTTGTCTTGTAAAAGGTGGTTGTTAACAAGTGGCTAAATTGGGCTACAGAGGTTGTCAGACAGGGATATTAAACGTCATCAGCTGAACAGGTAAATTTATACTCACTAGTCTGCATTCACAGCCTTGTGGTGTTTCACAAACTATTATAACTCGAAATTCCAGAGGAAAAAAAATGAAACAAAGATTGAAAGACTTGTTGGAAGCTTAGTGATGGTGACGGATGGTGAAGTCATGTGACTCTGGTGTAGTTTGTTTAAAGCTTTTAGCTTTTGACTTCTGCAGCGGGCGATTGTATTTATACACTTCAAAATTCATTCAAGTTGTGTTCATTTGTGAATATTCATGATCACAATGAACAAAACATAAGAATTTTGTTAGTCACATTATTTTCTGCAATAATCCAAAAGCCAATGGAAAAATCCAACTGGGGTTTTGTTGAGGGAAACAGGGTAATGCTAACTCCAGCTGGGCCTACAAAAATACATCCTCCCTGCACCACTCCATTTGAAGGATCCGCGGAAGGCAGATGTAATTTCACATCCTTCATTCAGGTCATTTTCAAGGATGCATCAAATGTTCTTCAATCACCCACAATCATTTGCACACATTACTATTAATGAAAAAGAACTGATGCAAAACAATCCAGCACTGAGCTTGAGTTCATTCAGTTTATTATGAAATGTAAGACAAAAATGTTTTCTTTTGTTTTGGTGTAAATTAATCACTTAACACTAAACTGCTAATACTGTAAGCCTGCACTGGGAGACGAAAGACACTTGTCATTCACTGTAGTGCATTAATAGAAAGCAAGTTAACTCTTTTCCTGTCAGCGTTTAAAAAAAAAATGTTGCCAGCCACCGCCAGTGTTTTTGACCATTTTCACAAAATTTTCATGGCCCACAGATTATGTATGAATATCTGAACAGTGACTCGCGAACAGCCTCACAAGTTTTACTTGTATATATAGGCCTAATATACACAAGTGAAACAGCTTCACGAACAAGAACAAATGTAGGGACTTGATTTTGTCCATCAGGAATGATTGGATTGTTTTGGTTTGGTATTGCTGTGATCTCAAGTGAGTGTTTGTTCCGCCCTCACACCAGATCAGAGAAAAGAAGAGATTGCTGCAAGAGGGAGGGCAAGTTATTTTGATTAAAGGCACATGAGGGCAGATTAATTAAAAAAATATAATGATATGCACAGATAAATCATTTATAACAAATTCCACAATGTTCCATAAAAATAAGAATTGTCAATTTTGAATTAATAAAACACAACACATAAAACTGTGGAATAATAATGGACTATCAAAACAAACAGTCCTAAATGAGAAACGTTTGTCACCTCTGTTGGTTGCACTAAATTAATTCACTCCCCTGTATATTAACATTGGCGAACCACAAACAAATCCTTGATAGGACAGAGGTGACCATCTGGTATGACAATGAATGACAGAAACAGAAAGGACTATTAAATGACAAGCAAATACATATGCATTACTTAATTGCATTTATTGACTATTTGAGGCAACAAATGCACTAGTGTTATGACACAGGGTTGCAGCATATTGAATTGGGGTCGTGACTTTTAAGGTCTCTGTTGGGGATTTCTAAAACAGATTTATTGGCAGAAATAGGGAAAGATAGGCCTAGCGGTGCCGTGTGATTCAGCCTGTGCCAATGGCTGAGCATGCCATTAATATCCATACACTGCATGAGGCCGTACGTCACTCGCCCCGCTGACAGGGAAGATAGAGTACGGGACTAATTAAATGCACAATACACACTGAACATATGGATAAGCTTACAAGGAAAACTGATAAGGAGTGTTTACATACCAGGCTTCCCCAAATCACTCCACTCTTTCATAACACAATGGAATGTGAGGAGTTTGATTGATGGAAAACAAAGTACTCCTCCAACAGCTGCTTGACCCATTATGAACACTAGATAGTATAAGAACACAGTGTTTCTGAGCTTGAGGTTGAAAAGGTCCATTGTACTGATATTAAATTCACCTTAAAAGGAACATTCTGTCATGATTTACACTCTTGTGTCCACTACTGCATTGATTTGCAGTAGTGGACACAAGTATGTTACTTATATATAAAAAAAATATAGTAAAAACAGTAATAACGTGAAATATTACTACATTTTTAAATAAAATGTACAAAAACAGAAAACAGTTAAGTTTAATTTGTTCCTGTGATGACAAAGCTGAATTTTCAGCATCATTACTCTATTCTTCACATGATCCTCCAGAAATCATTCTAATATGCTGATTTGGTGCTCAAGAAACATTTTTTTATTATCAATGTTAAAAACTGGAAACAAGAATCCATTTTTTCAGGATTCTTTGAATTAAATAGAAGTTCTTTAGTAACATTATAAATATATTTAGTGCCACTTTTGATCAATTTAATGGATCCTTGCTGAATAAAAGTATTCATTCAAAAATATATATACTGTCCCAAAATATTTAAATGGTAGTGTAGCTTTAGCATTGAGACTGAAACAAAACACACAATAATTTGTCTTGGTAAAACCTGTAAATGGCTTATTAACAGTCAAGTGTTATTTCAACCGATTATCATCAACGACTACAGATTTATTTATGAATACATTTCAGTTTGCAGCTGTTGGGAGAAACACTGATGCAAGTCGATAATCAGCTTTAATTTGCGGTTTTAGTAAAAAGCCATCAAAGCTCTCCATGGAAATTCCTTTAATGAGAGGTTTTATGCCCATGTGCAGCTTTTAAAGTTCATTAATGATTACAACAGCAATTTTGCTCTATTTTCAAACAAACATCATTCTTCCTGTTTCTAGTTTTAAGATTTCCACCTCATTAATGTTCCAGATCTGATGCTTTTTAACTAAACCTGCTGTGCTTCTATTTAAAAGGCAGCAAACGCCAGAAAAAGTGCTGGAAATGGGCTTGAATCATTAGATGATGTTAATTTAACCATCATAAGTAATGGCTCATTAATAGTCCTATTGTTAGATATTGCACACCCGAAAAGAAATTTCACTGCAAAGCGTTGTGTGTAATATCCATGTATTTAAGGATTATTGTGTGCAAAATTTTGTAGTCTACAACATAGTACTTTCCTGAAATACCAGCAAAACACATCTGAGCACAAGAGCAGGTTTAAGACGCCACCTTCTGGACAATTTAGATAACAAATTCTGGAGTAACAGGCCTTTAAAGATCATACTGTACAAACCTGACATCAATCCACTAAACTAATAATAATCCTTTACATTAGACTTTATGATGAACATTATTGCCAAACAAACCACTGATTTTATCTTGAAAGGTTATTTCTCAAAAACAGCTGCACTTTCACGGTTTAATGCTTTTATCTTCATAAGAGAGGTAACACTGCAGATGTTTTACAGACCGCATACAAAATTATATTCGTCTATATATTGAAAATTACAAGTAATAATTAATATTAATAATTTTAATAGAATAACAGCACAAGGGACAATGACAACTGCAACAAAAGTGGATCAAAAAAAGTGACATTTTAAGTAAATAACGTTAAAGAATCAGGTAACAGAAACAAAATCAGCCAAAATTTCCATTCTACTGTACGTCAAAAACACTTACAGTAAGTGCTATTTGTTTTAAGCTTTATAAAATACATTAAAAAGCAGGGAGCATTTTTATTTCCTTCAAGGAAAAGTACTATAAAATAAGTTACAGTACAGTGAATTTGTCTAAACTGACTTTGTTCCCGTCTTCCAGCCTTAAGTAAGCGTAGACATCGAAATATCAGAAGTACATCGTACAGGAGTAAAAAGATGCTTTGTTCTTTTATAAAACACTTATTTCCCCCCTTTAAACAAGCAGGAAAAATTGCCAAGATGTCAATAATTACATAAAATATAGGTGTACGTGTTCATTAGTACTACCACACGCACGCACGCGCACACACTCACAATCACGCACAACCCCACACACGCTTGTTTTGTACAGCTTTCTGTTCAAATGTTGCATATCAAATAACTTTTAATCTTTGTGCTGAAATAATTACATTTCTGTTCTAATTACTTCATCGGCATGAATACAAAAAACAAAACAGACAGATTCTTCATATTTGATATAGTGTGGCCGCTCACACGTCGTCAGCTGGCAGAGGCGGGATGTTGAATCTTGGTCTAGTAAAGAAAGCCATCTTCTCTCTGCATCAGGAAAGATTGATACATTTAGCATTTATCAGAAATTCCCTCCATGCTTTGATGTTGATTAAAGGGTTAGTTCACCCAAAAATGAAAATTCTGTCATTAATTATTCACCCCCATGTCGTTCCAAACCAGTAAGACTTTCGTTCATCTTCAGAACACAAATTAATATATTTTTGATGAAATCCGAGAGCTAGCAGACCCTCCAATTGACAGCAACGTAATTCCCACTTTCGAGGCCCAGAAAGGTAGTAAAGACATCGTTAAAATAGTCCATGTGACAACAGTGCTTCCACTTTAATTTTAAGTAGCGACAAGAATACTTTTTGTGCTCAAAAATAACGACTGTATTCAACAATTTCTTCTCTTCCGTGTCAGTCTCTGATGCTGTTCATGTTGTAAACACAATGCAACACTTCCGGGTTCAACGTCAGAAAGCCGGCTCCAGTGCCAGGAGCTGAACAGAGACTGACACGGAAGAGAAGAAACGGGTGAATAAAGTCGTTATTTTGGGTTTTTTTTAGCGCACAAATAGTGTTCTCGTGGCTTCATAACATTATGGTTGAACCACTGTAGTCACATGGACTATTTTAACAATGTCTTTACTACCTTTCTGGGCCTTGAAAGTGGTAATGGCATTGCTGTCTATAGGGGGTCAGAAAGCTCTCGGATTTCATCAAAAACATCCTAATTTGTGTTCTGAAGGTTAACTAAGGTCTTATGGGTTTGGAACGACATGATAATCAATGACAATTTAAATTTTAATAGATGGAAATGTTATGAAAGACTCACTTGAATGTCTGCACGGGGAGGGGCTCTTTGTGGCCCTGGCCCCTCATTTGTAAAACCTCTTTTGAGGCTTTTCGCAGCCTCCTTTCAGCAGCTTCCTCCTGCCTCTGCTCCTGCCTGCTCTGCTTGGCCTGCGGGCCAAGAAAAAAGGGGAGAGAAAGAAATAATCTCAATTCACAACATCTTCGAATTGTGCCCAGTCTCTCCCCTTCTTTACCTCTGCTTGTATTCACGTCAGTCATAGTTGTAAAAGTATACATTTAATACTATTTTTTCTTAACAAGTCTGTTAAATTGGCATTTCACCAATGTACTCTGTGGTTTTAATTCCATCCGAATAAAAATTTCGCAATGGTAAATAGTCAAGTGACAAAATTACACATGTAATAGTTAAATTAGTTATACATCCACAATACAATACAAAATTATACAATAGGTATAATTAGTAAACATCAGTTAATTAAATGTCATTTATGCATAATGTTAATTTATAATTATACTATTGTTCATTGTTAATTTATGTTCCTTCCTCTACAATAACGAAGTTTTATACAACTTGACATCTTAAAAATGTATACCTTTCAAATGTTTGGAGGTTTTTGTTTTTAAAGAAATGTATACTTTTATTTAACAACGACATTTAATTTACCAAAAGTGTAAATGTTTAAATGTTTCTTGAGCAGCAAATCAGCATTTTAGAATGATTTCTGAAGGATCATGTGACACTGAAGACTGGAGTAATGATGCTGAAAATCCACCTTTGCCGTGTTAGAAATAAGTTACTTTTTAGAATACGTTAAAATCGATAACAGTTGTTTTAAATTCAAATAATATTTCACAATAGTACCGTATATACCCGAATATAAGACAACCCCCCCATTTTCCAGACTTATTTTTGGGAAAAAACTGATTTTTGTGGAAAAAAATCTGGTTTTCAACAGAAAATAATTTTAAGAGCAAATTTCCGAGGCGTTGTTCCAAATGCCTCGCATCGCCTGTGCCTTGTGTAGAGGCCCGCTCGTCGACGGAGACCGGCACATATGCGCTTCCTGATTGGCCATGACTGCGGGTGCCCTGAGTGGGACGGGATGGATTTAACCACCCTGCGGGGTCGCCTGGCCGTTTTCGACGACGATCCGGCTCCCGCTCTCTCTCTCCCTCTCCTCGAGCCGGGCAAGAAAAAGCGCCGTTCACAGAGGATGCCAGAGCGGACGGAGACAAGCGAGCAGAGACCCCCCCCGCTCATAATGGAAGCAACGCGCTTGTTTTTTCCAAGCGCGTCCGCGCCGCATCGAGATCCTCGGCGCTCTCGTCAGTCGACGGCGCGGGAGAAAAAGGCTATCAATCGATTCCTCCACTCGAATATAAAATGACCCTGAATATAAGACGACCCCCCATTTTTCAGCCAATTTTTAGGACAAAAACCTCGTCTTATATTCGGGTATATACGGTACTGTTTTTACTTTATTTTTTATCAAATAAAAGCAGCCTTGGTGAGCATAAGAGACTTCTTTCACGTTCGCATATAATACAAAAATAACTCATGTTAAATCAATACAATTTCAAATATTAAAAAAGTGAAGAAATTAACCTAGATTAATGAATGCTGTAAAAGTATTGTTAGTTCATAGCGAAAGCATACATGTTAGCCAAAGTGTTACCAAATTTACAAATCTGTGAGAAATTTAGAAAGCAGCAATGCAGATGCAAAAAAGACATATGGGCAGTACCTGTCTCTGGGCCTCACGTAACAGGTTTCGGAAACGCTCATCCCTCAGGGCCCAATGAGGGAGGTCCGCGGGGCCACGGGGGCCCTGCATGGGCTCCTCCAGCCTCAGTTTGAGCTCCCGCAGAGCGGCCAGCTCCTCGCTCAGCTGCCTCTGTCGTGTACGGCAGGCCTGGAGGTCCAGCTCCAGGTCCAGAGAGGTACGTGTGGGCTGCTCAGCCAGAGAGGAGCGGTGAGACTGCTGCGGTCACGTGAAACGGACACATACAGTAAGTACACTTCGAGCGCAAAAGATTATTAAATGTGTGTAACACAGCTACATGGTCATTCCAACCTGTTTATATCGCAGAGTCCGTCGCTCTAGAGTGTTTCTGATGAAGGGGGATTTCTTTGGTAGAGTAGAGCTGTCACTGTCACTTCTGTACAACTGTGAAGGAGGGAAAACAAAGGTAAAGTGATGCATTGTAAAGCTGTTTTTTTATTGATGCAAGATTCAAGATTCATCATTCATTTTGTTTTAATCATATATTTTGGTTTGAGACCACTCATTTTTTATTTCAAAATGTTTACACTGTAAAAAAAAATAAAAAATTCTTACAGAGTATTTTTGTTTTGTTTTTCAGTACAAATATATAAACATTCTTAAATAAAGACACATTTACTTGAGAAGCAAAATAACGTAAGATATTAAGTCTTGCAAAATCTATCCAAATGACAATCTAATAAATAATCTTGTTTTCCCTTTGAATTAAGTATATTTTTTCTGACTCCACTGGCAGATGTTTTTCTTGTTTTGATCAGTGTTTCTGAAAGCACATTATTTTGCTTCTCATGTAAATGTATCTTACGGAGCCCCTAAAGGGACATGGTGAAGAAAAGATATATGAGATGAGAGGAACAATTATTTGGCAATGCTTTTGCGTTCTCTCGCAAATGTTTTGCGTTCCCCCGAGAAACTTTGCGTTCATCCGCAAAGAAAAACAAATGTTTTGCGAGCGCATGTAACATATAAAACATTTAGTGCCTTAATTTCAGTATTGTGAATATTCATGCAAGATATCTTTCCTGTGATCAAAAAAATCACTCATACTGACATCAGCCTGATCAGCCATCACTAACCCATTGTGTGAAGTGTATGTTTGTTTCTACTTACCCTGCAGACGTACTGACTGCGCGCTCCAGGTGAAAACGTCTGAGATCTGACTATTGTGCTGCTGCGCATGAACGGTGAGCTGTGACCCCAGCGTCCTGCCCTTTCTTTCGGCCGCATCCTCATTGGCTCTGGAAACACACCTTCTGTGTTGGTTGCCTTGTCCACCTGAAAAAAAAAAAACATACAAATGAAATTTGTTCAATGATCTATTAAAGGTTAGTTCACCCAAAAATGTCGATTACAACAGGAAATCATGTTAACACTCCCTGAGCGTACAAACAAAAGCCCTTTAAGTCATTTGCATTTAACAGAAGCTTAACAGACAAGCAGACCAGAGCATTTAAAAGCAGAAATGTGCAGCTTGTATTTTTGTTAAATAAATTTCATCAATTTCTAAACAACTTTGAATGTTGCATAAAGTCTAGAAAATTGATTGTTTAATAATAGAAGGACAATTTATAAAGTTGCTATGACTTTTGTAACACTTCACAATACCTTTACAATTGGATTTCTCTCTGCAGGCTGGAGACAGCGTCTCCCAGAGGTCACGCAGATACCTTCACCATAAAGACTCTCAGGACAGGGAATGACAAACGCTGTACTGTTACTGCAGCCGCTGTCCACTGACTCAGCCTGCCAACTCCTAAATCACACACAGCCAGGTTACAGCATCATCTGATGTGTGTGCTCTTAGTCATAAGCTGAAAGGTTTATTGGTTTATAGAAAGACAGTGAGTGTGTGGACCTCTCAGAAACCGCCTCCCCTGTCTCTTCCTTCCTTTCCAGCTCCTCTTCACTCCTCGGTAACTCTTTCTTCATCTCCTCCAAATGAGTCATCACCGACACCTACACGAAAATGGGCAGCAGAGGAAAGACATTTTTTTGTGATGTTAAAATATTTTTGTTATTTTAACTTAATTTGGAAAAAATATTTTGTATGTTGATTTCTTCAGCACAGTGTAAACACTGTGGAACTTATCATTGTTCTGTTTATTCAGCAAATCTTTATGAACATTAGAATAAAATATTTTAACATTAAACAGGCATGTGATCAGCTAGGAACAACATGACTATTTAACAATAATATTAATAATAATGATATACAATAATAATATTTTAAAAAGTACAATACTATATTTATGGCTGTCTTAACATTAAACTAAATTTATTTTGGCAGAACACTCTTAGAAGACCTTAAAGTCACCATGAAATCAAAAAGGACTATTCTTATTTTTTATTAGAAATGATTTATCCATCCCAGTCATTCTAAATTATTTATCTGTGCAAATCATGTATTTATTTTAATTTATGAGCCCATGTAATCTTCAATCAAAGTAACTTCCCGAGATGCAACCAAGATGCAAGTCCCGCTCTGCTTTTTTTTTCCAGTTGAGAAGCAGTTTCATTTGCATATACAGTGCCTTGTGAAAGTATTCATACCCTTTCATTCTTTTCACATTTTGTCATTGTCAAACTATTTTAAATGACTTTTTTTCAGATCAATCTACACTCCATACATGATAATGACAAAGCAAAAAACAGATTTATGACAACTAAACAGATTTATTGAAAAGGAAAAACTGAAATAAGTAGTATTTGTACCCTTAACTCAGGACTTAGTTGAAGCACCTTTACAGCCTCAAGTCTTTTTGGGTATGATGCGACAAACTTTGCACATCTGCATTTGGGAATTTTCTGTCATTCTTCTCCTCAGATCCTCTCAAGCTCTGTCAGGTAGGATGGGGAACGTCGGTGGACAAACATTTTCAGGTTTCTATAGAGATGTTCGATTGAGTTGGCTCTGGCTCAGGCTCTGGCTGGGCCACTCAAGGAGATTCACAGAGTTGTCCATAAGCCACTCATTGCATTGCATTGCATGATCCTGCCACCACTACACTTTACTGGTGATTAACAGTGCCTGGTTTCATCAGACCAGAGAATAATGTTTCTCAGTCTGAGAGAGTCCTTTAGGTGCTTTTTTGCAAATTCCAAGTGTGTGTCTTCACTGAGGAGAGGCTTGAGTCTGGCCACTCTGCAATAAAGCCCAGATCGGTGGAGTGTTGCAGTGATGTTTGTCCTTCTGTAAGTTTCTCCCATCTCCATATATGATCATGGAGCTCAACTAGAATGACCATGAGCTTCTTGGTAACTATTCTTTCTCAGTTTGGCAAGGAGGCCAGCTCTGGAAAGAGTCCAGGTTGTTCAAATCTTCTTCCATTTAAGGGTTAGTTCATCCAAAAATGAAAATTCTGTCAGTAATTACTCACCCTCATGCTGTTCCAACCCCGTAAGACTTTCGTTCATCTTCAGAACACAAATTAAGATATTTTTTATTATATCTGAGAGCTGGATCACTCCTCCATAGGCTTCTTAAAGGGTTAGTTCACCCAAAAATGAAAATTAAGTCATTAATTACTCACCCCCATGCTGTACCAACCCCGTAAGTCCTTCGTTCGTCTTCGGAACACAAATTAAGATATTTTTTATTAAATGTGACAGCTGGATCACTCCTCCATAGGCTCCCTAAGGGAATGAATCCTGACGTCCCAGAAAGTCAATGAAGAAAATGTTTAAATATTCCATGTCACAACAGTGGCTCAACTATAAGTTTATCAAGCGACGAGAATACTTTTTGTGCGAAAAAACAAACAAAAACAACGACTTTATTCGACTATTCCTTTTCTTCCTTGTAGGCCTGAAACGAGACTTCAAGAGATTTCCACGACGCATGCGCGAGAACTTAACTAAAGTAGTTGAAGGAGATCGCAATTCTCGCGCATGCGTCGTGGAAATCTCTTGAAGTCTCGTTTCAGGCCTACAAGGAAGAAAAGGAATAGTCGAATAAAGTCGTTATTTTTGTTTTATTTCCGCACAAAAAGTATTCTCGTCGCTTGATAAACTTATAGTTGAGCCACTGTTGTGACATGGAATATTTAAACATTTTCTTCATTGACTTTCTGGGACGTCAGGATTCATTCCCTTAGGGAGCCTATGGAGGAGTGATCCAGCGGTCACATTTAATCAAAAATATCTTCATTTGTGTTCCGAAGACGAACGAAGGTCTTACGGGGTTGGTACAGCATGGGGGTGAGTAATTAATGACTTAATTTTCATTTTTGGGTGAACTAACCCTTTAAGGGATCAAAACTGGCCAGCCCAAAAGTTATGAAAGACATCGTTAAAATAGTCAGAGTGACTACAGTGGCTCAAATTGCTCAATCTTATGTTTATCAAGCGACGAGAATACTTTGTCTGCAAAAAAACAAACAAAAATAACAACTTTATTCAACTATTCATTTCCTTCCCTGTTGGCCTTAATTTGTGTTCCGAAGATGAACGAAAGTCTTACGGGGTTGGAACAACATGAGGGTGGGTAATTACTGACAGAATTTAACTTTTTGGGTGAACTAACCCTTTAAGGATTATGGAGGCTACATGATTCTGGGAACCTTCAATGCAGCAGAATCTTTTTTGTAGTCTTCCGCAGATCTATTTCTTGTCTCTGAGCTCTACAGGCAGTTCTTCTTACCTCATGGCTAGGTCTTTGCTCTGATATGCATTTTCAGCTGTTAGACCTTTTAATTAGAGGTGTGTGCCTTTCCAAATCATACCCATTTGCCACAGGTTAACTCCACTCGAAGTGTAGTAACACCAAGTGAAATTGGAATGCTCCTGAGCTAAATTTCAAGTGTCCCCGAAAAGAGTACGAATAATATGCAATAAAATGATTTCCGTTTTTTTTTTTTTTAAATAAATTTGCAAAGTTGTCACAAATCTTTTTTGTTGTTGTTGCTTTGTCATTATGGTGTATGTAGTGTAGATTGATGTATAAAAAAATAAAAAATAAATTAAAAAAAAGTAATTTGAAGGGGTACTAATACTTTTTGCAAGACACTGCATGTCACAAGACGATTGCGACTTCTGTTTCATCCCCACTTTAAAACTTCTCTTTTGGTTGACAACAGATGTATAAATGATTCTCATTACACATTTGGGAAGATGGTTGGCGCGTTGCATTTTCAAATGCATGTTATAAGTGACCAAAGACTCAATTAAAATGAGAAAACAAATTAGTAAAACATAAATGCCAGAACTGAACTAAAAAGAAGGAACAAATAAGTCGTGGGAACAAATTCTCCATGTCATCAGAGTGAGTAAATGATGACAACACTTGGATTTTTGAGTGAATTATTCTTTTAATTAAAGCATAAGGGCAGTCAAGGGTCAGAAAAGTGTCCAGTGTTGTGATCTCACCTCAAGCTTGCCCTGCCCTTCGTTCTTTTCCTCCTCCTCATCCATAATGCGGCTGGGTTGAGTGAGGCGGCTGTGCTCGGGCCTATGGTTCTCTGTGTTGTGGATCTGCACTTTGAGCCACTGGAAGATCATTTCTGTGCTGCAAGCACAGTCTGTCAGCGAGACCTGAGCAGAACCCTGATCCACAAACAGACACAGGTCAGCATCACATCATCTCACAGCAACAAGCGTGAACACTAAAGCTACTCATTTTAACGTTTTACATACAGCGTGGTCCAAAAATACTCCTAATTTGATTATTTTAGTGAATACAAAATGATTAATTACAACTTAAATTATCAGCATGCTATATCTGAGTGAATTTTTAGTCTAACCAGTAGCTCCTCTTGAGTGAGGGGTCCTACAGCGCAGAGGTTTAACTGTAAGGCATGGGCCCCGGGGCCTCCAGCACTCAGGGGGATCCGGAAGCCCTCATTAAAGCTGAGAAGAGATTGAGGCTCCTGGGCCTTACAGCAGTAATATGTGCAGGGCCGACTGGAGTCCACCGGGAGAACATGAACCTTCACAAATCTGAAAGATGCAAACAAGGAGATAAAGCGCCATGTGAATGTGCACGTGTGTAAATAGTTTCTGCAGGGGACGTCACTGCAGTAGAGCAGAGTGAATGCATTAATGGATGTAAGATGGGAGTACTTACACTTTGCATCCATCTCTAATGGTGGCCTTGCTTAAATTTCTCATCTGAAGGACATGCAGCAGCAAAAACATGCCATTTGAATCATATCTGCAAAAGAGCCGCCCAGAGTGAATGAATGTTTTGATAAGAGTGATTTGGTGGTTTATAATGAGGGAAGTATGCATGTATGTGTATGAGAGTGTGTGCTGCTTACAGAAGACCAAGCTGAATCTGAACTGGCTCTGAGGCTGTGACGTCTTGAGCAAAACTGACTTCTTCTGATTCCTCTGTCCTACTGGAAAGAGACATTTAGATCATTATTAATGATCAATTTAGATGTGTGACACAGCAATGCATTAACATGCACGCAATTATACACTACCGTTCAAAGTTTGGGGTTGGTAAGATTTAATTTGTTGTTGCGTTATTGAAAAGTCTCTTGGCTTTATTTATTTGACCAAAAATACTGTGGAATATTATTAGAATTCTAAATAAATGTTTTCTATTTTAATAAATTTTAAAATATATTTATATATGAAATATATAATTTATTCATGTGAATTTTTAGCATCATTACTCCAGTCTTCAGTGTCACATGATCCTTCAGAAATCAATCTAATATCCTGATTTGATGCTCTAGAAACGTTTCTTATTATAATCAATGTTGAAAAAAGTTGTGCTGCTTGATATTTTTGTGGATACGGTGATGCATTTCTTCAGTGTACTTTGATGAACAAAGTTTAAAAGAAAAGCATTTATTTGAAATAGAAATATTTTGTAACATTATAAATGTCACTTTTAAACAATAGATACACGCTACATAAAATATTAATCTTACTAAGGAAAATCTTACTACTGTTTCAAACTTTTGAACAGTAGTCTATATATGTGTGTGTGTGTGTGTGTGTGTGTGTGTGTGTACAGGATATAATGAAAATGTGTGATACAAAAGTAGGTACATGCCAATTTGAAGATTAAATATATATATATCCATATTAAATATATATATTTCCAGAGCTCAAGGTCGTATATATATATATATATATATATATATATATATATATATATATATATATATATATATATATATATATATATATATATATATATATACGACCTTGAGCTCTGGAAAGGCGCTATATAAATAAAACTTATTATTATATATATTTGTAACTTGATGTTTTTTCACAACCCAAATTTTATTATTATACAAAGACTGCTTACATAGTATTGTAAGACTGAAAGAAACGACATACACTCCTTCCCCACATGCCCCACTCTTGCAGAGATCACCCACACTCACACAAGAATTAATATGGGTTTAATGTGAATGATTATTGTTTAGTATCATTTTAAAGGTCTCAGGGTGACTGGTAATAATGTCTCATTCCCAAAGAAGTAAAACAAAAGGTAATAAGGTTTTTAAGAGTTTAGGAATAACTGGCACACAAAAGAATGTGGTCTCTAGGCACTCCCAAAGGTGTAAATTCATGAATGCTAATTTCCACTGTTCTTAGCAGATGGTCAACTTCTACCCCCAGTAAATATGGCGGGGGAATACAGTAAATTTCCACTAAACTCATGTTTTACATACCAAATAAGGTCTGGCTATATAAGGAAAATGCAACGAGAGCTCAGGGCTGCTTTTTCTGTATCAGATTAGCCCGTGTGGTTGAGGGTCTCGCGACTCTCAGCTCATGTAGCCTACAATGTCGGGTAAAGAATTTTCCTCTTTGTTCTAGAACATTTGATGGTTTGCATTGATTATCTTTCAATTGATTATGGAATTGTAATAATACATTTACCTGACATAATAAATTGTTATATTTGATTATTCTAACAGACTTTGAATAGTCAAAACATTAACGTATATTTAATGATGCACAGATATCATTGAAGTCAGATGAAACGAGTTAATACATCAGATAAAATGTATTGCATTTCATTAAAAATCCCTTTGCCATGGGAAGAGACGGAACACGCGTGAGACCTTCACCTCTAATCGAGTACCGCCATTGGATCGATTTAGCAGGCCTTACAGTATTTTTTGGGAGATTGACAACCCATGGTCAATACATTGTCAATACTTTATCAATTTTCTTTTATGGGTTTGGAATGGCATGAGGGTGAGTTGAATTGATGACAGAATTGTTGGTGAACTATCACTTTAAAGTCTTTATCTTTATTACAGAATATCCTCTCACCTTCTGCTCCAGGCTTCAAACACCCCACTGTCTGTTGCCAAAATGTCTTCATTTACTCCTGCAGACACTCGTCTTGCTCTTCTGCTGGTCCGACTTGCACTTTTAGAGCGTAGGGTTACTCCTATATGGAGTCACATATACATACACACACATACACACACACACACACACACACAAACAAAAAAATAGAAAATGTAAATTATTTTTAACATAAAAACAGTGCAACGTTAAAACGTTAACAAAGATGAATAAATACTGAAACAAATGTATTGCGATTTGTTAATGTCAGTTAACCCATTTATAAAATTTTACATCATTTATTCATTTCAACAAAAATGCCTTGTTTATAATTTATTTATAAGCATTTCAAATCATCAATAATTACATATTTATTTAGTTTTCTATTCTGATTGCCTTAATGCTTGAACAATGAAAAATATGAGATTAATTGCAACTATACATTTTAAATCGATCAGTCAGTTGCAATTTCCAGGTCGTTATTCATCACCTGTGGAGTTAAGCATTCCTTGGAGAACTCCGTCTCTATGGCTCTTCCCTTCCAGGAGGAGTGCAGTGGCTGGGATTCCCACTTCCCCTTCCCCAGGAAGAGTAGTGTGCTGCTGGGATTGAGTCTGGTTCCGTAGCCCTCTGCTGGCCACCTCCATGTACTCCTCTGTCATCTGGGCCAGAGGACAGTCATGGGGGACCGAGTGATAGGGGGTGTCCATGGGGGAGCTGGGAGGGGAGAGCGATGAGAGCGAGGACCGAGAGGAGAGAGAGGTGAGAGACTGCGGTGTGTCGTGTGAACGTTTTGGGCCGAAGGCTGAACTGTCCCTACTGTGGGTCTCCAAGGGGAGAAGGTAGCGGAAAGAAGGGTCCAGAACATCAGAGTTTCCTTCTGTCCGCTCATACTGGGGTAGGCCGTAGATGTCTGTGAAGCTGACGGAGCTGAGAGAACCACGACTGGATGCCAAAGAGCCGCGACTGGAGGCTAAAGAGCCACGGCTGCTGCTGGAGGACACTGTCAGATTACTGGCTGATAGGCTGCACACAGAGAGAAATGGTCATTTTGGGTTGATGTGGTTAGACATCCTGTTATTTGTCTTATTGTTTTTATCATTACCTCTTTTGATAAGGGGTGCTAATTGATAAAAAAAGAAAAAGAAAAATCACATCACATGATATGATATGATATGCTGCTTACTTAAATCAGTAACCAATCATCACACTGAATATTCTATTCTATCAATATCTGCAGAGAAAAAAAGCCCAAAAAGCCAAGATAATAACTGAATACATTATTGTGGCAGATGAAAAAGGCTTTGGAAAAGAGGCTTCAAAAGTCAATATGTTGTTTATTTTATTGCAAGTAAGTGTATTAGTGGCTTACAGTCAAAATAAATCCATACTTTTAAATATGGATTTAAATATGTTATTATTAAAATAAATAAAAGCATAATAATTAAATATATATGAATCTATATACACACACACACGGTCAAGTTTGACCTTGATTCTCTCATTCATTTTGGTATTATTATTATTATATGATAATTACATACATGTGTTAAACTGACAGCTTTAGTCTTGATTTCTGCCCTCTGAATCAGGTTTGTATGAGAGTGTTCAGGTTGTGTGTGATGTACCTCTTCAGTTGAGAGTGTAGATAGGTGGTGATACGGGTGGCTTCCTCTAGTTGCCTCATAAGTACATTCCTTTTCTCCTGCTGTAATATCCTACACAACATACACACATTTGATTTAGATAATGATACAGATTTGCCACATTTATTGAGTCAGTTTTAACTAACCATTTGATCTCAACGAATCATAGACTGTAGATCACAAATGCAATACTATTTGTTCATTGTGCAAAACTGGAAATGATTTCAGTGCATATGATTTTCTGCCGTATACGATTTGTTTTGTAATTTACTTTTGACCATCATAAGAAAATGCTATTCTACCATTTTATGGCTTCTAATGTGACAAAATAAACCCATCAATATTCATTACATAACAAAAAAACATGCAGGTGAGAATATGAAAGCTGATATGTATACTGACGTAAATATGACAAAAAAGACCCAATCTCAGCTGAGGTCTCAGGTATAAGATTATCATAATGAGCGGATCAGAGCTGGCACAAGCACATCTGCTTTGTTCAGTGGGGAAGTAAGGGCACCCTCATTTACCTTTGCACGCATTTACAAAACTTTTACCGACATATTTTGTTTGCAAGATTTGCTGATAACGAATACATTATTCTACCACCATTTGAGTGGAGGTATATTATGTTTACCTGACATGCTTTTCTTTATCACCATGTTAGTGCAACTTTCCTTTTTTTTGCATGGTTGTAACATGCTTTACTTTGGTCTACAAAACCTGAGATATCCTTGAAAACATTCTGCCAATTAAAAGTGCAACAATCCATTAGAAGTGATCTTCTCTTAGAATACTACATATGTTAAACATCCACATACATGACTATGTATATGAAATAAATTCCAACCTCTGATTGGCCCCCTGACTCTGGACAATCTGGGCTTTCTGCACCTCCTCCCCCAGCCTGCGCTTCTCCTCCTGCAACTGGAGCAGAGTTTCGGAGGAGTGCTGCTGCTGGCTGAGCAGAGTGATCTCCTGGAGCAGAGCCTCCTTCTCCCGCAGCAGCTGCAGACAGTCCAGATCCCGGTCGGCCTCCGCACGTCCCGACCAGCTCTCACTGTCCAACTGAGCCAACTGATGCTGAATACTGGACATCCTAGAGAGAGAGAGAGAGAGACATCTTAGCTTCTGTAAACAGATAAATGCAGACATGATCAAATGATTGTGTTCACTAGGCTACACATACAGGACAGTTCCATGATTAACATCACATAAATGCATTACTATTCATTCCACTATTCAAAAGTTAGAGTCAGTTAGAGTGAAAAAATGAACTTTTATTCAAGATGGATGCATTAAATTTGATCAAGTGCGACTTTTACATTTTTACAAAAATTTCAAACTCAAATAAATGCTGTTCTTTTGAACTTTCCATTCATCAAATAATTCTGAAAAAAACTTAGCAGGGCTTCTGCAAAAATATTAAGCAGCATGACTGGTTTCAACATTGATAACAATAAGAAATGTTTCTTGAGCACCAAATCAGCATATTAGAATGATTTCTGAAGGATCACTGAAGACTGGAGAAATGGCCATCACAGGAATAAATTACATTTTAAAATGTATTAAAATAAAAACAGTTATTTTAAATTGTAATAATATTTACTGGATTTTTTTTCACATTTTATTATTTCAAAACTGAAATGGCATGTCCAGCATGTTATATTGTAAATATGTGTGCATGTGTGTTTGTAAAAGGACTGGCAAAAATATTAAAGAGCAGAGAGACACTGCAACTTTATGTTTGGCATGAGAAACTGTTTCTCTGAACTTTGGAGGTCAGATATTGTGACTCAGTCAGAGAGCATGCAAGTTTCCACAGCTTTCTTCTTCTCTCAGCTCACTCGCTTTTCCCCATTCCCCCCTACTTTCTCTCTCTTTCTGATGTCATACCTGGCACTCAGTGGCCAACTCTGTTGCTATGGAAACATGCATCTCGTAAAGACGTTTGCACGGAGCCACTGTTCTAACACAGAAGCCAAAAACTACAGCACCAGTTCGTCCTGAAATAAAGAGGAGCTTCCAAATGCAATGTAGGCCACATCAATCCACCACTCTACTTTTACACAAACCGCTAAAATCTACAGTCAAGTAGTAGCAACACAGCAAATCCAGACAGGGTTTCCCTTTGGAATACTCATTTCAACATTACGGTTTGGGACACAGTGACTGACATCTTAATTCATATATAATCGCATATACAAACTTTTAACGAGGTTTAAAGGTTATCCTGAAAAATCGATTTCTCTAAAGAGAAAATTAATGGGATTATATTTTACTGTTTACATGTTACATGTTTGATGTCAATAACAGTCATGCAGTGCATTTTTGCAAATCTCCTTACTTTTTTTTAGCCTCTTCATACTGCCAATTGAGTTTGACTCTGTCTGCAAGCAGTGGTGGCTCCTGGCTGCCAAACTGGAAGAGAGGAATTACTATTTAAAAGTATTGAGCATATATGACTTTAATTGTATTTCTGTTATGACACAAAATCATACTGTCAAACGTAAAACAATTGAAACTTCAGTTGCAAAACAAAACCCTGACAAACCTCTCCCATCAGATCAGTCTGGCATCCAGAGTCTGTGTATTGTTGTACACTACAGGAGTTACCCAGGGTTTCTGCATTGTTGGCCACCTCATTAATGGAGTCACAGAAGTTCAGCGTCAGCTTGGCCAGGCTCTGTGCACAACAAATAACAAATTAAAGGGATATTCATAACAGAAATCCCCAGTAATCAGTTATGACCACAAGATGGCAGGACCTCTTAAAATAAAAGATATTTGAGAGGAGGTTGAAGGTGTTAAAATGAATGATAATATAGGGGAGATATGAATGTCTATTCACTATGTATTGGTGCATTCAGTAGACAGGAAATATATAAAATTCATTTAGTCAAATTGAATTGCTGTTTGCAGTGCATTTTACACCTCAATAACATGACAATTCTGTGAGTGCATCAGGATTTTCAATGAGAAAAAAAAATTGAGGGCAGGACTTGATTTTATCCATTAGGGATTGACTGGATTGTGAAAAGTGGGTGTCACACCCCAGAAAAGAGCTGAACTGAAAGAGTTTGCTAAAACAACACTGTGATGATGTGTTTCCACAATTCTACATATTTTGTTAACCAAGTATAAAAATATAAAAAAAATATTCTATAATAATCTATGAAGATGATGGACTTGTGTCTATCTGACCTGGATGAGGTCCTGCCTCTCCTTCTCGCCAGTGCTGATGGCCTTTTTAATGCTGCGGAGCTCGCTGAAGATGGCCTGTGCTTCATCTAGTTTGTAGTTGGTCTGACTGCTGGACATCTTCCGGTCAATTCTGCTCAACACAACACACAAGTGAACACACCATCAGCCATGTGGTTAATCTTCTGAGATTATTTGCTATTGAGGTACTGGGAGTAAAAAAGAATAGAATAGAAAATACAAACATTCAGGTTTCTTTCTTACACACAATAAATACACTAAGCACTGGGTGGGCATATGCCATAATTTCCTCTGACTCTCTATTAAACACAATTTGTTGCTGTAAATGCAGCCCAGATTAATCTTAATGTAGATTGACATTGTGTTCCATTCTCCATGGCCGTGCACAGACTGCGCCTGGATGTGTATGTTCATAAATATCTAAATATGGTTTAAAGATTCTTAACGCCGCTCAACTAATTATAAAGAGTTAAACTAGCAATGACATCAGAGTTTATTTACGCCAAACAGGGTGTTGCTCTACCAGAGCCAAGCCAACATCACTGCTCCACACAAAGCTAATATATCGTCATCTTTAGTCATACAGTATGAGAATGTTAAAGAGAGAGGGGAAAAAAATCTATTGCTCTTAAAAGGAAAACGTGAGATGGCAGCTGTAGATGTGAGCTTAGATTTATTAAAACTTGCCTCGCTGACCTGTCTAACAGACTGGTTAACCATTTAGCCATGTTGGAATAATATTGTTTTAACTTAAACCAGCTTCTGGTCTCAAAGGCATAATAATTAGGCGAGTGAAACTGGAGAGCACTGCACTAAAACCCTCCCGTCGGGGAATGTCTGCCTTCTAAAGCACCAAAGCACTGTGGGATATATATCCTCCAAAGTGTAATGCCTGAAATGTTGGGCATAGAGACAGGATGCCATTCTAGAAACAGAAACAACCAGCTAAACTAGCTTAAGAAAACTTGTAAAAATGCCTTTCATCAATTTGAACAGGAAAGCATAAAGAAATAGTTTGTTTCTCAATATACTATTACATACAGCAAAAACGATAACTAAGATGTCCTACAGATCATAATGGAAATTAAAATATATGAAATGAAATATATGATTCTCAAGTTGCCGAATTTGATGGTTATAATCACAGGAGTGGGGGAGAGATTGTGTAAAGCATGTCTCTGGCGTGGCGCCTGATCTCCTGCCATAGGCCACTTCCTGCAGGCCACCCTCCTCCAACAGCAGGTACTGTCAGCTCGCCTGCCCTGCCTCTTCCTCTCCTCCTCTCCACACAAGCAGGGCTTTGTTTCCCCCCTTCAAACCACCAACCTTTCACAGCCCTGCCTAACCAGAACCCAAGCCTGCCAGGCTACTACGGACATCTACCCACCCTTTCTACCCCAATATCACAGCGCACGACTGTCTGGTGACGGCTGCTGGTTTTTAAGACGTAGAAAGTGAAAGAGACAGGGTGAAAGGGGAGGGAGGAAGTGACCTTAAGACCATTCAAATGTAAGTTTTTCTATAGATATATGAACAAATTTCTTATAAAGTGTGTATTAAATTAAGATTAATCTCACATCTAAACACTCTTATGTTGTTATGTTATGTTATGTAATGAACATGGGGGAGACTGATATCAGCATTTTACAAGTTACAAACATTTATAAGCTGATGTGCCATGCAAGCCTGCACATATGTGTGCAGGTGTTAAGGAGGACGCAGACGAGGACGAGGAGAAAGAGAGCAAAGTTTTTCTAGTTTGTAGTCTTCTCTAAAATTTAGCTTGAATCGAGCTGAAATCATGATACTTAGACCTCGTTGTCCCTCCACTGACTATAATCATTCCATAATATATAAATACCCTACCGGTCAAAAGTTTGGGAAGGTACGTTTTTTTTTAATGTTTTTGAAATAAGTCTCTTGTTGTGCTCACCAAGGCTGCATATATTTGATAAAAAAAAATAAAAAAATACAATAAAACATTAAAAATAACAAACACAATTTAAATTAAAAAGTAATATTGTGCTGTTATAATTTTTAAAAAACTGTTTTCTATTTTTATATATCTTCAAATGCAATTTATTCAGCCTTATTGTCACATGATCCTTCAGAAATCATTCTAAGATGACAATTTGGTGCTCAAGAAATATATCTTATTATTTTATCAATGTTAAAAACAGTTGTGCTGCATAATATGTTTGTGGAAACTGTAATACTTTTTTCAGTATTCTTTGATGAATAAAAAGTTCTAAGGAACAGCATTTATCTAAAATATAAATCTTTTATAACATTACAAATGTCTTTACTGTCACAAAGTATTCATTTCTTTCTTTCTTTTTTTAAAAGTCTTACTGACCCCAAATATATACTGCATATTTACCATATAAACAGCAAAGTTTTGATGCGACTTCTACAGAAGAGTGACTGCTGTTAGACACTAGCAACATATCTCAAAATATTCAACTGAACATTGGACTCACATCAAATAAAAAGTAAAATGACAGTATGAAATTACAGAGGTCCCAAGGCTCTGACGACTCGTGTCAAAAGGGAGATTCCATTTTCTTACAGAGCGGAGTAAAGAGTTAATCTTGCTATTCTGGGAGCAAGTAGAGTTGTGTTCTATCTAAGAGATAAGGGCCCTCACTGGGATGCAGGAAGCAGGGAGGAATTTGCTGCCAGATATCTCTGTGTTTTTCAAAATGCTTTCAAGCACTTTTTGCCCCCTCCTCATCTCGCTCTCTCTACTCCGGACTCTCACTCTTTCTCTGCTTATTGAGCTTTTCCTGCCTTGGCAACACACAGTCAACTGGTGCATCCTCTTCCTGAGGTGGAGTCTCCTTTTCCAGACACACACACACACAAAGTTTTTTGTTGGTTTAGGTCAAATTCCCCACACATATTCCCGGATCACTTTAAATAAAACATCTAAACACTACACTACAATCTTGTAAACACTACAAAAAAAGCCAACAAACAGCTTCACTGCAATTCAAAACACAGCATCCAAACAACTATTCTATTCTATTTGGTATATTTTAGCACTGAAAGCAGTATGAGAAAAGTATGTTTAATCAGACATTTGCAGAGCAGGTAACTATTTTGGATTTTTTTTAAAGCTTGGTATCTGGTAACTGTTTGGTTTGCTGCTCCACTGAACTGAATAATAGTGAAATTAGGGCTGAAATTAGCCCTGAATGCACTAGCTAGCTATGCTAAGTATAAAGACGGCCTTGTCTAAATGAACAACTCTTTCAACCTGATAAAATATTACTAGAGTGCTAGCAAAACAGCTACTGATGACTGGGTAGAGTTTGTTTTAAATCTCTAATCCAAATTAAACTTCAGAAATCAATTTTGCCGAAACGTTAAGCATATGATTCCATTCGAACTTTGTTTTGTAGCCAATTCATTACCCACATTAATATCTGTAACAATTTATCAAATAAAAGATTGGCCTCCCATTGTGCTACACTGATAAAATGCTTACTATTCAAAATGTAACCAACAGCTATGATGTCTTGTACAATTTTTGCATGTCGGATAATCGTTTATTTATTACGGTAAAAAAAAAAGAAGCATAAACCAAAGCATAAAACCTAAACTTACTTAAAACTTTAACAATATTTCTCCTGCCTGGCAAATATTATCATCAGGAAATACAAACCTACTTACATTATTCATCTGCTTTAATGCAAGTTACAACTGTTTTGAGACCGAGAGAGAATGTCTGTTTGGGCTGATTTGTGTCCGTTTGTGCCACAATCGCTCAGAGGTGAAGATTACTGTAAACTTATTCTTATGCTATACACTCTCTTTCAAAAGCTTGGGGTTGGTGTAATTTTTTAATCGTTTTTGAAAGATGCCTTTTATGCGCTCCAAGGCTGCATTTATTAGTAGTATAAAAATGCTGTAAAAACAGTAATATTGTCACATATTAATTACTATTCAAAATAAACGTATTTTTGTGTTGCATTTTAACATTTTAAAATGTCATTTATTTCTGTATCTTTTTTATCTCTTTGTATATGTATCTGTTTTATGTATGTTGCATGTTATGTCTGTGCCTTCTGAATGGACCATGAGTCTGAAAATAAAGTTGATGATGATGATCTGTGATGGCAAAGCTGAATTTTCAATGTCACATTATCCTAATATGCTGATTTAGTGCTCAAGAAACATTTTTCATTATAATAAATATAGAAAAAGGTTGTGCTGCTTAATATTTTTGTGGAAACCATGATACTTTTTTTTGAGGATTCTTTGATGAATATAAAGTTCAGCATTTTTTTGTAACATTTAAAATGTCTTTAATGTCATTTTTGTTAAATGTAATGTGCACTAAATTTAATAAAAATTTAATGTATTCGCTATTTTTAAAAAAACAATATTTTTTTTACTGACCCCAAACTTTTGAATGGTAGTGTATATAAAACCAAATAAGAACATGTTCTACTTTACGCAAGTAATTTTGTTGTTGCTAACATACTGTCCCCATTACTACACAGTTTGAGAGTGGTGATTTGAACAATAGAAAAGAGTGAATTGTGCAAATACAGTCTGACATCATATGCTGTGTCTTATTTGATGTGTACTCTCTGAACCTGTCCAAAAACAGGTTGTGGACACTTGGAAAAGTTTCAGTTAAAAGACAACTACTCAAACAGAGATACACACAAACAGAGACATGAATAAACAGGAAACTAATGACAGTTTTTTCAAGGGTGGGGTCATGTATCACGAAAAAGACTGGGGGCCAGGGAGGAATAATACAATTTTATGCTAGATTTTTGTTTTACAATTTAAAATGTGATGATGTGCTATATTGTTCAGAGTGATTTAGAGTGACTAGCTATGAGATTGCTAGGCTGTTCTTGTTGGTTAAGTAGTTTCTTACTGTTCTAAATTCAAAAGAATAGGTCTCTATGGCATTCTTGTCCCTTTTCCCCTTTTAGTTGTCATCTGCCAGACAAAAAAACTGATAGAACACCTCTCCCCAAAGAGCTGGTGCAGGACATATTGTATGCCGAAGTTAAATACTTTAATACTAACTCCTAACCTCATGTAGTAGCAATAGCAGGCCTAAAAGTGATGCTTGCCATAACAAACACCAGTAATAAATCCACTTAATCTATTCATGCTCTGTGTGTACAAGTGCGTGAGGAAGGGTTTAATTCAGTTTAACTCACTCCTGTAGGGTCTCCACTCCCATTTCCTTGTACTGCAGCTCCTGTCTCATCTGAGCCAGCTCCTGTTTGAGTCTAGAAAGCTGTGGACACAAGAACCACTCGGTCAATACACATCAAAACACACAGTGGGATTCCCTCAGAGACACCATCGCAAAAAAACGTTGAGTCATCAGCGGAGACATGTCTAATGGTTCCCGACCCGCCCAACATACACAGGAACTTAAAACGACCTTAAACACACAGCACAGCCCTCTGAAAACCGCAATGGAGGAATGTAGGGTCATTTAATATACAGCAAAAAACACCCAGATAAGTAGGTGACAGGCCATGGAAGACCACATCTGACATAATATACAGCCCATTTACTACAAAATGTTTTTTACACATTCTGTTCTATGTTAAAAGTCTTAAAGTTCATAAATACTGTTATTATAATTTTCTCTGACTGCTGTCATTGTTTCATTAAACAAAAAAACTTTACATAGATCTTTTCCATACAATGACAGTTTAAATGCCTGTCAAACTCCAACAAATTTCGTAAAAACTTACGAAAGAACAGATCGTAAAAGTAGCCCATGTGCCATTTTCTTTCCTATATGCACTACCGTTCAGAAGTTTGGGGTCAGTACAATTTTATTTAAAGCAATTACGTAATGAGATGCATTAATTGATCAAAAGCAACAAAGACATTTATAATAATATAAAAAGATGTTCTGTTCTTTGAACTTTCTATTCATCAAAGATTCATGGGCAAAAATGGCAAAAATATTAAGAAGCACGACTGTTTTCAACTGTGATAATCATACGGAATATGCAAAACTGTTACCCAACCATAGCAGTGGGTGTTTACTTCCAAATCTTGAATGCGGCACATCGATCAAAACGGACTGTTTTAAAGAGAGGATCAAAAACAGGATAACAATTTGGCTATTTTTGTAAAAAAAAAAAAAAAAAGATGTTTTTTAATGTCAAAATCTTGATAACATTATAAGTGGACCTCAGACAACATTATAAAAATAAATAAATAAATAACAGTTTTCAACTTTGATAATGATAAGAAATGTTTCTTAAATACCAAATCAGCATATTAGAATGATTAGGATCATGAGACACTGAAGACTGGAGTAATGGCTGCTAAAAATTCAGCTTTGCATTCACAGGAATAAATTATGTTTTCAAAAATATTATATAAAATGTCATTTTAAAATGTATTAAAATAGAAAAGGGTTATTTTAAATTGTAATACATTTCACAATATCATTTTTTTAATCAAATAAACAGACTTGGTAACCATAATATATATATATATATATATTAGGGGTGTAACGGTTCACAAAATTCACGGTTCGGTTCGATACGATACACTTGTGTCACGATACACGATACACAAACTAACATCATGAAGTATGATATTTTTTAACTTTGAGCAATGATGGAGCTATACTTGACTTTTCTTAGGAGCTTATAAAACAAAACAGCTCCTTGGACAAAATGAAATATAATATTGTTGTAGTTATAAACAAATGTTTATTTTAGTTCAGATTAACATTTGAGGGCAGCAATTGTATTCATAATGTCAAAATAAAACCGACGTGATGTTACTTGAAAGCATTATAGCCTACTATTCCTGCCAAACTCCTATGGTTACAGTTAGTAGTGTTACTACAGTAAATCCATGGTGAATGTTGCTGACCTGTGGACACTGAATAGTTCATTCATGGCACAATGTTTCTTCCTGGTTTCCACATCAGCGCTGTTTGATCCGTTAATAACGGAGAAATGTGAATGTTTCTCACTAGATCTCGCAGCGATGTTACTTCAGTGGCGAATTCAAATGCTTTCTTTACTGGATTTGGCTGTGTAGTAACAGTGCTGATGATTAAGATCGGCTCGCGCTGCATTGGTCCAAACTGATAAACGGTCTGTCAACCACACAATAACGAGTGGTTTCGTTCCACTTACATTACATTTGCCATTTGATGTTGGGCAATGTTGTGGTCACGCCAGCGTCTCTTACATTATGAGCGGGCTTGCCACGCGTGACGCGCCTACATTTGAAATAACGGAATGTTGGTGGGCAGGAATAATGGTTCAACGAACCGTTCGGTTTAAAAATGCGTACCGAAAACCGAACCGAAAGCCTCGTACCGAACGGTTCAATACGAAGAACTTACGTGTATCGTTACACCCCTAATATATATATATATATATATATATATATATATATATATATATATATATATATATATATATATTTTTTTTTAAATGATGCTACAACTTCTGAACAGCAAGTTTGCTTCTAAAACAAACAACAGCTTTGAGTATGGAATAGAATTAAACATTTTGTTAAATGAAAAGCCATTCATTGAAAATCTCCCCCTCTGTAAAATATCTAAAATATAATTTTTGCTTTTGAACTGCTGTGCTATGTTCAGTTACGGCACATGCGATAATCGAACCTGAAGCGGCATTATAAATGAGAACTAGCTGGGTAAATAGTCTCCTCCATTTCTCCTAAATTTCAATGGGGAAAAAAAGCATGGTTTGGAACAAGACAAGACATGAGAAAATAATGACTTTTAAAATTCTCATTTCTGGGTGAAATATTCCTTTTGTATGACAGATTTAGATTTAGAGCAAGAGTTCATCATCCACAGATTTTCTGACACAATAACTCTTCCTGTAGTATAGCACTAATCTGAGGCCCAACAAGCTCTAAGCCAGAGAAACACAGCAGTGAACCCAAACCTAGGCCTCTTCTTCCTAAAGGTACCCACCTCCCCTCAACACACAAACACACAATCAACACGGCACATGAGGGGCCCAGCATCTCCCCTTGGGCCTGACGTATGAGGCATTGTTCTCAGAGGATAATGACTTACCCGCTCACGCCTACAGGCGATTTCCGCTTTGATTTGGTCAGGGTCATATTTTGCATTTGAAGAGGAACCAGAGTGAGCTATAAGAGAGAAAGAGGAGTCAAAAAGTCACAATCACATTATGCTCATGTGTAGCCAGTGATTGTACCTTGTATTACACGACACATGATACAAAAGAATCTCTTCAAATCCTAAGATAAGAAATCAGAACACTTGCATAAACATACCATGATTGTACCATGTTTTATTAGATATATGTTTTATTTGATGTACCTAGTACCATGTAAATACTTTGGCGCATGTCACCCAGTGCCATATAGTAAAGCGCCATGAAATTTCATGATGTTCTGATATTAACGGTATAATTGGAATTTGGTTTTGTTGTAAAAGCTGGATATGTGCATAAAAATTAAAGAAAAAAAAGAGAAAAGTAAGGAAAACTGGCGGAGAAAGAAATACCATACAAACGTCTACAGGTGATTTCTGCTTTAATTTGGTCATGGTCATATTTTGCATTTGAAGAATTAAGAAGATTCCTAGAGTAATTAATATAATCAATTGAGCATACTCCTAATTTTTTAATTTACATTTATTTTGATAGTTTTTGGGAGGCATAAAGTAGACTGTGTGAGGGTGAAGCAATTGTGCTTGTATCGTAATGAAAAAAAGGCCTCATTAAAATACCGTAATAAAATTCTGGAAAAGAAAACCTTATTCAACAGTAAGCATTTTTACTAAGAAAAAATTGTTTTAAATCATCTTAATAATGTTAGTATACTATCTTAATAATCCTAATATGAGGATTAACATTAATAATATAGGCTACCAATATAGCAATATATTATTAATAATAATGGTTATACCAATAATAATACTAATACATTTAATATTTTATAATATAAACGTTTGTTCGCCGAATGAAACAATGTCCATTTTATCGTAAGTGATGGATTTGAAAAAAAAAAAAAATGTAAAGAGACGTTTCAGCCACAGGAAGTAAGAGCAGAACTGATTAAGGGTGGCAGGAAAGGGAGGGGAAAGTGAAGGAAAAAGTAGGGGTGTGCTGGACTAGAGGAGGAAGGGAGGAGGCCACGAATGTACGAGTGAGGAAATGAATAAGATTTCAGCCAATGAGTGACACTGAAGTAAGCCTGGAGTAAGAATGACTTCATTGAAACTTCACACAATATGACTAATAGGTTAGCGTAATTGCAGATGGCTGAATCAGCAGTGTGTGTGATGTGATAAAAGTGAGATGTGATGCGTGTCTCACAGCTGGTGATGGAGCGGTTGTCATCCTGAGTGAGCTGGTTGAAGAGTTGCATCTCTTGCTGTGCCAGCTCGAGTCTTTGCTGTTTGATCTGATACATCTCTTTCTTGGCATTGAGAGCCTCCTGCGCCACCACCAGGTACTCCTTTAACATGCGCTCCTGCTCCTGACGCCATTGTGTGCGAGGGTTCTCTATCTGGGTCGTCTCTGGGGGAGAGAATAATGCTTTGGTTATATATTTATAATATCCCTCCATCATTCAAGATTCAAATATTGTTCAAGATTCAAATATTTCAGCTTTGGTTGATAGCCTACATGTGAATTGGGTTACTATCTTTGGTGTCAAGAATAATGTTGTTTATGGTTATCAGATACTCATTTTTGGAGTAATCTCATGGCTTTAACACTGTGGATGTTTCATTATATATATATATATATATATATATATATATATATATATATATATATATATATATATATATATATATATATATATATATATATATATATATATATATATATATATATATATATATATACACTCACCTAAAGGATTATTAGGAACACCATACTAATACTGTGTTTGACCCCCTTTCGCCTTCAGAACTGACTTAATTCTACGTGGCATTGATTCAACAAGGTGCTGAAAGCATTCTTTAAAAATGTTGGCCCATATTGATAGGATAGCATCTTGCAGTTGATGGAGATTTGTGGGATGCACATCCAGGGCACGAAGCTCCCGTTCCACCACATCCCAAAGATGCTCTATTGGGTTGAGATCTGGTGACTGTGGGGGCCATTTTAGTACAGTGAACTCATTGTCATGTTCAAGAAACCAATTTGAAATGATTCGAGCTTTGTGACATGGTGCATTATCCTGCTGGAAGTAGCCATCAGAGGATGGGTACATGGGGGCCATAAAGGGATGGACATGGTCAGAAACAACGCTCAGGTAGGCCGTGGCATTTAAACGATGCCTAATTGGCACTAAGGGGCCTAAAGTGTGCCAAGAAAACATCCCCCACACCATTACACCACCACCACCAGCCTGCACAGTGGTAACAAGGCATGATGGATCCATGTTCTCATTCTGTTTACGCCAAATTCTGACTCTACCATCTGAATGTCTCAACAGAAATCGAGACTTATCAGACCAGGCAACATTTTTCCAGTCTTCAACTGTCCAATTTTGGTGAGCTCTTGCAAATTGTAGCCTCTTTTTCCTATTTGTAGTGGAGATGAGTGGTACCCGGTGGGGTCTTCTGCTGTTGTAGCCCATCCGCCTCAAGGTTGTGCGTGTTGTGGTTTCACAAATGCTTTGCTGCATACCTCGGTTGTAACGAGTGGTTATTTCTATCAGCTTGAATCAGTCGGCCCATTCTCCTCTGACCTCTAGCATCAACAAGGCATTTTCGCCCACAGGACTGCCGCATACTGGATGTTTTTCCCTTTTCACACCATTCTTTGTAAACCCTAGAAATGGTTGTGCGTGAAAATCCCAGTAACTGAGCAGATTGTGAAATACTCAGACCGGCCCGTCTGGCACCAATAACCATGCCACGCTCAAAATTGCTTAAATCACCTTTCTTTCCCATTCTGACATTCAGTTTGGAGTTCAGGAGATTGTCTTGACCAGGACCACACCCCTAAATGCATTGAAGCAACTGCCATGTGATTGGTTGATTAGATAATTGCATTAATGAGAAATTGAACAGGTGTTCCTAATAATCCTTTAGGTGAGTGTATATATATAATATATATATTTTTTCAAATAAAAACAAACCAACAAACAAACAAATAAATTAGGGCTGTTTTCGACTAAGGATTTTCATAGTCGAATCTGATTCGTTAGATTTTGCCGTAGTCGACTGATAGTCGAACCTTTTTTTTTTTTTTTTTTTTAGATAGCAGCTAGACGTTAGGTTGAATAACTGTTCGTCTGTTATAGGACAACTCGCTCTACGTTTATTTAAAATGAACAGCAAGACAACTAGAAGTGAATGTGCTTTCCATTAAATGAATCCTTAAAAAAAAAAAAAAAAAAAACGTTGCAATGAACGTGCTTTGTTTTAAATAAATCACACACAGTAAACAAAAACTTTAACAAAAAAACTTTGCAATTTATACACGCAAACTGCGTGCCGGTGCGGTGAGACGTACATGCTCGAGCAGATTCGGCTTGAAGTCGTTCATCCTTGGATGCGGTGTCGCGCGCGCTGTTACAAAAATGGGCTCTTGCGCACCCAACGCGTCATTTTTTGCCGTGCGCACCTTCGCTCTCGTGCGGCCGCGTCTGGTATAAACAAGGCTTTACTCCGTGTCAGCGCGCGCTCTGATCGGTAAAGGCATAGGCGTAGATTACGCGGGGGACGTGTCCCCCCCACTTTTTATACAATGTAAATTCGTCCCCCGCACTTTTTCATAGGGCAAGTGAGTCTACGACAAGCTGAGGTTTTCGCGGGTGTGTATACCCTACATCGAGATTTAAAATCCAAAGAGTCAAGGATAGTCTATCTAACATACGTGACTTTCACGTTTCCATGGTAATCAGTCACTCGTGCAATAGCCTACGACACGCCCATGCGCGCACCCGCGCCGAATCCATCAGTTTCAGAGAGTTCAAAATGCCAAAAAACTCTTTACTCCTTTTTCACGAAAAAGTCAAGCATTGTAAGTAAGTTGTCATGTATCCGAATTGTGTTGCACAATGATGAATAACTCCGCCTATTTCTCTTGTTGAATAATTAACAGGTTTTGTTGTAAATTCACTACCCGAACAAACATGCAATATTTTCAATCTATTTTACTCGTAATGCATTTTATTTTCACAGATATGTTATCAAAGCCCTTCAAATTAGAAACTTTAAGTTCTCTTGAAAAAGCCTAACTAGAAATTTTGAAGTAGTTTTAAAAGCTTGAAGTTTGAAGGTTTTCAATTGGAAAGTTTTAGTTTAGTAAGACAGACTTTGGCTAGTAAGAAAATGTAATTTTGCCAAAAAAAGAACTTTAATTTTAAGTAAATGATATTTTTAAATCAGCTTCAGTGTGATATTTAACCATATTATCATGCTTAACACTGATAATTTGAATAATTGTAATGCGATGATCAGATATCTAAATCAGAGAATATCATATGTTTGGGCTGTTGGATTATTTATTTTTAACAGTGGATTCGGGGGACTTAAAGTGCACCAGATTAATGAATTTATCTTTAAAATGTACAAACTTTTCTCACGGGGGGGCATGCCCCCGGACCCCCTTAGAGGTACCGAGATCCACCTACAAAAGTACTGTGCCACAGAGGACTATATGATGATCTACGAAAAACACACATTTTATTATCTTATTAAAATACACGATCACGATTTTACCACCTCCGCCTCATTTTAAGCCAGGAAAAACCCTGCATGTGCAATATAAAGAATTGGACAACTTTCTTTCTGTTTTATTGCTTTAAAAATAAATAGCATATTAAGCTAATTAAGCAAAAACCTCAACAAAAGTCTGAAGAAAAAAAACTGGTATTACACTTGACATTCTGTCCCCCTCACTTTTGAAATGGTGGCTACGCCCCTGGGTAAAGGTGCACAGACCTCTCCCGAATCATCTCCAGCACTCAGCCTCCAAACCACCACTAACTCTGCCTCCGTTTCCCTCGTAAGCTGATTTAAGTATTTAAACATTCTCTATGATAGAAACATTTTGTAAAACATCTTTTAATAGCACGGTTTTGGCGGTTATAGAGTTCTAATGACGGTGTTTAACTATAACCGTCGATCTCACGGTTATATAATAACGTCACACCCCTATTGGTTACATATTCCCTACTATTCGACTATGAGGTTCGTAGTCGAATCAGACCTCTCCGAATTGAATCGTCGAATCCTCGACTATTAGAATTCACCCCTAAAATAAATACATACATTTTGCCTTTAGGTTTAGCTGATTTTTGTAACTATTAAATTAATCAACATATTCAACTAATAGACAGCTCTAGTTGAACAGAAATGGCTAGATAGACCAGATGTGTTAAATATGACATTTAAAAGAAGAACTAAAGAGCTGAACTTACTATTGATGTGGTCGATGTAGTAGACGCCCACCTGCTGGTCATACACCACCTCCCAGCCCAGAGGAAGCTCATCCCCCACACAGTCGGCAAAGGTCAGAGGCTTGGTAATCCTACAGGAACAGAGACAGAATGCCAAAATTAACACAAGAGTCGAAAACACCTAGAAACTGCGCTGTACAGGACAACATATAAAACTCAACACAACAGAGTTGGAGTGTTATAAAAGCAAAGCTGCTTTCGCTATTTTTCACAACATTGTGTGATATGGCTCATGTATTTCGGGGGGTTGAAAAGCATGTGTACAAAAAAAAAAAACGATTTCGTACAAAGACTCGCATTGGGATGAACAAAGCTGTGTGGCGATTTGAAGAATCTGGAACATTCCTTGAGATCTCTAATGAATGTGTGTTCAGTCAGTCAACAGCTACTGATCTCCTCACCCCAGGTCAAAAATGTGTGTAATATAGGCACTGCAGGAAGAGACAGCCCATAAACACATTCCACACAGCAGAAAGCAGGCCTGCCCCACAGCCCACAAACACAACCAGGACCAGGACACTGGATACTCTGCACAAATCACTTTTCACACTTTTGATTAACCACATCAATGTAACGCTCCAAAACAATTCACATTCTTCAAATATCTCCTGCGAATCTTCAATGTTGAAAATATTGGCACTGAAAGTTTAGGCTGGATTCAGGATAAACTGACCCAGATTGGATGTGTTTATACAGGATGTATTCTTGTCCTCGACAACAGCTGGACAGAGCACAACTGACTGGAATAGAACACAGCGGTTATGTGACAGTTTTGAAAAGTTGACGTGTTTTTAACTTCACAGAGCATCTTAAAAACGCAACATGCTTGAGAGTTGTGACGTAATGACCAATGATGTGTGTCTGAATGTGAATAGTTGTATGGTGCTTTTTATTAGGATCATTTTAAAGATGCAAATAATCAGAGATTTTATTTTTTTTTAAATACTGGTACGTCGGTACCAAGTCGATCAACAACAAAAAAAAAAAAAGTAGTAAAAAAACGTAACAATACCATCCTTTCTACAGTACAATACCAAGTATCAGGTAAATTTGGTACCTGCTGATAGGCGGCTGCTTTCAAATGTTCTGTGAAGAGTGTTTGGCAGCAGCATTGAGCATTCTTGCCAATCACAGACATGTTTCTTGAGCAAGTGAACGCAATGGCTTTTCACATGCATTTAAATTGGTCAGAATCCTCTCAATACGCAAGTTTGTTCAACGCGAGCTCTGCACGCTCGCAAATTGTTTCATTACATCCAACGAAGTATAAATAAAGTAAAAAAGAGATTCACTATGGAGACCAATTTTTTGATATCAGGTGTTTTCAGTCAGTCAGTGAGATTGTGCTGCTGCTGAAGTGAAGTGATATCAGCTTCTTTGATTATAAAGAGCACTCTTTGCTCGGTTTCTGTAACTTTGCACACTTTTTATAACTCATCCGTAATTTGAATAAAAGTGTTTCCCTTTCGAGAGGTCTCTCCTATTGCGTAAGTAGCATACGCTATGGGAAAACTCCTTTTCTCGAGAATATTGAAGTCTTTATGTAAAACGCATTGCAGCTGCAATGAGCGAGGCAGCTCGGTCATTGGCTGTGCTGCGGCAACTTGCTCGAACCAATGGCGGGGCGACTCTGAATGCGCGACCAATGAGCGCGCTTTGCGCCCGCGCGTGTCAGAGCCCGCCAAGATGGGCGTGGCCAAGGGCTATATATTGGGCGCCCCGTCATGAGAGTTCTTTAGATTTAATCTCCTTCAGCGAACACCTTTCTTCGCTGGATCATCCGGATTATTGAAAGCCTTCGCCGCCGTAGAAAAGCACACCAGCGGGATTGCTACGAGGACGCCGGCGCCTTCAGCCACCTTCGAACGCCATCCTACTGAGCCATCCGGCGCGCTACACACGCAAGTATCTTTTCAACTGGTCGCCCGGCGACGTTGTAAAAGAGCAAATTTCATGGAGGCGTTGTTTCAAATGCCTTCCTGCGCGTTGTGCAGAGACCTTCTCCCGGACGGGGATCGTCACATCATCTGCGCTCGCTGCCTGGGCCGGGACCATGCAGAAGCCGCCTTGACCAAGGGCGGATGCCCTGAGTGTGACGACCTGGGTCTCTCCGCACTACGAGCTCGCCTCGCCGCCTTCGCCGTGAGCGAGCCCAGCGCCACCCCTCTGTTTGAGCCGCGCATTAAGAAGAAGCGCCGCTCACAGAGGCTTCCTGAACCCGAGCTCAGTGATGTCACGCCGAGCCAGTCTCCGCGTGCTTCACCGCCGCTCTTGACTTCCCCACCGGAAGCCATCCTCTCCAAGGCCGTGAAGGACCTCGGGCTCGACTGGTCTTCTCCCAAGGAACCAACCCGAAGCCGGCTGGACGAATGGTTTCTGCAGGGGCGCCAGCAGGCCCCTCGGCAAAGGCCTTCTCCCTTCTTCCCGGAAGTTCATGACGAACTCACAAAGTCATGGAAAGCCCCTCACTCTGCACGCTTGAAGCCTTCTTTTTCTTCGTCACTCTTCTCTGTGGACGGCGCGAAGGAAAGAGGCTACGAGGGAACGCCGCCCCTCGAGGAGGCCGTGGCCAATCATCTCTGCCCGCCCTCCACTACCGGATGGAAAGCCAAGGCTTCCCACCCCTCGAAGCCCTGCCGCACTACTTCTGCTCTCGCCGGTCGCGCCTACACCGCCGCCGGCCAAGCTGCATCAGCGCTTCACTCGATGGCGGTACTTCAAGTGTTCCAAGCCAAGTTTCTCCGTTCCCTGGACGAGTCTGGCTCCGAACCCGAAGCCTTCAAGGACCTGCACAGTGCGACTGACATAGCCCTGCGAGTCACGAAGGCCACCGCCCAGTCTATTGGCCGTGCCATGGCTAATTTGACTGTGCTCGAGCGACATCTGTGGCTGACTCTGACTGAGATGAAGGACGCGGATAAGGCCCCGTTTCTCGACGCGCCGATATCCACCAGCGGGCTGTTTGGACCAGCAGTTAAAGCCTTCGCCGAACGCTTCACTGAGGCCCAAAATGCTTCACAGGCTATGCGCCATTTTCTGCCCAAGCGCTCCAGCTCATCGCAGAGCAGACAGAGACCGCCTCAGCCGCAGCGGGCTAGAACCGCCCCACCGCCTCTCAGCCCGCACCTTAATTTATTAATTAATTTACATTTAATGTATTTTTTCAAAATAAAAAAATAAACTATTAAAATAAAATAGTTTTTGCTATGGTACTGAAATTGGTACCGAGAACAGTGAAATTGTATCTGTAGTGACTTCTGAAATGTTGGTTTCTTTATACTACTGTTTTTAACCTCAACAAATCAAAAATAAATTTAATATTTAAAATGTAAACAAAAAAATTAAAGAGAAATAATAAAATCTCATAGTCAACTAAATCTATAGGTGTTGGTCCTTAAAAAAGTTAAATGTCACAGAACTCAAAGGTACTTATAAAACACCATAGTATTACCATGATTAGTGGTTCAAAAAACATAGACCATGGTAATCTTTTGTTGGTGAGGTAACGCGATCAAGTTGAGGTTAGTTGAGATGAATAATGTCTTAGGTAATTAAACATTTCCTGGACTGTTTTAACTTTCTTTTTATGCTGTAAGAGTTTTTGCATCGGTTATCAAAGAACTTGCTTTTTTCCATCACATTTTTTTCTTTTGCTGGTGGCATGTTGTGAAGAGCTTTAAAGCATGCACAGGAGGATTCCAGGTTCAAATCCCAGCCACTGTGCCCTTGAGCTAAACACTTAACCCCTGTTTGCCCTGAGGTGCGCAGTATGACTGTCTGTGTGCTTTGACCCTTCTCTTCGTCTGTGTCAGATAACAGCAGGGTTATGAAAAGAATTCCTGGGAAGCTGTGGAAACTGCAAACAGTTAGTAAAATAAGCCCTTAATTCCGAAATTCTTACCAAAAAAAAAAATCCACAAATTAATAAATGTCCGACTTCAATCAGATTTCAGTTCGAAATGTCTTGTGCATGGCTTATGATTTTCTTTCTGAATGTTCTGACAGTATTCGTTTCCCAAAGGAGCCCCACAGAAATGGCCTCAGTTACTAAAAATCAAGACACTTAATCAAGTATTATGTGCTTCACTTTCAAAACATTTGGACGGTTTTGAGATGAATAGCGGCTGGCCGTGTACACTTACATAAAATCTCAGTTTCGTGGAAGCACGAGAAACATGAGAGGAGGGGACCAATGAGGAATGCTGAGATTCCATGAACCCTTGGAATTACCATCAACACATTTTTGACACACCATCATAATTAGTGACGTTAAACGCTTAATCCCCCCTTTTTAAAGCAGTTTTAGCACATAACTCTATGGCATCCTATGGATATGCCTTGCAAACTAGACAAAGGTATTCAAATAAACAAACAAACAAACTAATAAATAAATAAAAACATTTATATTACACATGATTTCACTGCAAGAAAAAAAAAACATGAATGGCAAGTTGGTTGAGAACAGAAGACATGCACTACACAAGAATGATCTATTTTAATGTGAAAAAGTGTACAGCATTCAACACTGAGAGGTGGAATTACTTAGCAATGGACTTAAAATCCCAACGATGTCACAATAGTGATGCAATCCATGTATTTTTCAATGCAATCTTTAGACCAACAAGAGACATGGAAATATCAAGACATGAGTTTTACGTTATTTGCAATTTTATATTTTATCCTCCATCACAAACTTTCTGGGATGCTCCAAAAACAGTGTGGGATTACAAGATGGCCAAATATGTCCACATGAATGTGCTCTCAGCATGTTCATTAAAACAGCCATTAAAATAAATAAAAAAACATACAAAATGTAATTTCATTTAATATAATGAAATTATATTAAATCATGTCTAGTCTGCCGACAACTTCTGTATCCCTCTACACTTGGTATTCATGCAACACATTCCATTCAGCCACATTGAGTCTCTTTAAAACCATGATTTTCTTTCCCGAATGCCTCTCAGAGTTCAGTATGTCTTTCATTTATATATATATTAAATGTTTTAAATGTTCATATATATATAAAAAAAATTTTTTAAATTATTCAGCCACTTAAATAATCTTGTTAAAATGAAGCACAACAACGAGCTTTAATGGAACTCCTTGACAATTCAAAAGTATGGGAAGGAGAGTAAAAAAAAAAAGACGTTACAGAAGCTGAGGCACATTCGTCAATGTCTTAAAATAACACATAGACAAAGGGCTGTTTGATCATAATGGTTCCAACACAAGCCAATACAAATATATAGCTAAGATACAAGAGAAAACATGCACTGTGGCAATCATTTCATCAAATTACAAAAATCTCTTTATTCTCCAATCAAATCCTTACTGTAACAACTATGTCAATCCTGGAATTAAGCCCAGAAAGCAGTGTTGTTATCTCAGTGCTCTGAAGGATACAGATGAATGGGTTTGTTAGCAGGGTTATAAAGTATTGTTTGAGGGGACTTGAAATTCACTGAACCCTCTGCGCTTGTTAATCTGTTAAGATAATCGGTGTTTGACATGATTCTTAAGCTTAATTAAGATGAAGTGTTTGTTTTTTTACGACTCAAATCAGGATGTGTTTGAAGAAAATGTATTTTTCGCCAGCGCAAAACACAATGTTGTGTGTTTTAGGTGGTTGCAAGGGTGCACATTGCTAGTTTGCTTATATGGCCCAAGTCAAAAATCAAACAAAAAATCTCTCACCCCCAAGTCTTTGTGACACTTTACACCATGCATTTTAAGGTGATCAGATCATGATTAGATTGCATCTGACCACATTAACTCTTTCCCCACCAACCTATTTTAAAAAAGATTCCAGAAAGCACAAGCATTTTTGATCATTTTCACAAAAATGTCATGGACATTTATGTCGACATTAATGTCATGGACCCCCAGAATATTTTGTATGAATATCTGAACATGCAAAATATCAAAAGAAAGAATAGACAATTTATAACAACAATTTTTAGGTGTTCAAGCACAAAGTGCTGAAAACCTATTGTAATTGCTATTTGAAAAAAAAAATTCCCCTAAAACGCATCGTGCAGCCCAAACCGTAAGGCCTAGAGACTTGAAACTCGCCCAGATGGTAGGCCACACTTTTGGGGAGAACCTCTCAGAGTATGACCCCGATTGGCCCATGGCCAATGGTGGCGCTACAGCAACCAAAAGTACTAAATTGCTCATAACTCTTAGACCGTTGGTCCTAGAATCAAGGTTTTTTACACCACCGTGTTCCTTGGCTCAAGACGGACAAGATGTATATCTCGGATTTCGATTTGGGCACCAAAAAAAATTTTATGGCCAATTTTGTCCAAAACCCACTTTTGCGAACTAGTCCCTGTTTTTTGCCCGATCGGAACCAAACTAGTCTAGGCCTATTCTCTGGACTCTCTAGATCAATAATTATCAAAAAAAAGTTGAAATTTTGCATTTGGGTGGCTGTAACAGGGTCATTTAGAAAAGGGGCGGGGCAAAATACAATCAAAAGCCTATAAATCCTAAAGGAAAAGTCAAAACTTCACAAAAATTGATGAGCATATGTGTCATAACATGGTGAAGAAGCATGCAAAGTTTCGGGAATATCAGACCATAGGTGGCGCTATAATCGTCAAAAAGGTCTCATTATTATTAGGTGTTCAAGCACGAAGTGAAAAAAAAAAAACTCCCCTAAAACGCATCGTGCAGCCCAAACCGTAAGGCCTAGAGACTTGAAACTCGGCCAGATGGTAGGCCACACTTTTGAGGAGAACCTATCAGAGTATGACCCCGATTGGCCCATAGGTGGCGCTACAGCAACCAAAAGTACTAAATTGCTCATAACTCTTAGACCGTTGGTCCTAGAATCACGCCACCGTGTTCCTTGGCTCAAGACGGACAAGATGTATATCTCGGATTTCGCTTTGGGCCCCAAAAACATTTTTGTCCAATTGTCCATGGTCTGTCCAAAACCCACTTTTGCGAACTAGTCCCTGTTTTTTTGCCCGATTGGAACCAAACCAGTCTAAGCCTATTCTCTCGACTCTCTAGATCAATATAGTGGCTCAATAGTGGCTGTAACAGGGTCATTTAGAAAAGGGGCGGGGCAAAATACAAACAAAAGCCTATAAATCCTAAAGGAAAAGTCAGAACTTCACAAAAATTGATGAGCATATGTGTCATAACATGGTGAAGAAGCATGCAAAGTTTCGTGAAGATCGGACCATAGGTGTTAAAAAGCTTCAAAACCATGCATTTCCTAAATTGCCTGTATTAGCTGTAAATGGTCTTTTCCATCTACAATCATATAATGTTCATATCATAATGTTCAAAACCATCATAAATCATTCTAGAATGTGGTATCTCATGGTAAATCATCCTATAACGTACTAAATCATGCTAGAATCATATTAAATCATACTAGAATGTGCTCAATTGTGGTAAACCATGCTAGTGCAGGGTAAATCATGGTGAATCATACTAGAACTTGGTATATCATGGTAAACTATGGTAAATCATGCTAGATTCATGGTAAATCATACTGGAACATGGTAAATCATGAAAAATCACACTAAAATTTGGTATATCATGGTAAATTATGCTAAAACATGGTCTATTCCATCTATGATGTCAGTGGTTAAATGCTTGCTACATAAAACTTAATGTCTTTTGATGCTTTTGAGCTTAACTGCCTTAACTGCTTTAATTGCTTGAACACCGCTAAATGCTGCTTGCAGGTTTAATTTTTTATTGTATTTTCATGCATTTCATTTGAATGTGCATAAGTTTCATTAAACAAAGCAACATTTTGAACAAAAAGCTGAGAAAATCACTATGTCCAGATCAGATTTAGAGAATAATCAAAAAATAAATGGAGTAGATCGAGTCCATCAAAACCCCCCAACGTTTTCACAGTCCTATACCTCATCCTGGGTCGACATTTCATTTGGTAACATAAGCAGTATGCAATATCTGATATTAGTTCAATTATTTTACTGGATTACACTCCCTTCTCAGATAGAGCACTTAAAAAAAGTTTTTCTCCCCTTTTCTTCACTTCTAATGCCCATTAACATCCTTAATGCCAATCCTACTGAAGGGCTGATAAAAAAACATGCATTTGAATTATCCAACAATGTTTTAAAACTTGACAAATGATGGGAATGTTTTAGTTAACCTCTTATGTAATGTGTAAGTGTCTAAAATGATGCAGATACAATCAGGATAAAAAAAACTAAATGCATGTTAATGCCAGGTGTAAAGGGGGACGAGAAAAGTCTATTCTCTGGATATGACTCAAGTCAATTCCCGTCTTAAAGGAGAACTCCGGCGCAAAATGAACCTTTGGTCTAATAAAACATTGGTACCTAGTCAACCGTTCTCTGAGATTTGTTTTCATGATAATCAAATGTAAAGAGTTTTATCTCTAAAAACTGTTTAGCGTATAACGCTAGTAATGGGGGCATTTAATAAGTAAAAATAAATCGCTAGTTAATACCACTAACAATGCTCAAAATAGCCCCACACGAACACAGTAACATAATGAGGGTCCCTACATGCAAAACGAAGCATTGAGAACTTTGTAAGTGTACAGACCGTTTAATAAGAAGATGTTTTATAAAGACAGTCCAATTCGTGTATACAGACAGGAGCCATCTTTGGAAAACAGTCTCGACTAGTCAAACCACGAACGACGTGCTAAGTGAGCTGAACTGTATGAAGTTCAGTGAACTTCTGAACTGTATGAATGGCGTTCGTGGTTTGACTAGTCGAGACTGTTTTCCAAAGATGGCTCCTGTCTGTATACACGAATTGGACTGTCTTTATAAAACATCTTCTTATTAAACGGTCTGTACACTTACAAAGTTCTCAATGCTTCGTTTTGCATGTAGGGACCCTCATTATGTTACTGTGTTCGTGTGGGGCTATTTTGAGCCTTGTTAGTGGTATTAACTAGCGATTTATTTTTACTTATTAAATGCCCCCATTACTAGCGTTATACGCTAAACAGTTTTTAGAGATAAAACTTTTTACATTTGATTATCATGAAAACAAATCTCAGAGAACGGTTGACTAGGTACCAATGTTTTATTAGACCAAAGGTTCATTTTGCGCCGGAGTTCTCCTTTAAGTAAGTCTAGCAAGTAAAAATCATGAAACAAACTACACAGATTTGAAATCTGGGATAGCGCAAGTAGTCCTGCGCTGCTATGAGACTCGAAACATCAAAAGCGACAAGCTTGAGTCATGTAGTGTGCACTTGGCCTTAGAGGTCAACAAACAAACGGCTTGTTTATAGTCATCTCTGAACATGAACTTGGATGGGAAAACATCAGACAATATTACACATTTCAATATTACATATTACAATATTAGACAATATTACACACATCAAAGTTTGTAAGGAATGAGTAACAGAATGAACAACAAAGAAAAAGTAAAGGCAAGTTCACCTACTTTTAGCCAGCTTTGTATTGTTACAATGTCAGAAGTATGTAAATGCACAATGTTGAAGAGTTCAGATGCAAAAGCCTCTAAGTGCCATCTGAAATTTTCTTCTAGAATGATAATTTTTATCAAGCTAGTATGTTTAAGTTCAGTAATTTCACTTAAATGACAATTAATAGGTAATCTTCATTGTCATTTAAGTGAAATTACTGAACTTAAATATACAAGCTTGATAAAAATGATCCTTCTAGAAGAAAATTTCAGATGGCACTTACAGGCTTTTGCATCTGAACTCTTCGTATACTCTTTCTCTGTTACCTGCACCAAGATATCAGTTCAATCTGCAGTTTTATGGGCCATTTTATGCAAAATTCACTTTTACATGGTGTTTGAACATAAATGTGAGTTGGCAGTGTGTGTACCCAACCATCCGATAATGATAAAAATCCACCCACTCGTTTTTTTTTAATACCCATAAATCGTGAGCACTGTTTTGGAACAAGCCGTCCGCATTGTACCTTTTGTGACGTCAAAAAATGCCTAGGCTCTGGTCACGACTGCTCACGGATTTGCCGTATTAGCAAAGACCCCGCCCTGAGTGAGTTGTACACCACCCGCCATTTTCACCGATTGCGACAAGAATGTCTCGTAAGCGATTGAGGAGTTGTTGTTGCTGGATGTATGAGTGAACATAACAGTCTTCATGAAGACGCAGTGGATTTGTTTTATTTTTGAAGGGAATGAGCCCCCATATACCTAAATTCGTTTATTTCTGCGCAAATCATTTTACACCAGACTGCTTTGTGAACGAGGATCAATACAAAAGGACAATGCAAAACACAGGTTTTGCTAAAAAGTTGTTTCTCAAGGATGGATTAGTACCAAATGTTTGTGATCCAGCTTATAGTCTCCAGAGCAATACTGGTCATACCTGTTCCATCTCCACTCCATGCAGTATATATTTTCTGACTCGAACTAACACCGGTACTGAAGTTTTTAGTGCGTGAGATTGTCCTGTTTTGTTGCCATTATGTGCTCTGGAAGCTCCGCCCTTTTCTTGAAATGGGGCCAAAAGCAGCAGGGCATTTAAAGGGACACACAAAAACTTTTTTTTTTTTTTCGCACAAAAAGTATTCTCATCGCTTGATAATCTCATGGTTGAGCCACTGTAGTCACCTGGACTATTTTAACAATGTTTTTATTTACTTTCTGGGCCGGCAAGTTTCAATTACAATAGAAGCCTATGGAGAAGTGAGACAGCTCTCAGATTTAATAAAAAATATCTTAATTTGTGTTCCGAAGATGAACGAAAGTGTTACGGGGTCGAGGCTAACAACAAGAGGGTGAGTAATTAGTGACAGAATTTTCTTTTTTGGGTGAACTAACCCTTTAACAGCTACATTTGCAGATTGTTAAACTACCGATCGAACTTGCACATTTTTGTATTCTTGCCCACAGTCAGATCGACAGAGGGGTGGTGTCAAAATCAAAAGTGCAGTATGGGTGTTGAAGTTTGGGCAAAAGTAAACTCCACAACCTTTTTTCTCTAGTCATTAAACTCCACAACCTTTTTTCTCTAGCCATGTAGTGCCAATTTCAAATACGTTTTCGCATTTCTAGTGCATAGGCATGCAGTCAAGTTTTATCCAGCATATGCACAACAATCAACTAACATTAAAATATGTAAATATGTAAGGAATATTTTCCATGACGACAATATTTACATGCACAAGAGTAAAAAAAAATGTATGATCATATAAATGGCACCTTCAGTTGAACTCACGGTTACTGCATTCCATGTAAAACAGCTTTATATAGATATTGCCTTGTAGAATTATACAAGTTGCATATTATATATATATTTTTTATTTATATTATAAATAGAAGAACATTTTTCTTCTACATACAAAATTTTTTTTTTATATTATAAATAAACATTAGGTCTTCCAGCTGAAAAAAAGTAATTTAAGATTAAACTAAATATTCACATTCGAAGACTGTAAACAATTCAGAGCATTAGCTTTAACGGGCTAGCCTTAAAGGCCTCTAAACACACCGAGACTCACAACCACAGGCAACTCGCTTCCCACAATACAACACAGCAGGAAACACTACATACACAAGCATGATGTCCATTTCCTAAACCCGAACTACAGCTTTACAGTAGGTCTCCCGCTAGGTTTATCGAACTCTCCCAAGGACAGAAGAAAAACATGCACCATGTAGTTGAGATTCTCACACAAACTGTAACATTGGACATAACGTGACATGCGGACCTCTGACAGGAAATAGGACCACCCTGCATTCTCACCAGGAACCTTGGGTCAATTTCCTCTTTCTGCTGTGCTTTCAAAAACAAAAGAATAGCAGATCCCAAAAGCTGAGCTCTGAAATCTGCATACACAAACATTTTTCATAATGAAACACTGAATGAATCAATAATGAATGAACATAAATATACACCACTGCTTACTCCATTGTACATCATATGAACATTGTTTGGCACCAATATTGAATACGGATATTTTGTTGTGCCCTAGACTCGCCCAACAAAAGCACAGGCCTGAGCAACAATATGCTAAATGTTTCATAGACTGGCAGAAAACATTCATCAAAACGCTTCTGCCCTTAGAATTTATTCAGCACTGAAGTTACTAGCGAGTTTCTCAAGCGAGTGTTTTGTTTCAGTTCCTGAGAGACCCTCTGTGCTCTGAGAGAGCTAATCTTCCCATACCACGCCTTTTCTTCCAGAGAGGAAAGCAGCTCTGCCAGAAGGAGAGGTCTCGGAGTGTTTAGCGGGCTGAATCCCAAAACCCGTCATCGGCAGAAAGAAAAAGAGTTACGGGGCCACGGGTTATTTTAAGACTTGGGAATTTCTCAAATACACTTTGAGCAAAGCAATGTGTCCCAGCTTTTTAACCAAACAGAGAATAAATGTCAAGGCCATTTATGTAGCACAAATTGGAGTACTATAACAATTTCACCATTTAAAATCTTATTTTTAACAGTCCAGCTAGTTACTTCATCAGTCTACAAGAGGAAATCATTTGGCTTAAGAAGTAAACATGTCCTCTGTCATATTCTGAACGCTTTTAAAATTAAAATAACCTGATGGGGTATCCTTTTTGGGATTGTCTTCTCTTCAGGGAGTAGTTTCACTCCGGAATCCTCCTACAAGGAATGTAAAAGATGCACTCTGGGTGTGCAGGCAAAAATTACAAATCAAAATCAATTTAGCACAAGACGCACAAGTCTGACATTTGCGAAATCTATAATCATCTATTCTACGCTTTGCCATCTCCCTGATGTTTCCCAGTAGATATTTCCATCCGGAACGACACACTTCTCCCTGGTGGGAAAGGCATGTGTAACTGGAGTCTGGGCCGTTGGTCCAGGCCTCGTCTGGACATCCACCCTGTCGCTTGTTCAGCTTGAGCCGTTCACGACAACAAAGAGCCAGTCCAGCATTCCGCCTGCAAATTAAGATGCTCCCAAACAACAGGCTCTGCATTCCTCGTCAAGAATGTGTTTCTCTAAAAATAATATACCCAAATGAACTTAATTATAGTAGCCTGGTGGCAGAGTTTTAATGCATCTGGAGCAAGGACTTCTTTCTTGGATCTTGCAAAATCCAGTGGCAGAACTTTTGTTTTGGCAACCATATGTTTTAAGAAGTATTTTCATTCTCAAGCTGCTGTTACAGATGTCACCTTTCATGTGGGCTGATCAGCTCTGTATAACTTTATGAGGACCTTTTATTGGCCTAATTAATTCGCAGCCTTCGTTTAGACAACTTGTCGCCATGGCACAGCGCGGCCTCTCCTTTGCGGTTTAACGTTTAATTGTTTAATGGCTTGCTTACCACCATAATATTCTATTGTTAAAACACATGACACCACTCTACAAACCAAATATTTTTAAGAGAAATGGAATTGCTTAGACACTGCTAAATTATGTCTCATGCAACCTCAGCAGGTATTCTACTTGCTTCCAAAGGCTATACTATACACCATCACCAGGGTACTCACCAAAAAACTCACTAAAAATCTGAATTAGATAGAACAATAAAATAACAAAATTAGGAAATTACAAACAAATTCAATACATTAATATAACAACAGACATCGGCAGTCCATAAAAGAAGATACGTATGGCCAATCCTGATACCATAACAGCATAAGCGTTTGTGCTATGTATATGCTGGGATCCACAAGTGTCAATCTAAAAATTGCATTCTCAGTTTAAAAGACTGTATGAAAACTTTGGGAGGAATTTCAATTATGTTGTTCATTTCCGTCCAGGCAGCTGAGTGCATAAGACAGCACAGGACAGACGTCTCCTCCTATCATTATATACAGCATCTTTTAGAAATAGGTCGACTATAAGTAGATCTGCTGAAGAACTTCCATTCTGACACATTTAGATACAGCCATCCTTGCTATCACTTTCACAGCGAGAAAATGATAGACAGGGAATATTGTACAAAGAGGAATAGCTGAGGAAAAATTATTAAGTTTAAGAGGAAGTCATATTCAACAACAAAATAAATGTATATTTATTTATATATATATATATATATATATATATATATATATATATATATATATATATATATATATATATATATATATATATATATATATATATTGTGCATAAATAAGTTCAAATTAATTTCCCTCATCACCCCTTCAATAACAATCAGCTGGGAAATGTTCTAAATTTTCCTGAAATTTAGAAAAAGGATAATCCTAAAATAGGCTTCACTTTTATTATAAAATATTTATTTTTGCTCCCCTCCATACAATTTAAAGATGGCTTTGTCTGCTGGATGAGTTCGTAACAAGTTTTGTTATAGGCTCACCCAACTAGACTAGATAAGCTTATTCAGAGGTAGGAATGCACCGGTCGTGATTTTTCATGGCCGATTCCGATTGATGATATTGTTTTACAAGCAAATGGGCCGATTCTGAAATATCGGTTACTGATTTTTTTATTTTCTTTACGCAAATGTATTTGTTGCTTATTTGCTCTATTACAAAGCTAAACCATTTGAAATTAGAGGCAAGCATTTTAATCACGAACTGGATTGCATAATTTTAAGATTTAAAGCAAAAACAGAATGGTTTGACTTTAGCTTTGTGAATGTATGCTACATAAACATACCTGCAGGCTGCACGTAACAAAAACAGCAGACGGGCTGAATGAAAATGTAAATTTACTCTCTACCAGTAGGTGGCACTTATGGAACAGCAGTGATATAGATTTTCCTTAGTTAACGCTGTAAACAAAACAGTGCCGTGCTTATAAACACTAATTCAATGGGCATTATATCAAGGGAACTTTTGTCAAAACCTTTCTGACAGTCAGTTCCCTTCAGAGACACATTCATTTAAGCCTTCACCCTCAATTCAATATTCATATTTCCAATACTTCCCAGTGTTTCCGCTACATTCATTCTGCCGTGGCGGGCCGCCACACCTAAAATCATCCCGCCACGGCTGCAGCTTCTCAGTGAGCTCTGATATTGTGCATAGGCTACTATTGTGTTATTGTAAAGCTAAAGGCATAAAAAAAACATTGTAAAGCACCATAAAGTTTTCGCACTATATTCCAACACTTCTAAAGTCATTCAATAGCATAATGTGAGGTAAAAATGAATATTTAAGTCTTTAAGTGAAAGTTAATGGAAACTCATCTCTCCTCAGTCATTCTCCTTTCAGCATTCAAACAGCGCGTCGCGTTCGGTTACGACAGTAACACGACGACACTCTCTTCAAGATCAATGTTCCCATTATTATTCTTTATTTGTAGATAAAGGTCTATGGTTTGCACTTTGACATATAAACACATAGACACATAAAATGACTTTATCTTGCTGGAGTTTATAGCGCTTTCTAAATCATATTCCTTTCTCCCGGGTGTCTGCTAGATTACAGCAGTGGAGTTGAGAGCACTATGAATTGTTCTTCATGCACACTGTAACTGAAATTTAAAACTGTTAGAAAAGGCTAGATAAACGGTTGCATAGATATAATACATTAAGCATAGATGATATAATCTCTTCGCTTTGTGCTTTGAACTTTTCAATGCGAAGTGCTGCGCGCTGTGACTTCGCGTTGCTTCAAGTGCATCATTCTGCGCACGGGATGCGCATAATCGCTTTGCCACTCTTATTGGAGACTTTCATACTTAGGGGATGTTTGAACACCTGTGACAAGGGGGCGTGGCCAATTGGGATATCACTCATGGCCACGCCCCCTGGGGAAATGGGCCTGCCACCACGGCTGGAAAAAATCCTAGAGGAAACACTACTTGCACGTCTGGGCTTTCTTCTCCTCTGTGTTCAGCGTGTCCCGTCTCTGGCCTGTATTAATGTGATGTTTACAGACTTTGTAATATTTACACACAAATGACATTATGGGAAATTATTGCAATGCAGTTTGTGTTCAAGTCTGGTACAAAGATCGGCCAAAATAACAAAAACAAAATAAAACTATAAATGCAGTAACTGATAAAAAAGATCAGAAACATCTGATATTTCTCCAACATTACAATGTGTGACAATGTGTCTGTCATATTAAAGTGTGGTGAATCAGATTTTTTTGGCACTTGATGATCTTCAGACAGCCAAGTATTCAAATTCCTCGGTAAACGGCCCTGACGAGTTTGGTACATCCTGCAAAGCTAGCATTCCAGACATGATCGGCATAACCTTTGTGTGTGACCGAGTGCACCTGGCATGCTTAAAAATCAGAAAGACGCTGAGTTTTTTATTTTAAGCTTTTAATAGGACAGTCCTTCCTCGGTAAGACATGCTTACCCGCTGAAATATTTCGTGGTCGATATCACTGATATCACACATCTCTGTTAATTTTCTGGACTGTTCTGAAAATAAAATTCACAACTCCTCAGGGTTGAAATTAAGTCTAAGATGTACTTTTATTGTGTTAGTACTTTTCTGAAATGGATCTGATACTAGTGACAGAACAAACTGTCCAAAAAATATGCCATAAACAACAGGACGTGCGGCCTTGACCAAAAGCTACACCACTGACACATGAGTGAGCAGTCTGATAACAGGAATCAGATGATACTCTCACTCACAAGCTCAACCCCTTGAATCAGTAAATGCAATGGAAAAATCATTTTACTTTTACTTACTTTTAACCAACTGTGTTTGGTGTTTTTGGTTTACTGGAAACAAGTCAACATCAAATTAAATATGGTGTCCACTGTCCACCTTTACTAAAGTTAATTAATAATGATAAACTGTTAATAATTGAAAAAAAGTATAATAATAATGATAATTTTTTTTTATATATATATAAATTTAATTTTGCCGTCGAGGCTGAGAGGATGCTAACATTAGTACCTCAAATGGTTAAAACAATACACACAAGTCCAACCCAGATGTTTAATGTCACGATTATTACAATCTATTTGCATTTAGCTTATATCCAGCTGGTCACTTTTATGCAGTCGTTAGGCAGCAAAGTTGCAAGTGAGAAAGCAAACTGATATGTTCATGTAGCTGACAGTAACATAAATCAGAAGCACATTCGATTTTAGTTCTTTAAAAATTCGAACACATTGTGTTGTGTACATACACGCCCAGCTACAAGGCTGTTCAAAATCCTGCCACGCCACAGAGCGCCATTCACATAGTTTTCTATTAAAGTGCCCCTATTATGGTTTTTCAAATATTCCCTTTCATGCAGTGCGTAATACAGGGGTTTGTGAATGTAAACGTTCTGCAAAGTTGTAAAGTCGAAAGTGCACGATAAAAAAAGTTATTGTCTTCCAAAAGAAAGAAACTCAGAACCGCATAGATGAGTCGTCTGTAATTCGAATACCACTGCATTAAGGTTCTACATCACTAGATAAGACATTTGCATAATGCCTGCCTATGTTGTACGTTGTCCGTCCATGAACAACTTGACGCCCACAAACACATCATTTTACTGACGACTGCTTCTCCAATCTCGGAGTTCAAAGCGGGATTCGCAAAACACCTGCTCTAGAAAGTTGGGTCAGTAGGCCTACTTAGTTTATTTGGACCAGCTTGCTCCTCAGATTCACAACCTGTAAGTGTGAATAATTATTGATGTATATATTTTCTACCAACTAATTGAAATTAAGTGGTTTTGTGTTTTATTTTGTGTAAGTTTACGGCTAACCGACTAACTCATGTTATTACTGTCTTACTGAAATAGTTTGGCAAAACAGCTGTGGGCCACTATTACCTTAAACTGTGTCTATTAATGTAGATTGTCTGTCGTTCTTAGTACTTTGAGTAAAGATGAAGGATGGAGCAAGATTTTTTTCCCAAACTATGATACATCAGTCATTCACGTTAATGCTCGGCTAATGTATGCACCGGTTATGTATTCGGCTTGAATAACTAGTTCTTCCATTAATGTTTCATCATCAGACTTGCGCTCGGATTGATATGGTAAAATCAACGTCATCATAACTGTCAGTGTGTACAATCGCTGAGCTGATGTTTAGCTTCTGACGCGCGCTGTAAGCGACAGACCAATCTAAACAGACTAGGCCGTCTGGCCAATCAGAGCAGAGAAGGCTCGCGGATAACAGGGATGTAGAGAGACTGATTTATCCGTTGAGTGACTCAGTCGTTTGAGAATCATTGAGAAATGTGGTGATGTGCAATGTATTATGAGAAAATCAAAGTGTTTTTTGACCTTTGCATGTAAAATTGTAAACCTGTGAGAGACCTTCAAAACAAAATTAGAAACCTTTAAAATAGCATAATAGGGGCACTTTAAATTACATAATTACATATTTATCCCAAATCGTTGTTAAAGTAGGCCTACATAATGACTTCACCCTAGGCTGGAATATTGAGCATTTTTCAGTAAATCGTTTGTCTTTGTGTGGCTTTAATATAGTCTGTATGCATCAAATAGAGATTAATATTTATATGGTTTAGTGCTGTTTTTTTTTTTGTAATGATGTTCAGCACTATTTTATTTGGAGTGTAATGTTTGTTTTCATTCAGTATCCAATTTAAAAACTATCGGTTGATTAATTGGTTATCGGCCAGTGCGGTTCAACCTAGTTAGTTATCGTTATCAGTAAAATCCAGTCTCGGGTCGACCTCTAATAAAGTTCAAAACATCTAGACAGGGTGCAATGGAATTGTGCAAAACTCAACTCTTGCTTCTTTTTTTAAAACTGAAATCAGCATCTTAAAAACGTGTCTGTCATTGGCACAATTCACTGAAAATTAAAGCTCCAGTCCTTAAAGGGCATATTGCAGGTTAGAGGACCCGAGTCAATGTATAGAAAAATAATGTAGAAACTAAATTTTCTTTAAAATATACTTATAAATACGCTACGGAAGCTTCTGAAGTCGTTTTTGTGAGAAAATGTTACTTCCGCGTCTGAAAATGGGCGTGGCGGGCGTGACGTGACGGGCGGGCGAGCGGTCGATTCAAATAACAGGAAAACAATGGATCGCAATGACATTTCGGACGCTGAGGAAATTGTTCATACTTACTCGTATGACGGACCAAAGCCATACAATTATGAGCCTGCTACGCTGCCAAGAGAGCAGGACAGGCCAGGATTAATGTTAGACAGAACGGTCAGTGACAAATTGAGTTGTGGTGTGAGGAGAACCAGTGGAGAACAGGACAGGTGTCTTGGTGAGAGACGTGCTTATAGATACACGTTCGCTAACGATATACACTCTGTGCTCACAATATTGTACAGATTATTACCATCGTATATCAGGCCAGCAAACATTAGTATGTTTAGGGTAGATTTATACTATTAAATGTATAAAAACTATACTTGAGTATATTTCTATTGTACTAAAAACATACTCAAGTACACTTTTAATACATATTGTTCACCTGGGTTATAACATAAACAGAAAATTATAGATTTGAATATTTAAACGACCTAGTAAGTTTGTTTTCCAATTACAAGTTGCCTCTATTTAGGGCATGACTATCTATATCACACTATTTGATGCCACTGGTACAGTATAGAACGATCAATATTCTTGCTTCGGCATCCCATGTCCCATATCCCACACTCCATCATATCGCCGGGATGATAATCCTCCGATCTGAAGTGAACGCTACACACGACCGCGTTTTTCGAAGCCGATGCGGAAGAGAAATCCCGTCTCTACACCTGCACGAACCGCACCGGGCACGAAAGATATATAGCATCGTCCTTTTCTTGTTATAGAAACCTGTGGACTCGATGTCCTGACAGGCCGGAGTTTTTGCAACCTCCACAAACACAATAATTTACCATGATGATGATAAATCAAAATACAAAAACTACCAAAAACACACTGACTCACGGTCACTCTCACTGAATACCAGCCTACTCTGCACTGAGCTGAGGCTCCCTGACGTGACGTAAAAATGACGCGATGTTGAAAAAAAAAAAGCCGTTTTTACGAGCAGTCCAAGAAACGCTCACTTTATCTACTAAATTAGTGCCCTTATGTCATTTTAAAACATTTTAAATCCTACATTAACTTTTCATATGGTATTTTCATACAAGGTTATATACTAATTTAGATGTTTTTTTTACCTGTAATATGTTCTTGAACTTTTTTGGGTTAAAAATGATCCAAAATATATTTTTGAGCAAATACATAACCAGCCAGTGTTCAAAACTATCTCCTTGCCTTATCTCGATTCAAAACGGTAAGCTTGTAATAATGTTTTTAATTCCAGTGGTACTGGTGGATTTCCATGGGAAATTCAAGCAAGTCTTTGCGTCATTACGTCACAACTCTACACATAAAGAAGGAGTCTCGGCTAATAGGCTATGTTGCGTGTGAGGATATTGGAGGTGGAGATTTATAGCCTTTTCTCACAGCACTTGATATAATTAAACATCAATTTGATGGCGGATCCAGAAAGGTTCAAACGACAATCACCAGTGACAACTGGAGATTCACCCGTTGTAAAATACAAAAGACTTTGGACTTCAGAGTGGCTACAGAAAAAAAGAGACTGGAACCAGGCCCATGCGAAAACAAGGATACATATCGGCAGGGCATTAAATGTAGTCACGCAATGCTGATGTTGTTAACATTAAGAATTTGAGAACAAAGTATAATTTGCACGGTTTGACGTGATATGATAAGCCATTGTTAGATTTATTTAGCGTGATTTAATGCACTGCTTTTTTTCCCTTAGTTGGTCAGAACAAAAGTGGATGTTACTTTTTTGTTCAGATGACATTCTGAAAATTCTTATGTTGGTCATACTTCCAAAAAGAATAATCTGTGATTCTGAATGACAGTATACGCACTGTGGATACACGTCACCACATGGTGACTGACAGGCGCACATTCTCCTCAGAACATTGGATTCATCCGCGCAGTGCCGTGCCGAGGCACAACCCACGTAAAGTTGATAATTCCATGAATAATTGCTATTCCAGATTTCGAACAGAGATGGCGATAAAGAGAAAAAAATACAGACTGCAGCTTTAAATATATGATTAAACATCATAATGAAATAATGAAAATGATGAAATCCACTAAATAGCCAAATTCACTGTGTACTTAAGAACGTAATGTGAGTTCCTAAATGTATTACTTAATGGGGGGGGGGGGGGGGCCCTATGTGTTTGTAATCTCTCATCATATAGAGCCCATGACAATAATTGGAGTACATAGTATCTACACAAACTGTTGTCAAACCTTCCAAACAAACACACTCCGCATCAAACAAAAGCCATGTTCACCAACCCCCTTTTAACAAAAAAAAAAAAACTTGCCCTCCCTTAACCGACATAATGAAAACACCAAGGGAAGCAAAATAGCACTGAGGGGCTTGCGCTCATGTGAATAACCTTTTGGCACTGGCAACACGGCTTCCACTTTCCAGAATAATTGAATTTGGTGTGCTTTGTGACCACGTATAAAAGCTTCCCTTTGCCAAGCGGCAGGCCTGGCTGTGGCCATTGCATAACAGAGCCTGTAAAGAATAAAGGGAGAGCTGCTGGAGCCTGGGCATGGAGGGAGGGAAGACACGTGGGAACTGCTGCCTCCATTGGGCAGCTTTGTCTTGTGCCGATCACGGGCAGAGTCCCTCAGGCATTAGTGTAAGCATGCCTGACATTGCACTCATTCCACAGTCACAAGAGCCTCCCCACAGAAACTACGCTGGAGCAAGTGGACGAAGGAGAGCGGACTCTTAGGGAGTCACCTTAGGAAACCATGCAGCGGACAGTCTTTACGGCAAACGGACACAGGCGATATTCGCTGTTTACCCGACTATTGTCTTCCAGAGGTGAAGCGCCCTTCCTTCCGCATAGCCCCTCTAGTAAACTAAAGCACTGAAGACAATACTGAAAATATTGTATAAAAAGACCTCTTTTATGTTATTGAGATTAAAGATATTAACGTTCTCACTAAATTTCAGAGATGAATTCTAAAATGTACACTTCTTTTTTGCACAGCCAGCACTGTGAGGTTTGCTGCTCAAATTGCAGTCATGTGACAATTTCAAGCCATGACAGAAATGCAACACCACAGAATCATTTTTCACCTTTTTTTCGATGGAAGTCAAACCCAGCTAAGAATGATTAAAACTTTACAGATACATCATAAAGGACACTTACAAGCAAACACCACAACACAGAGGCAAAAACGGATTTGGGTATTGGGTATGCTTTTAGGATATCAATGAAGGTTTTCAATGTGTCCCAAAGAGAACTGGTAGCATGCAGTTAGGGAGTGAGGGGCGGGTGCTGGAAGATGGCCCTGTTTCACAGAGGAGCTCCAGTGGTTTCCCAGGTGACTGTGCAGTGAATTCACACACTGATTCCAATTTTCACTACAAGCCGTCATTGGGCCTGAAAACCTGAAAACTCATGTTCACTGGTGCACAGTTAATGCTCAAACAAGGTGGTGGTGTAAAACATCATGCCCATGTTCAACTTCATTTCCTATTAATATTATTTTTTTAATAATAATAATATAAATTTCATTAACAATTATTATGTATTAACAACAATTATTTTATTTTTGAGGTAGGGTGTACCAGTGATTAGTGCTCTGAAGCAGTACCTAAGATAATCTCTGAAAATAATGGTAAAGAACTACCGTAAATGTCCATAAATGCAAGCTCAAAGTAAAACCAAGTACAGGAAAGCTGGAATTTCAAAAATTATGGATCAGGCTTTTAGTTTCCATAGTGAATTATTTCCTACTCTAATGCTATATGGCCTTGTTTGTCCATAAAGGTTCCCAGAAATGACTATACTTCATTAAAAGGGAAACCAAAAATGAAAAATTTGTCAATTTACTCACCCTCAAATTGTTCCAAACCTGTATGAATCTCTTGTATGAACACAAAAGGGTAACCAAACAGTTGACTGGCCCATTGACTTCCATAATATATATATATATATATCGTCGCTGCCCGATGAAATTCACGTATGTCCAAAACGGTTACTTTTCAGGAAGTGAAAAAAACAGCGTCATTTCACAGCAGTTGAACGTAGCATTGTCATACTTGGTACGGCATCTTTAAATGTAACCATATTGTTGCCAGTGTAATGATATAATCCACATTTTACCCAAATCAAGTTTAAATGGACATACGTGCATATTTTACAGTAACGGTGGTCGATACGCGTTCTTCCGATCATTAATTAGAATGACCAAGTCGCGTTTCAGATGACAGCTGAATAGGCTACGCTCAGTTTATTAAGGCGAGGCACGGCAGGCAAAAACATCGGGGTTTTTTTATCAGTCAATTTTGAGATTTTGGGATATTTGTATTCAATAACATGTCTTCTTTCAGACTTGTGGTGAAAAAAAGTCTGAAATACACATTTAGGTCTTTATTTTACTACACTTTGTCTGTTTGCGTCTGTAGATTTCTCATAAAATTATCAAAAGTTGTCGTTATAACTCATCCCTCTGCTCCGCTATAATTTGATCAGTTTGACTAAAAAAAAAAAGTATAAATCTTATCAATGAGACCAAGTTTATTTACATACTAGCAAGCAAGCTAATCTGTGAAGAACTAAGTTAGCCTGTGGACAATTACTTCATCTAGACCATTTACCGGTAAATAACAGTTGTGAATATATAATAAACTTGAGAACAGTTGTCAAAAACAAACGTTTGCTGATACTTTACCTCACAGTGTTAGCTATTCGGCTATCCAATGCTGAGCCTCCAGAGACGAACTTCACGAGACCGGCGAGATGCCTCCACAGGGCGGGAGATACGCGGGAGATATATTCCATTCTATGGAAGTCAATAAGGCCCATCAACTGTTTGATTACTCATATTCTTCAAAATATCTTCTTTTGTGTTCAGCAGAAGAAATTCATTCAGGTTTGGAACAACTTGAGGGTGAGTAAATGATGAGAGAAATTTCATTTTTAGGTGAACTATCCCTTTAAGAGCCTGAGGAATAGATACAAATATCTGATAAGATGTAACCGACTCTGTTTCTCTGTCAGAATATTTTTCATTCTATATAAATGAAGCCGATATAATGAACTAGGTGTCCATTAAATTGCCACAAATCTCATGCATTTGCATGTCAACTTAAAAGCAATGCTTTGCTGCCAAATGTGCATGAGACAATAAATATGACCAGCACTTGCACTTTTTGGTGAAATAAGATGATCGACCCCCAGACTAGACTAACCTGTTCTGAGAGAACAACAGTCAGTCTTAATAGATATGCATTCAATAAAGTCCACAATATACAAGACTGTAATCAGATTGTAATGTAAAAATACAGTTGTAAACCTACAAATTTAGTTTAGGTATACAGACAACAAGACAAATAAAAGCAGAATTATGGCATAATCAGAGGCTATACAGCGCATTAGTAACTCTGATGCTTGCTTCACAAGTTCCATTGTGGATGTTCTTGTATTATTTTCAGCTATTATGCCATTCTGACTCAATGACAGAAAACAGAAGAGAGAGAGGAAAAGGGAGAGAATGTCATGAGACCAGCTTTAACTCATGTCGCTTACATGAGCGCCCCAGTTCAATGTGTTGTCCTCACATGTTGTCCACCTCAACATCTGCTGGATAACTCCTTACCGCTCTCCTGACATGAAAATATGAGATTTCTCAGACTCTAATCAGCTTCACATTACAAAAGCATGTCACATGCCTTTGTCGAGGGGAGCCTTCAAGCAGATCAGGTTTTTCTTATCTTGATTAATTTCAAGCTACTCGATTCCTTCTCTTGATAAGGAGAGGAACAGTGGAAGAAGGCGTTAAAGATGCTTTAGAGTGAAAACGAAATATACACCACATAACACAAGAGCAATGAATGCAAAAGTGAAAGACTTTCAATTTGGGTGGGATGTTGCTGTCAATGCCTATGACAGTGGTGTGATGTTAATGACAATAACAAAAGAAGATTCACTCATCTGAGAGACTAAAATCCTTTTTGCTTTTTGAAATTTTTACTCAAAATAAAACAAAATGTATTTATTTATTGTTATTATTATTGCATTACATAAATATTAGTGGTGAAAATGTAATCCAAATGATCTGTTCTCAGCACAATGTGACCATCCAATTAGAGTCATACAATGACAGAACTGCCTTTGAGGTGGTGGTCTGCTTGCTCATTGTTTTGACACGAGTGACCCTACAAATTAAGATGAAACCATGTTAACTACCCTCAGGGCAAAATCCCCTCTATTTAATTTTCACAAGGCTTCAAGTGAACTTGTGTTTAAATGAGTTGGGCTGAAAGGCTGGTTTCTCTGCTGGTGAAAATACAGACCTCACAAAGCACATCCACACTGCTTTCCCAGCGGCCCAACTAGCATTCCAAACATATTTGCACATGGAACTCTTGGAACTACAGTTCTCTCTTTCATTTGCACACTGTTTACATTATGTGACCATTTTAAGAAAATAACAGAGGAAAAATATATGCTTAGATAAATTAAACTAGCAATAATATACAGTATGTGATTTGCCTTTCTACTATTTCTTAGGAAAACTGAAGCAATGGTGCAAACTGTTTTCTGTTGACATTCTAAATTCAGAAATGTTCAAACTTACTGCAAAGAGACCACCACACATTCTATAATGATTTTTCAAAGACAAAAGTAAAAGAGAGAGCATTCTTTCCTGACCCTATCCATGTTACATGCCGTTACATCTAGATTTAGCTAAGATGACAAATGAGGGAAATGATGTGGGTGACAAGGAGCAAATGCCAAAGTGTATCTTTTATATTTGACTGACAATTAGGAATAGCTAAATTGTTGATACTGATAATGTGGGATCTAAGTATAATTATCAAATCTATATCACACTTAAGGAAACTCGAATCAATATCACATAACTTTTGTCATTAGCACCGATTCAATTATATTCTGAATTAAATTTATTGTAAATAGTCTTTGAAATGGTATTCACTGACACTGATTATTTTGTGACAAGGGAAGATTTTAGGATGCTTATTAAAATGTCATCACTCAGCTGGTTATAATGTTATATAGTGTTAATCATTTTATAAACATATATACAGTTAATATACTATATGCTTTTTAAATTATATTATATATTTCTATATTATATATTATATAATATATATATATATTATATTATATATTATATTTTAACAGCAAATAAATTAATCACGATATACACACACAATATAAATATTATTATAACTCATATCTCATCTTCTTTACCCCTAATTTTGCAATAATCTTGGAGTTCAACTGTAAATTTAAGCAACACATAACTGGCATGCACTGTCAAGTATTACACTTGGGACGTGTTTAATACCCTAAAACATTAGATGTAGGGACAACATCATCAAAAAGATTGCCTCTTTCCTGATGCTGTTTCATACAAATCCAACCAAATAGTAATAAGACAAGGAAGTTCATACAAACACCACTACACTGGATTGAATAGCCATTTTACTGGACTTTTTCAGGTGAACAGTCATTGAAAGACAACTCAGAAACGTGTATTATTTGCACATAATGTGCCAGTAAATTGGCATGACAAGCACAAAGAAACAACCAGCCATGTTACACTGTGTCAGCTCTGGCCTGTGGAATGAAAACACTTCCATTCCTAACAGTGCAACTTAATCATCACTTCAATCTGAGCCCCCGCCCTCTACAACCAAACAATCATCAAACTTCAGCCAATAAAGCATGCAGCACCTCTCAGGGTCACTTTTACCTGTCTCTGGGATCGATCCATGAAGTTTGTCGAGTGTTGTGGTCAATGTAAAAGACTCTGCCATCAAAATCCCTGGCTTCCTCCCAGCCCGGGGGCAGCGGCAGCTCCGAGCTCTCTCTCCGCTTACAGCTGCTCACCCACGGCATAGCGCTGCTGGGACCCCCTTCCTTTACTCCAACAACAAATATATCACAACGTTCTACTGCATTACAAAAGTTTAACTCCCATCAACTCTCGGAAACAGAAAACTTCACGACGAAGAAACAACCGCGGGTCAAATCGACACAGGCAGTCCTGCATCCACCTTTTCCAAAAAGTTTTGCAGCGCTCTCATGACTCTGTGTGTCGGTCCTCCATGTTTGACTCTATCTACCATCTTTCATTCCACACTGTCCATATTGGGGCAGGCGTATTTGCATAAGCACCGCCTCCGAATGCATACGTATATGAAAGTAACCCAATAGTGGCGCTCGTATGATTTTGGGATTGTTGTTGATGGAAGTGGATGCATATTTTTTATACTCATGTGATGGGTGTGATTTTTGTGATTTGTTGTTTTTAAGAATTTATAATAAATAGACCTATAATTTGTTCAAAGCAATGTTTATCTCATTAGAGCACTAGACTCGTAATTTGTCTAGTAGGCCTATGAACTATTTAAAAAAAATAAGTTAAAAAAGTGGCCTATTCATAATTTCATACGTATTTCCTTTCGTGATTGCGTGGTAAACTATTGTAATATAATTTTGAACATTTTCCAGAAATGAGAAAATACCGTTTACACCTTATCACAGAAACTCAAACGCTTCAGTCACTTGATTTAGTTTCCATTTTTAGTATAAGAGCGCCATCTAGTGATTACAGCCTATAGCTCTTTTTTTTTCTACATGAAGCGACAGTTGTAGATGTTGTCTATAGCCTACATACATTTGACACATTTTTTACTCCAGTGAGTAGGCCTATCTATAATCATTTATAAACAAAGTATTTTGTTCTGTTTTGTTGGTTATTGTTTGTCACATGAACATATAACCTTCCCCATTTCATTCTCTCTCTCTCTCTGAGGCCTATATTCAATCACATGACATACTGTACTGGCTTACCTTAAACACATTTTAAACCTCTGCATATTTCTTAAATAATTAAATTTGAGTATTCTAGTCCCCAGTTTGTAATATCTTTTCAATCCTCTAACCTAGCCTTTAATGCTGGCATCATAGATCATACCTCTGTGTATTTATTAGAAACGCCTTGCTCCCTCCTTATCACACTATTTCCTGTAGGATGAAATAAATCTAAATTTTGTTTTTCTACAACTACTCCTCCTCATCCGTTTCCATTCCTCATCACACTATTTCCATTTGAATACTTTAAAAAGGTAAGTAACAAACTGGTGCACTTGTATGCTGTAATTTATTTAGCCTATTGTCAAACTAATTTAAATGTCATTAAAAATATAAATTATGTGGAACAATATACAAAATATCAGGAAGAGAGAGAGAGAGAGAGAGAGAGAGAGAGAGAGAGAGAGAGAGAGAGAGAGAGAGAGAGAGAGAGAGAGAGAGAGAGAGAGAGAGAGAGAGAGAGAGAGAGAGAGAGAGAGAGAGAGAGAGAGAGAGAGAGAGAGAGAGAGAGAGAGAAAAGACACGAGGCCAATGAAATAGATTTATTTCCAGAAGTGGCTTTAGAGCTCAATTTCTTTATAATAATAATAAGTATATAACCTCAACATCCCTTATCAACTTGTACAGGGATTTAAAAGAATAGATCATATAAAAACAGCCATTTTGTCATAATTAATGTACCCTCGTATCATTCCACAAAAGGAGTTTTGAAGAATGTTGAAGCTACTCTTTTTCGTAAGTGAATAGTGACCATGTTCGATTCCAAAAATCATATTGGTTTGGAATGACATTAATGTGAGTAAATGATAAAAGACAGAGTTTTAATTTTTCATGCTGAACTTCTCTATTTTTTCATTTATTTATTTTTTGCTCAACTTTCAGACAAGGTCTGACATGTGTGTGTGTGTGTGTGTGTGTTAATTATGTGTTTGTTGAGAGCCAATTATGTGTTTGTCGAGAGCCACTGTTTCACGTCACAGACTTATTCTTCAGCCACTGCCGTGGCATTCTGTAATGAACACTTCTATCTCAACACTATTCCACATGCTGCAGAAGCCAGATCAAATGAGACAGCCACACACTTCAGGTCACATTCTCATTTCCTTTTTTATTTTTATGCACAGTAAGAAAATACTTTGATGTACATGAGTATCAATGGCAACGCTTTATTGCACAAAACTTAAATGCACTTAAAAATGTTATTTTTGTTAGTAACCATGATGATCAATCTGATCAAAACATGAAGGCTATATGTTTAATAGCTTAATATTTAACACAAAAGGATGTTGCATGTGATATAGGAAGGCCTTTGAAACTCAAAATGATATTTTCTTGCACCACTTTGCACTCAGAAAGGCCACAAAAGGCTATATTGAAAATCAGAAAAAATTTTTTTTCATGTTTCTGTAGCTCAACTGGTGAAGCATGACACTAACAATGCCAAGTGGTTTCGATTCCCTTTCCCAGGGAACACACATACTGGCCAAACGTTTAGCTTGAATGCAATGGAAGTGGATTTGGATAAAAGTGTCTGCCAAACGCATAAATGTGAATGAATTATATAAATGGAAAGATTCTGCACTATTTCTATAGGACATCAAATATATCAATTTGTGGCACTGTTCTGTAAAAATGGTCAGACTGAATCACAGGATGCTTTCATTCTCCAATCATGGGTAAATTAAATGAATCATCAGGATTTGTAAAAACTTCTAGGCATATATTACATACAGTACATAAATTCTCACTCCAATTGTTCTGCTTAGAATATGATTTGTCATTAAAAAAAGTGGTAATACTTTATTTTGATGCTCCCCTTTAGACATTTTGTTGACGTATTGGGCCTACATGTCAACTAACTCATATTAGAGTATTAGTAGACTGTCTGCTTAATATCTGCTAACTCTTTATTTATGATGGTCCTCCAACAGACAATCTACTGACTATAAGTAACTTTTCAGTATATGTCAACTTATTCTAACCTAACCCTAATTCTACCGCAACAGTCTACTTATACTCTAATTAGTAGGCGAATAGGTGCAATAGGCTAGTCAAGAAAATGTCTAAAGTGTAACCGAAAATTAATTTAAAAAAAATAAATATATATTTCAGACCCCACTGTATAAATCCAAATTTTACATTTTTCCAATAAAGAAGTAAATAATAAATAAATAACCATGCAGGAGTTAAAGTCGGCAGGGATCAAGATCCCTTGTTAGGTACACTGCATATTTGCAATTGCTGTGAGTCAAAGAATGGACTGCCAGGCACTCAGCGGAGCTTATCTCTCACCCACTCGTTTCTTAAAAAACTCGATAAACAGTGAAAACTTCCCTTCCTTTATAAGCCTTTCTATTTTCCTCATGGCAACCCCTACGGCAAAGTGGTATTGTCGATAGCAGGGAAATCAAATGAAAAGATACCATCAAAAACTAATGGGGTAGTAAAATCAAAACAGTTTGTCCCTTGAAAATGACAACAATCCTGATTTTAATGGCATCCTGTCTACAATTTAATGGCATCCCGTGTGGCCTTTGGTCTCCTGCTGCCAGATTGGAGTCTGAATAAAAAGACCTATCCCTCTCTCTTGCTCTCTCTCTCTCTGAAAAGGATCCTAGAGGGCAGGGCCTAAAGTTTGAGTGCCCTCTCTCCCCATGTGTACACCTCCTCTACCTCCTGTGCTGAGATGATGAGTGCCTCTTGCTGAAGACTGACGGACTGTGAAGAACCTGCCAGCAGAACTGTACAATATCAGGATCCAAGGTGCTTTTGTTCTTCTCATACTCTTCATTCCTCTCTCATTTCTCTCACCGAGAAGAGGTTCTTGAGGTTCCGAAGGCCGTTGAACCCCGAGAGGGACACGGTAGTCAGAGGTAACCATGACAAACCCTTGCAATGTGGCTCTGGAAATTCTGGGGATGCTGATCGGGATGGGGGGCTGGTTTTGTTCCCTGGCGGCCACCATTATGCCTCAGTGGCTGTCACTTTCTAGTGAACTATTTACCTTGGAGAGCCACGAACAAGGGCTTTGGGAGTCGTGCGTGTTCCACGAGGTGATTGGCACGGAGTGCCGGCCCTATGACACTCTCCTAGGCCTCGATCACATGTGGATGCTGGCCCGTGTTCTGATATGCCTGTCGGATGCCACATGTCTTCTCGGACTTCTCCTCGCCATCCCCGCCATGAGTCAGATCAATTGCTGCAAGAGCGAGGAGGGACGACGGACCAAGCGAGGTTTGAAGATCTCGGCTGCTGTGTTTTTATGCATCGCTGGAATGTTGGTGTTCACTCCCGTTTCCTACGTCGCTCATCATGTTGTCAGGAAGTTCTTCGATGAGAGCACACCTCACGTGTTGCCCCGTTCAGAGTTTGGGGACGCGCTGTTCATCGGCTGGTCCGCAGCACTTCTCGACATTGTGGCAGGGATCCTGTTATTTACGTCTTGCACTGACTCAAGATACAGTGAAGCAAATCTGGTGTATCACCATCAAAGGCAGGAGATCAGAACTGTCGATGGTTCGAGAAAACGGACTGAGTATGTTTGAGATGATCCTCACTGTCCTGTAATGACTGTTAATGTTGATGGGGCAGGGGAAAAACTTTTATACAGGAACAAACTTTTTGAATTGATCTTTGAATAATAATTTTCCCCCTCTGGAAAATGTTTAAGTTTAATGTATAGATCAATCAAACCAATGAAACAGGTAAATATTATGTTGCATTAATCCTCCAGTATCTGAGTATACTGTTTAATTATGTCTTATCAGTGAAGTATTAAAAGGTTGCCAATATGTTTTCAGTTTAATAGAGATAGTGATTGGAAAAAAGTGCCAATAATAAAACAAAATTCTTCCCATTTTTTGGAAATTTATTCACAAATATTGTCTCAGACTATTTTAAAAGTATGTCCTCAACCTATTTGTTTAGTTTCAATATTATGCATCTAGTAACAGTCATCACACTTTGGTTCTTATTTCTGCTTGCATTCGTACACTGTACATGTAGTACAGTCACTTGCAAATGATTTAAGTAACTCATTGTTTGGAGATCAAGTGAACACACCCTGGAAACCAGCTGGTGCTAATCCCAAATATTGTCTGCTTTAGTAAGAAATACATAATACTGAACTTATAATTTATACATACAATATTTTATGCACTATATGTGGCAATTATACCAGTTACATAAAGTGAAAACGATTCAATAATATCACAACATATTTAAACAATGATATTGTTACCTTGAAGTGTACCCTTTTTTGAGATGTAGTTTATTAATATAATTTTGTATTTATTAATGTACTACTGATGCACCTTAGGCTATTAAATTCAATATATATAGTCTATTATTAATACAGCTACATGTTTAATATGTATAATATGGCTAGTTTAGAGTAGTCTTTGAGTAATGAATGAAAAAAAAAATATATATATATATATATATATATATATATATATATATATATATATATATATATATAAACTGTTACAATTGCCCCTTTTTCTCCCCTAGATTACATTTTGAAAAAAAATAAATAAATAATTAAACAGCAATTGTTTTGGTCTTGAGCATTAGTTTCTAAGCAAGAGTATACAAAAAAGATAAAGGGGAACAAAATGAGATTGGGTGTTCTGGTGTGTTCAGTCAGGTGAGCTAGCTTGAGTGTAATTGTCTGTGATGGTCTCTCTATCAGAATGGAGACTAAGCTGTGTTTAATGAAGGCTCTAATGAGCAGCATGTCCTCTTGAGGAATGCCAAACAGTGCCACCTCCTCCTCTCCATCATTACTCTGATTTGAGCAGGTTAGGAGGAGACAGGGAGCTCCTTTTCACTGAATACTGCAACAGGTACGGCTCCACCCCGGAGAGAGCTTCAACCAAATCACATCTTTAAATGGAAATGTCCCCATCTAATGATACTTTATACTACAAGGGGTCAGTGATTTGAGAAATCAGAGATTCATTAAAAGGTAGATAAATCCAAGCACAAACACAGGAAATATGTGACTTACATTGCTTTAGACATAATAGAAATAATATGGTATATGGACAAAAAGCTCTCAGACTTGAAGGCGCCACATAGATTGTGCCCTCAACTTCCTCTGATGGATAGTGATAGTGAAAATTAAAATGGGCGGTATGTTTACACTTAGATGTTTAGCTATTAACGCTCATTTCCAGCTTCTGGTTGGGAGGGGACCTACCCTGGGCTCCCAGAAAGGGGAAATGGTACGTCTTCGACTCATTAGGAACAATGTCCTAATGCAGCTCACTGCAAACAATCGGGAGTGAAAGAAGCTGATAAAGGAACACATGAAACTAAATTGTAAACATTTGAATATTGTGGGATAAACACCATTCACAAACAAAGCATTTGTTTATATATTTGTATATTATGTGATTTCATAATTTTCCTTTTAATATCTCTTTCTTTAGAGAACAATAAGCAAAACAAAAACATATGTGCTTGCAGGAAATGCCATCCAAGCAATGTCCCATTCTTTCAGTGAAAAGTAAACCACATGATAAATAAACGTTTTTAAAAACACATCAGCATCATAAATCTTATGTTAGTTATTTTTCCATTTATTTCTACAATAGGATTTTCTTTTTTGTGAAGTTGTCGACACAGTTAACATTATATTTGTATATTTTTCAGTTAAAACTATTCAATCAATCAATAAAAATTTCTAAACACTTTGTAGTGTCATTCCAGGCTTGGAACTTTTTTAAATACTACATTAAAGTGCAAAAAAAAACCTATCAACCTGGAAAAAGTACCAATTTCAAACAAAGACATTATAAACAGATGACTATAGCCTGCACTGGTCAGTAAACACATTGCTGTCAATATACATTCATGAACATCATAGAGCACAAGCTCAGATAACCAGCTTTTTGTGCAAGCATACGGTATTAAAAAAAAAATGTGACGCAGGTTTAGTATACAGACTTGTAATGAATGTCCTCAAGTAAAATTATACCATCAAGTCCTTAATTATTGGTGTTACTCCTCTGAATTTATACCCTTTACTTAGTTGCTTAGCTATGCAAAAGGGCAGATCAGAGCAGCAGAGGGTGAGATGACCTCTGTGTATGAGAAACAAGCTGCAGCTCAAGGCCAGTGGAGATACGACAAAGAAATTACAAGATGAAAGTCTGAAAATGCCAATGGTTTCTCACAGGTGGAAAAAAGAAAAAAACTCTCTGCACCAGCAGTGCTGATCCCGCAACACACCCAGTGTGATCACATGCACACCCACAATCACATAACACCCTGCACACACCCACAATACACCAAAACCGCATATTCATATAGCCTCCCCACCACAGCAACACAGAAATCCTACTAATTATGTTTTAATTACTTACTAAAAGCAATATATATATATATATATATATATATATATATATATATATATATATATATATATATATATATATATATATATATATATATATATGAGTGAATAATTATTAATAATAATAATTTATGAAAAAATAAATGATCTATTTGGTTGTTTTACGTGTTTAACAAATGTTTTCCCCCATGAGTGACTGGTTTGACTGCTGCTTGCATCCTCAAAGGGATAGCTCACCCAAAAATGAAAATTCTGTCATCATTTACTCACCCTCAGGTTGTTCCAAACCTGTAAAAATGTATTTGTTCTGTTGAACACAGAGGAAGATATTTTAAAGAATGTGGGAAGCTGAACAGTTCTGACCATTGACTCCAATAGTATTTTTTGTGGAAATCATGGTGCCCCAAAGCGGCCTGGTTACAAACTTTCTTCAAAATATCTTCCTTTGTGTTCAACAGAACAAATAGATTTATACAGGTTTAGAACAACTTAAGGGTGAGTTAATGATGACAGAATTTTCATTTTTGCGTGAACTTTCCCTTTAAAGGATACAACTGTATAATGATAATTTTGTGCATCATACAGCACCTGTATGGTGGAAATGCCTCAGTCTAGCTGAGTTGAGTGCATTATACTCAATGATCATAAAGCAAAATATGTTCTACAAACTAGATAAGAGACCTGTAGAAAGGTTTAAGACAGACAGACACAATTGATGCCCACAAGCTAAATGGTGTTTCATCCGAAGCAAGCCCAGTGCCCATGGGCGTAGGTTTGGTCTCAGCTTTGGTGGGGAAAAAGTGCATTAGATTAAACTGGGAAGGGTCATAAAACTTGCATATTGTTATCCTAGGTTTACTGCTTCTATTGTTCTCAATTGTAAGTTGCTTTGGATAAAAAGTGTCTGCTAAATGAATAAATGTAAATCTGTTGTGGTTTGATGCTGTCTTTCCTGCATACAAAATGGTTAAAGGAACACTCCGACTTTTTGGGACTTTAGCCTATTCACCTTATCCCCCAGAGTTAGATAAGTCCATACATACCCTTTTCATCTCCGTGCGTGCTATAAGTCTGTTTGACGCACCCACCGCTAGCCTAGCTTAGCACAAAGACTGGATGTAAATGGTTGCAGCTAGCATACTAATCCAAATAAGTGACAAAATAGCGCAAACATTTTCCTATTTACATGTTGGGATTTGTATAGTCACAGAGTGTACAAAAAACAAAGTCACATGAGACACAGACATATTTTAACCGTATAAATACTGGGAACTATATTCTCTGAAGGTGCTGCGGTTATCACTCCGCCCAAGTAACAGTGCTTCGCCTTCAGAGAATATAGTTCCCAGTATTTATACGGTTAAAATATGTCTGTGTCTCATGTGACTTTGTTTTTTGTACACTCTGTGACTATACAAATCCCAACATGTAAATAGGAAAATGTTTGCGCTATTTTGTCACTTATTTGGATTAGTATGCTAGCTGCAACCATTTACATCCAGTCTTTGTGCTAAGCTAGGCTAGCGGTGGGTGCGTCAAACAGACTTATAGCACGCACGGAGATGAAAAAGGTATGTATGGACTTATCTAACTCTGGGGGATAAGGTGAATAGGCTAAAGTCCCAAAAAAGTCGGAGTGTTCCTTTAATTAATTTTGTAGTCTATCCTATGGCTAGCAAGTTTAACCCTCCTACCAGATATTGTTATTTGGATATTATCAATCAAATAATGATTCATTATATTTGAATAACCAACAGTGTTAACTTTTGCCTTTTTAACATTGCCAACATGTTTTTCCAGCACATGTGTCTAGCAAGTAGGCTACACACAAATACATTACATAAACAGAATGTAGAAACGAAAAATGTCTCAGATGATCCACTGTTTATGACTGCAATATTCTAAGTTAAGGTAGGCTAATTAACATTCAGTGACTTGCTAACGTAGCATTCTATCATGATAGCGCGACTTCTAGGAGTCTATCCGTGCTGCACACCCCTAATTAATGCTCCTAACCTTGAAAGATTGCAGAAGCTAGGTTTAACTGTAACAATATCCTGGGTAACCAGGATCACCAGTTAATACTATTTTCCACAGTAGAATCTGCATTTGAAAGCCTGGTCAGTCACTACTACTACTGCTAGTTATTTGTGTGGCTAGTTATTTTTGCCTACTTACACTCTGCTTTATGAAAAAGCTTCGTATGTCCCCTTTCTTCTTCTTGGGTGACATAGCTGATCTACAAAGTACGAAAAGGGGCAAAGAAATGGAATATTAAAATGTTTTACTAACTCTGGCCTTTGTATATGGCAGGCAGAGAGACAGCCCTGGTAACTTACCGTCGGCGTCGTCACACACACACACGCGCGCACACACCACCCGCTCGCTGCCAGTAAATGCAAGCACAAAAAGTAGTCCCGGCCCGCGCGTGTAGTCTGCCTGTCAGATACCCCGCCGCCAATCAAATTACAGCGTATCTTGTACTGTCGTCGTCCTGGCCGTTGGAATCGATCCAAATAGCAGCCCAAATATCCAAATGCAGCGCAAATATCAAAATAGCCGTTCAAAGGAGCTTGCTAAATATTGGTGGGGACAAATTTGTCATCTCAAAATATTGATTGGGACTAGTACCTAGCGTCCCCCCCTAAACCTACGCCCTTGCCAGTGCCTCCTCAAAAACTTGGTTTACAAAATAATCCATATTACAAAATTACAGGTACATTTACAGCGGGAATCTGTGTCTCTCTTGCCTCCCCTGAGCCCATTGATTTTTGAGTCACATGAGAGGAGGCAACGTCTCCATTGCGTTATGATTGGATATAATTGGTTTGTGCAATAAACCCTGCCTCTTGTTTTCGTGAGCGCTTGCGAATTGGTCTGAATTAACAAAATGATGCTGTTAATGGGAAGACTAATTAAAAAGTAAGTAAACATCTGTAACATTTAATCCACTGGAGGCAAGCTTGGAGAACCCATGTGCTGTTTATTGATAATCCAAAATAAGCTAATACAAAACTAAAACTTAAACACGAACTGAAAACAGGAGGGCTTAAATACACAGACTACACTAGACAAGACACACCTGTAAACATAATCAAAACAATTACCCAATGACAACATAGGACGCATGCCAAGGGGAGCACGTGGCAGGATCACATGACAAAGCTAGGAACAGGACAATGGGAAACCTTCAAGATAAAGGACATGAAACATGACAATGAAACAAAACTTAAAACTAGACGTGACAACAACTCACGCACTTACATATATAGCTTTATGTCACGTCAAAATCAAACGTGAAATGGCTTGAAAAACATGAAGAGTGTGTGTTTTTTTAGTGAGCAATCAGTTTGGTGAAATTAAGGTAAATCTTCGTGTCTGTGACCATTGTTTACCAAGGTTTGATGACTGATGATCTGAAATGCGTTTTAAAAAGAACAGCTGAACATCAGTTCACAAGTAAAATATATTGTTTAAATTGTTACTGCCTTTAGTTATTGTTTTGTAATAAATATAAAAATGCTTAAAAACACTAACTTGATGAGATTTATACTTATAGGGTTAGTTCACCAAAAAATTAAAATTGTCAGTAATTACCCACCCTCATGTTGTTCCAACCCCGTAAGACTTTCGTTTATCTTCGGGACACAAATTAAGACTTACGGGGTTGGAACAACACGAGGGTGAGTAATTACTGACAGAATTTTCATTTTTGGGTGAACTAACCCTTTATTACTATATACTCTAGCTATATACTATAATTACACTGTCAATGTCAAAATACAAAATATAATTGTTTTAAGTGTACATTAAGTGTAACTTGGACATAAATTGAAGTTTGATATATATAGGCTATATAAACATAGAAACAACTGCGAGGACTTTGCCTCCTCATTTCAGAACACCACTGCTGTGCAGAGATAAAATGTCAAAATCTAATCTTTATCTTTGGGTTTGATCTAATCTCATAATCTGTAAATCAGTTCATATTCCATAAACCAGTCAACTTTAATACAAGACATTAAATAACTAAAGGGACAGTCTCCTTCAGGTCCTCATCCTCATTTTTTCATGAAAAAGTGGAGTAATACAATTTGGAACAACTTGAGAGTAAGTAAATTATCAGCTGTTCCTTTAAAAATATGACAATTAAAAAACAAAACAAAACATTTTTTGATGTACAACAAAGAAAAGCACAGATGAACGTATATTATCAGTAATTTATTTGTAAATACATTTATAAAGTATGTTTCCAAACAAATCAATGCAGTTCAAAGTGCTACAGGAAAGAACAAATGACTGACACTAGGTTTAAAAAGAATAATAAATACTTCACCTGTGTACGGTTTCATCTTTCATGATTATGCTGACCTCTGATATGAGAATGTCGTCATGTTCATTGGCCTTCACTTTTGGCTTTACTTTCTTATCACAGTATGCGTGATAATATGCAAAGTGTTAATGTCACACATCTCATATGCTGCACGATCAGAACCGGGTTTTCAGAAAAGACTCTATTGTTTTAATACCTTTCTTCCATCCTTTTGGCACAGGCCAAAATACTAACAAACTGTTGTAAAGGAGGTTTTACACTGAGGTCCACCAATATTATGTCCCACTCTTGGTCCCATGAGAGCAGAAATGTGTTTGTGTTAGTTACCCTCTCTAAGACAATGAGTTCGTCTCAGTATGGGGTCTTGGCTCTTCTCTGTCAGGATGTTTCTTTCACCTCTTCCTCAAAACAATGCACGTCAAATTGCCAATGGCCCTGGGAGTCCATCCTGGAAGACAAATTCTCCGCTGTTCCTAAGCCACAATTCTTAACACATATTCTTGTGTATACATTTTTGAGTGTTTTAGATGGATAAATCGTCAAAACTCCTAGGGACCTCGACATACTAATGACCCAACCAAGCTTATTTTAGGTTTGCATTTTTAAATTTTAAATATAAGTTTTTATTTTAATATCATTTTCAAATTTCCTATAAATTTCAGTTTAGTTTTAGTTAGTTTCATGAATTAGTTTAGTTTTTAGTTTTTGAACACATTTCTATTTAGTTTTTTATATATTTAGTTTCAGTTTTAGTCATTCTAGTTAAGCAGAGTTAACAAAACACATCCCGTTAAAGACATTTCATTTCAGCAAAGTTTAATGTTTGCAGTTTCAGTTAACTCTTGTGCAAATCTCTAAATAATAAAAATAAAATAATTGTTTGAGATTGAACAAAGAACTGAACAAATGCAACTTAAAAGTAAAACTTAGTAATTCATACTCGATGAAATCTTGTTAAGAAATCTCGTATAAGAAAAAAGATGCCTATGATTATTATTTTATGGTTATTTATATTTATGATTAATCCTTTCAAACATTATTCTTGTATTGATCCATTAATGATTTTTGTCTATTGCATCTTTTAATATAACCAAAAATAACCAAACTTCAACAACATAAGGGCAGATCCTTTGAGTGCTGCTGATGACGCTGTGAAGTGACGCTCCAGTGATCAAGTATTCCAATGTATAAAAAACTTCCACCGTCCTCCTTTTCTTTCCTTGCAGCCTTCCCTCGCGTCCTACCGGGGGTGGAGCTGAGACGCGAGGAAAGGAAGTGAGGAAAGGAAACGAGGATGCACAAATAAGAATTGAGAAGCACCCAATGAAAAATAAAGTAGCGCAGTGGAATGGAACAACAGCTAGCCTACAGGATGAGAGAAAATTATGAAAACGATTTAAAATTTTTGCTAATTATTACTTTATTTCAGTTAGTTTTTCAGTAACTGTTGTTAGTTTCGGTTAGTTTTAGTTTTTCGATTATGTTGAAATTATTATTTTATTATTATCTTTTTATTTGATTTCATTTTACGAAAATGTTTTTTTTAGTCTTAGTTTCAGTTTTCGTTTACGAAAATAACATTGGAACCAACACACACAAAAAAAACAAAAGCAACTTTAATTGGCAAGAATTAAATAATTAATTTCCCTTTGTCAAGTTATCAGGGGGATTATGTGGTTTTATAACAGAAGAAAATCATGTACTATCCAGTGGGATTTGTCTAAATTAATGTTCAATTTTAACAAGATTAAATGTTGGCAAGTAACAAACTCAAAGCCCATGGGGGGTGTAGAAAAACACAGTAATAAGGGCAAGTATCAAGCTGGGAAATAACAGTAAAGTTCATTCCACTCATGGCAGGGGTTATTTCCTCTGAAATCACCCTGTCCCCGCTCAAAGATCCACTCTAGTCAGCTGAATCATATCTAAAATCAAATTCAAGATATTTTGCGTTAACAGCTTTTATAGTGGCAGCCTGGTGATTATATTATATCTAGGTAAGCACTGTCTGAAAAACAATGGAAAATATTTTGTGCATGCACTGCTAAAAATTATAGATCAATAAGTTATGACACCATGTTTTTACATTGCTTATACTCATCAAAATAAGCTAAGCAATTTTCAACTTTTTTATGTTATACAATATTCAGCTCGTTTTTAAAAGTCAGTTTAATGTAATTTAAGTTGAAAGGACTTAAACATCCAAGTTGATTTTTTTTTACAGTGTATAGCACCACTCAATTCGTTTTTGTTTTGTTTTGAATTATCGTATTGGGTCCAGTGCTCATTACTTTCACTCTAAAACACTGAGAGGAATAAATTAGCATTTTTACATACATTATCTTCATATACACACACTATTCAAAAGTTTATACACAATAGTTAAAAATAAATTTCAAATAAACGCTGCTTATCAAAGAATCCTGCAAAAATGTGCTTACAAAAAGCAGCACCACTGTTTTTTTAACTGAGATAATAATAATAAATGTTTATTTAACACCAAATCATCATATTAGAATGATTTCTGAAAATTCAGCTTGTCATGACAGGAATAAATTAAAATATATTCAAATAGAAAACATTTTTAA